>OV816027.1:160679694-161963819 GCA_929113105.1 Agrypnus murinus | reverse complement strand
GTGGTGCCATCTTCACTCTCCAGTACTCGCTTCAGGAGATCGTCTTCCACCTTCAAGGACTCCCATTGGGCCCAAAATGCTTTGAGCGTTCTGTTGAAAGGGCTGACGGCCTCCCAGGCAGGCCTTTCTCCCACGCGCTTCCATTCCAGTACCATTTTTAGTTAGGGATCAGCCTTCTGTTGTCGTTGCAATTCTTCCGGCAACCAATTGTCGTTGACGATGGTAGTTCTTAATACTTGGCAAACCCTCTCTTCCAAACGAGAGCAATGACGGCAATCCGTTGGACAGGGTCTTCTTGAAAGAGCATCGGCATTTCGATGACTAGTGCCCGCTCGATGTTCTGTGTCAAAGTCGTATCCTTGTAATCGCTCGATCCACCTTGCGACCTGGCCTTCAGGATTATGGAATTGTAGAAGCCATTTCAACGCTGCATGGTCCGTCCTCAATAAAAACTTCCGTCCGTACAAGTATTTGTAGAAGTGCTCAATGGACTTCACGACGGCCAATAGTTCTTTTCTGGTCACACAGTAATTCCTTTCGGCTTTCGACAAAACCTTACTAAAATAGCCGATGACCTTTTCTTGTCCATCCTGTATCTGAGAAAGTACATCCCCAATGGCCAGATTACTTGCATCTGTGTCAAGTATGAATTTCCCTTCTGGCCGTGGATAGCTCAATATTGGTGCTGTTGTTAGGGCACGCTTCAACTGTTGGAAAGCTGTTTCACACTCTCCCCTCCAAACATACTCGCGCTCATCTTCAGTTAACCTTGTCAGAGGTTTCGCTATATTGGCAAACCCAGGAACGAAACGCCTGTAGTAGGTGCATAACCCAAGAAAACTACGAACTTGGTGTTTATCTTTCGGTGTTGGCTACTCTTGAACTGCACGAATCTTATCGGGGTCCACTGCCACTCCATTTTGTGATACGACGTGAACCGAGATATTTCACTTCCTTTCTGAATATGTGGCACTTTTTCGGACTCAGTTTCAGATTGGCTCCACGTAGTCTTCGGAACACTTCCTCTAGATTTTTCAAATGTTCGTTGAATGATTTTCCGACTACAATCACATCATCTAGGTATACCAGGCAGGTCTTCCACGACAGCCCTCTCAGGATGGTCTCCATTAGACGCTCAAAGGTAGCCGGAGCGTTACATAGACCGAAAGGCATAACTGTAAACTGCCATAGTCCGGAACCAATAGTGAACGCGGTCTTCTCCCGGTCTTCAGGTTCCATTTCAACTTGCCAATAACCACTCTTCAAGTCCAAAGTCGAAAACCATCGCGAACCAGACAGGGTATCTAACGTGTCGTCGATGCGTGGTAAGGGATAGCTGTCTTTCTTGGTCACGTTATTGAGCTGCCGATAGTCCACACAAAATCTCGTTGACCCGTCCTTCTTACTGACCAGGACCACCGGTGATGCCCATGGACTGCTGGATGGCTCGATGACCCCTTGTTCTTCCATATCGGTAATAATCTTCTCGGCTTCTGCTCGCCTTGCTAGAGGTAGACGCCTCGGCTGCTGACGGACAGGCATAGAGTTGCCTGTATTGATTTTATGTTTTACTATATTTGTTCGTCCCTTCTGGCTATCGTCAAGAGCGAAGATATCTTGGTATCGGTGAACCAAACCCTGTACCTCTTTCACTTCCGTTCTATTTAGGTCTTCGCACGAACTAACAACCATACCCACTACTTTTTCACCATGGTTTTTGGGCACTGGTTTTGGAACATCAGCCATACACCTGGCTACTCGGAATACTGGCACACACTGTCCCACAAGGGTACTCTTCTTCAATGTCACCGGATCCACATTAACGTTCATAAGCCTCACCGGTACTGTCTTTCCAACCTTGATCAGCGCTTTTCCCACCAGTACGCCACTATGGATCTTCTTATCACAAACAGGCTCCATCATTCGCACACATCCTACCAGAAGATCTCCATCCAAACCTGCCTCGACAACCATCTCGCTTTGACCCGGCAATGTTTTGCAGCTTCAAATTCTAAGGCGTGAGCAAGCGCATCATCAGTTGTTCTTGGTAGTGCCAATCTCAATGATTGTTGTGTTCCCCGTCTCTTAACCCATCAATGAAGGTCTGCGCAGCGAGTTGTCCCAGAAATGAATCGGGTGCCGTAGGGTACGCCAATCGGACAAGCCGCGCAACATCGGCTTCAAACTCCTGAAGGCTTTCTCCATTCTTCTGGACACGATTCTTTACTTGCACGTGATAAACCTGTTGTAGATGCGCGTCTCCATATCTCATCTCCATTCTAGAAACTAACAACTGGTAATCATTTTCCTGTCCTGCTGGGATTGTTTGCAGGACGTTCAACGCGTCTCCACGCAAAGCACAGTTAAAGACACGGCCTTTTCCTTGCGTGTCCATCCGTTGGCCCCAGCGGCCGCCTCAAATTGTTTGTAGTAGGTGGACCAAGGTATCTTTCCATCGAACGTGGGTGGTTTTACTTTTATCCCTACGGTAGGAACCTTCTCTTCTTTAAATTGTTTCTTTCCTTCATTAAACGGCCACTCAGACGTTGAGGGAAACCGTAGTTGATTCATTCTATCTTCCAACATTTCGTCGTCTTTCTTAGCTGTTGGTGGTAATTGCATTTGGGCTATTTTCTCTTCTACCATCTTTATTACCCTATCTTGTTCCGCCAATCTACCTTCCAATAGTCCTAACGCGCTGGCATTCTCAAAAAAGTCTTCGAAAACTTTATCTTCCAACGCTTTGACATTTTCCAGCAATTTTCCTTTAAGCCTTCTAGAACTTTCTTCAGACTTTTCTAATAATTCTTCTTTAAGCGTTCTAGAGTTTTCCAGTAAATCTTCTTTAAGCATTTTAACATTTTCTTCCAGTGCTTTAGTATTCTCAAGTAATTATTCTTTAAGCATTTTAGAATTTTCATGTAAATCTTCTTTAAGCATTTTAACATTTTCAAAAACTTTTTGTTCCAGCACTTTAGTATTTTCCATTAGCTTTCTAGCATTCTCTTCGTACTTTCTAGCATTCTCTTCGGTTTTTCTAGAACTTTCTTCCATTTTACTTAACAACAAATTAGTATCAATTGCGGGACCAGGTATCTCGAAGCGGTGATTTTCAGGATCTTCCTTCTGTTCTAAAAGCCATTCTCTTAGCCGATTTATCAAAACTTCTTTCTTTCCATTACTATCCAAGTACCTCTCGTCCAATTCCCGTTTTAAATCTATCACTAAGAGATCTTTTAACAATTTCATCACCATTTTAAATGTTTGTTGAAATTATTTTTGACACTAAAAATTTATTCTCACAGCACTTTATTTAATTATTACGCGATTTTATTTATTTTAAAACACCACACCTGACACCACTGTAACGTTCTTTTCAAAATAATAACAAAAGTGCCGTTTAAATCGTCTATTAATAAGAAATATTTATTTACAAACACTAATGAATACACTATAAATTAACGCTATGATTATAAACCATTAAAACTATTATTTACAGACTATGAATTTCTAATACAACGTTTATCTTCACATTTACTATTTATTTCGTGATACACAGTTAATGACTCGCTGTTGACTGCTCTCTTTTATCCGCGAATTCGATTTTATACCCTCATATAATCGTACCAGAAGCCGCTGGAACCTACTATGTATTTCTGGAAGGCGCTAGATAAACCGCGTCTGATTTACATGCTTGGTGCGATGCGTCATTCTCTCGAATGCTGTAGAATATTCCATTTGTTGTATGAAGAAGAGGTTCTTTCTTTTTCTCTCTTGTTACAATATTAATAGAGCATGAGATAAAAATATTTAATTCCACTTTAATAATTCCTGTATCTGGAACGAGACTTACTACCAAAGCATTTGGACTTCTGCAGCTAAACAACAGGAACATAAACTCTGTATGAAGATAAGAACAATGTATACTTGTATGAACATCAAATAAAAACATGAATAAATTCAAACACAGATTTTTATTTTTATTGTGGTTAAAACGAAAATCAAAATACAAAATAAACACACAACACAAGTGTTTAACCAAAAGAAATTCAAAATTAGGAAAATCTTAGAGTTTGCTCAAGTGTTTTAGGTCTTAGTTACAACCTGACAATGGGGGTTGAAACTGGTATCCACTTCAACAAACTAACATAAAATAAATTAATCAGTCAATAAAATAATTATTTACAAATACTAAATGAATTTATTAAGCTAAATTGAATTATCTTTGATAATAAACAAATTCAAAATTGTTTAATCATTATATCTTTGTTATTTTAAAAACAATCCAAAATGATCAAAATCAAATTCTAGATTTAAATAAAAATTGTCTTTATAACTTTATAGTTCTTTATGTGAACAAAATCTTTCACTTTCGAAATACCTTGTATATAATCGTCCGGATCCTTTTAAAATATTTTATTAAATTATTCCAATTGCATTGTTGGTAATACAGACTGCTTCTAATAGTCAGCTGATCTATCTTCCAAATAAATCTATTTTTCAAACCAATAAATTAATCTTCTTTGTGTTGTTTATAATAATATTTACAATACCAAATAATTGTTCTAAATGTGGAAATATTTCTTCTTTATTTTATAAACAGGTAACTATTTCATAAATACTTTGTTTACATTAGACGTATGTTTATCAAAACATATGGTGATAACTTAACCTTACTTTACTTTTTTTTAAGAAAATCTTATACGAATCGACGTGGACTTTTCAAATACGTTTTGTGGACTGAATTTGTTAATTTTTCCTGGCCTTTTTATATTGTAACGTTCTTTTTTAAAAATAATAATACAAGTGCTGTTTAAATCGTCTATTCACAAACAAATATTTATTCCTATACACTAATGAATACACTATAAATTAACGCTATGATTATAAACCATTAAAAACTATTATTTACAGACTATGAATTTCTAATACAACATTTATATTCACTATTTATTTTGTAATACACAGTTAATGACTTGCTGTTGACTGATCCCCTTTTATCCGCGAGTCGCTTTTATACCCTCCTACAATCGTACTAGAAGCCGGTAGAAACTACCATGTATTTCTGGAAGGTGCTAGATAAACAGTGCCTCGTTTACATTGTTGGTGCTATGCGTCATTCTCTCGAATGCCGCAGAATACTCCATCCGCTGCTCGAGAAGGGGTTCTTTCTTTTTCTCTCTTGTTACACTGCCCCCCTCTTCAAGTCTGTTCTGTCCCAGAACAGGTTTTATGATCTGGTTCCTGTAGAACGGGTCATGACGATATCGACAGTCTTCACCTCGACTACACGTTCCATTACGGTAGAAGTAGCAGTCTACACTCTTCGTTGGCCTTGATGCGGGCTGTGGGTCAAAACTGCAGACGAAGATCTTGACGTCCGTACCTCTAAAGATAACTTCCAGCATGTTTCTAACGATTCTCCAATCCAGCTGGTCCCGCCCACAGCCGAGTTTGGGAACTGCCAATTTGTTAATTCCCCTGGTAAGCAACTCGATTCTCAAATTCCATAGTGCCCTCCACAAGTCGGCGTAACTCGGTTTCTGGTAGTAAAACTGCTTGGTTACTAAGTAGTAAATGGATCGGTCATGATCAGTCAAGCGTAAGGATTTACCAACAGAGGGATTTTGTTCTCGAAGTTCATTCAGCCGTCCAAATTTATTTCTAAACACCACTGCGATCCCCCTGGACATACGAAGATCCTCGGAGACACAGTGGGCAATGGAATAATCACCAGGGACCCGGAAGAGATCTTGTTGCATCTCAGTCGTGACTCCGAATCGCGCTTTTCTAGTTCCAGAAAACGCAGCCATAAATTCTCTAAAGGTTGGCTGATCATCTCCAGGCCTTACGGTATTGATAGCCACCTCAGCCTCATCTTCCGGAACTGCGTCATTATTTCCCTCATAGTGCGCCAGACGATTGGAGTGTACCACCTTTGGTTTCCCTCTTGGCAATTTCTGGATGCGATAAATCAAGTCATTTATTCGTTTCTTCACCTGGTATGGACCCTCCCAATTTCGCTGTAACTTTGGAGAATAGCCACGACGCCTTTGCGGGTTGTATAACCAGACAAGCTCTCCAGGTTGAAACCCTCCTTCTTGGGCTCTCACATCGTACGTAGCCTTCATCCGGTCACTCGCGATTCGACTATTATTTCGGGTTCGGTCGTGAATATCCTCCAACTTCTTCTTTAAGTTGATGACATAATCATTCCCGGCTACCTCCTGCTCTATAGGTGGAGACCCAAATTCCAGATCACACGGTAACCGTAACTCGCGTCCAAACATCACAGACGCTGGTGACTGACCGGTTGTTTCGTGGACCGATGCACGATAAGCCATCAGAAACAGATGCAGGTATTGGTCCCAGTCTCGTTGATGATCGGAGACGACCTTGGCCAAATATTTGCCCATTGTTCGATTCATGCGTTCTACCATTCCATCGGACTGCGGATGTAACGGTGTGGTCCGAGTCTTGCGAATGCCCAACAATCGACAGACTTCTCCAAAGAGTACAGACTCGAAATTGCGGCCTTGATCCGAATGCAGCTCCATGGGCACTCCGAAGCGACTGAAAAACTCTTTGACTAGTACGTCAGCAACAGTCGCAGCTTCCTGGTTTGGTAGGGCATATGCTTCTGGCCATTTGGTAAAATAGTCCATTGCCACTAAGATGTATTTATTCCCATTGTCAGTTTCGGGAAATGGTCCGGCAATGTCTATAGCTATTCTCTCCAGAGGACTACCCACATTGTACTGCCTCATAGGTGCTCTTCGTTTCCCCAAGGGTCCGTTGCCAGTGGCACATAGTTCACATTTCCGGCACCACTCCTTCACGTCTTCTTTACAGTTGACCCAATAAAAACGCTCCCTAACTTTCTCCAAGGTCTTTTTCACACCGAAGTGTCCTCCGGAGGCACCGTCATGGAGATGTCGCAATACTGTAGCCACTCGGCTTCTTGGAACCACGAACTGAGACCTAATGGTGGTGCCATCTTCACTCTCCAGTACTCGCTTCAGGAGATCGTCTTCCACCTTCAAGGACCCCCATTGGGCCCAATATGCTTTGAGCGTTCTGTTAAAAGGGCTGACGGCCTCCCAGGCAGGCCTTTCTCCCCCGCGCTTCCATTCCAGTACCATTTTTAGTTCGGGATCAGCCTCCTGCTGTCGTTGCAATTCTTCCGGCAACCAATTGTCGTTGACGATGGTAGTCCTTAATACTTGGCAAACCCTCTCCTCCAAACGAGAGCAATGACGGCAATTCGTTGGACAGGGTCTTCTTGAAAGAGCATCGGCATTTCGATGACTAGTGCCCGCTCGATGTTCTGTGTCAAAGTCGTATCCTTGTAATCGTTCGATCCACCTTGCGACCTGGCCTTCACGATTACGGAATTGTAGAAGCCATTTCAACGCTGCATGGTCCGTCCTAAATAAAAACTTCCGTCCGTACAAGTATTTGTAAAAGTGCTCAACGGACTTCACGACGGCCAATAGTTCTTTTCTGGTCACACAATAATTCTTTTCGGCTTTAGACAAAACCTTACTAAAATAGCCGATGACCTTTTCTTGTCCATCCTGTATCTGAGAAAGTACACCCCCAATGGCCAGATTACTTGCATCTGTGTCAAGTATGAATTTCCCTTCTGTCCGTGGATAACTCAATATTGGTGCGGTTGTCAGGGCACGCTTCAGCTGTTGGAAAGCTGTTTCACACTCTCCGCTCCAAACATACTCGCGTCCATCTTCAGTTAGCCTTGTCAGAGGCTTCGCTGTATTGGCAAACCCAGGAACGAAACGCCTATAGTAGGTACATAACCCAAGAAAACTACGAACTTGGTGTTTATCTTTCGGTGTTGGCCACTCTTGAACAGCACGAATCTTATCGGGGTCGGCTGCCACTCCATTTTGTGATACGACGTGCCCGAGATATTTCACTTCCTTTCTGAATATGTGGCACTTTTTCGGACTCAGTTTCAGATTGGCTCCACGTAGTCTTCGGAACACTTCCTCTAGATTTTTCAAATGTTCGTTGAATGATTTTCCGACTACAATCACATCATCTAGGTATACCAGGCAGGTCTTCCACGACAACCCTCTCAGGATGGTCTCCATTAGACGCTCAAAGGTGGCCGGAGCGTTACATAGACCAAAAGGCATAACTGTAAACTGCCATAGTCCAGAACCAATAGTGAACGCGGTCTTCTCCCGGTCTTCAGGTTCCATTTCAACTTGCCAATAACCACTCTTCAAGTCCAAAGTCGAAAACCATCGCGAACCAGACAGGGTATCTAACGTGTCGTCGATGCGTGGTAAGGGATAGCTGTCTTTCTTGGTCACGTCATTAAGCTGCCGATAGTCCACACAAAATCTCGTTGACCCGTCCTTCTTACTGACCAGGACCACCGGTGATGCCCATGGACTGCTGGATGGCTCGATGACCCCTTGTTCTTCCATATCAGTAATAATCTTTTCGGCTTCTGCTCGCCTTGCTAGAGGTAGACGCCTCGGCTGCTGACGGACAGGCATAGAGTTGCCTGTATTGATTTTATGTTTTACTATATTTGTCCGTCCCTTCTGGCTATCGTCAAGAGCGAAGATATCTTGGTATCGGTGAACCAAACCCTGTACCTCTTTCACTTCCGTTCTGTTAAGGTCTTCGCACGAACTAGTAACCATACCCACTAATTTTCCACCATGGTCTTTGGGCACTGGTTTTGGAACATCAGCCATACACCTGGCTACTCGGAATACTGGCACACACTGTCCCACAAGGGTACTCTTCTTCAATGTCACCGGATCCACATTAACGTTCATAATTCTCACCGGTACTCTCTTTCCAACCTTGATCAGCGCTTTTCCCACCAGTATGCCACTATGGATCTTCTTATCACAAACAGGCTCCATCATTCGCACACATCCTACCCGAAGATCTCCATCCAAACCCGCCTCGACAACCATCTCGCTTTGACCCGGCAATATCACATCTTCAGTCAGCAAAACCCTTACAACCGGATCTTCTCGTGGGTGCAACGGAAGTTCTTCGTTACCGACCTTCAAAACACCCTCTTTCAAATCCAACGTAAAACCAAATTTTCTCAGGAGGTCCATTCCCAAGATGAAGTCATCAGTGATATCGGCTACCAGCACCTCATGATCACGTTCTTCACTTCCAATGCCAATCTTCATCTTCACCACTCCGCGTGTTGGTATCGCTTCACCTGTTGCTGTACGGAGTTGAGTAGTTGTCGGTAACAATTTAATACTTGATTGTAGAACATCAGGGCGTACGATGGATTTTGTCGCCCCCGTATCAATAAGTAGTGGAACGGTTCGGTTAGCAATCTTTCCATCTACAAACAAACTGCCATTACTATTCTTTGATGTTACGGCATGGATCGTGATCTCCGGGGCATCTTCACTCGCAGTCAACGTTCGCCCCCTCTTGCCAACCCTTTTTAACTTTTCCGACGGTTGTACTTTTCTTATTTTGGGACAACGGCGTTCTACATGTCCTTGTTCGCCGCAGTTCCAACAACGAGGCCCTCGAACTTCTTGATGATTCTTCTTACGGCTTTCTTCCTTCCGAAGAACTCTCAGTACTAACTCCTCTAGGTGATCTTTAGAACCTTCTTCTTCCTCCACAACGGCCCGAACACGCCCGTGACCTCGGGACGCTTGCTTTGCAGCTTCAAATTCTAAGGCGTGAGCAAGCGCATCATCAGTTGTTCTTGGTCGTGCTAGCCTCAATGATTGTTGTGTTTCCCCGTCTCTTAACCCATCAATGAAGGTCTGCACAGCGAGCTGTCCCAGAAATGAATCGGGTGCCGTAGGGTACGCCAATCGGACAAGCCGCGCAACATCGGCTTCAAACTCCTGCAGGCTTTCTCCATTCTTCTGGATACGATTCTTCACTTGCGCGTGATACACTTGTTGAAGATGCGCGTCTCCATATCTCATCTCCAATCTAGACACTAACAATTGATAATCAGTTTCCTGTCCTACTGGGATTGTTTGCAGGACGTTCAACGCGTCTCCACGCAAAGCCACAGTTAAAGAAACGGCCTTTTCCTTGCCTGTCCATCCGTTGGCCCCAGCGGCCGCCTCAAATTGTTTGTAGTAGGTGGACCAAGGTATCTTTCCATCGAACGTGGGTGGTTTTACTTTTATCCCTACGGCAGGAACCTTTTCTTCTTTAAATTGTTTCTTTACTTCATTAAACGGCCACTCAGAAGTTGAGGGAAACCGTAGTTGCCTCATTCTATCTTCCAACATTTCGATCATATCGTCTTTCTTAGTTGTTGGTGGTAATTGCATTTGGGCTATTTTCTCTTCTACCATCTTTATTACCCTATCTTGTTCCGCCAATCTACCTTCCAATAGTCCTAACGCACTGGCATTCTCCAAAAATTCGTCGAAAACTTTATCTTCCAACGCTTTGACATTTTCCAACAATTCTCCTTTCATCATTTTAACATTTTCTTCCAGTGCTTTAGTATTTTCAAGTAATTCTTGTTTTAAAATTCTAGAATTCTCTTCGGACTTTTCCAGTAGTTCTTCTTTTAGCATTCTAACATTTTCTTCGGACTTTCTAGAATTTTCTTCGGCTTTTCTAGAACTTTCTTCCATTTTACTTAACAACAAACTAGTATCAATTGCGGGTCCAGGTATTTCGAAGAGGAAACTTTCAGGATCTTCTTGCTGTTCTATAAGCCATTCTTTTAGCCGATTTATTAACACGTTTTTAAGGCCAGTTGTTTCCAAATCTCGTTCTTCCAGTTCATGTTTCAAGTCTATTACTTTCAGATCTTTCAACAATTTCATCGCCATCTTAATTGTTTGTTGAAATTATTTTTAACACTAAGAATTTAATCTCACAGCACTTTATTTAATTATTACGCGATTTTATTTATTTTAAAACCTCACACCTGTAACACCACTGTAACGTTCTTTTTTAAAAATAATAATACAAGTGCTGTTTAAATCGTCTATTCACAAACAAATATTTATTCCTATACACTAATGAATACACTATAAATTAACGCTATGATTATAAACCATTAAAAACTATTATTTACAGACTATGAATTTCTAATACAACATTTATATTCACTATTTATTTTGTAATACACAGTTAATGACTTGCTGTTGACTGATCCCCTTTTATCCGCGAGTCGCTTTTATACCCTCCTACAATCGTACTAGAAGCCGGTAGAAACTACCATGTATTTCTGGAAGGTGCTAGATAAACAGTGCCTCGTTTACATTGTTGGTGCTATGCGTCATTCTCTCGAATGCCGCAGAATACTCCATCCGCTGCTCGAGAAGGGGTTCTTTCTTTTTCTCTCTTGTTACAATATGTTTTCTCAAAACAATTGACGACTATGACAAAGTTCCACAAACAAAATCTAATCGCTACATTCGTGGCGTCACAGGATAAAAACATATGTTTAAAATTAGCATTAATCTTAAATCTAGAAAAACAGAAGTATAGCTGGCACAAAGACGAACAAATTAATGTAATACACTTATAGTCTAAAATCAATCATAACTGAGAAAAATCAACAAAAAACGATTAACGATGAAAACTTCATTAAAACTAAAATTACAATAGAAACACCTTATCTCCAACTATATCTTTACAAGAAATGAACACATAGCTACACTAGGTAACTCATACATATAAAATTTACATAGGAAAATATTTACAATAAAAGAAAAACTCAAATGAAAAATCTGTTTACACGTTTTAGGAGTTCAACGATACTATACAAGATCCTACACAAATATCAACATAAATGAAATCAAATTATACTCAAACTTGTCTAGCATACAGTCCTCCAAATGCTTGTATTCAAACAATGGTGAAAAATGTTCTATTAAAATCAAAATTTGAAAAACCTCCAACATATCCAAAACAGCTGATTTTCCTTAATAATTAATACAAATCCTTTAATTACAGGAATTAGTAAGTCTAACGTACTATTATAGACATCATAATAATGACCTATTTTACATATTTCCAGTGAAATATAATCCCGAAACTAGTTCAGGTTACTAGGATAATGAAAATACTATCTGCGGTCCCATCATCGGCACATCAAATTTAAGAAAAGATAAAAATCTTCTAAAGAAATAAACAAGCTATCCTAAACATGTAACATGGGTTACATACATCATGTTTTTGTACAAAACAATCAAATTAAATGATATTCCTTTTTATAAAATATCCTTTTTAATAAAATTAGGTTAAATATTATCATGGTCCTATTTTTACTATTTTTACTTGATAAAACTATCTATAATCAAGCATGTAGTGTTTAGCATGAATAAAACTACTGCCCTAGCATGTACATCCTTTCATTTGTTGCATGAATAATTATATAAATGCTATCTGGCTAAACCTGATACCTATCGTAGCCTATTGATTATTTTTAATATGTCGTAAACTACTGAAATTTTCAAATAGATGATCCATATCAGCACAGTATATATAAAAAGATTAGATTTTTAAATGCGACTTTGTTACTTCTCAAGTTTATAAATACAGATTTGAAAAGCGGTAAAGAATCTGGTAAGAAGGTTCTTTCGAAAAATTATAACACAGAGGCATGTTTAAATTTACTATATTTACATGTATACATAATTATTGTGGTTTGTATGTGTCTCCCATTTGTATATTATAAAACCTAATTATAGATACATATATGCAAGTGTAAATTATGTAGATCACCTATTCCATTCTAATAGTATCAATATAGTATATTTATTAGAGGAGTTGTATAAGACGGTCTATTGTAGCACGAGTTGTTTGGGACACGATGAGAGAAGCGAGGAGTGGCCCAAAGGAACGAGTGCTACAATACGTCTTATAAAACAGGTATAATATACTGTTTTTTATACTTTACGTCATTAATTTTAAAGAAATTGTAAATTCAAGCTATTGAAAACATTGCATTACTATGTAGTGATTTTTGCGTTTAACATGTGGTAACACTATAAAATGACTTTTCACGATTTGTAAGGTTAGAATGTGTCAAAATTAATTATTATTATTGCTAGATTCATCTAAACATAACCGTCTCCTTATGACCCAAGGGCCTCTTTATGGTCCAACAGGCAATAAAGAAACGTCAATTAAATGTCAGAGTGTTTTTTGTAGAACTTGATTGGTTCTTAATATATAATTTGTAAACTTATCACCAATTCAAATAAGATGAAATTAAATATTTTGGAATAGTAACTATAGTAACGTACTTCGTATAAGCACGTACTTATTTAATCATATTTTTATTCGCAATCGTATTGGTAATGAGTCCATTCCTGACCATTTAGAGGTCCGAAAATGCATCATTGTTTGTAACTTTGACATTCTCATGGTCCGAAACGACCTATTTTCGCACCTCTACGTGTCTTTAAATTCAGCTACTAGGTGGCGCGCAGAAAATTACATCGCCAAATGCGGTGTATAAATGGCTGTATAAATCATGTTTGGTAATGTTGCGGACCTTGGCTGCTAAAGAACGAGTACCCAGGTATTATTATTAATTTATAAATACTCCTATTCAATAAAATCCTCGAAATATTATGCGATCGAATTTGATGATGTAAGTGGCGACATACGTTATGCCAATCCCAACCGATGACATTTTGCATCTGTCAAGAATTTTAGATAATTCGGTATTTAAAGGAAGATTGCGAATAAAATAATATACAAACCTCGGCAAAAGTACCATTCCTGTGTCTCGAGAACTAGTTCACCTCGAGGATATCGCCTCTCGGTAAACTATATTGTTCTCTCGACAGGAATGGAGTACTTTCGGCCTCGGTATGTAATGTACTATTCTCCAACCGCACGAATATGACACTGTAACATCAAATTATTTTGTATAAAAAGTAGACCATTTAGGAACTGTTACTCGTTACCATATCAATTGTACAAAAAGTAATCACTTTTTGTACAATACAAAAAGCAGTCTGAGGGTATTTATGAACTATTTTCCGCGGTGCTCTATAAGATTTTCTATTATAGCAATAATGCGAAGTAATAAGTAGAAATTTTTATTTAAATAATAATCATTATTAAAATGATTTCTATTAAAATTTTAGTTGATGCTCGGAACGTCGAAACGACGTCGCAAAAACAAAAATCAACCTAACCTCTAATTATTTAACGGTAAACACATATATCTTAGAGAACGCCTGTCGAAATTTCTTCGAATTCTCGACGAAATGGGAGTGAGATTTTACATTTGTGAGTATTTCTTATTGATATTAATTCTTAATATTCAAATTACCATTTTTTACACATATTAAAATTGCAGTAAATAAAAAGTAGTTATTTACCGCCACCAACTAAATTTTAAACATACATTTGTTACGTTTTAATTTCTCCTTTATTAATTTGTTATTAATAGAATAACGCAGTTAGTATTTTTAGAGATAATAATTTTTGTAAAATAGAAAAATAAAGTCTTAGGTAAAGATAAGAAATGCGGTATTGTAAACATTTAATATTCTTTCTGTATGTTATCGCGGATGTGTTTGCGATAGCGTTGTTAAAGCTTTTTTGGAGATTGGGAAGTCAGACAGAGAGAACTGTTTCGATCGTTTTAACGTGAGCGGTTTGCGTTAATTTTAGTTCCTGTTTTTATTAATCACGGGGGTGATTAATGACAATTGGAGTAGAAATTGGATAAGTTGGAGCTAAGGCAAATAGTTTGAATTATTCCTTGAGAGTTGGTTAGAATAATTCGCACCCGTTTCGGGGATTTCTCGCTTAGTTAAAATATTAACAATACACCGTCTTCGTATTAGAAGGTAAATAGAGTTTTTCTAATTATACTAATAATTTAATAACGTCAATCTAATTCTTGTTAATTGTTATATTTTAGGCGGTTATCATTTTGGGTTTTCTTTAACCTTTTTTTTGCCGTCCTGTCATTTTAAACGGGAATAATTAAGATCCAGGGAAGGAAACATTATTGTTCTTCAGACTGGACCTGGAGAAATTGGTCGGGAGAATCTCGTATGGCTTTGGTAGAGTTTTAAGAATCAACTGACGATAATAGCTGCTGGTACAGAGATACCTACCCTTGGAGCCGCTTCTACATGTTCGACAAGATAAGTAGTTCTTATCTATTCTTTAACATTTTTCAAACGTAGTTGAGTGTGTTTATTTTAATGTTGGTTGCTTTATATTTACTCGTATTTGCATCAATATCGAGACCAATGTTTGTATGATAGTTAATCAATACGCAATCAATTAGTTAAGCGATATTTAATTTAATTTTAAACCCTTATATTCAGCAGAACTCTTTAGATAGGTAGAATCTAGGTAGCTAGGGGTTCTTAATTATACTTTTAGTTTATAATTAACTCATACTAGATTAAGATTTGTTTAGTGATTTGTGAATCTTATCGGTAACATAATATCACCATTTATTTCATTTTGTAAACAACCTTCAAATCACTTGGCGTCCATAAATAAATGAATTATTTTGTTTGATCTTTAACTATTGTTTTTCATTTCGCCGTCCGCTGCATTTTTGATATGTATGAAACCCAGCCCAACTGAGCTAGCGGTGCTGGGGAATTAGTAAGTATTTTAGTTTGTTTATTTTATTGTAATTAGAGAAGTTTGTTGTTGGTAATAGATTAATCAATGGCGCTGGTTCCACAAAGCCACTGTTAGCCACCTACTACCATCAAACGGTGACCACCAGTTTGAAATTTCCGACGTGTTCGAATTTTGGCGGTTGATGGTCAGCGGTGGTTGACAATGCGCATGCGCTAGTGGACATGATAAAAATAGACACTAAAATTTGAATTTCCTGTTTATATTTAGGTTTTTTGTTTTTGGTAATTGGTAGTGAAAACTTTTCAAAACAAAATTCTCCCAACTGCTCCCTAAGAAGAAAGATTTTCTGTACCTACACATTTCGTGATTTTTTATATTTTATTCCACATGTACCATAGCAGCACATGGTTATAAATTTCTCGCCAGTGCTTGCTAAGTTGGCAATATGTCTATTTTAGAAATAAACATAAAACAAGCGCGAAATTTAGAATTTTACATGATATTGGTGGTCACTACTTGCTTCAGTGGGAGCGCACGGAATTATTTTAATTGGTGGTGGTCGATAGTAGTGGGTGGTGGTGGGTGGTAGTAGCTGCAGTGAGACTGGGGCCTTATTTGTCCCAAAAACATGCATTTTCTTGTACTAATGAAACAAATAACTATTTTGTTAGCCAGCCTCGGTGGATTAGTGGTTTGCATGCTTGCTTCACAATCCAAGAATCGCAGGTTCGATCCTAGGCCGAGCTGGTAATTTTTCATAGGAGAAAAATTGAAAACATGCCTTCTTCTCGGATAGGAAGTAAAACTGTAGGTCCCGTGTCAATGCGATGTTTGGCACGTTAAAAATCCCTACTGGGGGTGGAATTCCCCCAGATTCGGCTAAATTCTAGTAGGGTCGGCCAAGTAATCATAGCAATCGGTGCCATGAGGTACGAAGGATGCTCCGCCATCCTGATTCCTCGCTCAAAAACAAACAAACAAACTATTTTGTTGTTTTCCGTTTACGATTCTTTGAATAGACCACACTTACAAAATAGTAGTTTAAAATGCTTCATTCTAGCGACATTCTCAAACGATGTCGTACTCGTTCAACCATGTTTAAATATAAGTATAAAAATATATTTATAAATACGGTTCATTGCTAGAAAAGACCTGTAATCTTGACACATTCTAACCTCACAAAACGTGGAAAGTCATTTGATAGTGTTATCACATGTTAAACGCAAAAATCACTAGATAGTAATCCAATGTTTTTAATAGCTTGAATTTACAATTTCTATAAAATTAATGGCGCGAAGTATAAAAAATAGTATATTATACTTGTTTTATAATACGTATTGTAGCGCTCGTTCTTTTGGAACACTCCTCGCTTCTGTCAGTTCTCTCGTTGTAATCCAAACAACTCATGCTACAATACACCGTTTTATACAACTCGTATAATCCAATACTACTAAAGTTGATTTGTATGTGTGTCCGAGCCCCATTCTCGCGTTCTATAAGGGCTGGAGAGATGGGCTTGGGCTCATTCGACGCGTAATTTGCCGAGGATAATGCACGACCGAAAATTTTTTAAATTAGGTTATGTTTTAAAATTTTTTAAATTAGGTTATGTTTTAAAAAATCGATAAATGCTGATTCTATCGTACTATTTAGTGTTATTTGGTACTAATATGTGCTCTATCGATAGAGAATCGATTGGAGATTTATGTAGGTCATGTAAATACTGACCTACTTTAAAAAAATCGATAAATGCTATTTCTATCATACTTAAGTGCTTAGGCCCGTAGGGCCCATTATCCTAGTAATAATATATAATATAATATTGCAAAGCATCAAGTGTATTTTACAACTAATAAAAATAATTTATATACAAATTAATTGTGGGTGTAAACCGTTATATTCTTGAATTTGCCTCTTTTTACAGCGACATCTTCTAACTGCTAGCTGAAAATAAATGCCGTACTCTGAAGGCCATTTCAATTGGATACATGAACATCAATGACGCCTCTAACCAGTGTACCTACTTGTTATACCTATGCGCTGGTACAAGTCTATCTATATTTATTGGCGCATACCAATCTGATCCCAATAGCCCAAGTGGACTATACTAATAATAGTGGAAAAGATTTAATGAATGTAGAATTTGTGTTTTCATTGGAAGGTTAAAAACATTCTTTTTAATTTATATAAATTGGTTGTACTAATGTTCCAAATCTTCCAGCTCAGTGCAACCCCATGTTCATTGGTGCTCCAGATCTATCTAACAAATGATACTCGAAGTAGCAATATTTATAGCAAAAACACAAGGAAAGATAATTCATATAAAAAAACACATGAAATATGCCCATCATTACAAATTAACTATTTGTAGTTGATGACCAATTTAACAAGCTATAATCGTCAACAAAAAGGACACTACACCAGAGATGTAAAACATACTTCATTCATGCTATTAAACAATCATACATATGTAACATAAGCACTATAAAAGCACAATGAACAAAAATATACAGCAAGGCAATAAGCTTACTCATGGAAGTGAGAAACCATTTAGATGTAATATTTGTGATTATAAATGCTTACAAAAAGGACATTTGAAACAGCACTTGCTCACTCATAGTGGTGAGAAACCATTTAGATGTAATATTTGTAATTATAAATGCTCACGAAAAGGACATTTCAAACAGCACCTGCTTACTCATAGTGGTGAGAAACCGTATAGATGTAATATTTGTAATTATAAATGCTCACGAAAAGAAATTTTGAAACAGCACCTGCTCACTCATAGTGGTGACAAACCATTTGGATGTGATAGTTGTAATTATAAATGTGCACGAAAACAAAGTTTGACGCGGCACCTGTTCAGTCATAGTGGTGAAAAACCGCATGGATGTGATATTTGTAATTATAAATGCTCACAAAAAGGACATTTGAAACAGCACCTGCTTACTCATACTGGTGAAAAACCTTTTGGATGCAATATTTGTAATTATAAATGCTCAGAAAAAGGACGTTTGAAACTGCACCTGCTTACTCATAGTGGTGAAAAACCTTTTGGATGCAATATTTGTAATTATAAATGCTCAGAAAAAGTACGTTTGAAACAGCATCTGCTCACTCATAGTGGCGAGAAACCATTTGGATGTAATATTTGTAATTATAAATGCTCACAAAAACGAAGTTTGCAACAGCACCTGCTCACTCATAGTGGTGAGAAACCGTATGGATGTAATATTTGTAATTATAAATGCTTACAAAAAGGAAATTTGAAACGGCACATGCTCACTCATGGTGTTGAGAAGCCATTTGAGTGAAATATTTGGAATTATAAATGTCTTCTAAAAGGAACTTTGAAACAGCACCTGCTCACTCATAGTGGTGATAAACCATTTGGATGTAATATTTGTAATTATAAATGCTCAGAAAATCGAAATTTGCAAAATCACTTACTTACTCATAGTGGTGAGAAACCGTTTGGATGTAATATATGTAATTATAAATGTTCACAAAAAGGAGATTTGAAAAAGCACCTGCTCACTCATAGAGGTGAGAAGCCATTTAGATGTAATATATGCAATTATAAATTCTCACAAAAAGGACATTTGAAACAGCACCTGCTCACTCATAGTGGTGAGAAACCGTATGGATGTAATATTTGTAATTATAAATGCTTAAGAAAAGGATGTTTGAAGCTGCACCTGCTCAGCCATAGTGGCCATAAACCATTTGGATGTAGAGGAAGTTCTGGTAGCCCCAGACATTTAAATGAAACATCTCTTAGTCATTTAAGTAGTAATAATAAGATAATTTTATCCCTTGATTTTGGACAATGGAAAAGATGGCGGGTAGCCCCGGACATACTTATTAAGCATTTTTATCCTTGCAAATGACACAATAGTAATAATTATTTTATAGATCAATGTTAATGCAGACTTCGTGAGCACAACCTTTAGATTTATAGCATTAGATTCCATTAGGAAGTGATGATAATTTTGGCATTTGTGTACTCATTTTCCAAATATACGAATATATTTTAATCAAATACCTAGAATAAACCTAATTATCCAGAAACTACTTTCTTTTTGTTAAATTTAAAGCAATGAAAAATGTCCGAGGGTACCCAACTGACTTGACTTAAATGCTGTGTTTCTATTAATAGTACTTAATTTATGAACAGAATCAGATAAATACTATTGTAGTCGTAAAATATATGTCATGACTAAAACTTCAGCCAATAAATTAAGTTTAGTTAAATGCGTTTTTTATGTGATAACCTCGTATGAGGTTTGATAGGAGTGGACATAAGATAGTTGGCTGGAACAAAACCTTCTGTAATATACAATTCATTTGGGGGCCACGACAATACTGAATTATATTTTGTTTGTAGGCCATATGCGACACATTTCGATTTAACATTGTTTTTCGTTTTAATTAATGGCTTAGCAATTTGATTGTCCGGGGCTACACGCACTTCCCCTAATATTTTTAATTATAAATGCTCAGAAAAACGAAATTTACAAAATCACTTGCTTACTCATAGTGGTGAGAAACTGTTTGGATATACGTAATATTTGTAATTAGTAAAAATAAAATAATATTACTACGTAAACACTAAAAAATAAAGAAATCTCTCTAGAATATATCTAAATTATATGCTTCTAGAGTAGTGAATAAGTGACAATGTTGCCTGAAATTGCCACCAGTATTTCGTTTGTTGTTCTGATGAAAAGAAATTAATGCACTAAATGACGTTGATTCAAGTTTTGAGGTTATCTTTGCAAATATATGTATGCAAGACAATGGATAACCGAGGTGTCCCTCACTCTCGGCAATAGGTGTACAGTTTCTCGAGAAAAAATTGCTTTGAGTCAGAAATTAAGAGCAATAATCGGCAACATGGGAAATATAGGAAATAAACAGAAATAACGGGAATACAGAGGAATAAACGGCAATACTGAGAAATAAACTCGACAATAGGAATAAGACTTCACTTCATTCCACTCTTCTCAATTTCCATTACGCATTTTATCTCAAGCGCGGCTAAAAATCTAGGTGGTCTTGTAGCGGGTGCATTTTGTAGCAATATTTGTATGTTAGCAAATCGGTCTTGTAGAACTCGTAAAGGAGAACTATGGCGGCATGCAAGGGTTGGTCTAACCATCAGAACAATTCGAATACTAAACACTCAATGATTGAAGGCTAGGTCCAGACTGTAACGGCTGCAGCTGCTTTAAAACACAAGGCTGTTTTTTGTTCAGTTCGTTTGAGAGTTCTACTGGGCCGATTTACGTGATTATATTTTTATATTGAAGCTTTCGCTGTGAAGAACAACACTACTTTTAATTTTTACATTTTTAAATCCAAAAATTAAAAATAATTATTTCCAGACGCTCGAGAAAAGTCACTTGCAGCGCCCTCTTATTAGTTCCCAACGTGTTAACTTTTGGAATTACGCTTAATAGACAAACCACTTCCGTCACTACTAGGGGGTTGAAGTCGTCGATATGTGCAGTAGTTATTTCTAGCAGTTGTAATTTTATATTTCAGTGGCTATAATACTCAAAAAATATATAAATCTTAAAATAGTAGACAAAAATCAATTCAAAATAGGAAAAAATAGTTATTTCTGTATTAGGGCACCGACTTTTTATCACGCATGTGGATATAATTTAAGATTTCAATAAGATTACCACATGAATGATAAGAGAATAAGAATATGCATTGTCTGAAATTGTGAAGTTATAGAAAATTCAAAACAACAATATTTAATTTTTAGGTTAGTTCACTTCAGGTAAATAACTATAAAAACTACAATAAACGTATCTATAAAATAATATTTGCAAAAAATTCATAACATTTATATTATAAACATACTACTTATTTATTAATAATTATTGTAGTTAAACAATTTTGGTTTGAATTAACAGTTTCAACTTGCATTAAAACGTACAATAACGGACTATTTGACTGCCGATTTAAAACAAAATTATGTTTTTGAAATACTAGACGTGTTCAAGAAATTCTTATTTATTATAAGCTTTGATATTATATTTTCTTTAGTCTTCAGATTTTTAAAACCATTAATTTAAAATACTTTTATACCTATTTAAAACACAAGGCTTATTTTTGTTACGCTTCGTTTGAGAGTTCTACTGAGCCGATCTACGCAATTCCAAGTTAAAAGGTTTTATGATGTAGATTTGCCAGGTATTTTTAGTTTGTGGATTTTTAATTATTTATATTTTTAAAAGCGCATTTGTAATCGATGCATTTCTATACGCTCGAGACCGGTCGTTCACACGACAGCGAAATCGAGCAAATCCTCGAAATTAATTTCACTTACATCACAATCAGAAAACGATACATTTTTTGAATCAGAAATATCAGACTTGGGGAAAGGAAACATGCAAGAAACAAAATGGAAGGTAAAGCTGGAATTAGATTTAGAAAAATATTATGTGGTATTTTACGACACCCGATGGTACATTGGACGAATTTTGCATATTGATAAAGAAAAATGTGTAAAATTATTGCAAAAGAATTTGGAAAACTTCATATGACCGAAAGAACACGACATTCAGTAAGTAGATTCGGAACTTATATTTTATGGTCCTGTAAATTTTACTGGAATTTACCCATTCAAACATCAGTCGTTCCCGATAGGGTCTCAATTAACAAGTTATACAAAAACTTCAAAATAATTCGAAGGATTTTTGATTTTTATTACAACTTATCAGTTTTTTTGTTCATTTTTTAATTTTATTTATTTATTTATTATGAGAATTGGGATTCTCATTTTTCAAATTTTTGTTATTTATTTCAATGTGTTTTTTTTTTGTATTTCTAGAGTCTATCTATCTGATGTTATATTTTTCTTCTTGAGTTCTTCTTTTCACATAGTATTCGGTTCTCAGTTACTTTAACAGCACGTAAAAGATGTAAAAGATGTATATGATGATCGAATAAATAACTACTTTTTACAGATCATTTTTTATTTGTGAAGAATTTTGTTTACCTTTTTCTTAGTTGAGCTACGACCTCTTGCAATATTATCAATTAAACCAATAACAATAAAGCATCTTTCATTCAAATATAGCCACTGCTAAGGTCATACACGAATACGGAAATAAACACGGTAATAGGGAAATTATGCAGCAATACATAAATAAATATGGAAATAGAGACGGCAATACAGCAATACAGACGAAAATAAAGGAATAAAATCGGCAATACAGGAATATCAAGTGAGAATACGGAAATAAAGACAGTTATTGCCATAAAGCGGCAATAGGTGTACATAGTTTTTGGGAGTGAGGGACCCCTCGGATGAAACACTGTTTATTCAGATCCATTTAAAACGTAACAGTAAAAAATTTTCGAATTATGTATCTTTTTATTTAATACAACTGATTTTGTTTTTGAGATGTAAATTACGAGCGGCCAGTAGTGCTGCATGCAGCTATATAAAGCATTTAAGTTTCCTGCTCGTTTGTCGCAATGCGACGTTACTTTACGAGCTATATCAAGCGTTCATTCGACAAATTCTTCGTATTAATTTTTTTGCAAAACTATCTTCGTAATAAATTTGAGACTTGAACGGCACAATCTTACAATGTTTTTACGTGAAATGTTTTGGTGTCTAGGATACTATCGGCTTTCATCGAAATCTCGGCCCCGGTTGTTATCGTTTAAATAGTATTTGCATTAAAATTTCTCGGCTCCGTTTTCAGGCTCGGAATGTATGCAAATTATATTTAGCACTAATATTAAGTTTCTTACAGCATTTTTGTTAATTTTTACTTATTTCTTATTTTTTTATCCTAAAAGGTGAAAATTATATCAATTTCAAAGACTATAATTATTGGGATACTAGATGGAGTTAATGGCACTTAGATTATTCTTTTACATAAAAGATATCCAACCATTGACAATTTGATTACTAATGTCACTTTTACATTTGTCAATCTGACATAAAAAAAATATCAAAAATGACATATTATACAATTATATGGTCAATAGAGTGGCTATCTAATTTAGAAAATAAATTTGCAAGGTCCGTAGATGCAAAGCAAGCTTTGAAACATAGGTCATCGCAATGCCGGCATTTTCGCGCTCAGTAAGAGTTGCAATACAGCTGCTACCGAAGCCGACACGATCTTCATATGAGGCGCATGACGTTCTAAAACGTTGAATTAACGCTTAGTACCCAACTGAAAACAAGTCGAGTTGTCGATTATTCTTGTTTTCATGTTAATTAACATGTTCCGCCAATTTCGCGCTACTGCATAGTGCAAGTGTATGAGATGACCTATATTTCAAAGCTTGCTTTGCATCTACGGATCTTGATAAATTTGATGTTTGTAACACCATCTAGTATCTATCTGATAATTCATATGTCACGTGATGTCTAATTCAGCCAATGAGAGTTACTTAGATCTAATGAGAGTTAATTTGCTTAGTTACAAAGCTATCACAGCAATAATAAAAAACAAGTGATCATGGGTAAGTTCGGCCATGACCAACTACTATAGTAGTTGGTCATGGTTGGTCAGTAGTTGGTCATGACCAACTACTATAGTAGTTGGTCATGGTTCGGCATTCAGATCTACTTAACTCGAAGAGCTCGGTTTCCATAGTATATCCATTATTGCAAATAATTGTAACTATGACAATAGAGCTTTTGGAGCAAAAAGAGTTACAATGCCGAAGTTACCCCATATTAGCTTATTTTGGCCTCTTTCTAAGAACATAATTCAATTGCCCAACTTTGACAGTTAAGTTGTTTGTGTATTGACCAGTTCGTCTCTATAAAAAAAACTATCCCAGAATTGTAATAACCGATGGTCTTTCCTAACTCCGAATTTAATTGGGTGTTTACATCTATGTACAGTGCCGCCCATTTGAAAATACACGACTCTTTATATGTAATATTCCAAAATGACATCGTTTAAGTCAGGATTCCATGAGCTATGTGTTTATAACAGCTACAGCGGAATGAAAGCTTTATTATTATTTTCAAATACTTGTTTAAAATAATTTATTTATCAGCTTAGAGTAAGTTATGAGAAGGTATTTTCATAGGCTGGAAAATTTTGTCCTAATGCCAGCATCTAATATAATATTGGTTATTCCGTCACTGAATAAAGTGTGTACCAAGTTATTCAAAATGGCGACTTTGAACGCCGTTTTAGGCGGGAAAGAATTTTTTTTTAAACGAAACATGGTCCTCGGCTGCCTTTCACATGCCCAATTAAGGGGCCCCAAAATTAGGTCAAAGGTCATTTGCAGCAGAATATTAGTTTTCCACGTCTTAAATCTAGTTAATTTTGAGATATTATAAACCGTATGTGTAATTTGCGTTGGTTGACCCCGGGTGACCCCTTAATTGGGTCAAAGGTCAAATCCCTTAAAAATCCATTTAGACAATGCAAAAAGGGTTCGAAAGGTGAAAACCCCATTCAAATTGGTTATTCCGTCACTGAATAAAGTGTGTACCAAGTTATTCAAAATGGCGACTTTGAACGCCGCTGTAGGCGGGAATGAATTTTTTTTAAATCGAAATGCGTGGTTCGATCACAATATAAAATACTAATTATATGTGCAATTGTATCCGTAATTATTTGATTTGATGTGAATCATCATTTCCGGCTTAGGAAAATACCTTCTCTTATAGAAAATATAACTGAGGGAACTCTGGTCTATCGTGCACTTTCAAATGGGCGGTAGTGTACATAATTCAGTCTAGTTCATGAATAGCCCCATTAGAATAAATAAACTATCATCATGCATCATGGACAAAGGAAAGTACTGAAATAATTGAATTGGGAAAAACCGCAAAGTATTCACAAATCATAATAACAGACCCACTGCAGTAACACACCCTGCAAACGCTAATGTTCTATCAACAATTGCTGAAAATAACCGGACACACGAATTCGAATTCTGTTCAACCATAAACCAATAGATATTAAACATATACAATTATACATTGTTTGTAACCTCAGTGTACGATTTCCTGTTTAGTAGGAATTGATATAATTCCATAAGCTAGGATGATTTAGCTATACAGAATCTGGTCTGCTATAGAACGGAACGCGTTGGATTAAATTCCTATTTTATTTAGGACGGGTTTTTCAATCTTTGGTTAACATTAACTCGAGGTTAATCGTCATAAAGATACTTGATCAAGATAATTGTACCCACAGCTACCAATCTCCACTTAGCCCTAACCAGAGGTATAACAGACATTGAAAAACCGACCTTTCGACATTTAATTATGATACAAAATATGGAACGATATTTATTTACCTTATATTGGTAGTACTGTATCTATAGCTTTCTATCGATACTACTTTGTTAGGTTATAGTAAACTGTTAACCTAAGTTAAGCTTTATATCATGCGTTTTTCTTACCTAATTTCTATTTTACCTCATTCTCATTTTACCTTATTTTCATACTACGGTTAGATGTGTTGCCTATACAAAAGCATTCAGGGGCAGCGCGCAGATAAAAAGATACTTATATCTTTGAAAGAAAGAAATGATGTTATTACATTTCCGTTTTAGTAGTTATTGTTGAATATCAACAATAAACTTCTATATTTTTCTAATTTTAAATAAAGAAAGTGGTCTAATTTTCAAACTGGGTGAATTGAAAATGGTTCATTTCTAAGGTAGGTAACTCAAATAAGATCCTTTTTTTCTTAAAAAAAATCTTACACAAATGTACAAATAAGGTAATTGTAGATAATTACCAAACGTATCATAAATGATGAATCTGACTGTTGTAACCTACTGCAAGACGTAGATACGAGCTTTTCTTTAAATTTCCCTACAGCTTTCCGTACTGATCAAAAAGTCTTTTTGTTAAAAACAAAAAATCTTACACAAAATTGGTAAGTTGTATTAGAAAGCTCTTAGTGTTCCCTACAAGGGATCAAAAAGGTTTTTTTCATAATGTACTGCAATGAAGAGCTATGAGGGGGCCGAAATATTATATAAAGCCTAGAGTCACTCTATATTACTTATACCTACACTATCAGTCAGAGAAAACGGTCAAACGGGACGCATAGTACACAAAACATGTAAAATATAATCATTTAAACATGTTGCGCGAGATATCGGAGACCAATGCTGAAGATGATTGTAAGAATAACTACCGCATGAACGAACGTCTTTTTAACACGTTGCTACGCAAGATAGAGCCGCAACTATCTCAAAGAGATAAAGTCATAAGCGATTCTATATCAGTAGAGGAAAGATTGACGCTGACTTTACGGTCCCCTTTACCCTACTACTAGGCTACTTTACCCAAATAGCGCCCGAATAGAAATTCATATGAAAATTACGTGCCTCCTTTTTGCATGCCACAATTAATATACCAAAGTAATGCTCAACGACATATAATAATTACGTACTCCATGTATATGTATATCTTTGACACGTTAAAATTACTACGTAAAAATCACATCTTTTTTATATCTTCTTCACTGCCATGCCATTCTTATGCTCGTGCGTATATGAATGGAAGAACACCTGTTGTTAATTGACAGTGGGCTTCTCCTGTTTTACAGATTTTAATTTTGTTTACCGATAAATATGATTGTCATTGTATAAATGTCGCTACCGTTATTTATTGTAATTAATGTTAATCCCGCGTTTGTATTTCAGCCTAAATAAGCTGTACGGTATTTATAATTGATATAGACATGGGATGAAGATTGAGGTACTCAGGTACATCAGGATGTGCTATGTTTATAGAAATAGCAGTCATGTATTCGCACGCTAACTGAAGCAGTTGATTATGTTTTGCTATGTGACCGACTGTTTTTGCTTTCTTTGATGGCAATCTTCTCAACACTTGGCCATTGCTATCACCGGTATCAGGAGACTCGGAAGGCTGGCTAGCGTTTTCCATCGCTTCACATACTAGACTGGCGGAAAGATTTTTCGCAAGCCACAACATGACAAGATTGTCAGAATGACAATCGTCCCCGACTACCCGTGGTTACGGTCCTAAAATAACGGCATTTGAGATTAAGATTGCGATTTACGCCGTTACTATTGATTTTAGAAAAAAACTCAAAGAGTCAAAAAGTGTTTAAAATGTGATTTTGCAAAGGAATACACTATTTTGGTTACCTTATTATGTAACCCCTTCGCTGTCCCTAGTAGTAGAGTCAATTTTTGCATTAAGTTCTTATTTTTTACTATCTAAAGATAGAGACTTGAAATCTTTTGTAATGCCTTCAGTACGGGACCAATATAAAATATAATATGTTTAAAATGGGAGGGAAGGCCCCCTCGGGGGGGTTGAGACCCCCATTTTACACTCCCAATTTAATAACTCGGGAAGTTTTCCATCAACTTCAGCGAAATTCATGTTGGGGGGTTTTTGGGGTTCCTGATTATGAATTCAATGAAAGAATTAAGAAATACAAAATGGCGGACCCAAAATGGCGGTCTTTGAGATTGGAAATGCGATTTACGCCGTTTCTATTGATTTTAGAGAAAGATTTAAAGAGTCAAAAAGTGTTTAGACTGTGATCTTGCATGGGGATACACTATCTTCGTTACCTTATTATGTAACCCCCTTCACTCTCCCCTAGTTGGCTTCTCAGTGAAGAGGTTGCATAATAAGATAACCGGAGTTACGTATTCCTATGCAGAATCACATCCTAAACACTTTCTGACTCTGCATTTTTCTCTAAAATCAATAGAAACGGCGTAAATCGCATTTCCAATCTCAAAGACCGCCATTTTGGGTCCGCAATTTTGTGTTTCTTAATTTTCTCTTTGAATTCATAATCAGAAACCCCGAAAACTCCCACAACATGAATTTCTCTCAAGTTGATGGAAAACTTCCCGAGTTGGGGAGTGTAGAGTAAATTGGGAATGTAAAATGGGGGTTTCAACCCCCCGATGGGGCGTGACCCCATTTTAAACATATTACATTTTATATTGGTCCAGTACTGAAGACATTACAAAAGATTTCAGGCCTCTATCTTTAGATAGTGAAAAATAAAAACTTAATGCAAAAATTGACTCTACTATTAGGGCAGAGCGAAGGCGTTACATAATAAGGTAGCCAAGATAGTGTATTCCTTTGAAAAATCACATTTTAAACACTTTTTGACTCTTTAAGTTTTTCTCTAAAATCAATAGAAACGTCGTAAATCGCATTCTCAACCTCAAATGCCGTTATTTTAGGACCGTCATTGTGGGTCCGCCATTTTGAATTTTTCAATTTTCTCATTGGATTCATAATCAGCGACTCCAAGAACCCTCCCAACATAAATTTTGCTCAATTTAGTTGCGTTATTAAATGAGGGGTACAAAATGGGGGTTTCAACCCCCCGAGGGGGCGTGCCTCCATTTTAAACATATAAAATTTTATATTGGTCCAGTACTGAAGGCATTACAAAAGATTTCAAGTCTCTATCTTTAGATAGTAAAAAATAAGAACTTAATTACAGTTATACTTCTTCTTCTTAAAATTTACAATTCCTTTATGCCTATTTTCCCTATACTAATTATAATTGCTTCAGCTAAATTATTTACTTTTATAATGGTTAATTTAACTATAAATTTTCTTGGCCCACTCTTTTTTGTTCCTCGCCTCACTCTTCCCTTCGTTCCATGTTAAATTCATTTGTAATAAACCTTCTACTACTTCTTTGTCCCACGTTTTCTTAGGTCGGCCTCGACTTCTTTTCTGTACAGCTCTTGCCTTCCATACTCTTCTTGTGATTATATCCTCACTCATCCTTAATAAATGACCAAACCATCTCAGTTGCTGACGTTTGATACTTTTCATAACTGCTTCCACACCCAATTCTTCCCTGATTACCTCATTTCTTATTCTGTCCCTTCTTGAGCACCCCTTGACACCACGTAGAAATCTCATTTCTGCCGCTTGTACCTTTTTTTCCATTTGTTTCGTCAGCTTTCGCTTCCATAAGTTAGTATGGGTTTGAAAATGGATTTGTAAACTGCTATTTTCGTTTTCTTTGTTATTTCTTTCTTCCTTATAAATGCATTTCTTAAGGCGTCGAATACTTTATTCGCACTTTCAATTCTTCCATTTATTTCGGCATAGATGTTCCCGTTATCCTGAATTCTCACTCCCAAGTAGTTAAAAACGCGCACTTGTTCTATCACTTTCTCATTTACTTTTATGTTTAATATTTTGGCTGATTCACCTTTTCCGATAGCCATTACTTTTGACTTTTCCACGTTAATTTTAAAATCTCTTTTGTTTAGGGCATTATTCCAACAACTGGGGCAAACCCAAATTTCTAAATTGTGTTGCAGATCCTGATTGTTTTTTGCATATATTACTAGGTCATCGGCGTATATGCTTTCTGTAATTGCTACCATTTCCATGTTCCGGTAACCCACATTAAGCTTTTTAACTTTTCCTTTTACTTCCTTCACTATGTCATCAATTACGACATTAAACAGTATAGGGCTTACCACCCCATCTTGCCTCAGCCCTTCTTTCGTTATGAATTCTTTTGATATTAGGTTTCCTGTTCTGACTGCATTTCGAGAGTTTTCGTACATGCTTTTTATGCAATTTATCAGCTTACCATTTATCTTCCTCGACTTTAGGCTATTCCACACTGTTACTCTTGGCACGCTGTCAAAAGCCTTCACAATGTCTACGAAGACTGCATATATTTTACTCTCATTAACCTTTTCTATTATTTGTTTTAGTACGAATACATTGTCCTAAATTCCTCTTCCTTTCCTGAACGCACATTGTGCATCATCTAATTGGGTTTCAATTTCTGGCCTTAACTTCATTTCCATAACTCTTTCATACAATTTTGCTGCTACCGATAATAGGGTAACGCATCTATAATTAGAGCAGTGTCTTCTGTCACCTTTCTTATATATGGGGAGAATTACCCCTAACTCCCATTCTTTAGGTATCTGCTCTCTTGCCACGCTTTATTAAACATTTTAGTGATCAATTCCAGTCCTTCCTCTCCTAAATTCATGGCCATTTCTGCTGCTATTCTATCGTTCCCAGCTGCTTTTCCTCTCTTCAATTTTTTCACTGCTTCTTTCACTTCCACTAACTCTATTTGTGCTTGGCCTACATCTTTCTCCCTATTGCCAGTTCTGATTTTTTCATTCTCTACTTCAATTACTGGTTCTTGATTTCGCTGTGTTGATAATATGTCTTCAAAATACTCCTTCTATCTTTCTATGATTCCCTCTTCATCCTCCAGCAATCTTCCATCTTTTGCTCATAATTGCCTAGTTTGGGGCGTTTTTTCTTTTCGTAGTGAACTCAGTATCTTGTAAAATAATTTTTGATTTCCTAAGCTGTCCTGTTCTAACTTCCTTCCGAACTCTTCCCAAGATTTCTGTTTCGCACGTTTTACCATCTCTTTTACTTTGTTTCTTTGTACTCTGTATTTCTTATAATTTTCTACTGTACTGTTACTTAAATACCCTTTCCATTTCTGTGTTTTATCCTTAATTTCCTTCTTTACATCCTCCTTCCACCATCTCGTTTGTTTTTCATCTCTGTACTTTTTGTTTTTCCACATACTTCACTGGCTGTTTTTATTAGTACTTCTTTAAAAACTTTCCAAGTATCTTCCAGTGATAAAGTGTCTATATTGTTGTTAAGTTTGTTCATCTCCTCCTCTATTTTTTCTGTGTAAGTTCTAGCCGTCTCTGCTTCTCTTAACTTAAATATTCTAATTCTTTCTTCTTCAGAAATGTTAAATATATCGAGAATTCTTATATTTTTGAAAGAAAGTATAGAGTATAGTATCGCGATATTTTTAAAAAGTATCGTTTCGACAACTGCTACTTTCCAATTTCAAAAATCTGGTCACCTTAATTAAGTAAGACACGTTGCTACTTACTCTATGTGTACAACATTAATTAAACTGTCATATCAAATGTTTTAGTTTTTATTGTAAAAATCTATAAATTAGTATATTTGTACAATCTTTACATAAATCTGTTGGTTAGCCTAAGTACTTCAACCATTTGCTCAAGAAAAGTATTATTCACGTGGTGGAAAATGGTAGAAAATCAATTTTATTGCTAGATTACAAATATTACATCCAAATGGTTTATTACCACTATAAGGTGCTCTGGTAAATTTACTTTAACAGAGAATTTATAATGGCAAATATTACAGCCAAATGGTTTCCCACTGCTATGAGCGAGCAGGTGATGTTTCAAACTAACTTTTTATGAGCATTTATAATTACAATATATTACTAAAATCACTGAGTGAGCAGGCGCTTTTTTAAATTGTGTATTTGTGAGAATTTATAATTACAAATATTGCACTCAAATGGTTTATCACCAGTATGAGTGAGCAGGTGCTGTTTTAAATTTTGTTTTTGTGAGCATTTATAATTAAATTTTGCATTTTGTATTCAGTTGGATTATTACCAGTATGAATGAGCATGTGCTGTTTTAAATGTTGTTTTTGTGAGCATTTATAATTACAAATATTGCACTCAAATGGTTTATCACCAGTATGAGTGAGGATGTGCTCTTTTAAATCTTGTTTTCGTGAGAATTTATAATTACAAATATTGCATGCAAATAGTTTATCACCACTATAATTGAGCAGATGATGTTTCAAACTTTGTTTGTGTGAGAATTTATGATTACAGATATTGCACTCAAATGGTTTATCACCAGCATGAGCATGTGCTTTTTTTAAATTTTGTTTGTGTGAGTATTTATAATTACAAGTATTGCATTCAAATGGTTTCTCACCAATATGAGTGAGCATGTGCTGTTTTAAATCTCGTTTTCGTGAGCATTTATGATTACAAATATTACATCCAAATGGTTTATCACCAGTATGAGTGAGCAGGTGCTCTTTAAAATCCTGTTTTCGTGAGCATTTATAATTACAAATATTGCATTCAAACTGTTTATCACCAGTATGAGTGAGCAGGTGCTGTTTTAAATTTTGTTTTTGTGAGCATTTATAATTACAAATATTGCATTCAAATGGTTTATCGCCACTATGAGTGAGCAGGTGCCGTTTCAAACCTTGTTTTAGGAAGCATTTATAATTACAAATATTGCATTCAAATGGTTTGTCGCCAGTATGAGTGAGTATGTGCTGTTTTAAACTTTGTTTTTGTGAGCATTTATAATTACAAGTATTGCATTCAAATGGTTTATCACCAGTATGAGTGAGCATGTGCCGTTTTAAATCTTGTTTTCGAGAGCATTTATGATTACAAATATTACATCCAAATGGTTTATCACCAGTATGAGTGAGCAGGTGTTCTTTTAAATTATGTTTTTGTGAGCATTTATAATTACAAATATTGCATTCAAACGGTTTATCACCACTATGAGTAAGCAGGTGCCGTTTTAAATGTTGTTTTTGTGAGCATTTATAATTACAAATATTGCATTCAAATGGTTTATCACCAGTATGAGTGAGCAGGTGCTGTATTAAATGTTGTTTTTGTGAGCATTTATAATTACAAATATTGCATTCAAATGGTTTATCACCACTATGAGTGAGCATGTGCTGTTTTAAATTTTGTTTACGTGAGCATTTATAATTACAAATATTACATTCAACTGCATTCTCATTTCCATGAGTAAGCTTACCTTGCTGTATATTTTTATTCATTGTGCTTATATTGCATACAATTGTTTAATAGCGACGAAAGAACAAATTAAACAGTGCCTTTATATAAAGTAATTTACAAGTAAGTACATGTTTTACATCTTTGGTATAGTATCCATTATTTTGTTGACGATTACAGCTTGTTAAGTTGGTCATCAACTATTTGTAATGATGGGTATATTTGATGTGTTTTCTATAAGAATAAATTATTCCTTGTGCTTTTATCGTCTGTTATTTGCTATAATTATTCTATCAGAAATTATAGTTGAATGGTTGTGGCATAACTCAAGGATTTATTTAAATCAGTTCAACCTTCTACTTCAAGTATTATTTGTTAGATGGATCTGGAGCACCAATAGAACATGGAGGTTGCACCGAGCTGGAAAGTTTTGTAAGATTAGTACAAACAATTTATATAAATGAAAAAGTAAATTAAATACTGTTTTTAACCTTCCAATGAAAACACTATATTTTAATAGTGTCTCCTAACCACACATTGTATTTGACTAATTGCCGCTACGTATTTGGGTAATGATGTTACCTGTTTGATGTGTGGTCAGTAGACACTGTTAAAATATAGTGTTATAATAAACCACACTTCTCACAATCTACTTATTATTAGTGATTCCTATAAAAACACAAATTCTGTAATGTCAGTTTGTTGATGCTATTATCTGCTATTATTGGATTGGTATCAGCGTATAGAAATAACCAGTAGTGACACTTGCTACCGTCGTCTTTGATGTTCATGTTCGTGGTTTCAACAGCTATTAAAGAGTACGGCGTCTCTTTCAACTAATTGTTAGAAGATGTCGTCGTAATAGGAGGCAAATTCAAAAATAGTAGGGTGATAATATCCACAATTAATTTTTATAAATATCTTATATTATTAGTTGTAATCAGTGTGGTAACAGATATATTTTTTGTGTATCTAGATACAGATACTATCAGAAAAAGGTACCTAGGTACAGATGCTTTTGTTGTAAAGTATCTAGATCTAAATACAAAGCCTAACATCATGTATCTAGATACATTTGTAGATCCTTGTTTTACTGTAATTATCCCGAAAATAAGAACTGCCTAGTCAATTGTTTGTACCGATAATAGTTGTTTAACTAAGCATCAATTCCAGGACTAGTCCCCAGATAACATTTTATCATGTCTGAAACATGTCTGTAACATTTATTTTGAAACATGAAACGTAGCCTCCAATGCTTCTAGCACATTTCTGGAATGTTGCAGAAACTGAAGATGTCCTACCTCTACTACGTTTCATACGGAACGTCTCCAAAACAACGTTTCTGGAACGTTGTCTTTTTAGTATGTGAAACATCTTTGCAACATAATATCTGTGCACTAGATATGTTGCAGTTTGGAAAGCTCAGTATTTTTAATAGGACCAATTGTATTATACATACTTGATCGCCATTTAAATTGTCATTAATCATAATTTAAATGGCGATCATCTTTTATACAACTGACACTTACTTTAACATCCTATTTCACATAACATTTAATGCTCATTTGTGCCAAGATCTTTTTCTTAAGTGAAACTTAAATTTAAAAGGTGCATACCTATAATTATCTCTTACAAACACTGTAAAAATGACCACTTCAAACTCCATGGCGCAAATGAGCATTATCTTAAAGTTAACTTTTATGTATTTACTGTTTTTAAATTATTTATTACGGGTCCGAAAGAAAACTTAATGATGGTACTTCGGTTTATTTTACGTAACATTTCCAATTGTAGGGAAAGGAAAGGAAAATTCAAGAATAAAACAATTTAAATTTGTGAATTCATACAAGAACGGAATTTATTACTTTTTTAAACTCTTATAAACATTTCATTAAGGTAAGGTGGGGTAAGTGCAATATCAGGAAAAGTGCAATCACGGAATGTTACTTAATATAAAATGAAGTTAGACTGGATCTTTGTAGCTGATTTGAAACATTATGGTGTCCTCTAGAATTTAGCAGGGCCGTGTAAGCTTTGGTCGCTGTATTACCGACCAAGGGTTTGACAATCGTGAAACAGTTATTCTCATGTATTAGAGAACCTAACGCAGTTGCCCCATAACAATACATGCATGTTAAAATGAGTTTTGTAGACTGTGATTGCACTTTCCCACTTTGGAAGGGAAAATGCAATCTGCTGCAGACTTAAATAATAATAATAATAAAAGTAAGGTGCGGGAAGTTAGCCGCACATTTTTTGAAACTAGGGCTCATAATATACCAAGTTTTAGCGCCATTTAGCACCGTTGAAATTAGAATTTGCGCCGCTCAGTGGAACTCAGAAATTACAATGCGGCCAAGTTCACGTGAACTTGGCCCACACAATTTTATTTTTCAAATTTTTTTAAAAATTTTTATCACCATCATCTTGCTCTGAATTTGCGCCCATCAATGCCGTTAGAGTTTTTAAGAAATGTTGCATTTTTAGAGAGAAAAAAAATGTTTTAATTTTACTACCGTGAAGTTGGCCGCACTTTTCTTCCGAAACGTTCTATTCCTAATATCAATATTTAGCGCTGAATTTGCGCCAATTAGCGCCCACAAATAGAGAAATGCTCTTCTAAAGGTTAAAATGTTAAAACCTTTAAAAGAATATGTAATTAAGAATTAAATTAAACGTGAAGTTGGCCGCACTATTCTTCCGAAACCTGCTATTCCTAATATCAATATTTAGCGCCGAATTTGCGCGATAGATTGCGCAATTTTGCGAATAGAGAAATGCTCCTCCTAAGGTTAAAAGGATAAAACCAATAACACAGTATGTAATTATGAAATTAAATAAACGTGAAACCGAGTATTTTTATAGAAATAAATGGTTCATTAGTCAAAATAGTTATTAATAATACAAGTGCGAAAACACAAGCTTAAAGTTTGAGGTTGTTGTTATGCAACGAGACGAAGTCGAGTTGCATATATACAACCGAAATACTTTAAGCGTTTTCGCAAGAGTGTTATTCAAAACTTTTCTTGTTGGTCAACTACGTTGAGCATGAGTCGCTATGGGAATGTTTTTTGTTTATTCATTAAACAAAAATGGAAAAGTCAAACGAAATGGAAGTTCCTGAAAATATTTTAGAAAAAGGGAAATTAGTGCGGGAAAAATTATTGCCTGTGAAATCTAAAGCTGCGTATGAGAAGGTTTATGCAAGTTTCTGCCAATGGCGAGAAAAAAACAAAGTTTCTTCAGTAACAGAAGAGGTGATTCTTGCTTATTTAGACGAGAAGGTAAGTCTGCGATAAATTCACATCGTTTGTATTCAATTTGTTTGATTTTTAGTTAACAACGTTGTCACCTGGATCATTGTGGCCCCATTATTCGATGCTGAAGTCTTTTTTAAAAGTGAAGGAAAATCTGTGTATTGAGAAGTTTGGTAGTGTCATTCCTTACCTCAAACAAATAAATGTAGGGCATCAAGTGAAAAAATCAAAGGTGTTATCTCGTGAACAGATTGAAAAGTTTTTAGTAGAAGCTGCAGACGACACATATTTATTTGTGAAGGTATTTACGTTAATGATTGCTAAAATACATAATAAGTCAGTAACAAAGTTTCCTTGTTTTATAGATTGCTCTAATTTTTGGCATTGCTGGAGCATGTCGACGCAAGGAGCTATGCGACCTTACTGTAAATGATATCCAAGATACCGGTGAAGTTCTCATTGTAACACTTCGAGATACCAAGACGCATGTAGACAGAAAGTTTACTATTATTGGAGAAGGATTTGTGATTAACCCTTTGGGCGTATACCGAAAATATACATCTTTACGTCCTGTGAACACACCTCACGATCGGTTCTTCTTGTCGTATAATAATGGAAAGTGCACTAGACAACCTGTGGGAATCAACACTTTCGGTCAACTTCCATCTAAAATTGCACATTATCTGAAATTAGAGAATCCTAAAGATTACACGGGGCACTGTTTTCGAAGAAGCTCGGCAACATTGTTGGCCTCAGGAGGTGGAGACTTAGTTACACTGAAGCGACATGGCGGCTGGCGTTCTTCAATGGTCGCAGAAGGATACATCGAAGATTGCGTAGAAGAACGTATCAAAATTGCCAGAAAGGTGTTTGGGGAAACTACGTCTACAACTACTACAAGGTGAGTCAATATAACAATAAATAATATTATAACAAAATCATTTCATCTTCCAGTTCTGCCAATGTTACCGAGTTCTCTGCAAGTAACGTCAGTTCATCTTCTACGTCTGCCAGTAATATTAGCAAGTTTTCTGCAAGCAACGCTTCATCAAGCAATAATTATGACAGAGGTCAATATTTTCATAAATGTGAATTTCACTTTCACATAAATGATAAGTGATAAAAATGCTACCTAAATGATAAATTGAATTGTTTGTTTTGAAAATTAATAAAAAATGAAGGTATTATTCTAAAAATTATCATTTACTTCTAAAACACGATGCTATTGGCAACGTGTTTTAAAATAATTATTTACTTTTAAAACACGATGTTATTGGAAACGTGTTTTAAAATGGTCTTTATATCCATGGACTCAGATATTAAAAAGATGACTTAAAATGTGACCAACAAGAAAAAGAGTATTTTTAAGCGCTTAATTAAGCATCTCATCATGTAGTTTATTTTTTCCAAAACAAACGACACTTTCTTCTTAATACTCAACGTATATATCCGGTTTCATCTAGACTGGGCAGGGAAACCAGCGTCAACAACGATCATGGAATCAGAAGTACTGCATAGAGGAATAACAATAAGAAATCGACAAAATTGTACTTCTCTTTGATGTCTCAACTTTTAATATATCCATACGCAATCAACGGCGCTAATATAGCGCCAATTAGCGTAGTCCAAAAATGTATTCCTCTTCGATCTGTTTCAACTTTTAAAATATTTTAAATATATCCATACGCAATCAACGGCGCTAATATAGCGCCAACTAGCGCCGTCCAAAAAAGTGCTTCTCTTTGACCTGTCTCAACCTTTAAAATATATACATACGCAATCAACGGCGCTAATATAGCGCCAATTAGCGCCGTCCAAAAATGTACTTCTCTTCGATCTGTCTCAACTTTTAAAATATTTTGAATATATCCATACGCAATCAACGGCGCTAATATAGCGCCAATTAGCGCCGTCCAAAAATGTACTTCTCTTCGATCTGTCTCAACTTTTAAAATATTTTGAATATATCCATACGCAATCAACGGCGCTAATATAGCGCCAATTAGCGCCGTCCAAAAATGTACTTTTCTTCGATCTGTCTCAACTTTTAAAGTGTTTTAAATATAGCCATAACCAATCAACGGCGCTAATATAGCGCCAATTAGATCCGTCCAAAAATGTACTTCTGTTCGATCTGTTTCAACTTTTAAAATATTTTAAATATATCCATACGCAATCAACGGCGCTAATATAACGCCAATTAGCGCCGTCCAAAAAAGTGCAAAAAACAGATCGAAGAGAATTACACTTTTGGACGGTGCTAATTGGCGCTGTAACCCTTGGGATACTTAGTTGTAACCCTAAGCAGTTGTAACCCTTGTCCGCACGTAACCCTTCGGCTGAAACTTATGATGTTTGGTAGCTCCCTCAGAGGCCAACGGGTTGAAGTGCTGGGCTAGATAATAATCAAGTGCACTTACCTTAATTTCGCTTCCTTACAGAAAGGGAGAGGTAATCCAAATAATATAAACACAGTTTATAGTTAATAATTAAAGACGAGTTTATTTATTATTGTTAATCAAATTAGTAAATCGGCTTATAACATTATTTCACACCGAACATAAATTATTGAAGTTTTATTACTTTCACGTAGGAAGGAGTAATATATTGAATTTAAATAAAAATTGAAAAAAGATTATAAAAACTTAAAACCGAAAGTGAGTTCCTTCTTTCTTGAGGACCTAATCAGAACTAACTTAAAGAAAAACCCTAAGTAAAAATGTAGACATTTAGAAAACAGTTTAGGTGACAAAACAAACTTAATTAAATTAACAGTGTACGTGTGTTTGATAAACTCCAAGACAAAACTTACTTTCTTTTGATTAATATTAGAAAAATGCAATTATGCACGTCTTGAAGGAAGTAGCCTTATCACATATGAAAGAATAAGCATTTTGAAAAAATATAGAATTTCACAGTTTTCGCAAAAGGGAAATATAATGTCTATTTCCCGTGGGAAGCTAGATTTGCAATTTCTTCATATTAGATATGCAAAACTAAATTTTAATAAATAAGTTGTACCTTGGAGTTCATTTAACCCTAAATAAATATATTATTATAAATGCAATTATTATTTGTAAAACTAAGTAAATATGAACTTTAGCCAAAATAGTTTAAGAATAAATGGTAATATAATAATAAGCTAATTATAATAAATCAATGTAGCCGTTCGGGTACAGCGCTATATTAGCGCCGTTGATTGGTTATGGATATATTCAAAATATTTTAAAAGTTGAGACAGATCGAAGAGAAGTACATTTTTGGACGGCGCTAATTGGCGCTATATTAGCGCCGTTGATTGCGTATGGATATATTTAAAATGTTTTAAAAGTTGAGACAGATCGAAGAGAAGTACATTTTTGAACAGCGCTAATTGGCGCTATATTAGCGCCGTTGATTGCGTATGAATATATTTAAAATATTTTAAAAGTTGAGACAGATCGAAGAGAAGTACATTTTTGGACGGCGCTAATTGGCGCTATATTAGCGCCGTTGATTGCGTATGGACATATTTAAAACACTTTAAAAGTTGAGACAGATCAAAGAGAAGTACATTTTTGTCGATTTCTTATTGTTATTCCTCAAAGCAGTACTTCTGATTCCATGATCGTTATTGACGCTGGTTTCCGTACCCAGTCTAGATGAAACCGGATATATACGTTGAGTATTAAGAATAAAGTGCAGTGTAACAACCCGCCGATAATCATTTATTAATTATCGTACTCAAATATTAGGACACCAGGTATATTTAATTAAATTGGTTAATTTTTATTACTTCATAAATTACTTTTATAAAATGGATATATAGCTGACTCGGTGTTTCACAGGAATTATATCTTTTAAACTTTGTTAAACTTCAGACAGGAAACACTAAGCTGCATCAACTTAATTTAATAATATGTGAGAATGTCAAGAGGACATTTCACACGAAATACAATAAGTTGAGTTATCATAAGACAGGAAATGGTCTTGCAAGTTGCACTCAGCATTTGGATAAACAAAATAATGTTCAGGTGCAGTTTTGCTAGCTGGCAGGAACTGCTGGGAAAAACACGAGAGTTTTGAAACATCAGCTTTTTCGTCGAGCTGTTTGGAAAAGCTTGACTTGGAGAGCAGTTCCCGGGTAGATCTTCAACGGAACGGTTTTGGCACTAAATTAGCTCCAACAAAGAGAGCAAACATTCGGGACTCATTTATTTAATTGTGAACTTAAGAAATTTAATAAAGTTTAAAATGTAAATAAAGAAAATTATAAATAATATAAAATTAACGAGAATAATAACGGATACCTTTAAACCGGGCGTTTAACCCGAGCACCTATTAATCAAAGTGATATTAACAAGGTCCAGACGGAAAATTGGATTATTTTATTATATACGCAAAGAGTAAGAAACTTGCACAATCATATCTTGTATCTGTTTTAAAGCTTGAAGCTGTATTGAATAGTAAAATTTACTTTTATGTAAAAGATTCACATTGATGTTATTTGAAATCATCAGGGAGATAATTCAGAGATCTCTCCTTCATTTAGTAGTTACATAAGAACGAAATTAAATGTTTTGATTATAAGTTTCATTTCCAGTTTTATTTAATTTTTAATATATTGGTTATTTCTTTAAAACTGTAGTATCATTGTGTGTTTATCCTAATATTCCCCCATTAACACAAGGGCGGAATGTTATAGCAGTTTGGTTTGGAAAAAATAAACTACATGATGGGATGCTTAATTAAGCGCTTAAAAATACTCTTTTTTGACTAATGAACCATTTATTTCTATAAAAATACTCGGTTTCACGTTTATTTAATTTCATAATTACATACTGTTTTAAAGGTTATATATCCTTTTAACCTTAAGAGGAGCATTTCTCTATTTGTGGGCGCTAATTGGCGCAAATTCGACGCTAAATATTGATATTAGGAATAGCAGGTTTCGGAAGAAAAGTGCGGCCAGCTTCACGTTTAATTTAATTCTTAATTACATATTATTTTAAAGGTTTTAACATTTTAACCTTTAGAAGAGCATTTCTCTATTTGTGGGCGCTAATTGGCGCAAATTCAGCGCTAAATATTGATATTAGGAATAGAACGTTTCGGAAGAAAAGTGCGGCCAACTTCACGGTAGTAAAATTTAAAAAAGATTTTCTCTCTAAAAATGCAACATTTCTTAAAAACTCTAACGGCATTGGTGGTGCAAATTCAGAGCAAGATGATGTTGATAAAATGTTTTAAAAAATTTGAAAAATAAAATTGTGTGGGCCAAGTTCACGTGAACTTGGCCGCATTGTAATTTCTGAGTTCCAGTGAGCGGCGCAAATTCTAATTTCAACGGCGCTAAATGGCGCTAATTGGGCGCTAAAAATTGGTATATTATGAGCCCTAGTTTCAAAAAATGTGCGGCTAACTTCCCGCACCTGTAAAAGTACACTTTTTCTGTTTTGTCAACGAAATAGGACCAAAATCCGTTCAAGCACCTTATAAAGTACCGCTCCGACGAACAGAATACTTTCTTAAAGTGAAACTATACATATTATAACCTATTGAAGTTGAACTATTCAAAAACCTGGTCGCACTTCCCCCACCTTACCTTATTGATAAGAGGTGTATGAGTATTGATAAGAATGTTTCTTCCACACGATCGGACACAGACCATTTGGAACACTGAAATTTTAAAAATATTAGATGTTTTAAATATCTACTTTGTGCATTAGTAATTTAAACATCCAATTATCATTTTAGCACATATTCTCAGTTTTAAATACAGAGCAATAATTTATGATAAAATTTGAGGTTATATATTCGACCAGCTACTTTAGGTGAAGTTAAGCATTTAATTTACTAAAAACAAACGCTAAATATGTAACTTTGACTACCTTGGCGATCTTTCTTATTGTTACTCATTTCCGAATTTTAAGCAAAGTAGGTAAATTAAACAAAAAGACGCTTGTTTGAGTCAACACATTTACACGACACATGGCCCCACATGGGATACATCCAATCACTGAGCAGGCGCGGCATAAAAATTGAGGCTAGACTGATATACATATGTAAAAAGTTCATGAAGCATTTTAGAAACGTTAAAGAACGTTACCGGTTTCTGTAATACTTTTCTGACACGTACCTGAAACTTATCTTCGAAAATGTTTCTACAAGTAACAAATATAGTAGAGTCAATTTTTGCATTAAGTTCTTATTTTTGACTTTTACTTTTGTAATGCCTTCAGTACACGAGCGTCTCGCGCCACATGCGATCCGACGTTTATTTGACATCCATTTGACATCACAGGATTTGACAACAGAGCAATTCAACCAGCTGTCAAATAAAATTCAATATCGCTCCTGGTGGACAAACAATGGTTTGTTGTGTATGGCATTGAAGTAACTTATAAATAATTTTAGTTATATTTGTAGAACAAAAGAGTTTTAAAATGCCTTAATTTTGTGCAGTAGTTGGGTGTACCAATAGATCAAACAGAGATGTAGTTAGATTTTTTAGAATTCCTGCTGTTACTGCATATAAACATAAACATCTTAACGATTTAGCTGTTGAAGGAAGAAGACAATGGCTAATGCTATTAAACGAGCAGATTTAGCTGAAAATATACAAGAGTGTGTTCCAAGCACTTTATTTCAGGTATGCATATAACATATTTCATTCTGAAACTTGGAACATTTCTAAAATTAAAAAATGTTCTAATTTGCATTTTTTTTAGGAAAACCAGCTGATTCAGAAGGGAATTTAAATCCTGATTGGGTTCCCAGTATTTATTTGGGCTGTAAAACAGCAGGTACAGCAATAACAACCAAACAGGAAAAATACGAACGAATATGGTATCGAGGGATACTTGCTTTTTGGAAGTTATATATATGTGTTGTATATATGACTAGATGACAGATATAAAGAATACTTTCACTTTTAAACATTTTTAATTAATCCTTTGATGCGTTCAGGCAATTGATTATAAAGAATAATTCAATTATAAAAAGTTGAATTTTGTGCTTTTGATGGATTTCTTCGACTCAAATAAAAATTATTGTTACACCTAGTATTGTGATTGTGAATATCATTTACTAATATTAAATTGTCATATATTATACAAGACGATTGAAAATACTCGAGTATACGAGACATATTGCCTGCGTTTTTTAGGCAATATGTCGAGTTTCGAGTATTTTTGATCGTCGAGTTGTATGCAAGTAGACTATTTATTTCATGAATAAAAAAATATACTAACAACTTTAATATTTATTTATTATTTATATTGAACGTACAATTGCCGGTTTACTATTTGGAATTAGTTCATCGATATTTTCTGTAGAGTTTGTTCCAAAACGATTCATTTTGCAACAAAGACAAAAACCAGTTTAAACGCACAATTAGAGAAAAATTGCGTTGTTTGCTAATAAATGAGTTAACTTTTATGGAGTTTTCATGGATATCTTGGAATTTAAGAATTGAGTCTCATGCGGGTGAATATACAAAGGTTTGTATTACAGCGATTATACAAAGATTCGTATATTCGATTCGTCATAGTTACCACAATATAACCGTTGCAAATACGTGATATATAAGGAAAAGTGCATATTCTTATTGGTTCATAATGTTATGAATGAAATAGTCAGTCAGATATTGTAATAACCCTAATTCCATTTTATGTACAAAAACAATCTGAATTTTAATAAAAGTTTCAATGTTAACCCACCCTAATGTACTCATGTATTCCACTCTAGTATATCTATTGCAATTAAGTATTACTCTCATTGCTTTATTTTGTAGAAGTTGTAATTCAAGTCTCCTTTATTCCCCATAAATAAAAGAGCAAGCAAAACAAAAATGTATTAGTATTAAAAACCAAACTTTTTGATCAAGTTGACAAATAATCACTACATCTTCACAAAACCCCATTTCTTTTAAATCTTTTTACAAACGTAATTAATGTGTTCATCAAATTTTAATTTTTTATCAATAATAATACTCAAATATTTATGACTCTAGTGTTTCTACGATCTTACTATTAACATTAACTCCAAAATTATTAAATACCTTTAGATATCCAGCCCCTTTACCAATAATTAACAATTTAGTTTTATTTCCCTTTGAATACCAATATTATCCCTCCCACTAATGTACACAACCATGTTGTCAGCAAATGAAATTTACATTTATAATGACATTACTAACATCGTTAATATATAGACTAAACAAAAGGGGTCGTAAAATACTCCCGTGTGGTACCCGGTATATTAATGTTAAGTGAAGACTGTAAATATATCTTTTAAAATAAAAAAAATGAATCTAGAAATTGTAGTTGTTTATTTAAAAATAAGGTTTAAAACTACACTTCAACTTAAAATTATGTTTAAATGTTAAATAATACATATAAGGCCGCAGTCTCACTGCAGCCACTACCACCCACCACCACCCACTACCATCGACCACCACCAATTAAAATAATCCCGTGCGGTCCCACTGAAGCAAGTGGTGGCCACCAATATCATGTAAAATTTTAAATTTCGCGCTTGTTTTATGTTTATCTCTGAAATAGACATATTGTCAACTTAGCAAGCACGGTTATTATTATTTCCTATTAAATGAGGTTATGTGCATTATTTGTTTACTATTTTCGCGTTGTTTTTAAAGAAATAATAAACCAAATTATTGCAAAAATGCGACTTCAACTTAAAGTTATATTTAAATGTTCATATTCATTATTGTATAATTTCTTGTAAGGATTTACAGGAATATATCTTAGAAGTGATTCTGCAATTTCACTTGCAAAAGGTTCCGTAATACGTTCCAGAACGGCATTACTTCCAGCATTGCGTATGTGCAAAAGTAGATTTATTATTTGGCTTTCGTTATGAGGCACAATGTCTCCCACATTGACTGTAGCACTAGCAATACTTCTGCCAAAGTTAATGTCTCGAATTGAATGACTTTCAACTTTACTTGTTGGTACATTCCATAAAGATCTTACATCTGTACTAGAAGTTTAAGCGATGTTTAAATAAATATATTCTAGAGCATACAGCAGAGCTCCAACATGCCTACAGACGTCGCTTGCACCTGCCATGCATGTACAATGTGGAGTATTAACGCCACCATCAGCAGCATTGCACATACACCATACTTTTAATGCAGGATCGTTCATTCATAGTGAATGTTCTACCTAAAAATTTTAAACACTTTTACATCTATTACTACTTACATTTGCAGTGACTATTTTTTCATTGATCTAGAATGACCTACATTTCAACACGAAGCCAGCCTCAAAATATTTATAAGATGTTAAGCGCTTATAGGCTTTCATTTGCTGATTGGTATAAAAACTTTTTAAAACAAGATAACTAACTATGTCAATACCTGACACAGGTGGGAAACTAGCAGCAGCGTAACTAACTTGATCTTCTCTTATAGTGTATGTATCAATTCCATTTATTAGAGAGATCTTTTGTAAATATCTATTTGCTACGTCTGGGGCTTCATTTTCCAGCTTTTTAAAATAGTTAGATACTCATCATACTGACTGAAATAATAATAAATTTTACTGTTAAATTAAAATTAATGACATAACCTAATAAATACCTATCCTGTTTTCTTAAACATATTTTGCCCTTGATGACAAAAGGGATGATAAATCTGATTTTTTGCATATTGATAATAATGAAAGTTGACTTTTCTTAAGCACTTTTTTTAATTTGTAAAAAACAAACTTCAATCTCCTCTGAGGTTATTATCAAAGGATATTACTAGGATTTTCAGATTTCTTTAATATTTTGCATAAATCCTTTTAGCCAGGACACATTTCTCAACTTATCATTAATTTATATACATAAAACAGATTTATTTTACAGGGAATTTAAAGTAGGTATTTTCTGGAAGCTATCGGCAAGTAAATTTTAAAATTGGCGCCATTAATTTTGTGTTTGACCTTGGTAGCAAACAAATTGTCAAATGTCAAATCCTGCGATGTCAAACAAACGCCAGATCGCATGTGGCACGAGACGCTCGTTAATTTGCAATATAGTCACTGCATCTAGTCACCTAGGCCAGCTGGTCGATCAGAGTACCGCAAACCGCCGCCATATTGGGGCAGAGAAGGGTGCTTTTTAATAATGAACAAATTAAAACCACGTTTTACGTATTTGACATATTAAAGGTTTGATCTTTCAGAGTAAGAAAAACCTTTTAAAGTAAACCTGGATTTGATTAAATTCAATACAGAACAAATAATGAACAATTTGCAACCTCTTACAGCGACATCTTTTAACTGCTAGCTGAAGCAGACTCCACACATCAAAAACAGCAAGTGTTCCCTACTTATTATTATTATTAGGTTGGTCTTCTTATTTTATGAATGGCTGGCTGGACTCGTTTGTAGCAAGCAGCTGTTTATCAAAATCGAGGAATACGTGTTTGGATAATATTATTATTAATTTAATACTGTTATAGAACTCTTTCATAATAATATCAATCTAATAATAGCATCAATAAACTGGTAATTGCAGACTGTGAATTTTCATTAAAAGGTTAAAACATATTTTTAATTTACTTTATCATTGATATAAATTATTTGTACTATAATGTAATAAAATCTTCCAGCTCAGTGCAACCCTCATGTTCTATTGATGCTCCAGATCTCATGTAGCAATTTGAAATGATTTCAATAAATCCTTTTATGCCGCAGCCGTCCAACTATAATTTCTGATGCAGTATTTATTGCAAAAAGTGGATAAATCACAAGGTAAAATAATTCATGTAGTAACCACACACAAATATGCACGTGATTACAAATTACCTATTTGTAGTTGGTGACCAACTTAGCAAGCTGTAATCGTCAACAAAATAAAGGATACTACACCAGAGACTGTAAAACATATAGGTACTTGTAAGTTTCTTTATATAAGGCAATGAGTGTGTCTACCACTCTAGCGCTAGAATTGCTGAATGCAGCATCCTTAAACTATACGCTGTAATTGCAGCACTGCTTGCTAAATCTAGTGTAAAAATCTTGTGCTAGATTTGAAGCAGCCGCTGCATTATAAAAGTGGGGGTAAGTTAACATATGTGCTTACTGCAGTTTATTTGAACATAACCTGTAAACAGTAGAAAATTTAGTACAACATTAATATGTCGACTGCCTATACATTTGTTTATAATTAAAATTCTGTCCATAGTCGTAGTTAAATTTAAAATGAGCTTAGATTTTACTGTTTCTTGATTGATCTGTTGTTTCAGGTTAGTTTAATTTTCAAATAAAATTAATAACATTATTTGCGCTAAAACAGCACAAAAAATGTTATCTTGCGTTTAAAAACTGCATTCAGCAGCGTGCTAATAGCTAAATACGGTTAGACACTATCATGCTATTAAATAATACTATGTAATATAAGTACTATAAAAGCACCATGAACAAAAATATACAGCAAGATGGAAGTGAGAAAGCATTTGAATGTAATATTTGTAATTATAAATGCTCACGAAAAGGAGATTTGAAACAGCACCTGCGTACTCATAGTGGTGAGAAACCATTTGGTTGTAATATTTGTAATTACAGATTTTCACAAAAAGTACATTTGCAAAAGCACTTGCGTATTCATAGTGGTGAGCAACCATTTATATGTAATATTTGTAATTATAAAACTTCAGAAAAAGTACATTTGCAAAATCACCTGCGTACTCATAGTGGCGAGAAACCATTTGGTTGTAATATTTGTAATTATAAATTCTCGGAAAAAGGAAGTTTGAAAAAGCATCTGCTCGTTCATAGTGGTGAGAAACCATTTGCATGTAATATTTGTAACTATAGGTGTAAACAAAAACAACATTTGCAAACTCACCTGCGTACTCACAGTGGTGAGAAACCATTTGGTTGTAATATTTGTAATTTTAAATGCTCAGAAAAATCATATTTGAAACAGCACCTGCTTACTCATATTGGTGAGAAACCATTTGTATGTGATATTTGTAATTATAAATGTTCACTAAGAGGAAGTTTGCAAAAGCACCTGCGTACTCATAGTGGTGAAAAACCATTTGTTTGTAATATTTGTAATCTTAAATGCTCGGGTAAACATGATTTGAAACGGCACCTGTTTACTCATAGTGGTGAGAAACCTTTTGCATGTGATATTTGTAATTATAAATGTTCACGAAAAGGAAGTTTGCAAAAGCACCTGCTCACTCATAGTAGTGAAAAACCATTTGTTTGTAATATTTGTGATAAAAAATACTCGGACAAAATTGTTTTGAAACAGCACCTGCTTACTCACAGTGGTGAGAAACCATTTGCATGTGATGTTTGTAATTATAAATGTTTACGAAAAGGAAGTTTGCAAATACACCTGCGTACTCATAGTGGTGAGAAACCATTTGGTTGTAATATTTGTAATCTTAAATGCTCAGGAAAAAATGATTTGAAACGGCACCTGTTTACTCATAGTGGTGAGAAACCTTTTGTATGTGATATTTGTAATTATAAATGTTCACGAAAAGGAAGTTTGCAACAGCACTTGCTCACTCATAGTAGTGAAAAACCATTTGCATGTAATATTTGTAATTATAAATGTTCACGAAAAGGAAGTTTGCAAAAGCACCTGCTCAATCATAGCAGTGAAAAACCATTTGCATGTAATATTTGTAATTATAAATGTACACAAAAACGATATTTGCAAAGCCACCTGCGTACTCATAGTAAATAGAAACCATTTGGATGTAATATTTGTAATTATAAATGCGCACAACAAGGACATTTGTAACAGCATTTGCTTACTTATAGTAGTGATAAATTATTTGGATGTAATATTTGTAAATATAAACGCTCTCAAAAAGATAGTTTGAAACAGAGCACTAGCTTACGCATAGTGGTGAGAAATATTTGTAATTATAAATATATTTTTTAATTTGCTTTATTGTGTTAAATTAATTTAATAGTTTTTCTTTAAAATTTAGTCACCTTTCAGTTACAAATCATTTTTTATTTACAGAACTAACTTATTTCACAGAGATGTTAATAAATTTTTAATTTTTTGGAATGATGGGAGATTGATCCGTGATCCCTGCTCCAGTGACGTTTTTGCAGTGGAGGAATGTTTTTTTCATTCAAGTCTTCTTTGAAGTGACATCTCATTTCATCTCATTTTATGTGTAGTATCTTAAAATTGTGATTTTATTGGTCGGTGTGGCCAGCGAACCTTGAAACCTTTAAAACCGGGAATTCGCACAATCGGAAAAAACCTTGAATTAGTGACCAAAGTCGGGAATTTCTTTTTACAGGGGAAAATAAAAACAAATTGAACTAGGAATAGACTACAAACAAAAACACATGGTGCAATATTACATAGTTACTAAGCAAATATTGAAAAGAAAGCTTTTTTCTCTAACCATACGAATATGACACTATAATATCAAATTATTTTGTATAAAAAGCAGACCATTTAGGAACTGTTACGCATTACCATAGCAATTGTACAAAAAGTAATCACTTTTTGTACTAATACAAAAAGTAGTCTGAGGTTATCTATGAACTATTTTCCGTGGTGCTCTAAAAGATTTTCTTTTATAGCAATAATGCGAAGTAATAAGTAGAAATTTTCATTTAAATAATAACACAGTACAACACAAAAGAAATTTCCAGGTTCTCATACAGTTTGTCGAGAGCTCTTTTGTATGTAGATCATGAATCCGTTGTTACTTTTTTCGGGTCAAGTATCAATTTTTTTCCGAGGGTCATTCGTGTGTCATTGTCATGTAACTAACGCATACTTATGTTCTTGTTATGTTATACTGAGGGATGCGACTTCAAGATGAGGTAGTGGCTAGATATTACAAAATTTTGCATCCTGAGTGTACCGTTGACATCTTTGAAGCAAACTTTGAACACCATACAGTTTTATCGTGAACTTCGACCTATGCGTTTCCACTTATAGTATATTTTAGAATTCATTTACAAGTGCTATCCATACCACATATGGTAATATTAAAAAACCGATATAATTGTGAATGATGTTTTAAAAACTTTATCAGTTTAGAGAATTGAATATAAATTGCATTTTCTTTAAACTCAGTAAAATAGAAACAGAAATACGTAAAAAAAAGAAAAGAAACTCCCGAAGACAAACAAAAAGAAAAATATAAATTGTTGATCCTTCAAAAAAAATAAATGTTAAACTTTTTTATATTCAATTAATTAAAAAAAATGCAAAAATAAAAATAATAAAAATCTTAGAGAGGTTTATTTAAGGATTTATAACTATGGAGTTTTGTTCAATAACAAATTTGGATTACAACCCAAATTTGACCTGACCCATAAAAACCAATAGCTGATTTGTGATCTGATCCCCCCTCGGAAAAAAATGAAATCCCAGAAATTTTTTCAAGTCATATTTTGTTGGACAGCGCGGTACAATACAAACAAATGTCCAAATTTTCATATAGTTTTTCTATACCTATCTGGTATGAAAATCACGAATCTGCTATTGGTTTTTTCGGGTCAGGTCAAATACTGCAGTTTCGATGTCATCCGCGTGTCATGCAGCCAACACATTCATGCCTCATGAGTCGTAACTCAAACTGGTTTGTCCACGAAGTGCTTTCTACCTTACGAATGCAAAACACCAATAGAAGAATAGCATGCATACAACACATAAACACGATTGATAGTTTTGATATTTTAATGCTTCCTGGTTCTACAGTTTTTTGTTTTAGTGCTTGGTACTGTAGTGATTTAGCATGCCTTGATTTAGTATCTAAGGCAACAGATGTAAACAGAGTCAGATATGAATTCATAAATAAGCCAGTCAAACATTAATTCTCTCTCCAACATTTCTGTAAATTTGGCTATTATTTGTATAGTGTTTGACTACTATCTAGGCTATTGTATAAAAAGTAGAGTACCAAGACTCGACCTAACGGTAGATAAAAATGACGGGCGTGGTAACTGTAACTCTTGTTCATCTGGAGTAGTCTAGTGCCCTCAGCTGTTTGTGATGGGTGGTGGCGGATTAAGCCTAAATTCATTGCGGAGCGATTACCCATGCCTATCTACCTATCTATCTACATGGTAAACGCTAGAACTCGCATATTCTTTTTATCAGGTAACAAATCTTGTTACCTGCTAAACATAAAAGTTTGTCTACCCTTCTCATGCATTTAAAAACGAATTTTATTTGAACACAAATTGGAATATAACTGAAATTTGACCTGACCCGAAAAAACCCATAGCAGATTCATGATCTGCATCTTAAAAACCTACAGAAAAAGTGTATTAGAACCTGGAAATTTTGTCCAATTTTGTTGTACAGTGTAATCATTTATCTTTTCTGTGACAATATTGAAATATTATAGTATATTATGATACGAGTTTTGTAAGGTAGATTTTCTCGCACGAACGTGTTTAGGGCACGACGAGCGCAGCGAGGAGTGCCATAAAGGAGTGAGGGCGAGAAAATCCCTTACAAACGAGGTGTCATACATTATTTTTTCTACTTTGCGCTTTTTTATAACAAAATAATGAAAGAAATGAAAATTTTTAAATCTAGGGAATTTTCCTGCAGTTGGTAACGTTTTTGTGTTAAAAGCGGCAAGGTGGCCGTGGAAAAAAACCTCAAAAACGTCATATTTTTCGATAATAAAAATCGTAAAAATGAGCGCTTCTGATGGTTTTTCGTGTACCCCCCCAGAGATACGGGCTTTGGCAGACAATATTTTGGGTAATTTGTTACCGACAAAATCGCGAGAATGTTATGAAAAAAAATATACGGAATTTCAATCGTGGCGAGCTGATAACAAGATTGGTACAATATCGGAGACAGTTTTGTTGGCATATTTTGAAGTTCAACGAAAAAAGTATAAGTCGTCAAGTTTGTGGACCCTCTACTCAAAGCTAAGGTCGTGCTTAAGTGTATATGAAAACGTGGACATCTCAAAATTTCATAAACTTCAAGCCTTTTTGAAAAGATGCTCCGAAGGGTACGCCCCAAAAAAATCAAAAATTTTAGAAGAAGATGAAATCAACAAATTTATTGACGATGCTGATGACAATATGTACATGGCTATGAAAGTAAGTATTCACAATTTTTTTTAGAATATAATGTGACATCATGATTTAAACTAAATATTGGTACATATTTTTTAGGTAATCCTAATCTTCGGCTATAGTGGGGCCCTCAGGAGGGAAGAACTGACATATCTGTCAACTGATAACATAAAGTATAATTCTGATTCCATCCTCATCAGTATTCCTAAAACAAAAAACAATGTGCCAAGGGAATTTATGATTACAGACCCAAAATGGATCAATTTAATTAAGAAATATGCCGCGTTAAGACCAAAAAAAACTACGCATACAAGATTTTTTATAACTTACAGAAACGGTCGATGTACCAACAGCCCTATTGGTATTAATACCATGGGCAAAGTGTCCAAACATATCGCCACATTTCTCAGGCTCCCAGAACCAGAGCTGTTTACAGGACACTGTTTCAGACGATCCAGCGCCACACAATTAGCGAACCGTGGGGGAGACTTGTTGACGTTAAAGCGTCATGGTGGCTGGAAGTCTTCTGCAGTGGCAGAAGGCTATGTGGAGGCTACCCTGAAAAAGAAAGAAGAAATTGCTGACTTACTTCGGCCTCAACATGTGAACTTACCGAGTTCTCATGCTTCGGAGATGGATTCTGTTCCAACCACATCTGCAAGTGGTAGTGGTAGCCGGGTTCAACATAATGACCTGATGAACGAGAATTTGCGAGGTGTCTCAATTGATTCTCACGACACTTCGAATGTGATCGTTAATGTGTATAACAACTGCACATTTTATGGTCATACCTCCAGTTCCAGTTAAGACAGTTGAGTTATGCGCATTCAGTTTTGTTCATATGAAATAAAAATATAAATAAATTGTGGTGTTATTTACTGTCCTAAGAAAGTTTTACAGATACCTATATGTTTTTGACAGATTAATTTGAGGTTAGAAGTTACGTATAATGTCTGACGCCTCAACTTCATTTTCAGTATGTACTACGCGGATAGCTCTTTTGATTAATAATAATCTACAACTGAAACATTATGAGTTGCGAGGTTATTTTACAAATTACAGGAAAACGTACGTGTCACCACTCAAAGTGCCATTCCACATGTTGATTTGTTGGAACATTGTAACGGTTAAACCACCACCAATTCGTGACGTTGACGTTTGACGCGTTATTTTCTTGCAATTAATCAATTTTATTTTAATATTGAGGGTAAGTTCTCGATTCGACGTCAAATTTTATTTATTCATTTAGGTAATAGGTATTTGATCATTTGGCTTATGTTATTGGTATATGACTTATGAGCAAGCGCGCCAACATAAAAAAAATAAATTGTACTGCGGTTGGTATTTTTATTATGGCACCGTTTTTGTCTAGAACGAAACTGAAAACAGTTTCGTAATAGCTTCAGTACGAACGCAAAGTAGAAAAAATTAATTAAAGGCATAAAAAAACAAACAAATTAGACGTTTATATTAAAATTTTAGTTGCTGCTCGGAATGACGTCGCAAAAATAAAAACCAATCCTAACCTCTAATTATTTAACGGTAAACACATGTCTTAGACAACGCCTGTCGAAATTTCCTCGAATTTTTGACGAAATGGGAGTAAGATAGATTTGTGATTCAAATTCGATATTCAATTCGCAATTCATGATATTCAAATTACCACTTTTTACTAGGTACATATTAGAATTGCAATAAATAAAAAGTAGTTTAACGTCATTTTTTTAATTCTAAACAGTTCTCTCACGGAGTTTGCTAGTTAAAAATAAATAGTTGGAGAAAAAATAGTATGTTTAATTCGTACAAAAAATGCGTTTTTAGGACTCGTAAGCTTGCCAGACTCCGCTGACGCGTCGACCGGCAACTTTCTTATTCGTCCCAAAAACATGCATTTTTTGTACTAATTAAACAAATAACTCTTATGTATGCGAAGTGGGTACATCGCGTACGCCATACAGGACCCGAGATTTCGCAGCAGTTACTAAGGTTAACGGACTTTAATGTACTTAGAAACACTGCAACATGAAAGCCACTTTTCTATTTTCAATTAATTAAACTGTTGGTTTTTAAAAGCAATGGAATTTGTAGTTACATAATTTTTACAGTTGCACAAAATAATGTTGTGTATAGCTCGTCCGAGAAATTCTTTAGCGTCCTTGAGGTTGTCCTGCCTCGACCGCAAACGGCCGGTACGTTAAAAAGAGATTTCGCGGCCTTGGTATACAAATAACTATTTTTCTATTTGCGTGTTCAAATAAAGCCATTTGGACACGCATTTGCATGTCCAAACGAGATTCAGTTGAATACTGGAAACAGTAACATTTTATTTTTAAAGTTGATATTTTTGAACAGCTGTACTTTTACGAACAAATGCAGAATTAGAATTCTCCAAGTTGCCAACTATCAAACTATTTAACAAAGTGTCCCTAAGAAATTTTGTTTAGAACTACGTTATTTTTTACACGATTACAAATTAACGCAAATAGTATATTAAATTATTAGTTTCATAAGAACACGTTTTTAGCGCACGCGTCTAAGTTTTAGAGAACGGCCCATGTAACGGGGATTTTTCTAAAGGAAAAATATTACAAACTTTACAAACAAACTTCCTAAACATTAAAGATTTTTCAGAAAATAATTCTGTACATTAAAATCTATCAACTGCATTATTGTTTTTTACATTTTCATCTTTTTCTACAGCCACAACTTCCTTAAATAATTGCAAAATAACGCAAATAGAAAAAATAGTATAAAGTATTCGTTTCATAAAATGTTTAGCGCACTTGTCATTTAGCGTTTTAGCGCATTAAAATCAGTGCATAGCAAAAATGCATCGTATCTAAGCATGGATTCCATTTTCAAATAATGTGCAAATAATAGTAGTTCAAATTAGTTTATTTAACAAAAACGTATTTACAATATTGAAATATTAATTTAAAGAATACTGTAACAAGTGTGCAGTTGAAAAGAGAACATGTTTATTAAATTATTAATAAACACAGGCAACAACCTCGATAAACAATCTGGTAGGTCCGAGTTAGTTCAAAATAAGCAAAATACATCTACATTCCGCTCAACTTTAGTTTCATCATTTCAGTTCAGTTCGACAACTTTGTTGTCTGCTGCAACAGTTAACATAAGGCACATGTAGTCAAGCTCATTTTCTTACTACAGCTTTGGCTTTCAGCTAGACATTTCTTACTGTGACTCACCTGTTAAAGGCATTGGTGTTAATGAGAGTTTCGTGCAAGGTAAAGCCTGAGTCGTTATCTCGTCTCATTTAAATTTAACTACCTAACAGAAAAACTACCTGGCTGTAAGTTTCATGTAGATTCTTTAGAGCATTTCTTTGAGTTTTGAGTTACCCTTGGCAAATAATACTTTTGACCAACCTGATTCTATTGATGGAATTATTGGACGCTCGTCTCGCGCCACATGCTATCCGACGTTTATTTAACATCACAGGATTTGACAATAGGACAATCCAAACAGCTGTCAAATAAAATTCAATATGGCTGCTGGAGGACAAACAAAGGTTTGTTGTTTATGGCATGGAAGTAACTTATAAATAATCTTAGTTATATTTGTAGAACAAAAGAGTTTTAAAATGCCTTAATGTTGTGAGGTAGTTGGGTGTACCAATAGATCAGACAGAGATGTAGTTAGTTTTTTTAGAATTCCCGCTGTTACTGCATATAAACATAAACAACATCTAAACGATTTAGCTGTTGAACAAAGAAGACAATGACTAAATGCTATTAAACGAGCAGATTTAGCTGAAAATAATACAAAATATACAAGAGTGAGTTCCAAGCACTTTATTTCAGGTATACATATAACATATTTCATTCTGAAACTTAGAATATTTCTAAAATTAAAAAATGTTCTAATTTGCATTTGCTTCTAGGAAAACCAGCTGATTTAGAAGACAATTTAAATCCTGATTGGGTTCCCAGTATTTGTTTGTGCTATAAAACAGAAGGTAGTACAGCAATAACAACCAAACAGGAAAGATACGAACGAAGAAAAAAGCGTTGGAAGGTTAATGCATATTTTGAATTTACAGATATGATATTGTACCCGAACGGCTACATTGATTTATTATAATTAGCTTATTATTATAATACCATTTATTCTTAAACTATTTTGGCTAAAGTTCATATTTACTTAGTTTTACAAATCGTAACTGCATTTATAATAATATATTTATTTAGGGTTGAATAAACTCAAAGATACAACTTATTAAAATTTAGTTTTTGCATACCTAATATGAAGAAATTGCAAATTTAGTTTCCCACGGGAAATAGAAATTCTATTTCCTTTTGCGAAAACTTTGAAATTCTATATTTTTTTTTTATTTCAATAATGTTGATTCATATGTGATAAGGCTTCCTGCAAGGCGTGCATAATTGCATTTTTCTAATATTAATCAAAACTAAGTCAGTTTTGTCTTAGAGTTTATCAAACACACGTACACTGTTAATTTAATTAAGTTTGTTTAGTCATCTAAACTGTTTTCTAAATGTTTACATTTTTACATAGGGTTTTTCTCTAAGTTAGTTCTGATTAGGTCCTCAAAAAAGAAAGAACTCACTTTCGGTTTTAAGTTTTTATAATTTTTCAATTTTCAACTATTTAAATTCAATATATCACTTCTTTCTACGTGAAAGTAATCAAACTTCAATAATTTATGTTTGGTGTGAAAAATGTTATAAATTGACTTACTTTATTAACAATAATAAATAAACTCGTCTTTAATTATTAACTATAAATTGTGTTTATATTATTTGGATTACCTCTCTCCCTTTCTATAAGAAAGCTAAGTTATAAGGTAAGTGCACTCTATTATTATCTAGCCCATCACTTCAACCCGTTGGCCTCTGAGGAAGCTACCAAACATCAAGTTCCAGACAAAGGGTTACAATATCGAGGGATATTTGCTGTTTGGAAGTTATGTGTGTTGTATATATGACTAGATGACAGATATAAAGAATTCTTTCACTTTTCTTTTAAACAGTTTTAATTAATCCTTTGATGTGTTCAGGCAATTGATTATACTATAAAGAATAATTCCATTATAAAAACTTGAATTTTGCGCTTTTGATGAATTTCTTCGTCTTAAATAAAAATTATTGTTAAACCTAGTATTGTAATTGTGAATATCGTTTACCAATATTAAATTATCAGTCAAATATTGTAATAACCCTAATTTCATTTTATGTACAAAAACAACCTGAATTTTAATAAAAGTTTCAATGTTAACCCATCCTAATGTACTCATGTATTCCACTCTAGTATATCTATTGCAATTAAGTATTACTCTCGTTGCTTTATTTTGTAGAAGTTGTAATTTATTCAAGTCTCCTTTATTCCCCATAAATAAAATAGTAGCAGCAAAACAAAAATGTATTAGTATTACAGTATTAAAAATCAATCTTTTTGATCAAGTTGACAAATAATCACTACATCTTCTCAAAACCCCATTTCTTTTAAATCTTTTTACAAATGTAATTAATGTGTTCATCAAATTTTAATTTTTTATCAATAATAATACCCAAATATTTATGACTACTGTTTCTACGATCTCACCATTAATCCAAAATTATTAAACACCTCTAAATATCCACTCGCTTTACCAATAATTAACAATTTAGTTTTATTTCCCTTTGAATACCAATATTATTCTTCTCACTAAGTACACAACCATGTTGTCAGCAAATGAAATTTACATTTATAATGACATTACTAACATCGTTAATATATAGACTAAACAAAAGGGGTCCTAAAATACTCCCTTCTGGTACCCGGTATATTAATGTTAAGTGAAAACTGTGTAAATATATCATTTACAATAAAAAAAAAGAAACTAGAAATTGTACTTGTTTAAATTTAAAAATAAGGTTTAAAACTACACTTCAACTTAAAATTATGTTTAAATGTTAAATAATATATATAATATTCATCATTGTATAATTCCTTGTAAGGATTTACAGGAATAAAAATCTTAGAAGGGATTCTGCAATCTCACTTGCAAAAGGTTCGGTAACACGTTCTGCAACGGCATTACTTCCAGCATTGCGTATGTCCAAAAGTAGATTTATTATCTAGCTTTCATTAAGAAGCGCAATGTCTCCCACATTAACCGTAGTGTTAGCAATACTTCTGCCAAAGTTAATGTCTCGAATTGAATGACTTTCAACTTTACTTGTTGGTACATTCCATAAAGATCTTACATCTGTATTAGAAGTTGAAGCGATGTTTAAATAAATATATTCTAGAGCATACAGCAGAGCTCCAACATGACTGCAGACGTCGTTCGCACCTGCCATGCACGTATAATGTGAAATATTAACACCACCATCAGCATTGCACATACACCATACTTTTAATGCAGGCTCATTCATTCATTGTGAATGTTCTACCTGAAAATTTTAAACACTTTTACATCAAATATCTTTACATCTATTGCTACTACTTATATTTGCAGTGACTATTTTTTCATTGATCTTGAATGACCCACGTTTCAACACGAAGGCAGCCTCAAAATATTTATAAGATGTTAAGCTCTTATAGGCTTTAATTTGCTGATTGGTATAAAAATTTGTTAAAACAAGATAACTAACTATGTCCATACCTGACACAGGTGGAGAAACTAGCAGCAGCGTAACTAACTTGATCTCTTATAATGTATCAATCCCATTTATTAGAGAATTCTTTTGCAAATATCTATTTGCTACGTCTGGGGCTTCGTTTTCCAGCTTTTTAAAATAGTTACTCATTATACTGACTGAAATAATAATAAATTACTGTTAAATTAAAATTAATAACATAACCTAATAAATACCTATCGCTTTCTTAAACATATTTTTGCCCTTGATGACAAAAGGGATGATAAATCTGATTTTTTGCATATTGATAATAATGAAAGTTGACTTTTCTTAAGCACTCTTTTTAATTTGTAAAAAACAAATTTCAATGTTCTCTGAGGTTATTGTCAACGGATACTACGTTTTTCTGATTTCTTTAACATTTTGCATAAATCCTTTTAGAACAAATTTCTCAACTTACCATATGCAAAAAAATATCGTGTGCAACACGTTAGAAAGTCTCCTTTTTTCACTCATTTGCTTGATAAACACGTTAAAAAAGTATGACTTTCATAACTAGTTGTACAATATACTATTCTATAAGCATTTATTAATTTATATCCATAAAACAGATTTATTTTACAGAGAATTTAAAGTAGATATTTTCTGAAAGCTATCGGCAAGTAAATTTTAAAATTGGTGTCATTAATTTTGTGTTTGACCTTGGTAGCAAACAAATTGTCAAATCCTGCGATGTCAAACAAACGCCGGATCGCATGTGGAGCGAGACGCTCGTATAATTGGAGCAGAAGTATTTTGACTTTTGTTAGGGTCACGTTAAGTCACAGGGACTGTTCATAGGCCCATCGCAGTAGAAACTAAGTTAGGTTATGCAACATATGGGTTCTGCCCCCACAATTATTTCGCTTTCGAGAACTTTTCAGTCTTTTCATACCACTATTGAACCTTCTTTAAATATTTTAATAGTAAAGTTTTGGGAAATAGAGGACATTCCTGATAAAAAATTCGAAAATCCAGAAGACCTAGAATGTGAAAAAATATATTTAGCAACAGTGAAAAGAGAATCTTCAGGAAAATGTGTAGTAACATTCTTTTTAAATCGAGTTCTTCAAAGTTACATGGGTTAAGGCTTCACATTCGAATATGACGTGGGAGACTGTTTCCTTTTCCTCATTGCAAAGACTGCATGTGGGTTTTTCATTTATAATGCCCATTCTACGCCCAGTGTTTTCTTAGGCTTCAGAGACCAGTTATTAGACCTGTTACTGGCCCAATTTGCTGTCCGTTTAATCGCAGGATATCATCAGTTAGTTTTTGTATCATGAGTTTGCTATGTCTTTGTCCCTCACCATTATTCTAGTAGTTTAGACTCTTTTAGTCCAGCCTTTTAACCAGCTGTGGACGATGCTATTGGTGATTCCAAAAACCCATAGGTTTAGGACCCATAAATGGCATATCTGCTCCTTTCTTTGCCTCGGAGTCGGCCCTTTCATTGCCTGCTATCCCCTTGTTCCCCGGAACCCACACCAGGGTTACCCTATGGGTTGACAAGGTTGTTACAATTTTTCTTTAAAGGCTTTTCCCCAGTACAATTTCACTTTATGTTCAACTTAAAATTTCTCTTTCTTAAAAGGCTTTTCTCTAGTGTGTTTATCACATTTCTGTCATTCCATATATGGTAGTGTTTATGGGCACACCGTTCTATTGGCTTTCCCTATTTGGTAATATTTCTGTTCAGGCTACCTCATTGGTGAATTCAGCTTTATCTCGGTTTTCTTGAACCTTTTGATAAGATAATCACTATTGTCCATTTAAAAAGTGAGTTGTAATTTGACTTGCAAATAGAGTGTTTACTTCATTCCAGTTTTAGGAAATTTTTGATAATTTCTCTCTATGAGTTTATTGTGGAACGTAGTTTAGTCCTGGTGATCATTTTTTCACAGTGGTGATTGTTTGGGCCACAGGAATCCAATTTATTGGTCTTTTAAGCTCTGCTGCAAGGAATACTTTTCAATACAAATACAACAAGAGGTGATAATTCACCCGTATCTATTGTTTAAAGCCGATGAAAACATGTTTTCCGGTTTTTTCTCCTTTTTTCTGCTGCTTTTCTTTTGCGGCCTAGACCTTTACCTCCTTCTTCACGATCTGGTCATAGCAGCGTTCTACCTGTAATTAAAGTATTTTTACCAGCTACCTACAAGGGTAAAAAGAAGACAAACCAACATCAACACAGAACTCGACATCTAAACAAGATAAACATCTTCTCTTCTTAACTTTTAGGTTATGTAAACAAAGTAATTCATAAATTCATTGTAATAGATTATATTAAAAGCGCAGTTGCCGCTTGTATTTCTTTTCTGCAGAAAGCGTAAGTGTGATTCAAATATTCAATTTAGTTAAGATATGTAATTAAATAATTGTTATTTTGTTTGTGTAAATTTATTGATTGTAGAATTGTTTAAGATATCCGATTTCATAACGTAATATTTTTTACTTTTATTATTATTAAGGGTTTATTTACAAATACTTTTGTGTTCTGTATAATCATTGCATTTGGTGAGTGGTGTGAACCACAGAATTTCTTTTTTTATGTTTTAGAATAAATAACCTTCTGTTTCTTTTATATATGTGCCTTTTATTTCTATCTACGCTTGTGCCGAGTTCAAACGGCGGCTGCTATCTTAGAGCAGACGTTTGCCGGACCCAAAGATTCAATCAGTTTAAGGTTAATGTTTTGTGTAATAAATTTTAATATAGCTGGGACTTCTTTTAACACCGTGGGCTAGCCGGTCAGGAAGTTCCCGTTATAAGGTTATAAGGTTTTGCAGACAATCCCATACTAATTTCGAATTAATTCGGTGACTAGCTAGAGTTTTTATTGCAGCCTGACTATCTGAAAGGATTTCTTTACCTTGATAATTCCTTTTTTAAGTTTTCTTATACACAGATGGTATGAGCTTCAGCTTGGAGGACATTAGTAAGCCTCCTCAGAGATGCATAAGCACTGAACTGAAGGGATTCCCCATATATCCCCGCGCCTGTGCCATTGACAGTTTTAGAGCCATCCGTATACCAGATTACACACATGGCATTATTACACAGATTATACATTTACACGCATGGCATCACGTCTTATTTCTAGTAGTGAGTTATTTATGATGCTAGTAATTCTGGTATGCCCAGTGGAGGAACTGGGTTTCCAGTTACCATTGTAGTTCAGTCTGAATGCCGCCATTCTAGCTTTCACCTTAATAATTACATTTAGCGTGTGAGTTAGAAATGTGAAGTGGTTAGTCGTGCGGTAAAGAGTACAACTCTTATTCAAGCAGCCCGGGTTTAAAAACCGGAGAGAGGATTTTTCTCATCGATAAAGCCTCAGTACACTTTGCCATGGTATCAGATGGGCACGTTAAGCAGTCGGTTTCGACAATCTTATAATCACATAAACATCTTTCTGTAGTTGTTAAAAATAACCGCCCTATACCACACACAAGTATGTAGTTACTTCAATGGTTTGACAATGTTAAGTACAACTAACATTTTTACAACAGTGGTGGCAGGTTTAGAAAGGTTTCTAGAGCTGCAGTTGGGAACTTCTCATTTTCCCCGTGATACCCAAACAGGCCAGTCTCTGAAGTTTTAATAGCTCCCAGTTGGCTTACCTCTGTTCCACTTTGGACCACCATACTAGCGATAATAGGTAATCCTGCGTCTAACTACTACTGTATACACCCAGTATAGGTAGCAGTTGTGGTTGTAGTTCTTTTTTTGACAGTTCTTAATTTGTGAGTTCCAGTCCAGTGAGTTCCTAGACCATTAACTCCAGTCGTACCAGGAATTGCTTATAGGCCTATAAGAGGTTTTGTGCTACCTATACTGTCTACTTCCACATTTTTCATAAATTACCCTAGTAGCACACATATATTATATAAATATTCATTTTCAAATATTTAAAACATATCTTTTTCAACATCCACCTAAATATTTAGCTAATATATTATTTAAAATATTTCTTCAATAATATTTTAATAATATTTATTTAACATTCTATAGTATGAGTAAAAAGTAACTCCATCAAAGGTGCCTTTAGGATTTTGAAGCCATGTGTATTATAACACTAGAAAATTATACAAAATAATCAGAGTCCTTTGACAGTGACAGTTATTAATTTGATATAATTTTCTGGTGTTATAATACACAAATGAGTTCAAAATACCAAAGGCACCTTTGATGGAGTTATTTTTTGTTCATACTATAGTTAGGATATCTTATGAATGTTATATTTCTGATTCATATAATATTCCTAGAATATTATTAGAATGTTTTTAAGAATATTTTTGTACAGCAAATTATGCTCTATAGCAACATGAATTTCAATTTTCTTTTCACCACTCATTTTCTTGTTGAAGGTCATTTAAACTTTTCAAATAAAACCCTATACATGTTGTTCTACTAAAAAGAGAATTTTGCTCTCTTTATGAAACCATATTCTCTAACAAGTGTAACATAAGAAAATTTTTGACAAAAATTGCATTTGAAGTTTATTTAGCATAAGAGTTACACTTAGTAATAAAACACTTGGGTTTGAATTAAATACGTATATTCTTTTGGAATGGTAAAATGACCGTCAACAAGAAAATGGTTTTTTTCTCTAATTGTAATTGTAGGTAGTATCACAAAAAGGATTATACGCCTGAGAAAAATATTCACTGCTTATTTTAATTCACGACAATCCAATAAAAAAATAACTACTCATCTATCCCGAAGACTTCAATAATTATATTATAACTGAAATATTAAATTAAATAGCAGTTTATTCGTTGGTATATTAATGATATAATTCCCACCTCATGGAATAGGACTGGAATAAAAGATATAATGTAGCAAAAAGAATTTATTCACTCAGTAAAAATATATAAATACTCGATAATTATTCAATAGGAAGCTTGTCTTGGGACTCATAATTCTTCTTTCTTTAAGAATTAAAAAAAAGATTTAGGGTTATATATAGTCAAAGATGTTATGGTTATAGTCGATCTCTCGCAGCAACGTATTTTAAGGAAATTTATATAATGAACATGGACTTTTCGAATCATCTATACTTCTAGTCACCATATTAGTGTAGTCAAATTTTGCAACAAATTGAATTGTTTTATTATTTTAAGAAAAAATAATGCTTGTTAAGAAAGTCTTAATTTGATGTAGTCAAGTCCAATACCATTATGTGGGGCGACCAATAATAGAAAATGTGATTAGGCAATATTAAGCATTTTTTAAAATTAATCGAAAGAGTATACAAGCATAAAACTCAGCAGACTTTTTATGAGTTGCTTCAACCAAAGGAATTAAAATTAAAAATCAAAAGTTAAGTAAGTAACTCGAGACGTTGAAATTTTATCAGCCACGCATTGCATATACTATTTTTTCTCCGAATTTTTAGTAAAGTAATGCACTTTATAAAAAATTATGACATTTAAGTGACAAAACATGACATTAAAATGACATTTCTCTTGTCAGCAATTGAATATCGAACAGTTTGAAATTCAAAATCCCAGTAGTCCGAAAATTCCAACCTCTAGTGGTTGAAATGCGATTTCAATCATCGTTATCAATTGCAAAATGAGTGATTTCATTGTCATGAGTAGAAAAAAGCACTTACTAGCTGTTGTTTAATCTTCTCGAAGTATGTTTTAACCAATTCTTAATAGCTGCTATGATGACGTGCTCGGTTGTTTTGTATTTGGGCTTAGGGTTGCTGCTTCTGTAATATTTAAAAACATAATAATAATCGTATCGGTAAAAACAATGACGGTTTAACATACTTTTGATAGTCAGATACTATTAAGGAGGAAAACATTTTCTTTCTCTCCCAGTCATATAAGGAGGCAACAGAATCTGTGAAGTTTCTTTAAAATATTTTTTATAATAGTATTACTATCATGACTTCCAATTTGGGCAAGGAATGGTAACTGAAAATAATAAGATTTGTTATAAGGAAAGCAAGATGTGCATCCAAGTACCTACCATCTTTTTCTGTTCATCCTTTGTACATGGGCGTCTTTCCCATTTACCAGTGTCTTCTTCTCTCTTCATGGGTAGTTTTCCTTCAAAATCTTCGTGGAAATTCTGATCATCATCAGAAATTATCTGTGGTCGGCTTTGCTCCTTCAATATTTGCAAAAACCAACTTCAGCTGATGAAGCCACTTTCGGTTTTTCTTTTGAACTCTAGAAAATAAATTGACATCTCAGTTACTGTGAAATTTAAAACCTATGTGTTTTATTACTGTTTTAGACATATAATAAATTAATGTAATTTATTTGATGTTCAAAAAATTATTGTTTTTAAGTAATACGATACTTACGTTTTAAATTTCACAACTGAGATGTCGAGGGTTTATAATCACCCGTTAGAAAAAGTATAAATTTATTAAACATACCCCTAATAGCACACATTGCCCGATGGACGTTCTTTTTAGGTCCATTGTAGGTACTGTAGGTCCGAGGATGTAAAATGGACGTCTGCTGGACACTCGCACGAGGACGTTTTTCAGAAGTACAACAAACGTCCAGCGGTGGCTTGTTTTGGGTCCATAGTAGAACCTTAAATCCCAGGACATGATACGGACATTTGGCGGACGTTCACACGCAGACGTTTTTCAGAAGTACAACAAGAGACGTCCAACGGACGTTTGTTTTGGGCCCATAATAGGCCCTTGAGTCCCAGGACATGGTACAGACGTCTGGCGGACGTGCACATGAGAATGTTTTTCAGAAGTACAGCATAAGACGTCCAGCGAATGATTGGTTTGGGTCCATAAAATGACGTTCATAGGGGAACGTTTTACAGAAGTACAACAAAACATGTCCGGCAGACGTTCGATTTGGGTCCATAATACGTTCTAATAGGAATTACAAAATGATTACAAACAATTTGTAGATTAAGATTAACAATTATTCTAGAAATCTATTTTAACAAAAGATGTCCACTGGACGTTCAGTTTAGATCATGGTAGGCCCGTGACTTCAAAGTCATAAAAAAACCGGTCTGAACTTCAGATAAGGATCTTTTTTTAAGAATAGTCTGTTACATGTACATATAATTTTGAGAGCTTAATAAGAGCTCTATGAATACACATTTTTCTTATTGTTATTAAATACTACATTATGTAGTTCTCTAAACAAAGAATTAAAACTATTATGGAATATCCGAAAATTGCTTCTCCCGTGTTTTAAATTAATTATATTTTCTGTACTTTATAGAATACTCTTTAATATACTAAAGTATATTAATATAATAATAATAATAATAATAATAATAATAATAATCGCCCCCCTCCCTCCCGCACAAGCTTATAGCTTCTGGGGCCTGGTTTCCTGGTTATGGGTTGTAGCAATTATTATTATATTATTATATATTTCATACGTTCATACCATCATAAACTCATTAAAAATATTTTCTTTTTAATTAATACAGCTATTTAAATTTCTCCGCTAATATAAAAATGAGACAGCATGTGTGTGACGTCAGTATGCACGGGTCATAAAAGACGTACTACGCAAACTCAGTGCCAACAGTAAATCCCCGTAAAGCCATTATAAGCCGCCATTCGGTTTTCGGTATTTGTTCTCATCGTTTTTGTCTTGCAGTTTCTGTTTGAACCAATTATTTATATATGCTTTTTTAACATCTATTTAATCAGTCTTTTACGTTATGTGTTTTTAGTAAATAGTGTGAAGTGCAAGGGTGATTATTAATATTTTATCACATTCCTTTCATTCGTTTATTATTATTATTGTGCAGTAATAACGGTAATAAATAGTTGAATGAGTAACTCACCAGCAAAATATTCATGGTAACCTGCAGTATTATAGTATTTTAGATTGTTAAGTAATAAGGATTTATTATTATTTTCAGAATATCTAAAGCAAATTATATGAAGGTTGAACATGACTGAAATAATAATCTGTTCACTTGAAAAATGAAATATAAGGTATATAAAAAACACAACATAATGAAGAAATCAGAAAATATATGGAAAAACTTGAATTTACCTTTACTATGTGAAAATAATGAACTTCTACTGGAAGTTGAACAGTTTTTGGGAGATCCCTTAAATATGCAAAAATCTGTAAGTAATACTTTTTAGAATATCACTGTACAAAACTCTTTGGATAGCATTTATGGCAACCAGCAGTTTTTTTGAAAATCTATGTATATGTTACCTGAAAAAATTAAAAAGTGGAAATCTTTTCAGAAATCGTTCATTGGTGTAAAAACAAGTGTTTTATGCTTATTTTGCCGTATATGTCGTATGATACTGAATTTACCTTCGAGGATTAATTTTTTTTGTAAATTTTACTTTCTGCAACGTTACAGAAATCTTACTCAAAAAATCAATGCACAATGATATTATTAGTGAGAGTTTGATGTGTAGGGTGTCTTATATTTTTTTATGTTCGCAATATCATGTCATAACATCCTGCACATACAGACCTTTTAGTTCTTCTTTTTAGCACAAATTTATTTAACACTACTGAGTGTCTGATTTTTTTTGGGCTGATCTGCTTTTCAAAGTTGGAGGAGACAATGTGAACGAATTCGTAAAAAGAGCTTGGAAAAGATTGCTGACAAATCATGATAAAAAATGAAATATTTCTGAATAGGCTTCAAACATAAGAACTTTTCTGCTCTTTTTATGGCCACGCTAATTAAGGGTAAGTAACATTTTTAATGTATCATGATAAGAGGGAAGCGTAACCTTGCCAAATGTATAGTTGATGTTCAATTTTGTGCAGTCGCACGTATAAAATCTTGAAGAGCGACCATCACATCATAATTTTATAGACACAGCTGCACAGGATAGCGTAGATAACTGCCCTTTAGCAAGGTCTGCCTCGCTCTGTTTATGATCAAAGATGATAATAAATGTACGGAGTAGATGCTAAGCAGTTGTTAACATAGGGAATATGCATATTATTGATTTCTAAAAGATTTAAATTTTTAAAATTTTCCGTTTTCTCCGAAATCCAAGGTAGAGGTAAGAATGTTACTTCCCTATCTCGATTTTCTATTCACTTGTGCTCCTTTCAATTTAACTAAATATAGTATGAAAATTTAAAGTTCTGGACGGACTGGAAATTGGCACCTGACGATAGAGGATTAGAAAAGCTAGGGGAGGGGCATTCATTTCCCGATGATTCAACAGTTTTCTCTTTGTGGTCGTTCAAAGATCGTAAAGTAGGAATTCAAAAACAAAATAATATACAGGGTAACTTATTAACATTAAAGTGCAAGTCTCTGTGATATAACAGTAGCACACTGCTCAATCTTTTTTTATTATCGTAATCTAGCATGAAAAAATAAAAGTATTTGCTAATTTAATGGATTTCATATTTTTAATAATAACAAAGTTGCCAAAAAAAGCTACGGATCTAAGATTTATGTTTTGCAAATAAAACATCTGAGTTTTATATTGTATTTTTGGATTTTAAATAAATCCATGTATGACCCGATGCCAGCAGAGGTTACTATGTACTGTTTTGGATATTCTGTTAACATCACGGATGCAACCCGTGTAATCGGCTGCTAAGCAACCAGTTAATATAAACTTGCCGTCTGCTAACAGAACATCCAAAAGTGTACAAACCGTCACTGGTTTAGGCATATGGCATTTTTCAATCTTGAATGCTGGTATTGCATTGATAAAAGCTATGTGCACAATATATTAATTATATTTGCATTTATTTTTAGGTGCTGCTTTAAAACCGTTGCTGAAAAGTTGCACCGAAAAGAAAATAGAAGACACTTTCAAAAGATACTTGAAAAGAACCTCTGAAGTGGCTAAAAGTGAAGATAGAAGAACTTTTTAAATTTTGATAATGATTCCAAACAGTGTAACGGTTAATTCCGTTTCAGGTTGTATATATCATTGCGATTGCCATAAATTATAAAAATCAAGGAAGCTTTTTCATAAAAGATCAAGGGGGTAGAGAAAAAAGAAATAAAAGAAAAAGAAAAATAGAATTTTCTGTAAACAGAAAATAATTTTTTGAAAATCCTTCATAAAATCTTTTAGAGATTTTAAATTAAAAGAAATACTGAATATGAAAATGCCCGCAATTATGGGGTAAGCAAATTATAATTCAAAAATATATTTTCTTTAATTATGAATTTTTGATATAGCAACTTTCATTAGAGGAGGCTGTCAATGCATACAACTTTCATTAGAGGAGGCTTTCAAGACATTCAACTTTCCTTAGAGGAGGTTTTCAATGTATACAGCTTTCCATATGGTGAACTTTCAATAAATACAACTACTTTCAATATGGGGAAAATTTCGTTACGTACCACTTTCATTATGGTAGGCTTTTCCTTGAGAGGGGCTTTAATTTGATTGGATTGGAAACGGCTGAATTTGGTTTTCCTTTTTATCGAATGAATATTGAAAGAAATAATTTGGTTTCCCTGATGGTATGCTTGAGAGGTTTTACATTCTGGACAATTTGGAACGCAGCTTGTTGGGAAAGTATGGATGTTGTGTACTTGATGATTATTCACAGTAGTGTTGAATAATCGGTCCTGTGGATATATGGAGTGTTAAATTGTTTAATAATTCTTTTAGTAAATAACTGGCATTAAACTATAACCCATTAAAGTTTAAATTAACAACAAAGACATTACCTATGAATTAAATAATTAACAAAACTTTAATTGTTTTTACAACTAAAGAAAAAAGGAAAAAAGGTTTTTCTTTAATTACTGAATACTATATAATATAATACCACGCTAAATACATGTATTTGACAAGGTAAGTGTTTAACTAATTAATTAACATTGCGAATAGCCAGAAGACCTTTCTTTTTATTCAATTTAGTTATACTGAGCTCTTTACTACTTATTCCATTTTATTGTAGTTAATTAAATAAACTTGTAAATTGTTATTGGTGATTGGCTTTTCATTTCACTTACATCTTAAAATCACTAAATAATTGAACATCTATTATTCTCATTGATACCCTGGACAATAACTACCGAGCCGAAGAGCTCCCTTTATGTACTTGTGTATAGTAGAAAATATTAAAGAATGAATAATTATTAAATATGGTACAATAGTTGAATTTACTTTTCATTTTAAGTTTTTATGCTGTATGTCTACATCATATAATCGATGTAATAATTATATTATTGTAGAAAAAGGATTTAAATTTGTTAAAAAATTGATTTTTACCAATAATTAGCTTGCCATTAATTAGATTCCTATATAATTCGAAACAACCTGAAAGTTTTGCAACTTTGAGAGTTTGTAGATTTTGGTGTTCTAAATGAAATTACAAAACTTGATTTTTCCAACGAAAGCCGTCCTTAAATCCCTTTAACAGTTTTATAATTTGTTATTATTATCAAGTACATATTGTAACATAGATAAGTTTATATTGTGCTAAAAAAAAGGATGTATACTGATAAAAAACGTAGTTAGATAAATCGAAAAATTATTCAATTTTTAAAATATTTATTACCTAAACCTAAAATCTATATACTAAAATCATTTGTTTGTCAGTATGTTTGTCCCTTCATAAAGTCGCCCCATGTAGGTCTCACTCCCCAAACCACATATGGCTCAAGGCATGAACCAGAGTGGTGCAAGAGATCAGTCTGGAAGGAATGGTAAGTAAACTAGAATTAAAATTGTAATGTCTAATTCCAGTTTATTTTCTAAAGAATTTATTTTTGATACCAATCAACCTGTAATTATTTATTGAATAAAGTGAAATAACTATGAATAGTTGGACTGGGAGAACTTGGGACTGAAGTCCCAAGTTAAAAGTTCGTTCTTGAAAGAGAAACCTTATATAGGAATCGAAATTACTTTTGTGTGCAGGATATGACGTTTAAAAATAACTTTCTTTTATTTCATCTTGTGTGGTATGTTTATTTTAGATCCGTGCACTGGAGGACTGTAAAACATCTTTGGGATATTCGTCAAGTCGGCGGCAAATATCTATGTGGTGTAGGGCATTGAGTCGAGGATTCATTAGGTCCCCTTTGGACTTAACACTCTTAAAATATCCAGCAAATCCTCGGCTGACGTATGCAGAACGTCTATCTGAGACGTTTTAAGAACATCCAAGTTTATGACGATTTAACTTCCCATGGACATCAATAGAACGTCCGACCCAGTATAATCAAAAGTCTATTACGTCTGTTGGACATATAATGGAGGCTTTTAAAACGTCCGCTCGGAACATTTTAAAAACGTCGCAAGTTGGTGACATTTGACTTCCAGTGGGCGTCCATGTAACGTCCCACGTTGTATAAATCGAACGTCTATTACCACCCTTGGACGTTTTTAAAACGTTCGTTAATTTCTTGGAAGACGTACGCAAAACGTCCGTCTAGAACGTTTTAATAATGTCCAACATTGTGACATTTGGGCTTCCCATGGACGTTCATATAACGTCTCACGGACTATATCCGATCGTCCGTTGGACGTTTATTAAGTCCGCTGAGGACATTGCTCAAACGTCCATCGGACGTCGGTGTGCTATTAGGGACGTGATTAATCATCATACATTTTTTGTCAAAGTTGCAGCAATCTGTAGCTGGTTGAATAACCATGTTATTTGTAATATTATCACCATTTGATGATGAGCAGCTTTTCAGTGGATATGCAGGCTCTCTTTTATTCGTAGGAGTAGAATAGTCACTTCTTAGGTAAATACTTTATGGTTTAATATCAATACATACCTACATAAAACAGTTAAATCCGAAAAAAAAACACAAAACTGATGAAAAAACCCTTGACAAAACCATACAAATTCACAATGGCGTCGCGTCGTTGCATCGTGTCCTTCTGCCTGTCTTCTACGAACATACGCGACGACACACGATCGCGCACGATCATAAGCAAGATTTACAATTCATGAATGTTTACCAATAGATATCTATTGTAGTACATAATAAAAAGATTTATTTAATATACGTTTCAAAATATTAAAAATTACACACAAATAACATATTTATTTAATATGTATATCAATATATTTCTAAATATTTCATTTTCAATATTTTATAAATACTTTCCTAATCTTTTAAATATTTAAAACACATATAATATTATCAGCGTATAGTAACGCTGATATTATCTTTATATTTTTTAAATATTAAAGAAATATGGTGTGCACCTGGGGTATCCGTATGTTCGATGACGGTCAAAATCTTGCGATCGCCGCTTGAACTATAATGTAACCAAATATATTTCCTATGATAAAGAAACAAATACTTCCATTCCTGGTTATTGCATAATAAATTAAATTTTTTTTGATGAAAACAAATCAATCGAAAACAGAGTATTAATTCATGAAGCATTATCAAACAAAATTCGACAGCGCGAAATGAATTGTAGCAAGTGATTTTACTTCTATTAATAAAGAATGAAAAATATGATATTTAGCTAGAGAGTCATTTTATACATACGACCCATTAATTAAGCACAACTCAAAACTATCGAAAGAGACCATAAATACGTATTGTTAATAAATTTAAATAGCAATCTTGTTGAACACGAAATTTCGCTGAAGATTTGCAATTATCCGTGTATTAATAAAACTGCAATCTCTATACGCGAAAAAATCGCAAACGATAAATATTTTTAACTCTCAACAAGTGATTCGCTCCCGATCGAAAATGTATATAACCAGAGAATTAAATAATAAAATTCGCATTTTCGCAAAAACGTATTTCGCGTCCGTTGCATAACATCCAGGTAAAATTTACAGAATTTGTAGAGACATGCCCGTACTTCAAGAATATCTTTGTCAGCCTTACCCCATCCTAGCACGGATCCCCCCGAAGAGATGGTTTTGCTGCATCTCCCGTCCGTGGCGGAATATACCCTTGCTTTGTTTTTGGTATAAGTACACGGTAGAGCGGCTTTCTTAAGGTGCTGCAGAACTACTACTCCTTAAAAAGCACATTTCTACCAAGTTTTGTTCAGGCTGACAAAACCTTTTGTTGTTTGGGCAGCTTAACCTTCAATTTAAAAAACAAAGCAAGAGCATATTCCATCGCGGATACGAAATGCTGCAAAACTACCTCTTCGAGGTGGTCAACTGGGCTCTTCTGACAGGATGGGGTAATGCTGACAAACATATTCTTGAAGTACGGGTTTTTCTCTACAAATCCTGTAAATTTCACCTGGATGTTATGTAACGGACGCGAAATACTGATGAGTTAACTTTAATTAGGCCATTAACTCCAGTCGTGCCAGGATTTGCTTATAGGCCTATAAAGCAACAATTTTCAAATTTTCCACTTGAGGTTTTGTGTTATCTATACTTTCTACTCCACATTTTCCATAAATTATCCGATGACGGTCAAAATATTGCGGTCGCCGCTTGGACTATTAGTTTTTTTCATTTGCGAGTGATAATTTCTTTACTATGACATTTACTTTGTTAGCGAACTTGATAGTTGCGACAGGATTTGTAGTAAATTATTATCAGTAATGTAATAATTAGCATTACACATTAAAAATGAGTTGGTACACAGTTGCGTACAAAAAGAATTTAAATATCAATTATTCCTAAAATTCAAGTGCAGAATTTATTCTTCTCATCCAAGCCGTATATCGTTTTGGCGACCTATCGCGATTTGGGAACGTATGGAAACTTATGTTAGGATTCGATTTTTTGTCATCACTGTGGTTTTTATATTGAACCACACAATACGGATTCATACTGATATGTATATTTTGTTATTAAATTAAAAACAGCATTAATCCAGGACATACAAGCCGACGACTGCGTGTAATAATGCAGTGTGTGCGTGCAAGTGGGTTTCGGATCTGTCTGGTAGTAGCTACGTCATCACCTCACAGGTTTCACACTTTACAAGCGTTTTTCTCGGTAACGATATGTATTATAAACAAACCGTTTTCACAAATGAATTTATTTTATTATTGACTATTAAAATGTTAAATAACCCAAATGAGCGACCAATGACTTAAGATTACTTTAGGATTGGTACCATTCATCCCATTCCCCTGTTCTCTTTGCCTTGTTAAATAGTTTGCGCGAATTTGTTCCTTAGTTCTGCAAGGTCCCTGATCCACCAGCTGACATCTTTGCTGGTGGATTTTCGAATGACCCAGCAGTTGTTATGGAACGAGTGAGTAATTGCTTCTTGTAGCTGAGAAGAGATTAGCTAGATATCCATACTATCTTTGATTGCATTTTTAATGTCATTCAAGCTGACTTGAAGGTGCCGCCTGTAGTTCTCCAAGAACGTGTTTCTCAGGTTGCGATGTATCTGTGATCCGAGAGTGACGGTTCCTCTGACACATGCCAGTGAGTTATCTGGAAGCCTATACAGGAGGTAGCCAAAGTAGAATTCAACCACAACAATGAGCTGCAGGTTTGTGAGATGCAGATAGTGGGGGGTTGGGTAAATCAAAAGGAAGGTTGAGGCAATTGCTATATTCCTCAAATTTCCCTTGAATGGTGTCTTCAGATTGATAACTGTTTGGTCTCTAGAACAGAAGTTTGTCAGTTTTAGAGCAGGAAGTTCTTTCGTGACAAGTACACAGGTTCTTACATTATCAAGGTTTCTTTTGTATATTAGAAAACCCTTGATACTGTTGAGGCCTGATACACTGCCACTGACTAGCCAGGGTTCTTGAATGATGGCAACATTGGTGTCTTTTGTTGCCCATAGATTACGGACAGCAGCAGTTTCTGCTTTACTGTGGTGGGGGTTTACTTGAACTACCTCCAGCATGTTTGGGTTCTTCAGGTTTCTTCGAGGTCCTAAAGTTTACCAGAGTTAAGCCGAGATAGGCTTTAAATCCTACTTTACTCATTGATGGTTCCTTCATGGAACTCTCGTCAACTGCAAGAACTAGGGTTACATCCCGAGTTTCTGTTTTACTGCAGATACTTCTTCATTCGTCTATATATTTAGATTATTGTTCTGGGTTTTGAGTAGTGTACAGGTAAGTTTTGAATTATATAATTTTTCTTCGTGACTATTTTTTAGATTATTTAAAATAAAGGTAGACTGATTATACACTTAACTGTTAAAAATTTATTTTCTTGCCATTAATATTTTACAAAGATTATAAAATGTTACTTCTGGTTCTCTCAATAGAAATTTTATTTATTTACCTTGGAATAGTATTAATTATCTATTGGCTATTGCAGGATTTTTATAAAAGATTGATTTCTTTAATAACCATATTCAACCTTGAAATGAAAGTAAAAAACCTGTATTTTTGCATGAACCTTTGTATTGACGTTCTGAAGCCAGGCTGAAAAGTCTCCTATAATCTCGTGTCTGTGTCACAAGCTATTAAAGTAAATTAACCGTTCTCGAGATATAGTGCAGAGAGTGGCAGGAAACTGCGGAGCCATAGGTAGATACATTTTATACATTTTCTTGGTTATTGTAAGTACTTTAACCTTAAGAAAAGTATTACCTGCTCACAACGACGTAGCAAACAACAGAAAATCGATTTTATTGCTAGATTACAAATATTGCATCCAAACAGTTTATCACCACTATGAGTAAGCAGGTGCTCTTGCAAATTTACTTTCTTACTACAAATATTTCTCAGCACTATGGGTAAGCAAGTGCTGTTTCAAATGTCCTTTTTGTGAGCATTTATAATTACAAATATTACAACTAAATGGTTTCTCTCCACTATGAATGAGCAGGTGCTGTTTTAAGAGATTTTTTCGTGAACATTTATAATTACAAATATTACATTCAAATGGTTTCTCACCACTATGAGTGAGCAGGTGTTGTTGCAAACTTACTTTTTGCGAGCACTTATAATTGCAGATATTACATCCAAATAATTTATCACCACTATGAGTAAGCAAGTGCCGTTTCAAATTTCCTTTTTGCGAGAATTTATAATTACAAATATTACATTCAAATGGTTTCTCACCACTATGAGTGAGCAGGTGTTTTTGTAAACTTACTTTTACTGAGAATTTATAATTACAAATATTACATTCAAATGGTTTATCACCACTATGGGTGAGTAGATGTCGTTTCAAATGTCCTTTTTGTAAGCATTTATAATTACAAATATTACATACAAATGGTTTCTCACCACTATGAGTACGTAGGTGCTTTTGCAAATTTCCCTTTCGTGAAAATTTGTAATTACAAATATTACAACCAAATGGTTTCTCACCACTATGAGTGCGTAGGTGCTTTTGCAAACTTCCTTTTTGTGAACATTTATAATTACAAATATTACATACAAATGGTTTCTCACCACTATGCGTGAGCTGGTGCTTTTGCAAACTTCCTTGATGCGAGCATTTATAATTACAAATATTACATCCAAATGGTTTCTCACCACTATGAGTAAACAGGTGCCGTTTCAAATCTTGTTTTTCTGAGCATTTATAATTACAAATATTACATCTAAATGGTTTCTCACCACTATGAGTACGTAGGTGCTTTTGCAGATATACTTTTTGTGAACATTTATAATTACAAATATTACATCCAAATGGTTTCTCACCACTGTGAGTGAGCAGGTGTTGTTTCAAACGCCCTTTTTGTGAGCATTTATAATAACATATATTACATCCAATTGCTTTCTCACTTCCATCTTGCTGTATATTTTTGTTCATTGTGCTTTTATAGTGCTTATATTACATATTATGATTGTTCAGTATCATGAAAGCGTACATAAATTTAGAAGTACATATTTTACAATCTCTGGTGTAGTATCCTTTATTTTGTTGACCTTGCTAAGTTGGTCATGAAACTACAAATAAATAGTTAATTTGTAATCATGAGGATATTTAATGTGTGTTTTCTACATGAATTATCGTTCCTTGTGTTTTTATCCTCTTTTTGCTATAAGTACTATATCAGAAATTGTAGTTGGATGGCTGTGGCATAACGCAAGGATTTATTTAATCATTTCCAACTGCTACTTGAAGTATTATTTGTTATTAGATCGATCTGGAGCACCAATAGAACATGAGGGTTGCACTGAGCTGGAAGATTTTATTACATTAGTATAATTATAAATAATAAAGTAAATAAAAAAAATATTTTTAAACTTCCAATGAAAACTCACAAACTCTACAAATACCATTTTGTTGATGCTATTATTGGATTGATTGATTAATAAAGCGTTCTATCTGCTTCCTCAATTTTGAGAGATAAACGGCAACTTGCTACTGGCGTTAATTAATTACTTACTAATAATAATACTAAACAACTAAATACTGTTAATTAATTGACATTTTAACGATTTTAAATTACTCTTAGTTTGATTTACAGTTTCCTTTATTTGGCAGTTGTAGTTCTCTTCTTGATACAATTTACCCTTGTTTATTACTCCGTTATTCCGCTAGGCGTCGCCTATCCAGTTCTGCTCTCAACCTACTCCCTTTAGTTGAGAACCCGGATAGACGCTAGCATTTCGGGGCTTCCGGAATATAACTAGCGATTATAAACTGTCGACATCTTGGTTGCTGTGAAAAATAGAATGTAGGTACTTTATGCAGTATGCTAGCACGCTACACTGACATTGACAATTAATATATATTATGTAATTAGGAGATCAAGCGATACATTAAATCCGAGAAGATGTATTATAACGCCGAGGCGCCAGCCTCGGCGTTATAGCATCTTCGAGGACTTAAAGAAGCTTGATCTCTGTATTGCATAAGTTGTTTTATTTTATTTCGTATTTCAATCTTAATTTCTCCTAATAACGAAACTTATGTAAAAGCTGATTTCAAGTCTATACAAGGAAACCAATATTACTCGTATGATAACATTTCAAGCCTAGCTAAATCTGAAAAACTAATTGCAGTGGAAACATTTGCCAACAAGTACCTCGTATGGTAGACGATATGTCAGTGTGGCATGAGAAGCGCTTCTTTTGTGTATACAGTAAATTCCGTCGATGTGGTACCTAAACTGCCCTGAACACCTTCCAATCGAGAAGTACTCAGCCAGCACACTGAGGTTATAATGACGTTATTTTTAAGTCATTATTCGTCGACAACGTCATATGACTAATAAATGATGTCCATAAGACGTCATATAATGGGACGTACGTAGACGCTTCAAAACTACGTGTTTTGAGTTTTATTAAAAAGATATTATTTTAACTGGGGCCAAGGAATACTGGTCATAGTAAGCAGGTGGCCACAGTATGGAGAAGTTTTGACTGTAGTATATAATAAATGTTATTTCCAATATTCAACTATTTATTTATAATTCCTGTCTTAGTCCTAGTATAGGACGTTTTAATGACGTCTTATATTGACGTCTTTGGGCTGTGACATAATGATGTCAGTTTTACAACAATTTGACGTCGTTACTGCCAAAAAACGGCGACATTATGACGTCAGTGTGCTGGCTGGGTATTGGGCCAACATCAAAACTAAATTGCGGAAAACATTGTTATAATAGATATCTTTCAACGATCTGTAATTCATCTTGGTTTGTATAGCTATCTCAATAAACGAGAATTTAATAGTAATCACCTTTAATTACTTTTATCAGGTTGTTTTTAATCTATCAAATGATTTTGGTACATATATTGCATATTAAGAATTTTCTGTTTCATATAAGGTACCTACTTACTATATCTATATTAAAAAACCTATGATTACCGTAATTTTTGTGTTGAAGACATTTTTCATTAGTACAAAATAGACTTATCCTAGCCATCACACTGAGGTCATAATGTCGCCGTTTTTCGGCAGTAACGACTTCAAATGACCTATGAAAATGACGTGAAATTGTCGTAAAACTGACAGCATTGTCACAGCTCATATAAGACGTCATTAAAACGTAATTCAACAACGTCATTAAACGTTGTGTAATGACGCCATTAAAAAGACCTTATTGTACGTCTAAAAGAGCTCGTTTTGAAGACGTCTGCGTACGTCCCATCACATGACGTCTTATGGACATCATTTATTAGTCATATGACGTCACCGACCAATAATCACTTAAAAATAACGTCATTATAACGTCAATGAGCTGGGTGGCATCTCCTTTAGAACCTAATAGTTTCTTTATTTGAATGCATGTTTTTTTCACTTTCAGATATCTTTTCTTTCTATATTTGGTGGAAGTGATTAAAAAATTAATAAGAGTTTGGAAAGAAGTAATTTCTGATACATTACTTTCCAAGTAGGGAGACTAGTGCAGTACCAACCGGCGTTGAGTATCGACCAAAATTAGCTTTGACTTTTTCTATCATATTGTAACAAGAGAGAAAAAGAAAGAACCTCTTCTTCACACAACAAATGGAATATTCTACAGCATTCGAGAGAATGACGCATCGCATCAAGTATGTAAACCAGACGCGGTTTATCTAGCACCTTCCAGAAATACATAGTAGGTTCTAGCGGCTTCTGGTACGATTATATGAGGGTATAAAATCGACTTCGCGGATGAAAGAGGATCAGTCAACAGCGAGTCATTAACTGTGTATCACGAAATAAATAGTAAATGTGAAGATAAATGTTGTATTAGAAATTCATAGTCTGTAAATAATAGTTTTAATGGTTTATATTCATAGCGTTAATTTATAGTGTACTAGCAAATACCCGGCGCGCTTTGCTACGCTTTATTGAAATTACATGTTTTTACTTTTTGTAATTGTCAAATTACCAAATTTGACAATTGACAACATATCTATTCACATCAATCTCAGTACCCATTTTTAACTTCCATATATGGGTTTTTCGCTGTTATTTCGGACCACGATGGCCGGATCAGAGTCCAATTTGGTCTTATTTTCTATTCTGGGCCAAGACCTTTCCAATGATACCAATTTGATCCAAATCGGTCCAGTGGTTGCGGAGAAAATCGCATACATACATACAGACAATCTTTCCCTTTTATATATATAGATAGATTCATTAGTGTTTGTAAATAAATATTAATTATTAATAGACGATTTAAACAGCACTTGTGTTATTATTTTAAAAAGAACGTTACAGTGGTGTTACAGGTGTGAGGTTTTAAAATAAATAAAATCGCGTAATAATTAAATAAAGTGCTGTGAGAATAAATCTTTAGTGTTAAAAATAATTTCAACAAACATTTAAAATGGTGATGAAATTGTTAAAAGATCTCAAAGTAATAGACTTAAAACACGAACTTGAAGAACGAGATTTAGACACAACGGGCCTTAAAAACGTGTTAATAAATCGGCTAAGAGAATGGCTTTTGGATCAGCAAGAAGACCCTGAAAGTTTCCTCTTCGAAATACCTGGACCCGCAATTGATACTAATTTGTTATTAACTAAAATGGAAGAGAATTCTAGAATGTTAAAAGAGGAATTGCTGGAAAAGTCCGATGAAAATTCAAGAATGCTTAAAGAAGAATTACTTGAAAATACTAAAGCACTGAAAGAAAAAGTACTGGAAAAACACGAAGAGAATTCTAGAAGGTTTGCAGAATTACTAGAAAAGGCCGAAGAAAATGTTAGAATGCTAAAGGAAGAAATACTGGAGAATTCCAGGAAATCCGAAGACAGTTCTAGAAGTCTTAAAGAAGAATTGCAGGACAATGTTAAATCGTTGGAAGAAAAAGTTTTCGAAGAATTTTTGGAGAATTCCAGCGCGCTAGGACTATTGAAAGGCAGATTGGCGGAGCAAGATAGGGTAATAAAAATGGTAGAAGAGAAAATAGCCCAAATGCAATTACCACCAACAACTAAGAAAGCCGACATAACCGAAATGCTAGAAGATAGAATGAGGCAACTAGGGTTTCCCTCAACTTCTGAGTTTAATGAAGTAAAGAAGCAATTTAAAGAAGAAAAGGGTCCTGCCGTAGGAATAAAAGTAAAACCACCCACGTTCGATGGAAAGATACCTTGGTCTACCTACTACAAACAATTTGAGGCAGCCGCTGGGGCCAACGGATGGACAGGCAAGGAAAAGGCCGTTTCATTAACTGTAGCTTGAACGTGTTGAACGTCCTGCAAACAATCCCAGCAAGACAGGAAAATGATTACCAATTGTTAGTGTCTAGATTGGAGATGAGATATGGAGACGCGCATCTTCAACAAGTGTATCACGCGCAAGTGAAGAATCGTATACAGAAGAATGGAGAAAGTCTGCAGGAGTTTCAAGCTGATGTTGCGCGGCTTGTCCGATTGGCGTACCCTACGGCACCCGATTCATTTCTGGGACAACTGGCTGTGCAGACCTTCATTGATGGGTTAAGAGACGGGGAAACACAACAATCATTGAGGCTGGGACGACCAAGAACAACTGATGATGAGCTTGCTCACGCCTTAGAATTTGAAGCTGCAAAACAAGCGTCCCGAGGTCACGGGCGTGTTCGGACCGTTGTGGAAGAAGATGAAGGTTCTAAAGATCGCCTAGAAGAATTATTAATGAGAGTTCTTCAGAAGGAAGAGAACCGTAAAAACAATCCTCAAGAAGTTCGAGGACCCCGTTGCTGGAACTGCGGTGAACAAGGGCACATACGACGCCGTTGCCCTAAACCCAAACAAGTTCAGCCGTCGGAAAAACTAAAGGGGGTCGACGAGAGTGGGCGAACGTCGACCTTGAGTGGAGATGCCCCGAAGATCACCATCCATGCCGTAACATCCAACAATAGTACCAGCAGTTTGTTCGTAGATGGGAAAATTGCTAATCGTACTGTTCCACTACTCATTGATACGGGGGCGACAAAATCAATTATACACCCTGACGTTCTACGAACATGTATGAAGCTGTTACAGACAACTACTCAACTCCGTACAACGACGGGAAAAGTAATACCAACACGCGGAGTGGTGAAGATGAAGATTGGCATTGGAAGTGAAGAACGTGATCATGAGGTGCTGGTAGCCGACATCATTGACGAATTCATCTTGGGAATGGACCTCCTGAGAAAATTTGGTTTTACATTGGACTTGAAGGAGGGTGTTTTGAAGGTTGGTAACGAAGAACTTCCGTTGCACCCACGAGAAGATCCTGTCGTAAGGGTTTTGCTGATAGAAGATGTGATATTGCCGGGTCAAAGCGAGATGGTTGTCGAGGCAGGTTTGGATGGAGATCTTCGGGTAGGATGTGTGCGAATGATGGAGCCTGTTTGTGATAAGAAGATCCATAGTGGCATACTGGTGGGAAAAGCGCTGATCAAGGTTGGAAAGACAGTACCGGTGAGGCTTATGAACGTTAATGTGGATCCGGTGACATTGAAGAAGAGCACCCTTGTGGGACAGTGTGTGCCAGTATTCAGAGTAGCCAGGTGTATGGCTGATGTTCCAAAACCAGCGCCCAAAGACCATGGTGGAAAATTAGTGGGTATGGTTACTAGTTCGTGCGAAGACCTTAACAGAACGGAAGTGAAAGAGGTACAGGGTTTGGTTCACTGATACCAAGATATCTTCGCTCTTGACGATAGCCAGAAGGGACGAACAAATATAGTAAAACATAAAATCAATACAGGCAACTCTATGCCTGTCCGTCAGCAGCCGAGGCGTCTACCTCTAGCAAGGCGAGCAGAAGCCGAAAAGATTATTACCGATATGGAAGAACAAGGGGTCATCGAGGCATCCAACAGTCCATGGGCATCACCGGTGGTCCTGGTCAGTAAGAAGGACGGGTCAACGAGATTTTGTGTGGACTATCGGCAGCTCAATAACGTGACCAAGAAAGACAGCTATCCCTTACCACGCATCGACGACACGTTAGATACCCTGTCTGGTTCACGATGGTTTTCGACTTTGGACTTGAAGAGTGGTTATTGGCAAGTTGAAATGGAACCTGAAGACCGGGAGAAAACCGCGTTCACTATTGGTTCCGGACTATGGCAGTTTACAGTTATGCCTTTCGGTCTATGTAACGCTCCGGCCACCTTTGAGCTTCTAATGGAGACCATCCTGAGAGGGTTGTCGTGGAAGACCTGCCTGGTATACCTAGATGATGTGATTGTAGTCGGAAAATCATTCAACGAACATTTGAAAAATCTAGAGGAAGTGTACCGAAGACTACGTGGAGCCAATCTGAAACTGAGTCCGAAAAAGTGCCACATATTCAGAAAGGAAGTGAAATATCTCGGGCACGTCGTATCACAAAATGGAGTGGCAGCCGACCCCGATAAGATTCGTGCAGTTCAAGAGTGGCCAACACCGAAAGACAAACACCAAGTTCGTAGTTTTCTTGGGTTATGTACCTACTACAGGCGTTTCGTTCCTGGGTTTGCCAATATAGCGAAACCTCTGACAAGGTTAACTGAAGATGGGCGCGAGTATGTTTGGAGCGGAGAGTGTGAAACAGCTTTCCAACAGTTGAAGCGTGCCCTGACAACAGCACCAATAGCACGGATAGAAGGGAAATTCATACTTGACACAGATGCAAGTAATCTGCCCATTGGGGGGTGTACTTTCTCAGATACAGGATGGACAAGAAAAGGTCATCGGCTATTTTAGTAAGGTTTTGTCGAAAGCCGAAAGGAATTATTGTGTGACCAGGAAAGAACTATTGGCCGTCATGAAGTCCGTTGAGCATTTCTACAAATACTTGTACGGATGGAAGTTTTTATTGAGGACGGACCATGCAGCGTTGAACAATGGCTTCTACAATTCCGTAATCCTGAAGGCCAGGTCGCAAGGTGGATCGAGCGATTACAAGGATACGACTTTGACACAGAACATCGAGCGGGCACTAGTCATCGAAATGCCGATGCTCTTTTAAGAAGACCCTGTCCAACGGATTGCCGTCATTGCTCTCGCTTGGAAGAGAGGGTTTGCCAAGTATTAAGAACTACCATCGTCAACGACAATTGGTTGCCGGAAGAATTGTAACGACAGCAGAAGGCTGATCCCGAACTAAAAATGGTACTGGAATGGAAGCGCGTGGGAGAAAGGCCTGCCTGGGAGGCCGTCAGCCCTTTCAACAGAACGCTCAAAGCATATTGGGCCCAATGGGAGTCCTTGAAGGTGGAAGACGATCTCCTGAAGCGAGTACTGGAGAGTGAAGATGGCACCACCATTAGGTCTCAGTTCGTGGTTCCAAGAAGCCGAGTGGCTACAGTGTTGCGACATCTCCATGACGGTGCCTCAGGAGGACACTTCGGTGTGAAAAAGACTTTGGAGAAAGTTAGGGAGCGTTTTTATTGGGTCAACTGTAAAGAAGACGTGAAGGAGTGGTGCCGGAAATGTGAACTATGTGCCACTGGTAACGGACCCTTGGGGAAACGAAGAGCACCTATGAGGCAGTACAATGTGGGTAGTCCTCTGGAAAGAATAGCTATAGATATTGCCGGACCATTTCCCGAAACCGACGATGGGAATAAATACATATTAGTGGCAATGGACTACTTTACCAAATGGCCAGAAGCATATGCCCTACCAAACCAGGAAGCTGCGACTATTGCTGACGTACTAGTCAAAGAGTTTTTCAGTCGCTTCGGAGTGCCTATGGAGCTGCATTCGGATCAAGGCCGCAACTTTGAGTCTGTACTATTTGGAGAAGTCTGTCGATTGTTGGGCATTCGTAAGACTAGGACCACACCGTTACATCCGCAGTCCGATGGAATGGTAGAACGCATGAATCGGACAAAGGGCAAATATTTTGCCAAGGTCGTCTCCGATCATCAACGAGACTGGGACCAATACCTGCATCTGTTCCTGATGGCTTATCGTGCATCGGTCCACGAAACAACCGGTCAGTCACCAGCGTCTGTGATGTTTGGACGCGGGTTACTGTTACCGTGTGATCTGGAATTTGGGTCTCCACCTATAGAGCAGGAGGTAGCCGGGAATGACTATGTCATCAACTTAAAGAAGAAGTTGGAAGATATTCAAGTAGTAAGGAAATAGCGGTTCAAGCCCACAACTCCCCATGTTATTCTTATGGGAGTTTCGTTTTTAAGGCAGGACAATTTTGTGAGATTATGTTTGTCAAACTTACAATTTAGTGAGGTTATGTGTGTAAAACTTGGCGTCCTTCCCGCCAGATGTCAGCATGGGTGCGGGGTTAAGTGTTTAGGCGGGAAAAAGGCGAATGTGATGCTTGTCCGTGATTGGTCGGATCGAATTGCCGGTAAAATAGGTTGCAGCATGTGTCGCTAGATGTCGCTGTGGGTGTGGTTTTGGCGGGAAAATTCAAATCTCAGGCCTGTTCGTGATTGGTCCAAAGTTTGGCGCTAAAGGAGGTTGCAGGACGTGTCGCTTTGGAGCTGAATGTAAACAAACGGGGTTGCCAAATCTCATATTTGGTAAAAATGAAAATTCCCTAGATAATTCCCCCCAGGATTAATATACAGGGTTGCCAAATATTATATCTTGGTTAAAACAGAGAGAGAGAGAGAGAGAGAGAGAGAGAGAGAGAGAGAGAGAGAGAGAGAGAGAGAGAGAGAGAGAGAGGCCACTAGATAATTCCCCAGGACTTGAAAGTGTGTTTAGACCGCGCGCAAAGGGGGCCTTCGCCCTGGGCCCCCATTCTGGGGCATCCTAGGGAGATCGTTAGGGTGCTTCGTTCTGGGCCCCCCACTCTGGCGTTCCCGGGAAGATCGTTAGGGGTGCTTCGCCCTCCTCGGGGCCCCACTCTGGGGGTCCCCCTGGGATCGACAGCGGTGCAGGGCCCCCTTGTGTGAAAGATGTCGGCGTGCGCGTGAACGCGGCCGGGCGGGCCGGGTTAATCCGAAAAATTTGTCGGGGCGTTACGTGGCCGGGTATTCCAGTGGTTCAGTGCCCCGGTGGGCCGTTGAAAGGGGTTAATTTATTTGGCGGTCCGAAAAATTTGTCGGGGCGTTACGTGGCCGGGTATTCCAGTGGTCCAGTGCCTCAGTGGGCCGGTGAGCCGGTGGGCCGTTGAAGAATTTAGCGGTTGCCTCGCTGCTGATTAATAATAAGGTGGTGGGGTAAACATTTTATTAAAGGGGGTGGGCTGAAAAAAATAATATACAATATTAATGTACATACAATATTAACAACATAAGCGTACTGTAGATTTTTCTTTAATACAAATAATGAATAAATAGTGACCTATAAAATTCAATAATAATATTTAAAAAGAAGAATGCATCTTTTCTTTCCTTCTCTCTCATGAATATTATATTGGGCTGGATGATGTCAACAGTTAATTGTTGCATAGTTTGATGTTAGGCTAAAAATAAAAACATTACATTCGGTATAAAATATCAATCTCAAATTACCTGCATTTTGTTTTTTCCTTTAATACAATGAATAAAACAGAAGCCAATAAAATACAATAATGATATTATTTTAAAGGAGAATGCATCTTTCTGCTCGATGATGTAATTATTGCAGTAGAAACACATGTGCATGAAAAATAAACATTCCTTTTCATGTATGATGTCATCGCTTAATTATTGCATAGTTTTGACAGCTAAAAAAACATTACATTTTTATACATTAAATTAAAATAACAATATCAACTTACCTGCATTTGTTTTTTCCTTTAATACAATGAATAAAAATATTAAAAGAAGAAGAAATTGCATTATAACGAAATGCATCTCATATAATAAAACATTCCTTTCATGAATGATGACATCACTTAATAATTATTGTATAGTTTTGATAGCTAAAAAAACATTACATTTTTATACATTAAATTAAAAATAACTTCCCTCAAATTACCTGCATTTTGTTTTTCGTATTTTACACGTTACAACGAAATTTTTAGAAACGCAAACAAGATATCAACATTCCTTCACACTTGTATATTTTTATATGTAAAAGCCTTCTTCATTTTACACTATTAAGCGGTTGGACGCGTGAATTAAAACTGCCGCGCTGTTTCTTTTCAAAATGTATTGCGTTTCCCTCTTTGTAACGTATGTTTAGAAAAAACTGTAAAATGTCATGACATATATAATAAATTACTGCTTTTTTTTAAATGCAAGCATTGGCAGAGACGCAAAAGATTTATTGATAAGTCTGTGTAAAAAGGTGGATCATCTACGTTCCAATAATCTTGACTATAAATGTTGTTAATATAACTAATGAGAAATTTAAAACGAGCATGTGCGACATTATGACATCTGGGGCCCGTTTTTTCTTTATAAATTAAATGAATATCGACATAAAAAATTGATTATATAAATGTGTCATTTCTTGTTAGTTTTCACTAGATTTACTAAGCAACATTAGGGATGTATAAAAAATTTCACTTTTAAATTATTATGTACAGTCGAATTCATAAAAAAGAAAACGATTTTCGTTCCATTTGTACTTTGAACATACATTATTAATTAAAATATTACTTTATATATTTGCCGACATTTGTAGATTAATTAAATAAAGCCTTATTAATGATTAATCATTGTTAAAATTGATAGTAATCGAAATTAATATAAATTTCATATTTGATACAAGAGTCGTTTTCCTTTTTTTGTGAATCTGACTGTACATGTGTGTATTTCAATTATAAATAAATCGTTGCTTGGTCATCCTTCAGTTTATTTTAATTGATGAAATGAATGCAGTTTTTTCGTTTTCACAGTTTAGATAAACAGCAAACAAACAACAATTTTATTTTAATTAAAGAAACATTCTATATCATTGACATACTGTACGGGTTAAAATTTTAATTGTTGAAATGAATGCAGTTTTCGCAGTTTTCCTCTTAATTGTCGAGATGGAAGTACTACTAATTTCAAACACATCTTATAATAAATTAGTTTTTAATTGTGAAGATGGAAGCAATTTTTCAGGGTTTAGGAATTACTAGAAATTTGTCAGTATTAACACGCACGCATAAATCTTATAATAAAAAGAAAATTAAAGACTTCAGTTTAGTTGTTGAAATGCAGTTCTTGTACCATTTAGATAAACAAACAAAACAACAATTTTATATATATATATATATATATATATATATATATATATATATATATTTTAATTTTCAAACAGTTTTTTCGATAATGAAATCCAATGCAACCTTCTTCAATCTCTTGTTGTATTATGCAATATCTCTTTAACAAAAAACGGGATGTTAATTGAAAATACAAACCATCCTGTATATATGAGTTATTTACTAATTATTCATTCAGTTGCGTGTTCCTATGAAAAAATTCATTTTATACATCAAGCACATGAATATCTAAAAGTAATTTTTACATGTAAACGCCGCACCGAGTGATTCTCCTAAACGATCTAAACGGACAATAACTCCGCCAGTATGAATTTAAAAGTTTACTGCGTACCGATGACAATGCATGTATACTTCATAAATCGTTTTAGAGATGGTTCTCTGTAATTATTTAATTAAAAAAAGAACACTTTTATACAATACGTGATAACACTCCCAATATAAATACAAATTAAGTACTACGGACCTGATGTCCGAGTAAAAAATTATGAATGACTCAAATATAAGGAAAAACTACTTAATGATGCAATATTACTCCAGGTTTTTGTTTTTTGTGATATCTAATATCACTTCTACACCATCTAATCGAGTATCCAGACGTTTTTCTTTGTTTTTAATTTAGTTTTTAACAAATAAAATCTTTATCGCACTGTTTGACAACCAAATTTAAAACTTGACAAGTTGTGCACACCTCTTATGCCACTTCAGCTTAAGCTGCTTAAGTCACTTCAAGAGTGTCCAATCGTTGAACAATCATCTGGATGATTGCGAAAAGTTCGATGCAGTTCGCATAGAATTTGGTAAACAGAGCGAAAATACGTTAAGAAAGTCCCCGGTAAATTCAAAGATGAATTAAACGGAAAACTTTTATTAGAATTTGTCGGTTTGAAATCAAAAATGTATTCCATGCGGAAGGAGGAGGTATGTAAGGCCAAAGGCGTGGAACAGCAGGCCCTAATAAAATAGATTAAGTTTCGAACATTATTTCAAAGTTTATTTGATTCGACAATTACATATGCCGTTAATAGAAGCATTCGTTGTGATAAACACAATCTTTATACATATTTTATTAGGAAAAAAGCTCTAGACTCGTGTGATGATAAAAACGATATATACTTAAAAATAAAATTGATTGGAGGTCATTTTAAAATAAAATGAATAGGAAAGAAGTTATTTTGTAATTTTTTATTGTAAATAAAAATCTTGGTATATATATAGATAAGTAAAAACATTATTTGCACATATATTGTAAAATAAAGTATATACAAAAAACAGACTACATTAGCGTACCAATAATCTTATATATAATGTATTTTTTATGCTATTTACATAGAATAAAAGTGATATATAAAAGCTCCACACCACTGTCTTAATTTGTTTTAATACTTTAGCTTGTAACAAAAATAAAATAAACAGCTGCTGCAGTGGACCACCTCATAAATTATCCGGTTTCTTTATAAATTAAATGAATATCGGTATAAAAAATTGACTATATAAATACATCATTTCTTGTTATTTACTAATCAACATTAAGGATGTATAAAAATTATGTACATGTGTTTATTTCAATTATAAATAAATCGATGCTTTGGGCACACATTGTATGATCTTAATTCTCGGCTTTGTCGTTGACTAAATCAATGTAAATTTGCAGGGTAGAGGGTGAGTTTTTCTACCGTAGCAATAATATTATCTATAACGTTTCTTTATGCGATTTACATATAATAAAAGTGTTATATAAAAAGCTCCACGCCACTGTCTTATTTTGTTTAGTACTTTAGCTTGAATGATGACAACAATCATAAAGAGAATGTTATGCTACATGTGTGTTTTAAATTCCATTTATAAATACATCGCTGCTTTGTGCACACATTGCACGATTTTACGTTCTTTTCTTTATCAGTTTTAATTCTAGACTTTGTTGATGAGTGATATAAAATCATTAAAGGGTAGAGGGTGAGTTTTTCTTATTTCATTATATGTACAACGCTCTTAATTTAAATCACTTTGTAGGATTTACAAATGCTTTTAATTAGACGCGGTAAATTCAAGTCTAATTTTTTAAAGAAGAAAAACATTTTTTGAAACCATCGTAAAATTTCTAGTTTTTAAAAGAAAAAAACACTTTTTATCTTTTTCTATTATTTGCGTTCACTTAATAAAAAGATGTTTTTTAGATCTTATAAATTTTCATTTCTTTGTGTTTGGGAAGCTGTATGCTATTGGAGGAGTGTAATATAAATTCTTGTTTTAAAAAGGAAAAAACATTTTTATTGTTAGTACAATACAAAAACAAAACATAATATTACAAAATGATATTAAAACAATTACATTTTTTTAGAAAAACCAAAATATATCCTTTTTTCATTGTCAGTACTTTACAAAAACAAAACATAATATTGCAAAAATTATATAAAACAAATTTGTTATTTACTACTATTAGTTTACTTTTTTAAGGAAAGCAAGATATATCCTTTTTTCATTGTTAGTACATTACAAAAACAAAACATAATATTGCAAAAATTATATATAAAACAAATTTGTTATTTACTACTATTAGTTTTTACTTTTTTGTAAGTAAATCAAAATATATCTTCCTTTTTGAAAAAACATTTTTTGTTTTGTTGATTGTTTTCGGTTCTAATAATACAGTCCTGAGAGCTTTAATATTGAAAAAGATCTAAAAATGACGATAAACAAATCTTAGATCTAGAAATGTTTGAAATTGACACTTATGTTAGAAAATTATCATTTTAATTAACATTCATATTAAGAAAATTAACAGTTACAAATAAAATAAAACTCAATTATTAAAATATCAATGGAAATCTCTTTTACACACATAATTTATATCGACGCAACCAAATAAGATATTAACGACAGAGCCCACAACGTTCCCCTACTGACCCCACCGGGGGCAAAGAATACCGCAGATGGCTTCAACTAATTGCCCCCCAAAATTAACGCTTTCTCTATGATATCCAACACATAAGAAAAAATTGTATTACGTGTTAGGAATTTATTCATAGAGATGGCGTTAATTTTGGCGGGCTAATAGTTGAAGCCATCTACGGTATTCGTTGTTTCCGGTGGGGGGTCAGAAGGGGGACGTTGTGGGTTCTGTCGTTAATATCTTATTTTGATGCGTCGATATAAAATTATAATCAAATCGAGAATCCGTTGAAAGACAAAGTCAAATCCTCCTATAGATAATCAAAATACGATAACAAAATATGATATTTTCCTCTCCGATCACTCCCCCCTTTACGAAAATTAAAGAGAAACAGTTAATCGTATTATCTGATGCAATACTTTTTCAAAACGATAACGGGCATCTTCTGAACATGCATTCCATTTTAAATTAGATTAAAAAGAAATATTTTCATATCTCTAGATATGAAAACAAAAACTTTATATTCTGTTTTAAAGGAGTGCGTATTCAAAAGATGTCCCGTTATCGCTATGAAAAATATTTTATCAAATAACACGATTAACTATTTCTCTTTATTCTCTTTAAACGAGAATAAAGAGAAATAGTTAATCGTGTTATTTGATAAAATATTTTTCATAGCGATAACGGGACATCTTTTGAATACGCACTCCTTTAAAACAGAATATAAAGTTTTTGTTTTCATATCTAGAGATATGAAAATATTTCTTTTTAATCTAATTTAAAATGGAATGCATGTTCAGAAGATGCCCGTTATCGTTTTGAAAAAGTATTGCATCAGATAATACGATTAACTGTTTCTCTTTAATTTTCGTAAAGGGGGGAGTGATCGGAGAGGAAAATATCATATTTTGTTATCGTATTTTGATTATCTATAGGAGGATTTGACTTTGTCTTTCAACGGATTCTCGATTTGATTATAATTTTATATCGACGCATCAAAATAAGATATTAACGACAGAACCCACAACGTCCCCCTTCTGACCCCCCACCGGAAACAACGAATACCGTAGATGGCTTCAACTATTAGCCCGCCAAAATTAACGCCATCTCTATGAATAAATTCCTAACACGTAATACAATTTTTTCTTATGTGTTGGATATCATAGAGAAAGCGTTAATTTTGGGGGGCAATTAGTTGAAGCCATCTGCGGTATTCTTTGCCCCCGGTGGGGTCAGTAGGGGAACGTTGTGGGCTCTGTCGTTAATATCTTATTTGGTTGCGTCGATATAAATTATGTGTGTAAAAGAGATTTCCATTGATATTTTAATAATTGAGTTTTATTTTATTTGTAACTGTTAATTTTCTTAATATGAATGTTAATTAAAATGATAATTTTCTAACATAAGTGTCAATTTCAAACATTTCTAGATCTAAGATTTGTTTATCGTCATTTTTAGATCTTTTTCAATATTAAAGCTCTCAGGACTGTATTATTAGAACCGAAAACAATCAACAAAACAAAAAATGTTTTTTCAAAAAGGAAGATATATTTTGATTTACTTACAAAAAAGTAAAAACTAATAGTAGTAAATAACAAATTTGTTTTATATATAATTTTTGCAATATTATGTTTTGTTTTTGTAATGTACTAACAATGAAAAAAGGATATATCTTGCTTTCCTTAAAAAAGTAAACTAATAGTAGTAAATAACAAATTTGTTTTATATAATTTTTGCAATATTATGTTTTGTTTTTGTAAAGTACTGACAATGAAAAAAGGATATATTTTGGTTTTTCTAAAAAAATGTAATTGTTTTAATATCATTTTGTAATATTATGTTTTGTTTTTGTATTGTACTAACAATAAAAATGTTTTTTCCTTTTTAAAACAAGAATTTATATTACACTCCTCCAATAGCATACAGCTTCCCAAACACAAAGAAATGAAAATTTATAAGATCTAAAAAACATCTTTTTATTAAGTGAACGCAAATAATAGAAAAAGATAAAAAGTGTTTTTTTCTTTTAAAAACTAGAAATTTTACGATGGTTTCAAAAAATGTTTTTCTTCTTTAAAAAATTAGACTTGAATTTACCGCGTCTAATTAAAAGCATTTGTAAATCCTACAAAGTGATTTAAATTAAGAGCGTTGTACATATAATGAAATAAGAAAAACTCACCCTCTACCCTTTAATGATTTTATATCACTCATCAACAAAGTCTAGAATTAAAACTGATAAAGAAAAGAACGTAAAATCGTGCAATGTGTGCACAAAGCAGCGATGTATTTATAAATGGAATTTAAAACACACATGTAGCATAACATTCTCTTTATGATTGTTGTCATCATTCAAGCTAAAGTACTAAACAAAATAAGACAGTGGCGTGGAGCTTTTTATATAACACTTTTATTATATGTAAATCGCATAAAGAAACGTTATAGATAATATTATTGCTACGGTAGAAAAACTCACCCTCTACCCTGCAAATTTACATTGATTTAGTCAACGACAAAGCCGAGAATTAAGATCATACAATGTGTGCCCAAAGCATCGATTTATTTATAATTGAAATAAACACATGTACATAATTTTTATACATCCTTAATGTTGATTAGTAAATAACAAGAAATGATGTATTTATATAGTCAATTTTTTATACCGATATTCATTTAATTTATAAAGAAACCGGATAATTTATGAGGTGGTCCACTGCAGCAGCTGTTTATTTTATTTTTGTTACAAGCTAAAGTATTAAAACAAATTAAGACAGTGGTGTGGAGCTTTTATATATCACTTTTATTCTATGTAAATAGCATAAAAAATACATTATATATAAGATTATTGGTACGCTAATGTAGTCTGTTTTTTGTATATACTTTATTTTACAATATATGTGCAAATAATGTTTTTACTTATCTATATATATACCAAGATTTTTATTTACAATAAAAAATTACAAAATAACTTCTTTCCTATTCATTTTATTTTAAAATGACCTCCAATCAATTTTATTTTTAAGTATATATCGTTTTTATCATCACACGAGTCTAGAGCTTTTTTCCTAATAAAATATGTATAAAGATTGTGTTTATCAGAACGAATGCTTCTATTAACGGCATATGTAATTGTCGAATCAAATAAACTTTGAAATAATGTTCGAAACTTAATCTATTTTATTAGGGCCTGCTGTTCCACGCCTTTGGCCTTACATACCTCCTCCTTCCGCATGGAATACATTTTTGATTTCAAACCGACAAATTCTAATAAAAGTTTTCCGTTTAATTCATCTTTGAATTTACCGGGGACTTTCTTAACGTATTTTCGCTCTGTTTACCAAATTCTATGCGAACTGCATCGAACTTTTCGCAATCATCCAGATGATTGTTCAACGATTGGACACTCTTGAAGTGACTTAAGCAGCTTAAGCTGAAGTGGCATAAGAGGTGTGCACAACTTGTCAAGTTTTAAATTTGGTTGTCAAACAGTGCGATAAAGATTTTATTTGTTAAAAACTAAATTAAAAACAAAGAAAAACGTCTGGATACTCGATTAGATGGTGTAGAAGTGATATTAGATATCACAAAAAACAAAAACCTGGAGTAATATTGCATCATTAAGTAGTTTTTCCTTATATTTGAGTCATTCATAATTTTTTACTCGGACATCAGGTCCGTAGTACTTAATTTGTATTTATATTGGGAGTGTTATCACGTATTGTATAAAAGTGTTCTTTTTTTAATTAAATAATTACAGAGAACCATCTCTAAAACGATTTATGAAGTATACATGCATTGTCATCGGTACGCAGTAAACTTTTAAATTCATACTGGCGGAGTTATTGTCCGTTTAGATCGTTTAGGAGAATCACTCGGTGCGGCGTTTACATGTAAAAATTACTTTTAGATATTCATGTGCTTGATGTATAAAATGAATTTTTTCATAGGAACACGCAACTGAATGAATAATTAGTAAATAACTCATATATACAGGATGGTTTGTATTTTCAATTAACATCCCGTTTTTTGTTAAAGAGATATTGCATAATACAACAAGAGATTGAAGAAGGTTGCATTGGATTTCATTATCGAAAAAACTGTTTGAAAATTAAAATATATATATATATATATATATATATATATATATATATATATAAAATTGTTGTTTTGTTTGTTTATCTAAATGGTACAAGAACTGCATTTCAACAACTAAACTGAAGTCTTTAATTTTCTTTTTATTATAAGATTTATGCGTGCGTGTTAATACTGACAAATTTCTAGTAATTCCTAAACCCTGAAAAATTGCTTCCATCTTCACAATTAAAAACTAATTTATTATAAGATGTGTTTGAAATTAGTAGTACTTCCATCTCGACAATTAAGAGGAAAACTGCGAAAACTGCATTCATTTCAACAATTAAAATTTTAACCCGTACAGTATGTCAATGATATAGAATGTTTCTTTAATTAAAATAAAATTGTTGTTTGTTTGCTGTTTATCTAAACTGTGAAAACGAAAAAACTGCATTCATTTCATCAATTAAAATAAACTGAAGGATGACCAAGCAACGATTTATTTATAATTGAAATACACACATGTACAGTCAGATTCACAAAAAAAGGAAAACGACTCTTGTATCAAATATGAAATTTATATTAATTTCGATTACTATCAATTTTAACAATGATTAATCATTAATAAGGCTTTATTTAATTAATCTACAAATGTCGGCAAATATATAAAGTAATATTTTAATTAATAATGTATGTTCAAAGTACAAATGGAACGAAAATCGTTTTCTTTTTTATGAATTCGACTGTACATAATAATTTAAAAGTGAAATTTTTTATACATCCCTAATGTTGCTTAGTAAATCTAGTGAAAACTAACAAGAAATGACACATTTATATAATCAATTTTTTATGTCGATATTCATTTAATTTATAAAGAAAAAACGGGCCCCAGATGTCATAATGTCGCACATGCTCGTTTTAAATTTCTCATTAGTTATATTAACAACATTTATAGTCAAGATTATTGGAACGTAGATGATCCACCTTTTTACACAGACTTATCAATAAATCTTTTGCGTCTCTGCCAATGCTTGCATTTAAAAAAAAGCAGTAATTTATTATATATGTCATGACATTTTACAGTTTTTTCTAAACATACGTTACAAAGAGGGAAACGCAATACATTTTGAAAAGAAACAGCGCGGCAGTTTTAATTCACGCGTCCAACCGCTTAATAGTGTAAAATGAAGAAGGCTTTTACATATAAAAATATACAAGTGTGAAGGAATGTTGATATCTTGTTTGCGTTTCTAAAAATTTCGTTGTAACGTGTAAAATACGAAAAACAAAATGCAGGTAATTTGAGGGAAGTTATTTTTAATTTAATGTATAAAAATGTAATGTTTTTTTAGCTATCAAAACTATACAATAATTATTAAGTGATGTCATCATTCATGAAAGGAATGTTTTATTATATGAGATGCATTTCGTTATAATGCAATTTCTTCTTCTTTTAATATTTTTATTCATTGTATTAAAGGAAAAAACAAATGCAGGTAAGTTGATATTGTTATTTTAATTTAATGTATAAAAATGTAATGTTTTTTTAGCTGTCAAAACTATGCAATAATTAAGCGATGACATCATACATGAAAAGGAATGTTTATTTTTCATGCACATGTGTTTCTACTGCAATAATTACATCATCGAGCAGAAAGATGCATTCTCCTTTAAAATAATATCATTATTGTATTTTATTGGCTTCTGTTTTATTCATTGTATTAAAGGAAAAAACAAAATGCAGGTAATTTGAGATTGATATTTTATACCGAATGTAATGTTTTTATTTTTAGCCTAACATCAAACTATGCAACAATTAACTGTTGACATCATCCAGCCCAATATAATATTCATGAGAGAGAAGGAAAGAAAAGATGCATTCTTCTTTTTAAATATTATTATTGAATTTTATAGGTCACTATTTATTCATTATTTGTATTAAAGAAAAATCTACAGTACGCTTATATTGTTAATATTGTATGTACATTAATATTGTATATTATTTTTTTCAGCCCACCCCCTTTAATAAAATGTTTACCCCACCACCTTATTATTAATCAGCAGCGAGGCAACCGCTAAATTCTTCAACGGCCCACCGGCTCACCGGCCCACTGAGGCACTGGACCACTGGAATACCCGGCCACGTAACGCCCCAACAAATTTTTCGGACCGCCAAATAAATTAACCCCTTTCAACGGCCCACCGGGGCACTGGACCACTGGAATACCCGGCCACGTAACGCCCCGACAAATTTTTCGGATTAACCCGGCCCGCCCGGCCGCGTTCACGCGCACGCCGACATCTTTCACACAAGGGGGCCCTGCACCGCTGTCGATCCCAGGGGGACCCCCAGAGTGGGGCCCCGAGGAGGGCGAAGCACCCCTAACGATCTTCCCGGAAACGCCAGAGTGGGGGGCCCAGAACGAAGCACCCTAACGATCTCCCTAGGATGCCCCAGAATGGGGGCCCAGGGCGAAGGCCCCCTTTGCGCGCGGTCTAAACACACTTTCAAGTCCTGGGGAATTATCTAGTGACTTTTCTCTCTCTCTCTCTCTCTCTCTCTCTCTGTTTTAACCAAGATATAATATTTGGCAACCCTGTATATTAATCCTGGGGGGAATTATCTAGGGAATTTTCATTTTTACCAAATATGAGATTTGGCAACCCCGTTTGTTTACATTCAGCTCCAAAGCGACACGTCCTGCAACCTCCTTTAGCGCCAAACTTCGGACCAATCACGAACAGGCCTGAGATTTGAATTTTCCCGCCAAAACCACACCCACAGCGACATCTAGCGACACATGCTGCAACCTATTTTACCGGCAATTCGATCCGACCAATCACGGACAAGCATCACATTCGCCTTTTTCCCGCCTAAACACTTAACCCCGCACCCATGCTGACATCTGGCGGGAAGGACGCCAAGTTTTACACACATAACCTCACTAAATTGTAAGTTTGACACACATAACCTCACAAAATTGTCCTGCCTTAAAAACGAAACTCCCATAAGAATAACATGGGGAGTTGTGGGCTTGAACCGCTATTTCCTTACTACTTATTCACGACCGAACCTGAAACAATAGTCGAATCGCGAGTGACCGGATGAAGGCTACGTACGATGTGAGAGCCCAAGAAGGAGGGTTTCAACCTGGAGAGCTTGTCTGGTTATACAACCCGCAAAGACGTCGTGGCTATTCTCCAAAGTTACAGCGGAATTGGGAGGGCCCATACCAGGTGAAGAAACGAATAAATGACTTGATTTATCGCATCCAGAAATTGCTAAGAGGGAAACCAAAGGTGGTACACTCCAATCGTCTGGCGCACTATGAGGGAAATAATGACGCAGTCCCGGATCGGGAAGATGAGGCTAAGGTGACTATCAATACCGTAAGGCCTGGAGATGATCAGCCAACCTTCAGAGAATTTATGGCTGCGTTTTCTGGAACTAGAAAAGCGCGATTCGGAGTCACGACTGAGATGCAACAAGATCTCTTCCGGGTCCCTGGTGATTATTCCATTGCCCACTGTGTCTCCGAGGATCTCCGTGTGTCCAGGGGGATCGCAGTAGTGTTTAGAAATAAATTTGGACGGCTGAATGAACTTCGAGAACAAAATCCCTCTGTTGGTAAATCCTTACGCTTGCCTGATCATGACCGATCCATTTACTACTTGGTAACCAAGCAGTTTTACTACCAGAAACCGAGTTACGCCGACTTGTGGAGGGCATTATGGAATTTGAGGATCGAGTTGCTTACCAGGGGAATTAACAAATTGGCAGTTCCCAAACTCGGCTGTGGGCGGGACCAGCTGGATTGGAGAATCGTTAGAAACATGCTGGAAGTTGTCTTTAGAGGTACGAAAGTCAAGATCTTCGTCTGCAGTTTTGACCCACAGCCCGCATTACGGCCAACGAAGAGTGTAGACTGTTACTTCTACCGTAATGGAACGTGTAATCGAGGTGAAGACTGTCGATATCGTCATGACCCGTTCTACAGGAACCAGAGCATAAAACCTGTTCTGAGACAGAACAGACTTGAAGAGGGGGGCAGTGTAACAAGAGAGAAATAAAAGAACCTCTTCTTCACACAACAAATGGAATATTCTACAGCATTCGAGAGAATGACGCATCGCATCAAGTATGTAAACCAGACGCGGTTTATCTAGCACCTTCCAGAAATACATAGTAGGTTCTAGCGGCTTCTGGTACGATTATATGAGGGTATAAAATCGACTTCGCGGATGAAAGAGGATCAGTCAACAGCGAGTCATTAACTGTGTATCACGAAATAAATAGTAAATGTGAAGATAAATGTTGTATTAGAAATTCATAGTCTGTAAATAATAGTTTTAATGGTTTATATTCATAGCGTTAATTTATAGTGTATTCATCAGTGTTTGTAAATAAATATTAATTATTAATAGACGATTTAAACAGCACTTGTGTTATTATTTTAAAAAGAACGTTACAATATTGTGATGATTTTCCTCATTATTTGAAAATCATGAGTTTCTAATTTGGTTACCCATGTAAAAACCTTCAGTGTTGATTTTCATTGCTAATCATAAATTGAATTTTTAAAATGATTAATTGTTGAAACGATTCAGGTTTGAGTTAATTTTATTTATTGAATACATGTATATAGTAACAAACTTTTATCAGGAATACAACTTTGGGGTTTACAGGATTATCACTTCCAGTTAAATCTGAAAAAGAAAATGTATCAGTGATAAAGGTTTACAAGACATTACAAATATTATCAACAACAATACAGAAATAGTCTTGACGACCATAAACAGTTAGTCGGTAATACAATTGATAAATAGACAATAATAAAATTACCAAGCTACAGAAATAATGAGCAAGGTCAAGCTATTTTAAATAAAAACTATAAACTATCAAAATACATGTAAAATAATTGCATAAAAACAATATATAAGGTTTCCATGTGGTAGTTAGGTAAAAAAAAGATGAAAAATAAATAATATTAAAAATGGTTGTAAAATTAATGTATCCAAAAATAAATGTAAAGTTTTATAAAGAAAACAATAAATAAAATATTCAAGAAGTTATCCTGAGTTAACAGTGTCTCATTAATTGTAATAATAATAAAAAAAGAAGAGAGTTACAGAAAAAGAAAGAAAATTATTTATTAGTATTCAACATACAGTTTCATCAAATAAACCAGTAGCAAGAGAAAAGGAAGTTGACCTCACCCATTTCAGTTTCTACAGGTATCCAGTTTGTAACGCATTGGGGCCATAACAGCCGAAAGAAAGTTCTTGAAGGGCGTAGAACCAGGCACCATACCACTGGAAAGGAAATTGATGTGCATTACAAGATAAGGTTTGTGGAAGTGAAAACGAAAGTGTCAAGGTATATATAGTGTTTCTCAGTATTAAAGCTATATAGAGGAAAGTGAAAGAAAATCAAAATTAAAAGTTGCATATACTTACCAGCAAATTGAAAAGTTAATTTGTAAAAGCCGTAAGTAATCATCCCATAACCTAAAAGAAAACATATTTTAAAGATAAGTACTAAAGTAATAAATATAAATTAAAACTTACCTAATCAGACTCGTCACTTGTGTTTTCATAAGTGAGGCAAAATATTTTTTTTCGAGCAAATGTCAAAGTCGAGTGCATGGGGATAAAAGGTTTCCCATTTATTAAATTTTCTCATTGCATATTATAGTGATATGATTATATAAAATCCCGGAACAACAAAACACTGAATTCTTAAAAGGAACCCATAAAGGAGTTCAGTATTGGTTTCAGAATTAAAGCAGAGTATAATAAAATCGACCCTGAGATAAACATTTTAAAATTCTTTTATTGTGTGATTGCAGATAAAATAAAATCAAATTAAAATTAAACATCAAAATTCTACAACATCACAATATGTTAACACTTTTATTTAAACAAACAAATCACTATAACAATTCTATAGCATAACAACATTGGAAGAAATGTAAAAAGAGCCTTCTCAAAGATACAGCTTAATTCCCTACACTTATTCGTAAATTAACTATTAAATGTTGCTTTTTAAATAAATTTGGGTTTGGATTATCATTAAATTCAGCAATTCATCCGAGTTGAAAGCGTTCAAATTTTACTCATGTGAGAAATATAGAATATCATCGCATACCGTAATCAGTAACTAAAGGGATCATTCGATTGGTAATTTCTTTTCTTTACGGCTCTACTTAATATCTTTACTGTAAAATAATTAGGAGATAATATTAAGTTTTGAAATAAAATGCACGTAACTGTATTGTGCGTGAAGCGATTGCTGTATATTATTGAGCGTGATAGAGAGCGAAAACATCAGAGGAGAAGAATGCTCATTAGACCTAACGCGCTTACATCGTATAGACTAATATGCGTATATCAATTACATTTTAATATAACTCATTGCTCTCTTCTGAACTTTTTGTAAGAGTTGAGTTTCATTTTTATTTAAATTAAATATTGTTGAAGAAAATTCCAAATGAGGGGAATTATTCTTTTATATATTAATAGCTTGACTACTCTATTAATTCTGCTTAACAAACCAACCTTTTTAGACATTCTATTCATATAACATATTTTGCATGTTCCTTGAATAACAATTACTGATCCATTATAACCCCTAAGTATTTTATGTTATCTACTCTCTCTAATTCGGTATGATTAATTGTTATCTTTATATTGTTCATATCAATACTATTTCATTTAAATATGGCGCCAATAATCATGAACTTAGACTTACTTGTGTTTAAACTTAATTTATTGTTACACGATCACTCAAATATCAATGATAGTTTTTCATTTAGTTTATTTACCATACTAACAGTGCGTTTGTTTTATGATCCTCTGCATTAATCCATCTGTTTTTCTTATATTTTTATTGAAATTGTAAATTCTTTTATTTGATATGACCTCCATATTGAAAGTGTTATGGGCAATTTAAGACCTCTACTTTATAAATTTCATTTACGCTTTGGTTCAATCAATTTTACAATATGACTTGTGTGCATGGGGTGGGTTATATAAAAATACATTACAACCGTTAATTGTCACACATAATGCAATTTTGAGAATAATTTTAAATAAGCCTTTTCTTTATCCAACATCTCAGTTATATCAAGAAGCTGGCGTTTCAAAGCACACTTAGGCAACTGTTCATAAAAACCGCCGTATGTACTGCATATTCTGAAAAACAAAATAAGTTTATTGAACACAACTACTCAACTAAGTAGTGCTAATGTAGGTCAGAAACTACATACTTTAAAAGCTGCTAAGACAATACGACAAAGATCAGAATCTGACCTTGCCCCGCGTTTTTTAATCTCCTATCCAATTGGTTGCAAAATAAGCCGAAGATTCAGATATTTAATAAACATTTAAAAAATTTTTTATTAACTACAAATATGAACTTATTTTACAACTTTTTTAAAAAATTATTTATTGATACCGATTACACACAATTAATATCATACTTATATAATATATACATCCGGTTTAATATTATGTTACCGCTCGAAATTCAAAATAATATCAAAAATTAGTAAAAGTTAAATCTAAAGAATCTCGCATAGCCTGTAGTTTCATTGACAAGCTCTGCTTGTATGAAACTGCAGGTTAAAATACCAGTAATGTGCACAGTTAACATTCTAAAACTGCCATTTATTTAACGAACTCTAAAATTAATGTATAATTATAATTGTATATAAATAACATCTAGCCCAATGTTTTTGTAGGATTAGAAGTCTTAACAGAAAATGTGTTCTTACTATTAAATATTATAATAGTATATTAAAGTATTAGTTTAATAAGACACGTTTTTAGCGCACGCGTCCGAGTTTAGAAAACGACTCGCGTAGCGGGGAGTTTTCTAATGAGGACAAGTGCGCTAAAACGTGTTATGAAACGAATACTTTATACTATTTTTTCTATTTGCGTTAGTTCGCTATTAAATAATTAAAAAAATTACTTAGTTTTAAATAAAACTTGTTAGGGATATTTTGGTAAGTAGCATAGCAGTTGGCAACACTAGAAATTATGCAATTTTGTTTTTTACATAACCTTGCTTAACTTTAGGTAATCCGCGCGACGTAGAAATTCCCATTTTTATCTCATACACACAACGCCAACGCCCGCTAAGCAGCAGGACCTCGTTCAAATTTGCCAGGTGTATTATACGTACTGTTGAAAATTATTATAAATTCAAAGTAGAATGTATGCCAATATATTTGTGACATAAATAATTGCTACCTAATGAATTAAAGACTTGGATGAAATAAGAATAATTATATTTCATTTCATAGATTTTTGTTAACCAAAATAATTATTCATTGGATCTTTTGGATATTATAACTTATAAGGTAAAGATATATGTATAATTTTATAAAATTTAATTTTATTATGTTAAGTTTATCGTGAGCTATTAATTGCAGATACAAAACACAATGCATCCTTACGATGTCAGTATCGAAATTTACAATTTCGTTAATAATAAAAGTAAAAACTGTTACGCCCTTATTGTGACTAATTATTATGCGGCGCATTTATGTAGCCTGCAATACCAGTTTCGCAAGCGTTGCATTCCAGTTATAAGAGTTCACTGGGTAAATAACATACGTTTGACATTCTAAGAAGCTGTCTAACAGTGATATCAACTTTAAAAAATAAAATGTTACAGTTTCCAGTATTCTAAAAAATTTCATTAAGACACGCAAAATGCGTCTCCTAATGAAACCATTAAGACACGCAATATAAAAACTACATAAGAAGTTAACGCCTGCTACTTATGTGTTCTTATAATAGAGCTTACGAACTACAGAACATATACATAGTATTTTCAAAAAACAATGCTGATGGTAAGAATAGATAAAATTGTACTACTAACATAATACGTATTGACTACTCTTATAAATGTTTTATAAATTGTAATAACAATGAAGTATTTATTAATATTTAATTAGTTATAACTATATATAAATTATAAATAAAACATTTAATTTAGCGATGAACTTACAGATTTTACATGCAAAGATTGTTTTTAGGTATTAAGTTTAATTTGTAGCTTTAAAGCAGGTAAATTTCACTTGAACATAATTATCTTTGTATGTTGGTCTGTAATAATACATATAAAAAGAATTATTTATTTTTATTATTTTCCAATTTAATACATTGAAGCCTTATTTATAAATTAATCATAAAATTTATTTTTAAAAATTGTCTTGAATATTGTTATATATGTACTATACAGTGGCGTGCGGTGAGAATTTAGGTTAGGGAAGCAACCACGATTTTAATTTTAATATACCTAGGTACAATAAAAAACAGTGTTATAATTATTAATCTTAAAAGTTTTTTAAAGAAGAACTTTTACACTTTAGCAGTATGCTTTTGCTCTATAATGATTATCGGATTGGTAATTTTTTTAGCACATCTCGTTCTTTTAAATACTGATTAACCCCCACCTAGTAAGATATCTTTAGCATGATTGGTAATCCCCTTACCTCTTTGAATCGTAGAAATTCTGTGATTCACAAGTGCTGTGACGAAACTTGTAACTATTGCCAACGTTATTTAGTGGCAAAGCATTTTCAAATTTTTATGATTGTTTAGATTTAATCACAATGTGCACTCTTTTATACTTCTGGAATTTGTTGACTATTATTCTTTATTAAAAAAAAGTACTACTATTTATTTATAATGCAACTCGATTTTCCGGTCTTTTTTAGCAAAATACCTGGTGCAGGTTTTAATCTTTGTTGTTAAATTAAAAGTTCTGGTTTTGGACTGCCTTTCTGAACAATTTGTAATTCTCTCCGAAACTATATGAAGAAAATTCTTTATCTAATAATAATAATACTTTACAAATTGAACAACTAATCGTCGCCATTCGGATGTATCGGAAGTACTCGACCTTCCACCGAAGCAGCTGAATTTGCAGTAATGACGATAAAGCAAGTTTAAATGTTGCATACAGAAAAAACTAAATAGAATTATTTCTCTTTAGAAAATTCCAACTTATATAAATGGAAATAATAAAATGTTCCAAAATACGGTCTCATTCGCAGATTTACATTGCCTAAGTAACATTTAACAAACACGAAAAATTGAACAAACAACCAAATTATAGTAAACATCTGATCACAGAGCACACTAATAAAAATAACTCGACCGTCCGATGTTAACTGTAGCCCACAACGTACCCGCGACCCGCCCGCTACAGACCGCAAGAAGTGCAGTAAGCAACGAAAGCAGTGCTTATATGCAGTGTATCTAACACATTTGAATCGGTATTACCTTTCCGCGCAAGCATAGATTAAATACAGGATGATTCAGAAATAACTGATATCCTTTAAATGGTAGGTAGATGGGAAGCAGCAGGGCTAATTTACCTTGACAAGTATAGGTCAAAAACGAAGTTTTCCATAAAATTAATTTTAAGGTTTTATTGAATTTTGGATCTGGTTCTGACCTTGGATCCTTTTGGATCAAGGTAAATTAGCTTTACTGCCTCCCCTCTACCTACCATTTAAAGAATTACCTTTATTTCTGAATCACCCTGTATAGAATTAATGAAGGATACTGAAGGATAGATAATGAAGGATACAAATTCATGAATTTTGGATCCGGTCCTGACCTTGGATTCTTTTGGATCCAAAATTCATTAAACTTTAAACTTCATTTTCTGGAAAACTATTCGTTTTTGACCTATACCTGTCAAGGTAGATTAGCTATACTGCCTCCCCTCTACCTACCACTTAAAGGATATCAGTTATTTCTGAATCACCCTGTATGATTCACCATACAGTATATTTTGAAGCCGAAAAATGATCCGCAACACCAGGCGGCAAGGCTTTGTCCCTCTGTCGTTGTGGATTAGTCACTATAGTTGTAGCTATTGCAGAAGAGCTCGGGAACGAACCTTTTCTACTGACATAAAAGTATGAAGTTGAGTTTTGGCGAACAATTTTAATTTTAATAGATTTAATAAAAGTTGTAATATAGTAACATTTTCTAGAATTCTGGTTTAAATTTTAATATAAAACATTAGTTTTTAATTTAAATACATACATAGGTGTAATAATAATCAAAGAAAAATATTTTTTAAATGCGGTTGCATATATTGCTCTTTTTACAAAAGAATAGTAAGTTCTATAAACTATACTAAAAGAGATTAATAGTTTTTAAAAATGGAAGATAACAGTATTATACAAAACTGGTCTAGATATTACCATAGATTAAATACTACCGAAAAATATGACTGTAGAGATAAACTTAATTTTTTGTGGCCAATTATATAAGGACATCAGTGGGATTTTATTTAAATGTTTAAATTTTAGTCAAAAATTTATTTTGTTCCAGTAAAACAACTCCGCTACAAATCTACTTAATATTAAGTTCAAGTTAAAAAGGCCTCTTTTTATCACAGTTCAGGTAAGGAGACAAAAACGGAAATGTCACGCTTATCGAATACGTTATGCAATATCACATTATCTTTGTAAATTTATTTTTCAATCAAAATGTGAATTATTTTAGATTTTATAAATATTGGGAATTGTCATTTACAAAAGACAACTAATCTGGTTACAACCGGAAGCATAAGATAGCGATGTACATTTTTTTTCTTTGTGTTGATAATATATAGGCTCATAGCTACTGAAAACGATTCTATTATTAAATCGTTTTTGGAAACTATTTGTTTTATAAGATTAGTAACATTTGTTTTATATTACATATACAGTGTGTTTCACTTCACAGCTTGACACCCTTGTATTTTTGTTATTTGTAATCGAGTCAATTTCAAATTTGTATCAGGTATAGCATCCCTTAACATAAATTTGTCGGTAATTAAAAAACCCATTTATTATCAACCCCCAACCTTCTACTATCAAAGATAAATGCAAAAAATTGAAATAACGTATTGTCACCAATCCTGTGTCACTATTTCTCAAGGGGCCCCTGTATGTAGTAATCGGAAAAGTCTTCTGTTATGCTTTAAGTCACTATTAAGTAACGGTAGGACACCACAAGTATGTCAATAATATATTAAAGAGGAAACAATGCGAAAAAATAAAATTAATATTTGACAGATATTATTTTTTAACACTTTTTTTGGAAGGCGTCAATGCTATTATTTTGTTTTTAAAGCGCACTTGTAAATTCAAACATAGTACCTATTGAATGTTTACAAGTCACCCTCTATTATATTAGACTGAAATACCTCATTATAACAGGTGAAAAAGTGAGTAAAGTTCATAAATGAATACCAATACATAAATTTGCTCACAAATGGCAAGAAGTATGATCAACGAAAATAAACACTATTCATTAACATAAGTCACAATAACAAGGTTTCAACTAATAAAACACAATACCAGCAAGTAAGTTAAATAAAGATAAAAAATAAATAAAGTAAAATTTTAAGGTTTTTAACGAAAACCGACCAGCCTTGTTTAATCGGAAAAGTCGTTATGGAAATTTGTTTTGGGGCACCTGAAAACTCCAAAACCAAATTTTGGTTAAAATCTCATAAAATAAAATAATTTAAATTTAATTCTAACTTAGAATATAAACTGTAGGAAGGAACATAATCATCTACCACATACGATCAGGATGGGGTTTCAATATTGTGGAGGTGTTTCAGGTTTTGTAATGAGATATTTCCATTGGCGGTTCTCACTATCTCGAAATGCTCACATAAACTACATAACCTCAATTTAAAACGTAGTATTTTGAAATTAATCTTAGAATATAAATTTTATATTGAATATTTTAAACAAACGAATACTTATGAAATGTAATTCCTTCTTCGTATTTGTCGGAGTTTGAGAAAAAATCAGATTTAGGTGGTGTCTAATGGCGGCCAGCGTGACGTCATATCCGACGTTTTTAAATCTAATTGCGTCTGGTAGTTACGCTCCTTCCTACACAGTTTTATATTCTAAGAATTCTAATAATTTATTTCAAATAATTATTTTTCAAGATTTTCTAACCAGCATTTAGAGTTATGGCTTTCAGGTGATCCGGAACAAATTCCCATAACGACTTTTACAATTAAACAAGACCTACTATGTTTTTCGATTGTTTGCATTTATTTTTGATCGTAGTATACAGGTGGTTTTTCTATCAAATAAGATTTTTAATTACACACAAATCTCTTTTAAGGGGTTTTATACCTGATAAAAATTTGGAATTGTTTCGATTATAAATAACAAATAGAAGATAGGTGTCAAGCTGAAATAAAGATTTTGATGCGATTCTAATAATGTATTTAATATAATTATTATTGAATATTTCTTTACCAAAATTAGGTTTTGGGGTTTTCAAGTGGCCCAGAACAAGTTTCCGTTCCGAATTTTCCGATTAAATAGGGCCTAACATGTTTTTTCAATTTTTTAAATATCTGCGATCTTAGTAGGCTGGTGGTATATAATCGAAATTTTTAATGGCCCACATATTTATTTTTAGGGGTTCTATACCTGATAAAAATTTGAAATTGGTTCGATTACAAATAACAAAAATACAGGGTGTCAATCTGTGAAGTGAAACACACTGTATAAACACACTTAGATTTGACATATTCTAACCTCACAAAACGTCAAATCTCATTTTTATAGCGTTACCACGTATAACCGGCAAAAACTGTAATGCAACATTTTTAATAGCTTTCTAGCCCGAGGCGTCAGCCAAGGGCTAGGAAAAGGCTGTAGGGCCCTAAAAGCAAGTTATGCCCGCTATACATACACTATTTTGTGCACAGATTAAGTTTTTAATGTCAAATCTATTATTGTGTAAAAATATAATTAAATGAGTACGTAGGTACATCAAGCAGCTGTGCGTATACTTATGTGATTATACGAAGTTCGTTACTATAGTTACTATTCCAAAATATTTAATTTCAGTTTATTTTCATTGGTGATAAGTTTACAAATTATATTAAGAACCAATCAGGTTCTACAAAAAAACTTCTGACATTTAATTGACTTTTCGTTATTGCCCGTCTGACCATAAAGAGTCCCTTGGGCCATAAAAAGACGTTTATGTTTAGATGAGTCTTGCAATAATAGTCTAATTATAATGCATATGTGCATAAACTTGTTTTATAAGACGTGTTGTAGCACTCGTTCCATTGAAACAATCCTCGTTTCTCTCGTTGTGTCCTAAACAACGGCTACAATAGACCGTTTACAATTTTTTTTAAATTCGGGATTCAGTTTTGTCAAACAAATTAATAAATTTATATTGACTGGGAATGCTGCCTTGATACCTTATATAGTTGAAATTCAAAAGTATGTAGCTTTTCAATGAATCAGGTGTTTAAAAATGGTTTCCACTGACATAGTGGTTTGGAGAAGTTCAGGCAGATAAAAATGAATTCTTAGATATTTGAATTTATTAATAACATAATAACACTATACACACGTACCATTCTATCAATTCAGTAGTGTTATGGCAAAACATACTATCTGCCTTTTTCTTCAAAATGCACTTTTTGGCATTAAATAGCCACAAGTAAAGTATATTCTAAGTTGATCAAAGGGTTTAGTTACTTTTACTTTAGTTATTTTTGAAAAATTACTTTTGAATATCACTATGTACTACATTGATATATACTAATACAAAGTTGTTTTTGCTTCTCTTTTAAAATCACAAAAATGGCAGATAACATGTTTTGCCATAACACTACTGAATTATCTTCACTGTCGCAGCATCGCTTCTAGATTGTAAACGCTAAGAACGTTCTACAGATTCAAAATTTCAAAAGAGGGTGGGAGGGGGACAGAGAGAGAGATTTTCATTTTTATATAATGCTAAAGAGAGAATACACTATATCATAAAATCGGGCATTTACCGCTTGCCTTGCTCTTTTTGTAGTTCGGTATATATTAGACAAACACTTCAAAATACTGACATAAAGTATAAAGAAAAAGTGCGCCGTTTTACAGTAATGGAATGAAGATGACATTAACACAACTGCATAGACAAGGTCTATAAATGTCTAAAAAAGCTTAGAAAGATATTTTAATTTATAAAACAGTAAAGTTAGGTAATGCCACTGTATATTTTTGGATCCAAAAGGGCGGATTGACATTCGCGTTGTCACAACTTTTATAAAACTATTATGTAGTGTTTCTGGCCCATGCTATGGTGGAAATGTATGCAATGATCTACCTTTTTAAAATTAAGCTTGCTTTTAGGCATTTATGGGCCCTGTGCATTAGGGTGGTCCAACAAAAAAGCAAAGTCGGAAATCTTATGCTCTCACCCCCTAGGATTATTGTATATCGAAAAAAAAGGTACCCCTATTTTTTTATTTTGAAATCGAACAATGTTTAGGGATGCCTCAAAGCCCTTAAAGTTTCCCATGTATTTTAAATGGGGAAAACATGTTTTCGTAGATTTGGTATAGTGTATAGAATCCTAGAAAATCAATATTATTCAACCGGACTACTCGGTTTCTCTTCAGAAATGTTCAGAGAATGACATCCAATAATTTATTTGTTAAATTTCGTATATTAACTATTTTTTACAGACCCGCAAAAAACCCATAAATGAAAGAAACACAAAAAATCGTTAAAAATATTTATTACTATTTTTTAATATAAAAGATTTTGATAAATAAATTATTGGATGTCATTCTCTGAACATTTCTGAAGAGAAACAGAGTAGTCCGGTTGAGAAATATTGATTTTCTCGACTTCTATACCAAATCTATGAGTGTTTTTTCCCGTATAAAATACATGGGAAACTTTAAGGGCTTTGAGGCACCCCTAAACATCGTCCAATTTAAAAATAAAAAAATAGGGGTACCTTTTTTCGATATACAATAATCCTAGGGGGTGGGAGCATAAGATTTCAGACTTTGCTTTTTTGTTGGACCACCCTACTATGCATGGAGAGGTAAAATACGAACATACTCGGCTTTTGTTTAATAATAATTATTGATAATTACCCTTTTGTTTTAATAAAAATGTTGAATTTGAATTGAATTTATCATTATTTTAAATTACATACAATTTCGTAATAATTTTTTTCCATTCTCTCACGCGTAGTTCATTCGTTTTTTAATTGGTAACTTTAAAACCTTACGATCATATTCAGAATTAGAAGAGCTTTAAAATGAGATATTACTCAACCTCCTTCTTTCAAATTTTTTTCTTAGATTGCGCTGCTTCGCCATTTTAGAGAAAACATTGATTAGAGATGTGTCGGAAAGTAATATTTATTCCCTAATAAATGACCTTAAAATTTGGAAGCAAAATATTAAACAGTTTAGAAATTAACGGCCCCACGCGTTAGGCTTTAGACGCACTCTGTTTACTATATAAAAAGGTAAACACTTAAGAACTGTTAGAATTTGTTAAATTTTTCGTTATGTAAATTCTTCGGTAACTCAAAAAGTCGCCAGATGATAACAGTAACAGTAAAAGTTTGCCATCAGTTTTTTTAACAATTGAAGTGATTTTCTTTGATTCCTGCCTTTTTATCCCTTTCCCTAGCTTCTACCATTGCGTTACAGTTTCGACACGGAGTAGGAAATAATAGTTTATACCTCGTAATCAATTACAACTTATGACGTAATTTGATATACTTAATTAGAAATAATACGACAGAGTATTTAGATTGAAGTATAAATATTTATTAGTTTTGATAATGAGTGGGTAAACGTCTCGAGACGTCTGCCCTGTTTAAATAAAAACAAGCAATATATTCACATGGAATTATAAATTTATTTATTCTTTATCTTGAAGGCCTCAAACAAAAAAATGCTTGTACTGATAAAATATCCAAGCGTGTGGGCTACAATTTAATTGTAACATGTTTTGCAAAGAAGCTAAACGTATAAAGATGACAAACAAGTAACTCATTTTGCAATAGATAGCACCACTTTCTAAACAAAATTTTCACCCAGATACATGCTTCAAGCTAGTAATTGCCATGATTCCTCTATATATAATTACTCTATGGCGCAAGTTATGAGCCTAGTTTGAAATAGTACTCTAATTATACCTTTTGCTGTACGGAATTGATATTGAGCTTTAGTTGATTAAATATTACAAATTTAAATAAACGATAACCATAATTTTATAAAACTATTTTTGTTAGCAATGTTTTTTAATTTTATGGTATACTTTATGGTTTAACAAATTTGTATGAAATGTCAATAACAAAGGAGTAATAAAGAGTAAATTTTAAATTCCAAGAAATATAACTAAAAGATTGAAATATAATACCACAAAGTTGTGTTCATTGAAATAATAATAACAAAACTGTACATAGTATTTATTGCTGATTTATCTTTACTATGCACATTTTAGGAAGTAAACAGATTGTTTCTACTTTCCATTTTTCTACAAAAGTATAGGAGTATGAGAAAAATGGTCTATAAGAATTTGCTTTCTTTAATGATTATCTAACCACTGGCAAAGTCTAACTGTTGTTTAATGGGACACCGTATAATTATAAATTTTTTCTCACCACCTTTCTTTGTTTCTCACCACTATGAGTCAGCAGGTGCTTTTTCAAACTTCCTTTTTGTGAGCATTTATAATTACAAATATTACATCCAAATGGTTTCTCACCACTATGAGTGAGCAGGTGCTGTTTCAAACTTCCTTTTTGTGAGCATTTATAATTACAAATATTACACCCAAATGGTTTCTCGCCACTATGAGTGAGCAGGTGCCGTTTCAAATATCCTGTTTGTGAGAATTTATAATTACAAATATTACATACAAATAATTTCTCACCACTATGAGTGAGCAGGTGCTGTTGTAAATGTCCTTTTTGTGAAAACTTATAATTACAAATATTACACCCATATGGTTTCTCGCCACTATGAGTGATAAGATGCTGTTGTAAATTTTCTTTTCGTGTGAACCTTTTATTACACATATTACATCCAAAAGGTTTCTCACCACTATGAGCGAGCATGTGCTGTTGTAAAATTTCTTTTCGTGTAAATTTTTTATTACAAATATTACATCCAAATGGTTTCTCGCCACTATGAGTGAGCAGGTGCTGTTTCAAACTTACTTTATGTGAGAATTTATAATTACAAATATTACATCCAAATGGTTTCTCACCACTATGAGTGCGCAGGTGCTGTTTCAAAGTTCCTTTTTCAGAGAATCTATAATTACAAATATTACATCCAAATGGTTTCTCGCCACTATGAATGAGCAGGTGCTTTTTCAAACTTCCTTTTTGTGAGCATTTATAATTACAAATATTACAGCTAAATGGTTTCTCACCACTATGAGTGAGCAGGTGCTTTTTCAAACTTCCTTTTTGTGAGCATTTATAATTACAAATATTACATGCAAATGGTTTCTCACCACTATGAGTGAGCAGATGCTGTTTCAAATATGCTTTTTGTAAGAATTTATAATCACAAATATTACATCCAAATGGTTTCTCACCACTATGAGTGAGCAGGTGCCGTTTCAAATGTCCTTTATGTAAGAACTTATAACTACAAATATTACATCTAAATGGTTTCTCACCACTATGCGTGAGCAGGTGCTTCTTCAAACTTCCATTTTGTGAGCATTTATAATTACAAATATTACATGCAAATGGTTTTTCACCACTATGAGTGAGCAGGTGCTGTTGTAAATGTCCTTTTTGTGAGAATTTATAATTACAAATATTACATACAAATTGTTTCTCATTACCATGAATAAGCTTCCCTTGCATATTTGTGTTCATTGTGCTTTTATAGCGCTTACATTACATGATTGTTTAATAGCAAGAAAGCACATATAAATTAAACATTGCTATAATGAAATTTACAAGTATATGTTTGGTCCTTTATTTTGTTGCTGATTACAGCTTGTTAAGTTGGTCACCAACTACAAACACATAGTTAATTTGTATTGATGTGTATTTTCTACATGAAGTATCTCTGCTAGTTTTATCCTCTTTTGCTATAAATATTATATCAGAACTTATAATTGGATGGTTGTGGCATAACACAAGTTTTTATTTACATCATTTGAAACTGGTACCGGCTACGTCAGGTATTATTTGTTAGATGGAGCTGGAACATTTTGTAACATTAGTACAAACAATTTATATAAATGATAAAGTCATGTCTGGTTTATACAGCAACTAAGAATTAACAACTAACAATTAATATGTTTAACAACTAAGAAAATCCTGCTGGTTTATGCAACAATTATAAATTAATTAAGCATGTGCATACTCCCACATCATATCACCCATTCTACGAAAAAGTCAACCATAGTACAAAAAATTAAAAACGTTTTGTGCGAGTCAAGCTTTGCATTTTATTTAGCTTTTACTATTGTATGGGCCACCTAAACAACAATCTTCCAAATCTACTTCCAAAACATTATTTTTTAAGTGAAAAATGACACCCTTTTTATTTCTACAAAGCAAAATTCGAGCAGTATGAACTAATTTTTTTATATAAAATGCTTACAAAATGAACTGAAATTTAGAATACTTAAATATCTCAGAGGCATTTTTAATTTTTAGCAAAAATAGAGTGGTTTTTTAATTTTGTACTTATTGATAAAGGAATTTGTGTTTGCACCGATGATTTTGATTTTATATTTCGTAATTGAATTAAGATTGTGAAAAAAAACAATAAATGCTCTAGTAAGACTAGTTCATTTTGTGACCATGTCCCCATCCGTAACGCTTGGACAATGAGACGTTACGAAAATATATTGTTTAATTTGTGCTAGGTAAAATAATTAAATAAATGGTTTTTCTTTGAAATTTAGTTATTACCTTTCAGTTACAAACCGTTTTTATTTACAGAACTAACTTATTTACCCGAGATTTTAATAAGTTTTGGATATTTTACAAATTATGGGAAAAATTTGTCCCACGTCTGTAAAGCTATTTTCATTTTGTAACTTTTTATTTCTAAATTAATTTCAATAATTCTAATGGCAGTTAATGGATATGGCAAAAACTGTCAACATCTATAATGGTATATTATGTATCAAAGGCTTAATTAAGTGTCTTAGAACCAGTAAAGTCCGTTAGCCTCTGAGGCGAAAACGGAAGGTGCTAAGACAATAAAGGGCTCTAAAACACTAATTAAGCCAGAAATGCATACTTTAGTCTATGTCCAGTCTAAGTTTAAATCAACATTTAATTTAAAATAAAAATAATTTGAAAAGTGTAAAACTTCAAGTAGGTAGATGCAGTGGTCTATAATTATTTTTATTACTACGGAGACGGTGTAAACTAGGATGTTACAAGGGGGTACTCTTATTTAACAACTTACGCTCTAAAAACAAGTCGCTAAATAGGTCATAATCGCCCGACCAGACATAAAAGATATTATTGAAAATTGTAATTTTTTATATATCGCCATAAAAATTCGAATTTTTCCACTGCAACTACAACTTCATAATAATGCAGTGGCTAACCCAAGTTGTTTTCTGGTAGACATGTGCACTAAAGATTCATCTAGAAATGTATCAGAAGAATTAATAAAATAAATCCAATTGGTAATTTTAGTTGTTAATTTTTAATTGTTATTGGGTTGTATAAACTTGAGAATAAATACCATATTATTTTAATTCTTATTAGTTATCAATTGTTTTAGTTAGTGAACAAACCAGATATAAATTAAAAATAATGTTTTTAACCTTGTAATGAAAACACGAGTTCTGCTAATGCCAGTTGGTTGATGCTATTATTGGATTGATATTATTACGAAAGTGTTCTATACTGTATTAGATTATTAATGATATAAAAACCAACCACAGCACGTGTGAAAACAAACCGCAGTTTACTACTTGACACCTGTCCAACACCCACAACAAAAAGAAAAACAAAGTTAAAAATCTTGCACACCAGTAGTGGCGCACCCATAAAGTATCTCATCGAACTAATTATTAGCGAAATGGGTTGCATAAGCATTAGCATATAAATCTCCCTTTTAATGTAAAGAGAAAGAAAGAAGGCTTTAACTAAAATAAAGCCCACTGGGAATATTATAAATTTTTGAGAAATTACACTAGTTTTACAATCAAACAAGAAAAAAAATGCTTATCTAAAATATAAAGTTCGAAATGATAACAGCTCTAACTTATGGAGAGAACTAAAGAGGCTCAACATTTATCAAAGATCGAAATTGTCAGAAATACCTCTCCAGTTACAGAATGTAAATTTAATCAATTAATTTTTTTTAAGTGCAAGTAATACTCCTCAAAATCTAGATTTAAATTTGATTAATTATTATTTTAACAATTATTTCAAAGATTTTAACGTTAAATTAAATTTTGCTGGTACCATTGAATCTGAAGTATTAAAAATTTTTAGAAATATTAAAACTAAAGCTGTAGAATGTGATGATATTAGTGTAGTTATGTTAGAATTGTGCTGTCCTACTATTCTTTCTGTTATTTCTATCATCACCCATATTATAAATTTCTGGATAACAAACAGTGTAAGCTCAGAGATTTGGAAACGTGCCAAGATAATTCTGCTTTCAAAAATCAATCAACCACCGAGACTTAATGATTTGAGGTCTATTAGTATTCTTCCTGTGTTATCGAAAGTATTTGAAAAATCATCTCTCTACAAATTAGTAGACATTTTTAGAGACAACATCGCACAAGGATTTCGACATAACCTCGAAAAACTTATAAAAATACTTTTAGAAAAAATAATTTTCAAAGCGATGCTCAGTGGCACGTAATAATTACATGCCCCGCGGTATATCTTTGGCACGTAAAGATTATTACGTAACAAATACGTCCTTTTCATGTCTTCGTCATTTACCGTAACCTTCACATGCTTTTGATGACTATGTGAATAATTGAACAACACATTCAATTTATAAAATCCCTACACCGCAAATAATGTTGCTATATAGTATTACCTCCGATAAACGTATTTTAACCTACTACTCGAACTATTTCTTAGATGGAATTTTTTCTTTCACTAAATAAAGTTATATATTTAATTGAATTACTTTATTTCAAATTTGCTCGTGTAATTTACTCCTTACGAATGGGGTAGTATCGTATTTCGTTAAAAGATTTTTATCACAATAAAAGACTTTATTGACTGCATAATACTAAATACTTCTAATTAAAGAAAGAGATTTCAGTAGACATTTCCCAGCAAACAGACTGACGTCATTTTAACGTTGATTATTGGTCATTAGGTCATTTTCACCTTGGAAGTGACGTTATAATGATGTTAACAATACGAGTAAATGTCACAGCCAAAAGACGTCATTTTACGACGTAAAAAAGACGTTGTTGTATGACGCAAAGAAAACTTCATATAATTATTTAAATGACGTTTTAAAGATGTCTTAAGTACCTATTTATTTCTACTTCTGCAAATAAACACCTTAATTTGAAAAAAGATTTGTTATTTAAAATTCTGAAACGTAAATATAATCAGATAATCACTATTATTATACTTATATGGCGGTCCTATAAAATAAAACGCCTGTTGTTTTCGAGGCGACAGCCAACACGTGTATACTCCCTCCGTCCTTTTCGGTGATTTGTATGAAATGCCATCCTAATTTGTTTTACCAACACCGACACAAAACATTCAAAAAAATGCCCAAAAATAAAATACTACAAGCCTATATTTTCTATGAAAGATGGAAATCAACATTAACACATTTTTGCACGACTTCGGCTGCTCCTTCGTTGCGTTGTTTTTCACGATCTTTACCGATACCGGTCACGTGATGCTAGAAAACTCAGAGTTTGGATTTTTGAAACGTACTACATCTGTTTATTTTGTTTATAAAAATGATTGAGCCTGCAACAATAATCCAGTCAATTTGTGCTCAAAAGAGCCTCTAGTGGGAAAGTTGTGGGGTAGTTTTGATTTCTTCCATTTTATATGTTTTTCGAGGTGCTGAATCCGAATCTGAGGTTTACTAACAAAATTTCGTGACGCAACATTGAAGAAAATGCAAAAAAAGGTAGGAATTTTTATTTTTTGGCGGTTTCTTGCTTATAACTCGGAAACTATCAACTTTTCGTGAATAACCTCTAAATTCAAAATGAAAGTGCATGAAATTTCCTACACTCTTCACTCTTTAGGTCTTTTCTACGACAAACCGTTCGGGCTCAAGCGATAGTTGAAAATTAGCGTATTTTATCTGTCTCCGCAAAAACCCACTTTTTCCACTCCAAAACTCTAATTTATTATTAAAGGTTGTCAATTAGTGAATTCGTCCCAGTTCTCTGCATATACCTTATTTAGATCGTATATGTTAAGGTACAGGTAATGTTTTCAAAAATTACATAAAGTTCAAGTTATTTAATGAAGTCCGAAATTGCATAAATTCAGTTACAAAAAAGTTGAAATTCCAACGAAAACTCTTGAAAAATTATTACATTTTATTATATTATATTACAATACATGTGATTATATATTACATTATTATATAAGCAAAAATTATATAAGCCTGACTGAGGTTCTTCGAAGGCGGTGAGTCCTGGCACAGGTTCGGGTTGTTTTATCGTCAGCGTAATGAAAGAGGTGGTGAGAAAGCAACAACTTGTAATCATATCTTAAGGAGAGATGAGTGATTACGAAATAGATTGTGAGATTAGACATACCTGCCGCATCGTGTAGGAGTCTTTCTTCAGTCTGTTCTTGGTTTCTTTCGTCGGCCTCTGTCAATGTGAATGCTGTCTTCCGGGAGCTCGACGTTTTCACACAGCCCGATGTGTTTTCGCACGATGTGGAGATCGGGGAGCAATGGAGGCCAGCGTTCCTGCATCCGCAATTGCGTTGGCAGCCTTTTTTACATTTACAAGAAATGTGCCGGAGTATCGAGTCCGGTACAGGGTTCAGTTGGCACTGGCACGAGACCATTCCTTGTTTTATTCCACCCCCACTCGTTCGGGTCTCTTTGTTGATCGATGAGTGTAGTTTGACCGGATAACCACTGCTGCACCTGAAAGTAAACTCTCAGTCAATGTTGTCGTGCAGTAGCTTCGGTGGAGGGTAGTGAGGCAATGTTGGTTTTACTTTTGTAAGATGAACCCTCTACAATCCTCATCTTGCCGCTGACAAAACCCTTTCAGACCATATATTGTTCCTGCACGCGATTAGTGGTTGTGACACCACTTCTGCTTTGTTTAATCAGGGGAAATTGAAATTTCTTAAAGTCCTGTAGAGGAACAATGACTTGCAACCAGTCATTGATGCTTTCAAAGACCCTCATGCATACCAGGACGAGATTTCCAAAGCAGGAAACGTGTTTCTCATGGTTCTGTATGGGAAAGGACATGAGACTAGCCTGAACGATTTGAGATACAGGCATAACGTATCTTCATCTTACAAAAGTAAAACCAACATTGCTTCACTACCCCCCACCGAAGCTGCTGCACGACAACATTCACTGAGAGTTTACTTTCAGGAGCAACAGTGGTTATCCGGTCAAACCACACTCGACAAGCAACAAAGAGACCCGAACGAGTAAGGGTGAAAAAACAAGGAATGGTCTCGCGCCAGTGCCAACCACTTTGAACCCTGCACCGGACTCGATACTCCGGCACATTTCTTGTAAATGTAAAAAAGGCTGCCAACGCACTTGTGGATGCAGGAAGGCTGGCGTCCATTGCTCCCCGATCTGCACATCGTGCAAAGGGCTGTGTGAAAACGTCGAGCTCCCGGAAGACAGCATTGACATTGACGAAGAAGAATCCGAAGAAAGAGACTAAGAACAGACTGAAGAAATACGCTTACACGATCCGGAATCTATTTCGTAATCACTCATCTCTCTTTAAGATATGACCACAAGTTGTTGTTTTCTCACCACCTGTTTCATTACGCTGACGATAGAACAACCCGAACCTGTGCCAGGACTCGCCGCCTTCGAAGAACCTCAGCCAGGACCCTCTAAACGACAACGGCTGATATAATTTTTGCTCATATAATAATGTAATATATAATCATATGTATTGTAATATAATATAATAAAATGTAATAATTTTTCAAGAGTTTTCGTTGGAATTTCAACTTTTTTGTAACTGAATTTGTGCAATTTCGGACTTCATTAAATAACTTGAACATTATGTAATTTTTGAAAACATTACCTGTACCTTAACATATACGATCTAAATAAGGTATATGCAGAGAACTGGGACGAATTCACTAATTAACAGCCTTTAATAATAAATTAGAGTTTTGGAGTGGAAAAAGTGGGTTTTTGCTGAGACAGATAAAATACACTAATTTTCAACTATCGCTTGAGCCCGAACGGTTTGTCGGAGAAAAAACCTAAAGTGAAGAGTGTAGGAAATTTCATGCACTTTCATTTTGAATTTAGAGGTTATTTACGAAAAGTTGATAGTTTCCGAGTTATAAGCAAAAAACCGCCAAAAAATGAAAATTCCTACCTTTTTTTGCATTTTGTTCAATGTTGCGTCACGAAATTTTGTTAGCAAACCTCAGATTCGGATTCAGCACCTCGGAAAACATATAAAATGAAAGAAATCAAAACTACCCCACAACTTTCCCACTAGAGGCTCTTTTGAGCACAAATTGACTGGATTATTGTTGCAGGCTCAATCATTTTTATAAACAAAATAAACAGATGTAGTGCATACGTTTCAAAAATCCAAACTCTGAGTTTTCTAGCATCACGTGACCGGTATCGGTAAAGATCGTGAAAAACAACGCAACGAAGGAGCAGCCGAAGTCGTGCAAAAATGTGTTAATGTTGATTTCCATCTTTCATAGAAAATATAGGCTTGTAGTATTTTATTTTTGGGCATTTTTTTGAATGTTTTGTGTCGGTGTTGGTAAAACAAATTAGGATGGCATTTCATACAAATCACCGAAAAGGACGGAGGGAGTATACACGTGTTGGCCGTCGCCTCGAAAACAACAGGCGTTTTATTTTATAGGACCGCCATATAAGTATAATAATAGTGATTATCTGATTATATTTGCAAGATATTCTTATGTTTATTTTATTTATTCAAATTCAATGAATATACCTATTAATTGTAAATTTATTGTAAGAATTTTTTGAAAAATTTCCAGCAAAATTTTGTTTAAAATCTCCACAATTCTTGTATATGTAAAACGTGTCTTAACTTACATTTTCTAAGGAAATTAAGGCGTCATAACTCTACATTCGTCATACTGGTATGACGTCATTATAACGTTATAATTGGGCTTTCGTCATCAGCGACCAAACATGTCTAAAAAACCACGTAAATAATACGACACTCTGCTTACTGGGTTTATTATGAATTAAATTATTATTTCTTTCATTTCGATATAATACACGTTTTAAAGAAATACAATACGGATAATTTTATTAAACAAAAACAACTTCGAACCCCAACTTGTTTATGCAATAAAGTGGGTACCCCGACGAATAACAATCAAGGGCAACTACAAGCAATTTCAGCAATTTTAAAAATGTTATAGTGGTTAATATACGTGACATCACCTCGTGTTATTCTTAACGTAGCTGATCTCTTTGTGAATCGCTTGTGCTTGTTTTTAGTGAATAAATATGGTTGGTTCAGTTGGTTGTGCAGTGTGTAAAAGATTGGATTATTTAAATCCAGATTTGACTTTTCATAGGTGAGTATGAACGCATATATTCTTCCAAACAATAAATTACGCCAGATAAACATGTGCGTTGAAAATTGCATATGCGTCAGATAGACGCATAGTCGTAAGATAGAGTAATAAGTTTTATTTTATTAGAAATTTCTAAGGCTCACAAGATTGCCTTAAGTGTTAGTAAAAACTATTAAATTTTCTTTCTTGATTGCTTCCTTAGTGAAATTTTCAGTATTTGTAAATTTAATCATTTAATTAACCGAAAATAGTCTGCAAATATTAAAAATTATGAGCAACAATAATTAATGATGTTTTTCAGGTATCCTACTGATAGCAATCGTAAAACAAAAATGGTTACAAATCTTGCATTTCAAAGGCGCATAAACAAATTCCCGTATTTGCTCATCCCATATTTTGCAGAGAGTGATTTTGTGTTAAAAGGGTGGAAAAAGAAATGATTCTTGAGAAAAGATGCTACTCCGATTCCTTTTTTATAAGTTAATGAACCACATACTACAAGGTAGGTTGTTATAATTTTTCTCTAACAAATTAATAAGATAAAATACGAATACAAGATTTAGTAATATTATATTGATAAACTTTAAGATGTTTTAAGCAAAAAAAACAATTCATAGACGTAAAAGAAACATTTTGATTTTATTTAGTTTCAGAAAAAGATGTGTGCGTGGGCTGTTTACCATACATATACCAGTAGCAACCAGCTCATCATCATCAGTTGTACAATCAGGTAGATCACAGTATCTCAGTGTTCTTGAGAACCCATAAATTATCTGCTGCTTTGCAGATAGAGCAGTCTGAAAGTGAGATTTTCCAAACACGAGTTCTACATTTGAAAGTTACAATTAATTGCATGATTTTAAAAATATATATGTATAATAGGGTGACCGTTAAAAAAAATTTTTTTCGCGCGCCCCCTAAAACGTTAGAAAATGATGCAAAAATAAATGGAAAAGAACTTTTTTATGCCTAAAACATAGCCAGAGGAAAATTATTTGCTGCTATTCTGCTTTACTAGTAGGTGTTGACTGCAATAAAATATAAAAAAAAGTATTTCGTATAGTCTATTATAATCATAACACGCCAATTAACTTTTCTTGACGAAGAAAGGCGTTTTTAAAAATGGTACTTTATTTTAAAAACCCGAAAGACGGAGCCCAAGTTACAAAATGAACACAGTTTACTGTTAAGTACAATAAGGTATTTATTCGTCGTGAATTTACACAGAAAGGCCGAGGTAAACGGTAACTATGGCTTCTACGACTTTCTGGGAGAGTATGGCTTGAAAGAAGGTAAACATCTACCCTGGTAAACAGTTTCTATCTTTCAAGCTTCGTCGTAATTCAGACTGATCTGTCCCATAAAGTGCTGGTCTTTATATACTCCTTCTGTGGGCGTGAAATCCTTCAGTTGACCGCACGTGGCCGTGTGCCTACGTGACTTCCTTATAGAGTTCTGAGTACTGCAGCTGCTTGCTATGCACACACGTGGCCGTGGGTTTGATACTGTACCTGCAATCGTGGGCGCTCCGCTCGAGGCGATTATCTCGCATACATTTATAATTAGGCCACACTTCGCTTGGATAATGGACAAATGTTAACTTGCCGCGCGTTCGGGCGTCAAGCAGTTAAACCGCGTCTGGTTTATAATGTATTATGTCCATCAAAATTAATAAATTGTGTTAGAAGGCATAAACTTGATTTTTCGCTATATTTGAATTTTTACACCATACTGTTACTGAAATATATTCGTTTATATTATCTAAAACGGTCACCTTTATTCGTTATATACAAAAAAAAAACGGCTAATTGGACAGTTTGGTAAATGAATTTGCATTTAGCATAAAATAACTATTGAATATGGCATACCCGGTGGCACATAATAAATACATCCATCCATCATAAAAACATTTTTTGATCATCTTTGTGAATCACTTTGGCAAGTGAAAAGAATGCAAACAGGCGGACATTTCATCTGTATGGCACGTAAAAATTACATCATTTTTACATACCGTTTTTTGTTGAAATTCTGGGGTGGTAATTTTAGGTACGAGAATTTTGCGTAATTTTCATGTAATATCGCTACTTGGGTTGCGACAGGGTTTGTAGTAAATCATTACACATTAAAAATGAGTTGGTGCACAATTATGTACAAAAAGAATTTAAATATCAATTATTCCTAAAATTCAAGTGCAGAATTTATTCTTCACATATCTGGATTTGGGAAAGTATGGAAACTTATGTTAGGATTGGATTTTTTGTCATCATTGTAGTTTTTATATTGAACCACAAAACACGGATTCATACTGATATGTGTATTTTGTTATTAAATTAAAAACAGCATCAATCCAGAACATACAAGCCAACGAGTACGCATAATAATGCAGTGTGTGTGTAAATAAGCAAGCGGGTTTCGGTTCTGACTAGTAGTAGACGTCATCACCCCACAGGTTTCACACTTTATAAGCGTTGTTCTCAGTAACGATATGTATTATAAACAAACCGTTTTAACAAATGAATTTCTTTTATTATTGACTATTAAAATGTTAAATAACCCAATGAGTGACCAATGACTTAAGAGGGCCTTTAGGATTGGTAGCATTCATCCCATTCCCCTGTTCTCTTCGCCTTGTTAAATAGGTTGCGTGAATCTTTCCTTAGTTCTGCAAGATCCTTGATCCACCAGCTGACATCTTTGCTGGTGGATTTTCGAATCATCCGGCAGTTGTTATGGAACGAGTGAGTAATTGCTTCTTGTAGCTGAGAAGAGATTAGCTAGATATTGATTGTTAAAGCCTAATTGATGTTCAAACATTGATACTATCTTTGATTGTCTTTTTAATGTCATTCAAGTTGACTTGAAGTTCTCCAAGACCGTATTTCTCAGGTTGCAATACTCCACTAGTGGGTTATCAATGTTACTGATTTCTATGCGAATGCATCTGTGATCAGATAGTGACAGTTCCTCTGACACATTCCAATGAGTTATTTGGAAGCCTATACAGGCGGAAGCCAAAGTAATATCTATTATATCTTTTCTCAAGGCAATTGCTATATTCCTCAAATTTCCCCACAAATGGTGTCTTGATTGACAACTGTTTGGTCTCTAGAACAGAAGTTTGTCAGGTTTAGAGCATGAAGTTCTTCCGTGACAAGTACACAGGTTACATTATCAAGGTTTCGTTTGTATATTAGAAAACCCTCGATACTGTTGAGGCCTGATATGTTACCCCTGACTAGCCAAGATTCTTGAATGATGGCAACATCGATGTTTTTGGTTGCCCATAGTTTACAGAAAGCAGCAGTTTCTGCTTTACTGTGGTGGGGGTTTACTTGAACTAAACTCCAGCATGTTTGGGTTTTTCAGGTTTCTTCGACGTGCTAAATTTTACCTGCGTTAACCCGAGATAGGCTTTAAATTCTACTTTACTCATCTCCTTCATGGAACCCTCGTCAACTGCAAGAACTAGGGTTACATCCTGAGTTTCTGTTTTACTGGAAATAATTCTTCATTCGTCTATATTTAGATTATTGTTCTTGGTTTTGAGTGGTGTACAGGTAAGTTTTGAATTATATAATCCCTAATAGCACACATTGCCCGATGGACGTTCTTTTTAGGTCCATTGTAGGCACTGTAGGTCCGAAGATGTAGAATGGACGTCTGCTGGACACTCGCACTAGGACGTTTTTCAGAAGTGCAACAAAAGACGTCCAGCGGAGGTTTGTTTTGGGTCCATAGTAGAACCTTAAATCCCAGGACATGGTACAGACGTCTGGCGGACGTGCACATGAGAACGTTTTTCAGAAGTACAGCATAAGACGTCCAGCGAACGATTGGTTTGGGTCCATAAAATGACGTTCATAGGGGAACGTTTTACAGAAGTACAACAAAACATGTCCGGCAGACGTTCGATTTGGGTCCATAATACGTTCTAATAGGAATTTCAAAATGATTACAAACAAACAATTTGTAGATTAAGATTAACAATTATTCTAGAAATCTATTTTAACAAAAGATGTCCACTGAACGTTCAGTTTAGATCATGGTAGGCCCGTGACTTCAAAGTCATAAAAAAGCCGGTCTGAACTTCAGATAAGGATCTTTTTTTAAGAATAGTCTGTTACATGTACATATAATTTTGAGAGCTTAACAAGGACCTCTATGAATACACATTTTTCTTATTGTTATTAAATACTACATTATGTAGTTCTCTAAACAAAGAATTAAAACTATTATGGAATATCCGAAAATTGCTTCTCCCGTGTTTTAAATTAATTATATTTTCTGTACTTTATGGAATACTCTTTAATATACTAAAGTATATTAATATAATAATAATAATAATAATAATCGCCCCCCTCCCTCCCGCACAAGCTTATAGCTTCTGGGGCCTGGTTTCCTGGTTATGGGTTGTAGCAATTATTATTATATTATTATATATTTCATACGTTCATACCATCATAAACTCATTAAAAATATTTTCTTTTTAATTAATACAGCTATTTAAATTTCTCCGCTAATATAAAAATGAGACAGCATGTGTGTGACGTCAGTATGCACGGGTCATAAAAGACGTACTACGCAAACTCAGTGCCAACAGTAAATCCCCATAAAGCCATTATAAGCCGCCATTCGGTTTTCGGTATTTGTTCTCATCGTTTTTGAAATAAATATTATAAAAATGGAAAAACTTCAATAGAAGTTGAATTGAGCAAAATTAAGTTGAAAATGAAATGTTTTAGGAAAAAGTATAGTGCTGGAACTTTAAGCACCTCAGACTTTTCAACTCCACCAAAAGCTAAACACAACTACAAAATTATGAAAAGTAAGCTTCATCAGCAAAATGCTAAAATAAAATCGTTGCAACAATCTGTTCGCAGACTACGAGCTAGAGTGACATCTTTAAAATCACTTGTAGGAATTCTAAAAGAACAACGTTTAATTACAGAAAATTCTGAATCAACAATTAATGGTAATATTTGTCTAATTACTTGAATTCAAATTGACATTAATTTTTAAATTTTAACAGGCATCGCTACCTGAAAGTGCATCTGAAATTTTCAAAAAAATACTCAAAGGACCAAAAAAGCAGAAATACACCTCTTCCATTAGGTCTTTTGCTATGACCTTAGCCTTTTATTCACCAAAGGCTTATAATTTCGTTAGAACGACATCTAATCGGTCATTACCCCATCTTAGTACCATATCCAAATGGTACCAGGCCATTGATGGTTCTCCCGGATGGACCAAGGAAGCTTTAAATGCTATAACAATCAAAGCTAGAGAAGCTGAAGAAATAGGCAGAAAGGTTGTTTGTAACCTTGTCTTAGATGAAATGTCCATTAGACGACAGGTTGAATGGGCAGGAAAAAAGTTTACTGGATATGTTGACATTGGAACTGGAATTAGCTCCGATACTTTACCAGAGGCAAAAGAAGTCCTAGTAAGGTACATATTAGAATTGCAATAAATAAAAAGTAGTTTAACGTCATTTTTTAATTCTAAACAGCCCTCTCACGGAGTTTGCTAGTTAAAAATAAGTAGTTGGAGAAAAAATAGTATGTTTAATTCGTACAAAAAATGCGTTTTTGGGACTCATAAGGTTGCCAGACTCCGCTGACGCGTCGACCGGCAACTTTCTTATTCGTCCCAAAAACATGCGTTTTTTGTACTAATTAAACAAATAACTATTATTTATACGAAGTGGGTACATCGCGTACGCCATACAGGACGCGAAACGCGAAATTTCGCAGCAGTTACTAAGGTTAACAGACTTTAATGTACTTAGAAACACTGCAACATGATAACCAATTTTCTATTTTTAATTAATTAAACTGTTGGTTTTTAAAAGCAATGGAATTTGTAATTACATAATTTTTACAGTTGCACAAAAAAATGTTGTGTATACCTCGTCCGAGAAATTCTTTAGCGTCCTTGAGGTTGTCCTGCCTCGACCGCAAACGGCCGGTACGTTAAAAAGAGATTTCGCGGCCTTGGTATACAAATAACTATATTTTTCTATTTGCGTGTTCAAATAAAGCCATTTGGACACGCATTTGCATGCCCACACGAGATTCAGTTGAATACTGGAAACAGTAACATTTTATTTTTAAAGTTGATATTTTTGAACAGTTGTTCTTAAAATATCAAACTTATTTACGCAAATTTGAAAAACAAATGCAGAATTAGAATTCTCCAAGTTGCCAACTATCAAACTATTTAGCAAAGTATCCCTAACAAATTTTGTTTAGAACTACGTTATTTTTTACACGATTACAAATTAACGCAAATAAAAAATAGTATATTAAATTATTAGTTTCATAAGAACACGTTTTTAGCGCACGCGTCTAAGTTTTAGAGAACGACCCATGTAGCGGGGATTTTTCTAAAGGAAAAATATTGCAAACTGTACAAACAAACCTCTTAAACGTTAAAGATTTTTCAGAAAATAATTCTGTACATTAAAATCTATCAACTGCATTATTGTTTTTACATTTTCATCTTTTTCTACAGCCACAACTTCCTTAAATAATTGCAAAATAACGCAAATAGAAAAAGTAGTATAAAGTATTCGTTTCATAAAATGTTTAGCGCACTTGTCATTTAGCGTTTAACGCATTAAAATCAGTGCATAGCAAAAATGCATCGTACCTAAGCATGGATTCCATTTTCAAATAATGTGCAAATAATAGTAGTTCAAATTAGTTTATTTAACAAAAACGTATTTACAATATTGAAATATTAATTTAAAGAATACTGTAACAAGTGTGCAGTTGAAAAGAGAACATGTTTATTAAATCATTAATAAACTCAGGCAACAACCTCGATAAACAATCTGGTAGGTCCGAGTTAGTTCAAAATAAGCAAAATACATCTACATTCAGCTCAACTTTAGTTTCATCATTTCAGCTCGGTTCGACAATTTTGTTGTCTGCTGCAATAGTCAACATAAGGCACATGTAGTCAAGCTCATTTTTTTACTACAGCTTTGGCTTTCAGCTAGACGTTTCTTACTGTGACTCGCCTGTTAAAGGCATTGGTGTTAATGAGAGTTTCGTGCAAGGTAAAGCCCGAGTCGTTATTTCGTCTCATTTAAATTTAAATATTTGCTACTCTATTAATTTCCTGTTGGTTGAGGAAATAACAGAAAAACTACCTGACTGTAAGATTCGTGTAGATTCTTCAGAACATGTCTTTGAGTTTTGAGTTACCCTTGGCAGATAATACTTTTGACCAACCTGATTCTATTGATGGAATAATTGGAGCAGAAGTATTTTGACTTTTGTTAGGCTCACGTTAAGTGACAGGGACTATTCATAGCCCCATCGCAGTAGAAACTAAGTTAGGTTATGTCAACATGGGTTCTGCCCCCAAAATTATTTCGCCTTCGAGAACTTTTCAGTCTTTTCATACCACTATTGAACCTTCTTTAGATAGTTTAATAGTAAAGTTTTAAGAAATAGAGGACATTCCTCATAAAAAATTCGAAAATCCAGAAGACCTAGAATGTGAAAAAATATATTTAGCAACAGTGCAAAGAGAATTTTCAGGAAAATGTGTATTAACATTCTTTTTAAATCAAGTTCTTCAAAGTTACATGGGTTAAGGCTTCACATTCGAATATGACGTGGGTGACTGTTTCCTCCTCCTAAAGTTTTTGTATCATGAATTTGCTATGTCGTTGTCCCTCACCATTATTCTAGTAGTTTAGATGCTGTCTCTCTTAGTCCAGCCTTTTAACCAACTGTGGACGATGCTATTGGTGATTCCAAAAACAGGTTTAGGACCCATAAATGGCATATCTGCTCCTTTCTTTGCTACGGAGTCGGCCCTTTCATTGCCTGCTATCCCCTTGTTCCCCGGAACCCACACCAGGATTACCCTATGGGTTGACAAGGTATTGTTACAATTTTTCTTTAAAGGCTTTTCCACAGTTCAATTGCACTTTATGTTTAACTTAAAATTTCTCTTTCTTAAAAGGCTTTTCTCTAGTGTGTTTATCACATTTCTGTCATTCCATATATGGTAGTGTTTATGGGCACACCGTTCTATTGGCTTTCCCTATTTGATAATATTTCTGTTCAGGCTACCTCATTGGTGAATTCAGCTTTATCTCGATTTCCTTGAACCTTTTGATAAGATAATTACTATTGTCCGTTTAAAAAGTGAGTTGTAATTTGACTTGCAAATAGAGTGTTTACTTCATTCCAGTTTTAGGAAATTTTTGATAATTTCTCTCTTTATGAGTTTATTGTGGAATGTAGTTTAGTCCTGGTGATCAGTTTTTCACAGTGGTGATTGTTTGGGCCACAGGAATCCAATTTATTGGTCTTTTAAGCTCTGCTGCAAGGAATACTTTTCAATACAAGTACAACAAGAGGTGATAATTGACCCGTATCTATCGTTTAAAGCCGATGAAAACATCTTTTCCGTTTTTTTTCTCCTTTTTTCGGCTGCTTTTATTTTACGGCCTCAACCTTTACCTCCTTCTTCACGATCTGGTCATAGCAGCGTTCTACCTGTAATTAAAGTATTTTCACCAGCTACCTACAAGGGTAATAAGAAGACAAACCAACATCAACACACAACTAAACAAGATAAACATCTTGTCTTCTTAACTTTTAGGTTATGTAAACAAAGTAATTCATAAGAAAGCGTAAGTCTGATTCAAATATTCGATTTAGTTAAGATATATAATTAAATAATTGTTATTTTGATTGTGTAAATTTATTGATTGTAGAATTGTTTAAGATAGGTAGCCGATTTCATAACGTAATATTTTTCACTTTTATTATTATTAAGGGTGTAATTTTGTGTTCTGTATAATCATTGCATTTGGTGAGTAAAAAATAATCATTTCTTTTTTTATTTTTTAGAATAAATAACCTTCTGTTTCTTTTATATCTGTGCCTTTTATTTCTATCTACACTTGTGCCAAGTTCAAACGGCGGCTGCTATCTTAGAGCAGACGTTTGCTGGACCCAAAGATTCAATCAGTTTAAGGTTAATGTTTTGTGTAATAAATTTTAATATAGCTGGGACTTCTTTTAACACCGTGGGCTAGCCGCTCAGGAAGTTCCCGTTATAAGGTTTTGCAGACAATCCCATACTAATTTCGAATTAATTCGGTGGCTAGCTAGAGTTTTTATTGCAGCCTGACTATCTGAAAGGATTTCTTTACCTTGATAATTCCTTTTTTAAGTTTTCTTGCACACAGATGGTATGAGTTTCAGCTTGGAGGACATTAGTAAGCCTCCTCAGAGATGCATAGGCACTGAACTGAAGGGATTCCCAATATATCCCCTCGCCTGTGCCACTGACAGTCTTAGAGCCATCCGTATACCAGATTAGGTTATTCATCTGACAGCGCTGTTATAGGAGCAATTCCTTCCTTTCAAGCTGAACGGTAAAGGGTTTATTATAGTTTTGCCTTACACGCATGGCATCACTGCTTATTTCTAGTAGTGAGTTATTTATGATGCTAGTAATTCTGGTATGCCCAGTGGAGGAACTGGGTTTCCAGTGACCATTGTAGTTCAGTCTGAATGCCGCCATTCTAGCTTCCACCTTAATAATTACATTTAGCGTGTGAGTTAGAAATGTGAAGAGGTTAGTCGTGCGGTAAAGAGTCCAACTCTTATTCAAGCAGCCCGGGTTTAAAAACCAGAGAGGATTTTTCTCATCGATAAAGCCTCAGTACACTTTGCCGTGCTATCAGATGGGCACGTTAAGCAGTCGGTTTCGACAATTTTATAATCACATAAACATCTTTCTGTAGTTCTTAAAAATAACCGCCCTATAGCACACACAAGTATGTAGTTACTTCAATGGTTTGACAATGTTAAGTACAATTAACATTTTTACAACAGCGGTGGCAGGTTTAGAAAGGTTTCTAGAGCTGCAGTTGGGGAACTTCTCATTTTCCCCATGATACCCAAGCAAGCCAGTCTCTGAAGTTTTAATAGCTCCCAGTTGGCTTACCTCTGTTCCTCTTTGGACCACCATACTAGCGATAATAGGTAATCCTGCGTCTAACTACTACTGTATACACCCAGTATAGGTAGCAGTTGTGGTTGTAGCCCCAGCAGATTTTACCCAGTGCTCACTTAGTTGTCATGATGGTCCTTTTACTTTTTTTGACAGTTCTTAATTTGTGAGTTCCAGTCCAGTGAGTTCCTAGGCCATTAACTCCAGTCGTACCAGGAATTGCTTATAGGCCTATAAGAGGTTTTGTGTTACCTATACTGTCTACTTCCACATTTTCCATAAATTATCCGTATGTTCGATGACGGTCAAAATCTTGCGAAAACAAATCAATCGAAAACAGAGTATTAATTAATGAAGCATTATCAAACAAAATTCGACAGCGCGCATACATCCAAAATATGCTATTGTTGGGTCGTACAAATAAATTGTAGCAAGTGATTTTACTTCTATTAATAAAGAATGAAAAATATGATATTTAGCTAGAGAGTCATTTTATACATACGACCCATTAATTAAGCACAACTCAAAACTATCGAAAGAGACCATAAATACGTATTGTTAATAAATTTAAATAGCAATCTTGTTGAACACGAAATTTCGCTGAAGATTTGCAATTATCCGTGTATTAATAAAACTGCAATCTCTATACGCGAAAAAATCGCAAACGATAAATATTCTTAACTCTCAACAAGTGATTCGCTCCCGATCGAAAATGTATATAATCAGAGAATTAAATAATAAAATTCGCATTTTCGCAAAAAAGTATTTCGCGTCCGTTGCATAACATCCAGGTAAAATTTACAGAATTTGTAGAGACATGCCCGTACTTCAAGAATATCTTTGTCAGCCTTACCCCATCCTGGCACGGATCCCCCCCGAAGAGATGGTTTTGCAGCATCTCCTGTCCGTGGCGGAATATACACTTGCTTTGTTTTTGGTATAAATACACGGTAGACCGGTTTTCTTAAGGTGCTGCAGAACTACTACTCCTTAAAAAGCACATTTCTACCAAGTTTTGCTCAGGCTGACAAAACCTTTTGTTGTTTGGGCAGCTTAACCTTCAATTTAAAAAACAAAGCAAGTGGATATTCCATCACGGATACGAAATGCTGCAAAACTACCTCTTCGTGGTGGTCAACTGGGCTCTTCTGACAGGATGGGGTAAGGCTGACAAAGATATTCTTGAAGTACGGATTTTTCTCTACAAATCCTATAAATTTCACCTGGATGTTATGTAACGGACGCGAAATACTGATGAGTTAACTTTAATTAGGCCATTGACTCCAGTCGTGCCAGGATTTGCTTATAGGCCTATAAAGCAACAATTTTCAAATTTTCCACTTGAGGTTTTGTGTTATCTATACTTTCTACTTCCACATTTTCCATAAATTATCCGATGACGGTCAAAATATTGTGGTCGCCGCTTGGACTATTAGTTTTTTTCATTTGCGAGTGATAATTTCTTTACTCTGACATTTAGTTTGTTAACTTGTTAGTTGCGACAGGATTTGTAGTAAATTATTATCAGTAATGTAGTAATTATCATTACACATTAAAAATGAGTTGGTACACAATTGCGTACAAAAAGAATTTAAATATCAATTATTCCTAAAATTCAAGTGCAGAATTTATTCTTCTCATCCAAGTCATATGTCGCTTTGGCGACCTATCGCAATTTAGGAACGTATGGAAACTTATGTTAGGATTCGATTTTTTGTCATCACTGTGGTATTTATATTGAACCACACAATACGGATTCATACTGATATGTGTATTTTGTTATTAAATTAAAAACAGCATTAATCCAGGACATACAAGCCGACGACTGCGCGTAATAATGCAGTGTGTGCGTGCAAGTGGGTTTCGGATCTGTCTGGTAGTAGTTAAGTCATCACATCACAGGTTTCACACTTTACAAGCGTTTTTCTCGGTAACAATATGTATTATAAACAAACCGTTTTGACAAATGAATTTCTTTTATTATTGACTATTAAAATGTTAAATAATCCAAATGAGCGACCAATGACTTAAGATTACTTTAGGATTGGTACCATTCATCCCATTCCCCTGTTCTCTTTGCCTTGTTAAATAGTTTGCGCGAATTCTTTCCTTAGTTCTGCAAGGTGCTTGATCCAATAGCTAACATCTTTGCTGGTGGATTTTCGAATGACCCAGCAGTTGTTATGGAACGAGTGAGTAATTGCTTCTTGTAGCTGAGAAGGGATTAGCTAGATATCCATACTATCTTTGATTGCATTCTTAATGTCATTCAAGCTGACTTGAAGGTGCCGCCTGTAGTTCTCCAAGAACGTGTTTCTCAGGTTGCGATGTATCTGTGATCCGAGAGTGACGGTTCCTCTGACACATGCCAGTGAGTTATTTGGAAGCCTATACAGGAGGTAGCCAAAGTAGGATTCAACCACGACAATGAGCTGCAGGTTTGTGAGCTTGCAGTAGTCTACCAGTGACTGGAGTTCCTCAGATAGTGGGGGGTTGGGTGAATCAAAACGAAGGTTGAGGCAATTGCTATATTCCTCAAATTTCCCTTGAATGGTGTCTTCAAATTGATAACTGTTTGGTCTCTAGAACAGAAGTTTGTCAGTTTTAGAGGGGGAAGTTCTTCCATGACAAGTACACAGGTACTTACATCATCAAGGTTTCTTTTCTATATTAGAAGACCCTTGATACTGTTGAGGCCTGATACGTTACCCCTGACTAGCCAGGGTTCTTGAATGATGCCAACATCGATGTGTTTTTTGTTGCCCGTAGTTTACAAAAAGCAGCAGTTGCTGCTTTACTGTGGTGGGGGTTTACTTGAACTACCTCCAACATGTTTGGGTTCTTCGAGGTCCTAAGGTTTAACTGAGTTGAGCCGAGATAGGCTTTAAATCCTACTTTTCTCATTCATGGTTCCTTCATGGAACCCTCGTCAACTGCAAGAACTAGGGTTACATCATGAGTTTCTGTTTTACTGGAGATAATTCTTCATTCGTCTATATATATAGATTATTGTTCTGGGTTTTGAGTGGTGTCCAGGTAAGTTTTGAATTATATAATTTTTCTTCGTGACTTTTTTTTTAGATTATTTAAAATAAAGGTAGACTGATTATACACTTAACTGTTAAAAATTTATTTTCTTGCCATTAATATTTTACAGAGATTATAAAATGTTGCTTCTGGTTCTCTCAATACAAATCTTAATTAATTATTTACCCTTGGAATAGCATTCATTATCTATTGGCTATTGCAGGATTTTTATAAAAGATTGATTTCTTTGATAACCGTATTCAAGGCTAAATTTAGATTATGATAATCCATATAAGTCCAGTAAAAATAAGGATTCAACCTCGGAATGAAAGTAAGAAAGCTGTATTTTTGCATGAACCTTTGTATTGACGTTCTGAAGACTGGCTGAAAAGTCTCCTATAATCTCGTGCCTGCGTCACAAGCTATTAAAGTAAATTAACCGTTCTCGAGATATAGCGCAGAGAGTGGCAGGAAACTGCGGAGCCATAGGTAGGTACATTTTATACATACATTTCTTGGTTATCCTAAGTACTTTAACCTTAAGAAAAGTATTACCTACTCACAACGTCGTAGCAAACAACAGAAAATCGATTTTATTGCTAGATTACAAATATTGCATCCAAACAGTTTATCACCACTATGAGTAAGCATATGCTCTTGCAAATTTACTTTCTTACTACAAATATTTCTCAGCACTATGGGTAAACAAGTGCTGTTTCAAATGTCCTTTTTGTGAGCATTTATAATTACAAATATTACATCTAAATGGTTTCTCTCCACTATGAATGAGCAGGTGCTGTTTTAAGAGATTTTTTCGTGAACATTTATAATTACAAATATTACATTCAAATGGTTTCTCACCACTATGAGTGAGCAGGTGTTGTTGTAAACTTACTCTTTGCGAGCACTTATAATTGCAGATATTACATCCAAATAATTTATCACCACTATGAGTAAGCAAGTGCCGTTTCAAATTTCCTTTTTGTGAGAATTTATAGTTACAAATATTACATTCAAATTGTTTATCACCACTATGAGTGAGCAGGTGCTGTTGTAAAGTTCCTTTTAGTGAGCATTGATAATTACAAATATTACATCTAAATGGTTTCTCACCACTATGAGTACGCAGGTGCTTTTGCAAGTTTCCCTTTCGTGAAAATTTGTAATTACAAATATTACATACAAATGGTTTCTCACCACTATGAATAAGCAGGTGCCGTTTCAAATCTTGTTTTTCTGAGCATTTATAATGACAAATATTACAACCAAATGGTTTTTCACCACTATGAGTGCGTAGGTGCTTTTGCAAACTTCCTTTTTGTGAACATTTATAATTACAAATATTACATACAAATGGTTTCTCACCACTATGTGTGAGCAGGTGCTTTTGCAAACTTCCTTGATGCGAGCATTTATAATTACAAATATTACATCCAAATGGTTTCTCACCACTGTGAGTAAACAGATGCCGTTTCAAATCTTGTTTTTCTGAGCATTTATAATTACAAATATTACATCTAAATGGTTTCTCACCACTATGAGTACGTAGGTGCTTTTGCAGATATACTTTTTGTGAACATTTATAATTACAAATATTACATACAAATGGTTTCTCACTACTATGAGTGAGCAGGTGCTTTTGCAGACTTCCTTTATGTGAGCATTTATAATTACAAATATTACATCCAAATGGTTTCTCACCACTGTGAGTGAGCAGGTGTTGTTTCAAACGCCCTTTTTGTGAGCATTTATAATAACATATATTACATCCAAATGCTTTCTCACTTCCATCTTGCTGTATATTTTTGTTCATTGTGCTTTTATAGTGCTTACATTACATATTATGATTGTTTAGTATCATGAAAGCGTAATAAATTTAGAAGTACATATTTTACAATCTCTGGTGTAGTTTCCTTTATTTTGTTGACCTTCACTAAACTACAAACAAATAGTTAATTTGTAATGATGAGGATATTTAATGTGTGTTTTCTACATGAATTATCGTTCCTTGTGTTTTTATCCTCTTTTTGCTATAAGTACTGTATAAGAAATTGTGGTTGGATGGCTGTGGCATAACGCAAGGATTTATTTAATCATTTCCAACTGCTACTTAAAGTATTATTTGTTATTAGATCGATCTGGAGCACCAATAGAACATGAGGGTTGCACTGAGCTGGAAGATTTTATTACATTAGTACAATTATAAATAATAAAGTAAATAAAAAAATATTTTTAAACTTCCAATGAAAACTCACAAACTCTGCAAATACCAGTTTGTTGATGCTATTATTGGATTGATTGATTAATAAAGCGTTCTATCTGCTTCCTCAATTTTTAGAGATAAACGGCAACTTGCTATTAGAGTTAATTAATTACTTACTAATAATAATACTAAACAACTAAATACTGTTAATTAATTGACATTTTAACGATTTTAAATTACTCTTAGTTTGATTTACAGTTTCCTTTATTTGGCAGTTGTAGTTTGTAGTTCTCTTCTTGATAAAATTTACCACGACCTCCTCGATTCGACGTTTTACGAACGTCGGCGTCGAATCGAGGAGGTCGTGGAATTTACCCTTGTTTATTACTCCGTTATTCCGCTAGGCGTCGCCTATCCAGTTCTGCTCTCAACCAACTCCCTTTAGTTGAGAACGAGTGATTATAAACTGTCGACATCTTGGTTGCTGTGAAAAATAGAACGTAGATACGAGCGTAGATACTTTATGTAGTATGGTAGCTTATGTAGTGTACCACGGTACACTGACATTGACTATTAATGTAATTTATTAGACGTTCAAAAAATTATTGGCGTGGAATAATAAAACACCTACGTTTTAAGTTTCACAGCAACTGAGATGTCGAGGGTTTATAATCACTCGCTATGCTAATTTATTTTCAATTTCTAATTTTTGGTTGCGGTACAATTTCCCGCATTTGTTTTCTAACCTACTTTCCATTATTTATTTATTTCTGGACGAGAAATTGGGTTGGTGGAGCCCGGAGCATCCTTCATACGTCATGGCACCTCTATTACTATGATGATTTGGCCGACTCGAATTTAGCCGAATCTGGAGGAATTCTACTTCTATGTATATCGTATAGTAAAGTATGTATAGTAAAGTCGCCCTTCTAATAAAGGTAGGATCTGTGACAATTTTGCTTTGCTGTCCGGTGATGACGATGAACTTGAAGATGCATTTGATACTCGTCCACTCGCAACGTTCTTGACGACTTCAAACGCTTTAACCAAATTTTCCATTTTACAGAGATAGTAATATAATCTACAATGCACTTACTTATGTAAATAGTGACGCACTTCTTGAATGCTTACTGATAGATTAAGCTCAGTTAATGTTGCAATAGGTAAGATCCTATTTTTATATGGATCAATTCATGGTGGGGAGAATTAAAGGGGGGGGGTTTAAACGTAGTGGGGGAAGTCTATCAAGAGTTCTTTTAGTCTACTCCCTGATGCGAACATGGGTGCTTTACCTATAAAACTCTTAATAGTGCTAACCGCCGTTTATGATGGTGTTATGTACATCGCACGACCGTCGGAGTCCATTTCCGGGTCAATAGTGTTCTCCCAAGATCCAACGCGTTACAACTTAAAAAGTGATGTTCTGCATGGACTAAACGTTTACAGTGTTTCATTAAGTAATGTTACACGTGTACCTTCATCATTCAAAGTGAAATTTCATTATCCGTCACATGACATCGAGACCAGCTGGCAAACAATTGGTCATGATCCGCACATTTGCAAACTGCCTGATTCACCAACGCCTGTTAGCTGTATAGTTGTCGTCTCAGTGGCGATCTTTGTATTGGTTATATTTGCCATCTTTTTGATTGTTTACGTGGTTATTTATTTGCTTAACCTTAAAGTTTAATAATGTGCATAATACAACATATTGTATTAAGCTTTGTATTTGTACTGCAACCGTTTTTTAATAAAACCAATTGTTAATAAAAGTCTTTTATTTTTTGTTATAACATTGTATACAATCTAAACAATTATAATAAGCATTTTTGTAATTTGTCAGTAATTTATCAGATTTTTTTTACAGGCTCACGTTTAATATAGTTAAGTACATAACAGTTATTCGGATTACAGTCCGCAGGAATATACGTCTCCGGAACTTTAAAATCACTATTATGCACCTCAGGTATATGTGGGTTACGTTCTTTTGAATATCTAGTGAAGTTGAGAGTCCTTTCCTTGTGAAATTCTTCTTCAGTCATCCACTTAAACGGTCTATGTTCACTATTATGCAACCATGATCTATTAAACCAAATGTTGCGTTCTATATTATCCATCCACACATCAGAAACGCTATCCCACGTGCGGCATACACATTTGAAAAGTACGAACGGACAAGTGTCCCCCAAAAGATATATTTCGTGAATATGTTCTCTGCCCGATTTCGTGCATTCTATTCTTTGTGAATTTATTGGATTACCATCTTCATTTAAGTATAAAATTTCTATATATGAACATACAGTGTGACCTATATCTTCAATGCTTCTTAATTCTACAATATTGGGCAGTGTATATGATTCAATTAACAACCCGGTATTGTGAGTTTTAAAACGAGAAAACTTAATTGCGCCAGTCTTTCGTTCAATCGACCATTGATGTTCCCAACACATTTTATACTAGATAAATAACTAGTGGACACAGATATTGAAGTTATGTAGAAATTGAGGTGCGGTTTGGGGACAAGAATGGCAAGTAGAGAGGGGCGTGGTTGTAACTGTCTAGAGGTAGCTTACCAAGCGGCGGGGGGGGTCTTGAAAACAAGTGAGGCAAGTAAAGAGAGGGAAAGCAGAGGAAGGCGTGGCTTATAAAGGGAGGGGTCTGGAGAGGGGGAAGTGGCTTCTAAATGGAAGGGGCTTAAAAAGTGAAAGGAGGTCAAATGAGAGTTCAAGGTTGTGTGGCTCCACTAAGCCCATTTGTTATCTACTGGTTGTATAAACTTGAGAATAAATACCATATCGTCGGTCTAATTCTAATACCTCGTAACCCACTTTTTTGCGATTTTGGGGTTATGAGCTATTCCCATGGTAAAAAGTGCGCTGAGTCGATTAGTAAACTTGAAATAAATAAAGATTATTAAAAGTTTCACAGTTTTATTAAAATACAACCTGACAATATTGTTTCGACAGCTATGCTGTCATTATCAAAGGTAATATAATTATAAACAAACATGTCGCTAAGGTAGATACAAAAATAGGTAACTAGATAAAATAATAATAATAATCAGAATTAAAAATCTAATACTTCCAGTAACGGAGAATTATTGAGCTCAAGTTGTTCATTCATTAAAGGTACCCTGAGTTTGTGTTTGTATATCTCAAAGGCTTCTAAAATGTCTAATTTGCGTTTGTTATTACAAAAATGTAGGAATTTAATATTATTTTGAGGAGTCATTGTGTGATTTTGTTCTAAAAGGTGTTTGGCGTAATTCGATTTTTCAGGATGTTTATTTTTGTAATGACATACGTGTTCTTTATATCTTATGTCAAAATTTCGAAGTGTTTGTCCAATATATACCGAACTACAAAAAGAATAATTTAAACGGTAAATGCTCGATTTCATGATATCATGTGTTCTGTCTTTGGCATTAAATAGAAATGAAAAAGTGTTGGTGTTGGTTTTAAATGTTATTTTATAATTGTTGGTTTTTCTTAGTATATGTGCAATTTTTTCTGATATTTTGCCAAAATATGGTATAGATATGTAATTTGTGTCTTCTGTTTGATTGTCAATGGGATATATTCTTTTGATAGCTAACCTATAATCTTTTTGTTTAATTAAAGTGTCAATCATGTTCGGATTGTAATGATTTGCATGTGCTAGTTGTTTAATGGTTGATATCTCTTTGCTAAAATCTGATTTTGTTAGTGGAATAGTTAAAGCTCTGTGTACTAATGATCTGCTATTTTATGTGTATTATGGTGACAAGATTCATTTGGTATTGTTATGTCTGTTTGTGTTGGTTTTCTGTCTATAGAAAATTCAAATAGATTGTCTGCGTTAATCTTGATATTTAAGTCTAGAAAGTTTATAGCCCTGTTTTGTTCTGTTTCTAGTGTAAATTTTATATTAGGGTGGATACTGTTAATAAGAATTAAAAATTCATTGATAACCTCAAAAGAACTGTCAAAACAAGCTAAAATGTCATCAACATAACGAAACCAGAAGATAATGTGTTTAGAGAGGTTTAATTCAAATATTCTATCTTCAAACTTGTCCATAAATATGTTAGCTAATAGAGGACTTAGAGAATTACCCATAGGTAAACCATCCTTTTGTAAATAAATTATGTTATTAAAAGTGAAATAATTTTGACTTATACAAAGGTCAAATAATTGAATTAACTCTAACCTTTTAACTAATTCTATATTACTATTGATCAAGAAACTCTAATAAAGGAATACATTCTTATGGGGGTATTCTGGAGAACATGTTGCAAATATCAAAACTAACAAGTTTTGAATGTTGTGGAAGATGTATGTTTTGCAGCTTATCTACTAATTCTAATGAATTTCTAACAGAGTATTTCGATTTGTAACCTATCGTGTTAAGAATCTGGTTGTTTTTTGGATAAAATGTGATTAGGTGCATTGATGTATGATACAACTGGTTTTATTGGCATATTCTGTTTATGTGTTTTGACTAGTCCATATAGTTTAGTTTATAGTTTTTTATATCTACCTTAGCGACGTGTTGGTTTATAATTATATTACCTTTGATAATGACAGCATAGCTGTCGAAACAATATTGTCAGGTTGTATTTTAATAAAACTGTGAAACTTTTAATAATCTTTATGTATTTCATGATTATGGAGTTCCACAAAGTAAGGCTGGAAACAATAAACAAGATTAGTAAACTCCTCGTAAACCACAGGGCTTCCAGTTTTATTCTATAACCTCGTATCCCAACCTGGTACAGTTTTTGGGATATGGGTAACCCACTTTTTAATAATGTATGCATGCTTATTAATCGCGCGATAAATTAATACATCTGTCTGTTTAAATTTAATTAACAAAATTTCAGGAATTCAAACCATTTAAAAAAGTTTTGTTTTACATTTGGTGACATTTTCTTGTTCTCCTAAAAAATTGAGATTTGGGGGTTACGAGGTATTAGAATTTGACCAACGATACTCTAATTCTTATTAGTTATCAATTGTTTTAGTTAGTGAACAAACCAGATATAAATTAAAAATAATGTTTTTAACCTTGTAATGAAAACACGAGTTCTGCTAATGCCAGTTAGTTGATGCTATTATTGGATTGATATTATTAGGAAAGTGTTCTATACTGTATTAGATTATTAATAATATAATAAAAACCAACCACAGCACGTGCGAAGACAAACCACAGTTTACTACTGTCACTTGACACATGCCCAACACCCACAACAAAAAGAACAAAGTTAAAAATTTTGCACACCAGTAGTGGCGCCACCGATAAAGTATCTCATCGAACTAATTATTAGCCAAACGGGTTGCATAACCATTAGCATATAAATCTCCCTTTAATGTAAAGAGAAAGAAAGAAAGCTTTAACTAAATTCAAACATACTAAAAATAAAGCCCACTGGGAATATTATAAATTTTTGAGAAATTACACTAGTTTTACAATCAAACAAGAAAAAAAAGCTTATCTAAAATATAAAGTTCGAAATGATAACAGCCAGTGGCGTGCGGTCCATGGAAGCAAGGGAAGCAATGCTTCCCTTGACAATTTATTAAAAATAAAAACCAATGCTAACAAAAATATTTTTATAAAATTATGGTTATTGTTTATTTAAATTTGTAATATTTAATCAACATAAAGCTCAATATCAATTCCGTACAGCAAAAAGTTTAACTATTAAGAGTACTATTTTAAATTAGGCTCATTAAACTTAATTAATTAATTAAACGGAAAGGTAATACCGATTCAAATGTGTTACATACACTGCATATAAGCACTGCTTATAACTGTTCTTCTCGTAGCCTTGGCGTGAAATAGCGGGCGTGGGGTGGTATAGTAGACGATGCTGTTTGGCTGGTGAGCATTGTTTAGCCGTTATTTTTAGTGTGCTTCATGCCCAAATGTTTATTTATTATAATTTGGCTATTTGTTCGATTTAGTGTTTGTTAAATTTAATGTTACTTAAGTAATGTAAAGGGGCCGGCGGTGGACGAGTGGTGTTAGTGCATCACTCGTGTTCCAAGGGTCGTGGGTTCGAATCCCACTTGGGGCGGCGGGATTTTTCTAAATTCCGTCACCTCAACTATGGATGTGAGTATTCGTGTTGCATGTTAGATGGGGGACAGATGACCTTAGATGTTGGTTCCCCCGTAGTGTAGGCGTCAAATAAAAAAAAAAGTAATGTAAATCTGCGAATGAGACTGTATTTTGTCGCATTTTATTATTTCAATTTATAAATTGGATTTTTTAAAGACAAATAATTCTATTTAGTTTGCCTTTATGCAAATTTAAAATTGCATTATCGTCACGACTGCAAATTCAGCTGCTTCGGTGAAAGGTTCGAGTACCTTCGATATATCCGAATCGGGACGATTTTTTGTTCAGTTTGTAAATTATTAATAAAGAACTTTTCGCATACAGTTTTGGAGAGAAATTACAAATTACTAAGAAAGGCAGATCAAAACCAGAACTTCCAAATTTAACAACAAAGATTAAAACCTGTACTGGTATTTTGCTAAGACCGGAAAATTGATACATAGTAGTAGTTTTTTTTAAATAAAGAATTATAGTCAACAAATTCCATAAGTATAAAGTGTAAAAGTGCTTTTTTGAAAAACTTTTAAGCTTAATAATTATAACACTGTTTTTTGAGAGAAGTATTTTGAGGGGGAAATCTTTGGAAAAATAATTGTTTTAATAAATAATAATTAAACAAACATTATTTGTTTCTATTCTATGTAAACTTATTTCTAAATTGGGGGGGGGGATTATTTCCTCCCCGTTAATCCGCGCCTGTACCTAGGTGTATTATAATTAAAATCGTGGTTGCTTCCCTAGTCTAAATTCTCACCGCACGCCACTGATAACAGCTCTAACTTATGGAGAGAACTAAAGAGGCTCAACATTTATCAAAGATCAAATTGTCAGAAATACCTCTCCAGTTACAGAATGTAAATTTAATCAATTAATTTTTTTTAAGTATAAGTAATACTCCTCAAAATCTAGATTTAAATTTGATTAATTATTATTTTAACAATTATTTCAAAGATTTTAACGTTAAATTAAATTTTGCTGGTACCACTGAATCTGAAGTATTAAAAATTTTTAGAAATATTAAAACTAAAGCTGTAGGATGTGATGATATTAGTGTAGTTATGTTAGAAATGTGCTGTCCTACTATTCTTTCTGTTATTTCTATCATCACCCATATTATAAATTTCTGGATAACAAATAGTGTAAGCTAAGAGATTTGGAAACATGCCAAGATAATTCCACTTCCAAAAATCAATCAACCACAGAGTCTTAAGGATTTCAGAGCTATTAGTATTCCCTGTGTTGTTGAAAGTATTTGAAAAATCATATCCCTACAAATTAGTAGACATTTTTAGGAACAATTTCATTAATTCTAACTAAAATATTTTTTTCTAGAGCAATACGCTTTGAAAAAGTCAGAGGACAGAGGAAAAAAATGTATAGTAAGTTCATAAGCGATATGTGCTGGAGCATGTTTAGGTACGAGTATTAATGAATTCTTACTTGTATTTCCCCTTTTTTCACAGCATTCTGTTCCTAACCTTGTGTTCGTAGGTCATATAAATATCTGATTTGAATGTCACTTCCATACTCTTCCATCATCAATTCTACACCACTTGAAAGTCCTTTACCACTACCGTATCTTTAAAACTTCACACATTACGTCCATAATATTTCGTTTGATGTTCTTGACTAGCCCTGATATTTTCTTGAGCTTGGTTCTCTCTTCTTGGTTGAGTATTGGTCCTTAGTAAGTCGAATCTAGTTCTCAGTAGACGCCCAAACATAAGCTTGACTGGCTTCTCTTTTGTGGAGCTATCTTCAGAATTCCTATATGCTGTCTAAAATCTAGAAATTAATGTTGATACAATTTTGAATGCCTTCACCATGTTTTCGGCTTGACCATTTCTTTGTGTTTTAGTTCCTTCAATTCAGTTCCGTTGCCGGAAGAATGCCATTGTTCTTGGTATTCCAAATCTTGCAAACCACTCTCGTAGTTTTGCTATATGCATTAGCTTATATAACAAAAAGCAAACAATACTACCTTAAATTTGGCATTACAACTTTATTCGTTTATTATTATTACAATAATAACATTCAATATTTACCAGAATTTAATTCTGGTTCAACATAACTAGAAGATCTAACAAATGGAAAATGACAGGAATAGAGTCTTTTCACAACCTTCATTTCATAAAGGCCACTTCGCAACGCACTACTAAAGTTATACGGCTCAGGCGTAATCGATTGTACGTATCAAGGATAACTGCTATCAACGTCTCGCCAACATCTCGAGAATCGGCTTTCAATATTTGCGAGAGCGAGCCTCCTGGTTATCAGTATATTGTGGTTTAAGTGTCTACCTTTAATGTCACGTTGAGCTTAAGCATACGGATAAAATAGTGAATTCTAATCACATTGTATTGGATAATAATAATTAATCATATTATTTGAATTATAGAGCCGATGAAATTAAACATTTTAAAGGCAGCACACACCCTTTTAGACACTTTTTAGACAAACACAAATGCACACTACCTTTAATTAGCTTAGTAATTATCAGAAGTGTTAGATATTTAGTTTTTGTGTGTAATGTAGAATCTAGTTAGGTACCTATTTTCTGTATTTATCCTTATCAACGTGTTGTTTGTCAATGTTTTCTGCCTTTGATAAAGTAATATTATTATGTATTGAAACAATTGCCAGGTTATTAATGTAATCAATCTTGTGAAACTTTTAATTAACCTTTTTATTTTATTTTATTTCGCAAATTAAATTGTTTGTAATTTTTTAATTTATAAGAATGAGAGAATTGGTGGAACCATAGACTGATATAATTTTAAAAGTACTTAGAAAATATTATTAAAATATTTTAAATATATATTTGGAGAGCTCGTTCTGTAAGATGGTACTGATAACAACATAATCTATAAAAAGTTTACGTTACTTTTCTCTTACTGTATCACACTGCATCATAGATTTTCTAATACTTTTGATATAACTAGAATGATTTCAAAAGGAATTAGAGGTTGATGTATATTTAAAATTCAACATGAAAGCCTCAATACGCTCCTAATGAGAAATATGAACTGCATAAGCGAATTCAATTGTTTGAAAAATCTATTTCTTTAAGATAAAATACAAACCACTTGCATTTTAAGATTTCAAATAAAACTGATACAATCTCATTTGTGAATTAGCGACTATTATTAGCGCGAATCTGATTTTTGATTAATTGAAGATATCTTGGAGTGGCATCTTTTATAAGGCTACAGAAAAAAAAATACTAAGAACAAAATGATTTTAGATAAAAATACAGATTAGGTATTATACACAGATTTTAATATAAAAGCTTGAATTACCATCAGATATGTTTATAGTTGATTATACACTGACTATTAAATAGTCGCTTATAGGCCAAGCAACTCAGTAAGTAGAAACCTAGACATACATATGTACGTTGCTAGTGGAACTGTTAATAAAAGAATATTTAAAATTTCTAGAGCAAAATGAATATTTTACCATTTCTTGCCTTGGTGGCAGCAGTTTCTTGTTTCGATACCAATCATGAAAAAGACGTACCAATACGTTTTGATAATTTTCAAGTGTATCGCATCATTCCACGAACGAAAAAACAGCTAGAAATTCTTAGAGAACTTCAAGAAAACCCACAAGGATTTGATTTCTGGACGGACGTTACAAACGTAGGAGAAACTGTGGACATCATGGTACCACCTCATCTTAAATACAATCTATTCGATATCCTATCTTTACAAAGATTAGATGCTGAATTATGGATTGAAAATGTGCAAGAGTTAGTTGATAATGAAAAATCGCAAGTATCGCCAAAACCAGAAGAATTTGACTGGAAGAGTTATTATACCATAGAGAGTGTTAGTATAAAAAAATAATATTAGTTCAAGATTAACATGAAAAATATTAAACAATCTTAGATGAACGCTTGGCTGGATCATTTAGTTGAAAAATATCCAGGAGTTGTTACACCCTTAGTAGGAGGCCACTCTTTTGAAGGCAGAGAAATACGAGGTGTCAAAGTTTCATTTGGACCTGGTAAGAAGGGTGTTTTCATAGAAGGTGGAATACATGCACGTGAATGGATTTCTCCAGCTACGGTAACTTATATTTTAAACGAACTGTTAAGCAGTAACAATGCTACAGTACGTGCCGTAGCAGAAAGTCGTGATTGGTATTTTTTCCCATCTTTTAATCCAGATGGTTATGTTTATACACGAACAGTAAGCTCTTTTAAGGTATAAGTGTTTATGTTTGCAAAACTTAAGTAATTTATAATTATAGCAAAGATTCTGGAGAAAAACAAGGCAACCTTATGGTTCATGTGTTGGAGCCGATCCAAACCGTAATTGGGGATATCATTGGATGGAAGGCGGTGCAAGCAATGATCCATGTTCAGATGGATTTGCTGGTACTTCGCCATTTTCAGAACCCGAAGTAAAAACACTTTCGCGATTCATTGAAAGTGTTTCCGATAGTTTAGATATTTATCTAGCATTCCATTCATATTCTCAATTATTTTTGATTCCGTTTGGACACGGTGGATTGGAAGTACCAGAAAATAATGATGAATTGGTAACATTTACTTTTTTCTATCAAGTTGACTGTGCTTTGTTCTCTTAATCTTATAATCTTTACAGCATAGAATTGGCGAAGCAGCAGCCGATAGTTTGAGCGTTAGATACGGAACTCAGTATCATGTAGATAATATTCCAAATTTGGTGGGAAGTAAGTATCAAAACCTTTAAAATACTTTGAGATGATTTTAAAACATGCTAATTTGCAGCTGCTAGTGGAAGTAGTATCGATTGGGTATTAGGGAACCACAGGCATATTCGTATCGTGTATGCTTACGAACTTAGAGATAAGGGTCGCTACGGATTCTCATTGCCACCAGATCAAATTATTCCTTCTGGTGAAGAGACTTTAGATTCTGTGGTTAGAATAGTACATGAAGTTAACAGTTCATAAAGAGATATGTACGTTATAATGTTTACTTATTTCGTTTATGTATTTATAACTAACAAAATAAATTTTAATAACTTTTATTGATTTGATTTTGTATCACTTGCTTTTTAATACTGAAAATGGATGACTTCTATTAAAGTGTAAGAAGTATCAGAACTAGTCAATAATATCACAATATGTAGTGATTATATATGACTTACTCAAGGTATTAGGCATGGGCGTAAGAGAATTTTTCTGGGGGGGCGGGCCCCAGGTTTATGGACAGCCCCGTAGAGCGCGGCGAGTTTTAAACATCCAGGTGCTCAATTGGCTTTTGCCCTGGGGGGGGGAAGCACGGCTATTCTGGGGTGGTCCGGGCCGAACCTGTCCTCCCACCCTAGTTACGCAAATGGTATTAGGCGGCTTACTTAAAGGCCCTCTTAAGTCATTGGAGTCTATTTGGGTTATTTAGTATTTTAATAATCATGAATAAAAGAATTTAATTTGTCAAAAAGGTTTGTTTAAAATACTTATCGTTACCGAGAAAAACGATTGTAAAGTGTGAAACCTGTGAAACAGTGATGACGTCATTTCTACTAGGGTTTCTGGGTCTCGACAATTTTGCTATTCCCAGGACTCGAGACTGTTTTTTCCGAAAGTCCCGGGAATCCCAGATAGTAATGTTACATAGGCACCGAACACAAAAAAGTCCACAATATCTATTTCAGAAAATAATTTTCGAACTGATGTACACCATCTCAAACTTAAAGAAATAATAACTATACCACCCCACCGAACCACTATGTTCAAGAGATCATTCTCCTACACGAATGCATCTTACTTAAATCAGATATCAGACATGTATAAAGCTATGACTACCACAAAATTTAGAAAGACCATGATTTTAGAAATGATGCAAAAACAACAAATGTTATAAAACGCTTCATAGTTGAAAAATACTGAAAACTAGTTTTTTATTGTGCCCGTTTCGATTTGTATTTTTTTTTATTATTGAGGTTAAGTGACAGAGCAGCTTCTGTTAAATAAACTTCACCTCTCTTAAATAAAATACCAGTTTATATTTTTTTATAATTAAATATTTTTGGGAAATAAAGACAATTATTGTTATTATTATTATAAATATAATACATCTATTTAGAGATTTACAAAAAGAAAGTAGCAGATGTAGAAGTAATTGCATCATAAATAAATGTATTATTAATTGGTTTATACTGATGTGTAACGAGTTTTATAACTTCATGTGCTGTGCAACCTCCCAACATAGCAGACACAGAATGCAGTTCAGCACCACCATATCGGCAAACCTCGTGAACACGATCATCACTAATTACAGGCGTAGGACAACCCCACTCGGAAAGTAATTTTCCAATTAACGTCTTCAGTTTGAGCACGTCAGGCTCAACTTGATCATCAAACTGACCTGGATACGTGTTATATTCACTAATAAATCGTTCTAGACCTCTTAATATCACATAATAAAACATCAAACTTTCTGGATCTTCCAAATAAGGTGCAATGTTTGGTGAACTGTTTTGATATTCATCAGCGATACAGTTGCCTCTTAAAACATAAAGTTCAGATGAATGCTTGCAAAAAATTTTTACCTGAAATGATCAAAAAAGTATTTTTCAAATTTATATTAGAATAAATTTTAAATATTACATCAGTTTCGGATATTATGTCCGGTGATTGTCCTAGGCTTCGAGCAATCTGTACAGCACGTCGATAAACGGCTTCTGCTTGTAGCTGCGACTGCTTTTGATAATGTTGCTGTAAGGCTACATAACTGGCTGTATCGGCTGCCATATCAGGAAGGCTGCCGCGTATAGGTAAAGAACCCTCGATCTGAACTAACTCACGAAGTGCTGCACACATTATCCAGAATGGTGAAATCTACGACATAAGCAGAATTAACTTTCAGAAACAACCAATTTTAATATACGGTGTGGAAAAAAAGTATGGACTACCCCTAATAATTTGGTAGTCTTCAGGTTTTATGGAAAATGCTCGAACATGTCAATGTAGTTTTCAGTTTCCCACATTCTGATAGAATTCATTTGTTTTTTTTATTGACATCTGTCAAAAATATGACGTCATTGACAATTTTCTCAAATGGCATGTGATACATCATTTGAAAGCTCTTGTTTCACTCAGTATGTTCCTAGTTTTTTGTGCCATTCTGTCGTGTCGTTTCAAAATGGCGACCGTTGAATTGTGAAAATTATCTTAAATTAATTCCCAGTAAAAGAATAACTCTTTCTTGTTTTATCAGAAAAAAAGCAAATTATCAATCACACTAAGACAGTTCTAAGGCTTTAATCAATGCCTGCCCTTACATTAAGTTTCTTGGCCTGAGCTTGTTTTTAAATCCATGGTGGAAAAAGAAATTCGATATTTTTATGTCGTTGCAATAGTAGTTTTGGTCATAGTGAGCTTAGACAAACTAAACACAAACAAGAATTAATGTCAGTATTGACAAGTGGTAAGGTTGAACATTAGTAAGATTTAACTGTCATTGTGTTGTATTTAAAAATTCCTTTTTTAATAAACCAAAAATGTCGCTCAGTGAAAAAGACCAAATCCTTATGATGGTTGGTTACTGAGATCGTTGCAGATCTACTAACGAGGTATGTGAACTTTTCAATCAAATTCATCCAGACCGAACGCCGATTTCGCAATCCACCATGATTTTAAGAAATTATGAAGAACATGGAAAATTTACCTAAAAATGGAAGGCCGAAGGTAGATGAAAATATTCAGCTTGCCGTCCTATTGGCTGTTGAAGAAAATCCGCATAGTGGCTGTCAGCAACTAGCGCTAGATATGGGAATAAGTCACACGTCTGTGCAAACAATTCGGCACAAAGAAAAATACCATCCGTACAAAATCTGCCTGGTACAAGAATTAAATGAGGATGATTTCGACCGAAGATTGCAATTCTGCGAAATCATGCAACCGAATTGTAATCAAGATAAAAAGTTTGCCGCAAATATTTTATTCTCAGATGAAGAAACTTTTTACCTCAATGGTACTGTAAACAGGCAAAATTGGTCCAAAGAAAATCCACATTGGTTTCAAGAAGCTCATTGTCAATCACCTCAGAAACTTAATGTATGCGCTGGCATATTGAAAGATAGTGTTAGAACCATTTTTCTTTGAAGAAAATCTTACTGGTGAAGCCTACTTGTACTTTGCAGTTTGAACTTTTGCCAGCTTTAGTCACTCTTTATCCTGACCACAATAATCCCGATTTGCCCAGTGCAGAAATTTGGCTGCAACAAGATGGTGCCCCACCTCACTATGCAACAGAAGTTAGGGAATATCTCAATTTGATGTTTCCAGGAAAATGGATTGGCTGACGGGGTCCTATTGAATGGCCATCCAGGTCACCTGACATGCCCCCTTTGGACTTGATGATCTAAAGTGCCACATAAGAATGCAAATACGAAAAATTTCACCAGAAATGATACAAAATGTTCAAGAAGAATTTGTTTCTACTTAGGCACTGTCAAGTTGTCAAAGGTCGTCACTTTCAGCATTTAATCAAATAAGTTTTTTCTATTACGTGTTTTATCTTCAACACATCATTCTTATTTTATTATTACTTTTATGATTATTTGATTGTTCTTTGTTGTGTTCTGGTTTTGTTTTATTTAATTATTACGGGTTGTTCTAGTTTGACTGATAATAAAACCATGTTCAATAGTTTGCTTTTTTTCTGACAAAACAAGAAAGAGTTATTCTTTTACTGGGAATTAATTTAAGATAATTTTCACAATTCAACGGTCGCCATTTTGAAACGGCATGACAAAATCGCACAAAAAGCTAAGAACATACTGAGTGAAACAAAAGCTTTCAAATGATGTATCACATATTGTCATTTAAGAAAAATGTCGTAACGTCATATTTTTGACATGTCAATAAAAAAAACAAATGAATTCTATCAGAATGTGGGAAACTGAAAAACTAAATTGATGTGTTAGAGCGTTTTCCATAAAACCTGAAGGCTACCAAATTATTAGGGGCACCTAGTCCATACTTTTTTCCACATTGTATTAAATAAAACAAATAGATTTTATTTCGAAGACTTTCCATCGATACTTACCTCAGATGTGAGATTTGTGCATTTTTCATCATCTAAAATTGCTTGGACTTGATCCGGTACACCACTAGGATTAATACAGACATTAACAAAACGCACAGCTTGTTCGTAATTCTCTTCTAATGCTCCACTTGCATCACCATCTGGAGGTAAACTAGTACGGATCATTTTTCTTAAGTCATCTTTTTCAGCTCGTGTTTTTGGTAATACACCACCGTGTAACTCTTTATATTTTTGCATGTAATAGTAAAGAATCGTCAAAGCAGGCGTATGGCTACGTTCTTTAGTCCCTAGCGTTGATACATCAATCTTATCTAAATGCATATGCAATGCAGGCCAAGGTTGATCAAGACGGAGATCAGGAGCTTCGTTATCTGGATGTGCTTCTATTACACAATGTTCTTTAATTTGTAAACGAACATAACCTAGAAAACCTATACTGCGACATACTACTAATGGCACTCCTGTTGCCCATAATTGCCTTGAAAGAGGCATTAAAACCCTAAACGAAAAACAAGTACATCATGATTCATCACATTCATAATTTGATTCTCTATAAACATACTTTTCTGGTAAGGCAGTTGCTATAACAACAGTAAAGTTATTAAAAAAGTCTTGTGTGTGAGCCATAACATGTTCTGGAGACTCATCAATATAATCGCCTCGAACATCTGGGTTCAATTCTAATAAACCTTGTGTGGCAGCTTGGGCTCTTGGCATTCCAATACTTGTTTCTTCTAAAAAGAAACTGTTCGCCTAGAATTAGTTTTAGTCAAAAAATAAATCTATTATACTTACTTTGATCCTATATCCTCTTCAGTAACTTTCTCACCATCGACAATAGTAAAGGCACCGATACCTGGTAATACTAAGCTTTTTAAAATTTCTGTACCTAAAGCAGTGGCGTTTATTAAGCATATTTTGGACTTTTCTAATAATTTCTGACCGTGATCGCCCCATAATCTGTAAGAAATGATGAATTACTATAATAGAAATATTTAGGGATATAAAAGGATACATAACCTTAATTGCCGGTCGTATTTTTTACTTTTATCGCTTTGTTCAGGCGATTTTGGAGCTGGTGACGCCATAATAAATATTTATTATTTCGTATTTTCAAAATTACGCATTAAAGTGTTTAAAGAGGCTTAAATTAATAGTAAATAGTAATAACTTCCAACAATTTGTTTATCTTTTATAGGGTTTTATTTTTATTTCATAACTTTTTTAAGGTTATCAAAAGTGTAGCAGTGCTGCCAAACTACTGATCTAAAGAGCGCCAAATTCAATTTAAAACGATAAGGAACAAACAATACGGTAAAAAATAAACGGTACGGTCAAAACTTCTGAAAAAAAATTTACGGTGGGTTATATTTATATTGTGAATAACTGTATCTAGAGATCCTAAATATAAACTGAGCTCTGTGTTATTTAGAATTAAGGCGATAAGTCATGCTTATCCCACATTAAAAGATCATTACAAGCGCATACTGCGTTGCGTCTACTTCTACTAATGTCCGCATACGAAACATCAGAAGGAAATAGACTGAGTCATCAAATGTAGTAAAAAGAAAATTTTTATTAGAAAAAAAATTAAATCAATTGGATAGTTAAAGAGTTATATAATGGAGAAAATATGTTAAACTGAACAAATTTGTAATATTTGTGTAAATAAATAGCATTAAAAACAAAACTTCGTTACTATATGTATTAAAACATTTAATTTCTAGACTAACTACATTTAATTCAACTGCATCAAGTACTTCCCTCTAATCTATAAACATATAGGTAACTGTCCATATTTCTATTTTATGTAAATTTTGTTTAATTAAATAAGTTAATTAAATCAGTTATTAGGCTAATGCACTATCTTTGTCGCTAGTTGCGAATTCTAAATGTGCATTTGAAGTGTTGTAAGAATTACAATCGCCCATATAAGATACACATACTAACATCGCCCATTTCTAGTAATAAAATAGTTGGCAAACTGATTTATGTTTCGTCTTTCGTGGCCGGTGTGCGGGCATCGGATGCTATCGGCTGCCGATAGCACCTAAACGGCATCATAGCGTCACTAAATGGCCGTCCCAATCATGGCTCCGTCCAAAGAAAAATAGTTAGCGTTTACTAAATAGTTAAGTTATTTTAGAAATAGTTAAGTCACTCCCTATATAAGTGCGCTATATTTGAGTATAATTTTTCTATTGGTCTGTTTTTAAAACACGTATCACAAGCAAGCCAATAATTGACTATTTCGAGAGCTCCGAGTGATGCTCGAATGTGATAAAGGTTGCCTACTTAAATTATCTGATGATAACTTTATTTTTTAACCAATTTTTACTTTTTATAACAAATTAAAATACTTATTGTAAAATCATTTATTAAAAGAAAATTCTTATCATTTGTTTAAAAAGAAAAGTATATATACTTAAGGAAATATTCACTCCCATTAGCATTAACGCTCAGATTGCGCGGCGGCAGACGATTTCGTTGATGATAATCTATGAACTGAAAACGATTAATATTGATTAATTAGTCTTACACAGATTAAGGAGTACTTCTTAATCTTAAGAATTTCTTAAGTGTTCGTAATAAATATTTACTCCATATCAATCAATCAATTGCTTTGCGTAAAGAAAGTTTATGGAGGCTACATATAAATGCGGTGCTTCATATCTACACCTAAAAGCTCTAAGAAATGCTACTAGTTCTAATTTCCACTACAAAAAATTTCATAAACCCCTCACCAAACATCTACACAGTATATTCTTCAAACAAATGCAATGATTAAAATATACTCTAAAAAGAATAACCAAAAATTAGATGATAGATAGATTAACTGAATCAATGACTGTATCATGACGTCTTTCAGTCAGGATTTAGATTAGCTGATGTGCATTATAAATATAGAAAAAGACTAATCTACACTACGAGGTCTTTCACTCTGCTATTACAAGATGAACATTGCTTATAGCACTATCCTTATTAATTTACATAGATAGTACTAAGCAGTATCTTAGAAATATACAAAATAAACTTTAGATAGATTTTGATTTTCCAGCTGTTTAGAGTAGGGGCCACTTCACAACGCACAACTGAAGATATACGGCTCTGGCGTAATCGATATGTTTACGTACGCGTATCAAGCATAACAGCTATCAATGTCCCGCCAACGTCTCGGGAATCGGTTTTTAATATTTGCGAGAGCGAGCCTACTGGTTATTATTATATGGTGGTTTAAGTGTCTACGTTTAATAAAACCATGTCACGTTGAGCTTGTATTGTACCGGATAATAATAATAATTAATCACATAGTGTGAGTTATAAAGTCGATGCAATTAAACATTTCAAAAGCTTTTGAAATAGACAAACACAAATGTACACTACCTTTAATTAGTTTAGTAATGTCTATTATTAGAATATTGTTAGATATTTAGTTTTTGTACGTAATGTAGTATCTAGTTAGCTATCTATTTTCTGTATTTATCCTTAGTAACGTGTTTTTTATCAATGTGTTCTGCCTTTAATAATGTAATATTATTATATGTTGAAACAATTGCCAGGTTATTCGTGTAAACAATCGTGTGAAACTTTTAATTAATCTTTTTATTTTATTTTATTTCGCAAATTGTTTGCAAGTTTTTTAATTTATAAGAATAAGAGAGTTGATGGAACCATAGGAGGATATATGTTTAAAAAGTACTGAGAAAATATTATTAAAATATTTTATGTCCGGTCGGGCGATTATGACCTATTTAGCGGCCTGTTTTTAGGGCGCAAGTTGCTAAATTAGTGCTCTAGGGCTCTAAAACTTTTTAGAGCCCGCTAGAAAAATTACTACCCTTGTTTACGCCATCTCCATAGTAACAACAGTAATTATATACCATTGCACCTACCTACTTGACGTTTTATCACTGCACCTACCTACTTGAAGTTTTACACTGTTGAAATTATTTTTATTTTAAAATTAAATATTAATTTCAATTTAGGCCGGACATGAACTAACGTATGCATTTCGGGCTTAATTAGTGTTTTAGAGCCCTGTATCGTCTTAGCGCCTTCGGCTTTCGCCTCAGGCGCTAACTGGCTCTAACACACTCAATTAAGCCCTTTATACTACATAATATACTATTAAATCTATATTTGAAGAGCTCGTTCTGTAAGATGGTACTGTTGTGATACAAGGATTGTTTATATGCGTCTTGTACACAATCTTATAAGTTATATCTTTTAGAACATAATAAAAGACGTGTATCTTGTATAAGATATTTATTTATTCTTCTTGTTGATTCTTGTTGCTATGGCAATATACCCATCATTCAATGCCTCTCTGATGGATATGTATGTAATGATGTGTATTTGATATATAAATAGCAAGAGATCATTACATAACACTCGTCACTCCTCGTAAAAAATGACTGAAGATATATTAAATAATAATATAGTAGGAATAATGAATAAGAGTAGGAATAAGAGATCATTACAGTACTGATAACAATCTAATCTATAAAAAGTTGACGTTACTTTTCTCTTACTGTATCAGGCTGCATCATGGAATACTTTTGATATAACTAGAATGATTTCAAAAGGAATTAGAGGTTGATGTATATTTAAAATTCAACAGAAGGCCTCAATGCGCCCCTAATGAGAAATATAAATTGTATAAGTGAATTCAATTGTCAAAATCTGTTTCTTTAAGATAAATACAAACCACTTGAATTTTAAGATTTCAAATAAAACTGATACAATCTCATGTGTGAATTAGTAACTAGGTATTATTAGCGTGAGTCTGATTTTTGATTATCCGGAATTATCCGAGTAGCATCTTTTATAAAATACTAAGAACAAAATGATTTTAGATAAAAATATAGATTAGGTATTATACCACAGATTTTAATATAAAAGCTTGAATTACAATCAGATATATGTTTATAGTTGATTATACACTTACTATTAAATAGTCGCTTATAGACCAAGCAACTCGGTAAGTAGAAACCTAGACATACATATATACGTTGTTAGTAGAACTGTTAATAAAAGAATATTTAAAATTTCTAGAGCAAAATGAATATTTTACCATTTCTTGCCTTGGTGACAGCAGTTTCTTGTTTCGATACTAATCATGAAAAAGACGTACCAATACGTTTTGATAATTTTCAAGTGTATCGCATCATTCCACGAACGAAAGAACAGCTAGAAATTCTTAGAGAACTTCAAGAAAACCCACAAGGATTTGACTTCTGGACGGACGTTACAAACGTAGGAGAAACTGTGGACATCATGGTACCACCTCATCTTAAATACAATCTATTTGATATCCTATCTTTACAAAGATTAGATGCTGAATTATGGATTGAAGATGTCCAAGAGTTAGTTGATAATGAAAAATCACAAGTATCGCCGAATCCAGAAGAATTTGACTGGAAGAGTTATTATACCATAGAGAGTGTTAGTATAAAAAATAATAGTACTTCAAGATTAACATGAAAAATATTAAATAATCTTAGATCAACGCTTGGCTGGATCATTTAGTTGAAAAATACCCAGGAGTTGTTACACCCTTAGTAGGAGGCCACTCTTATGAAGGCAGAGAAATACGCGGTGTCAAAGTTTCATTTGGACCTGGTAAGAAGGGAGTTTTCATAGAAGGTGGAATACATGCACGTGAATGGATTTCTCCAGCTACGGTAACTTATATTTTAAACGAACTGTTAAGCAGTAACAATGCTACAGTACGTGCGGTAGCAGAAAGTCGTGATTGGTACTTTTTCCCATCTTTTAATCCAGATGGTTATGTTTATACACGAACAGTAAGCTCTTTTAAGGTATAACTGTTTATGTTTGCAAAACTGAAGTGATTTATAATTATAGCAAAGATTCTGGAGAAAAACAAGGCAACCTTACGGTTCATGTGTTGGAGCCGATCCCAACCGTAATTGGGGATATCATTGGATGGATGGCGGTGCAAGCAATAATCCATGCACAGAAACGTTTGCTGGTGCTTCACCATTTTCAGAACCCGAAGCAAAAACTCTTTTGCAATTCATTGAAAGTGTTTCCGATAGTTTAGATATTTATCTAGCTTTCCATTCATATTCTCAATTATTTTTGATTCCGTTTGGACACCGTGAATTAGAAGTACCAGAAAATGATGATGAATTGGTAACATTTACTTTTTTCTATCAAGTTGGCTGTACTTTGTTCTCTAAATCTTATGATAATCTTATAATCTTTACAGCATAGAATTGGCGAAGCAGCAGCCGATAGTTTGAGCGTTAGATACAGAACTCAGTATCGTGTAGGAAATATTCCAAATTTGGTGGGAAGTAAGTATCAAAACCTTTAAAATACTTTGAGATGATTTTAAAACATGCTAATTTGCAGCTGCTAGTGGAAGCAGTATCGATTGGGTATTAGGGAAGCACAGGCATATTCGTATTGTGTATGCTTACGAACTTAGAGATAAGGGTCGCTACGGATTCTCATTGCCGCCAGATCAAATTATTCCTTCTGGTGAAGAGACTTTAGATTCTGTGGTTAGAATAGTACATGAAGTTGACAGTTCATAAAGAGATATCTACGTTATAACGTTTACTTATTTTGTTTATGTATTTATAACTTACAAAATAAATTTTAATAACTCTTACTTATTCGATTTTGAATCGCTTGCTTCGTAACACCGAAAATGGATTACTTCTATTATAGTGTAAGAAGTAGCAATACCATCCAATAATATCACAATATGTAGTGATTATATATGACTTACTCAAATACCGTAAACAAGAAAACTGTATAAAACCCACTAAACCCGCGTTAAGACGATGCAAAATTTTGAAACAGTATTGTGTCGCACCATACCCGGCCTTGAGCTAAAGTAATTGTTTATATTTGTTAAAATTTTCAACCATCACTCTGGAAATGCTTGCCAGTGAGATCCATTTAATCTAGTGATACGTGGCTATCATGGGAGGTATGGCGTAGGTTGCCATCGCAACTACTCGTCTCGAGTGAACTTTCAGACAAATCATCGTCAAGAGTTTCAACACTAGGTTACTGCCTAATCCAATTAAGGTAGTACCGTCGTTTTAGAACTACCGTTCAGATATTAATGAAATTGAATATATCGATTCATTTTGGTCTAAAAGTGACCCAAAAAATTTTTTGTAAGGCCAGGATACGTGAGAGAAAAGTTATAAGCCTTTGAAATATGACTCATTTAACACGTAGTCTTATGGGAATATCGTTTTCCAGCACATTTATCCTCAAACTGTATAAAAACTACCGTTCAGATTTATAAAAAAAAGCGGAAATATAAATTGGTTATCCGCCGAGAATTTTGGGCCCTTGAATGCATTGATTAGGTTCAATAATCTAGACCCAACCCGTAATAGGGTTGTTTACTCGCCGTAACAGTTTGGCTATAATCTGCCAAAGGTCTGAACATCATCTGTTACAATTTTTTGTTTAAAGGTTTTTCCCCAGTTCAATTTCACTTAATGTTTAACCTAAAATTTTTCTTTTATTAAAAGGCTTTTCTCTAGTGTGTTTATCACATTTCTGTCATTCCATATATGGTAGTGTTTATGGGCACACCGTTCTATTGGCTTTGCCATATTTGGGAATATTTCTGTTCAGGCTACCTCATTGGTGAATTCAGCTTTATCTCGCTGATTCAGCTTTCTTAAATAGAGTGTTTACTTCGTTCCAGTTTTAGGAAATTTTTGATAATTTCTCTCTTTATGAGTTTATTGTGGAATGTAGTTTAGTCCTGGTGATCAGTTTTTCACGATGGTGATTGTTTGGGTCACAGGAATCCTTTAAGCTCTACTGCAAGGTACATCTTTTTATTACTCTATCTTTATGATTATCTCTAACAGCTCCTAGTTTTGTAGGAATACTTTTCTAAACAAATACAGCAAGAGGTGATAATCCACCCGTATCTATCTTTTAAACCCTATGAAAACATCTTTTCCCGTAGACCTGTGGTTATGTTGATAAACAGTTAATTTATACAGAATTTCCTTCTAGACTTTTTTTTCTCTTTATCCGGTTCTTTTCGTTTCCGGTAACTACTTTACCTCCTTCTTCAAGATTTGGTTATAGCAGCGTTATGCCTGTAATTAAAGTATTTTTACCAGCTACCTACAAGTGTAAATGAAGACAAACCAACACCAACATCAACACAGAACTCAACACCTAAACGAAAACACATTTTTCTCTTCTTAACTTTTAGGTTATGTAAACAAAGTAATTCAGAAAATTCATTTTAACATATTATATTAAAAGCGCAGTTGCCGCTTGCATTACTTTTCTGCAGAAAGCGTAAGTCTGATTAAAATATTCAATTTAGTTAAGATATGTAATTAGATAATTGTTATTTTGATTGTGTAAATTTATTGATTGTAGGATTGTTTAAGATTTCCGATTCCATAACGTAATATTTTTTACTTTTATTATTATTAAGGGTTTATTTACAAATAATTTTGTGTTCTGTATAATCGTTGCATTTGGTGTGAACCACACAATTTCTTTTTTTATGTTTTAGAATAAATAACCTTCTGTTTCTTTTATATCTGTGCCTTTTATTTCTACCTACGCTTGTGCTGAGTTCAAACGGCGGCTGCTATCTTAGAGCAGACGTTTGCCGGACCCAGAAATTCAATCAGTTTAAGGTTAATGTTTTGTGAAATAAATTTTAATATAGCTGGAACTTCTTTTAACACCGTGGGCTAGCCGGTCAGGAAGTTCCCGTTATACATCGCCCGCTCAAGACTTGATGCAATCACTCTTACGCCGATGCATGTGAATCGATCTCCCCAGCTACGATAACTTATATTTTAAAGGAATTGTTACGCAGTAATAATGCTACAGTACGTGCGGAAGCAGGAAGTCGTGATTAATACTTTTTCCCATCTTTTAATCCAGATGATTATGTTTATACACGAACAGCAAGCTCTTTTAAGGTATAACTGTTTATGTTTGAAAAACTGAAGTGATTTATAATTATAGCAGAGATTCTAGAGAAAAACAAGACAACCTTATGGTTCATGTGTTGGAGCCGATCCCAACCGTAATTGGCGATATCAGTGGATGGATAGCGGTGCAAGTAGTAATCGATGTACAGAACCGCTTGCTGGTGGTTCATTATTTTCAAAAACCGAAGCAAGAACTCTTTCACAATTTATTGAAAGTGTGGCTGATAGTTAAGATTCCTTTCATTTTCTCAATTATGTACGATAAATAAATAAATAATAAGAGATGTATGATAAATGATTTATGAATATTTTACAAACTGGTTGCTAAACAACTTATCACGTAAATATATTAAAAATTTAAATATTAAATGAATACTCTAGTAAAGCGTTATGATCGTAGATAAAACAACGTTGTAAAATACACGTGTAAAACTCTCTTCATTGCACTCACGTCTTTTAAAACATTCGCTCATACCTCGCTCGTGTCTTAAACCGTTCGCTCAATAAAGAATGACTTTTTATACTTGTATCTTAAATATCTATTATGTCCGGTCGGGCGATTATCCTCAAGCTCTAGGGCTGTAAAACTTTTCAGAGCCCGCTAATGAGTATTTAGAACTAGAGAAATGGCTACCCTTGTTTATTACGTTGCGCCGTCTCCATAGTAATAATAGTAACTAAACCACTGCACCCACCTACTTGAAGTTTTGCACTTTTCAAATTTATTTTAAAATTAAATATTAATTTATACTTAGACTGGACATAAACTAACGTGCCTATGCATTTCGGGCGGTGTCTTAGAGCTCTTTATCGCCTTAACGTGTTCTGCTGACTCGGCGGGCGCTATTAGGCCCTTATACACTACCTACTTTTGCAAATGTTTAAATTGTATAAACAAAAGCATTTGATGTTTTTCGTAATAAAAATTATTATTTAGTAAATTGTTCTTATTCTATTTATATTTTCATGTTTCCTTAGAAATTAATATGTAATTTAATTTGTTTATTTAAAACAATATGAAGAATAGTAAAAGATATCATTTTTATATTTACAGAAAGATTTCTAAGCTAATGGTTATGCAACCCGTTTCTATAATAATTAGTTCGATGCGATATATAACATTAATGTTGGATTTTCCACAAAAATTAGGGGATCTTTTTTTCTTTGGGGTATTTTTTGGGGATATATTTCTGGGGAAAAATATTTACCTGGGGAATAACAGGGGATTTCTAGGTCTGACACTCCACTCAAATCTCACCTGGTAATACTCAAAATCAGATAAAAATACAAAAATCCAATTAAGATTACCATAAAGATTAGTAAAATATAAACACTTATATATTATATTTTATGTTTATGTCATTTTTTATTTGCACTAAATATTTTCAAGCGCTTGACGATTTATTTGTAACACATAGCTTATTTCGGGGTATTTTAGATATAGGCGAAAATATCTCACTTACGAAAATGTATTTTTCGTTGACCGTTTGTTAATGTCAATATTAATGAATGATTTTTTCTAAAAAAGGATGTATTAATGGACGTCATTAATACACTCTTTTTTATTAAGTAACTGTTTTGTGAAAAAAGGATGCATTAATGGACCTCATTAATACACTCTTTTTCATTAATAAACCCGTTTGTGATTTTGACGTTTTGATGATGTTTTACTATAGGCAACTAGATATACGCACAAGTTTGGATTCGGTATTATTTGAAATTTTCTATCTTAAAATCGAAGAATTTTACGGTCAACGAAAAACTGTTGTAATCAATTCGTTTGTTAATGAGCAACTAATGATCTCAACTATTAAAGGCACTCACTCCCTATCGCTCGTTCGTGCTTTAAACAGTTTCAATCATTAATCGCTTTCATTAACAAACTAATTTATTAAATAACTATAAAATCCAGGAATAATAACAAATAATAATTTACAAAAACAAATGTATTTTCTTTTTTGGGATTTTTTCGAAAAGTCCTAAATCTGGGGAATTTCTAAGTTTCCACTGGGGAAATTGAGCCGAACGATCTGGCAACCCTGACCATTTTTTAACTTAGTTCTTTGTGTTGTGGATTTTAAACGTGTCAGTAGTAGCAAGCTGTCGTTTGTCTTTGCTCATGCTGTGGTTGGAGTGTATTACATTATTAATAATCAAATAATCTAATACAGTATAGAACACTTTCATAATATCATCCAATAATAGCATCAACAAACTGGGATTAGCAGAATTCGTTTTCGTTGGAAGGTTAAAGCAATTTTTAATTTAACTTTATCATTTATAAAAATTGTTTATATTAATCTTACAAAATCTTTTAGCTCTGTTCAACCATCATGTTCTATCGGTGCCCAAGATCTATCTAACAAATAATACTTGACGTAGCCGGCACCAGTTTGAAATGATTTAACTAAAAACCTGTGTTATATCACCATCCAACTATAGGTTCTGATAGGTATAATATTTATAGCAAAAGAGGACAAAACCAGCAAAGATACTTCATGTAGAAAATACACATCACATATATGCCCATCAATACAAATTAACTATTTGTTTGTAGTTGGTGACCAACTTAACAAGCTGTAATCGGCAACAAAATAAAGGACCAAACGTGTACTTGTAAATTTCTTTATGGCAATGTTTAATTTAGTATATGTTCTTCCATGCTATTAAACAATCATGTAATGTAAGCACCATAAAAGCACAATGAACACAAATAAGCAAGGGGAGCTTATTCAAGTTAGTGGGAAACAATTTTTATGTAATATTTGTAATTATATATCCTCACAAACAAGGCATTTGAAGCAGCACCTGCTCACTCATAGTGGTGAGAAACCATTTGGATGCAATATTTGTAATTATAAATGCTCACAAAAAGGAAGTTTGAAAAAGCACCTACTCATTCATAGTAGCGAGAAACAATTTGGCTGTAATATTTGTAGTTATAAGTTCTTACATAAAGGACATTTGAAACGGCACCTGCTCACTCACAGTGGTGAGAAACCGTTTGGATGTAATATTTGTAATTATAAATGCTCACAAAAAGGAAGTTTGAAAAAGCACCTGCTCATTCATAGTGGCGAGAAACCATTTGGATGTAATATTTGTAATTATAAATGTTCCCACGAAAGACATTTGAAACAGCACCTGCTCACTCATAGTGGCGAAAAACCATTTGAATGTAATATTTGTAATAAAAGATTTGCACGCAAAGAAAATTTGCAACAGCACCTGCGTACTCATACTGGTGAGAAACCATTTGGATGTAATATTTGTAATAAGAAATTTGAACGAAAAGAAAATTTGCAAGTACACCTACGCACTCATAGTGGTGAGAAACCATTTGGATGTAATATTTGCAATTCTAAATTCTCAACAAAAGGAAATTTTAAAAAGCACCTGCGCATGCATAGTGGTGAGAAACCATTTGGATGTAATATTTGCAATTCTAAATTCTCAGAAAAAGGAAATTTTAAAAAGCACCTGCTCACTCATAGAGGTGAGAAACCATTTTGATGTAATATTTGTAATTATAAATGCTCACAAAAAGGAAGTTTGTAAAAGCACCTGCACTCTCATAGCGGTGAGAAACCATTTGCATGTAATATTTGTTATTATAAATTCTCACAAAAAGGACATTTACAACAGCACCTGCTCACTCATAGCGGTGAGAAACCATTTGGATGTAATATTTATAATCGTAAATGCTCCAATAAATGAAGTGAAAAAGCACCTGCGCAGTCATAGTGGTGAGAAACCATTTGGATGTAATATTTGTTATTATAAGTGCTCAGAAAAAGGAAGTTTGACAAGGCACCTGCTCATTCATAGTGGTGAGAAACTATTTGGATGTAATATTTCTAATCTAACAATAAAATGGGTTTTCTACCATTTGCCATCACATGAGTAATACTTTTCTTGAGCTACTGATTAAAGTATTTGGAATAACCAGCAAATTTATTTATAAAATATACTAATATACAACTTTATAGTTTTCTAGTTACAATAAAAACTAAAACATATTTGATGACAGTTTTAATGTTGTACTCTTAACGTTTTATATTCAAAGGTTGTATCATACTAGTTATATTACTTGATCACAATCTACCCAATCATTTAGTCAATGGCCTTTTGGACCTACCTGATTTCTTGCTTTGGTTTTCTCAGGTCTTCACCTTCCTTTTTTGTGACTCAGGTGTTGGATCGGTACGGGTGTGGGAGGATAGCTGGTGAAAATTTAGATATGACTACCTTTAATATTTCTAGCTCAGTAGATATTCACCATATGTTTTGCATAGCTTTATCAGGTGATAAGCAGGCTTAGGATTTGGGTGCATAGTTTGCAATAACGTATTTACGCTGACTGTACTTTTAGATAGCCAGGTCTTCTCACCTTTTCTATTAAAAATCTGACGGATAAGAAATGTTTAATTTTATAAAAATCGACATTCTGCACAAGATATTTATTTTAAAATTTGTGGCTCAAGTTAAATAACATTAATGCGTTTATAATAAATGTCGTGAATTCTCTTTTAATTGTCAAATACACTTGATTAATAAACCTTATTTTCTACAACTGATGTTTATATCTACTTGTAAATAATATTTTATAAAGTATATTAGAATTAAAAGTTTATTTACATATTTCTAATTAGCTAATATTTAGTGATCTAATATATAAATCTGAAACTAAAACCAACAGCGGGACATTTATGACGATGAAATTGACCACATCTGTCACATTTCTTTACTTTTTGTCTAGATGAACTAGAAGTTCCAACTCGATTTTTATGTTTCGTTACTTTCATTTTGTAAATTTCCCGCCTTTAAATATATTTGGAATTGCTGGAACCATAGTTTCCAATTTGTGGATAGATTCCCTTCTAAATTTAAATATGGGACACTAGAAATACAACATTTTTTAGTAATAGAAAGCGTATTATTTTTATTATTTTGTCCTTTTATTTCAGACATTGCCATTTTTAATATTGATTTTTACTTATGTAAAGTGGTAAAGTTTTAATTTTAAAATGACACCTTTGTTTGCACTGACTTGACAGATGTCCTATATTTTAGCACTGAATGTCTTTATCACACTTTATTTTTAGGTTTCTACACATTTTAATACCTGACATCATGTTTTACTTATACTTCTGTATAATGAAACTATTTATTTTACAAATTACTTTATTATATATACTGGAATACATTTTAAATGTGTTACTCATTTTAATATTATTTAGTTGTCTTGATTATATTTTTCCCCTGTCATAACTATGGTTTATAGGAAAATTTAATGCTAATAAAACTTGTGCAATTAAAGTCATACTGAATTCATCCCAAGATGTTAAAACTGTATTAAAACTTCCAAGCATTAATATTGCATCAAACCAAACTAAGGCTCAGAAAGAATATTTAAAAAAAATTAAATATCAATGAGGGGTGGAAAAATATACAACAAGAAAAATACACAACCGTATTTTTCCACAACTCGAAATATCACGTTCCGTAAAAATCCACATAAATATTAATTAGATTCTTTTAACCCTATATAGGGCAAAAGTAATTAATCCAAAAATAAATGTTACAAGAAATAATTTTACACAACCGTACTTTTTCACAACCATCGATTTTATATTCTGTAAAAATCCACAAAAATTATTTTCTACAACTGGATTTTAACACAATCGGAAATTTATACAACCATACTTTTTCACAACCATCGATTATATATTCTGTAAAAATTCAGAAAAATAATTTCCTACAACTGGATTTTTACACAATCGGAAATTTATACAACCGTACTTTTTCACAACCATCGATTTCATATTCTTTAAATACTGACAAAAATAAAATAGTACGAGTATAACCTAGATTTTTACACATCCGGAAATTTCCACAATTCTACATTACTAGTATTACGACAACTTAAAACTTATTAAATCTCGTTTCAAAATCAATCGGTTAAAATGTATTTCTTTTTACAACTAGTTACAAAATACTACTTTATATAATAATACTTTATATAACTTGGCTAACCTTCACAACTAATGACAAAAAGAATCACGAATTACTTTAACTCTTCGATCATATAATTATCATAATCATCAGTGGTATCGGAGTGTTACCAGTGTTAATGAGGGTTCCGGAAATAAAGACGTTTGAATAGAGACCGGGGTCATAAATGTCGTACTGTGGTGGTTAAAGAATTATATAAAATATAATTCTTTATAAATATCCTTATAAATATGAATGTAATTTATTTAACCTTTATTTAATTTGTAACCCTCTGAAATCACCACATGATTATCAAATTATTTAAGAATAAGTGTATGTGTTGTAATACAAAAATAAGCTGTGAATTTCAGATTAGTTCAAACATCTTAATGTAAGTAATTATTTCTATTATTATTATTATTTACTTAAGAACTGTAAGGAGAGGAACCCTTTTCCACAAGTCTATTTATGGCAGAACATGCTGTAAGTAACTTAAACATATAATGTTCTTATTGCCCTCTATTAAGGGCAGATTGTATAAAAATGGAATTAAAAAAAACGCATTTCATTAAATTCGTTAATTATTTCTATAAGTAATTTAAATCAGTTAAAATATACTGGACGCCTATGATTTAAAGAGCTTTTTGACAATATTAATCCTTATCATTTCATCTTTCCTGGCTTCCTAGCTGTACATTATACACTGCAGTATTATACAGTGGCTTAGCTAGCGCTGTGCATATGTAGGCTTTATATCATTTATTTCTAAACACTACCGCGATACCCCTGGACATGTGAAGATCCTCGGAGACAAAGTGGGCAATGAAATAATCTCCAGGGACCCGTAAGAGAACTTGTCGCATCTCGTTCTCGTAATTTCGTGACTCCAAATCACGCTTTTCTAGTTCCGGAAAACGCAGCCATAAATTCTCCAAAGGTTTGCTGATCATCTTCAGGCCTTATGGTATTGACAGCCACTTTAGCTTCATCTTCCTGATCCGTGACTGCGATGTTATTTCCCGCATAGGGCGCCAGACGATTGGAATGTACCACCTTTGGTTTCCCTCTTGGCAATTTCTGGATGCGATAGATCAGATCATTTATTCGTTTCTTTACCTGGTATGGACCCTCCCAATTTCGCTGTAACTTTGGCGAGTAGCCCCGATGTCTTTTCGGGTTATATCACCAAACAAGCTGTCCAGGTTGAACAGTGGAATGTCCAGAAATTTAACTTGGGGGTGCTTATTGTTTTCGGTATTTGACGATGGATACTTTTTAATTTAAATTATTCACACTGGCCTCCTTGTAACGATTTAATATTTATTATTTTGAATGAATTTACAATGAATGGATAAACAACATTCAAAAAACCATACTACAAATTGTGCTCAGGATCTTTTTTATAAAATAAACTATATATAGTACCAAAATAACTGATGGTACGTACATAAAATATAATTATAAATTTCCACGACAATTTGATTTAAGTCGAACGATATTCTCCAAATAAAATTTTGCGGAAGATTAACGTTACAAACTTTACTAATCATTTCCTATCATTTTTTCAGTATGATCTTCATGTGGTACTGGCGAATTTATTTATAAAGATATATAATAATAAAATAGATGTATAATAAAATACATATAACAATATATAAAAATTAAAATACATACACGCATTGAAAAGCACTAATTGTAACACGATATTCGTCTACTTTTCAGAAGAAGAAGAATTTCTTTCTTTTATCAAGCATTTCTTTAGAATTAACAGAATATAGAATAAAGCCAATCCATTTAATCTTTCTTCCTTCATAGAGTTCCTTAAATATGATTTGATATATTTCATCATCATAATCTTTAACCCCTTATACCTTTTGGTGTTGAGCTGCCGGACGCACTGAGCCACAGAGTGGATATGTGGGTGAGGCGAGGCATCGGAGCCATGTAGGCAAGTATACTGCGCTCGTCATTCACCCATCTGAGTACTTTACTGAGAAAACTCGACTTAACTCTGTTAAGCGATATAAATCCACTATAACCACCCTGCCAGCAGCCAGCTTTTGATATATTTAAGAGATGAAAATGATCGATCTAGAGTGCAAAATGTTGCAGGCAATGTTACAAATGTTGCAAATTTCAATTTTGTGGGCATTTTTAATTACAAATATTACATGCAAATGGTTTCTCACTACTATGAGTGAGACGGTGCTTTTGCAAACTTCCATTTTGTGAGCATTTTTAACTACACATATTACATGCAAATGGTTTCTCACCACTATGAGTGAGCAGGTGCTTTTGTAAATTTCCAATTTTGTGAGCATTTATAATTACAAATATTACATGCAAATGGTTTCTCGCCACTATGAGTGAGCAGGTGCTTTTTCAAATTTACTTTTTCTGAGCATTTATAATTGCAAATATTACATCCAAATGGTTTCTCACCACTATGAGTGAGCAGGTGCTTTTGTAAATTTCCATTTTGTGAGAATTATAATTACAAATATTACATGCAAATGGTTTCTCACCACTATGAGTGAGCATGTGCTGTTTCAAATTATCTTTTCCAGAGCATTTATAGTTACAAATATTACATGCAATTGATTTCTCACCACTATGGGTAAGCAAGTGCTGTTTCAAACTATCTTTTCGAGAGCATTTATAATTACAAATATAACATCCAAATGGTTTCTCACTTCCATGGGTAAGCTTCCCTTGCTGTACATTTGTATTCATTGTGCTTTCATAGTGTTTACATTACATGATTGTTTAAAGCACATATAAATCACATATTGCCTTGTATAAAGAAATTTGCAAGTACATGTTTTACATCTTTGGTGTAGTATCCTTTATTTCGTTGCCGCTTGTTAAGTTGGTCACCAACTACAAACAAATAGTTAATTTGTATTGATGTGTATTTTCTACATGAAGTCTTTCCTGGTTTTATCCTCTTTTGCTATAAACATTATAACAAAACTTATAGTTGGATGGTTTAGGCATAACACAAGTTTTTATTTAAATCATTTCAAACTGGTGTCGGCTACGTCAAGTATTATTTGTTAGACAGAGCTCGGGCACCAACAGAACATGGGGATCGAACTGATCTGGAAGATTTTGTAACATTAGTACAAACAAATTAAATTAAATGATAAAGTAATGTCCGATCTAGACGGCAACTAAAAATTAACAACTAACAATAAATTAATATGTTTTAACAACTAAGAAAATCTGCTGGTTTATGCAACAGTGTAAATTAATTAAGCATGTGCATACTGCCATATGTTCGCAATATCTTATGCCGTCATAAAGATTTAAATTTTTCCAGGGCAACTTCATAATAATTTAGTGGCTAACCTGCGTGGTTTTATTGGTAGGCATGCACACCAGATTCATCTAGAAAAGTATCAGAATTAATAAAATTAATCCAATTCGTAATTTTAATTGTTAGTGAGTTGTATAAACCTGAGTAAATACCGTATTCTGATTCTTATCAGTTATCAATTGTTAGTTATTGTATAAACCTGACATTATAAATAACTACTTTTTACACTGATTTTCGTGTAAAAAGTTAACGTTTATTTAGCTGGTGTTATACAATTTTTATTGCACGATACTAGTGTCAAGAAGAGATGTATGATAAATGATTTTTGAATATTTTACAAACTGGTTGCTAAATAAAAATAAATTAAATTCGGAATCTTATCGACCGGTATCACTTACCTGTACAATGCGAGAATTCCTAGAGAAAATAGTTAATAGAAGACTGATGTGATTTCTAGAGGAGGAACATCAGCTGCTCTGTAAAGAGCAAAGTGGTTTTGGAAAGGGAAGTATTACCCTTGATAACATAGTCAGTTTGAAGTCCGAAATACATGAAGCATTTATCAATAAACAATCATGTGTTGCAATATTTTTGGATTTACAAACTGGTTATTTATCTGATAAGAATTTCTTGTGCAATACGAAAGTTACGTAAAAATATATACAGATGCATCAAAAACAAATGAGGGGGTAGGAACAGCAGTGATAACACCGAACACAAGCTACAGTTACAAGTTAGTAAAAGATAGTAGTGCAGTATCCTGCAGGCTTTAATTCACACAGAAAATGGCGTTCAACAAGAATTCATTATCATAACTGACTCACTGAGTGCTATTCATTCCATACAATTTACCTCAAGCACCCTCTCCTATTATTAACAAACAAAGTACTTTTTAATATACAGTCACTCAATAAAACAATAGTGTTGAATCTACGATAACGAAGTAGGGGACAGAACTACATTTAACTGTATAAAAAATTCCAGCATTAATACGTGTAAAAACAGTTCCTAGTGATTTTAAAGCCTACATTAAAAATAAAATTATGTGTATGTGGCAAAGTGAATGGAATAGATCGACATGCAAATTACATCAAATTAAACCATCAATAAAGAGATGGCTAGGCGTACCTTCCACAAGAAAAGAACTAATTATATTATCTAGTCTACGTATCGGACATACAAACTTCTCATATAGTTATATACTCGCCAAGGAAGAACAACATGTTTGTGAACTATAACCGGTACGCCTTACGATCCTTCACGTACTGGAGGAATACCCTACTCATGAAAAATGAAGAGCCAAACATGGAATACCACAGAGGAATATGTTGGGTGAGAACTGTAACGTTGGAGAATTAATGCGTTTTTTATCAGAGACAGGCTTTAAAAATAGAATATAAGATAAATACTTACCTAACATAATAATAATACTGTAGATATAAGTATGCAATGTTATTATCTAGACTTGGTCTTAAGAAATAATACTTACCTATAATAAATAGTGAATTCCTTGTTGCTGTATCAAACCAAATTGTTCAATACAAAGATATTGTACCTCTTGTATGTCATACGCTAATAACCTACACGGTTGATGCGCTAAATAAATTAAAAAATATATAACTGGTCTCCCACTTAACCCCAGATTCGATATATCTATTCATTATTTTCTGCCCATCAAGAAATGACGGAGATGTGCTGTGAAATTACATACTGACATATTTTTAAATTTATCAGGTAATGAGTTATAAGTTTTTGTAATATATTTAAAAGATTTTTGAAAAGCATATGATTTATGCAAAGGAATGACAATTAATTTTTTAGTCCTTAAAATAAAATTATGAACATTAACAGAGAATTTTATTTTATTGTAAATATAAGCAGATGTTTTGGTGGCAGAGCCGTAATTTGACAAAAATTAACTATAGGCACGACCAATTTTGTCGCCCACCCCCTTAATGTTTAACAATTTTTTTTATATTGTGATATAGTTATCGGTCTGGTTTGGCGCCCTTTTGAGGCCCCTGGCGCTCGGCGCCCCTAGGCAAATGCCTAGTCTGCCCATGCCTAGTTACAGCCCTGTTTGGTTATTATTTTATGAAATATACTATACCCTGCATGTAAAGTTCTTCTATTATTCATATTAAGCCAATCTGCCTCAATTAACTTACTAGATACAGATTCAAATTTTCTAATTCTGAATACTAATTTTACACAACAGTTTTGTATTAATTGAATTCTTTTTGAATCGGTGCTGTCAATGCAGGGTCCATATACAGAGTCGCAGTAGTTGAACTGGGATAGCACTAGTATTTCACAAAGCAATATTTTAGTGCTCTTCTTCAATAAAGTCGTTGACTGTAAATTAATTTTAACTTCATAAAGGCTTTTTTACAGAATTTGAAATCTGATTCGTAAATTTTAGGTTAGAGTCTACAGTTAACCCTAGATTCCTTGCAATGTCAGAACACCGGATGCAAGCATCTTCCACTCTAACAAAGAAGGAATCCTTTATATTTTAAACACTTTGGCTTTACCAAAAAGCACCACTACAGTTTTACTGGAATTGATACCTAAATTATGAGATTCCGATATTTTAATCAAACGTTCAATGTCTTCATTAATTTACCTCATAGCTAGTGCTGCGGCATTATAAAGAAAACTAAAATGCAGTTGAGTGTCGTCAGCATAAAAATTATACTTACAGAATTGTAATGAACTGCCAAAATTACAAGTGTATATTGTATATAAAAGTGGGCCAAGAATAGACCCTTGCGGTACGCCTTTCAAAACTGGAAGAAATGTGGATGATTGGTTATTCAAAATAAGTTGTTGCTTCCTATTTAATAAATAATTTACAAGAAGAGTAATTGCTTTAGCATCAAAACCAATAAAATGCAGCACTGCCAAAAGAATAAAGTGAATTATAGTGTCGAAAGCCTTTGAATAATCTAACATTATAACAGCAGTTGTTCGGGCCTCTGCCCTCTTTGGCCTCTTTAGTAATTAATCTAATTAATAGAAAAAAATAATTGGTTTGGTTTGTGCATATAATCACACTGTATAATGTATATGTAATTTTTAAAGTTTTATATGGAGTCACTGAGATGGCGCACTGCGTATTGTAACAAATTAACGCAGATGTTCAAACAAAACATCTGAAGAAAATTCAAATAGGATTTTTCAGAATAGTAAAAATATTCATATAGTGCACTGTGTGCTTCGTTTTATAGTTATTTTTCATATAGTGTTTTGCTATTCTCCAATTAATTTCAAAACAGAAGCTCAAATTATACTTTAGACTCAATCTCATGAAATGGTGATGAGAAGTCTAACATTATTTTAAGGTGGTTTCCTTGCTCTCTATCCTATTTTCCCGCCGCCAACTACATAAGAAGAGAAAATCACCGTTTTATGGGTAAGTACTCAAAATTTTTATAGTTAGATCTTTTGTGCACAATATACAGTCCGCTCATTATCAAAGGGAAAAAATTCAAATAATATTTTATCAATATAAATTCCACCTATGGATTTCAAATAGGAAATATACACAAAACAGCAGTCATTTTATTATTATCGGTAGAAGTTAACATAGCATCTACTATCTATTATATCAAGTAACACTATATTACAACTATATTCTAGCCCAAAGCCTGATTGAGTAACATGACGAATATTATGTTTGGAAAGATATCTACTAATTTGTAAGGATATGATTTTTCAAATACTTTCGACAATACAGGAAGAATACCAATAGGCCTCAAATCCTTAAAACTTTGTGGTTGATTAATTTTTGGAGTTGAATTACCTTGGCACGTTTCCAAACCTCTAGGCTTACACTATTTGTTATGCAGAAATTTATAATAATATGGGTTTTGATAGAAAGAATAGTAGGACAGCACATTTCTAACATAACTACATTAATATCATCACATCCTACAGCTTTAGTTTTAATATTTCTAAGTATTTTTAATATTTCAGATTCAGTGGCACCAGCAAAATTTAATAAATTGGAACTGTTACTATTTCGAACTTTATATTTTAGATAAGCTTTTTTTTGTTTGTTTGCAAAACTAGTGTAGTTTCTCAAATATTTATAATATTCCAAGTGGGCTTTATTTTTCGTACGTTTGAATTTAGTTAAAGCATTATTTCTTTCTTTTTATCACGACCCTCTAGATTTCACGAGACGAAGTCTCTTATCCGGCCTGGGCACTTTTACGATTTCCCATATAAACTTTATTTCTGAGAAAACGCAAAATTTCGCCGTTTTGGCGCTAGCTGACACGATGATGTTTATTTGTCACTTGATGATGTATAGGTTAGATAACCCTTACAAATGTCAAGCGTTGCATGTTTACGTAAATATTTTGGGAATTAATTAAATCAATTATGTTATTAAAATTAATTTACTGTTAATTAATTTAATAACATTAATGTTATTAAATTTAAGTTTAATAACATTATTGAAGTTACAATTTTATAACTTTCCGTGAGTTGGGTTTAGGATATAGAGAAAGTGAGCAGTAAGTACATTATCTGTTCACGTTTTTGCAATGTTTCTGTTTGCCAAACAAGATTTTAGCAATTTTTAAAGAATTAGATTACTAAGTTCCTCCTTGTGGTCGTGGCAAACAAAGAACTGTGAAGAAGCAATTGGAGTTAGAAGTACCTAGTGATGTTAGAATATTTGACGGATTACATTCTCCAGGTAAATGTTCTACAATCTGTATTACAAGATTATTTGGTTGATTAAAAGTTTAAATCTTCTAGTGGAGTATTTTAATGCACCTCTGTCTTGAAGATTTACAAATCCTATCAGTGAATTTGAACGCGAGGCAGCTAACAGGCTATTGACATTCAACCCTTTCTTCAGTTTTAGTTTCCTGCCAGAAGGGCTACAGTTGCGGAAAGAATTCCGTAATCGAGATGCATAGATAAGGTTTGAAGTTCTTTTATTAATTCTGTTATATTTTTAGGAAGTTCGATGTTGAGATTTACCTACTCTTTCAGGTACTTATCTGTAATTGTTGATCTGTCGAAATAAGGAAGTATATGTATTATTTTGCTGTTGAGTGTTGGTGTCCATAACCCAACATAAGATTTGAAACAATTTTTCTCGCAAGGTAAAATTTGAAGGAAATTCATGAAATGATATTGTAGGATCAGTACAAGATATATAAAACACTGGTAGGTCAACTCCCCTATGCTTGCCATGATAAATTTTTCACCCAAAATTGAAACAAGATCATTAGTTCGAAAGTCGCCGTTAGATGCCGCAACAGTGAAACGTGAGTGTCAAACCAAACCACATCTGTTATCCTTCAAAATTTATTAAGCTTTTTTAATAATAATAAAATTTATATTTTGATTATTATTGTCATTCGAGAATTTAATTAATGTTTCTTATGCAGCTTTGTTTCTGTTTATTATAATTAACAAGCCAGAATTAATAAAAAATGGCACGTTCTCAAATATACAGGTAAGTATAAATGAACACTTATTTCTAAACTAATTTTTCTGGTTTGTTTTCGATAGCAAAACGCCATTCGTATCATGTGATAAATTTTATCAGTAAATAGTTTGATGTTTAATTGTTCTATTAAAATTGCTCTTTTTAGGGATTCCACCTTTCTGTATGTGGCTAATGGTAATGGAGTGAGGGCCGTTATGTATTTCTCAGTCACAATATAAGGTATTTAGAAAATCAGTTGACAAAATGTAATTTTTAAATTTATCAAAATGAAATCGCTTTAATCTAAACCTCTTATATTTTCAGGGACATTGCATAGAAGGTCTTGTATGGATTCTCATGGAAGTGACTGAGGTTCTTAAAATAACTTTAAAATTTGGTTACCAGAAAGAATTTTGTTTCCAAAATATGAATATGTCTGTACTACAGGGTCAAACCAATCTTTACGTACATTACATTTATGTTTAGATTTTATTGTAATAGTGATCGATGTCGACTTCACTTTCCTTGCCAGACCACAATTGGTCTGGTATATCATTGACTTCGTTGTTGTCATCATCGATGGCCTTGTTATTTGTTATTTTATAAATGTTTGTAATTAAATTTTTAAAATATAAATATTTCATGGATAGTTTTGCTGTAATTGATCTTGGTTGTTACAGAGTTAGATGCACAATAATATAATTGTTATCAAGTCAAAAAACTTGCTTTTCAGTACAAAAGTCTGTGTTCTGCTGTCGTATTTAATATTTTTGTCCCTTTCACATGTGGACCATGTTTATATTACTATTTAGCTTCTTGTTGCTATAAAAATTATTCTGAGATGTGTGCTTTATTGCTATTAATTACCAGTAACAGTTTTACTTAACCTGCTTAATGCATATAATTAAAAACATGTTTAAGCATTAAGTATATATAATTCGACTTATACCTACTCTTTTTTAATACTTGAAATCTTTAGAGCGTCTAATAGGTTTGAATTTCGCATATAGATTTTTTTATAGTGGCACACAAGGTCTTTACTTGTTAATAAAACTCCTGTTGCATCAATCCATGCTTGCAGTTTATCTGCTTTCCGTAAAATATTAAAAAATAATTGATGAATTTGATTACAATTCTCAAAAGAAATGTTTGCATAGGTCAATTTGTATTCTTATTATTTAAGTTAAATGAAAATAAAAAAAGATGTTACCTTAGTTTGCTGTAAAAAATAAAATTTCAATTTAGTTTTATTACCAAAGATGTTTTAAATAAAGAAGAGTCACAATTTAGCATTTTAATAGTGCCAAAGAATCTTGTACCTCTATCATCATGAAAAAGTTTATTTAATTTGTATTACGAAAAATACGCCAAAAGCAAATATTCATTATTACAGGTTATGTTGCTGTAGAATGACACTCATGCTTGCGCACGTCGCGCCATCTATCAGAAATTTAGCTCGCGTTAAAATTGGTTGACGAAATGACGGCGAGTTGACATACCATATGTTATATATATCTTGGATCAGTACTATGACATATTGCAATGCTGCACTTATTCTTTTTTCTGCTAGTGCTTGCCATTAGTAAAGTGAACGACAAAACAGCAACAAAACTACGAACATTTCAACAAATAACAAAGAAATAACGTATAATTATATTAAAAAATAAAGAAAACTGCCTTAAAAGATTAGGAAAATATAATTTATTAACGATAGCGCAAAACCGACAAAAAGTATAAAAGCGCACGAAGTTAGCGTAGTTTGAAATTGGCGTTGACGTGTTATATATCAGTTTCCGCCTTTTCGTGTTTGGTGGCACCAGCGGAGAAACACTTGAACTAATGGAGTGCTCAGGCCGGATAAGAGACTTCGTCTCGTGGAATCTAGAAGGTCGTGCTCTTTATATTTAAAGAGAGATTTATAAGCTAATGGTTATGCAACCCGTTTTGCTAATAATTAGTTCGAGAAGGTACATCATGGGTGGCGCCACTACTGGTGTGCACAATTTTTAACTTTGTTGTTATTTCTGTTGTGGGTGGACTGTTACACATGTGTCAGTAGTAAGATATAATCTTTGGTAGTAAGCTGTGGTTTGTCTTCGCATGTACAGTGTTTGGTTTTTATTATATTTTAATAATCTAATGCAGTATAGAACACTTTCGTAATAATATCAATCCAATAATAGTATCAACTAACTGGCATTAGCAGAATCCGTGTTTTCATTACAAGGTTAAAAACATTATTTTTAATTTATGTCTGGTTTATATAGTAACTAATAACAATTGATAACTAAGAATTAGAATATGGTATTTATACTCTCAGGTTTATACAACCCAATAACAATTAAAAATTAACAACTAAAATTACGAGTTGGATTTATTTTATTAATTCTTCTGATACATTTCTAGATGAATCTTTAGTGCACATATTTACCAGAAAGCAATTCGGGTTAGCCACTACATTATTATGCAGTTGCAGTTGCCCTGGAAAAATTTGAATTTTTATGGCGGTATATAAAAAAATTACAATTTTCAATAATTTCTTTTATGTCCGGTCGGGCGATTATGACCTATTTAGTGGCCTGCTTTTAGAGTGTAAGTTGCTAAATTAGAGCACCCCCTTGTACTACCCTTGTTTTTGCCGTCTCCATAGTAATAAAAGTAATTATAGATCACTGCATCTACCTACTTGAAGTTTTACACTTTTCAAATTATTTTTATTTTAAATTAAATGTTAATTTAAACTTAGACTGGACATAGACTAAAGTATGCATTTCAGGCTTAATTACTGTTTTAGAGCCCTTTATTGTCTTAGCACCTTCGGTTTTCGCCTCGGACGCTAACGGACTTTACGGGTTCTAAGACGCTTATTAAGCCTTGGATACATAATATACTATTATAGATGTTGACAGTTTTATCCATATCCATTAACTGCCATTAGAATTATTGAAAGTCATTAGAAATAAAAAGTTACAAAAGGAAAATAGCGTTATGGACATGGGACAAATTTTTTCCCATCATTTTTAAAAATTCCAAAACTTATTGAAGTTTCTGGGAAATAAGTTAGTTATGTAAATTAAAAATGGTTGTAACTGAAAGGTAATAACTAAATTTCAAAGAAAAACTATTTATTTAATTATTTTAACACAAATAAACAAATTAAATAATATATTTTCGTTATGTTGCATTGTCCCAAGCATTATGGATGGGAACATACTTACAAAATGAACTACTAGTCTAACTAGAGTACTTACTGTTTTTTTGATTATCTTAATTCATACTACAAAATATAAAATCAAAATCATCGTTGCAAATATGAATTTCTTTATCAACAAGTACAAAAAAAACCCTATTTATAGTAAAAATTAAAAAATGCCTCTGCATGAAAAGATATTTAAGTATTCTAAATTTTGGTTCATTTTGTAAGCATTTTATATGAAAAAATTAATTTGTACTGTTTGAATTTTGCATTGTAGAAATAAAAAGGGTGCCATTTTACTTAAAAAATAATGTTTTGGAAGTAGATTTTGGAAAATTATTGTTTAGGTGGCCCATACAATAGTAAAAGCGAAATAAAATGCAAAGCTTGGCTCGCACAAAACGTTTTCAATTTTTGTACTATGGTTGACTTTTTCGTGGAATGGATGAAATGTGGCAGTATGTACATGCTTAATTAATGTATAATTGCTGCATAAACCAGCAGGGTTTTCTTAGTTGTTAAATATTAATTGTTAGTTGTTAATTCTTAGTTGCTGTATAAACAAGACATGACTTTTTCATTTATATAAATTGTTTGTACTAATGTTACAAAATCTTCCAGCTCAGTTCAACCCTCATGTTCTATTGGTGTTCGAGATCTATCTAACAAATAATACTTGACGTAGCCGGCATCAGTTTGAAATGATTTAAATAAAAACTTGTGTTATGCCACAACCATCCAACTATAAGTTCTGATATAATATTTATAGCAAAAGAGGATAAAACCAGGAAAGATAATTCATGTAGAAAATACACATCAAATATGTCCATCAACAACAACAACAAGATAAAGTACTAAACATGTAAAACTTTGTTCTTGTGAATTTCTTTATGGCAATGTTTAATTATAGTTATGTGCTTTTTTGCTATGAAACAATCATGTAATGTAAGCACTATAAAAGCACAATGAACACAAATATGCAAGGCGAGCTTATTCATTACAAACAATTTGAATGTAATATTTGTAATTATAAATCCTATCATAAAAGTCATTTGAAACAGCACCTGCTCACTCATAGTGGTGAGAAATTATTTGTATGTAATATTTGTAATTATAAATTCTCACAAAAAGGACATTTGAAACGGCACCTGTTCACTCATAGTGGTGAGAAACCATTTGGATGTAATATTTGTAGTCATAAATTCTCAAAAAAAGAAACTTTGAAAAATCACTTACTTACTCATACTGGTGAGAAACCATTTAGATGTAATATTTGTAATTATAAATGCTCACAAAAAGGAAGTTTGAAAAAGCACTTGCTCACTCATAGTGGCGAGAAACCATTTGAATGTAATATTTGTAATTATAAATGCTCGCAAAAAGAAAGTTTGAAAAAGCACTTGCTCACTCATAGTGGTGAGAAACCATTTGGATGTAATATTTGTAATTATAAATGCTCCCGAAAAGGAAGTTTGAAACAGCACTTGCTCACTCATAGTGGTGAGAAACTATTTGGATGTGATATTTGTAATTATAAATGCTCCAAAAAAGGAAGTTTGAAATGGCACCTGCTCACTCATAGTGATGAGAAACCATTTGGATGTAATATTTGTAATAAAAAGTACGCACAAAAAGGAAATTTACAACAGCACCTGCTTGCTCATAGTGGTGAGAAACCATCTGGATGTAATATTTGTAATTAGTTAGTTTGTCATAATAACACTAATGAACTGTTCCTTTATCATAACTACAACAGCCGGAATAGGAAAATGAATAATAACCTAACTTACTACATTTCTATTTAGCCGCGAACAACGTATCACTCTGGCAGTGTTTACAACTTCATGCAGTAAAAGTTCCTGTATTAAGACAGGATCGGCACAACAATAAATGCTCCCACAAAGGAATTTTGAAAAGGCACCTGCGCACTCATAGTGGTGAAAAACCATTTGGATGTAATATTTGCAATTCTAACTTCTCAGAAAAAGGACATTTTAAGCAGCACCTGCTCATTCATAGTGGTGAGAAACCATTTGAATGTAATATTTGTAATTATAAATCCTCAAAAATAGAAACTGCAAAATCACCTGCTCACTCATAGTGGTGAGAAACCATTTGCATGTAATATTTGTAATTATAAATGCTTCCCTAAGGAAGTTTGAAAAAGCACTTGTGCACTCATAGTGGTGAGAAACCATTTGGATGTAATATTTGTAATTATAAATGTATACATAAAGGAAGTTTGCAAAAGCATCTGCTGACTCAGTGGTGACAAACAAAGAAAGGTGGTGAGAAAAAATTTGTAATTACATGGTATCTCATAATAGTTAGACTTTGGCAGTGGTTAGGTAACACAGGCCCAAAATAAAAAAAAGTCTTGCTATTGAAAGGTGAGGTAGCATACCGTATGCTTTTTGGTGTGCTGAAAACGAATCCGGGGTCAGAATTGACCCATCACCCGAGAATTTCGACATAACCTCAAAAACACCTTAAAAAATTTATAAAAATACATCTAAAAGAAAATCCTTAGGTGATGGGTCAATTCTGACCCATTAATTAATAATTAGATAATATTTATTTCCATAAAGAACATTAAAGTATTCATAGGAATTGTGAGGAATAATTTCAATATTAACAATTTAGTAAAACAATAACGGTATTTATTTTACTTTACGCATTGTTTTTATACTATGTAAACAAATTATAATTCTATAAAAACATAAAAATAAAATAAAAGTTTTACTGAAGGAACTTTTTACTGCTGTATTTAGAATTTTAATAAAAAATCACAATACCTATTGATGGATTGATTAAATTATCTAAACATTGTTTTACTTAATTAACGAATAACAATTGTCTACACTATTGCTTTAAGCTGCTTCAACAACTTCAATTCAAAATGGTGCGCCGTCTGCATCTGTGTTCTAATTAAACAGATCTCACGTTTTGTACTGACGGTGTCAATTTCTAAAAAGTTTGCTTTTAATCCTATCAGACTTACCACTGACTTGCATCTATTATACATACTTTTCTAAAAACAGTAAGCGGGTTTCTTAGCTCAGGCGCAGAACTCGGTAAGCAGGGTTCTAAGACACTCGGAGAAGGTAAAGGTGTTATCAGTAAATAAAACTCACAATCAGAACGCCAACTAGTTAACAATTTATTAATATCACAATCTCTGCCCTTACTCTCATAAACCTACGTAGGGAACAGCAAACGCAGCAACATATTTACGTAACTGAGAGTAACAATGCCTACTTTATTATGTAGCAGATAAGTAAAATTCGTCTGGAGAGCGTTATGTCTGCCTCATTATGAATCTCTTATTTACGTAAATGCTATGTCACTATTAATACATATGATATATGTTAACATAGGCGCCGACTTTTCAAAATGTTTATGAGGGCTGGCTAGTTTAAGTCTTACCAACCGTACTAAATACGGTCTGCATATATACGAGGATGGTCTGAAAAGTTTCCGACCTTAACGTGAAGATGGCAGCACTCGTCAATAAAAGCTAGAGAATGTAGTTGTGCATCTTTTGACAGGTACTCAGCAAAATTTCAGCCATTTTGGACGCGCAGTTGTTATTTGACAATCGTTTGAGTGAGTCGATGTGAGTGTTTTTGTGAAAATGGAAAAAATTGAGTATCGAGCTGTCATTAAGTATTTGTTTTTGAAAGGCAATACGCCTACGCAAATCAAAGATGAGTTGGACTCTGTGTATGGGGACCCTGCGCCATAATTTACCACAGTGAAATTTTGGACAGCTGAATTTAAACGTGGCCGTACCAGCTTGGGAGACGATGAACGTTCGGGACGTCCAAAAACTGCACCCACTGACGATAACATCGCTAAAGTTCACCAAATGGTGCTAAACGACCGTCGAATTAAAGTGAGAGAGATAGCGGAGGCTATGAATATGTCCAAAGAACGTGTTTGTCACATATTGAATCAAGATTTAGGAATGAGGAAAGCTGGAAAGTTGGGTGCCGCGGTTGCTCACGTTAGACCAAAAACGTTTTGGCGCCGATTGATTACTGTATATGAAACTTGGATACACCATTATACGCCCGAAACAAAAATAAGTCAAAACAGTGGACTGCGAAGGGGGAATCGGCTCCAAAAAAAGCAAAAACTGTTATGTCGGCTGGGAAAGTGATGGCGACTGTTTTTTGGGATAGTCATGGAGTTATCTTAATCGATCATCTTCAAACAGGAAAAACCATTACAGGAGCATACTACGCATCATTACTTGACAAGCTGAAGGCAGAAATTGCGGAAAAACGGCAGTAGTATATCTGTGAGAGATCCCGCTCAAACTAAGTCAATGGTAGGTGAGCCGTGTGTGTAGGTCAGCAGGTCAGATAAGCCATAAGTAAGATAAGTGATGTGCTATTATTGTGTGTGTAGGTTAGATAAGCCATAAGATACCCCAGTAGCACACCATATTTCTTTAATATTTAAAAGATATAAAAATAATATTATATGTAAAACGGAGTGAAATAAAAACAACCAGCTTCTACGAGTTATGAAAACGTACTACTTTATTTAGGTAAAAGAACATGCGTAACAGTTTAGAACTTAGTAAGTAGTTATTGGTATATAATAATAGGTGACGCTACAATGAGCTTTAGCAGTTTAAGTAATATATTAAACTCATATTTTAACATAAATATTTAAAAGATTAGGAAAGTATTTATAAAATATTGAAAATGAAATATTTAGAAATATATTGATATACATATTAAATAAATATGTTATTTGTGTGTAATTTTTAATATTTTGAAACATATATTAAACAAATATTTTTTTATTATGTTCTACAATAGATATCTATTGGAAACATGAAGAATTGTAGATCTTGCTTATGATCGTGCGCGATCGTGTGTCGTCGCGTATGTTCGTAGAAGGCAGGCAGAAGGACGATGTAACGACCCGACGCTATTGCTACATTGTTTGTATCGTTTTGTGTCTTTTTTGTCATTAAACTGTTTTATATAGGTATATATTAATATTAAACCATAAAGTATTTACCTAAGAAGTGACTATTCTACTCATACGAATAAAAGCTGCTTATCATCAAATGGTGATAATATTACAAATAACATGGTTATTCAACCAGCTACAGATGGCTGCGAGTTTGACAAAGGTATGATGATTAATCACGTAGGTATGTTAAAATTTATACTTTTTCTAACGGGTGATTATAAACCCTCGACATCTCAGTTGTGAGATTTAAAACGTATGTGTCTTATTACTCAAAAACAATAATTTTTTGAACGTCAAATAAAGTATATTAATTTATTATAAGTCTAAAACAGTAATAAAACACATCCTTTTAAATTTCACAGCAACTGAGATGTGGAGGGTTTATAATCACACGTTACAATTTTAAATTTGTTTTCTAGAGTACAAAAGAAAAACCGAAAGTGACTTCCATCAGCTGAAGTTGGTTTTTGCAAATATTGAATGAGCAAAGCCGACCACAGATAATTCCTGATGATGATCAGAATTTCCACGAAGATTTTGAAGGAAGACTACCCATGAAGAGGGAAGAAGACATTGGTAAATGGGAAAGACGTCTAAGTACAAAGGATGACCAGAAAAAGAGGGTAGGTACTTGGATGCACATCTTGCTTTTCTTATAACATATCTTATTATTTTCAGTTATCATGCCTTGTCCGAATTGGAAGTATAAGAACAATATCAACGCTATTGTAAAAAATATTTTAAAGAATCTTCACAGATTCTGTTCCTCCTTATATGTATGACTGGGAGGGAAAGAAAATGTTTTCCTCCTTAATAGTATCTGACTGTATCAAAAGTATGTTAAGTCTTCATTGTTTTTACCGATACGATTATTATTATGTTATTAAATATTACAGAAGCAGCAACCCTAAGCCCAAATACTAAACAACCGAGCACGACATCATAGCAGCTATTAAGGATTGGTTAAGACATGCTTCGAGAAGATTAAACAACAGCTAGTAAGTGCTTTTTTTTTATTTACCAGCTTACCATACGTACAGAAAGCTCAAGGTGTCCACCAGTTATGGGACGTCTCGACCACCAGGAAAGAGGAAACGATTTCAGATCTAACTAATTTAAATTAAAGGACGTGATAAATAAATAAAGAAATAGAGAGGCGTTAAGAAGTGATAAAAGAGAACTTTTGATTTTTAACTTTAATTATCTTGGTTGAAGTAACTTGCAAAAAATCTCCTGAGTTTTATGCTTGCATACTGTTTTGGAAATATTCCATTAATTTTAAAAAATGTTTAATATTGTTAAAATATGAGTTTAATATATTACTTAAACTGCTAAAGCAAGGTCCGTAGATGCAAAGCAAGCTTAGAAACATAGGTCATCGCATACACTTCCATTATGCAGTAGCGCGAAAATGGCGGAACATGTTGATTTACCTGAAAACAGGAATAATCGACAACTTGACTTGCTTTAATTTGGGTACTAAGCGTTAATTCAACGTTTTAGAACGTCTTGCGCCTCATATGACGATCGTGTCGGCTTCGATAGCAGCCGTATTGCAACCTTTAATGAGAGCGGAAATGGCGGCATTGCGATGACCTATATTTCAAAGCTTGCTTTGCATCTACGGACCTTGCTGCTAAAGCTCATTGTAGCGTCACCTATTATTGTATACCAATAACTACTTACTAAGTTCTAAACTGTTACGCATGTTCTTTTACCTAAATAAAGTAGTACGTTTTCATAACTAGTAGAAGCTGGTTGTTTTTATTTCACTCCGTTTTAACAGGTTATGTTCCCAGCAGTGCGTGGCGCGAAAAACTAGTGAAAGATATAAAAACACAGTTAGTTTTAATGTCGGATCTGTTTAAAAATGGCAACGAGTTATTTAAGCAGTGTACCAAAGTTATTGGGTAGAGAAAATTACGACGAGTGGTCGTTCGCTGTAGAAAGTTTCTTTGTACTCGAAGGTTTGTCGAAGTGCATCGACGGTAAAGAGACTAACCCGGCATTGATAATAAAAGCGAAAGCTAAAATGGTGTTGACCATCGATCCTTCTTTGTTTGTGTATGTGAAAGAAGTAAAAACAGCTCAAGAAGTATGGACGACGCTAAAAACGTTTTACGATGATACGGGGTTCGCAAGAAAAATTGGTTTGCTTCGTGCATTGATATCATTGCGACTGGAAAATTGCGATTCCATGGAATCCTACGTAAACCAGGTAATCGAAACATCCCAGAAATTAAGTAGAACATGATTCAACATAGATGATGAATGGATTGGGTCGCTACTTTTAGCACGTTTACCTGAGAAATTCGCGCCAATGATTATGGCGATTGAACATTCTGGAATAAATATAAAAACAGATTCCATCAAGACGAAATTATTGGATATGGAGGTAGATGGTGCTCGCAGCAGCAGATTAGCAGGTGCATTTACCAGCAGAGTTAACTTTAAAAAGCAGTACGCATGTAAACAAAAGCAACAACAAAGATAAAAATGAAATTGTATGCTACAAATATAAACAGCGAGGTCATTTTATGAATAAATGTCCCAATAATAATAATAGTAATAAGAATGTAAAACTGAAGACTAACGAAAAAACATCAATAGGTTTTAGTGCTGGTTTTTTAAGTAGCCAATTTAACAATACCGAATGGTACATTGATTCAGGTGCTAGTGTTCACTTAACTGCCAGAAGGGATTGGTTAAAACATGAACAAAAAGAACCTGAATTAAAAGAAATCATGGTTGCAAACAAAACTAAAATTCCAGTGATTTGTACAGGTGACATAGAAATCACTACAATAGTTGGTATAGAGAAATTCGATGTAGTAATAAACAATGTGCAATATGTACCAGAGTTAACAACAAATCTTTTATCAGTGAGTCAATTGATTAAAAATGGTAACAAAGTTGTTTTTAACAGGAATGGTTGCAACATTTACAGCAGTAAAGGTGTGTTAGTGGCAACGGCAGATTTGGTAGAAAATGTTTATAAACTCAATTTCGATAAACCACAACATAGTGAACTAGCAGCGTCAGTAGTATCTGGAGAAGTTTGGCACCGGCGATTAGGTCATCTCAACTACAGAGATTTGAAGTTAATGAGTGATGGTATCGTTAAAGGATTGAAATGCAAGGGAAAATTAGACGGAAATGCAGTATGTGAAGTGTGCTGTGAAGGAAAACAGACGAGGTTGCCTTTTAAGCATAGAGGTAACAGGGCTTCTTCATTATTAGAAATCGTACATGGAGACCTATGTGGGCCAATGGAAGTCAAGTCCTTAGGTGGTTCCCGATATTTTCTTTTACTTGAAGATGATTTCAGTAGAATGACATTTGTTTATTTTTTGAAAAATAAAGATGAAACGTTTGAACGATTTAAAGACTTTAAAAACTATGCGGAAAACCAGAATAATACAAAAATTAAAGTTTTTCGAACTGATAATGGTGGAGAGTTTTGTAGTTCAGAGCTTGAAGGATTTTTAAGTAAAATGGGGATTATTCATCTAAAAACAAACCCTTATACTCCAGAGCAGAATGGAATGCTTGACCGTATGAATCGTACCATTGTAGAAAAAGCAAGGTGCTTACTTTTTGATGCAAATCTAGATAAATGTTTTTGGGCAGAGGCAGTGAATACTGCAGTTTATATCAGAAACCGATCAGTTGTTAACGGGCTTGATAATAAAACTCCTTTTGAAAGTGGACCAAAAAAAACCTGATGTTGGCAATTTGTGAATTTTTGGTAGTGCGGTTATGGTACACATTCCCAAGGAAAAACGACGAAAATGGGATAAAAAGGCAAAGAAAATGGTTTTAGTGGGTTTCAGTGACAATATAAAAGGGTATAGGTTATATGATCCAGAAGACAACCACATTATCACTAGTAGAGACGTAGTGGTTAATGAGAACATTACAAGAAGACTTGATGTGATCGTTAGTGTTAACGAGGAAGAAACACCAGTTTCAATGGGGGAAAATGAACTAAATGACATCAGTTTAGAAAATTTAGAGGCAATTGATTCGAATGATAGTGATTACACTCCAGAAACAAGATGTGAAATACCCAGTAATGTAAGAAGGTCACAGCGACAACCTAAACCAAAGCTTTTTGAAAACTATGTGTCCTATATGTGCAACGAAGTCATGGATTGTGATCCAGTCACTTTTGCCGAGGCGTCGTCTACATCTGATAAAGCAGCATGGAAACGAGCAATGGAAGAAGAAATCCAGTCTTTTAAGGAAAATGATGCCTGAAAGCTGGTGGACGTTCCAAAAAGTGGAAGTGTTGTGGCATGCAAGTGGGTTTATAAAAAAAAGGTGATGGTGATAGTGTTAGATATAGAGCCAGACTGGTGGCAAAGGGTTTCACCCAAAAATATGGAATTGACTTTGACGAAACTTTTTCCCCAGTAGTGAGGCATTCTACTCTTAGATTGTTAATTGCATTATCTGTTAAATTGGATTTAAACATTGTGCACTTAGACGTAACCACAGCTTTTTTGAATGGTCAATTAGAGGAAACCGTTTATATGAGACAACCAGAAGGTTTTGTAAATCCTGGTCATGAAAACAAAGTTTTAAAATTAAAGCGTGCGATATACGGATTAAAACATAACGAGTTTGGTACAATAAGGTTGAGATTGTTTTAGGAAATTTAGGTTATCAAAAATCCGAATATGAACCTTGTGTATTTTTAAATTGTCAAAATGATCTCATAACAGTCATTGCATTGTGTGTTGATGATTTTTTCATATTTTCTAATAATGAGACAGAAACAGACATTTTAAAAAGGGAGTTAGCTTCAAAATTTAAATTAAACGATCTCGGTCAAGTTAAACAATGTCTTGGTATGAATATAAATATAAAAAAGGACGAAGGCATTATAACTTTAGATCAAGAACATTACATAAATCAATTTCATGAAGAAACGCACTGGAAAAGTGCAAAAAGGATTTTAAGATATGTACAAAAAACTAAAAATTATTGTTTAAAATTTGAAAAAGATAATGTAGATTTAGTGGGTTTTGTAGATGCCGATTGGGGCAGCAATTCTGTTGATAGAAAATCCTACACAAGTTTCTGCTTTAAACTTTCAGGCTGTGCTGTATCATGGGAAAGTAATAAGCAAAAAACTGTGGCACTCTCCAGTACAGAGGCCGAATACATGGCTGTAGCCGAGGCTTCGATAGAGGCTATTTATTTAAGAAATCTGTTAGGTGAATTGACAGGCACACTGAATTGTATATTACTGTATAATGATAGTCAAAGTGCTCAAAGATTGTCGTCTAATCCCATGTTTCACAAAAGAACAAAGCACATAGATATGCGCTATCATTTTGTAAGGGAGACGATTGCTAATAAGTTAATTAGTCTTGAATATTTACAAACAGATAATATGCCTGCAGACATTTTTACAAAAGCTTTAGGTTCAAATAAGCATCACAGGTTCTTGAAAAGTTTAGGTGTAGAATGTAAGCATTTATAATATTTTAAACTAGTGGGGGTGTTAAAATATGAGTTTAATATATTACTTAAACTGCTAAAGTAAATGCTAAAGCTCATTGTAGCGTCACCTATTATTGTATACCAATAACTACTTACTAAGTTCTAAACTGTTACGCATGTTCTTTTACCTAAATAAAGTAGTACGTTTTCATAACTCGTTGAAGCTGGTTGTTTTTATTTCACTCCGTTTTAACAAATATTGGCTAATCACATTTTCTATTATTGGTCGCCCCACATAATGGTATTGGACTTGACTACATCAAATAAAGATTTTCTGAACAAGAATTATTTTTTCTTAAAATAATAAAACACTTCAATTTGTTGTAATCTTTGACTTTACACTAATATGGTGACTAGAAGTACAGATGATTCTAAAAGTCCTTGCTCATTATATAAATTTCCTTAAAATATGTTGCTGCGAGAGATCGACTATAACCCTAAATCTTTTTTTTATTCTTACAGAAAGAAGAATTAAGTCCCAAGACGAGCTTCCTGTTGAATAATTATCGAGTATTTATATATTATTACTGAGTGAATAAATTCTTTTTGCTACAATATATCTTTTATTCCAGTCTTATTCCATGAGCTGGGAATTATATCCTTAATATACCAGCAAATAAACTGCTATTTAATTTAATATTTCAGTTATAATATAATTATTGAAGTCTTCAGGATGGATGAGTAGTTATTTTTTATTGGATTGTCATGAATTAAAATGAGCTGTGAATATTTTTGTCAGGTGCATAATCCTTTTTGTGATACTACCTACATTTACAATTAGAGAAGTAAAACCATTTTCTTGTTGACGGTCAGTAGTTAGACTATGTGAGTTCTGGCTCAAAATCCCATGTTATTTTAAAGGGGCCTCAAACTTAGCGAAAATATCACAATCCAAGATGGCGGTGGCTTGCGACACCGTATACCGTGCAAGCATATATCATCGCTAATTTTGAGGCCCCTTTAAAATAATATGGGATTTTGCTATGTATATTTACTAATTAACAACAAATTAAAAAAAAATTCACATACACATGTCAACTTTAAATTACGGTCGACAGGAATCGATATCAGAACAACTAGTATTTCCCTTTTTTACTTTTAAATTTATATATTATCGGAGACCCGCTCGTAAAAAAGGGAGTTTATTCACGCGTCAGCGTGTTAAATCCCGTATATTCCAGATGAATGAACGCTTTTAAAAGTAAAATAACACTTTTTATTAAGACCTTTTTAAAAATTTTGTTTCCAGGCTGAAATATAAATCCAAACATACAAGTTTTATCAACTAATAATTTTTTTCTTCTTTAGATGTAATGTAATAATTAAATCGATCCCATTGTAAAAAGCGTTAGTATATACAATCAACCCTCCTTTGCTAAGAGTATTGATTTTCTAGGGGACCCTTTTTTTTCCACCCCAGCTCAATAGGTAATTAAGATATATGTATAAAAGGGGGTCTGTCTGTATGTAATATATATTCAGTTGCATCATTTTTAAAAGCATATTCCAGAAAATAATTATCATTTCTAACAAAAGAATTTAATTAACAGTCAATCGTGGTCGAGTCGACCACCCTCGGCCCTATGACGTAATGTCCTTAAAAACTATAGGTGGAAGCAATAGTCAGCGAAAAGAGACCGCTCGTGATCGCGTGAAGTGGTCGGACATGAAGGCAGCCTTTAAGTCGCGCATCCGGACTGCTGTAATCACCAACATCAAGCATATCGAGCCGAAAGCATTCATGAGTGACTGCTCAACCATTTTTCAACGACGTATTCTAAACGCCTTAAAGAAAGATGCAGCGTTAAAAGTAAACACGATTTTAACTGGATTATTCGAGATCAAGAAGAGAGATGAGATCATAGAGGAAATAAAGTTCTTGAATACAAGAAATGCAGCCATTTATCAGGATAGTGATATATCCCAGTGGTTCGTAGACAATATCCAAAACTCTATACTGAAAGATCTCGAGGAATTTCAAGTAAGTTTAAAAAATCTCATAAGTTAGAAATAAACTAATGCGCGCATATTTCTTTATCTAGCAAAAGGAGAGCGGATGGAGCCTCAAATCAATCATCAACCTTCAAGTAAACATCAATAAGTTTACCCAGCAGCTAGGCTCTTCATATATCGATCTACCCAAGCAGATTAAAAGGAAGAAAGCTTGTATCAACGTGCACAATAATGATGAAGCCTGTTTCGCATGGGCCGTGACATCAGCATTATATCCATCAGCTCAAGAACTACATTCTAGCAGGGTTAGCAGTTACCCACACTTCTCTACAATACTGGATCTTATAGACATTACAATGCCGATGACGATTAAACAAATACCCAGATTCGAACGCCAAAATAACATTTCCGTTAATGTATACATCCTGGAGAAGCAGAAGGGTAAGAAAAAGTTCAGCGTGCACCCCACGTATTTAACAAAAGATAAACAGGACAAACATATCAACCTCTTGCTTCTCCAGGATGTATATTACAATGCTGATGAACAGATAGCTGATGATGATTGTAAGCCACGCTTCCATTATGTCTATATCAAGAATCTAAGCCGGTTACTATCATCACAGCTCAGCAATGAGCAACATAGTAAATTTTTCTGTGATGCCTCCACTACTTCCGTTCACAAAGAAGATTACAACTTCATACTGAAGACTGTGTTAAAATGACTGATTGTCGAGTGAGGCTACCAACAGCTGAGCAGGCAAAAGTACTATTTAAAAATCATAAGCATAAAGAATCAATGCCATTCATCATATATGCCGATTTAGAGTGTCTGCTGATACCGACTAGTGAAAAGGACAAGGTACAAGACCATATCCCCCATAGTAATATTCGAGCTAAAATGAAAATATATTTATCATCTATATGGAATCACATCAACCGGTAATAGAGCACATAGTTTTACAATTGATATATGAGAGAAATTTTCACACCACGTTGCTTAATGATGATGATAAAGCCTACCAGAGCTGCTGACGGAAGGCAAGGTGGGTAGTAGTAGCGTGGACTTTTTACTGCTGTTCTCTATTTTCGATCTGGGGCTCCAAGGGCTGTAAAGAGAGAGAGAGAAACAAAATTATGATGTGTTAATATTAAGGACCCCTCTGTTGATTACTTCATTATCCAGGGGTAGACCAATACGCAAATAAAACTGCGTAAAATCTTTTGAAATTAATACAATTTTATTCAATTACCTGAAAATGATATACAAAAAAAGAGATACTTACGTACGTTAATTAAGTAGAACTGTAACCCTCATCGACGTCATTTGAATCCATAACTTCAAATTACACACCAATATTGCAAAAGGTATTTACATCAGTAAAAAGAAACATTGTTTAGGGTTAAATTGTCGAAATTAGAGTTGTTGTAAGGGTTAAAAGGGATAAATGACTGAAATACCAACTGAACGGTTAACTATAACTATAAACGAGATATATTCTAAAATGCGCAAAGTGCAACAAGTATGTTAGTAAATAAATTAGGGTGAGTAGTAAATAGTTTCCCTCTTCATTTAATTTTGTTAATGTACTAAAGAGGGTCCTACTACCAACCGAAAATCAATAAATGTATGCGTACTTTGCAAATTCACCCTTTGTATCTGTTGATATTGAAAGAAAATTACTATCTAAATGTTTGCGTCGAGAAGATAAAGGGCTGGACTCATACTATCATGCTAAAGATAGGAGGATATGTAATATAGGTGAACCGATATCGGATAATGATGTGATCTCTAGACAATAAATAATGTCTACAAGAGAGTTAATAGGTCTATTTATATGCACCTGCAAGAAATCCCGCCCTTCTGACTTGCTGGGGAAAAAGAAAAAAAAACAATGCAGGGGTACACTATATCTTATTGACATAGAGCAAGGTGTACGGATCATTAACTTCAACCATTGTAGTGTATTCTCTTGGCACGAACGTGTATTAAATTTAGTTTTCGTTGGCTCTATGCGTATATACCCAAACCCTGACAATCATAAAAGCTAATTGAAAAAGTATATGAACTACTGAATCGTAAAGAATATATTAGAAGTATGACATCAAACTGAATAATAATATTATTTATTCTATGATATCTCTCCGGCTATAATTGAAACGTTTCGTGCTCGTTTTCGATACAGCTGTTATCATCCTTCTTTACGATGTACAACACGTAAAAATCTTCAACTCTTATTAAATTATTACGTAGATAGGAAACTTTTCATGAATTAGATTGTATAACTCTCCCGTAAAAAGACGTAATACATGATAAAACGATTACGTAACATTATATAGCACGATTCATTAAAGGGTGTTTGCATACAACTACGTACAAAACTAAAGGTCGTATTTCACCTCTTCTAAAATATTTAAATTAATCAGTCGCTTTATGAAATCTATAGAGAATTATGCAATCTTATTAAATAAGTCTAGAACAGTAGTCATGTTTTGTTAATTGTTTTCATTAATCTCGTATCAAATATATTCAGCAACTCTATATTTTGGAATCATACCTTTTGATGATGATGATACTTTTGTAGTGTGCTTTTACAACAATCTGTTCTAAATTACTTCAAATAAAAGGTTTAAATGTGTTCTTAACTTACTTATTTTTTACTTACACTAACCGTTGCTACTGACTATGAATGCTACTGTTAATGTTACTACCAATATTGCTAAAGGTATTTACACCAGTAAAAAGAAACATTGTTTAGGGTTAAATTGTCGAAATTAGAGTTGTAAGGGTTAAAAGGGATAAATGACTGAAATACCAACTGAACGGTTAACTTATTGAAAGCTCACTAGTACTAACTAACTATAAATGAGATATATTCTAAAATGTGCAAAGTGCAACAAGCAGGTTAGTAGATTTTCAACGATACATCTAGTTTGAGGAAGAAAAATAACTGATTAGCGCAGATAGGAAATGCGGTGGGCTTGGGCGATGTCTCAGTACCTGCTATATGGAGGATTTGAATGGGTAGAAGGTGATGATGATGATTTAGACAACTTTAATTTCAATGTACCGGCAGATAATCCTGAAGGATACATTCTCGAGGTTGATCTAGAATACCCTCAGGCCATTCAAATCCTCTATATGGTAGGTACTGAGACATCGTCCCAGCCCACCGCATTTCCTATCTGCGCTAATCAGGTATTTGATATAATACACTTAAAACTAGAATAAAAATAGTGTTCATATCAATATGATTATGTATTCGTCCTTTACTTCTTCTTCTTCTTCTTCTTCTTCTGGTCAGCTGATAGTAAATTTCGTTATTCGCCTGCATTATAAACTCTCTTTATGTTGTAAGAGTTCGTTCGTACGCGTTATACGTTTAATGAGACAATAGTATACCTATATATTAGAGACCTATGTATGACAGAGTGGGAATGATTTTCTATATTAACGTTTATGGTTTAATTCACACCTTAAATGAAACAACATCAAGTGATATACATGGTTTTATTTAGCTTTAATTTATTTCACATAATCACAGTATAATAGTTTATAAATATAAACAATAAAATCATTTTATCGAGTTTTATTTTCACATAAAACATATGAGAAAAATATATATATACAATCATTTTCTTTTTATATCAAGATTTTACATAAAGCTGGCGAAAGAAAATATATAAAACATTTTTTGCTATACATAAAAATTCATTCAAACATCTATGTTAAAAAAGTTCTTATAAAAAAGATGTGAAAGAATATATACATATATAGTATACACATTTACTTATAAAAGAAAAGAAATATACAAAACTATGTAGATATATACAATAACTAACAAGACTTATGAGGATGACTTATATAGAAGAAGAAATATATACATTAGAAAATATGATAACACTCTAGCATTTACATTATTTGTTGCAGGAAGAATAAAAAACTTATCTTTAACTTATATATTAACTCTATACAGTTATGTTAAGCAGGTATGCGATAGTGTCCCCATGGTAGAGTGTCATGCGTGCCGGGGATGATATAGCGCTTATCGTCGTGAGGGCTGAGCGCAATTTTAGTCTGAGAGATGGTTGAAACTCGATGTTTATCGGATCTGAACAGTTTTTGTTGCACACATGTTTCCTTGCCTTCGTTTAAACAGTTAACATAGTCATCGAAAGTGATATGATTTTTAACTATATGTTTCTTAACACCCTTCGCCTTCTTAACAGTTCTTCGGTTTTCAAGAGCCTGTCGAATCTCCGTATCACTTTTGCCTGCCCGCACCATTTTCTGTAGATCTAACATCTCCTCATCTTCATCTCTAAAAACCTTCGTCGAGTACATTTTTGATCGAAGGCCGACGAAATGCGTCATCGCCTTACCGGCGTTCTCGTCCTTCATCATACCCAATACTTTTTTATTAACGCGCGGGATGTCATATATATTATTCTCGGGGTAGTCACTGGTGTCGAAATGTTCATAAGCGTCACGTCTAATATCCTCATACAGATTAGACGTTTCGAAGACATATACAAGAGAATCTGTGTCACTATAGCAAATTCGCGCCTTGTCGCCGTAACGCCTTCTCATGTATGAGTAATGGAAGTAATACAGTTTTAATTTTGATATATCCAATATACACATGCCTACATATATGGGTTTGTTGAAATAAACTTCCGTTTTATTCAACTCAATAGCTACTAAATCTTCGGTAAAAATTGTGCTGGATTTAAAATTTGGCTTTGAGATGAGCGCTTCAGCACCGTAACGTCCTTCCCATTTGTTTACTAATTTGACTATCGAATGTTTTCTAATGTCTTCCATCGTCTTGCCGAAAACCGCGTTATTCATAAGTTTAAACAGGTTTTTCTCGAACTCGTTTTTAGCCTGCTTACGAAGTTCAGTGTTTAAGTCGATATATGACTTTAGCCAGTTGTTCTGCTTAAATTTCAAAACGCGGTGAATTTTGATTAACTTCAACCCATTTTCCAAACATTGCTGTAAATTCCGGTAATGTATGATGTATTGCTTCTTATCAGTAAGCGTTGCCATTAGTTTTGTCTCTTTTGAATTTGGCGGCGTGCGATGCTCAGGACAAAATGGAAGATCTGCATGAGCGTCGTGAATGGCTTGAGGGTATTCTAGATCAACCTCGAGAATGTATCCTTCAGGATTGTCTGCCGGTACATTGAAATAAAAGTTGTCTAAATCATCATCACCTTCTACCCATTCAAATCCTCCATATGGTAGGTACTGAGACATCGCCCAACCGTATTGATTATTAATATCATCATAAATTAAAAATGTTGTTGGTTTTTGAGGATTATAATTAGGTAGAAATTTGTTGTTGGCTTCAGCATACCGTTTTGAGCATTGGCATAGACCCCCGCGAATACCGCGCTCGATAAATAAAACTTTATCGATATCCGTAAGTAGTTCGAGATTAATTTTGGTTGACTTAAGCATACAATCCCAGGTGTATCCGGGTAGAGTATAGTAATGCGCCGGGTCTAAGCCGTACGAGTAGGGAAAAAATGAGAGTTCTGGACCCACCCCCCACTCCTGACCTTGACCTTGAACCTATCTCTCTCTAACACATGGTGACCTTGAATCTATCTCTGTCACCTAGACGTGGCACCACCGCATTCTCAAGGTCACCAATATGGCACCACCGCATTCTCAAGGTCACCAATATGGCACCACCGCATTCTCAAGGTCAACAATATGGCAACACCGCATTCTCAAGGCCATCAATATGGCAACACCGCATTCCCAAGGCCCTCAGTATGGCAACAATGCATTCAAGACCACTCTTCAAGGTCATCAAACACCATTCAAGGTCAAGCTTTAGATATATATAGCAGGTCGCATGTATTGAAAATGCAAAATGTGTGTAGAAGCGAGCTTGCAGAATACGTGCCTGACAGAACGAGTGTTATCATTTCGTAATTGGAAGGGTATACAAACCCCAAAATCTTTAGCTGAGGCCGGATTTGTGTATACGGGGCGTGAAGATAGAGTAGAATGTTTTTATTGCCGAGTGAACATTTTCAAATGGGAACCGTCGGATAGTCCAATCGTAGAACATCTGAAATGGTCACCACATTGCGTGTTTGCAAACGTGTTAGCACCCATAAACGTTGAAAGCGGTAGAGACGTTTGCGGTTAAAAGAAGATACAACATAGAATATAACACTAAGGAAGATGTTACCAATCAAGGCGGTAATATTATTAGCAACCTTGTACGAGGGTGTAGTGTACGTTGCAAAACTTCCAGACACAACAGCAGCTTTTATTTCATACAACTTCAATACGAGTGTGTGGTATGGAATGCAACCGGTGACGTTGCAACACATGGGAATGTTTAAACACGAGGTCGGCAATAGAACGCAAGAAGTACGATTCAGGGTCAAATTCGTGTACCCAACATATACCATGGATAGCGAGTGGCAAACCCTCGGGAATAGTCCGGTAGAACAATGTAAAGTCAGCAGCGAAACGTGTTACGCTTCAGTGGCGACCTTGGGCACCCTGTTAATCGCAGTAGTTGGTGTAAGCATGGGAACATATTGTATCGCTCGTTATCGTTACCACTAAAGACTATGACCTTGGCTCCCACCCGCCAACTGAAACCATGACCTTGGATCCCACCCCTCGACTCAGACCATGACCTTGAATCCCACCCGTCAACTCAGTGTATATAAACGCATACGCAAGAACACTTCAGTAGTACAGCATCTACACAAGAACAATTCAGCAGTACAGCATCATGAACGTGGTAGAGGCAACCGTTTTAGTAACATTCGATTTCGAGGACGACGAGGATGAAATGCGAGACGAAGAATTATATGGTGGGAACGTCGAGAAAACTTTAGACCACCACAAAGAGGCATTCATTAAACGCGTCAAAGAGAAGAGTGTTCTTGAAGCTGGTTATCTGGTGTTTGCGCTAGTGACGTTTGCATATTCCATGGACTTAAATGGGGAAAGGATATGGTTTGACGGAAAAAGTGGGACAGCGCCGAAACAATTGGAAGAACCGTTAGACGAATGGTACGATACAAATATAAAAATTCCCATCATGAGACGTATAGAGGAGTATAATACCGATAAGTTGCGAACGGAACATTTGTGTCGTTTCACCATACTAATAGCGGAGAGTTAAAGTGCTGTTTATAGACTAGTATAAGCCGGATAAGTTTCGAACAGAACATTGGCGTCGTTTCACCATCTTAATAGCGGAGAGTTAAAGTGTTGTGTTGTTTTTGTAAAGTCACAGAAACAGCCAGCGCATTATTTAGTGAAAAGTACGCCGAGGCTTAACTAATGTATTATTGAAATAATTGTACTCTGTAAACAAATACAAGATTGTAAATTGTAAAAGATAAATGTACTCTGTAAACAAATACAAGCGGGTAAATTGCATATGTATTTAGTTAAATAAACCACGTATTTATCTCATTATATCGTTTCATTTAAGACCGATCTCCGTCTCTTCTAGAGATTAGTTTAACGATTAAATCAAAAGTGAAACTAAGATTTAAAAATGTCATACCATTTTAATTTCAATTAGATTCTTACTTAACTATGAAAATATCCAGAGGAAAGATCAACACAACCTCAAGGTAAGAACGACACCAGACAGTCAGGAATGTGCAAACAAAGAAATTCCACAGACATCGTTGAGAACAGGTGAAACAAGGTTAAGGAGATTGTATTTACACAGAAAGGAGTGGCCAGACAGGCACGAATGTGCAGGCAGAACAAAAGAAATTCCGCAGACGTTGTTATGTTTACAAAAAAATGTACACGAAAGGTCAACACTACCTCAAGGGTAAGAACTACACCAGACAGTCAGAAATGTGCAAACAAAGAAATTCCGCAGTCTTTGTTGAGAACAGATGAAACAAGGTCAACGAGATTGTATTTACACAGAAAGAAGTGGGGGCACAGATATATCTATAACTTCCAAGCTTCACCACTCAGTTACATTTACAACAGTGAAGATGAACAACGAAATGAACAATGAAAGTGGAGTAGAAAGTGGAGTAGAGAGTTCGTCGCCGGAGGTCGACCGACCAGCGTCTCGGGGATCAAGTCTGTGGAGCGAGGATACGGAGATCCTCGTTGTGAACGACGTTGCGCAGGTAGAGGACCTGGAGGAGACTGAGGAGATGGAGGACGAGGTGGAAGACCTGGACGAGGTGGAAGACCAGGAGGAAACCATGGAAGTGCTGGTAAGTAACTAAATAATTTAACAAAATTACTTTTAACAAAAATACTTTTAACAAAATTACTTTTAAATAAAAGGAGGAAACGATGCAAGTGCTGGTAACTAACTAAACAATTTAACAAAATTACTTTTGAATAAAACACATAGATATGAGACATATATTTTTATTTTAATGTTTATAGCCGGAGAACGTTTTAGTGGCGATGTCGCGACCCGTACTAGTACGGGGGCGGTTTAGCACGCTGGTGCTGTGTTGCGTATGTAGGGAGACCTACATAACCGTCCCTCGGGACTATGACGCGGTGAGGTACGCCGCCACTCACCAAAAGTGTGAGGCATGCACATAAGTGAGTTAGAATTTGTATATTGTAATAAAATTACGTTTTAATTTACCCCGTGTTTTGCAGGTGCAGCGCGAGTGTAAACAATCCCCAAAAAATCCCCCAAAAAAATCCCCAAAAAAAATAAAAAAAAAATCAAAAAAAAAATCAAAAAAAAAAAAAAAAAAAAAATCAAAAAAAAAAAAAAAAAAAAAAAAAAAAAAAAAAAAAATCAAAAAAAAATCAAAAAAAACTAAAAAAAGTTAAGGTAGGTTAGGTTAGGTTAGTTGAAAACTAGATGATACTACAAAGAAAACAAAGCTGATACTATAGTAACCCCCTTAAATGAATTTTAAGGGGTGTCAAGGTAAAGGTGAGGTAAACAACTGGGGGGGGGGAGGAGGCATGGGGAGGGATGGGTGGTGGGTTGAGGGGGGGGGGGTTTGGGGCCGGGGGGGGAACGAAAATTGAAAAATCAGCGCTCTAGCTCTCAAGGTTAACGAAGGGCAAGAATTCGATTGCTCGATTTGCTAAGTAGAGATAAATGAAGGTCGTCACGGGTATGCTGTTGACCACAATTGAATGGTCATAGAGTATTTCCGGGTTACAACAAACTTTTGGATTTTGGTTTTTTTGGAATTTTTTTTTTTTTTTTTTTTTTTTTTTTTTTTTTTTTTTTTAAATTTTGGATATTTTTCAGAGAGTATTGTCTGGTTGCTACAAACTGTTGAATTAAAACAACATAGTGAGTAATGGGTCAGACGGTTTTAGTGACTTTTTGTTTACGGTTATAATATCTACAATTTCTTTTATTGTATACAATCAAATCATCAATTGTAAAGGAAAAAGAATTATTTCATGCTATTTTTTATTTAAAATGTGTTGGTCCTAACTAAATAATATTAACAAAAGTACTAAATAATATTAACAAAATTACTAACTATAATGTCTACAATTACACATCACTGCTGATCCATCTCCATCGCCAACCGTGCATTCAATATTTGAAAGTAAAGGCTGCCGTGACAATTATCATCGCAGGTACACTCATCCGCATCGTTGCCTCCAAACTGGGATACCGGACCGAGGATATGCAACCGTTCGCAACACGCAATTGGGTCGAAGGTGTTGTACAGCATCCGTTTCATGCAGCCATCACACCAATGGGATGGTACGTGGGAAATCGATCTCGACACCGTTGTGTGGTATTGCTGTGGTAGGGTGGCCTTACTACACACACTGCGTATGCAGCCCTTGCATAGACGCTTCTCTTTCCACGTGTAGTATGACCACCACAGACAGTACGGGACATCTGCCACTGTAAAGCACCCCTGCAATACCGTAGCCACCTGTTGAAACCGTAGGGTTCGGTTTGCACAATCAAGGTCCTCCAGGTCACCGAAACGGTCTTCATCATAATGTCTTTCGGAGTTAGCGGTTGTATACCAATACCATTTCCACATCACCCATAGTTCGAACACTAGGCGTTCAATTCCTATACCTATGGATGATTGTGGATTCATCAGCTCTCGATGGTGGCGGGCGATGGATACATGTGGACCCAAGGAGGCAGCGATGCAGCGTAACGATTGAGCCCGTAGGCTGAGCCAGCGATCCCATTTCTGCGCATCTGGCGCGGTATCTCCTTCAACGGAATGTGGTATGCGAGGTGCGATGACGGACATTGTGATGTGTTACCTGGTGTGGAAAACACTCCCTATTATATCGAAGTTACAACACCCACGGAGGGAGTGGGAAGTGGAACACCTTGAGGTACCTATACACCAATGCCCTTGAGAAAATGTAAGGTTTCTGTCTAGACACCGACCTATACACCAATGACCGTGAGGAAATGCAAGGTTTCTGTCTATACACCACTGACCGTGAGGAAATGTAAGTATTTGCGCGAATGCACGGTAAAGTGGTGGGGGTGATGGAGGGGTTCAAGGTGAAGGAGTGGGGGTGAAAGTGGGGTTCAAGGTTAGGGAGTGGGGGTGGTTCGACAAAACCGGAGGGCGACGAAGCGGAGCGTCAGTCTGTCTTCGTTCATCATGGATACATCATCTAGTAGTGTTACCAGTGTTGGTGAAGTGAATAAGTGTCGTTGTGTGACATTGTCCTTCTGGTCAAAATTATCGATGAAGAAAGCGTGCCCGGTACATGTGCCGCGTACACCATCTCCAGTTGCTGCGTGCCCGGTACTTGTACCAACTATCGAGCGTGCACCATCTCCAGTTGCAGCGTGCTCGGTACATGTTCCGCGTACACCTTCTCCAGTTGCTGCGTGCCCGGTACTTGTGCCAACTATCGAGCGTACACCATCTCCAGTTGCTGCCGCAAAGAAGATCATAGTACTACAAAATGTGGTAGTAAAGGCGGCAGCCGTTAATGTGGAGAAGCCGAAGTACGACATGCTTTCCGGGCGTTCACAACCTTTACTGCGAGAGCTGTTGACTTCGACAAATGTGTTTTACGCTGTTGGAAGTTTGCACATGAGAGGAATCCCCATCGTGACGGTCCAGGAAGCACCTGCGGCATCACCATGTGCGGGTGAGTGGGACTCCCAATTGTTGAATAGCCCACCGGGCAGCGAGTATGATATCTCAATTCGGGGGTCCCTTTTGGGGGATGCATCACCATCTGCAACCGATGATGAAGTGAACCTGCCCATGGAGATTGCTGCAAGTGCAAATGTAATTGTTGATGAAACGGAGTCGGACTGTTCCACATCAATTGCAAGCGATCCTGACGATGACGATGAGGAGTTAATCATTCCGGGTACCCCCTGTGATGACGGGGTGCATGACCATTTGGACATAGACACAGCGACACTTATGGAGGTTTCTGATGACACAGCGTCCATACAGTTGTCCGGCAGCATCAGAGACTTCACAACTTCGGCGATGGTCTTCATAGATGGTGTACCATGCGAGAAGCAGTCTTTACCGCTTGCTGTCGTTGATGACGCACAGCAGACAAGGATTACACGACGGTTAAGAGAAGTGGCGTCCGGTTTGCGAGGGTGTGAGAGTGAACGCATCGCTCTCCTCCAACGCAAAGCGGAGCTCTTAGCTGCTGTGGAAAGATATGAGATCAAAATCAAGAGTATCAAGACGCAGCAGCTACGACAAGTGATGGAGGAGTTGGGGTCCTGTGAGAGCGACCGCCTCGCACTTTTAACCGAAGCGGAAAACTTGTCAGCTTTGCGTCATCAACGACGTTAACGGTTGGTATAACTGTGACCTCCCACTAACAATAACCCAGTCCTCTTCCTATCCCGGTCGGGTTTGCATAACACGTCCTCGTCGTCCCGACTGGAAATCAGTATCGCGAACGTTAGTGGTAAAAGTTGATGTAAAAGCTTTATCGTTTGCCAGTGCGTTCCCGTTTACTGATTACAAAGAATATGCATGTGTGTAGCTGTGGCGCGTCCTTCACCCGACGGGATGCCTTAGCCCGTCACCGAAGAGAAAGCTGCCGTGGACCGCTGGACTACCCATCCACGAGCGGTAAGTAACCATTCCTGTGAAGTTGTATGATGTGATACGAGTATTTTGTTGATTACAGCTGGGGGAGCTTCGGATGCTGTAGGTTATACCGGTGAAGGACCTGCATCTAAGAAAGCGAAAAAAACCTCCCCGCAAGGTACGTGTACACATTGTTAACGGCTTTAGTGTTAGTGATCTGTGCAATTGTTTCAGGAAATACCTCCGCGACGGTGTATTGCGATGTGTGCGAGCTGGATGTTCCACGACGTGGCTACGCTGGACATCTACGAAGCAACCGCCACAATCGTCGTAATACCGCGTCAGTGCAGTCGGAGGAAGTGGTGGTCCTGGAGACGGCTTTCAAGTCGCGTATAGCCAGTTATCGAGTCTCGGTGAGAAATCATCACATAAATCTCAGAGAATTTACTGATGAGACCCGCGAAAATGTGTTAAGACTATTAGAAAGAAACGTTCAGCGCTTTCGTAGTGTGAAAGTCAATCTAGAAGTATTCGGAATGTACTTTTTGGAAAGTCAAAATTTGCACGAAATTAAATCGTTTAATACGCAAAATGAGATTGTGACCGGGACTTCGAATCTGACCGATTTGTATGATGATTTCGTTGAGGTGCTGGATACGAAGATGTCGGACTTTAATGATCGGAACTCAGGTAATGCATAGTTACGGGTTACGATTCGATTGCTAATTGTAGGGTCCTTGCAGGTTGGGTACTGGAGCAGCTGTTATTTATAGAAGTCAACGTCAATAAATACAACCCGCTCCGTGCTTCCTCCTATGTTCCACTTCCGCCGTCGATACAACATAAAAAGGCTGTAATCAACGTGCAAAATAACGATCAGTGCTGTTTTGGTTGGGCCTTGGCGTCCGCTTTGTATCCGCCGAGGAGACATTCCAACAGGACGACTTCGTATCCAAATTTTGCACAACTGTTTGATTTTGAAGGTATCACCTTTCCTGTCAAACTGGATGCTATTTCGAAATTTGAAGCGCGTAATCCACGCTTATCTATTAACGTGTATGGTTTGGAAGCTGCATTTAAAGACGGAGAAATGAAACAAGAAGTTGTAGGGCCTCTGCATTACTCTAAGCAAAAGAAAGAAGTACATGTAAATTTATTATTAATTTCTGATATGGAGGGTAATAGTCATTACTGTTGGATAAAAAACCTTTCGCGTTTGGTATCGTCACAGTTGTCGGCTCACAATGGAGAAAAACACTTTTGTGACGGCTGTTTGCAGTATTTTCCAAGTGAAAGTAGATTAAAACAACATACCCGTTTTGATTGCAATCATGTTTACACCAAGTTACCAACTATCGAACCCGTATGCAATAAATGGGGGCACGACCGGCCGGGTAATCTATTGAAGTTTGATAATTTTCAAAAGCAACTTACAGTACCTTTTGTCGTTTACGCGGATTTTGAAAGTGTGTTGAAACCTTTGGACACGGTTGAGCCGGATCCTAGTGGAAAATTTACCATGACATCGTACGAACACGAACCACATTCGTTTGCGTATTACATTAAGTGTTCCTACGATGACGCGTTATCTAAATTTGAATTGTACCGTGGTCCGAATGCAGCAAGTGAGTTTATGCTGCGCTTAGAAGGAGATGTTAGAAGGTTGTATAAGGATCATTTAAGACATGTTCAAGACATGCGACTTTTATCGTGCCGACAAACTTTCAACTATGATAATGCAACCGTGTGTCATATTTGTGACAAACCCTTTGGTGAAAACGACGTTAAGGTGAAAGATCACTGTCACCTCAGCGGCGAGTACCGCGGGGCGGCTCACTCCGGGTGCAATTTAATGTATCAAATTCCCGACTTCATACCGATATTTTTCCATAATTTGACGGGATATGATTCACATCTATTCATAAAGCAATTGGCATTAGAAAAAGAAGCAATCGAAGTGATTGCGCTCAATAAAGAGAAATACGTTTCGTTTTCGAAACAGCTTTTGGTAGATGAAATTAGGGACGGGTCCCAACGAATACAGGTATGTCTTAAAATGCGCTTTCTGGACAGTTTACGATTTTTAAATTCTAGTTTGGATAAGTTATCTCAAAATCTAACTTCCGACCAGTGTTTGACTATCAAAAAGTATTTTGGAGATGGGGTTAGCTTCGACTTACTGCGACAGAAAGGTGTGTTTCCCTATTCGTACGTCGACAGCTTCTCCAAACTCGCACAGGACACGTTGCCGACGTATGAGGACTTTTTCGATCGTTTGACAGGGGAACACGTCTCTCGATCGCGGTATGCTCGCGCTGTGGAGGTGTGGAATACGTTTGGTTGCACGACTTTGGGCGACTATTCGGATCTCTATTTGAAAACCGATGTCTTACTTTTGACTGATGTCTTTGAAAACTTTAGACGTGTATGTCTTGAAAATTACAAGTTAGATCCGGCGCAGTATTTTACTGCACCGGGTTTAAGTTGGGATGCTATGTTGAAACGCACGTCTGTAGAACTGGAGCTGCTCACGGATCTGGACATGCTCCATTTCTTTAAGAAAGGTATTCGGGGAGGTGTCAGTACCTGTGTTGGCAGGAAGTGTTTCGCGAATAATACGTTTCTTCCAAATTATGACGCGTCCAAGCCCCATTCTTTTATTATGTATCTCGATGCTACCAATCTCTACGGTTACAGTATGCGACAGTATCTGCCGCAGCGCGACTTTGAATGGCTTAGTCCGTACGAAATTGAACAGTTCGATCTAAATTCCGTGGCGGAAGACGCCGATATGGGTTACGTGCTGGAAGTAGATCTACACTACCCAACGCGGTTGCACGATTTACATAATGACTTTCCTTTCTGCCCCGAACCTCTGGTGCCGCCTACGGGAAACGCGCGTCACCCAAAATTAATTCCAAACTTGTTCGATAAAACGCGTTACGTTATCCACTATAGAAATTTACAACAATGTCTTAAGCATGGTTTAGAATTAACCAAAATTCATCGCGTGTTAAAATTTCATCAGGCACCCTGGTTGCGTTCCTATATTGATTTGAATACCACGTTACGTAATCAGGCAACTAACGAAGCGGACAGGGACTTCTTTAAATTAATGGTTAACAGTTTATTTGGCAAGACAATGGAAAATGTCGATAAAAGGGTGGACGTTCGTTTGGTTAGTCATTGGGAACGTCATGGTAAAAAGCATGGGGCTGAGACGTTAGTAGCAAAGCCTCAATTCAAAAGCGTTGCTGTCTTCTCGGAAAATTTGGTCGCTATAGAGTTACAAAAAGTGTCGGTTACATACAATAAACCGGTGTACGTGGGTTTTACTATTTTGGATCTTTCTAAAACGATAATGTATGAATTTTTTTATGATTTTCTCAAACCTTTATATGGTGATAACGTGCGCTTGCTGTACACAGATACTGACTCTTTCATTATAGAAATTAGTACTGAAAATTTTTATGCTGATATGAAGCAACACTTAGATAAATTTGACACCTCAAAATTCCCACCTGACAACATTCACGGTATACCGCGCACGGCCTCGGTGGTTGGTAAAATGAAAGATGAATATTGTGGAGTGCCCCTCTGCAGTTTCTACGGTGCAGGTGCTAAAACGTATTGTGTAAACGTGCTTGACCGCGACGGTGAAATGGCGATTAAAAAGGCGAAAGGGGTAAAAAGGGCGGTAATTAAGCGCGATCTCACCGTTGAGGACTACCGTCAGGTTGTGGAAGATGGTGTGGTGCTCTTCCGAAAAATGTTTATATTCAAATCACGTTTACATGCTATGTACACAGAACTTCGGAATAAAGTAGCGTTATCACCAGCCGATAACAAACGTTACATTATTCCCGGGTCGCACAACACTTTAGCATGGGGACACCGCGATATTCATCCGGGGCGTGATAGTTATCAGAATTTGGATCGTCTGTTAGAATTACTGCAAGCCGAAATGTAATTTTGGAACTCGTTTGTTGGTAGAACCGACGGTACTGATTAGTATTATCGCAGAGGCCCCCGGCTACGTTGACAACAGCCTTTTCTTTGTTATGAATTATTGTAAATAGTATTTATGCTTTGTAGTTTATAACCGTATATATTTGATGTATTTATTATGATATTGATTAATGTGAATAAATTATATACATCATACTCTGTGTTTCTGTAAAGGTAGAAGAAATAAAACACACTATTGATATCAAAAAGTGATTTATTATTGTTTACTGCTTACATAAAATGATAGTTATATATTAACATTGCAACACACTGCATGCACTATACTACTTAATGCACTATATCACGTGCTGCTATATACGAGTTGTGGGTATTATCAAAGCCCAACCACTTCACTAAAACTTGATCTCCCTTTTTTTTTAACACCTTCTCTACTAAAAATACTTCAGGATGTTTAACCATCTGTAATTCCTCCGTGTAGAAGCCTCCACGTATCTCTTCCCCGTTCATGTCTTCCAAGATATACGTTATGGGATTGGTTCGATTAACCTTTTTAATTTGAAAGATTTCGGTACTCCATGTGGGAGTATAACCTTTCGCAAACGCTTCCCGATGCTTGCTGATTCGTACGTGATCACCGACTGTGAATTTAGCACTTCGCAGGTCGATGGTTTTCTGGAAATCGTAAACTGTTTGTAAAAGACTCTTGGCGTTGCTGTGGTTCACTTCGATGGGTTTGTAGCCGGTGGTGCGGTGTACTGTATCGTTGTATTGGTTAACAACCTTTGGTAATAACTGCAACCACTTATATGACCCTTGCATGGAAAATTCCTTCCACATCTTGTTTTTAAGAGTTCGGTTTACACGTTCTACCGGACTTGCTTTCATACTAGAAAAGGTGCTGTAATGGTTGATGTTGAACGTTTGCATTAGCTTACGAAAATGCTGGTTGTAAAATTCCTTCCCCATATCCGTTTGTAAATTGTCGGGAGTACCTCCTGTTGATGTTAATAATTTTTTCATTGCTTTCGTGACGTCTTCACCGGTTTTTCGTTTAAGTGGACACGCCCAAACACGCTTGCTAAACATATTCAACAATACTAAAATATATCGAAAACCTTTATTTATTTTAGCATAAGGAATCATTTCCACAAGATCGGCCATGTACAAATCGTTCAGGTCTTTTACGATTACGCGTCTTCTTTGAAATCGTTTACGAGCAGGTTTATGCAATTCTTCAATTATTTGACGTTTTATACTCATTTAGAAAATGCTGGAACACTAATAACAGCTTCAAAAATAAATATGTCCTTTGATCCAGGCTTCTTCACTTTAAACTTATCCCCTTGCTTCAATGACACTCCGATGAGTGATTCGGCATCGTATAACGTATCGTTTAAAAAGATTTGCGCATCTGTGGGATAGTATTTGATTTGTTTAATGATACCTTTTGTTAGAGGAACGACATACTCGAAGTTGGTGGAGTTCAAAAGTGCATAACCGTTTGCATGGTTGTATATTCCCATCATATACAACATTGTCTCGTAGTGTAAATTAGACACGTCTTCTAAAAAGAATACTTTTGCACGAGCGTCGAGTTTAACTCGGACAGGAGTTTTATGAAGATGTTTACCGAACTTATCCAGAGTCATCGTCGTGAGGTACTGACGATATATGATGATATGGCTGACTAATAACAGCTTCGAAGTAAAATGGGACGGCTGTAGACGGATATAGCATCATTGTTGTGTACCTTACATTTGGTATATCGTCTAATAGGTACACTTTCGAACGAGTGTCGAGGGGTTTTGTGAAGATGTTTCCCGAATTTATTGAGCGTCATGATTGCACTAACGTTAGCAATATTATGAAACGGATCGATACGCGTGTGATGATTTATTCGATAATTTTAGCAGCTCTCAATTCATCGATAATATATATGATTTCATTAGTGTGACCGGTGTGGCCAGCCGACTTTGAACTTAAAAGGAGTCTCAATCTGTCCACTAGTTTATTAGGATCTTTCCAAGGTATAAATTCCACCTGTTTATCATTATAGTTGAGAACGCGCATATCACCACCGCCACGTTTTGGTAATGTGCGAGTTTTCGATCGCGTGACCGGTGTAGTAGGTGTAGACTCGCTTCGAAATCTTGCTCCAGGAGTAGTTAGAAGGGGTCTAATTATACTTGAATATTTCTTTCCGGTTCCGTGTAGCTGTGCACCCTCAATGTAACCTCTTCTGGTAGCATTGGTACGTGTAAGAAGGTCCTTATACTTCTGCAAGTCTGATTGGGTGTATCCAATAGGTGCTTTTTTAAATACTAATTCGTAAAAACCAGGAGTGCCTGTATATTTAAAAATTGTGCCTGAGGGTTTTTTAATAATAAAGTCGTTCTCGTCAAAAGTGAGTACGGCGTCTCCGATTAGGTACTGGTGAGATTCCGGATGGAATCGTACGCCATAATGATGATCGAACTCGTTCTTAGTATCCTTGAACATGTTTTCCATATACATTTTAGCTCTACCAGAAAAGGTCTCATCTATGTAAGTTTGGAATTCCGGACTGAATCCAACAGCAGCAAGTTGTTCTTTCAATTGATCCAATGTTGGGACCCCAGATTCTTCCAGGACTTCTGTTTCAAAAACTGAGATATCAGGTGAGGGAACGCTAGTAGTGCGCATTCTTTGGGTGATAGGTGATGGTTCGTGAGGTATTCGTCTTGCGGGTGGAAGTCGTTTATAAAATTTTTTTGGGGTCGAGGTAGGTATGGGAGAAGACACTTCCGTTTTTAAGGGTTCTTCTTTCGGAGTTAATAATTCCGTTTTAACTCCGGTTATAAACTCACGCAATGGTTGAGTGATAGGTTGATAGCGGCGTTGTAGTTCCACTTCTGACCGTGCAATTTCAGACTTGAGACTTTTGTATTTCTGTTTAACATGACGTCGTGCTTTAACCAAGTCTTCTGCTACACGCTTATCCATGTTTACTAAAACGTTTAGTTCGTGTCTTCGGTATTTATGGTGAAGTAACAGTCGAAACCTTTTCGATAACGTCCTCCATTAAGTGGATAATCTTTGTCGATTACTAAAAAGCCATATTTCTCCTTCCAACAGTGTAAACACAAGTGTTTAAACGCTTCGAGAGTCATATCCCCGCTAACATGATCGTTAAATATGTGTTTTAAGTTAGTATTATCCTGCTTAAACACGACAATGAGATTTGAATTATCTCTTACGAGTTGTTTAGGTATCGCAGAATATGTCTGACATAAATAAAAACAGTCGATGTGCTTATGTCTCCCGAAGCAGAAGTAATCACGTATGGTGCTTTGACTATCGCAAACTACATCGTCGAAGATAATAACCGAGTTTTGGTTTGCATCCTTAGGCGGTAATATAGTTTCAGAAGAATCGTATTCGAAATAACCGATGGGTAATGATCGAAACAGGTCGCGCAGATATGCGTATTTCGGTTGATAAAGAGATTTACTATAAACATATACGTTTTCGAAGCGTAAACCGTTTGGATGTTCTAGTAAACTTATCATTAGGTTGGTTTTACCACATCCGGAACTGCCTACTATTATACCGCGTTTGCATCCTGCACCCAACAATACGCTATGTTTAAACACTTGTGGCGTCGGTGAACAATTATCCCGATTTACAACCGGTAATCTGTGTCTCTGATGCACCAACTTTAGCTGCTCCATGTAGGACACGTTGTGAGGGAAGAGCACACGTGTGTGATATATATAAATATATGTAGACGGGTCACTTACAGTCACTCTTCACCTGTGATAGGAGGAGTAATGTGTTATGAAACGTACTCTGCGAAAAGCGGATAATCGTCAATCAACTCGTAAGGGGAAGGGAGTGATCAACACTCTCATTAATAAGTTACCGTTAGAATTACATTTACCAGGGTATAACTACTGCGGACCTGGCACCCGTTTACATCAAAGGCTTGCTCGTGGAGACAAAGGAATAAACCCGTTGGATGAAGCTTGTAAAGAGCACGACATAGTCTATTCAAAAACTAACGATCTTGGTGAACGTCATAAAGCCGATAGTATATTAGGACATAAGGCGTGGACTAGGTTTCGTTCTAAGGACGCTCGTTTTGGAGAGAGAGCGGCTGCACTTACTGTGGCCGGCATTATGTCTGGAAAAAGAAAATTGGGTATGGGTGTTCGACGGCGATCTAAGGTGAAAAGAAGGGGTACTTTAACGTTCAACAACGCCATCAAATTAGCTAGAAAACGTATTGGTGGTAAAGTAAAAAAGTTATCTTTAAAACGATCTGCTCGTCTTGCCCTAGCGGCCTTGAAACGTAAACGTATCATTGCTCCCAAAGGTCGGATTATACCTATTCCCAAGCAAGGTGGTTTCCTACCGCTGATTCCTTTATTTGCCGCTCTCGGAGCTATAGGCTCGTTAGGAACTGGAGCAGCTGCGGTTGCCAAAGCAGTGAATGAAGCAAAAGCAGCGAAATCAGCGCTCGAAGAAACGAAACGACACAATATAGCGATGGAGCAAGCGCCTGTAGGAAAAGGATTATATTTGAAACCGTACAAAAAAGGATTAGGATTGTATTTACGACCTCCAAAAAACTACCCTTAAAGCTACCACACCGACCACTGACCAATATCGATCTGTCAAAGTACGTAAACGAGTTAAAAATTCCATACTTCAGAGGTATTTTTATGCGAAACGGGTTACCGAAACGTATCCGTAAAAACGAATGTGGAATTGTGAATTTGGATGATACAGATGGGGAAGGTACGCATTGGACATCGTATGTTAAACGTGGTCGACATATATTATACTTTGATAGTATTGGACAGTTAAAACCCCCACTAGAACTCGTTCATTACTTTAAAAGTGATGGTAGCTTAAACGTTATTAGTTACAACTATGATGCTTTTCAGAAGCTAAATTCGTACAATTGTGGACATTTAGCGCTGAACTTTTTATATGAAAACACTCCTTAACATTTCCTCAGTCTTACTGGGAATGTTGAGATGTCTCAAACATTTATCTTCTCCGCTACAACGTCTGTTTTAACTTCTCCTTTTAACCCTCCCATATATTTGGATCCTACAAAACAATGGGTTATGCGTTTGACAAATTTCGAAACGTTCAATACTGTTCCGAACGTAACGGATAAAAACAACGTGTTTAAAATGGGAGAAAGAATAATAAAGATACCTACTGGATCATATGAGCTTGCTGATATAGCTCAATACATTAATTCTCAAGTAAACGGTGAGTCTGTTAACATCGATCCGAATCATAATACCCTAAGATCGATTATAAAAGCCGATCACGACATTGACTTTACAGTTGAACACTCTATCGGAACATTGTTAGGGTTTAAGAATAGAATCTTAAAAGCTAAGGAACGTCACATATCTGATTTTCCAGTTAAAATTATCAAGGTTAACTCGCTAATGATAGAATGTAATATAATAACAGGAAATTATATTAATGGTACACCTGCCCATGTGATACATCAGTTCTTCCCCAGTGTTCCTCCTGGATTCAAAATAATAGAAGCACCTGAGACTGCACCCTATTTACCAATTAATGTCAATACTATTTCAAACATTACCCTTAAAATATTGGATCAAGACGGGGATTTGGTTAATTTCCAAGGGGAAACCGTGACGATAGGACTTCATTTGAAGAGCGTGGATGATGGTGTTCAAATATAACACTCCTCGATGTTGCACTGATCGCTCTGGCTATAAAAGATCGTGTTGGAAGCGGAAAATGGTTAGTCAGGCATCGGTCGCTACTCAATTGACAAGGGGTAACCGCTTATTCTTGCAAACCTTAGGTTTTATTATCCCAAAATGAATGTGCTAAATGTAAACGAAAAAGTGCTCGTCGATAACTCGATTGTTGGAGCTGAATTTCACACTCACCAACCTTATACCACTCGTTTTGAGAATAATGATGAAATTCGAATACCTATTCAAGAGGATATGTCCACTTTGCCTTCGCGTAGTTATCTATATGTAGAAGGTACTGTACTGAAAGAAGATGGTAAACCATCAGCGAGTGGTAAATTTATAAACAATGGTATTGCATATCTTTTTAGTGAGATTCGGTACGAAATGAATGGAGTTGTGGTGGATTCGGTAACAAAAGTTGGTCTAACAACCACCATGAAAGCTTACCTTTCCCACAATTCGAATGAAAGCGTTAAGTTACAAAACGCTGGTTGGTTTCCGGATGGTACCAGCACCTTGCTAGATAGTAAAGGTAATTTTTGCGCCTGCATACCTTTATCAACACTGTTGGGGATTTTTGAAGACTATGGAAAGATTATTATGAATATTCGTCAAGAATTGGTATTAATTAGAAGCAATTCCGATGTCGATGCCCTAATATCCACCGATGCTAATGAAAAGCTTAAGGTTAACTTGCAAAAAATACATTGGAAAGTTCCACATATTCAACCGGGATTGGCTGAAGAATTATCATTAACGAAATATATTGGGAAAAATATTGACACTCAAGTGGCATTTAGAAGCTGGGAAACACATATTTATCCCGCTGTACCGCAAACGGATAAGCACAGTTGGTCTATTAAAACATCGACCACTCTGGAAACTCCCCGTTACGTTATCATAGGGTTTCAAACCGATCGTGATGGTCAGTTGCAGAAAGATATGAGCACATTCGACGCCTGTGATATTCAAAACGTGACGGTATTTTTAAATACGGAAAGATATCCTTACGATCAATTAAATATTAATTATGGTGAAAATCGATATGCTACTTTATACGAAATGTATGCTAACTTTCAACGATCCTACTATGATAAACCCAACGAACCTCTACTGACTCCTGATAGATTTAAGGCACTTACACCTCTAATCGTCGTCGACTGTTCGCGACAGAAAGATTCCTTGCTAGGGAAAGCTGTCGTTCTTCGAGTTACTTTCGAAACTCACAAAAGCATTCCAGCGAACACTACTGCTTACTGTCTCATTTTGCACGATCGTGTATTTACGTATAATGCATTGACAAAGCAAGTACGTCAACTGTAAAGGAAATCGTTATATACGTCCAAGGACCTGTTACCTTTATTAGTATAGTCGCACGCTTCGATCATGCTAGTTATCGATGTGCAAGGTTTCAAGACTTCAGAAAAAGACTTTGCACCCAAGGAATTAGCCGTGTTTGATGGACATCGTGTGTCTCACTACGTTTTCAAACCTCCATTCGCCTTTCGCAACTTACCACCCACGTTTCGTCAACAAGCTACTTGGTTAATGCATAATCATCATTGTCTGGATTGGAATGAAGGATTCACACCTCCCTTTATGCTCCCTGTAATTCTACAACGCTTAACTCAGCAGGCGGATACCATTTACGTGAAGGGATCTGAAAAGAGCAACTACATTCGACGTTTCGTATCACAACCGGTGGTGGAGTTACCAGAGGAACCAGCTCTACAGGCTATGCTTCCATCATGCTTTTATCATCATCATTCACTGTGCTATTGTGCATTAAGTAATGTATACTACTTATATAAAACTCATGTAATGGATTTTTCAGAATAAAGTTTTTAAATATTCATAATGGTTTTATTAAAACAACATAATAAGATTACAGCTATTTATTCATTGTCTATTACAACTTATATAACTATTCACGATTAAATATAACAATTACTAAACTTTAATACCCAATCCAGATAACATCATATGATTACAACTATTCATTGTCTATTACAAACTTATATAACTATTCACAATTGAATATATAACAATTACTACCCTTTAATTCCCAATCCAGATAACACACCAAACCCGAAGGAAAACCGACAGCAGCAAGGTTGTCACGTGCACGTTCAGTTGCAGCAATCCATTCACTATACGGTGTAACACATTTACATTTGATAAGAATGAAATCACATTTATCAGGCAACAAGTTAATAGTATGACGATGTATGAGCAACCCCTGTTCTGTACATGTGGAATTTTGTATATTTATAAGTTTACCATTTTTTAACAAATAATGGACTTCTACACCTGCACACGAAGTGTGTCGATAATCGTTTTCACTACGTACAACCACAGTGTTCGATAGTTTAGCTCTTTCGATTAACAACCCGGTATTGTGCGTTTTATAACGCGAAAATTTAATTTCACCCTTATCTGTTGTTTCAAGAACCCAGTAATGTTGCCAACCCACTTTGATTGAACCCATTTTTGTAACTGACGGTAAGCGACTGATGTGACTATTTAAACTATACCCCCACCACTTTTAAAACGTGTATTATAGATACCCTCTCTATACTCTTCTTTCAAAACTGGAGCGATTACATTTTCCACATAGCTTATTCGTCTCTGAAATCGTACCCTATCCCTTGCTATTATCTCCCATTGACTTCTGCGTGCTTGACGATGTGCATACTCCCATGTTAACATGTAATGTATTTTGTTTTTACTTTCATCAAATGTCACTAAACCACCCATTTAATCCGTCCTCTATTAAGTCATATGCAAAGTCCCTTAGATGTTGCGCAATGAGCTTTTTTACCAAACACTCATCACAAATCACACCTCTAATGAAGTCTTGACACAACTGCACGCCTTTTCTATATCGTTGTGCTAACTCTTGACAATATTCTGGACTGAATATCCCCGTACCATGAACAGCTTCGTGTACCGCATCCTCCTCTAGCGCTTCTAATTCACACCGTAGTTTCACCACAGCATTCAGTTTATCAATAGCTTTGCTTGATACGTCTTCACTGTTACGCGTCTCCATTGTATTTCACTACGTTACACCTAGACCATGTGTTCTTATATTCACCCGCCCCCACCCTTTCCGCTCTTCATTCTTCCATTACGCAATACACCTTTTGACTTCCACATCCACTATTACCTTTTCTGGTAGATAATGCACAACTTCTAGCATTCCAAACACGTTCGGGATTTGCATCTTCATTAATGGTTCCAATATGTTTGTGATGTTCACTATGCAGTCACCCGGCATGTCTACAACACCATCTATTATGCTATGGTAGAAATTGAAAAATTCCAAACCCTTCAGAAGGTTTAATCGATATGTTAGTAACGGTATTAACTGCCACAGCTCATATAAGGACTCCCACGCTAAATACAATTCATCATCTCCTGCATCAGTTATCTTTATGATTTTTGTTTTATCGTAATTTCTGTTAACACGCTCAAACGAGATAGTTTTTGTACCCATTTTCAAAGGAACCCCGACCTCTTCTCCTGCTTTAAAGTATTTATTAATGACTCCTTCATTGGTTATTAACGCGTTCCACTCCGTTTCATCAAACAGCATGCACTGATTCTTTACTCCAGCTACTTTTATTACAGGAGTGAATCCCAAATGAGCACATAATCCAACAAATACAACTTTACTTTTTGATTTGTTTAAATAAAACACTGATTGATTCACTAGCGGTGCCCATTTAGCATCCTTAGGAAGCTCGTTTGGAACCATCAACTGCTTTTCTAGAGCTTGCGCTTTCGCATTCTCAATTGATTTAGCGAGGCTTTCCATTGTAACACTGCACTGTACACTGCAACTGCAAACGCTTTACTCTTCCCATACATGCAACCTGCTATATATATCTAAAGCTTGACCTTGAATGGTGTTTGATGACCTTGAAGAGTGGTCTTGAATGCATTGTTGCCATACTGAGGGCCTTGGGAATGCGGTGTTGCCATATTGATGGCCTTGAGAATGCGGTGTTGCCATATTGTTGACCTTGAGAATGCGGTGGTGCCATATTGGTGACCTTGAGAATGCGGTGGTGCCATATTGGTGACCTTGAGAATGCGGTGGTGCCACGTCTAGGTGACAGAGATAGATTCAAGGTCACCATGTGTTAGAGAGAGATAGGTTCAAGGTCAAGGTCAGGAGTGGGGGGTGGGTCCAGAACTCTCATTTTTTCCCTACTCGTACGTTTTCAAACTGCTTGACCAAAACTGCTCAAACACATCGGCTAGAAGCAATACATCTGTTTTCAGGTATAAATCACTGTACTCGCCTAAATTTTGACAACCGAAAGAGTCCCATACATTTTCGGCATGTGTATAGCATTCATCCGTTATAGCTGTATCTGTTAAACTATTGTAGAATTTGGATTTGTCTGGTAATTGTGTCTCATCAAGTTTCGTCCAGTCATTAATGTAATCATAAGGGAAGACCCCCTTCTTAGTCAGAATTTTGAATTTTGATTCGTCTAAGTCTAGGAATTGTGATTTTAAATTTGGGTATACATCTAAATAGGATGCCAAAGTTTCTAGACCGCTAGCCAAAAATCTAAAAGAGTCTATAAATCTGAATTTTATTAAATTGTGGTCTACATTCTTAGTAAAAGATATATAGCGCTCTTTATTGATTGGAAGGAGATCTACTCGTCCGTCAAAGTCTGAAGCTAGGTTCTTAATAATGAAATGACTGTCATACCCGCTTAAGTTATGGAAAGCTACGGGTATGATATGGCTGTCCTTGTAGTTGATGTTACATTTTGTATGGGCAGGAGCTCGGTACTTACCGGAAAGGTGACAATGATCCCTCACTTTGTTGTTATCTACAGAAAATGGCGTCAGACATATGTGACAATGTGTAGCAGTACGGAATTCAGCGTCTTGCTCAGGCGATAGGGTGCTCATAGGTAGAGGACAAAGAAACAGCGTCTCAACGTTCTCAGCAAACTGCTTCATCTCTCGAGCAAACCATCCTTGACAGTCATCGCCACGATAAGCCCGGTAAAAGGACAAGGTATCATCATAGGAGCATTTAACGTAGTATGCTATACTATGGGGGATATGGTCTTGTACCTTGTCCTTTTCACGAGTCGGTATCAGCAGACACTCTAAATCGGCATATATGATGAATGGCATTGATTTTTATGCTTATGATTTTTAAATAGTACTTGTGTCTGCTCAGCTGTTGGTAGCCTAACTTTACACTGGTTCATTTTTATACAGTCTTCAGTATGAATTGTAATTTTTTTTGTGTATGGAAGTAGTGGAGACATCTATCGCAAAAGAATTTATAACTACGATTTCCACTAAGCTGTGAAGATAGTAGCCGGCTTAGATTCTTGATATAAACATAATGGAAGCGTGGCTTAAAATTACCATCAGCTATCTGTTCATCATCATCATAATATACATCCTGGAGAAGCAGCAAGTTGACGTGTTTATCTTGCTTATTTTTAGTTAAATAGGTGGGGCACACGCTTAACTTTTTCTTACCCTTCTGCTTCTCCAGGATGTATACATTAACGGAAATATTATTTTGGCATTCGAATCTGGGTATTTGTTTAATCCTCATTGGCATTGTAATGTCTTTCAAGTTTCAGACAGTAGAGTAGTGAGGGTATTTAGAGGTGCGTGAATGATTGTTTTCAACGGGATACAGTGCGCTCACCATAGCCCATGCGAAGCAGGCTTCATCATTATTCTGTACATTGATGCAAGCTTTCTTCTTTTTTATTTGCTCAGGCAGCTCAATGTATGATGAGTCTAGTTGCTGGGTAAACTTGTTGATGTTTACTTGGAGGTTGATGATTGATTTGAGGCTCCATCCGCTTTCCTTTTGCTAGATAAAGAAATATGTGCGCATTAGTTTATTTCTAACTTATGAGATTTTTTAAACTTACTTGAAATTCCTCGAGATCTTACAGTATAGAGTTTTGAATATTGTCTACGAACCACTGGGATATATCACTATCCTGATAAATGGCTGCATTTCTTGTATTCAAGAACTTTATTTCCTCTATGATCTCATCTCTCTTCTTGATCTCGAATAATCCAGTTAAAATCGTGTTTACTTTTAACGCTGCATCTTTCTTCAACGAATTCAGAACACGTCTCCGAAAAATAGCTGAACAGTCTTCCATGAATGCCTTCGGATCAATATGCTTGATGTTGGTGATTACAGCAGTTCTGATACGTGACTTAAAAGCTGATTTCATATCAGCCCACTTCACGCGATCGCGAGCGGTCTCTTTTCGCCGACTATTGCTTCCACCTATAGTTTTTAAGGCTTTAATAATCTCCCTGTATGATCTCGCTTGGGCCAGGCAGGTTGATAGATGGTTCTTCACCCCTATGGATGTTTCTTTTTTCAATGCCCTATTGATTCTCCATACTGCAGTGCTACAGTGCTTTAAAGCACTCGAGATGGCTCGAGCATTACCTTGTAGCTGCGGGTTGTATGCAAGATCCCTTAGGTTATCAAGAAGCTGAACTGCGAATGACATCTTTTTTTTCTTGTAGACGTTTAAGTACGGATGCGAAGAGAGGTAAGTGTTACGCGTTCAGTTGCTGCACTGAAACTGAAATCTAGAGTTAGAACTTCGTTCTATATTTTGTTTACACGTACCGCTGAGAAAACAGCTAAAAGCCGAAAAAATTACCTAGTTACTAGGTGTCTTGAAGCGGAATTTAAATAATATGATTCATAAATCAGTTCAGTTCATATATTAAAATGCTATGCTAGTTGTAATTTAAAATTGTTAAAATGCAAAAAGCAAAAAAATTAGAAAACATTTTGGGGGGGGGGGGGGGTAAAAATTTTAGGAAAAAGATTTTGAGAACAGTAATAAAAGCACTGGTCGTTTGGTTAATAGAGTTATTAAATATTAATACTAATAAAAACTCAATGGATAATTAGTGTTAAAATTTCTTATATCAAATAATTATTTTTTAAATTATTACGTAGATAGGATATGATAAGTAATTAATACTTTAATAAGAGTTGAAGATTTTTTACGGTAACACTGTAGTTATATCATATAAGTCAAAAATTCCTGATTGTTTAAATAATGTATTTTTAGAAACAAAACATAATGTACCCTTTTTTTAAATTTGATTACCACGTTTTATTGTATAACACTTAAAGAGTTTTAAATAAATAAAAATAGTAACTCACCTGGACACTTATTTTTCACTGTTGTAAATAATATACTTTAGCAAATACAATTTAATGATAATTTAGGAACAATTGTTTTAAGCACTTTCACTACACAATTATTAATAAACAATTGAAACGCTTTCACAGTATAATAATGAAGTCACTACTCTAGAAAGACTAATTTAATAATAGTTAAAAAAACATGGGAGACCGCTCCTTATATACCACACACGCCGGTTATGATATTACGTCATAGGGCCGAGGCTGGTCGACTCGACCACGAAGGACTGTTAATTAAATTCTTTTGTTAGAAATGATAATTATTTTCTGGAATATGCTTTTAAAAACGATGCAACTATTGTATATATTACATACAGACCCCCTTTTATACATATATCTTAATTACCTATTGAGCTGGGGTGAAAAAAAAGGGTCCCCTAGAAAATCAATACTCTTAGCAAAGGAGGGTTGATTGTATATACTAACGCTTTTTACAATGGGATCGATTTAATTATTACATTACATCTAAAGAAGAAAAAAATTATTAGTTGATAAAACTTGTATGTTTGGATTTATATTTCAGCCTGGAAACAAAATTTTTAAAAAGGTCTTAATAAAAAGTGTTATTTTACTTTTAAAAGCGTTCATTCATCTAGAATATACGGGATTTAACACGCTGACGCGTGAATAAACTCCCTTTTTTACGAGCGGGTCTCCGATAATATATAAATTTAAAAGTAAAAAAGGGAAATACTAGTTGTTCTGATATCGATTCCTGTCGACCGTAATTTAAAGTTGACATGTGTATGTGAATTTTTTTTAATTTGTTGTTAATTAGTAAATATACATAGCAAAATCCCATATTATTTTAAAGGGGCCTCAAAATTAGCGATGATATATGCTTGCACGGTATACGGTGTCGCAAGCCGCCGCCATCTTGGATTGTGATATTTTCGCTAACTTTGAGGCCCCTTTAAAATAACATGGGATTTTGAGCCAGAACTCACATAGTCTAACTACTACGGTCATTTTACCATTCCAAAAGAATATACATATTAGTAGATATGCTAAGAGAGTTCGAGCGCAAAATCCCATGTATTTTCTTATGGAGGTCCGTTTTGCATTTCAAGGTCATCCGCGGTTCCCCACTCCTATCCCCACTACCCCCTACTTAGGCCCCCCACTTAGCCCCCTACTTAGGCCCCCCACTTAGCCCCCTACTTAGGCCCCCCACTTAAGCCCCCCACTTAAGCCCCACTCCTATCCCTACTCAGCGGCCATTTTGAATAGCCATTTTGAATCGCCATCTTGGATCGCCATTTTGAATCGCCATCTTGGATCGCCATTTTGAATCACCATTTTGAATGTCATTTACATATCCGCCATTTTGTATCTGTCATTTCCAACTTGTCATCATTTCCCGCTGAAAGATTTGAATTCCTAGCGCTGCTAATGCCATCTATCGGTGACGTCATATGATCGGTATAGTAGATTTCTATACGCCTGTAGATAGGCAACCCGCTATATTTTTTTTATAAAAATCAATGGAGCCAACAGGGTTTGAACCGGGGACCGCTCGAATGGTAGCCAGCCAATGCATCCACTACACCAACGAGGTAATCTATTAAAGCACTGTAAACTGGTTATAAAAAAAAATTGTTGACTAGCGACCACGTACTCATAATATAATACAATTAATTTTAGGTATAAATCTAAACGTGATACATTATTATTACTAAATTAATTTATTAAAATAAAAATAACTCAGAACTAAATTATTAATATCAAGAAATTTATTTAAAAAAAACATTTCAATTCTAAACGTAACTGCTTTCAAATAAATACAAAATAAACAAAACGCGCTTAAATAAATGCGAATCATTATACGTGTTTTAGTTATAAGTTTAAGCGATAACAAAATGATTGGAATTTGTTATTATGTAATTATGCAAGTTAAAAATTCAATTAAAGAATCATTAGATCTTTTACAGCCAAATATGTTTCAATCTTGATCTCAATGCCTAAGACTTTCATTAATTAAACTTTTACTGACGTTTTGTAAAATTGTATATAAAAAAATTGTTGACTAGCGACCACGTACTCATAACATAATACATGTTAGTAATTTCATATTATCAGATATGATATCCATTATCTCAACAAAATCATTAGCAAAGACGTGTTTTAGTTATAAGTTTAAGCGATAACAAAATGATTGTAATTTCTTATTGTCAATACATATATCAGGGTTAGATTTAATAATTCGATATACATTTCACCATTCAAATATAAATTTCATAACAAAAGAATTAGCTTTTCTTGGAAGCGAATTTAAAAAAAAAACAAACATGTAAAAGACAATTTTAAAATATCAATATTTGAAACTCTGATTTCTTGTCTAACAGGGTGGACTCAACCATTTTTTTTTGTTTCAAGACTGTTTCTAGCCTAAGGATGTATAGCCCCAGGGTTAATTAATTGAGTTTGACCTGTAGAGCATTATACCTAAAATAAGATACAATATATTTAAAGCAATTTAAAACATTCGATTACACAATAAACAGAATTTGTTTGCTAAAGAATCAGTGTAAAACATTCAATTTCATCATCGCTGTCACTGTCGTAATTGACTTGATATTTTACAGTAGACATCTTTCATTTCCCACCATTAGATTTGAATTCCTAATGCCTCAACTGCCATCTATCGGTAACGTCCTGTGATCGGTATAGTAGACTTCTATACGCCTGTAGATAGGCAACCTGTTACACTTTTTATAAAAATCAATTTTGGAGTAACCAGGGTTCGAACGCTCAACCATCTGATTAGAACTCCATAGCTTAGCCCCGAGACTACGGAGCTTGTCTTTTAAATTACTGCATACGAGTTATTTATAAAAATGCTTTCACGTATATTTGATTAAAACCAATTTATTTAAAAATAATTCCCAGAAAATATTTATAAATATTGTACATTAATAATATTAAATCTTTAGGATTCAAAAATTATAAGCCAATTATGATTATCATCATGAGTCATTGAGATGAGACAATTATTAACCTTATATGAGCCAATCGTGAAGAAACTCAAGAAATTTTTCTTGATACATCTTAAATATAACAATTTGAAAACTATATACAGATATTATTACTACATGAGGCCCGTAACATCAATGTGATAAAATAAAAATAAATTGCACTATTGCGGACCCGGTACTAAATTATCTAAAAGATTACATATGTACAACTAAGTTAAAATCTCATAAAATAAATACACAAATTAAAACTAAATCTTATTTACATAAAAATTAATAGATGTTATGCAAACACCTGGCATATATTTAATATTTTTAATTTCTGTATAGCATTTTTCGAATGCTACACAGAAATTATTTAGTTGGATGCTGCTTGGTGACGTGACGTATCTTCGGTTATCGATTAGAATACCACCCCCAGGGAGTTCTATCTTTTCCTCGTATGAAATAATTGCACCTACTTCATAATTAGTACTGCTACTACACCTGTTAATTACTTCTTTAAATTTTAGAGTTAATTCCATTTTATCTAATAGAGCAGTATCACTTTGTGCAAAACATTCAATTTCATCATCGCTGTCACTGTCGTAATTGACTTGATATTTTACAGTAGACATCTTTCAAACTGTTTTGAAGAACTGATAATATTAAAAAAAAAATGATTGATTTTATATAGTATTTTTCAGGAAAACCTTCTTCAGAAAAACCTAATAATTCTTAATTGAAATGTTTTCAAAATATTATTACATTTATTTATTTTAAATATAGTCATATACATAGTAAGGATTTTGGTTTTTCCTCTATTGTTAATGGTAATAACCGTACTGAGGTCAAGCTTTCACTAGATGAATTAAACATTTTTTATGAGAATACAAAATACAGTGATCTTTTCATGTATCATTCGTTTCCTCGCATAACTTTTAGATTATCTGTGAGAAATTCTATTTTATTTATTTAGTACATGATATGATTTTGTTATTTTTAAACTTTCAACATATAAAATAGGTATAAATTATCATATCTAGAAAAAACACAATTATAAGCCAATTATGATTATTATCATGAGTCATTGAGATGAGACAATTAGTCAGTCTTATATGAGCTAATCGTGAAGAAAGTCCAATTTTTCTTAATGCATCTCAAATCACTTTGAAACAATTATTACGTATGACTAGAGTCAGTTTAAATTAATTATAAATCTAAAAAATACATTTTTAAAATTAGGATGTAGCCCCGAGCTGTTAATGAAAAGCAATTAACTCGTTTATACTGTTCCCCAAATTAGATTATTAGAAAAACAACCTTTCTAATTGCTCGGAAATTAACTAAAAATGACATATAAACTGAACGGTTTTTAAAAATAAATCATTGTGAAAGAGTTTTAGGAATCATCAAGACGCTATCCTACCTTCTCGTGTAAGTGTTTTAATTTTTAATTAGCTTATATATTAAAATACTATCTCATTTACGATATGTAATATGTAAATGTTTTAGATTGACTTTATTACAAAACTTTAATATTATAGCAGTATAATCAAAATGGATATCGTGAAACTTTTCAACAGTATAGTAGAAGATAAACCAATTGTATCCACAGAGGTGTTAGAAATCAATAAGGCTTATAAGATTTTAAGTCTGAAGGACATGGACACCAGATATGGAAGATCGATTTTAGTCGAGTTAAATAATTGTAAAATATTTCTACCAAAGAGATATAGCGAAAAAGTCGATAAGACTCTTATAGACGAGATCAATAGATTAGGTAATTTTTCAGTAACTATAACATCATTCAAAACATATGGCAGACATCATCAGAAGACGCCGGTGCTTGAGATGAAACAATTAGAAAAAGGTAATTTTTTTTTTAAATAATTTGATAAAAATATCTAAAAAGTATAAGACTCTAATTACATATTTTATTCTTTTACAGACTAAACAAGCAACCACCTGTAGTAGGATGAACTGGAAGTAGATGACTTTTTAATATTTTTCTATATTTATGTATATTTAAAAAATAAATAAATAAATAAACTTTTTATTGAATCGATGTTTAATTTCTTTGTTTGTAGTTGGAGGTTGAAACTTCTTTTCATCCTATATATCATGCATCTGATCTCTTTAAATTGATTTTTCTCATGTTGATTTGATAATTAATATTTAAATAACTTTTAATTTATAAACAAATCCGCAGTCAAAGGTTCAGATGAAAATAAAAAACAAATATTTTATACAAGAACTTCTATTGAAAGAAGAAGAAAATACATTTCATAGAGATATATTTCAACAGTAGATGAAGAATGATAGGTAATCGCTATCTACATGGGGTAAAATTATATACAGTAAGAAGGTATATATAGAAATCGTTTACAAGGGTAGTAGATATAATGAAAAAAAGGTTAAAAATCTGTTCAAAATTACATTACTAACGCTGATCAATACCTACATATTACTATTTTTCTGTGTTTCTGTAAGAATTTATTTTCTGTTTTTAATACCGTATGTCTCATTCACCTGTTTCAAAACGTTAATGCCCAGACGCTTGTAAACAATGAAATTAAGCAACATCAACTCAATAAATTAGTTTATTTTTAAATATATATTACAAAACTTTAATATTATAGCAGTATAATCAAAATGGATATCGTGAAACTTTTCAACAGTATAGTAGAAGATAAACCAATTGTATCCACAGAGGTGTTAGAAATCAATAAGGCTTATAAGATTTTAAGTCTGAAGGACATGGACACCAGATATGGAAGATCGATTTTAGTCGAGTTAAATAATTGTAAAATATTTCTACCAAAGAGATATAGCGAAAAAGTCGATAAGACTCTTATAGACGAGATCAATAGATTAGGTAATTTTTCAGTAACTATAACATCATTCAAAACATATGGCAGACATCATCAGAAGACGCCGGTGCTTGAGATGAAACAATTAGAAAAAGGTAATTTTTTTTTAAATAATTTGATAAAAATATCTAAAAAGTATAAGACTCTAATTACATATTTTATTCTTTTACAGACTAAACAAGCAACCACCTGTAGTAGGATGAACTGGAAGTAGATGACTTTTTAATATTTTTCTATATTTATGTATATTTAAAAAATAAATAAATAAATAAACTTTTTATTGAATCGATGTTTAATTTCTTTGTTTGTAGTTGGAGGTTGAAACTTCTTTTCATCCTATATATCATGCATCTGATCTCTTTAAATTGATTTTTCTCATGTTGATTTGATAATTAATATTTAAATAACTTTTAATTTATAAACAAATCCGCAGTCAAAGGTTCAGATGAAAATAAAAAACAAATATTTTATACAAGAACTTCTATTGAAAGAAGAAGAAAATACATTTCATAGAGATATATTTCAACAGTAGATGAAGAATGATAGGTAATCGCTATCTACATGGGGTAAAATTATATACAGTAAGAAGGTATATATAGAAATCGTTTACAAGGGTAGTAGATATAATGAAAAAAAGGTTAAAAATCTGTTCAAAATTACATTACTAACGCTGATCAATACCTACATATTACTATTTTTCTGTGTTTCTGTAAGAATTTATTTTCTGTTTTTAATACCGTATGTCTCATTCACCTGTTTCAAAACGTTAATGCCCAGACGCTTGTAAACAATGAAATTAAGCAACATCAACTCAATAAATTAGTTTATTTTTAAATATATATTACAAAACTTTAATATTATAGCAGTATAATCAAAATGGATATCGTGAAACTTTTCAACAGTATAGTAGAAGATAAACCAATTGTATCCACAGAGGTGTTAGAAATCAATAAGGCTTATAAGATTTTAAGTCTGAAGGACATGGACACCAGATATGGAAGATCGATTTTAGTCGAGTTAAATAATTGTAAAATATTTCTACCAAAGAGATATAGCGAAAAAGTCGATAAGACTCTTATAGACGAGATCAATAGATTAGGTAATTTTTCAGTAACTATAACATCATTCAAAACATATGGCAGACATCATCAGAAGACGCCGGTGCTTGAGATGAAACAATTAGAAAAAGGTAATTTTTTTTAAATAATTTGATAAAAATATCTAAAAAGTATAAGACTCTAATTACATATTTTATTCTTTTACAGACTAAACAAGCAACCACCTGTAGTAGGATGAACTGGAAGTAGATGACTTTTTAATATTTTTCTATATTTATGTATATTTAAAAAATAAATAAATAAATAAACTTTTTATTGAATCGATGTTTAATTTCTTTGTTTGTAGTTGGAGGTTGAAACTTTTTTTCATCCTATATATCATGCATCTGATCTCTTTAAATTGATTTTTCTCATGTTGATTTGATAATTAATATTTAAATAACTTTTAATTTATAAACAAATCCGCAGTCAAAGGTTCAGATGAAAATAAAAAACAAATATTTTATACAAGAACTTCTATTGAAAGAAGAAGAAAATACATTTCATAGAGATATATTTCAACAGTAGATGAAGAATGATAGGTAATCGCTATCTACATGGGGTAAAATTATATACAGTAAGAAGGTATATATAGAAATCGTTTACAAGAGTAGTAGATATAATGAAAAAAAGGTTAAAAATCTGTTCAAAATTACATTACTAACGCTGATCAATACCTACATATTACTATTTTTCTGTGTTTCTGTAAGAATTTATTTTCTGTTTTTAATACCGTATGTCTCATTCACCTGTTTCAAAACGTTAATGCCCAGACGCTTGTAAACAATGAAATTAAGCAACATCAACTCAATAAATTAGTTTATTTTTAAATATAATCATATTATATTTTATTTAAAATTAATCGCCTCCTTTTCTATAAACTTACCTGTACAATCCAGACTTCTCTATGATCCAGACGGACGAATAAGTATACATCCCTATACTTATAACCCTCTATATGTATTAAGTCTTCAGCTACAAGACACGCTGTAGCAGCTGGGTAGGGAGGCAGCTTTCCATCACATTTTAGTACATGTATCAAAAACTGCGGCTGATGACATGATGAATGTGGTTGATAGCGTAATTAATGTGGCTGATAGCGTGATGAATGTGGCTGATAGCATGATGAATGTGGCTGATAGCGTAATTAATGTGGCTGATAGCATGCTGAATGATGACATGATGAATGTGGTTGATAGCGTAATTAATGTGGCTGATAGCGTGATGAATGTGGCTGATAGCATGATGAATGTGGCTGATAGCGTAATTAATGTGGCTGATAGCATGCTGAATGTGGCTGATAGCATAATGAATGTGGCTGATAGAATGATGAATGTGGCTGATAACGTAATTAATGTGGCTGATAGCATGCTGAATGTGGCTGATAGCATAATTAATGTGGTTGATAGCGTAATTAATATGTCTGTGAAATATAAATAGAAGTTGTGTTATAATGATGCTAATAGTTGTCTACGGCTATTAAAGATGGACAGACTTGCTTGTAATCTCTGCAACAAAAGAATTCGACAATCTGATTTTGCACGTCATATGAGAATTCATCAGGGATATAAAGTGCAATGTCAGAAATGTTCCAGGGGATTCTCACGGACTGACAGTTATAAGAGACATTTGAAAGCAATGCATAATATGGAAGATGGGGAAGACGATATAATAAATGCTCGTAATGCGAAACATAGAAAAGTTCATCGTGATAAAACAGAATGTAGTTGTGATGACAAACTAAAAGAGATTAGGACAGACTTGCTTGTAATCTCTGCAACAAAAGAATTCGACAATCTGATTTTGCACGTCATATGAGAATTCATCAGGGATATAAAGTGCAATGTCAGAAATGTTCCAGGGGATTCTCACGGACTGACAGTTATAAGAGACATTTGAAAGCAATGCATAATATGGAAGATGGGGAAGACGATATAATAAATGCTCGTAATGCGAAACATAGAAAAGTTCATCGTGATAAAACAGAATGTAGTTGTGATGACAAACTAAAAGAGATTATATCTCTATTAGAATCTATTTAATTATACAAAAAGATTATAGGTTAGCTATCAAAAGAATATATCCCATTGACAATCAAACAGAAGACACAAATTACATATCTATACCATATTTTGGTAAAATATCAGAAAAAATTGCACATATACTAAGAAAAACCAACAATTATAAAATAACATTTAAAACCAACACTAACACTTTTTCATTTTTATTTAATGCTAAAGACAGAACACATGATATCATGAAATCGGGCATTTACCGTTTAAATTGTTCTTTTTGTAGTTCGGTATATATTGGACAAACACTTCGAAATTTTGACATAAGATATAAAGAACACGTACGTCATTACAAAAATAAACATCCTGAAAAATCGAATTACGCCAAACACCTTTTAGAACAAAATCACACAATGACTCCTCAAAATAATATTAAATTCCTACATTTTTGTAATAACAAACGCAAATTAGACATTTTAGAAGCCTTTGAGATATACAAACACAAACTCAGGGTACCTTTAATGAATGAACAACTTGAGCTCAGTAATTCTCCGTTACTGGAAGTATTAGATGTTTAATTATGATTTTTATTATTAATTTTTATTATTATTATTATTATTTTATCTAGTTACCTATTTTGTATCTACCTTAGCGACGTGTTTGTTTATAATTATATTACCTTTGATAATGACAGCATAGCTGTCGAAACAATATTGTTAGGTATATTTTAATAAAACTGTGAAACTTTTAATAATCTTTATTTATTTCATGATTATGGAGTTCCACAAAATAAGGCTAGAAACAATAAACAATAATAAATATAGGAGGAATATAACTATATCTAATTATTTTATAAAATACTATGTTAACTACGAGGTAATATACTGAATATATACGCCTGTATTCAGCCTCTAGAGGGTTCATACCCTAATATAAGGTTAGTGATATTGCGTAATCTTCTTTTATTCTATAATATTTCTCTGTTTAAGTTCAGAAATAATCGAAATTATTTCGGTTTTGTGACTGCTCATACCCTCTTTCTTTTCGGCGTACAGCAAACGAAGTCGATCCACTAGTTGGTCAGGTGTGCTCTGACGCATCCAATCAGGCTTCATTTTGTTTAACTTTTTAAATTTGGGAAGACTAAAATTTGTTATTCTGTATAAATTAGGTTTAATAATATGCTCATATTTCCAATGTTTTACGCTTATTATTTTACCCTCTGGCCTATAATCTTTTCTGTATGCATTGGTTAGTGAGATAATCTGCATGTAATTTTCAACATCTTCCTCCGTAGGTGTAGAACCTAGATGTTTAAGTGTTAGTAAATCAAATAGTCCAGGTGTTCCCTTGAAAAGTTTGTTTTTAATTAGAATATCTTTTCCTTGTATTCCTACCGAAACTGAAGCAAATCTCAATTCGTCGTTATCCTTATGGAGACCATATCTCGTTCTATCTATATTTCTTCCTATCAACGTATCGTAATACTCAGAAATATCATGATATTTCTCTGACCCTTGATTATATTCTTCTTCTTCATACTCCGATGATGTCGACGTAGTTGATGTATAAGAAGGTAGTTTTTTAACTTTTAATGAGTTGTTATTGGATTTAGCAATAGATTCTAATAGAGATATAATCTCTTTTAGTTTGTCATCACAACTACATTCTGTTTTATCACGATGAACTTTTCTATGTTTCGCATTACGAGCATTTATTATATCGTCTTCCCCATCTTCCATATTATGCATTGCTTTCAAATGTCTCTTATAACTGTCAGTCCGTGAGAATCCCCTGGAACATTTCTGACATTGCACTTTATATCCCTGATGAATTCTCATATGACGTGCAAAATCAGATTGTCGAATTCTTTTGTTGCAGAGATTACAAGCAAGTCTGTCCATCTTTAATAGCCGTAGACAACTATTAGCATCATTATAACACAACTTCTATTTATATTTCACAGACATATTAATTACGCTATCAACCACATTAATTATGCTATCAGCCACATTCAGCATGCTATCAGCCACATTAATTACGTTATCAGCCACATTCATCATTCTATCAGCCACATTCATTATGCTATCAGCCACATTCAGCATGCTATCAGCCACATTTATTACGCTATCAGCCACATTCATCATGCTATCAGCCACATTCATCACGCTATCAGCCACATTAATTACGCTATCAACCACATTCATCATGTCATCATTCAGCATGCTATCAGCCACATTAATTACGCTATCAGCCACATTCATCATGCTATCAGCCACATTCATCACGCTATCAGCCACATTAATTACGCTATCAACCACATTCATCATGTCATCAGCCGCAGTTTTTGATACATGTACTAAAATGTGATGGAAAGCTGCCTCCCTACCCAGCTGCTACAGCGTGTCTTGTAGCTGAAGACTTAATACATATAGAGGGTTATAAGTATAGGGATGTATACTTATTCGTCCGTCTGGATCATAGAGAAGTCTGGATTGTACAGGTAAGTTTATAGAAAAGGAGGCGATTAATTTTAAATAAAATATAATATGATTATATTTAAAAATAAACTAATTTATTGAGTTGATGTTGCTTAATTTCATTGTTTACAAGCGTCTGGGCATTAACGTTTTGAAACAGGTGAATGAGACATACGGTATTAAAAACAGAAAATAAATTCTTACAGAAACACAGAAAAATAGTAATATGTAGGTATTGATCAGCGTTAGTAATGTAATTTTGAACAGATTTTTAACCTTTTTTTCATTATATCTACTACCCTTGTAAACGATTTCTATATATACCTTCTTACTGTATATAATTTTACCCCATGTAGATAGCGATTACCTATCATTCTTCATCTACTGTTGAAATATATCTCTATGAAATGTATTTTCTTCTTCTTTCAATAGAAGTTCTTGTATAAAATATTTGTTTTTTATTTTCATCTGAACCTTTGACTGCGGATTTGTTTATAAATTAAAAGTTATTTAAATATTAATTATCAAATCAACATGAGAAAAATCAATTTAAAGAGATCAGATGCATGATATATAGGATGAAAAGAAGTTTCAACCTCCAACTACAAACAAAGAAATTAAACATCGATTCAATAAAAAGTTTATTTATTTATTTATTTTTTAAATATACATAAATATAGAAAAATATTAAAAAGTCATCTACTTCCAGTTCATCCTACTACAGGTGGTTGCTTGTTTAGTCTGTAAAAGAATAAAATATGTAATTAGAGTCTTATACTTTTTAGATATTTTTATCAAATTATTTAAAAAAAAAATTACCTTTTTCTAATTGTTTCATCTCAAGCACCGGCGTCTTCTGATGATGTCTGCCATATGTTTTGAATGATGTTATAGTTACTGAAAAATTACCTAATCTATTGATCTCGTCTATAAGAGTCTTATCGACTTTTTCGCTATATCTCTTTGGTAGAAATATTTTACAATTATTTAACTCGACTAAAATCGATCTTCCATATCTGGTGTCCATGTCCTTCAGACTTAAAATCTTATAAGCCTTATTGATTTCTAACACCTCTGTGGATACAATTGGTTTATCTTCTACTATACTGTTGAAAAGTTTCACGATATCCATTTTGATTATACTGCTATAATATTAAAGTTTTGTAATAAAGTCAATCTAAAACATTTACATATTACATATCGTAAATGAGATAGTATTTTAATATATAAGCTAATTAAAAATTAAAACACTTACACGAGAAGGTAGGATAGCGTCTTGATGATTCCTAAAACTCTTTCACAATGATTTATTTTTAAAAACCGTTCAGTTTATATGTCATTTTTAGTTAATTTCCGAGCAATTAGAAAGGTTGTTTTTCTAATAATCTAATTTGGGGAACAGTATAAACGAGTTAATTGCTTTTCATTAACAGCTCGGGGCTACATCCTAATTTTAAAAATGTATTTTTTAGATTTATAATTAATTTAAACTGACTCTAGTCATACGTAATAATTGTTTCAAAGTGATTTGAGATGCATTAAGAAAAATTGGACTTTCTTCACGATTAGCTCATATAAGACTGACTAATTGTCTCATCTCAATGACTCATGATAATAATCATAATTGGCTTATAATTGTGTTTTTTCTAGATATGATAATTTATACCTATTTTATATGTTGAAAGTTTAAAAATAACAAAATCATATCATGTACTAAATAAATAAAATAGAATTTCTCACAGATAATCTAAAAGTTATGCGAGGAAACGAATGATACATGAAAAGATCACTGTATTTTGTATTCTCATAAAAAATGTTTAATTCATCTAGTGAAAGCTTGACCTCAGTACGGTTATTACCATTAACAATAGAGGAAAAACCAAAATCCTTACTATGTATATGACTATATTTAAAATAAATAAATGTAATCATATTTTGAAAACATTTCAATTAAGAATTATTAGGTTTTTCTGAAGAAGGTTTTCCTGAAAAATACTATATAAAATCAATCATTTTTTTTTTTAATATTATCAGTTCTTCAAAACAGTTTGAAAGATGTCTACTGTAAAATATCAAGTCAATTACGACAGTGACAGCGATGATGAAATTGAATGTTTTGCACAAAGTGATACTGCTCTATTAGATAAAATGGAATTAACTCTAAAATTTAAAGAAGTAATTAACAGGTGTAGTAGCAGTACTAATTATGAAGTAGGTGCAATTATTTCATACGAGGAAAAGATAGAACTCCCTGGGGGTGGTATTCTAATCGATAACCGAAGATACGTCACGTCACCAAGCAGCATCCAACTAAATAATTTCTGTGTAGCATTCGAAAAATGCTATACAGAAATTAAAAATATTAAATATATGCCAGGTGTTTGCATAACATCTATTAATTTTTATGTAAATAAGATTTAGTTTTAATTTGTGTATTTATTTTATGAGATTTTAACTTAGTTGTACATATGTAATCTTTTAGATAATTTAGTACCGGGTCCGCAATAGTGCAATTTATTTTTATTTTATCACATTGATGTTACGGGCCTCATGTAGTAATAATATCTGTATATAGTTTTCAAATTGTTATATTTAAGATGTATCAAGAAAAATTTCTTGAGTTTCTTCACGATTGGCTCATATAAGGTTAATAATTGTCTCATCTCAATGACTCATGATGATAATCATAATTGGCTTATAATTTTTGAATCCTAAAGATTTAATATTATTAATGTACAATATTTATAAATATTTTCTGGGAATTATTTTTAAATAAATTGGTTTTAATCAAATATACGTGAAAGCATTTTTATAAATAACTCGTATGCAGTAATTTAAAAGACAAGCTCCGTAGTCTCGGGGCTAAGCTATGGAGTTCTAATCAGATGGTTGAGCGTTCGAACCCTGGTTACTCCAAAATTGATTTTTATAAAAAGTGTAACAGGTTGCCTATCTACAGGCGTATAGAAGTCTACTATACCGATCACAGGACGTTACCGATAGATGGCAGTTGAGGCATTAGGAATTCAAATCTAATGGTGGGAAATGAAAGATGTCTACTGTAAAATATCAAGTCAATTACGACAGTGACAGCGATGATGAAATTGAATGTTTTACACTGATTCTTTAGCAAACAAATTCTGTTTATTGTGTAATCGAATGTTTTAAATTGCTTTAAATATATTGTATCTTATTTTAGGTATAATGCTCTACAGGTCAAACTCAATTAATTAACCCTGGGGCTATACATCCTTAGGCTAGAAACAGTCTTGAAACAAAAAAAAATGGTTGAGTCCACCCTGTTAGACAAGAAATCAGAGTTTCAAATATTGATATTTTAAAATTGTCTTTTACATGTTTGTTTTTTTTTTAAATTCGCTTCCAAGAAAAGCTAATTCTTTTGTTATGAAATTTATATTTGAATGGTGAAATGTATATCGAATTATTAAATCTAACCCTGATATATGTATTGACAATAAGAAATTACAATCATTTTGTTATCGCTTAAACTTATAACTAAAACACGTCTTTGCTAATGATTTTGTTGAGATAATGGATATCATATCTGATAATATGAAATTACTAACATGTATTATGTTATGAGTACGTGGTCGCTAGTCAACAATTTTTTTATATACAATTTTACAAAACGTCAGTAAAAGTTTAATTAATGAAAGTCTTAGGCATTGAGATCAAGATTGAAACATATTTGGCTGTAAAAGATCTAATGATTCTTTAATTGAATTTTTAACTTGCATAATTACATAATAACAAATTCCAATCATTTTGTTATCGCTTAAACTTATAACTAAAACACGTATAATGATTCGCATTTATTTAAGCGCGTTTTGTTTATTTTGTATTTATTTGAAAGCAGTTACGTTTAGAATTGAAATGTTTTTTTTAAATAAATTTCTTGATATTAATAATTTAGTTCTGAGTTATTTTTATTTTAATAAATTAATTTAGTAATAATAATGTATCACGTTTAGATTTATACCTAAAATTAATTGTATTATATTATGAGTACGTGGTCGCTAGTCAACAATTTTTTTTTATAACCAGTTTACAGTGCTTTAATAGATTACCTCGTTGGTGTAGTGGATGCATTGGCTGGCTACCATTCGAGCGGTCCCCGGTTCAAACCCTGTTGGCTCCATTGATTTTTATAAAAAAAATATAGCGGGTTGCCTATCTACAGGCGTATAGAAATCTACTATACCGATCATATGACGTCACCGATAGATGGCATTAGCAGCGCTAGGAATTCAAATCTTTCAGCGGGAAATGATGACAAGTTGGAAATGACAGATACAAAATGGCGGATATGTAAATGACATTCAAAATGGTGATTCAAAATGGCGATCCAAGATGGCGATTCAAAATGGCGATCCAAGATGGCGATTCAAAATGGCTATTCAAAATGGCCGCTGAGTAGGGATAGGAGTGGGGCTTAAGTGGGGGGCTTAAGTGGGGGGCCTAAGTAGGGGGCTAAGTGGGGGGCCTAAGTAGGGGGCTAAGTGGGGGGCCTAAGTAGGGGGTAGTGGGGATAGGAGTGGGGAACCGCGGATGACCTTGAAATGCAAAACGGACCTCCATAAGAAAATACATGGGATTTTGCGCTCGAACTCTCTTAGCATATCTACTCATATTTTAAATCAAACCAAAGTGTTTTATTACTTAGTGTAACTATTATGCTAAATAAACTTCAAATGCAATTTTTGTCAAAAATTTTCTTACGTAACACTTGTTAGAGAATATGGTTTCATAAAGAGAGCAAAATTCTCTTTTTAGAAGAAGAACAACATGTATAGGGTTTTATTTGAAAAGTTTAAAATGACCAATGATCAACAAGAAAATGAGTGGTGAAAAGAAAATTGAAATTCATGTTGCTATAGAGCATAATTTCCTGTACAAAAATATTCTTAAAAACATTCTAATAATATTCCAAAAATATAAAAATAATATTCTAGGAATATATGAATCAGAAATATAACATTCATAAGATATCCTAACTGTAGTATGAACAAAAAATAACTCCATCAAAGGTGCCTTTGGAATTTTAAACTCGTGCGTATTATAACACCAGAAAATTATATCAAATTAATAACAACTGTTACTGTCAAAGGACTCTGATTATTTTGTATAATTTTCGGGTGTTATAATACACATGGCTTCAAAATCCCAACGGCACCTTTGATTGAGTTACTTTTTACTCATACTATAGAATGTTAAATAAATATTATTAAAATAATATTGAAGAAATATTTTAAATAAGATATTAGCTAAATATTTAGGTGGATGTTGAAAAAGATATATTTTAAATATTTGAAAATGAATATTTATATAATATATTTGTGCTACTGTGGATATAACATTCATAAGATATCCTAACTAGAATGTTAAATAAATATTATTAAAATAATATTGAAGAAATATTTTAAATAATATATAAGCTAAATATTTAGGCGGATGTTGAAAGAGATATATTTTAAATATTTGAAAATGAATATTTATATAATATATGTGTGCTACTAGGGTAAGCGGTGTGCTATTGTTGTATATTTTATTCAGGTATACAGGTAATACGGGTACGTAGGTTAGATAAGTCATAAGATAAGCGGTGTGCTATTGTTGTTTTGTATATATTCAGGTATACAGGTAAGCCGTATGTGTAGGTTAGATAAAGCTTAGGTCAGCAGGTCAGATAAGCGGTGCTATTGTTGTGTATTTATTCAGGTATACAGGTAATCCGGGTACGTAGGTTAGATAAGTCATAAGTAAGATAAGCGGTGTCCTATTGTTGTGTATATTTTCAGGTATACAGGTAATCCGTACGTGTAGGTTAGATAAAGCTTACGTCAGCAGGTCAGATAAGCGGTGTGCTATTGTTGTATATTTTATTCAGGTATACAGGTAAGCCGTGTGTGTAGGTTAGATAAGCCATAATATAAGCGGTGTTGTTTTGTGTATATATTCAGGTATACAGGTAAGCCCGCGTGTAGGTTAGATAAGTCATAAGTAAGATAAGTGGCGTGCTATTGTTGTGTATATTTTCAGGTATACAGGTAAATTCTTTCTCCTAGGTACACAGGTACACAGGCGGGTTGCCAGGTAGCAGGTAGAATTTCTTCCAGGTGAACAAGGTGCACAAGCAAAATTTCCTCCAGGTGTAGGTTAGATAAAGCTTAGGTCAGCAGGCCAGATAAGCGATGTTGCGTGTATTTTATTCAGGTATACAGGTAAGACGTGTGTAGGTTAGATAAGTCATAAGTAAGATAAGCGAGCTTAGATAAGCCATAAGATAAGTGGTGTGCTATTGTTGTTTTGTATATATATTTTCAGGTATACAGGTAAATTCTTCCTCCTAGGTACACAGGTGGGTTTTCAGGTGACAGGTGACTAAGTATGTTTCCAGATGACATGTAGAAATTTTTTCTAGGTCTAACAATAGGTATACAGGTGTGTTTCCGGATAGTAGGTGTAGATAAAAAAACAAAGAAGTACACAGTGACGTCATCTATCAAGTTTACCTTGTTGTTTTGAATGAACAAATATTATTTTTTAGTATTGAACTCATTACTGCAGATAAGTTTTCTAGAAAAAGCCAAAACAAATTTATCTTTCATATAAAACATTTTTCAAGAATTGATAAAAATACTAAGGTTAAAAGGTTAAAAATTTTTTCTAAGCGTACAGCTATGCTAGGTATATAATTGCCATCTAGGTAATGGATGTGTGTAGATATTCCAGCTAGTAGGTGTAGATAAAAAACAAAGAAGTATACAGTTACGTCATCTATCAAGTTTACCTCGCTGTTTGGATTAACGAAGATTATTTTTTAGTATTGAGCTCATTACTGCAGATAAGTTTCTAGAAAAAAAAACAAAATAAAACAAAATTTATCTTTCATACTCATTTATTTTATAAAAACATTAAAAACGGGGTGGATATTTATTAACCTAAATATAGTTATTCTTTAAAGAGAATAGAATTCAATATTTAGTTTGTCGATCCAAATCCTCCAGTATTTCGCGAAGTAGACGAGAGTACACCTCGCGTTAACATTGATTCACCATAAAATATTTTAATGATAATCAGTTGCACGATTGCCGTATGCTCTTCTATCACAATAGTTTCAGCTGTTAGATTATGAAGTAAGAACACTATCTCACCTCTGTAATCACTATCTATCACCCCACCAAGTAGTATAATCCCTTTTACAGCAATCGATGATCTAACCGCTAGCTGACCATAGGTACCTTGAGGTAATTCACACCTTAGTCCACTAGCAATGCGCTGTGTTAGTCCTGGAGGTAAGGAAAACGTTACAGGTGAATACATATCCATACCAGCGGCTTTACTTGTTGCTCGCACTGGTAGATAAGCCTTTGAGTTGATGAGATTAAAACGCACGGTAATTTCTGTCTCAGCATCCAAAAGCAATTCCAGGGAAGTAGATTTTTGCAGCTACATCGTTCGTAGAGTTTCACGACACTCCCTAACTCATCGCTCAATACAACCTTCGATGCAAGATGGGTAAATTTGCAGGTTTTTAATTTTTTCCACACAACTGCGAATTATCGTTGAAGCCCACACTCTATTGTTCCCGTAGGTTAATATTTCAGAGTACGTGAAACCCCAAGCTCTCATTTGTTCACACTCATCAGGGTTTAAACCAGCACCAACAACTTGTTTATTAGTATCCATTTTTTTAAATTAATATTCAAACTGAATTTTATAAAATACACATTTCTTATATATGACCCCACTCTTCTGTTTGCTACAAAACCGTAAATAGGAAATGCAGGTGTTAGGGTTGTTGCTCTCCGATCTAAATAAATATTTTAAAAAAAACAAAAGTTATTTTTTTCCTATTCATTCAGAGAGTAATTAATTGATCCAGGAAGTTTTATAAAAGAATGCATCAATTGTGAATTTAGCTCGGTGACCTGCGAAAGAGGTGATAATTTTATAATAGTTTTGAATTCGAGTCCTCTTTTAATGATAATTTTTTGAAAGAAGTCACATCACGTTAATAAATTTCTAATCACTTATTTTTAATGAGGTATTTCGAAAAAAAGGAAGTTAGTAATTAATAAAAAACAATGCGATAGCAGTTTACATTTTAATATATATTGCCTGCTTCAGTAAAAAAGCTACTATTATACTGTAAAAACGATCGGCTGTCGAAGTCAGGTGAATAGTGAAAAGTGAAAAACCAACTAATTATTAGGTGAGATTCTTTATCGCTGTTATTGTTTTATAAAATATATTAATTTACTTTTTCAACCTGTAGAATGGAGCTCATTAAAAAAGTTAATGCTATTGGTGTAATCAGCAAAAAACCAACGATTCCGCTAAAAGACCTAAAAAAGGATACGGTATATTCAATAATAAAGTAAAGAAGAGGATATAGCACAAAAATAAAACGCGATTTTATACAAGTTGAAATAGAAGATGGAATGGTCTTCCTACCACAAAGGATTGTTGATGCATTAGGAGATAAGGACGTAGCGAGCTTATCTAAGGAAAAAGTTGGCATTAAACTGGTCGAAATGATTAGTATTGGGGATAATGAGGTAGCATCCGTAGAATTGGTAGCTTTATAAAAGGTATTTAAAATTTTCAGATTTTTAAAATTTTTTTTCTCTAGCACTAATGATTGTTTTAATATATCTTGCAGAATTACCAGAGATCGTCAATAGAAGATCGTGAGGACTACATATTAAAGATAGTTATTACGCCTTTTTATAATTTTTTGTAATATCGAAATTATATGATGAAATATAAAATAATAACCCATTTTAAATTTTTCTTTTTACTTTAGCGTATAAATAAATATGTTACAGGGAGCTAATAGACTTTAAAACTCAAGGAAATCTAATCAGTGATAACCTCACTCTTTATCAAACCCTCGTCTTTTAGCAGATCACCCAATTAGACGGTTACCTTGATCACCCCCTTTTCAAAATTCCCATCTTTAAGCAGAGAGTGCAACATAAATATATATGAACCTGATTTACCTGTTCGGTAAAGTGCATTTTATAAATTTAAAACTCTTTTGATGTAGTTTAATTGAAATTTTTTTCACATAATTAATCTAAAACAAAACAATAAAAGTGGTCTTGAACATTACACAGAATATTCCAGTTTATTAGAAAAATTAATTCTAAAAAATCTAATGCAAATGCATTTTAAAATTCAAGGAAATCTAATCAGTGATAACCTCACTCCTTATCAAACCCTCGTCTTTTAGCAGATCACCCAATCAGACGCTTACCTTGATCACCCCTTTTCAAAATCCCCATCTTTAAGCAGAGAGTAAAACATAAATATATATGAACCTGATTTACCTGTTAGGTAAAGTGCATTTTATAAATTTAAAACGCTTTTGATGTAGTTTAATTGAGATTTTTTCACATAATTAATCTAAAACAAAACAATAAAAGTGCCCTCAAACTTTACACAGAATATTCCAGTTTATTAGAAAAATTAATTATAAAAAATCTAATGTAAACGCATATCGGTTTTATATGAGATTGGCTCTAAAACATTTTATTAACAATTTAAAGCTACAATTAGGTATGATCGTCACATCAAAAGATCCTTAAACAATAACCGAAACAATGTATTATCGAAATTTAAACCCTATAATTCTGGCATTGCAGATCATGCTGCTCAGGTAATCCCATATCAGTTGAGGTAAAAGCTCATAATGATGGGATCAAGATTCGAAAAAATGAAGTACTCAGGATAATAATATGGTTTGTTACCTTTTCAATTATGTTTAGGTTACATTAAAAATGGTTATTACACCTTTTTATACCTTTTTTTCTATCTTTTTGTACACTCACCGAGCATGTAAAAACTGTAATTAAATAAAAGAAAAAACAACTCAAGCTGTACTTCTATGTTTTTTCTGTTACATATTTTTTGTGAAACGTCACTAGATTAGTTATAAGCACTACATCTTTTTTGTAAATCTACACTGAAAGGAAGAAATTACTCTTTCTACATACGAATAAATTTGCAAATATCTTATGTTTTTCAAAAAACTTTAGCTATAATACAAGATTTTTATAGCTAAATGAAGAATGATCTTGCGTACTATTATACACTTGTTAGTTAGATCTAGGATTGTATGCTATTAATTAAACTACACCAAAAGCTTTTTTATAATTTATAAAAATGCACTTCGAACAGGTCAAAACTGTAATTTAAATAAAAGAAAAAAACTCAAAAGTCTTTTTGTTTTTAAAAAGAAAACTAAAAACTTTAAAATAAAAAACATCAATCAGTGTAAGTTTTTTCTATTCATATAAATATGAATTAATAATTCCTCTCTATCTAGACGGTATATTCTTGTATCGTGCGTCGAGTTTCGTGCGCCGACGAAAATCTACCTGAAACTTTCTGATTTCGGAATTAAAATGATGGCGTTAATGACTTCTTATTTCGTGCGTTATTACCTGCACATGTTTACCTGATCTTATCTGAATATCAAGTATAATATCAACTTTAATATTCTACATTTCACAGAGTCAGCTAAAAAGTAAGCAAACTCCTCTCTCTTTTGTAGTTTCTTTTACTTAAGCATCACTTGTTTACCATTAGTAGCGCTAAAAAGCAAATGGAAACTTTACTCAATTTAGAATATTGATGGATAATACAAATCTACATACCTACTTTGTTATGTACCGCTACCGCTAATATTATCTGCAATTTCCTTTAAATTTATAACATAACTAAATTTGCAATGTGATACAGCAATTCATAATATACAGGATTTAGAGAAACACTAATATGGAAAAACCTTACTTTCCTTAAGTGTCGATGTGGATGCTTTGTAGATTGACATCTGTTAAAGCTGATATACTTTTATTCTTAATATCTAATAAATTTCTTATTTATATGTACTTATCCATTATTATTTCCCTTTTATTAATTAGGATATAAAAGAAGTTAAAATAAATAGCTTGAATTTAGAAAATCAATATAATTGATGAAGCAATCGAACTGGTTTTAAAAAATAACATGACTATTTAAAAAATTATGAAAATAGCTATTTACTCGTATCTGGAACTGATAATTTTTATAATACTTTAGATGTTTGTATTTGGTGTGAAAACATACATGAATAAAATACTGAAAAGAAAATCAACAATTTGTATGTAGAAATCTTATTTTAAAAAGTATCCAAAGTCAGCAGGTAAATTTTGGGTGAGCGCACGAAACCAGAAGTCATTAGTACCGAACTTGATTGTCCATGTAGTTGACGCACGAAACCAGAAGATTTTACAGTTCCGCACGAAACGCGACGCACGAAACACTAACAAATCCAATTTTACGTTTGTTGTGAAACTTTACGATTATGTTATAAAAACTATTGTTACCATGACTCCTGAAGTCTGGCGTACGTTTATTTCTAAAAAGGAACAAATACTAGAAAGCTTTGATTATAAACAAGATATTGGATTTGATGAACTTATAGTGCGTTTCATGAACTCGATTAACGCAATACAAATACATCACTATGCTGGAGCTTTCATTGTTTTGGAAATGCAGAGTTTAAAGACTCTATGGGATGCAACCAGTTTAATCGACTATAAGCTATCCCTGTTACAACATCAAGAATTTGCTGTTTATTATAACAACATTATACATAGTGCTGCACAGATGCAAGCTAGAGGAGATGATCTTGAAAACATAAAGTTTATATTAAATAGTTGCTTAAATGTAAATAATCATAATGTATGCAGTATGTTAGAAGTGATGTGTTTCTTTAAAAACAAAGTGTTAGAAGATATACGTGAAGCTTTGCTTTATTTTTTATGTTGTGATATCGAACCATTAGACAAACAAGCTGTGAATTCTAATGCTGTTATAAATATTATATAGTAAATATGTAAAACAATTAATCAATAAAAGACTTTTAATCTTTTATTATTTTTTTATTTCATATGTATGTTTACAATAAAAAATTTAGTCTACAATAAAACTCAGTCAACAATAAAACTTGGTCTACAATAAAACTTAGTCTACAATAAAACTTAGTCTACATCCATTAATTCATCATTAATCCTATAATGTCCCCACGGTAAAGTATCAATACCATTATCTATATCTAAACCAAAAAATGAAGGATTTAAACCGAGTGAATCTAGCAGGCGCAGATTAGCAGTCGGAGTTGATTGTGAGCGAGCCTTGTTCCCAAATTGTCAAATTTTGACAGTTTGAAATTAAAAATTGTCATTGCAATCTGTCAAAGTTTTGAAAGGTTTTTCACAACTCCAATTGTTACTTATTAAACTACTATTAATAAATATTAATTGGAGTTGTAAAAAATCTTTTAAGCAGCAACTAATGTCGTACACACTTTTGCTATCAGAATGTTATTTATTAATAGTAGTTTAATAAGTAACAATTGGAGTTGTAAAAAACCTTTCAAAACTTTGACAGATTGCAATGACAATTTTTAATTTCAAACTGTCTAAATTTAACAATTTGGGAACAAGGCTCGATTACAATCAACTCCGACTGCTAATCTGCGCCTGCTAGATTCACTCGGTTTAGATCCTTCATTTTTTGGTTTAGGTATAGTATAAATCTTTTATTATCTTCATTCGAAAGAGCGCTCTTTTTTGTTCAACACTATATACATTATGTTGCTTACTTTGTATACTACTCTGTTTAACAATTTTTACATAATTATTTCTAAAACAACTTAAATAGTCATCAAAACTTAAATTATGTTTTACAATTTGATTTACAATTTCTTTAGCCTTTTTTATAATATCTAAACCATAAATTTGAATTGCATACATTTTTGCTTTTAACCCAGCAAATTCATACATAATATATCCTTTATTTTCATCCTTCATTAAACCCAACACCTTTTTATTACAAAGTGGAATATTAAAAGGATTATCTTTAGCATAATCAGAAGTGTCGAACATATTAATGTTGTTTTTAATAACTTCATACACATCATCACACGTTATTTCATACAACAAACTATCTGTATCCATATAAAGAAGCTTACAGTTCTTGGGATTAAATTGTTTTAACATAAACTGATAGTGAAAGTCATACATTAAAGTTTTTTAAATATCAAGGACTGCCATACCAACATAAATAGGTTTATTAAATAAAATTTCAAGTTTATTTAGTTCAACAGCAACCAAATCTTCACTAAAAATGGTGCGGCTATGGAAATTAGGCTTAGAAATATATTGATTTGCACCATACAGACCATTCCATTTTGTGCAAAGCTTTACATTTCTATATTTTCTAACGTTTTCAACAGATTTGCCAAATATTGCGTTATTCAATAATTTAAATGTTTTTTTTAAATTCGTTTTTTGCTTTTGATCTTAATTTTGTATTTAAATCAATATAATCTTTCAACCAACAAGCTTGTGTGAAACTTATTGCTCGATGTATTTTTTTTAATATCAACCAATGCTTTTTTCAATGCACTATGATGTATGACATACCTCGTTTTAGACTCTAGAGTGGTAAGTAACTTTTTCTGTTTGCTGTTTGGGGGAGCTTTATGTTCTGAACAGAATGGCAAATTATGATAATCATGCAAATGGTTTGGGTAATCCAAATCTACCTCATAAATTAAACCTTTTTCAATATCGTTAGGTATATTCAAAATAGTTTCAGAATCTAGATCATTGATTTGTTTATCACTTAACCACTTAAAATCTTTATAAGGTAGACTTTGACTCATAGCCCAACCATATAAAATATTTGCATCAAGATACAACAAATATTTATTAGGTAGTTTTGGGTTATAATTTGGCAAATATTTATTGTTAGCTTTGCTGTATCTGGTACATACCTGACTAATACCTCCCCGTATACCTCGCTCTAAAAAAAGTAACATATCTACATCTGTAACCAGCTCTAACATTACCTTAGTATGTTTTAATATAGCATCCCAAGTATAACTAGGTGATGTAAAATAATGAGCTGGATCTAAACCATGTGTCTTTATTAAATTTTCCCGAAAATCTTGAAACACATCTGCTAAAAGTAACACATCAGTCTTCAAATATATATCACTATATTCCCCTAAATTTTTTATATTAAATGTTTTCCAAAGTTCTTGAGCATGGTTATAATCTTCCTCAGAAATATGACTATTTCTTAATTTGCTATAGAAATGTTTTTTAGATGGTAATTCAGTATCGTTAAATTTTTCCCAACTATCCATAAATTCATATGGGTATACACCCTTTCGAATTAATAATTTCAACTGCTCGCTATTTAAATCAGAACAAATATTACGTAAAATTTTCAAATTGTTAAAATCTAAATAAGAAACAAGTTTTTCTAAAGAATCGCTCATGAAGCGAAACGAATCTAGAAATCTAAATTGAATATTTGCGTTTGGAATATTTTTAGTAATCGAAATGTAGCGTTCTTTATTTTTAGGTAAAAACGATACTCTACCAGGTATTGCAGTCGCAACAGTTTTTATTAAGAAATGTGCATCATACCCAGAGAAGTTGTGAAAAAATATTTGAATTCTATGAGGAATCTTGTGGTTAAGGTTACACCCTACGTGGGCCGATCCACGATATCTATCAGTAAAATGACAATGATCTCTAACGCGAATGTGATCATCTAAGAAGGGTTCCTCACATATATGACATACTGGTGCTAATTTAAACTCTCTTTCTTGAACATCTAATAGCGGGTCCATTGGTTTAGGATGATCAAAAATGTGTTGTAATTCATCTGCAATTTGCGATAACTCGTTGGCAAACCAATCAACACAATTCTCACCCCTATAAAGTCTAAAACGAGATAAAGAATTATCGTATGAGCTATGAAGATAATATGCAATACTATTGGCAGTATGTTCTTTATATTTAATAGTATCTTTGGTTTCATCATCTTTAAAATTTTTTACCAAACATTCTAAATCTGCATAAATTGTAAAAGGTACTTGAAGTTTATGATGATGGTTCTTAAAATGAACAGTAGTACCAGGTTTTGGCATAACTATTTTACACTTATTTACAGCCCTACAATCTATTTAATGAATATTTAATTTCTGTTCGTTATTAAAATAGTGCAAACATCTATCACATACATATTTTTTTTCTTTGATAATTGAGACCCAATTAGTTTAGATAAATTTTTAATCCAACAAAAGTGATATTTTATTGAAGCTTGCTTTGAATGGTTGGACTTTCAATCTCATCTTCAATTTCATCGTTTTCTTTTTCAATTTCATAAGTTTCCTGAATCATTAACAAATTTACATGTTGTTTCTTTTCATTACATAAATAAAGCGGAACGGTTACATAATTTCTTTCTGATTTTCTAATCAAACCATAAATATTTATCGAAATATTTGGATTTTGTTTTAAAAATTTTGATAATTGATCAAACAACATTGGAAAATTGATTCCCTCAAAATTTAACACTTCCCCATAATAGGGGTATGAATTAACGCGGTGTGTATGAGAATTAGAAGGAACTGGATATAATATCGATACTAGAGCCCAACCAAACCAAGCTTCGTCATTATTTTGTACATTTATTATCGCTTTTTTTAATTTTATTTCTTTAGGCAAATCTATATACGATGATGCATGAAGTAACATAACTTTATTGATATTTACCGTTAGGAACATAATCTTCGATAGAGTCCACCCACACCCTGCTCTTCGAACTCGGTTATTTTTTCCATTAATACGGTTCTAATGTGCTTTTGGAACCATTCATTCACAGCATCTCGATCCCTTAAAGTTAAAAACAGCAATTTATAATTTTTGGTGTTGAATGTAAATTCTTTGAACAGCAACTCCTCTGTATTGGCAACTGGTTTTGTAAATTCTGCGCAAAATTCCATGTTTATTTTTAATGGTGTTGTTGAAATATGTTTTTTGATGTTCAACCAAAAAAGTGTAAAACAGTCTTCGAAAAACGCATTCAAATCCTTATGTATTAAGTTTATTATAATTGAAGTTTGTAAACGGGATTGAAATGCTGATGCTAGATCCCTCCAAATTACACTTCTTTTTTGATCAAACTTTGCCCCAGCACCCGTTTTTCCTAAAAAATAACTTTTTGTCAAAGCTAAAAACAATAATTATTTATATTTTACCTTTCAGAAGTTGATTGAATAATTCTTCATATCGACTCAATTGACCAGACACAGCTTGTATATGTTTTTTATTTGCAGTTGTTAAAATTTAATTATTTGTATTTACTTCAACACTTATTAATCTTAAATTATAATTAATTAGTTTAATATATTTTTCAATTTTTAATGGATTCAAAGTTTCTTTATGTTTTTTATACGTTTCTTGAACCATTTTCAACACAACATCAATTTTATTTAGGAATTCCATTTTGGTTTGTTGTAGGTATAGTACGGTGTGTACAAAAACAACTTTTAGAATGAAATGCTAACACACATGCTTGCTTATATATGCTTATATATGCATCAAACGACCTTGTTGTTTTCATCAAAAGTATAACCTTTACTAAAAGTAAAAAACATCTAGAAAAATATGTTTATTTATTTATTAAAGCATACAGATACAAATAAGAAAATAATATTTGTTTTATTTATAATATTTTATAATATTTTTGTATATATGTGTGAAAGAGGAAAGCCCCAAACTTTTGTAGATAAATATAATAATGATTTTGGGTTGCGTTTTCTAAATATCTACAAATTCAAGTATAGCTGTTTTTCTATCTTTTCCAATGTCCTGCTGTCCTTTATATACCAATGCTACAGATGAAATTGCTTTATTTAGAGCTGTAATTCTTGCTTCGGATAGTATTTTTGAAAATCGTCCTGATAGAAACATTGAATTGTCTGCTGTTTCAACAATAATCTTGCGTCCATATTTCGCACTGACAGATTTTATTTTTTCCAATTTATACTGTCGATCGATCGCCAAATCATCAATATTTATCAAAGGTTTTAATTGCAGCTTCCCAACGTTGTTAAGTTCTTTTAAAAACTCCATTTGGAACTATTTTTCTAGAAGTTTATCTAGTAATTTTTCTTAAGACTAAATAACTATTGCAGAATGTCTCTATTTATGTTTGTTCATATGAAAAATTGTTTTTCCAGAACTACTGGAAAATTGTTTTTAGCATTGAACATATCAAAATAATGTTTAATATTGGAAAAATATATTTTTCACCTTGACAATATCCTGTGTAGAAATCAATTATTTATTAGCAAAATATGTTTACATCCTGTATTTTTGTTATCACCTATTTTCTAAACTCAATATTGGAAAAAAATATATTTTTTACCTTGATAATTAATATCCTGTGTACAAAATCAATTTTTATTAACAAAATATGTTTACATCCTGTCTTTTCTTATATTTCTATTCTTATATTTGTATATATTAAGATTTACCTTTATAAAAATCATTTATCAAATTACTGCGTTATCTGTTGTTTAAACTAGGTAAGAATTATTTATTTTTATAAATTTTTTACTTTTTTAAATTGTGTTAGAAATGTCTTGCATAAGCTGTGCCGGATATGGGTTTAATCCTGTTAATCTATACTAGTACATTTATCTTGGTGCTACAACCCATAATATTAAAATAATGGCTGATCCGAACAACCTGGAAGGGAGAGCATTAAGGAACTTTTTCGATAATAAAGGTGTTCAGGAAGCTAATCAACATGGAATACCTTTAGAAATTTATAAGGGTGAACAAGCAAGAAAATCACGGTTAATAGAACAGAGTAAAATCGATCTGTGAAAATTATATGTAAATTATCTTTCTGTAAGAAAAATTAAAGTTTTTGGGTTATCTTAAAAAAAGGTTATTTTTAAAAGAGTTTCTATAAATTTCCTTTCTATATAGATTATATAAACGCAAAGAATTTTTTTAAAAGAAGTTTTGTTAATTTACATTTATTAAATGAACTAAATAAAATTTTTACACCTGATTGATGTTCATTTTATTTACAGATTAAAAAGCTTTTGGGTTTTCTTTAATTAAAGTTTTACCTGTTTAGTAAGTAGGTATATTTTAAAATAAAAAAAGCTTTTCATATGGTCTAATTAATAAATCAAATATTATTTTCTTATTTGTATCTGTATGCTTTAATAAATAAATAAACATATTTTTCTAGATGTTTTTACTTTTAGTAAAGGGTTCCTTTAGATATATATGAACTAAGTTGAATAATAATAATTTTATTATGTAACACACTTCAAAATAATGGTGGTAACAATATAAATCACAAAACCTTTTTGTAAAACTTGTTTTTAACTCACTCTAAATTAGGTTCTCCACGTTAAAACATAATTGATAAAAAATAGTTTGTGGTTGAAACTTCCGTTTTCTATTTTGATGATTAACATGATTACAGCATTGGGTTATTTAATAAAAACTAATTTTTAGCTTATATTATTGATTGTGAATAACAGATGGCTGCACTAAGATGTTTTAGCGCATAAAATATGTATTGACAACTCACATGTGATATCATTTGGCGGGCTTATCTAATAAGAGGATATGTTTACATGCATACCGCCATTTAAATCAACCAATCAGCTGCTTTGTTTACATTTCAAATCTAGTTTTTTATTTGTTTACATGCATACCGCCATTTAAATCAACCAATTTTGTTTACATTTTTGGGGAATTATTTAATAATTTTTTATTTAACTAAATATCATTTGGTCACCAGTATGTTTACATAACATATGCTTGGCGGGCATAGCTAATAAGAGCATTTACCATACCGCCATTTAAATCAACCAATCAGCTGCTTTGTTTACATTTTTTGGGGAATTCTTTAGTGTCTTTTAACTAAACATCATTTGGTCACCCTGTATGTTTACATATGCTTGGCGGGCTTATCTACTAAAAGCATTTACCATACCACCACTTAAATCAACCAATCAGCTGTTTGTTTACCTATGATGTCACTTCCGGCTGCCATATTTTTTACATCCGGCGGCCATATTGTTTACATCCGGCGGCCATATTGTTTACATCCGGCGGGCATGTTTGTTTACCTATTACCTATAACACGTGTGCTTATGACGTCACTTCCTGGCAGAGGACCCGCTTTACTGTACTACTCACTGCACATACCTACTTGAAGTTTTGCACTCTTCAAATTATTTTTATTTTAAAATTAAATATTAATTTATACTTAGACTGGACATAAACTAACGTGCCTATGCATTTCGGGCGGTGTTTTAGAGCCTTTTATCGCCTTATCGTGTTCTGCTGACTCGGCGGGCGCTATTAGGCTCTTATACACTACTTTTGCAAATGTTTAAATTGTATAAACAAAAGCATTTGATGTTTTTCGTAATAAAAGTTATTATTTAGTAAATTGTTCTTATTCTATTTATATTTTCATGTTTCCTTACAAATTAATATGTAATTTAATTTGTTTATTTAAAACAATATGAAGAATAGTAAAAGATATCATTTTTATATTTACAGATTTATAAGCTAATGGTTATGCAACCCGTTTCTATAATAATTAGTTCGATGCGACAGTGATGCCAGGTCTAGGGAAATTTCCCTAGATCTAGGGAATTTTTAACGCTTTAGGGAAAAAGGGAATTTTTCTCAAAAAAGGCTAAATTCTAGGGAAATTTAAAACAAACTCTCAAATTCATCATTTTTTAATAATTTTCACAATTTAAAAATCTCTACATAAAAAAATTACAAGCTCATGTTTGTAGTAATATTTTGTTTAACCCTCTAACGGATAGTAGTAAAAGCAAGATTTAAAACAAATGTGGGTAAAACAGATCGCGTATTTGGTATACGTTTCTATAAACTTAAGCGCCAATTCTCAATTGCTTGAAGAGAAGTAGGTTTTTCCCCGACCAGCCCGAGGCTATAAATGGGGGTACCAATAATTTTCCTTTGCCGTTCATTTAACGCTCTGCTTTCGTTAGCGCATTTTACTTAGGGTTTTTATTCGCTCTTATATATTCTGTGAAAAATTTAAATTCAAAACAAATACCTAGTGAGTGTTGTTTTGTGAGAATTTCCGGTGAGTACGTACCTATATATTTTATTAATGAACTTTTCTTCCGTTTTTCCACTTCACAACAGTGCATTATATCCTTTCGATATTTTTACTAAGATATTTAAAAAAAATAACAAATTTTGCAGTGGAATATCCAGTCAGACACAATCATGGCATCGACTTCAAGAGAGCCTCTGTCATCGCCGTCACCATCATCTTCAGAAGAAGCCAAATCTTTGTTTAAGAAAAGAAAGAAGAAATCGTACTCTCAAAAGTACCAGTCAAATTGGGAGCAGCAACCTGAGTTTAAGGAATGGCTTCAACCCAGTAAAAAAGGAATTACGTTTGCTCACTGCAAGTGCTGCAATAAAGACTTTGTATGTGGGAAGTCTGAAATAGAAAAACATTCGAAGGGGAAGAATCATTTAAGTAAGGTGAAAAGTTTATTAAATCAACCAACATTAACTGCACTGCCCAGCGTCTCTAGAGCGAACTTATTGGCAACTAAAGTAAAAACCGCTGAAATTAAACTTGCAGCTTTTGTAATTGATCATAACATTTCTTTTAACACTATGGATCACCTAAGTGCACTTATACGCACAACGTTCAATGATTCAGAAATTGCCAAAAATGTTAAATGTAACAGAACAAAAACTAGGGCAATTATTACTAATGTAATAGGTAGTTATAGCAGCGATATTATTACTAAGGTATTACAAAAAGAAAAATTTTCACTTATAGTAGATGAATCTACCGATAAGGGCACGATTAAACATTTAGCATTAGTTGCTAGTTGTTTTTATGAGAATGATGCACAGGATTTTTTTTGGGTTTAATACAGGTACCTATTGCCACAGCGGAAGCCCTATATGAAGCAATAACACGTTATTTTGAAAATCATAAAATTAATTATAGGAACAATTTAATTGGTTTTGCTACGGATGGGGCCAACGTGATGATGGGTGCCCATAATTCATTAGCATCTAGATTGCAACAAGATATACCGCATTTATTTATTATGAAATGCGTTTGTCATTCATTTAACTTATGTGCAAATTATGCATGTGAAAAACTACCTAGAGTAGTTGAAGATATTGCCAGAGATGTGTACACATATCTACATTATAGTTTTAAGAGGCAAACTGAATTTAATGAGTTTCAAAAATTCTTAGATATAAAACCTCACAAAATTTTACAATTATCACAAACCAGGTGGCTCTCTTTGCATTCAGTGGTTCAGAGATTAGTTGAGCAATATGATGCTTTAGTTTTATATTTTACAGACGCACATTTAAGTGAAAAAATTATAGCTGCGGAGACGATTTTAACTAGATTGCGAGATCCATCCATTAAAATGTACTTACACTTTTTGAATTATGTTCTGCCATATTTCACGAAACTGAATTTAGAAATGCAAGCGGAAAATATAAAAATTGATTCACTATATGATAAAATTGAAAATACATTCCGTTGTATAGCCGACTGTTATTTGAAAAGGGATTATTTGGACAAAACTCAGACCGAAGATATTCAATTTCGAAATCCGCATAACTTTATGGAAATTGAGCAGATTTATTTGGGCGCGAATGTTATGAGTTTAATTGCAAATAATACACACGGATTAGATGAACAAGGCTTGCTAGATTTTAGAAAAAGATGTTTCGAGTTTTATGTTTAAAGTTGTCGACAGATATATGAAAGATTTAAATTTAGAGAACCTGAACCAGTGACATTAAAACTTTTAAAAATTATTTCGCCTCATGAGGTAATGAATAAAAAACACAATTCAATTGCGCCATTGGCCTCTAGGTTTCCAAACTTAATTAGGGATGAACAGTTAAATGAACTTGACAGAGAATTGCAGTTGAGAAATTTTAATTTTTCTAAAGATTTTGAAAATTTGAACGTTAAGGAATTTTGATTAAAATGTGCCAAATTAAAATTAGGTGATAATACACTTATGTTTGGTACACTGTGCGATTTTGTTTTTAAAATGTTTACTTTACCGCATTCTAGTGCAACAGTAGAAAGGGTATTTTCACAAATAAACCTAAATAAAACTAAAATTCGCAATAGGTTAAACACCGAAACTCTTAATGGAATTATGTTGAGTAAAAATCTGTTTAAAAAATCAAATTGTACCAATTTTGAAGTTGAACAAGAGTTGCTTGTAAAATTCAATGACAGTATGTATGCACAGGCAGATACATAAATCATTTTATTTAGTTTTTTGTTTGTTCTGTATATGAACCTAAATAGATTATATTATTGTTCATTATAGTGTTCTTTTTACATTTTTTTATATATTATATTTTACATATTTTTTTATTATTTATATAAATTTGTGTTGTATTTTGAACAGTATATAAAATACATTATTTGTTATAATGCGTTTTTTACTTTGTAATAATTTTTTTGCCGTTTTAAATACCTGTGGATAGGTAAGTAAGCAGCTCAGTATTTTTAATAATTTCATTGTGAAAAAATTAAGAGACGATCAGTTTATATTTGAAATAATGCAAAATATATGGATTACGTAATATTCAAAGTATTTTATTTTTGGTAAAGTTCTGTATGGGCGGGTTTTTTAAAAGCAAAAAAGTCTAGGGAAATCTAGGGAATTTTTTCGGTAAAGTTTAGGGAGAAATGTCTGAGACCACCTGGCAACGCTGTGTGTCAGTAGTAAGATATAATCTTTGGTAGTAATAACCTGTGGTTTGTCTTCGTATGTGCTGTGGTTGGTTTTTATTATATCATTAATAATCTAATACAGTATAGAACACTTTCGTAATAATATCAATCCAATAATAGTATCAACTAACTGGCATTAGCAGAATCCGTGTTTTCTTTACAAGGTTAAAAACATTATTTTTAATTTATGTCTGGTTTATACAGTAACTAACAATTGATAACTAAGAATTAGAATATGGTATTTATACTCTCAGGTTTATACAGCCCAATAACAATTAAAAATTAACAACTAAAATTACGAGTTGGATTTATTTTATTAATTCTTCTGATACATTTCTAGATGAATCTTTAGTGCACATATTTACCAGAAAGCAATTCGGGTTAGCCACTACATTATTATGCAGTTGCAGTTGCCCTGGAAAAATTTGAATTTTTATGGCGGTATATAAAAAAATTACAATTTTCAATAATTTCTGTTATGTCCGGTCGGGCGATTATGACCTATTTAGTGGCCTGTTTTTAGAGTGTAAGTTGCTAAATTAGAGCACCCCCTTGTACTACCCTTGTTTTTGCCGTCTCCATAGTAATAAAAGTAATTATAGATCACTGCATCTACGTACTTGAAGTTTTACACTTTTCAAATTATTTTTATTTTAAATTAAATGTTAATTTAAACTTAGACTGGACATAGACTAAAGTATGCATTTCAGGCTTAATTACTGTTTTAGAGTCCTTTATTGTCTTAGCACTTTCGGTTTTTGCCTCGGACGCTAACGGACTTTACGGGTTCTAAGACGCTTATTAAGCCTTTGATACATAATATACTATTATAGATGTTGACAGTTTTATCCATATCCATTAACTGCCATTAGAATTATTGAAATTCATTTAGAAATAAAAAGTTACAAAAGGAAAATAGCGTTATGGACATGGGACAAATTTTTCCCATCATTTTTTAAAATTCCACAACTTATTGAAGTTTCTGGGAAATAAGTTAGTTCTGTAAATTAAAAATGGTTGTAACTGAAAGGTAATAACTAAATTTCAAAGAAAAACTATTTATTTAATTATTTTAACACAAATAAACAAATTAAATAATATATTTTCGTTACGTCGCATTGTCCCAAGCATTACGGATGGGAACATACTTACAAAATAAACTACTAGTCTAACTAGAGTACTTACTGTTTTTTTGATTATCTTAATTCATACTACAAAATATAAAATCAAAATCATCGTTGCAAATATGAATTTCTTTATCAACAAGTACAAAAAAAACCCTATTTATAGTAAAAATTAAAAAATGCCTCTGCATGAAACGATATTTAAGTATTCTAAATTTTGGTTCATTTTGTAAGCATTTTATATGAAAAAATTAATTTGTACTGTTTGAATTTTGCATTGTAGAAATAAAAAGGGTGCCATTAAACTTAAAAAATAATGTTTTGGAAGTAGATTTTGGAAAATTATTGTTTAGGTGGCCCATACAATAGTAAAAGCGAAATAAAATGCAAAGCTTGGCTCGCACAAAACGTTTTCAATTTTTGTACTATGGTTGACTTTTTCGTGGAATGGATGAAATGTGGCAGTATGTACATGCTTAATTAATTTATAATTGCTGCATAAACCAGCAGGGTTTTCTTAGTTGTTAAATATTAATTGTTAGTTGTTAATTCTTAGTTGCTGTATAAACAAGACATGACTTTTTCATTTATATAAATTGTTTGTACTAATGTTACAAAATCTTCCAGCTCAGTTCAACCCTCATGTTCTATTGGTGTTCGAGATCTATCTAACAAATAATACTTGACGTAGCCGGCATCAGTTTGAAATGATTTAAATAAAAAGTTGTGTTATGCCACAACCATCCAACTATAAGTTCTGATATAATATTTATAGCAAAGGAGGATAAAACCAGGAAAGATAATTCATGTAGAAAATACACATCAAATATGTCCATCAACAACAACAACAAGATAAAGTACTAAACATGTAAAACTTTGTTCTTGTGAATTTCTTTATGCCAATGTTTAATTATAGTTATGTGCTTTTTTGCTATGAAACAATCATGTAATGTAAGCACTATAAAAGCACAATGAACACAAATATGCAAGGCGAGCTTATTCATTACAAACAATTTGAATGTAATATTTGTAATTATAAATCCTATCATAAAAGTCATTTGAAACAGCACCTGCTCACTCATAGTGGTGAGAAATTATTTGTATGTAATATTTGTAATTATAAATTCTCACAAAAAGGACATTTGAAACGGCACCTGTTCACTCATAGTGGTGAGAAACCATTTGGATGTAATATTTGTAATCATAAATTCTCACAAAAAGGAGATTTACAAAAGCACTTGCTCACTCATAGTGGCGAGCAACCATTTGGATGTAATATTTGTAGTCATAAATTCTCAAAAAAAGAAACTTTGCAAAATCACCTGCTCGCTCATACTGGTGAGAAATCATTTGGATGTAATATTTGTAATTATAAATGCTCACAAAAAGGAAGTTTGAAAAAGCACTTGCTCACTCATAGTGGCGAGAAACCATTTGAATGTAATATTTGTAATTATAAATGCTCACAAAAAGGAAGTTTGAAAAAGCACTTGCTCACTCATAGTGGTGAGAAACCATTTGGATGTAATATTTGTAATTATAAATGCTCCGAAAAAGGAAGTTTGAAACAGCACTTGCTCACTCATAGTGTCGAGAAACCATTTGGATGTGATATTTGTAATTATAAATGCTCCAAAAAAGGAAGTTTGAAATGGCACCTGCTCACTCATAGTGATGAGAAACCATTTGGATGTAATATTTGTAATAAAAAGTACGCACAAAAAGGAAATTTACAACAGCACCTGCTTGCTCATAGTGGTGAGAAACCATTTGGATGTAATATTTGTGATTATAAATGCTCCCGCAAAGGAATTTTGAAAAGGCACCTGCGCACTCATAATGGTGAGAAACCATTTGGATGTAATATTTGTAATTATAAATGCTCCTACAAAGCAATTTTTAAAAGGCACCTGCTCACTCATAGTGGTGAGAAACCATTTGGATGTAATATTTGTAATTATAAATGCTCCCACAAAGGAATTTTGAAAAGGCACCTGCGCACTCATAGTGGTGAGAAACCATTTGGATGTAATATTTGCAATTCTAACTTCTCAGAAAAAGGACATTTTAAGCAGCACCTGCTCATTCATAGTGGTGAGAAACCATTTGAATGTAATATTTGTAATTATAAATCCTCAAGAAAAGGAACTTTGCAAAGACACCTGCTCACTCATAGTGGTGAGAAACCATTTGCATGTAATATTTGTGATTATAAATGTATACATAAAGGAAGTTTGCAAAAGCATCTGCTGACTCATAGTGGTGACAAAGAAAGGTGGTGAGAAAAAATTTGTAATTACATGGTATCTCATAATAGACTTTGGCAGTGGTTAGATAACACAGGCCCATAAAATTAAAAAAAAGTCTTGTTATTGAAAGGCGAGGCAGTATACCGTATGCTTTTTGGTGTGCTGAAAACGAATCCGGGGTCAGAATTGACCCATCACCCGAAAATCTCGATATAACCTCAAAAAACATCTTAAAAATTTATAAAAATACATCTAAAAGAAAATCCTTAGGTGATGGGTCAATTCTGACCCATTAATTAATAATTAGATAATATTTATTTCCATAAAGAACATTAAAGAACTCATAGGAATATTGCAATATTAACAATTTAGTAAAACAATAACGGTATTTATTTTACTTTACACATTGTTTTTATACTATGTAGTTATTCTCTATGTAAACAAATTATAATTCTATAAAAACATAAAAATAAAATAAAAGTTTTACTAAAGGAACTTTTTACTGCTGTATTTAGAATTTTAATAAAAAATCACAATACCTATTGATGGATTGATTAAATTATCTAAACATTGTTTTACTTAATTAACAAATAACAATTGTATACACTATTGCTTTAAGCTGCTTCAACAACTTCAATTCAAAATGGAATGTGCGTGGTCTGCATCTGTGTTCTCATTAAACAGATCTCACGATTTGTACTGATGGTGTCAATTTCTAAAAAGTTTGCATTTAATCCTACCAGACTTACCACTGACTTGCATCTATTATACATACTTTTCTAAAAACAGTAAGCGGGTTTCTTAGCTCAGGCGCTGAATTCGGTAAGCAGGGTTCTAAGACACTCGGAGAAGGTAAAGGTGTTATCAGTAAATAAAACTCACAATCAGAACACCAACTAGTTAACAATTTATTAATATCACAATCTCTGCCCTTACTCTCATAAACCTACGGAGGGAACAGCAAACGCAGCAACATATTTACGTAACTGAGAGTAACAATGCCTACTTTATTATGTAGCAGATAAGTAAAATTCGTCTGGGAGCGTTATGTCTGCCTCATTATGAATCTCTTATTTACGTAAATGCTATGTATTAATACATATGATATATGTTAACATAGGCGCCGACTTTTCAAAATGTTTATGAGGGCTGGCTAATTTAAGTCTTACCAACCGTACTAAATACGGTCTGCATATATACGAGGATGTTCTGAAAAGTTTCCGACCTTAACGTGAAGATGGCAGCACTCGTCAATAAAAGCTAGGGAATGTAGTTGTGCATCTTTTGATAGGTACTCACCAAAATTTCAGCCATTTTGGACGCGCAGCTGTTATTTGACAACCGTTTGAGTGAGTCGATGTGAGTGTTTTTGTGAAAATGGAAAAAATTGAGTATCGAGCTGTCATTAAATATTTGTGTTTGAAAGGCAATACGCCTACGCAAATCAAAGATGAGTTGGACTCTTGTGTATGGGGACCCTGCGCCATCATTTACCACAGTGAAATTTTGGACAGCTGAATGTAAACGTGGCCGTACCAGCTTGGGAGACGATGAACGTTCGGGACGTCCAAAAACTGCAACCACTGACGATAACATCGCTAAAGTTCACCAAATGGTGCTAACCGACCGTCGAATTAAAGTGAGAGAGATAGCAGAGGCTATGAATATGTCCAAAGAACGTGTTTGTCACATATTGAATCAAGATTTAGGCATGAGAAAGCTGTCCGCGCGTTGGATGCCGCGTTTGCTCACGTTAGACCAAAAACGTGTTTGAATGAACATTCCAACGCTCTGTTGGCGCAGTTTAGGCGCAATAAATCAGAGTTTTGGCGCCGATTGATTACTGTAGATGAAACTTGGATACACCATTATACGCCCGAAACAAAAATAAGTCAAAACAGTGGACTGCGAAGGGGGAATCGGCCCCAAAAAAAGGAAAAACTGTTATGTCGGCTGGGAAAGTGATGGCGACTGTTTTTTGGTATAGTCATGGAGTTATCTTAATCGATTATCTTCAAACAGGAAAAACCATTACAGGAGCATACTACGCTTCATTACTTGACAAGCTGAAGGCAGAAATTGCGGAAAAACGGCCACATTTGCAGAAAAAGAAAATCCTGTTTTACCAAGACAAGCGCCGTCTCACACCTCCGCGGTTGCCACGGCGAAAGTCCACAAATTACATTTTGAACTGCTTGATCATCCTCCTTACTCACCAGATCTAGCCCCAAGCGACTTCTTTTTGTTCCCTCATCTAAAAATTGTGCTCGGAGGACAGAGATTTTCGTCAAATGAGGAGGCAATCACCTTCGTGAACAATTATTTTTCAGAGAAAAACGCCGAGTACTATTTGGACGGGTTAAAGAGATGGGAGCATTGCTGGGAGAAGTGTGTAGACTTACAAGGAGACTATGTAGAAAAATAAAAATAAATTTAAAGAAAAAATGTCTTGTATCTTTGTTAGGTCGGAAACTTTTCAGACCACCCTCGTATTTAAGCATGTATTTCCAACAAATTTATTAATTAAACTTGTACATACAATAACAATACAACGTAAAAAAATATGAATACTCAACTCGAATTTAAATATTAACCTGTGCTTTTAAACAAACGTTTGTAAGAACTCCCCAAGTAAAAAAAAAAAGATTCTTAGTTTAAACGGTACTCATATCCTGAAAATGAAAAAATACATTTAGTCCCTTTTTAAAGAAAATCATTTAAATTACTGCAACTTAAAATGTGTGTCATGCTAATGAGGGCTCAGCCCTCACTACATTATTTTAATAAGGGCCACGGCCTTCGAGCCGCCACATAGTCGGCGCGGGGCTTATGACATAGGCGCTGACTCTTCACGATTTTAATGAGGGCTGACAAGTTTAGAGTTTTACCAATCGTACTAAACACGGTCTGCATATATAAGTATTTCCAAACGAATTATTAATTAAACTTCTACATATGATAACAATACAATGTAAAAACTCAAATCAAGAGATTAACCTGTGCTTTTAAACAGTCGTTTGTAATAAGATCTCAAATAAAAGTAAAATTATTATTTCTGTTTATCATTTTGTTTATTAGTTTCAACGCTACTCGTATATCAAAAATGAAATTAAAAAATACATTCAATCCCCTTTTTTAAATAAAATCATTTATATCAGTGCAACTTAAAATAAAGTGTGATGCTAAAAATCTTACCCCAGCGTAACATTTTCTGGAATTTCTTCTATGTTCCAGAGTTTTGTAAGAAGGTTGTCAAGGTCTGAGTCTTGTGAAGAATTTTCATTTTCTTGGGGATAACTATTCATCACAAAATACGTACAAGAGCTAGGGTTTGTGAATGGACAAGTATGGGGTACGTTTCCAGCTATATTATCCAGCTTAAGGGAGTATTAACAAGAGTGGGATTATTAGTGCCAAGCTGGACTATGTCTCTGGAAATTACTGTATAACTAGGGAAACCTCGTCAAGACATGACGGTCAAAAGCATTGAAGGATTTTCCTATATACAACATTCGACGTGTGATTACAATCCTTTGGATGTTCACGAGTGATTATTATTTAAATAAACGCAATCAAACATAACCAGTTGAAAATTTTAAGCCTAGCACTCCTCTCTTGCGACATATATATATATATATATATATATATATATATATATATATATATATATATATATATATATATATATATATATATATTGCTGTGGATGGTAGTTTCAAAATTTTGGAAAATTTTGAAAATTTTGTGAAAATCTAAAATCTTTGTTAAATACTAACACTTTTGGAATATTTTTATCAACTTTCCAGTTAAAAATAAATTTGAGGTATTTTATGGTGTGTCATTGATTTTGAAATCAATGTGTATACTTTTTAATAAGGTTAAATAATACATGTTTCATTATTTATTATCAAATAGCTTACTCACCGATTACTTAAGTGTACGTAACATCCAGTTGTTCGAAAGTTTTTGTTATGATGTAATTCAATTATGTATAATTTCAAATGAGCATTATCGAAGGGTTATGTGATTCTTTTAAGGTTTTGTTTATGTAAATAGTTCGTTATTATTGCGTAAAAGTATTGTGTAATAATCTGTAATAGATGTGTCACTTTTATAAAGAGTAATAATCTGCTATTATGTATTATATGTTGTAAATAGTGTAGTCATTGTATTAGATCATAAGGTGACGTCAAATTATGTAAATAGGAAATAGTATTTAAGCTTAGAAAATCATAATTTTAGGGAGTTCCTGATAGAAAGCGACGCAGTAAAGTCGTGTAAGAAATATAGTAAATATGTAAATAATCACTTACTGTTAAACGACGAAAGAGTAAAGATATTATAGTAAATCCAGTAAAGTCGTGGCTGATAATATTGTAAATAAATAGTTAAGTTGGTTGATGTATGGAATACGGCGAAAGTAATAAAAGGTTGTAACTTGTAAAAGTGTATAAAGAACCACCTTTTAAAGTTAATTTACTTGCTAAATAAGCAAGATAATAAATCTTCGATTAAAACCATCAATCGGTGTTTTATTTAATTAAACACAAAAAGCAAATACCAGTTCTTCGAAAAAGGGATATATACCCGCAGTTAATAAACAAAAGTGAGTTCCAAAATCAAGTGTGTGGATGATATTATATGGAAAATCCATGCAAAAGGGAAGAAAGTCAACCCTGAATTGGAAACCAGCCCTGGGTCAACATAAAGTGATCTACTCTGCCAATGGTTTGGGAAAGAGGACATCTATAGTAAAGGGAAAGAAGAAATATAAAAAAAAAAGGTAGGAAGTTATTTCCTTTTTTTGTATTGGCATTTGCTGAAGAAAAGACTATCGTTTGTAAAGTGTAGTAAAGTGATATGAACAATTTAGTAATAGTTAAAAAAATTAATTAAGATTTCAATTTTAAAAGTGTTTTTAAATTTCAATTTGTATAATTTTTTTAATACCACAAGAATCCACATTCACCCTGAGATGAGTCTTTATTAAATATAATTCTGTTAATTTAAGTTATTTAACTGGCGCCCAACTCTCTTACGTAAACTGGAGTTAGTCAAGAACTAACGTAACATTAATATTATATAACCATTGCATTATTAAATCTATTAAAAGGTATTTTCAAATCATATTAGAATTTATAAAAGAGGGAAGTTAAAAAGCATTTCCAAAGTTCACAGTTAAATTAAAAATCAATTTACTTATAAAATAATTATCTACGATCGAACGGCAATTATTCACAGTTTCAAAATATATAATAAAATAATTAAAATAATTTATTATTGTTAATTATCCAATATCACTGCAATATATATATATATATATATATATATATATATATATATATATATATATATATATATATATATATATATATTTGTTAAGAATGAATATAGGAAATTTGGTTAATTGGGGTTGAAGTCAATTATATTGTGGCCAAGGTATAAAGTAAACTCTTGGTTAATAGCTTAGCTTTCGCAAATCATTTATTTGCTTCATCAGAGCCTAAAAAGGTATAAAAAGTATAGGTAACAATTATAAAAACAAGTAAATGTAAATAAACTTACAATTAACATGAGGTTGAAAGATAATTAAAAACTGACAAACATATTTTTAATAGAAAACACGTAATTTTCATTGGAATTAAATTTAATTCAAGCTTTTATTTAGTTTTATAGTAAATAACATTCAGACAAAGGTTGTAAAATTTGTTCTATAAAAGAATTTAAGTTGATAAAAGCCAGACATGCGTGATACAACAATGTCATTTTTTTATGTTAGGTTAAAACAAGGATAGTAATATACTAAATGTATTTGATCAAGAGAGATGTATAACAAGCATAAAAAGACAGCTTTCAGAAATATTTGCAAGTGTAAAAGAGTGGTAAATTTAAATTTATTATACACACAGGATCCATTTCATGTGGTCTAAGTTAAAGTAGAGTCATTAATACCGTTATTAAATTTGGTTTTATCTAAGAACATTAAGTAATTGTATATAGTACTTAAGTTATCCAAATCAGTTTTCTTGTTAAGGCTATCCGTGTCATAATTAATATATATCATTTCTAAGAAAGATCTTTTAGTATAATTAGTTTCAACACTAAGTACTTGTGGATTATCGAAATCCATTTTATGATTTGTACCAATCACATGGTCAGCCAACGCACATGAATTGATTTTTCTTTTGCAGTCACTCTTGTGAGAAGTGATGCGTCCTTTTAGATTCCTAGATGTTTGGCCCGTGTAAGATCCAGAACAAAATTGAAAATTTAGATAAATCTAACCTTATTTATAGGATTTCATGTTTATATATATATATATATATATATATATATATATATATATATATATATATATATATCTATATATATATATATATATATATATATATATATATATATATATATATATATATATATATATATATATATATATATATATATATATATATTGATAAAGGGTACCTTGTCACCTCCAAAGTAGATACCCAGCGTACGTTGTCACCTCATATATAACGTTGTGACCTCCGTTTTCGGAGGTGACAACGTTTTGCCCTTTTTTCTACTGTATAAGCATATAGATGGTGTTAGAAGCCTAAATTCAAATTTTTGTCTGGAGGTGATAACGTCATACTTATACTCACAAGATTAATTTTTAGTTCAGCTGTAGATCGCTGGCGTTGCCGTCGCTCTTAGTTGTATAATTGCCAATACGATGTCACCTCCGCCTGTATATGTAGTTTTTTGTACCATGTACGGTACGTTGCAGGCTCCACAGTTTGGCAACGCCGTATACAAGACCTTAACCATTCAGGTATATAGAATTCCATCGAAACTCATACATCTGGCGTGGTTTGGACCATTTCACGCTACATAAACTTAAACATACTTTTTTGGGAATAGTAGCTGCATTTAAACTAATATTTTTAAGGGATCGCTTGAATTGTACGTCATTTTCAAATAGTTGATGATGGTTTAAAACAATAAAGTAATAATTTCTATTCCATTTAAAAGATTTTGAGTTGAAAATGACTTTCTTTGAAATACGAAGAGATTAAATAGAAAATACTTTTTAGCCGTAATTATGTATAAAAAAGAGTTCATTTTTTACAATATGATCATTTCGGATTTTTTGGGTTATTACTATTTGATAATTTTCAGAATTCTCATATGGCATATGAAATATTCATTCTCGCACCTACAAAGAAAGATTTAACTTTAAGATTTTCTTACAGTACAACAATTAATAAATTTTTAAAGAAAAATTATTTTATAAACAGAATAATGTAACATTTGGTATGTAGTGTACAAATTTCACCAAATCCGGTTCATAAAGTTTTAACTGACATTGTAACTATGTTTACATTTTTATTTATTTATTTAATCAAATACACGCGAATCTCCCTTTATATACACAAAATTAATCCTAAAATATGCTTCAAATATAATTTGGTTACCAAAACTCATAACAAAATGCATTTTTATAATAATTATCAACAGATAAAGTTGAAATAATCAATTCCACAAACATAATGTAAATGTTTTAATAATAATTTTAAAAACAAAAAGGTTGATTTCTGTGAAGGAAGTGGGGTATCTTGACCAATATAAGTTAATTGTTTGAAAAGAAAATCGATGAAATAGCTTTCACTTTTGGGTATGTGGTAAGAAAGAAACAAGTGAATTTATTAATTATCCTTATTTTCATTTGTGGAATTTTCGCCATCTAGTTGTATGGCTTCATCTAGCACATGAAATATGGATATTAAAAGTCAAATTACATGATTTCTTAACATACATATATATCCTGATATATATTGTTTACGTTGATTTTACCGATCTTTTTATTTGAGTGTACGTACAGTTGAGGAGTTAATAAATAGGTTACATTTTTATAAATCTAGGCACTTATGTTGTTAATTTTTGTAAATGTAGTTTATTATAAAAATGGATTAGTGGTTGCTAAGCGAAACAATAATGGTTGACTTCTTTGCTTGTTTGAACTAGCATTCATTAGAGGTAAAGGATTGTCTACTAGTTGTTTTGTTTCTCAATTACCAGCCTTGGTACTACATTAACATTCAAGATTGGTCCAAGACTAACCTTGGTTTTATTGCGATATTGGTGACATTGCTGGCTGTAGTCAGAATAGTTTTGGAGGGTCCGCAAAAGCCCTAATTTTTACGATTTTGCCGAATTTTTTCTTTCTTATTAAAAATCCATTTTTTCCGTATCTGCCTTCACGAACTATTTCCTGTAATTTTCTCACAATTTACTTTTGTGTTAAAACCTTAATTTGTGTTTTGGAGTACAGAGAGAGTTGGGAGGAGTGGGAGGAAGGAGTTGACGTAACGAAAAGTGTTGTTTTAAGATGCGAAATCAAATAGAGATGGAGATCAAGGGGTAAACGAAAATATCATGGAAAGATCCGGCAGTGAATCTTAATCGGATTGTGAGGAAGGCCATCAATCTCACAGAGGGTAAAACTTCCAACATTGGCATCCATCTGTGATCGAACAGGAGTATCTGACAGAGCTGCAAGACGTTGGTGTAATCTTCCAGACAGACAGAGAAAAGGTTATCGACAGGATGAAGATTGGAAGAGAGAGAACAGGACACAGAGATCAAGTTGTTTCGACAGCAGGTCACAGAGCGATCCGTGCACTTTATTATGCTAGCAGAAAGGACTGTTACCAGCACTAGGACCAAGAGAGGTGTGATTTCTCTACTTGAAAAAGGACTGAAAAGGTGATTGCAATGGATGTTTTGTATTTTTCATTCCAATGGACTTCCCTTACGCCGTCTGTACCAGTTTCTAGATAGAAAGACTACTGGGCCTAAAACCTACTCAGGCGAAATTGGCAAGAAACTAGATGGGTGTGAAAAGCTTGACATTGCAAGTTTTTCACCAATCGAAGGTAACCTTCCCTATTTAGAAGTCAGTCAAGATTTGAGTACTGACCAAAAATATTTGCTAGAAGTTTGCCACGCCACGAGGAGAGTATTCAGAAGATCTAGCGAAGAAAAACCCAGGGAAGCCATCGCATGCAAGATGGCAGCTAATCGCATTTTACGCCTGTACGTCAGCAGCGAGAACCCTTCTGATAACTTGAAAATACTATCTGAATACGTAATGAAAGTCTACGCTCCAGTTTGGTCCCATGTGAAACTTCATCCATCTTGCACTTACGGCGCTCAGTACTTGGAGACTTGTAAAGTTTTCCCGCTACTTTCCGCATGGGCTCCTAAATAATAATAATAATAATAATAATAATAATAATAATAATAATAAATGCCTTTATTTTAATAAGCAGAGAAAAAAATTACATTCATTACATTACATTAAGGCGAAGTTCAGCATCACCTAACTGGGTGATGCTGCTCTGCCACTTAACCCTTAATTTAAATAAAAACAATGATTTAATATAATATGCGGCAAAATAATTAGGCAACGTATAATAAAACATATTTAAACAGGATAATATAGGTAGAGTCATGTTAACATTATCCTTGGTGGAGCTGGCAGCAGGAGCTTCGTAGAACATACACAGGAACATGATTAATTTAAGTTTGTTGTTTTCTAAACAAATCTGATGACAATGTTTTTTTGAACTTTGAGATAGGAAGAGCTTTAAATGAGCTTGGAATCTGATTAAGATATGAAGCGCAGGTATATGAGAAAGATCTCTTAAACGTGTGTGTTTTATGTGGTGGAATCGTAAGTAAACCTCTGTATCTTAAGTTTATGTGATGTACGTCTGTACGAAAGCTTATTTTATTAGTAAGGTATTCAGGTTTGCTGTGTTGTAATATTTTATGAAAGAAAGTTGTCGCGTGTAGGTGACGTCTGTTTGACATGTTAAGCCATTTTGATGGTGCTAATTTGTCTGTTATACGATGAACTGCCCTAGGTATGCCATAAATTAGTCGGAGGCAGGCATTGTGTAGTCGCTGTATTTTATTTGCAACCTCTTGCTCTATACATGGCCCATAAACTACATCACAGTAGTTAAGATCAGAAAGAACCAGCGCCTCACAAAGCATTTTTTTGATATGCGTGTCGAGATACTCTCGATTCTGATATATGATACGAAGATTTAAGTATCCTTTTTTAAGAACATTACAGACATGCGATTTAAATCGTAAATCTTTATCTATAGTTAGACCTAGGTTCCTTACCTTTTTGTAGACTTCCACTTTTACGCCTCCGATCTCAATATTGACCTCTGCCACTAAAGAGTCGTACACATAAGAACTACTTATTAGTATTGCTTGAGATTTAGTAGGATTAAGTTTCAGTTTATGTGCTCTAGATAAATTAGAAATTGCTTGTAAATCAGCATTAATTTTTTGACAAGCTTGAGTTACCGAAGTCCAGGGAAATGATGAATACAGTTGTGTGTCATCAGCGTAAAAGTGGGAGTCTACGAACTGGAGCTGTTCACGGAAATTCGATATATAGATAGCAAATAAGGTAGGGCCGACAATGGAGCCTTGGGGTACACCAGATTTTAAGGTTAAATATTCTGAAGTATTATTCTTATATACTACAGCTTGCTGTCGGTTTGTTAGAAAGTTTTTAAAAAAATTTACCGCCTCAATTGAGAGTCCACAAAAATGTAAAATAGATAAAAGTAACTGATGGTCTACAGTGTCAAAAGCCTTTGAGAAGTCTAACAGTACTAGAACAGTGGCAAGTTTTTTGTCAAGAGCAGTTATTATATCATCGGTTACTTTAAGTAATGCGCTCGTGCAGCTGTAGCCCCGCCTAAACCCTGATTGTGTCTCAGGCAGTATATCATTTCGTTCTAAGAATTCTTTTAGTTGCTTATCAATGATCATTTCTAAAACTTTGGAAAGAACCGGGAGGATGGAGATGGACCGGAGATCTTTGAATTCTAAGGGATTAGGAATCTTATTTAAAGGGATAACATTTGCTTTCTTCCAGGTAGTGGGATATACTGAATGGATAATACAATAATTAATTACATGAGTCACAACAGGGAAAAGAAAGGGTAGGCACAGGTTTATCATAAAAAGAGTTATTCCGTCGTGACCAGCGGCATTTGATTTTATTCTTTTGCTACTACTCCAAATCTCTTCTTCGGGCACAGGGCGAAAGAACAGTACATGGTTTGTTTTCATATTACTATTGTAATAGCTTAGGAGTTAAGAAAAAAAGTATTTATGTCATTTACGTTTGTCAAATATTCCGGTAAATTTGAAGATTTCTTTTTATTTTCTATAATATTGTGTTTGATACTTTTCCAGATAAGGTTAGCTTGATTGGTTTCCGATAGGTTAGTAAAGTACGTCTTTTTAGCCCTACGACATGTATTTGTAACAAGGTTTCTTAGTTGTGCATATTGCTGACGATCTGTCTGTGATTTGGTTTGCTTATAAATTTTGTGTGCATAATCGCGCATTTCCATTAAGAACCGTATATTATCATTAAGCCAGGGTGCTGGTGGTTTAGATATTCGTGAGTGTTTAATGGGTGGATGGACAGCAAAGAGCGGGGCTAGCTTATTGGTAAGAAAGTCGACTTTACTATCAAAATCCGTATAAGTATAAATTTCATCCCAATTGATTGACATAAGATCATCATGAAATAGATTATAATTCAAGTTTTTGAAACAGCGGTATGTTTTATGAATTGTGCCGGCCTTCGACCATCCATGAGCAGGGTGCAGTCTACTGTCTCGTGATCAGACAGTTTAGCATCGACAAAAATTCCAGAGTTAATTACATTCGCGGCTTTGGAGGACAAAATTAGATCTATAATGGTGTCGATCCTGAATTCCAAACAAATGTCTGCTTTGCCTCCCCACAAAATCTACTTCTCGGGCTTCTAATCGATGAGAGGAGACATATTCGTGAGTTGGGTTTACGACTAGTCCTAAAGGCAAGAACATTAGTCCACAATGGTGGTGGCGTCAAGAAATCCCAAATTCCTAAAATCAATTTCTATGCTGAGAATTACATTGATTTCATTTCATGGCAAGCTCAAAAAGTCACAGAGCCTCCATTTACTAAACATATAAAGGAAGATGAACTAAAAGGTCTCATAGTAAAGGCTGGATCTCTTCAAATGAACTTTCCGTTGATTTTCCACGATTTCCACTGCCACACTCAAGCGGTTGAAAGAACGGTTAAGATTGTCAAGAGGCATCGTCTGCAGTTTGTGGCAGCAGCAACAGAGATGGTTATATTATGACTAAAATAGAATCTCGCAAGTCCATGCCGTTGTTTGAGTCAAGAAAATATTTTAATGTATGACAACCTTATAGTCATAAGACTCATTAGTAATAATATATATAAATTACCTATCCCAATATAACAATGTTTTCTTTTTGTTTTATAGAACTGCATTTCTTTTCAATTAAGATCTTTATTGTTTGTTTTTACCATCTGTATAAGTGCTCAAAGCTCCTATTAATAAGTGTAAAATATACCTTCTGCAGGTTGGTAGATATAGGGTACATAAAACTGAATTATAATTGAAAAAAATTATAAAATTCATAGTTCTTTCGGACCCACAAGAAATTTTTTTACTGATCTGGAGTTTTTACACGATATTAAGCACTACAAAATTCAAGTTTTAATCACTCGGCCATGATAAAAAAATGGAAAAGAAAATCTGAAGTTAGTAGGGAAAAACTGATTAATAATTGAGAAAAATGATCAAATTCAAAGTGCTTGCGGACCCTCAAGAAATTGTTTTACTGAGCTGGGGGTTCTACATGTTAATAGGCACCAAACAAGACAACTTTTAATCACTCTGCCATGATAAAAAAAATGGAAAAAATATTTTTTGACCTCTATTTCGTTCCATCCTAATACATATTCTATAATTCGTTAGATCAAATAATAAAGAGGTGTATATCATAGCCAACGGAAGCTGTTGGAAAAAATGCCTTAAAAGAAAATTTTTAAAAATGTCGATTAATTTGTTGTGTTTCGATTGGTTTAATGTTAATAAAGTTGATAACTCCCTTTGTTAATTAAATCACAGGAAATCCAATGGTCCAACATGATAGGTGTGTGACTTCGGAAATATCAAACATTTGTAGTAAAAAACACATTATTTAATTTCTTTGTATTACACTCTCTACGAGTTTAGTAAAAATTAAAAGAGTGTCTGAGTATATTTCAATCAAAATAGAATCTAGATAAAAGTATATTCAAATTAAACAGTGATTCTCGAGATTACAAGAAACTTTATAAAATATTAACTTTATGAAGTAAACGAGAAAGCAATGATTATAATTAGAGAAGCCTTATTAAACTAGTCAGTGCTACTCAGAAAGACGCTTTAATAAATGTTGAAACGGCTTTTAAATAAGTCTTTAATAATAATTCATAAGAAATACAAAAACGCCAATTTACTATAACACAGAAAATAAAAAATAAGTAAATCGAGAATGCTTGCTTGTTTTCATTTGTTACTTTGCCACTAAAATGCCTTCGGCGAGCAATTTGAACCGCCCGATTTCAACATCTGGAGACCACAAGAGACCCTTTTTATGAAATGTACATCTATGGAATGTGGTGTCAACGCTCTATATATATATAACTGCGCATAACGATGGTACCTTCTGACCTCCGAACACTTGGCAGCGTTGCTGGAGGTAACAGCGAACTACCAGTTTCTGCTTGTATATACAATTTGGAGGTCGGTTCGTATCTTCTGTAAACTCTATATATGACAAAATAAAACAAGGGAAATAATTTCCCCTTTCTTGAGATTTGGATTCTAGAGGTTCCCCTCATCACAAATATAACAAATTTTTAGCAATATATTCACGGGAATACCCGGAAGTCAGGTCGTCTCCTCTGTATGGCGGAGGTGACAGCTTAACAGGCATCAATATATATATATATATATATATATATATATATATATCTATATATATATATATGTATATATATATATATATATATGTATATATATATATATGTATATATATATGTATATATATATATATATATATGTATATATATATATATATCTATATATATATGTATATATATATATGTATATATATATATATATGTATATATATATGTATATATATATATATATATATATATATATATATATATATATATATATATATATATATGTATATATATATGTATATATATATATATATATATATGTATATATATATATATGTATATATATATGTATGTATATATATATGTATGTATATATATATGTATGTATATATATATGTATGTATATATATATATATATGTATGTATATATATGTATGTATATATATGTATGTATATATATATATGTATATATATATATATATATATGTATATATATATATATGTATATATATATATATATATATATTGATGCCTGTTAAGCTGTCACCTCCGTCATACAGAGGAGACGACCTGACTTCCGGGTATTCCCGTGAATATATTGCTAAAAATTTGTTATATTTGTGATGAGGGGAACCTCTAGAATCCGAATCTCAAGAAAGGGGAAATTATTTCCCTTGTTTTATTTTGTCATATATAGAGTTTACAGAAGATACGAACCGACCTCCAAAATGTATATATAAGAAGATACTTATAGTCCGCTGTTACCTCCAGCAGCGCTGCCAAGTCGTCGGAAGTCAGAGCATACTAGCGTTATGCACAGTTATATATTCACATTCCATAGATGTACATTTCATAAAAAGGGTCGCTTTGGGTCTCCAGATGTTGAAATCATGTGGTTCAAATTGCTCGCCGGGGGCATTTTAGTGGCAAAATAACAAAAGAAAACAAGCGAGCATTCTCGGTTTACTTATTTTTTATTTTTTGAGTTATAGTAAATTGGCGTTTTTGTATTTCTTACTTAAGAAATGATTTTCTTATAAATTATTATTAAAGACTTATTATTAAGCCGTTGCAACATTTTTAAAGCGCCTTTATAGTAGCACTAACTAGTTGAATATGGCTTTTCTAATTATAATCATTGATTTCTCGTTTACATCATAAAATTGTATTTTTTAAATGAAAACTTTAGTAGTCTGATTAGAAATACTTATATCTGTGATATATTAGAAAGAAGTTTCTTTCTATAATGAATTGAAACTATAACAAAACCAAGAACAAAGGGAACTTATTAAATCCTTTAAATATAATATTGTTGAAGAACTAATTATCAATTCCTGTAAGTAGAAGTGCGATTAATTAAAAATAATTAAAACCGGGATAATGCCCAGTATATCACATTTTGTTTCGATTATCCAGTAACATTAAACTGTACTTGTGTCATCTCTTACTAAATTATTTTTTAAATATAACGGGATTATTTAATATAAAAGTATTTACAATTCCGGCTGACGCAAAAACTTTTTGCGAAACCTGTAATAGTTATTTACGATACGAGTGCGGGAACACAATGTTCCCGCGTGAACGCAGTTTTGAAGCACGAGCGACCGAAGGGAGCGAGGGCCTTCATATGCGTGAACGCGGGAACATTGTTCACGCACGAGAATTGTACAATATTTTTTGAAACGAACGTAGTCATTGTTATAAATGTCAAATAAAATTTTTATCTGATTTCACAACTTTTATTTAAAAAAATAAACCAAAGCAAGTCATGACTGCAATTGACAAATGTGACAGATTGTTTTTCGGCAGAAATTTTGCAGTAAAAAAGGTATTTAAATTTTGCAAGGGTTGGCAGTTGGCACCACTGAGTGTTTCCCGGTTTACTTAACCGGGAAACAAGTGTTCCCGGTTGACTAGACAGTGCGTCGAACACTGCTTTCTAGATAGTGAGTTCAAAAAACTAATATTTAAATCTGTAAAGATTTATTTGCTACTGTCATTAAAGGTAAATAACAAAGCAACGTACCAATGTTGTGTATAGTTACGATAGTATAGTACATATCTTGAAATTTAGTTTTATTAGACGTCCAGTAGTTACGTATAACGTAATATTTGTATAAATATGATATTGAGTTTCTTAGAATATTATAAAGTTTCTTTTAATCTTGGAAATAAGAGTTTAATTTGAATATGCTTTTATCCAGTTTCTATTTCGATTGAAAAAGTTAGATATTCTTTTGAATATAGACAAATGAAATAATGTGTTTTTTACAACAAATATTCGTTAAGTTGCCGAAGTCACACTTACGAACTGTTTGCAGTTCGTTTAGTTAAGATTTGTCTTTATGTGGGTATTAAATTGTCATACATAAAATATGAAGGAATCGAATGCTTCTAATTCGTATAAATAATTACTCTCATAGACTCTCAACACATATTGCGACCATACGAACTTAACACTTTTATGGTTTTATTAGAGTTTTCCTTGTGCATATACAGTGTGTAAATAAAGTAAGGAATAAAATTTATATTTTTTGTATTACCACTGTTTGGAATAAAAGCTCGGACACATCAATTTTATTTGTTTCTTGTGGATGTTATGGTCGTCAATTTTAATTTTTTAGTTTACTACTATGGGGCCTATAACGTCATCGACGTTTTTTAAATGGAACCCCTTATTTCTTAAATGAAAAGCATATTTTTTTCAGTTAAGTTCAGCAATACCCCATATGTGGTATTTAAAATTAGTATTTTTTGAATTATGGAGGACCAAATGTGATAACTTTTCACGAAAATAATACTTAAAAATCTTTCAAGCCTAATGGTTATTTTCGTGAAAGCAAATCGTAAGGAACTTAGATTAGGTTTCTAAACATTGGCTCGGACTTGGACAAAGTTTAGTGAGCCGAGAATTAATACCAGGGTGTTGGCTAACCCTTAAGCGACAATAATCAAACATCCAAGACTCGAGAAATAAACATTGCTTGAAACTTGCGTGAAATGAGAGAACCGAGTACTGGTAAGTAATAATAATAATAATGATTGCTACAACCCATAACCTGGAAACCAGGCCCCAGAAGCTATAAGCTTGTGCGGGAGGGAGGGGGCGATTATGATTATTACGTAGGCCCTACGTGCGGCTGCAGCCGACTTACAGATGGAACAGCGCAAATCCCACATTTGTGTTGTAGCAGCTCAAGAAAACTGCAGAAAACCTTAACCAGATCTGCCGGCACCGGGAGTCGATCTCGGGCAGCTTGGGTGAAAGTCCGGAACGCCAGACATTACACTACCAAGGCTGAAGTAAACGTCAATTTACGCTTGAGTAGAAATTAGAGAACCAAGATTCGATATTTGAAAGACTAGACTTGGATCAATGTCGTGAGAAAACGACTGCCCAGTATTCAGCCACGCTGGGGCTTATTTAAAGATCTTTGTTTTAACATTACCATTTGTCATTAAAGTTAACGTTTTTCTTATAACAGAAAATTGTACGTATTGCTAGGCAAAACTTCTAATCCTACTAATTGAGAGGTACTTTTAGACCTAGTAGAAAAAAATAGTATGTATTTTTCGGATTTAAAGTGGCTTTGTTTGTCTCGCAATTTCTGCGCGGTTACTACACTGTACTACGAACGATAAATAATTCCGCCAGCTTAATAATTTGTCATTTTATCGTGTGAACAACTCCAGTATAGGGCAAGTACAAATATTTTACCTAATGGGGCCCGATTCCTATAAGCAATCTAGAATGACTTTAGGATAGTTGGATTTTCCTAGCAGCGATGTGCAAACGCGTTTTTCAAATCGACTATGTTTTTCAATTACCTTAATTGCCATCATAATCCACTCTCTAATCCAGGATTAGAAGGTAAAGTGTTGAAGATTTTTAAAAGTAAATCAATGTTGTCAGTACGCGATACTGCGAAAAAACAGAAACATCAATAGGAATGATTCAAAAACCTAAAAGGAACGAAAAACAATCTGTAGCTGTAAGAAAACAGACAAGAAAACTGTACAACATTTTAACAAGGAAAAACCAGTGCGTTATAATAGACGATAAGACTTACTGCAAATTTGATTATAAAACTTTGCCAATGCTCGAATTTACACTACTGAGAAAATGAGTGACCCTACTGAGTCCGGACTCGATGACACACGCGTTTTGAAAAGTGATTTGTATGTAGATTTCCCTGCTGAATCCGAATCCGGAGGGCGTCCGTTGATTTGGAATGGCCTTGACCCTTAAAATGTCAATTTTACTTAAAATTTTGAAAAATCAAAAATGCGCTTCTTTATTGTTTGCATCGTCATAACTTCGTCCTGGATGAAACTAGAAGGTTAATTTTTATTTCGAAGAATTTTCCCAGAGTTGTAGATTGCAACGTACTAAATACTTAAAATTCAGTTTTGAGAAAAAAGAATCTGAGAAAATTACTATTTTGTTATACTCCTTATACTACTTGTTATGTCATATTTCTGCATTAAAATTTTCACCAATCGAAAAACTTTTTTATTACAAGAGATAGAGGACTATCTATCGAGACTATAATTAAAAAAAGCCCAAAAAAGCTTTTGGTGAAAAAATTATATCGCTGTCTGTAATACAGACGAAACTATTGCAATTACAATATCTTGTACGCGGGCGACTAGTGATATATAAATCTTATTATTTGATCGTATGACATTTGTCTTCGCATAGACAAGATATTCTACACTATAAATCTTTCTAAAAACATCTGTATGCCCACCAAGCCTATAATTTGGTAGATCGGGGTGGCAAAACCATTAAAAAAACCAAGTCCCGCCACAATTGGTTGGATTCGATCGGGCAGTGGCCCCAACCCCTCTCTCGGGGAGGAGCTTATGAAGGTATGAAAGAGGACTGGAGGGCTCTCTCTATTCAACTGAGTTAAGTTGGGGGAATAGTCCTATTGCTGGACGAGGTACTTAGCCCCGTATGAAATAGGACGGGAGGGTGCCGGCGGGTGAGCACGTGCTAGTCAATCGCTCCGGTACTAGCCTGGTTAGCTAGTAGAGGGTGGATAGGCAACCTCGCTCCGACCAGTGAGCTGACCGGGAGCAATTGCGCGCTGATTGGGCGTATCCCAATCACTTCCTTCTGGAAGGAACGTGGGGGTATGTTGATACGGGTACCCCACGTAAAACAAATTATAATAATCTGTATGCTCTTGTTCATATACTTAATTTGCATTTGCAAAATGTCTGCATTTTAAGAAAATCTGGTTGAGATACTAAAGACGTAATAGGTGCTATTGTTCCATCTGCATCCATAGCCCATCCAAATTCTAATATTTCGGGGAAATTATCATTAACATTCACAGCAGTCTTATAGATGTTTGATAATATGCCCTTTGAATGTGGTATAAAAAGCATCTTCTGAGGGAGGCGGTAAATATAAGTAAAATTGGTTATGAATGTTATGATGTTTATAAAAACGTAGATCAACATTCTTACCGAATGTCTGTTTTACAAGTCGGGAACAAATGAGCACGGACTTCATCTAGTGAACCAGTGAATTCTAAACTTCTGTATAAAGCCTTAAAGAATAGCCGACATGTCGAAAACATTTCGTCCCCATCTTCCACTAATAGGTTCTCCAAGCCAGTTTTACCATATTTTTCATTATAACTTTCAGGGCAGTTCTTTTTCCTTTTCGAAAAGGATAGCTAACAGTCATTGCCAGAGAGGCAGTAAGCCGCTAAAAGAATGCAAGCAAGATCTTTTGGATCGTCCCGAATCTTGCCTGCCAGTTCTTCAATGTGGGGCAGACACGGAACAAAGCCTTCTTTGCGATGTAACCATATGAAAATTAACAAAGCTACTGAATAATACCTTGATAGTAGGAAAACGTCAGTATCATTGGAATAAATCAGAACCATTCTATTTTCTCTTTAAAAAAACTGAATCAATGCAAACATTCTGGTGTCTGCTTCCTCATGTTCTGTAAAACGCTGATTTTTCAAAATATCCACTTCATTATTTGTGCATACCATTGCTTTATCTTCTACATGCATGCCAGAGAGATCTATTTTTATATCTCTTGTATTTTGCAAACTATGAAATTAAGCAAGCTACTCTTAAGTTGATTATTTATCAATAAATGATTTCCATTGTGGTATCTTTACCGTATCACTGACCTCGTAAATATTTTCAGTAAATCTGGATCATTGTTTCCGTTCCGCACCCTTAGCACATTCAGGAAAATCGTACCTGTCCCCCACAAGAATAACATAGGTGCAATTAGAAGGCTTCATTTGAAAAATCGAGTTAAAATATTTCTTAAATAATTCACTGAATGTCATACAACCATAGTTTTGAAACCGTTATACAAAACACATCATATCAATGACGTAGATAGTATTGAAATTATCCCGCGGAAAAGTGTTGCATTCTGAGATATTAAAATATATTTCTTTATTTATCGTACTGAAAAAATAACATTTATTTCCTTTTCTCATTATATATCCCCCAGGTGTTAATGGATCCGATTCAAAAAGTGATGATGGATAATCGGTCCATGCATACGAAAAGGCCCGGATTTTAGTTTGTTCATCCATCTCTCTTGTTTCATCTCTCAAGAGCCTTTGCGTCAATGGAACTGAGTTAATTTGTTTGCAGTTTCATTTGTTGCCAAAAAATTGTAGTTTTACTGGTAAAATTTTATCTAATTTGTTTATTTTGGCATTTTCAATGGCTGCTACACATTTGCTTCTTGCCAAGTGTAAATCTTTTAAAAGATTTATTTTAGTTTTTATAATGTTCTTAATCTGACATGCAACTTGAAAATATGACATAGTATAACGAAATTGTAATTGCCTCAGATTTCTTTTCTCAAAACTGTTAGAATCTACATAACTCGGTTAATGTTATTTTCACTTATAAATATACCAAGTGCATTGATAATTGCCGGAAATTTTTTGAGTGACATTTCTGCAACGTCATAATTGCACGACACGAAGTGGAGTGCAATTACGTTGCAGAAATGCACGAAATCAAAATTTCCAGGCAGAATCAATGCACGAGGCTATATTCGGTAAGAGAATCGCACGACGCACAGAAAAAAAAATGCATTATGATTAATTGGTTTTATGTAGCTATATATGTTACAAGTATAATTTCCAAAAAATTACTCCTTGGTAGCATATATATATACAGTGAAGGCTCGTTGATCCGAATCTACGTTAATCCGAATACCACGACAATCCGGATCAGCAATTTATTTACATTGATTCTATTGTAATCCGAATTTAAAGGTTTTCATAATCCGAACTTCCGAAATTTTGACCGAAAAGGCAAAGCATCTTTATCAAGAAGTGTGCAGTGGTGCATAGGAAACAGTGAAGCAATCGCGATGCGACGTATGCGCTGTCACGCTCGCACGCAATATGTACGAGTCCGATAGCGCATACGTCGTATCGCTTCGTATGCACCGCATGCTGCTGTAACTTTATCAAAGATGTTTCCAAAAAGGCTGACTTCAGGGCAAGTAAAGATTGGATACTTAATTTTAAAAAGATACAATTTATGTCTGTTAAAAATCTCGGGGAAAAGCTATTCAATGATTCGCAAGCAGCAAGGTTCATTAAAAACAGTTGCAAAGCGATTAGCGTAGCTTTGCAATGAACGGTAGAAAAATTGAAACAATTGTGATGCTGGAAGATTCAAAAGAAAAATCGTTTCTACACTGAGAAGAGCATTTAGTAGGACCAATTAAATGTATTTAATTCAACTAAATATTTAGTTAAATAAACTAAATTTAATTTGATTTAACAGATTTTAACTATCTATTTAGTTGAATTGAATAAATTTAATTCTTCAAACTAAACGCTTTTCTCAGTGTAAGGTATTAAGTTTAAAAAACACGAAACAAACAAAATCGCCGCCGTTTTTGATTAACTACATATTAATGCGGAACATTATTTTTGCGTTTTTAAAACTGTTTTGCGTTAAATATTTTTGTAGTTTTATTTATTTTTAAATAAATGTTTTTGCAGAATGTTTTAATTCCATTTACTTACAAATAAAACATTGTAACTCTACAGACGCGGTAATCCAAAAACGGCGATGATTCGGATTGGCCCTGTTTTAATTAGTCCGAATTAGAGAGACTTTACTGTATAAATTTCCGGAAAATTGTGTGATCGTCATTAATACAATTCAAATTTGAATTTTTCTATTGGTTCTCGGCATCGTCCTGCGATTCTCTCCGAAATACTAGAATTTGGATAAGTTAGGAATGCAGATGGAACAATAGCGGCTAAGTATTACAACGTCGCGTCATTAGTATCTCAACCAGAGTTGCAGTCTACAACTCTGGGAGAATTTTTCAAAATAAAAATTAACTTTCTAGCTTCATCCAGGATGAACCAGGTTGCAACCAGAAAAGAAGCGCGTTTTTGATTTTTCAAAATTTTACGTAAAAATGACTTTTAAAGGGTCAAGCTTATTTCAAATCGACACGACGGCAGCCCTTGGGATTCGGATTCAGCGGGAGAATTTACATACAAATCAGTTTTCAAAAAGCGTGTGTCATCGAGTCCGGACCACCTCTTTAAATAAGCGCGTTTTGAGATGCCTGCTCCCCGATTATTATGTGAGCAAAAAGGAGAATTCGATTTTTGTGGGAAAATATGGGAGAAAGGTCTTAGTATGGCAAGCTATATGCAAATGCGGCATGAAATCTAGCCCCTTATTTACTCAAGAAAATTTGAATGTAAATTTATATCGAAAAGTATGTTTCCAGAAAGACTGGCGCCAATGATTAAAAAGCATACAGCGCCTACTTTATTTTGGCCGGATCTAGCTGCATGCCACTATGCAGCGGCCACTAGGGATAAACAGCATATCAATTTTAACGAGAAAGAGCCTAATCCTCCAAACTACCCTGAAGCACGTTTTATTGAAGATATTGGACTATTATTAAACGACATCTTCAGAAAAACATTGAAGCTGCAACTAGTCTAGAAGATTTAAAAAAAGTTGAATAAGGCCACCAAAGCGAACGAAGTCATCCAAAACTTAATACCTAACCTAAAAAAGAAAGTGGGAAAACGGGCAAAATAATAATAATTTTTTATGTTTCTGTAAATTATTAAATTTTCTAGACATTAAAGCGTTGTTTTATTATAAAATTGTTAAAAGTATTAATTGTTGTTAAAGTATTATAATTATAAAAGGTATATGAGTCTGAAGGTGTCAACTTTCTTTTTGATACAGTCCTTACGTTGTACTCTGTAGATTGTTCCATTACCATCCATAAATTGTCGATATAGAATAAATGATTAGTGAACGTGTCAATGAACACTGTTACTAGACAATTTAGAATTTTTTAAAGCACAAGATATAGATGGCTACAGGAGAAGAAGTTATTACTATAAATCATAAAATTTACAATCCAAAATCTATCTGGACATTCATCTATAGCAGCACGTACTTTTTCTATAGGAAAGTTTTAAACCGCTTTGGACAAACTGCGTTGCAAGGATTCCATTGATGCATGTCGTTTTCTGCAAACCATTGCCTTTAATTCAACCCAAAGCTTTTAATCCAAAGGATTTAAATTTAGCCTTTCAGGAGGCCAATCTTCATTCTTAATAAACTTAGGCACATTCTCTGCAAGCCACAATTGTGAACTTCCTGTTGTGTGGGCTGCGTCTTGCTGGAGAATCCAGTGTTGGTTTTAAAATGAAAGTCTGATCTAAGCGGCAAAACCACCTTCTTAAGAGTTTCTCTTCGATTCACTTTGATAGTGGTTTTAACACCTTGCTTGCAAAAATAAAGTTTTTTATCACACCATGCCAACTTACTCCCCACCAAACCATCAACCTTGCTGAATGATGACCACGCAGAACATTGCCAATTGCAGCAGTAGCTTCTTTAGAGCTTTTAGCATACATTTGTCCTTTTGACGATTAAATTTTTCTTTAATGGTAAAAATTATCTCATCCGTAAACAAGATACAGCGATGAAGATTTTTCGCGTACTTCTGCCAATGAGACTTGGTTCCGATTTTTCTTATTTCTTTAAGTCGAGCTGTTAATAAGTGTCCAGTACTTCTACGGCAAGCCCTCATACCATCAAGGTCTTCCCTGATCAGTCGCGACATAGATCTGGAGCTCATATCTATTTCTTTCGCTAACAAACTTTTTACCAACAGGATTTCTTAAAAAGAAACTCTGTGCCAAGTTTAAATCATGGTTTCAAAAGTTTAATCATCCCCTGCTTAATAATAAAATAATAATTTAGTCATTTTGTAATAAAAAATGCGACACCTTATGTCAAATTTGCGATTGTTGAAGCCATTCGGTACCGTAAAGTTTCTGTCAGGCTTATGACGTAGTTTTATTTTCATGTACAATATGGAAAAGAAATGGAGATTTAATAGGAAATATGTTTTAATCGTAATTATGTAAATATAAAAAGAGTTAATATTTTTTTACAAAATGATCATTTCGCTTTTATTCTTTCCTTCGTCAGTTGTATACATACTACATACTTATAATGTAAATTAAAACTTCATTAATCGGATGTGTGAACACAAGTGAATTTGCACACCACATATCAAATGCTACATCATTTGGTTTAATACCATTTTTTTCTTTAAAAATTTGTGAATTAGAATACTGTAAAAATGTTTAAAGTTAAATCTTCTTTTGTAGATGCAAGATTGAATGTATCATATGATAATTCCAAAAATAATAATCCAAGAAATCCGAAATGATCATTTTGGAAAAAGATAACTTTTTATTTTTACATAATTACGACTACAAAATATTTCCTATAATAATCTCTTCATATCTCAAAGGAACTCGTTTAAATTCAAAACCTTTTACATGGAATAGAAATTATTAGTTTATTTTTTTAAACCATAATCAATGTCTTTTCTTATATATTTGCACCTTTTATCCGATCACGTTTTTCGAACATACAACTATTTGAAAATGATGTACAATTCAAGCGATCCCTTAAATTTCCTGAGTACTTTAAAAATACTAGTTTAAATGCAGCTACTAATCCTAAAAAAGTACGTGTAAATTTATGAGTTTCGATGGAATTCTATATACCTGAATGCTTAAGGTCTAGTACACGACGTTGCCAAACTGTGGAGCCTGTAACGTACCGTACGTGATACAAAAAACTACATATACAGGCGGAGGTGACATCGTATTGGCAATTATACAACTAAGAGCGACGGCAACGCCAGCGATCTACAGCTGAACTAAAAATTAAATTTGTGAGTATAAGTATGACGTTATCACCTCCAGACAAAAATTTGAATTTAGGCTTCTAACACCATCTATATGCTTATACAGTCGAAAAAAGAGCAAAACGTTGTCACCTCCGAAAACGGAGGTCACAACGTTATATATGAAGTGACAACGTACGCTGGGTATCTACTTTGGAGGTGACAAGGTACCCTTTATCAATATATATATATATATATATATATATATATATATATATATATATATATATATATATATTGATAAAGGGTACCTTTCACCTCCAAAGTAGATACCCAGCATACGTTGTCACCTCATATATAACGTTGTGACCTCCGTTTTCGGAGGTCACAACGTTTTGCCCTGTTTTCGACTGTGTAAGCATATAGATGGTCTTAGAAGCCTAAATTCAAATTTTTGTCTGGAGGTGATAACGTCATACTTATACTCACAAAATTAATTTTTAGTTCAGCTGTAGATCGCTGGCGTTGCCGTCGCTGTTAGTTGTATAATTGCCAATACGATGTCACCTCCGCCTGTATATGTTGTTTTTTGTATCATGTACGGTACGTTGCAGGCTCCACACATTGGCAACGTTGTGTACAAGACCTAAACCACTCAGGTATATAGAATTCCATCGAAACCAGTACCCCTGGCGTAGTTTCGGCCATTTCACGCTACCTGAATTTTTACAGACACTTTTTGGGTATAGTAGCAGCATTTAAATAAATATTTGTAAACTACTCAGAAAATTTAAGGGATCTCTTGAATTGTACGTCATTTTTAAATAGTTAATGATACTTAAGAACAATAAAATAATAATTTCTATTTCATTTAAAAAGTTTTGAATTGAAAACAACTTTCTTTGAGATATGAAAAAAATTAAATAGGAAATACGTTTTAGTCGTAATTATGTATAAATAAAAAATTCATCTTTTTTACAAAATGATCATTTCGGATTTACTGGATTATTATTATTTGATTATTATTTTAGGAATTGTCATATGACATATGATATATTCATTCTCGCATCCACAAAGAAAGATTTAAAATCTTTAAAATCTTCAATATTTTCAGTATTACAATTAATATAATAATTAATATAATTTTCAAAGAAAAATAATATTACTAAGCAAAATAATGTAACATTTGGTATGTAGTTTGCAAATTTCACCAAATTACCCGGTTAATAAAGTTTTCATTGACATTCTAACTATGTTTACATTTGATGAAGGAAAGAATAAGTCTGAAATACTCATTTTGTAATATATATTATGTAATTAGGAGATCAAGCGATATTTTAAATCCAAGAAGATGTTTAACGCTGAGGCGCCAGCCGAGGCGTTATAACATCTTTGAGGATTTAAAGAAGCTTGATCTCCGTATTGCATAAGTTGTTTTATTTTATTTCGTATTTCAATCTTAATTTCTCCCTTTTAAAATCCATCCGAATTTATTGTATAAAGAAGCAAGTTGCCTTGTCTGTGTCATCATACGCGTAACTAAGGAGATAAAAAGCAGCATGCATGCATGCATGTGGCTATAATGCAACATCAAATTATTTACGTTGCCAACAACAACGGAGATCAAGAACGTCTTGAACTCCGGTATCATTGACAACGGAGATCAAGATATACTTTATATTACTAATTGTGGTATATAAAGAATTGTTTGAAATACGAAATGAAATAAAAAATATTAACTGTTTATATTTTTACATAATTACGACTAAAACATATTTTCTATTAAATTCCATATTGTAGCGGAAAATAAAACCTTACGTCATAATCTTGACATGAAGCTTTACGTACTGAAAGGCTTAAACAAACGTCAGTTTAACATAAAGTATCGTATTTTTATTATTAGTATAGTCAATTTTTGCATTAAGTTCTTATTTTTTACTAGCTAAAGATAGAGACTTGAAATCTTTTCTAATGCCTTTAGTACTGGACCAATATAAAATGTAATATGTTTAATATGGGGGCACGCGCCCCTGGTGGTTGATACCCCCATTTTGTACTCCTGATTTAATAACGCAACCAAATTGAGCAAAGTTGTGTTGGGAGTGTTCTTGGGGTCGCTGATTATGAATCCAATAAGAAAATTAAAAAATTCAAATAGCAGACCCAAAATGGCGGCTCTAAAATAACGGCCTTTGATATTGAGAATGCGATTTACGCCATTTCTATTGATTCTAGAGAGAAATTCAAAGAATCAAAAAGTGTTTATAATGTGATTTTGCAAAGGACTACGCTATTTTGGTTACCTTATTATGTAACCCCTTCGCTCTGCCCTAGTAGTAGAGTCAATTTCTGCATTAAGTTCTTATTTTTTACTATCTAAAGATAGAGACTTGAAATCTTTTGTAATGCCTTCAGTACTAGACCAATATCAAATGTAATATGTTTAAGATAGGGACACGCCCCCTCGGGGGGTTGAAATCCCCATTTTAAACTCCCAATTTAACAACTCGGGAAGTTTTCAACCAAGTTGAGCAAAAACTATGTTGGAGGTAGCTGTGAGGTCGTTGATTATGAATCAAATAAGAAAATCACAAAATTCAAAATGGCGGACACAAAATGGCGGTATTTTAGATTGAAAATGCGATTTACGCCGGTCTTATTGATTTTAGAGAAAAATGAGAAAAGCCAGAAGGTGTTTAGAATGTGATTCTGCCTAGGAATACATAATTCCGGTTACCTTATTATGTAACCCCTTCACTCTCCCCTACTGAGAAGCCCACTAGGGTTGATTGAAGGGGTTACATAATAAGGTAACCAAAATAATATAACAGTGTAACATACGTATTCTGTATTTCGTTAGATCAACAAATGCTGGAAAAAATGTCTTAAGCAAGAATTCTATAAAAATGTTGATTAATTTGTTGTGTTTCGATTTGTTTTAATCTTAATAAAGTTGGTAACTCTTTTTGTTAATCAAATCACGGGAAATTCAATGGTCCTACATGATACGTGCGTGACTTCGGAAACAACAAGCATTTGTTGTAAGAAACACAACATTTAATTTGTTTATATTAAACTCTTATCGAGTTTAGTAAAAATTAAAAGAGTATCTGCCTTTATTTCAATCGAAATGGAATCTGGATAAAAGCATATTCAATTTAACCGTTATTCCCGAGATTAAAAGAAACTTTGTAGAATATCATATTTATACAAATACTACGTTACATAACTGATTTATGTCTAATACATCTAAATTTTATACTAATTATATGCAATATTGGTACTGGTTGCTGGTTGCGTTCTTATTGACTTTTATTGACAATAACAAAAGAATTCCCTTTTTCTGGTTTTGTTATATTTTCAATTCATTATAGAAAGAAATTTCTTTCTAATATATCACCGATCTAAGTATTTCTAATCAAATTACTAAAGTTTTCATTTAAAAAATACAACTTTATGAAGTAAACCAGAAATCAATGATTATAATTAGAAAAGCCTTATTCAACTAGTCAGTGCTACTCATAAAGACGCTTTAATGGTGTCGAAACGGCGTTTTAATATCTTTAATAACAATTCATAAGAAATACAAAAACGACAATTTCCTATAACTCAAAAAATAAAAAATAAGTAAATCGAGAATGCTCGCTTGTTTTCTTTTGTTATCTGGCCACTAAAATGCCCTCGGCGAGCAATTTAAACCACCCGATTTCAACATCTGGAGACCCACAAGAGAACCTTTTTATGAAATGTGCATCTATGGAATGTGGAGTCAACGCTCTGTATATATAACTGCACATAACGGTGGTATCTTCTGACCTCCGAACACTTGGCAGCGCTGCTGGAGGTAACAGCGAACTATAAGTATCTTCTTATATATAAATTTTGGAGGTCGGTTCGTATCTTCTGTATACTCTATATATGACAAAATAAAACAAGGGAAATAATTTCCCCTTTCTTGAGATTCGGATTCTAGAGGTTCCCCTCATCACAAATATAACAAATTTTTAGCAATATATCCACGGGAATACACGGAAGTCAGGCCGTCTCCTCTGTATGACGGAGGTGACAGCTTAACAGGCATCAATATATATATATATATATATATATATATATATATATATATATATATATATATATATATATATGTATATATATATATGTATTTTAGTTGAAATTAATTTTTGTTAAGTTTATATATGTATATATATATATATATATGTATATATATATATATGTATATATATATATATGTATATATATATATATATATATATGTATATATATATATGTATATATATGTATGTATATATATATATATGTATATATATATATATATATATATATATATATATATATATATATATATATATATATATATATATATATATATATATATATGTATATATATATATATCTATATATATATATATATATATATATATATATATATATATATATATATATATATATATATATATATATACGGAAATTCTACCTTACGAAATGATAAGAATAAAATCAAAAATCGATCTTGTTTAAAATATTCTTGAAAATGTCTATTAGTACATACCTATTTCTAAAACATGACATAAACATAGTGTTGACAAATTTCCTGCCTTTTATACAAACAATACGAAACTATAGCGTTTATAATATTATTGTTATTATTTATTAGAAGTGTTATTATCTACCTTTGATAATGACATTTAATGTCGAAACAATATTGTCAGGTTAAGATACTAATAAAACTTGTGAAACTTTAACTAATCTTTGATTTATATTATATTTCATGAATATGAAACTACTCCGAATAAGCAATTGCCATCAGTTATTATTTGTATAATTCGTCTGTCCATAATTTTCAACTATGCAAGTTTCGCCTACGCGTATTAATGATGGAAGTGGACGGTTGCATCACCCCTTGGATTTATAAGCGATGAGTACTTACGAAACTCGCCACCGTGCAAGGTGAGAGGGCGCCCCTAGTGAATGTCTGATTCGCCCGTCTCCAATTAAACATTTTAGAGTTTTTCAAATTAAAAATATAAACATTAAAAAAATACAAAAACTAAGTAGTGTTGATTAATCTACACAACGATAGCTTTAATTTAAAAAAAGAAACGCGTAAATCGGCATGGCGGATCTCTCAAACGAACTGGAACAAAAATAAGCCTTGTGTTTTAAATATATAATGATAGACATCGGCACCAACTAGTATCTCGATGTTAGAGGGAATTCCAAAATTGGGGTCAGCGAGCTTTTCAAAAATGTCATTTGGAATATTTAGTTTCAACACTTGAATCGGAACTTGAGGTAAATTATGAGTAACTTTATCCAATACACCACAAGAAATTTTAAAACGTTTGCCTTGGTTAACATTTGATTGCAAGAAAATGTCTATCATTTTATTGGCTAATGTAGCATTCCGAGATATCCCTGAAATGTGAAGAATTTTATTGTAGGGCTTATAATTAAGCTTGTCTACTAACTTTTGTGTAATGATAGAATTTTGAGATCCACTGTCCAATAAGATTCTGGCTTGTATACAGGATCACCTTGAGAAATGTATAGGGTTATTTGTGCAGTTTCTAAAAGAATTTGCGATATTTTTGTAGACGGAGCTGATACAATTGCTGACGTATCAGCAATTTGTGTCACTTGGGGGTCCGTAGGTTTGACATTTAAGGGCAACACCACATGACTGGTCGGGGGATTAGTGATTGAAAATGTTGTAGCATTTTGAGACTGGGTAGATGTCCTTGAGATATAGGGCCAGTGAAATTGGATATTGTTACTGTAACATTTTGAGAATTTAAATTGTTACAGTTTAGGTTTGAGTCTCTAAACTGTTGAGTGTTTAATGGGTAATTTTGGGAGCTGTTATGGAACTTATTTTGAGAGTCACTTCGTGTGTGTAAAATTGTGAGATGTTTCCTGTTGCAACGGGAACGTTTATAAATAGAATTGCAATCTTCTACGGCGTGCCTTGTTCCTAAACAATTACGGCATAGCTTCTTTAAATTAACAAATTTTAGTGTTTCAGAATATGGAAGAGTGGTGAATTGTTTGCAAGAATAAATGCGATGGCCATTGTTTTTACAAAATATACAATAAAGGGCATTTCTTTGTGAATCTGGGTTAAAGTTAGCATGTAAAGCTACCTTTCCGTCTTTTTAGTGCGGGGGTCCTAATTTCCCAAATTTTCTTCTCCAAAGAATCTTCAAAACCTGCAAGTGCTAAAGTCGAATTATTTCTGAAAAAGGTAAATTACGAACATATCAAACAACTCGGTATCACTAAATTTTAAATTCCGAAGAGATTCTAAATTTCTCTTAGCATTTGTTGCGAATTCTCGAAGATTACGTGGGTTACATTTAGTGATAACAGGTGCTTCGAAAAGAGACTTAAAATGAGCATTATACTTCTGCAAATAATGTCTTAAAAAACTGCTACCCGATTTGTTGTTCCTCCTTGAATTTGTTTTGTTTTAATTGCGAATTCTGCTTTTTCACTTTGCCAGAAGACACCGATTGTAAAAAGCAAATTATTATTCTAGTAATTCTAGTAAAGTTTAAAGCTAACTATTGCCTACAGTTGTGCTATCTTTTTACAAAACCAAATTTTATGTCGGTCAGCTATAGAACTATCAGTTATATTTGCTGGTGGCAGTCTCCATAACGCTCTCCAGATGACTTGAATTTTACTTAGCTGCTACATAATAATGTAGGCATTGTTACTCTCAGTTACGTAAATAATATGTTGCAGTGTTTGCTGGGCACACTCGTGTGGTTTTACCTGTTGTTGCAACTGTATTACCTTATTTAACATTTGCTTACAGCCTCTGTAGTTTATGCAACACACACTTCCTTCGAAGGTCTAGGTTCTTGCACTCAAAGTAGTAAGAAGATGAAAGCAGAAAGATTTTTAAACAATACATTTAAGTAGGTATTGCGGTACTTGAGCCAGACGGAAATTGACTTGCCATTTGGCATGCCAATGGCATGGCCCCTCCCCTTGCTTCTGATTGGCTACCCCCACTCCTGTAGCTCCTCCCCTTGCTTCTGATTGGATGACACGCCTACTGCTCTCTAATTGGTTACCCCCACTCCTGTAGACAAGCCTGCTATTCTCTGATTGGCTGACGACGGCCATTTTGGAACGTCTGGCGCCATTCTACCACGCCCGCCATTACGGGAGTAGATAAGCAACACCGGTTCTGCGGCAAAATCCCATGTTATTTCTTATGGAGGTCCAACGTAGAATTTTTGGTTAATTTCAAGGTCATCCGCGGACCAGCCAGACTCGCGCTCGCGATCAAGATCTTCCGCAATCCAACCAAGCGCGCGGCAACGTTGCTAACTTCACGCTGTTACATGACATGAGCCGACTTATTAACTCTATATATTACGCAGTGATTGATGCAGTCGTCTGAGATCATAAGGATTTTATAATGACGACATCACGGCATTCTAGGGCTTCACCCCCCAGAAACAGGGCCCCATGGCAAGTGAAAATGATTATACTTCTACGCTCACATCTAACTACCCACGTGATCAAGATCATGTTTAAGCATTTTCTAGCCGATGAGATCATGAAATTTAAAGAAACCGACAGTCCTTGACACAACTGCGAGGTTTGCAAGCTCGACTAACGGATATATCTATGTCAGTAGCTACCCTTCGTGAAGGGCTTTCGGATCTCAAGCTTAAGCAAAATATTATTATTGTAATATTATATAATTACTACGTTAATAAATACTAATCATGTGCTGCCGGTATCAACTACACGACAGAGCTCGCTATCTATTCTCACTCGGCATGTAATACTCATATGACTATACATATATTATTTAATAAAGAGCTGTAAATAAAACACACAAATATGGTTTATACACTTTTATTTTATTTAGCTATTATACATTTCAAGCTAAATATATACTCAACTAACCATAATTAAAATGTTATAGTAGAAGATCATCATTTGTTTAAACTAATCTACCTATTAAGAAATACTAATTATCAAGCCTGATTAAGGACTTTTAGTAATATCTTACAGGAAAAAAATATAGACATTCATTAATGTAGAAACATCAAACTAAACAAATATAGTAAATATACAATAGTAAGTAAATATACTTAATTATAATTAAAATACAGGATATTATGATTAACAATATCTTATGCTAAACTACTTATTAGGAAACAATAATTACGGAGCACAATGCTTTTATAATATTTTACATGAAAAGAAGATATCATTCAATCTATTATCTCAAATTGAAACATATAACATTAACATAGAAGTCAGATATCATAATGAATATATTACATATTAAAACATACAATATACAACAAACATTCACAGATTACATTAATATCTAACCTTACAGAATTTTATATTACATATAAGATTTTCGGTGAGGACATACATCAGTCTACATTCATTTGTTCTAATATCGAATAATGACCCAAAGGCAGGGTATCATAGGAGCCAGGTATGAGGTAACGTTTATCATCATACGGACTAAGAGCAATCTTTTGCTGGGTAATTGAATGAACATTATGCTTATCGGATCGGATTATATTTTGATGTACACGTTTTTCTATATAGTTTTCGAGACATTCTACGTAGTCTTCGGAGGTAATTTTTGTGTGAACAACAGATTTTTTAACTCCTTTAGCCTTTTTGGTTAAATTATAATTAGATATAATATCGGAGATTTCATCATCATCATATTCTTCTTCATGTAAACGATTTCTTAACGCTTCTACGTCATCTTTTGAAACGGTAGTTTTTATAGTGTATAATTTTGATCGGAGCCCTATGTAATGAGTCATTGGTACCCCATTACACTCATCCTTCATCATACCCAATACTTTTTTATTAACATGTGGAATGCCGTATACATTATTCACAGAGTAATCGCTCGTATTAAAATACTGAAGGCAATCACGCTTCATATCTTCATATGGATCCTGATTACGAATCTCATATATGAGAGACTCTGTATCAGAATATAAGACAGAACACCTATCGCCAAATGTTTTCTTCATATAGCCATCATGGAAGTCGTAGATGGTAGTTTTAGCGAGATCTAAAATGCTCATACCAACATAAATCGGTTTGTTCAGGTAGATTTCAGATTTTCTTAACTCGATTGCTATTAAATTCTCATTAAATATACTACAATTTTTAAATTCTGGCTTGGAGATGTAAGACTCCGCTCCATATCTACCCGCCCATTTAGTTAAAAGACGTATATTTACACGCTTACGCAAATTTTCCATCGTCTTACCAAAGACTGCGTTATTCATGAGCTTAAATAAGTTTTTCTCAAACTCGTTTCTTGAGTTCTGGCGTAGCTTAGTGTTTAGCTCGATATATGACTTTAGCCATGCTGATTGTTTAAATTTAAGTACTCTATGAATCCGATTAATTTTCAAGCCATGCTGCAACACCTGTTTTAGAGCTCTATAATGGATAATATACTTTTCTTTGTGATGGAGAGTAGCCATCAACTTAGCTACCTGAGAAGAAGATACGCAGAGTTTTCCAGTCTTCGGATTAACATGCTGTGGGCAGAAAGGTAGATCTTTATGAGAATCATGTAGTTCCCTAGGGTATTCCAGATCAATCTCAAATATATAACCCTCAGGAGCATTATCAGGGATGGATAGTACATCAATACTATCAGATTTGACCCATTCGAAACCTCCATATGGAAGGTACTGCGACATCGCCCATCCATACTAATCATTGACATCATAGTACATTAAATAACTTTCAGGACTAGTCGGATCATATGTTGGAAGGTATTTATTGTTAGCTGTAGATCTCCTTTTAGAGCAAACTTGACTAAGACCACCTCGAATTCCACGTTCAACAAAGAGAAATTGATCGAGATCGGTTAGGAGCTCTAACTCTTGTTTTGAATGTTTTAACATACAATCCCACGTGAAACCAGGAAGTGTAAAGTAATGAGCGGGGTCTAACTCATAGGTTTTTAAACAAATATTTCTAAATTGTTCAAAAACGTCTGCTAGTAACAGTATATCAGTCTTCATATATAGATCAACGTACTCACCCAAGCTGCTACAATTAAATTCAGACCATACATCTTTAGCTCTTCTATACAATTTTCTCGAACACTTTTTATTTTCCAACTTATTATAAAAAGCTTCAATAGGTGGTAAGCAAGTTTCACTAAACTTATCAAAGCAATCGATATAATCGTATGGCATTATACCCTTTTTTGTTAACATACTGAAGAGATCCTGAGATATATCAGAAAATCGTGATTCCAAATTCGGAAAACTATGTAGATATGAAGCTAACTTTTCTAGAGAGGACGCCATAAATCGAAATGAATCGATAAACCGGAACTGGATCAGAGAATCGTTTATATGTTTAGTAAAGGAGATATACTTTTCTTTAGTAATCGGAAGTAAATCAACAGCTCCTTGCATTCTAGTCGCTATATCGGCAATTATAAAATGAGCATCGTAACCGCTTAGATTATGAAAGACAATAGGAATAACCCGTGCATCTTTGTAGTTAATATTGCATTCTTCATGGGCAGGCCCTCTGTAATTATTTTCTGAAATCAGATGCGTATGATCACGTACTTTTTTATCATCCGGTCCAAAAGGTTTTTCGCATATATGACAATGAGTAGATTTTCTAAATTCTGCTTCCTGTTCAAGTGTTATAGCAATATCGTAAGGACAAAGAAATACTGTTTCCAAATCCTCAGCCAACTGCTGGAGCTCATCGGCAAACCATTCCATGCAATCCAAACCACGATGGGAACGATAAAAAGATAATGAGTCATCATATGAACATTTGACATAATAACCCACAGCAGCGGGGATATGTTCTTGATACCGATTTTTATTATTACACGGTTTCAGAATGCTCTCCAAATCAGCATATACTACGAAAGGAGCCTTCTCTTTATTTTTAAAATTCTTAAATTTTAATAGATTTTCGCCTACTTTGGGCATTTTGATCGCACAATCGTTGACCTGCCGACAGTCTTCAATATGCTTATTTAACTTTTCTTGTGATCTAAAGTAATGCAAGCATCGATCGCAGAAATATTTTCTACAATCTTCTTTACTAAGTTGTGAGGACAACAGTCGACTTAGATTCTTTATCCAAACGAAGTGATAACGAATTGGTGTAGTATAGTTTTCTGTATCTTCATCATCATCAAAGTACTTATCTTGAACGAGTAGTAAATTCACATGTCGTTCTACTTTATTTTTAGTAAGAAATGTTGGTAATGTTACATAATCTAAGTTTTTCTTCTTCAGGGAATAAACATTAATGGATATATTACTCTGTTTTTCAAATCTAGGGATCTGCTTGATTGTCACCGGAAACTGGATACCCGTCAAATTTAAAACCTTAGAGTAGTGAGGGTAGCTACTCACCCTTTTAGCTATATCACTAGGTGCAGGATACAGGGCTGAGACCACGGACCATACAAAACAAGCGACATCTTGGTTCTGTACATTGACGCAGGCTTTCTTCATTTTTATTTGGTTCGGTAGTTTGATGTATGACGATCCTAGCTGAGGCGTGTACTTATTAATATTAACCTGAAGGTTAATAATAGATTTAAGCGACCACCCACTCTCTCGCTCTTGGAATTCCTCCAGCTCAGTTAATATCGGCTTTGTTACTTTATCATCAAACCATGAATCTAGATCTGTATCTCTATATATCGGAGAGTTCGAGGTTGTAAAATGTTTGTTTTCATTTAGAAGCAGGTCTCCCCTCTTACAGTCAAATTCTCCCATGAAAATGACATTAACTTTTACTGCTTCATACTCTCTCAGGATATTAGGAATTCTTCGTTTAAAAAGAGTCTTACAATCCGTGAAGAACTCTTGAGGATCCTTATGTTTAAGGTTACTGATTACACCACTTCGAATTCTATTATCAAAAGCTGATATGGAATCATCCCAGCGAACTCGATGTTTAGCGGTTTCTTTAGTTTCCTTCATAGATCCAGCACCACTTCTCTGAAGCGATTTGAACTGACATTTAAAAGTTTTTACTTGGGCCAATTGAGTCATGAGATGCAGCTTTTCACCAACAGACTTAACACACTTCAGCTCACGATGGATTTTTCTAATAGTTCGCGTACATTCCTTAACCCCTTCTCCGATGCGATTATTAGCCGGAGCGAGGGATAGAATACCCACCAAAGCTCCAATACTGCAGACTGCACCATCAATTAAAGACATCTTTGGTATTATGATGATAAGAGAACTAATACCTGTTAATGAACGTAACAACTAATGTCAACACGAAGGCTGTATTAACAATGAGCTAGCGCAGATGACAACGCTTCTTAGATACTCTCTACACGTACCGCCGAGAAAACGATGCAAAGATGTGTTACCGTTGAACGGCTCGTAGTTATTCAGAGTTACCAAATATGCTATTAAAAGGAAAGAAAGGTTAAAGAAATAATACGGCAGTATTATAACACAAATAAAATCATATATTAATCCAAATATATATTTAACAAAGTATGATAGCAGTTAAGCAAAAGTTGGAAAAATAATGAGCGCGAGCGTCTCGCGTGAAGCGCTTAAATGTTCGATGTCGGTCCCTCCTCCAGGCTGGTGCTGCGTCGTGGTTGGTCGGCCGGATTCTCCAATTGCAGGCTGCTGACGTCGAGGCGCACGTGGTGGCCGGTGACAATTCGCCCCCCCTCGGAGACGACGGCATGGCCTGCAAAGCGTCTTCTTCGTCTTCTTCCGGGTGTGGTGGTGGTGATGCCGGAGGCGGTGTGCGAAGCGCTGGGCGTCGTGGTGCTGGCCGGATGTGGTCTGCGTGGTACTTCACCTGCTGTCCCCCTTTGTCGACCGTGTAGACCCTCCCGTCGAAGATGTTGCGGATGTTGTAGGGTCCCAACCATTTGGGCGCGAAACCGGCGTGGATCTTCCGCTGCTCGTTGGACTGGATGTGGGCCCGTACCATGACATCCTCTCCTACCCGGGCGACTGGTGCGGTGGGCTGCCCCTGGTATCTCCGGTGATACCGAAGTTGGTTGGCGGTGGCTTCCCTCTGTCGGTCTTCGGCGGATGGCGGTTCCCGTTGTTCCGGAAGCTGTTGATCCCCTGGCTGAAGTGGCTCGTACCCGAACAGCAGCTTGGCAGGGCTCGATCGCGTGGCGGCGTTGGTCCGGAGGCGGAGGTCGTGGAGGACTCGGGGTAGATGGCGGACCCATTCGTCGTGGGGTTGTCCCTGAAGTCGCGTGCGGAGGGCCTTCTTGATCTCCTGGTTGCGTCGTTCGACCGGGTTGGCTCGGGGGTGGTAGATCGCCGTCGTGTGGTGGGTCGCGCCCCATCTTCTGCACGTGGTTCTCCAGAGGTCGCTGGTGAACTGGGTACCGTTGTCCGTAAGGATGACCTTCGGGTAGCCGAACCGATGAAAGACTTCCTCTTCCGCTAGTCGACACATGAACTGGCTGGTGGCGTCCCGCATCGCGAATGCCTCGACCCATCTCGTGAAGGCGTCCTCGATCACCAGGATGTATCTTCTTCCAGAAGCTGTTGGTGGATAGGGCCCCATGATGTCGATGTTGACGGTATGCCATGGTCGGGTTGGTTTTCGTGCCTGTAAATTAGCGTTAGTCTGTAAGCCGCTGACCGCCTTCGTCAAACCCGACGGAGCCACCTACCAGTTCCGAGTCATGCCTTTTGGGTTGAAGAACGCTCCAGCCACATTCCAGAAGCTGATGACTCAAGATGTACTTCCCGGGTATCTACGCCACTTCGTCCTCGTATACCTGGATGACATTATCGTCTATTCGAACAACTTCGAAGAGCATCTATACCACCTCCGACTGGTCTTCGAACGCCTCCAGCAGCACCGCCTAAGGTTGTCCCTAGACAAATGCCGATTTAGAATGCAGACCCTAGACTACCTCGGCCATATCATCACAGCGGAAGGCAACCGACCCCGACCCGAGCACCTGGAGAACCTACGAGCCGCCGAACAGCCGAAGACTAAGAAACAGCTGCGGAGTTTCCTCGGGCTCTGCAATTGGCTACGTGACTACGTTCCCCGCAGCGCTGAGATCCAGGCCCCGCTGACCGACCTGCTAAAGGGTTCTCGATTCACCTGGACAACCGCCGCCACAGAAGCCTACCGGAAGATGAAGCAAGCCCTCACCGAACCCCTGCACCTTAGCCGTCTCGACTTCACCAGGCCATTTGTTCTACAGACCGACGCCAGCCAAGTAGGCATCGCTGTCGTACTGTACCAAGAATACGAAGGAAAGCGGCACATCATCAGTTATGCTAGTGCGAAACTCAGTCCAACAGAAGCCAGATATCATGCCAACGAACAGGAATGTTTGGCCGTAATCTGGGCCATCCGAAGGTACCGGCCCTACCTAGAAGATCGCCGCTTCACTCTCAAGACCGACAACAGAGCCCTCTTGTGGTTGGACCAGACAAAGGACCACCGTTCTAAGCTTACTCGATGGTCACTGCTCCTGCAGGAATTCAGCTTCGACACCATCCACTGCCCAGGGAAAGAAAATGAGCTGCCTGACCACCTGTCCAGGAACCCCAGCGAAAACTCCATTCCTACCGAGGTCACCAACGTCGAGCGACTGTTGCCACCCAGTACAGGACCAGCTACCAGAGACAACACCGCCAACCCGATCTCAGCTACTCTGGAGGTAGTCGACCTCGCCCGCCAGATAAAGGACTCGCAGCGCAACAATCCCCATGCGGCCAACCTCATACAGACCTGGAACACAATCCAGCAAGATGGACCCACCACTCCAGGGAAGCAACGGATCCTAGCTGACTACCTAGTCCAGGACGGGCATCTATGGCGACGTGGAGTCCAAGGGAACCAGCTGGTCGTGCCCACATACTGCCAAACACCGGTACTCTACGCATACCACGACGCGACCACCGCAGGCCACCCCGGCATGGAGGAAACCACCAGGGCCATCTCCCAGCACTACTTCTGGCCCAAATTAGAGGACTGCGTCCGAGAATACGTACGGACCTGTTGGGTCTGCTCCGCCATGAAACGAGGACCGCTGCAAGACCGAGCCCCTCTTCGACCGCACCCACCAACACTACCTTGGGAGGTGATATCCGTAGACCTCATGGGACCCTACACCGCCAGCCGAACGGGACAACGTCAGTTGCTGGTTATTACAGACCTCTTCAGCCGCTGGACAGAAGCCTTCGCATTACCGCAAGCCACCACACCACTCATCACCCACACCCTCGAGGAAGAAATCTTCAGGCGATACGGTTACCCCAGAGCCATCATATCGGACAACGGCCCACAATTCACCTCCATCACCTGGGACGCCGCATTACGTAGACGGGGCTGCTTACATTGGACCACCCCAATCTTCCATCCTCAGGCGAACCCAGTCGAGCGACGAAACCAGGAGCTGAAGAAGGGATTGAAGATCCAACTACAAGGCAAAGACGCCCGAGACTGGGACCAAGTATTGCCCACAGTATTGTTCAACCTCAGGACAAGAAGAAATGCCGCCACACAACTAACACCCGCCAAAGCCCTACTTGGATACGAGCTTCCACGCCCAGGGGAATGGCAGGCTCACGCGGGGAACCCACCAGCACCCAGCAATCAAGGTCCAGACCGAGAGCAGCGGATTCAACAGGCACATATGAATCAACACCGTTACCGTGCCCGCTACGCCGGCTACCAACCGCCAGCAGTCCAACTCGGAGTTGGCGATATGGTTATGGAACGAGCCCACCCTCCGACACACACCAACTTTGCAGCCAAATGGAACGGCCCCTACACAGTGGTCCAAGCAGCAGGCCAGAACGCCTACTGGATAGAAAGGCAACCAGGACAACCCACCAAGGTCCACATCAACGTCCTCCGTCCCGCAACCCACATCCGCCCCGCCGAACCAACGGTTGCCGCAACCGCCTTCAACAGCAGGGGGGAAATGTTACCCCACCAGGATGACAAGGGTGGAGCCACGCGGCAAGAACATACCGACCAATAGGAAGACGGTTCCAGCAACCACCCTACTATATATACAGCCGGCCAAACCAACAGAAGCCATTCCAGCTCGACTCGGAATCCAGTCAAGGAGTAGGCAGATTGAGACCTTGACTATACCACCCCTAATAATCCCTAGTCAAGGACTAGGCAGATTGAGACCTTGGCTATACCACCCCTAATAATCCCTAGTCAAGGAGTAGGCAGATTGAGACCTTGACTATACCACCCCTAATAATCCCTAGTCAAGGAGTAGGCAGATTGAGGCCTTGGCTATACCACTCGCTTATATGCTATACCACTACACCGTATATTCTTATACCCCACTGTATAATTATTGTTGATTATTTTTATGTGTAAGGAATTGCCGACTTAATAAAGACTATTTTTGGTAAGGCATTCCTATTGATTTACTTGTCTTATTTTGTATATATGTGTATATAGTATGGTTAATGTTTTATGGACAATTTTTAATAGACTTCTTTTCGTTTAAAAACTATCTTTTTTCTGTGTTATATTTGTGTGGACATCCTTAAGACTTTTTACAATAAACTTTACTTAAAGTTATTTCTGTGTTATCTATCTACGGACAGGACCAATTATTAATTTTAGAAAGACAAGTGTTTTAGTGTTTTAGTTTAGTGTTAACCATCGTCGTCGACGAAGTCTACGTGTACCGAGTACGCCCCGGTAGCGTATTTCCTAAATATACTTGGTCGCAGCACCGGACACGCCCATCCCAGTTTTTATTGGTTATTTCAATATATACGCGATTGTGGCACAGTTTATGAATTATACACGGACGCAACTCATTTCTGCCTTCGACTATACAAATTATACAATCCTTAGCAAATTATTTAAAATATCGTTACTCAAGCAGTAAAAAGTAAAATGTTATAGGTAAAACAAAAAAAAAAAGACATGAAATACAAAACTAAACTCGTTTATTTTTTTAACAAACATAAACAAAACGGATTTTATTTATTTAATGGATCTTTGCATTGGGCTTATTTTGAATAATATTATCTGAAAGTGCATGGCATCGTTTTCCTTTTAATTTTCTAATATTTTTCTCTGCTTTAGAAGGCCTGCCACTTTGCACTCGCTTTGAACCCAATTTTAAATCGCTTCGACGTCTACTTTTGGAGGTAGGCTGTACGCTTATATATCTCCCCTTTTTAAAATTATGGCTAAGTTGACCAGCCAAAAATGAGTCCATTTGGCTACTTGTTGTAATTCCACGTAATTTATGCGTAAGTTTGTTTACCAGTGATGCATTGGTTGCTAGAGGAATAATACGGTCCAATTCACTTTTTAAATTTTGTATTGCATCCACGAGCTGATTGTCTGTAAAATCATTAATCCATTAGTTAGGAAAGCGTAGGGACTAGATATTAAATACGTACCTTTAAGAGATTGAACAGGTTCTGCACTAGAATTTTCAATCTGTGTTTCGGTTTTTCTTGCAATATTAGTGGTACTTAAGTTTTCATCATTGTGTAAAGTACTCGTTGAAGCCTTATTGTTTTCTTTATCATCATTATTCACCCTCATCATAGTGTTAAAAAATTGTGTAGTTTTTTCACCTGTGGCAATATAAGCCAATTCTGTTTTTTCTTTTGGGGTTAATAGTGGACACGTATGAAACTGCTGACCAATCTGCTTCTCCACTGCGCATAAATGTTTACAGTAGGCGCCTCCAGATCCGCTTACACAGTCACATAGGCCACAATTAATCAAAACAGTGTAAAACATTTTGGGGTCTTTAGAAGAATTTACCAGATAAATTTGTTCACTTACGTATTTCACTTCTAGGTCCGCAGTGCTTTTCATCAATTTTAAATATAATACTTCGTTTTTACTTTGTCTGTGATTAGCATACGATAACAACCTTCTAGTATGATACTTTTCTAGTACCTCAACAATGAACTCAAGTAATGCCACCATATTAAATGCTTTACATCTTGCAAGTATAATATCTTTCATTATTCGTATTGATGCTTCTACCATGTTGTTGGTGTTATTTCCTCGAGTACATAAATCAGATCGGTAACAAAGGCACCACTCTTTTCGCCTGACCCACAATCCTTCAATATAGTTAACAAAGTTTGCATATTTTTTCCATGATTCGATTAGCTCATCGTATATTTCTTGGCATTCAATTTCATTTGCAGCATATAATATGCGCCTACATTCCAACATAATTTTCTGCCTGTCATTTTTATGGATTTTATTTCTAGTTTCCCATAACCACCTCCACACCGCTTGGGCTACATGAAAGGAGCAAAGAAGCAAAGTTGCTTCTGGGAAAATATATCTTAATGCGTTTCTTTCAGCGGTGGAGTCATCGGTCATAAAAACTTTTGGACTTCCACTTCCTCCGAAACCACGTGGTAACATCTTCCTCAAAATACCGAAGGCAAGCTTATAGTCATTTTCAGTTTGAGCTGTATGCAATAAACATGCTAGCGGTATACCTCCTACAGCACTAGCGGTGATTATAAATGTGATAATTGTACCAGATTGATCGCAGGACCCACTTGAGTCGACGAAACATATTTCTGCAGCTCGTTTATGTTCATGTGCCCTTTTCATTATAGGGCTTATAATTAACACCACCAAAGGCTCTTCACTGATGTGTACGTCGAAACCTTGATCCAGATAATACTGCTTCTTTCTTTTTAAAACTGAAATTGTTGAATCCACAGTTCTATCGCCATAGTTGTGGCGCCTAGAATTTTAAAAAGCTTATTTTTAAGAAAATACTTGGCCTACATTCCAACATAATTTTCTGCCTGTCATTTTTATGGATTTTATTTCTAGTTTCCCATAACCACCTCCACACCGCTTGGGCTACATGAAAGGAGCAAAGAAGCAAAGTTGCTTCTGGGAAAATATATCTTAATGCGTTTCTTTCAGCGGTGGAGTCATCGGTCATAAAAACTTTTGGACTTCCACTTCCTCCGAAACCACGTGGTAACATCTTCCTCAAAATACCGAAGGCAAGCTTATAGTCATTTTCAGTTTGAGCTGTATGCAATAAACATGCTAGCGGTATACCTCCTACAGCACTAGCGGTGATTATAAATGTGATAATTGTACCAGATTGATCGCAGGACCCACTTGAGTCGACGAAACATATTTCTGCAGCTCGTTTATGTTCATGTGCCCTTTTCATTATAGGGCTTATAATTAACACCACCAAAGGCTCTTCACTGATGTGTACGTCGAAACCTTGATCCAGATAATACTGCTTCTTTCTTTTTAAAACTGAAATTGTTGAATCCACAGTTCTATCGCCATAGTTGTGGCGCCTAGAATTTTAAAAAGCTTATTTTTAAGAAAATACTTTGAAAAATAGGTATTTGAATTATTAAATGAACATGATAGTCAATTTACCTCCACGTTTCGTATAAGTTACTAATTTCTCGATCCCTTGGATTTATTTGAGAATCTGCTAGAACTTTTATTATTGTTTCAGAAGGGTTGCTCATAAGTCTCATCTCATGCATGTTTCTTGCGGTCGCGGGAGTTAGCCCACTTTCAAAATATTCTATAAACTGTGCTTTTGTCTCCAGCGACATTTTTAAAAAGCTGAAAGCTTCTGCGACATGAATTAAGTGACTGTGCTTAAATGATATCTAAAAGATAAAGTTAATAATTATTATAACATATGAGCTGGAAGTTAGGTTGGTGGAAATACATCATAGATACGCATAATTTCCATTAAGCATTCAGAACTGCATTAAGAAAATTATAAATTAATCTAAAATGTAATAATATACACGACGTCTTTCATTCAAAAATCAAAAGCTAATAGATGTCACTTCCACGGTAAAGCCGGAGAAATAGGGTGCCATTTAAAATTATTGGGTTAAATTAAAAATCGACCTGTCCGAGAATTTTTTGATAAACTCAACAGGAAAACAAAATGCGCGTGGCGTACGCAGGTGCGTGTAAGGTATCTGTACTAGGGAAGTAGGTACCAACAATACCAACATACCAAAATGATAGTTGACAATCCCAGCTTCAAAAGTTTATCGTTCTTAATAGTGTTTTTGTTCACTTTTTTAATTTTAATATCTATAATTGCCTCACAGCCCTTTCCTTTTTTTCTAGTAGATTCCCGCTTTCGCTTCTTATCCTCTACTTTATTGAAACTCGTATGATGACAGACGTACTGTTTTCGGTATTTTAATTTAGTCAGATTGGGCCAAGTACTTCTCACAACCCATTGCGTCTTGGTCAATTCTGAAAATTTTTGTATCCATAAATTACACTGTTTACTATATTCCTCCTCGTCGGCGCCTTCGACATTTCTTGATAAGTTCATCTGTATACGCGCACTATAGTTTAAGGATTCTTCTTCGAAGTCTGTAATCATTATTTCACTGTCGTCACCTGCAATACACTGCAAATCACGTTTAATGCGATCCATAGTTTATGGTTAAGTAATAATTGGACAGGCGATTTTACTTCAAGTTAGTTAACACAGTCTTTATAGGTTAGGTTTTATGAATTTGCGTAGGTTTCATGAAGTTATGCTGCGCTAGCATGAAGTAGATGTAATGACATTTTCTGAATTCGTGTATGTTTTATACATATTAATTCGCGAATGGCCAGTCTCTGCGTCCGTGTATAATTCATAAACTGTGCCACAATCGCGTATATATTGAAATAACCAATAAAAATTGGGATGGGCGTGTCCGGTGCTGCGACCAAGTATATTTAGGAAATACGCGCCCCGGTATCAGATGTGATGATAAACTCGAGAGCTGAGCCAACGTGTTTCCGTAAGAACCTGAGGGAAAATTTCGAATCATATAGCATGCGGGATAGTTAACGTAATGTAATATTTAAGATCATGTTATTAGGTCAACAATGGTATGAAATGCTAAATTTAAAGACTTCGATACGAGGCTAGTTGAACTTCAAAATTTATTATAAAATTTTAATTTATACAAATCTGTCAGGATAAAAAGTAATTCCTAGAAGCAACATTAAAAGAAACGCAATATAAGAAATCATAATTAAACAATCACGCTGTGTACTTTTATAACATACCCAAACAGACCACTACACAAATAAATATTCGATAGCAGGTTATAATTTACAACGTTAAATTATTTATTACTGCTAACAAATCATTTCAGCAGCAATACCTGTTTACACCAGCGCTATCTCTTATCATATAAAAAGGAATTATATTTAATTTTAATCAAAAATGATATATCTGATTATTGCATTAAGGCAAACTGAAAATGATCACTAGCTCTACAAATAAGCGTTATTCAGAAAATATATAATAATAGACTTACCTCCAGGTAGGAATATTTTTATAAACACTATTAAATTAATTTAGAAAACTGCATATTTTAGACACTGATTAAAATATCGTTCAATCCTCTATAAGATAATTCCTAATACATATGCAACTGTAATTATATGCAAATAACCAATGAAGCGCACGTATTCTGTATAACATTCAATGTTTAATTTCAGCTAAAAATAGTTTAAACAATAAACCACGGCCGAACAAAATAATCACTTTATGTGAACATACATACATCTGTTGCAAACTAATAATGATGCTTCTGTATTATAGCAGTAGGTATTGCACCACTTGAGCGTGGGAAAATTTTTATGCAAATGAGCTCCACCCCTTTCCCCTTCTCCCTTCTGCTAGTCTACTGCTACACGCCTACTGCTCTCTGATTAGTTACCCCCACTCCTGTAGCTCCTCCCCTTGCTTCTGATTGGCTGACAGCGGCCATTTTGGAACGTCGGGCGCCATTTTACCACGCCCGTCCGCCATTACGGGAATCTGTATTACCGGCAATCTGTGTGCTGCCAATAGAGGGCGTCATGCTACAATTAGTGTGTATTGCTAAGAGAGGGCGTCATGAAGAAATCTGATTTACCGGCAGACTGTGTACTACTACTACTACTAGAGGGCGGCCTTATGAAGAAATCTGTATTATCCTACGTACTGATGCTATTAGAGGTCGCATTAAAGAGCCTTCTAGTAGATAGGCTAGGACAGTTCTAGCACAAAATCCCATGTTATTTCTTATGGAGGTTCAAAACGCCGAAAACGTGACAAATGATAGTGCGCCGACTCGCGACTCGAGGTCATCCGCGGTTCATCCAGACACGCGGCAGTAATTTCATATTACCTTTTTAATAATTATCTGTTATATTAATAATAATAATAAAACATTTAATATTTATTAAAATCCCTAAAAATTAATTCCCCTTCTCTTAGTCTCATATAAAATTATTGGATTTTAATAAATATTAAATGTTTTATTATTATTATTAATATAACAGATAATTATTAAAAAGGTAATATGAAATTACTGCCGCGTGTCTGGATGAACCGCGGAAAATCCCATGTTATTTCTTATGGAGGTTCGTTTTGCATTTCAAGGTCATCCGCGGCCAGACTCGCGCTCGCGAGTAAGATCTTCCGCGATCCAACCAAGCGCGCGGCAACGTTGCTAACTTCACACTGTTACATGACATGAGTCGACTTAGTAACTATGGAATTTTATTGATAAAAGTAATTACCTAATAAATTATTATTATTATTGGTAGAACATTTTATTAATAACGAATTAAAAAAAATCCTGAGAACATTCGAACATAATCCCACTTTAATGTACCTTAACAGTCAACAGGTAGAAGGACCCGCATTTTTCCCATATATTACCATTAAAACGTAACATTTAACAAAATTTCGAATAAAATTAATCACTCCGTTTCTCTATGTACTTCTTATTAAAATACTAATAATAGACTTACCCCCCAGGTAGGAATATTTTTATAAACACTATTAAATTAATTCAGAAAACTGCATATTTTAGACACCGATTAAAACATCACTCAAGCCACTATAAGATAATTTCTATCACATATGTAACTGCAGTTATACGTAAATAATTTAACCAATGAAGCGCACCAAGATAGGCTAGGACAGTTCTAGCACAAAATCCCTTGTTATTTCTTATGGAGGTTCAAAACGCCGAAAACGTGACAAATGATAGTGCGCCGACTCGCGACTCGAGGTCATCCGCGGTTCATCCAGACACGCGGCAGTAATTTCATATTACCTTTTTAATAATTATCTGTTATATTAATAATAATAATAAAACATTTAATATTTATTAAAATCCCTAAAAATTAATTCCCCTTCTCTTAGTCTCATATAAAATTATTGGATTTTAATAAATATTAAATGTTTTATTATTATTATTAATATAACAGATAATTATTAAAAAGGTAATATGAAATTACTGCCGCGTGTCTGGATGAACCGCGGAAAATCCCATGTTATTTCTTATGGAGGTTCGTTTTGCATTTCAAGGTCATCCGCGGCCAGACTCGCGCTCGCGAGTAAGATCTTCCGCGATCCAACCAAGCGCGCGGCAACGTTGCTAACTTCACACTGTTACATGACATGAGTCGACTTAGTAACTATGGAATTTTATTGATAAAAGTAATTACCTAATAAATTATTATTATTATTGGTAGAACATTTTATTAATAACGAATTAAAAAAAATCCTGAGAACATTCGAACATAATCCCACTTTAATGTACCTTAACAGTCAACAGGTAGAAGGACCCGCATTTTTCCCATATATTACCATTAAAACGTAACATTTAACAAAATTTCGAATAAAATTAATCACTCCGTTTCTCTATGTACTTCTTATTAAAATACTAATAATAGACTTACCCCCCAGGTAGGAATATTTTTATAAACACTATTAAATTAATTCAGAAAACTGCATATTTTAGACACCGATTAAAACATCACTCAAGCCACTATAAGATAATTTCTATCACATATGTAACTGCAGTTATACGTAAATAATTTAACCAATGAAGCGCACCAAGATAGGCTAGGACAGTTCTAGCACAAAATCCCATGTTATTTCTTATGGAGGTTCAAAACGCCGAAAACGTGACAAATGATAGTGCGCCGACTCGCGACTCGAGGTCATCCGCGGTTCATCCAGACACGCGGCAGTAATTTCATATTACCTTTTTAATAATTATCTGTTATATTAATAATAATAATAAAACATTTAATATTTATTAAAATCCCTAAAAATTAATTCCCCTTCTCTTAGTCTCATATAAAATTATTGGATTTTAATAAATATTAAATGTTTTATTATTATTATTAATATAACAGATAATTATTAAAAAGGTAATATGAAATTACTGCCGCGTGTCTGGATGAACCGCGGAAAATCCCATGTTATTTCTTATGGAGGTTCGTTTTGCATTTCAAGGTCATCCGCGGCCAGACTCGCGCTCGCGAGTAAGATCTTCCGCGATCCAACCAAGCGCGCGGCAACGTTGCTAACTTCACACTGTTACATGACATGAGTCGACTTAGTAACTATGGAATTTTATTGATAAAAGTAATTACCTAATAAATTATTATTATTATTGGTAGAACATTTTATTAATAACGAATTAAAAAAAATCCTGAGAACATTCGAACATAATCCCACTTTAATGTACCTTAACAGTCAACAGGTAGAAGGACCCGCATTTTTCCCATATATTACCATTAAAACGTAACATTTAACAAAATTTCGAATAAAATTAATCACTCCGTTTCTCTATGTACTTCTTATTAAAATACTAATAATAGACTTACCCCCCAGGTAGGAATATTTTTATAAACACTATTAAATTAATTCAGAAAACTGCATATTTTAGACACCGATTAAAACATCACTCAAGCCACTATAAGATAATTTCTATCACATATGTAACTGCAGTTATACGTAAATAATTTAACCAATGAAGCGCACGTATTCTGTATAACACACACAATGTTTAATTCCCCATTAAAAATAGCTTAAATTTAACCAACTGAAACTATTCAGGACCCAGATCAAATGCAAACACCAACGATCTCGGATACCTGCTGCAAACTAAATATAATGCAATATTACTCACCCCCTTTATATACGATAAGAAATATTCGAGCTCAGACAGGCCAGATCCTGTATCAACACGCACCATCGTGTCTGTATACACCCAAACGTAAAGGTTAACTCATTATAGTTTACAAACAATTAAATATGATGCAGGTAAGAACGCGGGACCCTATTTCAATAAAAGATAAAGATCTTACCCTTTACAATAAGTTTCTCCTTTTGAAAATCGATAATAAATAACACGAATTCAACCTTATAATGACATCCAGTCTGTTTATATATGTGCAGATCGGATAACCTGATAACTGAGATCTTCTTAAAATGTATTACGACATAAATTAAAACAGCCCTTTTGTATATGCCATCATCAAATATTTAAATCCGTCTTGAAATTATAAAATGTATCACTGTTTTTAAAAAGGAGAACTATTGCAATGGATCTTACCCACTGCAAGATTGCATGAGCGCATATCTATTCAATTTAATTCACACCTCATTGCATATTAACAAAATCACCAATAAAATTAATTCCCCTCTCTTATGAATGATCCCTTGACGAATATACCTGTATGTTTTTGAAAGAGATAGGGATAAATTGAAATTCCACCACAGTTAAATTATAATCATGTTAGTACTAAAAATAACTTAATGTGAATTCCGGGCCTTTGTTCATATTTACAAGATATCTCATATGCAAGAATTATGGAATATTATAATACTTTAATTACATATAATCATTTAAGATAATTAATGCGGCATTAAAATTTCACTTGGTATTGTTATGTCTGTTTGTGTTGGTGAATATTTCACCATTTACAACATAATCATGAATAAAGTGGTTGGTGTATTTTTGCATACGAAACAATGGAACATTTATTTACGTTTAAATTTAGGCGATTAGCTTTACACCAATCACATAGAAAGTTAATGTTAGACTGCAAATATAAGCAATCATTGATATCTCGTACTTGATGATTAGCTACTGACCACGGCCTATTTGATAAGTTAACTAATTCCCAATAGTTTTCTCTCTCTAGTAATTAAGCCTTATCCACAATTAGTTTGTAACAGCTGATACACCATCCATCTTGAGATTTAATAACCTTACATTTAAAAGATTCAACATTTAAAAGTATACAAAAGCAGAATCTATTAGTCATTTCATTTAAATCTACAGCATAATAAACAGTTTCCGCATAGCATTTTAATATATGAACTGAACTGATTTATGTATCGTATTATTTAAATTCCACCTTATTACATCCAGTAACTCGGTAATTTTTCCTAGCTTTTAGCTGTTTTCTCGGCGGTACGTGTAAACGGGATATAGAACGAAATTCTAACTCTAGATTTCAGTCTCAGTGCAGCAACTGAACGAGTAACACTTATCTCTCTTCACATCCATATTTAACCTTTATAATAAAAACATGTCTTTCGCCAGCGAACTTGTTGAAGAGTTAAGGAGACTTGTCTACGACTCACAGATAAATGATGATAGTAATGCTATCCTCAGAGCCTTAAAACAATGTACCATAACAATAAGAAAACTTAATAAGGCACTAGATTCAGCGTCATCATTGGGAGCGAAGAACCATCTATTAGCCTGCTTGGCTCAAGCGAAATCTTATCGAGAGACAGTCAAAGCCTTAAAAACTGTAGGCGAGGGATATAACCAGCGAAAAGAGACAGCCTGTAGCCGAGTCAAATGGTCAGACATGAAATCAGCATTTAAGGGACGTATGCGAACTGCTGCAATAACTAACATCAGGCATATTGATCCGAAGACTTTCATGGAAGACTGTTTAGTCATTTTTCAGAGACGTATGCTGAATGCGTTGAAGAAGGATGCGGCGTTAAAGGTGAACACGGCTTTAACAGGCATGTTTGAAGTCAAAAAAGGGGATACTATTATGGAAGAAATAAAATATATAAACACTAAAAATGTAGCCATATACCGATATAGTAATTTAGCCCAATGGTTCAAGATCAATATTCAAGATCCTATCCTTAAGGATCTCGAAGAGTTTCAAGTAAGTATAGACATTGTAGAAAGTTAGAAATAAACTAACACACATATATTTCTTTATCTAGCAAAAAGATAGCGGATGGACGCTTAAATCAATCATTAACCTCCAGCTCAATATCAATAAGTATACCCAACAGCTCGTCTCATCCTATTAAATCTGAAGCTCAACATAAATCACATAATACAGCGAGTGTACTTGAGGTCCTCTACAAGCGTCCGAAGAAATTGACGAAGATACAAAACTTGTTTAAAAGTGTTTAAAATGTATATAATTTAGATAATTGTTCTCATATTTATCCTGTATTAATAAAACTCAACAAATGTTTTATTGTCTTTTATTTTATTTTTATGTTTTATTCTGTAAGTTACTACAAGTCTACGAGTAATCAACTTATGCATTGCATTCGATGACCTAGTGACGGGGAGATAGGAGTAGGTACAATCGGTTTATGTTATGCTCCCTCGTAGTCTTAACAGAGTAATTATACTATGCAGGGGTAAGCACTATCTTTTTCCTTGAGGTTATGTTTTAGTTCGAGTTTAAGCTTAAATAACTTTACTATTGACGGCATAGACCCTTTATTTTCATATAGTAGCGACAACGATCGATCTCGCCGCTAGCTCAAAAGCATCAGAACGATGCTGACAACATTGACGATGACTATCTCAGTAGCCGGCATAGAAGCTTCTGCAGGTCTCGGAAAACTCCTGCTGCTGCTGCCTCTGGTAATGCTATGAAATAAAAACGTATCAAGATGATGGAGGAACTCAAAAGGATCATCTACCAGAACGTTTACTGTGAGAGGTAAAGAAATAAGAAACATATATAGAATGTATGTCGTTTATTTTATCATCAGTGTTAAAATATCATGTTACATATAATTAGCAGTACAACAAGATCATTTTACATAGTACAAATTAAATATTTACTTATTCTATGATTTTTCTCGTTTTAAGCTCTGTGATGACTGAAATTATTTCGTTGTCGTTTTCGAGATTGCTGCTATGAGCTTTCTTTGCGGCGTACAACAATTGTAGTCGATCCACTAGTTGATCAGGCGTACTCTGATGTATCCAATTAGGTTTCATCATCTTGTTTAACTTTTTGGGAAGACTAACCTCAAAGTCTGTAATTCTGTATAAATTTGGTCTGATTACATTTTCGTATTTCCAATGTTTAACGCTTATTAGTCGACCGTTGCGCCTATAGTCTTTCTTATGAGCATTAGTAAGTGAGATTATTTTCATATAGTTGTCGATATCTTCCTCTGTTGGACTAGGAGAGCTTATTCGTTTAAGCGTTAGTAAATTAAACAGGCCGGATGTTCCATTGAAAAGGTTGTTTTTAATTAAAATATCTTTTCCCTGAAACTGTACTCGCGAACAACCAAATCGCCACTCATCGATGTCGTTATATAGAGCGTACCTAGTTTTGTCTACGTTTTTGTTTTTTCCGCTAACTAATAATGCTCTATAATGGTTAGAGAATTCGTGATAATCTTTTAAGCTAGAATCGCATTCTTCTTCTTCATCATCAGCAGATGTAGCGAGAGATGATTGTTCAAGCTCTGGTGAGAGATTGATAGCAACGGTCTCCGATCGCGGTATAACACGATTATCACGAGGTTCTGCTTTATCACAGTGAAAGTAGGCTAATTTCTTACGGATAGCATTACGAGCGTTTATTACTTCATCATCATCATCGAGCCTTATTTCTTTATTTATGTCACAAGGTTCATTGGTATGAATACGTTTCAGATTCATGTCTTTAAATATTTCATTATTTCTAGGTGACGACTTATTATCAACAACTATGGTATTATGAACTGTGTTCAAATGACTTCTATAGTTATCAAGGCGTGTAAAATACTTTAAACAAATAGAACACTGAACTTTATACCCCTGGTGTATCTTCAAATGGCGAGCAAACCCTGAGCGTAAAACACTCATACAACATACGTCACACTTGCGTCGCTGGTTCATATCGACTAATAATTGATCATGAACTCCTATTTATATAACATGTTCTTCAGGTCACTCTTAATTAACCCTAGCACTACGTCTATCATCACCCGGTCAATCTTCCTTTATCATCACTAATTAACCCTGGCTAGCCGTCCTTAAGCATGAATTCACCCTTGGCACGGGTCAATGCTTCGATAAATACCTGAGAAACCCAGGTTATGAGTAATAATAATAATGTTTATGCGTCTGTTTCTCTAATCTACTAACTTTATCAATAGATCTCTTCGGTAGAGCTATGGAGAGCATGACGTCATCAGATGACAGTTACAAGCATTCAGGGATACATAGTTTAGAACCAGTGCATGATTCTCGTACACGAGAATTTGCAGACATTCAGGGTAGACATAATAGCGCCACATACAAATTTCTTTTTATACTCCAAATACCATCAGTATGAGATTCTTGTAATCAAAGATGGCTGCCAACAAATCACAGCGTAGTAGGCGTGATCCAAGATAGGTTAGGTTAGAACACGTGATGTTTCATTTACTAGCACGACTAAGGGCGAAGGGTGAAGCGACTAGTATGACTAAGGGTGAAGAGACTAGCATGACTAAGGGTGAAGGGTGACGAGACTAGCATGGCTAAGGGTGAAGGGAGAAGGGTGACTATATATAAAAGGTAGATCGTTATCAGCGAGAGAGTACACGAATAAAGCCTGAAACTCTTTCTCTCTCTCTCATAGTATGACTACTTACCGGCTCTGTAGCTTAGGATGTTTGCCGTCGGAAATCTTCGGCTTTATTCGTGTACTCTCGCTCGCTGATGACGATCTACCTTTTATATAGTAACCTCCCTTCGCCCTTAGCCATGCTAGTCTCGTCATCCTTCAGCCTTAGTCATGCTAGTCTCTTCACCCTTAGTCATGCTAGTCTCATGTATAATTTAAATAAAACATCACGTGTTCTAACCTAACCTATTAAATCTGACAATTTTGCATGTGTCATTTTGAATTTGTCATTTGAAGGAGCCATCTTGGAATTCCATAGATTTAGCGCTAACTCTGGGATTGGATCCTCCTTTCACTAAGCGGAAACTCTTTCTCTCTCATAGGATGACTACTTACCAGCTCTGTAACCTAGGATGTTCGCCATCGGAAAGATTCGGCTTTATTCGTGTACTCTCTCGCTGATAACGATCTACCTTTTATATATAGTCACCCTTCTCCCTTCACCCTTAGCCATGCTAGTCTCGTCACCCTTCACCCTTAGTCATGCTAGTCTCTTCACCCTTAGTCATACTAGTCGCTTCACCCTTCGCCCTTAGTCGTGCTAGTAAATGAAACATCACGTGTTCTAACCTAACCTATCTTGGATCACGCCTACTACGCTGTGATTTGTTGGCAGCCATCTTTGATTACAAGAATCTCATACTGATGGTATTTGGAGTATAAAAAGAAATTTGTATGTGGCGCTATTATGTCTACCCTGAATGTCTGCAAATTCTCGTGTACGAGAATCATGCACTGGTTCTAAACTATGTATCCCTGAATGCTTGTAACTGTCATCTGATTACGTCATGCTCTCAATAGCTCTACCGAAGAGATCTATTGATAAAGTTAGTAGATTAGAGAAACAGACGCATAAACATTATTATTATTACTCATAACCTGGGTTTCTCAGGTATTTATCGAAGCATTGACCCGTGCCAAGGTGAATTCATGCTTAAGGACGGCTAGCCAGGGTTAATTAGTGATGATAAAGGAAGATTGACCGGGTGATGATAGACGTAGTGCTAGGGTTAATTAAGAGTGACCTGAAGAACATGTTATATAAATAGGAGTTCATGATCAATTATTAGTCGATATGAACCAGCGACGCAAGTGTGACGTATGTTGTATGAGTGTTTTACGCTCAGGGTTTGCTCGCCATTTGAAGATACACCAGGGGTATAAAGTTCAGTGTTCTATTTGTTTAAAGTATTTTACACGCCTTGATAACTATAGAAGTCATTTGAACACAGTTCATAATACCATAGTTGTTGATAATAAGTCGTCACCTAGAAATAATGAAATATTTAAAGACATGAATCTGAAACGTATTCATACCAATGAACCTTGTGACATAAATAAAGAAATAAGGCTCGATGATGATGATGAAGTAATAAACGCTCGTAATGCTATCCGTAAGAAATTAGCCTACTTTCACTGTGATAAAGCAGAACCTCATGATAATCGTGTTATACCGCGATCGGAGACCGTTGCTATCAATCTCTCACCAGAGCTTGAACAATCATCTCTCGCTACATCTGCTGATGATGAAGAAGAAGAATGCGATTCTAGCTTAAAAGATTATCACGAATTCTCTAACCATTATAGAGCATTATTAGTTAGCGGAAAAAACAAAAACGTAGATAAAACTAGGTACGCTCTATATAACGACATCGATGAGTGGCGATTTGGTTGTTCGCGAGTACAGTTTCAGGGAAAAGATATTTTAATTAAAAACAACCTTTTCAATGGAACATCCGGCCTGTTTAATTTACTAACGCTTAAACGAATAAGCTCTCCTAGTCCAACAGAGGAAGATATCGACAACTATATGAAAATAATCTCACTTACTAATGCTCATAAGAAAGACTATAGGCGCAACGGTCGACTAATAAGCGTTAAACATTGGAAATACGAAAATGTAATCAGACCAAATTTATACAGAATTACAGACTTTGAGGTTAGTCTTCCCAAAAAGTTAAACAAGATGATGAAACCTAATTGGATACATCAGAGTACGCCTGATCAACTAGTGGATCGACTACAATTGTTGTACGCCGCAAAGAAAGCTCATAGCAGCAATCTCGAAAACGACAACGAAATAATTTCAGTCATCACAGAGCTTAAAACGAGAAAAATCATAGAATAAGTAAATATTTAATTTGTACTATGTAAAATGATCTTGTTGTACTGCTAATTATATGTAACATGATATTTTAACACTGATGATAAAATAAACGACATACATTCTATATATGTTTCTTATTTCTTTACCTCTCACAGTAAACGTTCTGGTAGATGATCCTTTTGAGTTCCTCCATCATCTTGATACGTTTTTATTTCATAGCATTACCAGAGGCAGCAGCAGCAGGAGTTTTCCGAGACCTGCAGAAGCTTCTATGCCGGCTACTGAGATAGTCATCGTCAATGTTGTCAGCATCGTTCTGATGCTTTTGAGCTAGCGGCGAGATCGATCGTTGTCGCTACTATATGAAAATAAAGGGTCTATGCCGTCAATAGTAAAGTTATTTAAGCTTAAACTCGAACTAAAACATAACCTCAAGGAAAAAGATAGTGCTTACCCCTGCATAGTATAATTACTCTGTTAAGACTACGAGGGAGCATAACATAAACCGATTGTACCTACTCCTATCTCCCCGTCACTAGGTCATCGAATGCAATGCATAAGTTGATTACTCGTAGACTTGTAGTAACTTACAGAATAAAACATAAAAATAAAATAAAAGACAATAAAACATTTGTTGAGTTTTATTAATACAGGATAAATATGAGAACAATTATCTAAATTATATACATTTTAAACACTTTTAAACAAGTTTTGTATCTTCGTCAATTTCTTCGGACGCTTGTAGAGGACCTCAAGTACACTCGCTGTATTATGTGATTTATGTTGAGCTTCAGATTTAATAGGATGAGACGAGCTGTTGGGTATACTTATTGATATTGAGCTGGAGGTTAATGATTGATTTAAGCGTCCATCCGCTATCTTTTTGCTAGATAAAGAAATATATGTGTGTTAGTTTATTTCTAACTTTCTACAATGTCTATACTTACTTGAAACTCTTCGAGATCCTTAAGGATAGGATCTTGAATATTGATCTTGAACCATTGGGCTAAATTACTATATCGGTATATGGCTACATTTTTAGTGTTTATATATTTTATTTCTTCCATAATAGTATCCCCTTTTTTGACTTCAAACATGCCTGTTAAAGCCGTGTTCACCTTTAACGCCGCATCCTTCTTCAACGCATTCAGCATACGTCTCTGAAAAATGACTAAACAGTCTTCCATGAAAGTCTTCGGATCAATATGCCTGATGTTAGTTATTGCAGCAGTTCGCATACGTCCCTTAAATGCTGATTTCATGTCTGACCATTTGACTCGGCTACAGGCTGTCTCTTTTCGCTGGTTATATCCCTCGCCTACAGTTTTTAAGGCTTTGACTGTCTCTCGATAAGATTTCGCTTGAGCCAAGCAGGCTAATAGATGGTTCTTCGCTCCCAATGATGACGCTGAATCTAGTGCCTTATTAAGTTTTCTTATTGTTATGGTACATTGTTTTAAGGCTCTGAGGATAGCATTACTATCATCATTTATCTGTGAGTCGTAGACAAGTCTCCTTAACTCTTCAACAAGTTCGCTGGCGAAAGACATGTTTTTATTATAAAGGTTAAATATGGATGTGAAGAGAGATAAGTGTTACTCGTTCAGTTGCTGCACTGAAACTGAAATCTAGAGTTAGAATTTCGTTCTATATCCCGTTTACACGTACCGCCGAGAAAACAGCTAAAAGCTAGGAAAAATTACCGAGTTACTGGATGTAATAAGGTGGAATTTAAATAATACGATACATAAATCAGTTCAGTTCATATATTAAAATGCTATGCGGAAACTGTTTATTATGCTGTAGATTTAAATGAAATGACTAATAGATTCTGCTTTTGTATACTTTTAAATGTTGAATCTTTTAAATGTAAGGTTATTAAATCTCAAGATGGATGGTGTATCAGCTGTTACAAACTAATTGTGGATAAGGCTTAATTACTAGAGAGAGAAAACTATTGGGAATTAGTTAACTTATCAAATAGGCCGTGGTCAGTAGCTAATCATCAAGTACGAGATATCAATGATTGCTTATATTTGCAGTCTAACATTAACTTTCTATGTGATTGGTGTAAAGCTAATCGCCTAAATTTAAACGTAAATAAATGTTCCATTGTTTCGTATGCAAAAATACACCAACCACTTTATTCATGATTATGTTGTAAATGGTGAAATATTCACCAACACAAACAGACATAACAATACCAAGTGAAATTTTAATGCCGCATTAATTATCTTAAATGATTATATGTAATTAAAGTATTATAATATTCCATAATTCTTGCATATGAGATATCTTGTAAATATGAACAAAGGCCCGGAATTCACATTAAGTTATTTTTAGTACTAACATGATTATAATTTAACTGTGGTGGAATTTCAATTTATCCCTATCTCTTTCAAAAACATACAGGTATATTCGTCAAGGGATCATTCATAAGAGAGGGGAATTAATTTTATTGGTGATTTTGTTAATATGCAATGAGGTGTGAATTAAATTGAATAGATATGCGCTCATGCAATCTTGCAGTGGGTAAGATCCATTGCAATAGTTCTCCTTTTTAAAAACAGTGATACATTTTATAATTTCAAGACGGATTTAAATATTTGATGATGGCATATACAAAAGGGCTGTTTTAATTTATGTCGTAATACATTTTAAGAAGATCTCAGTTATCAGGTTATCCGATCTGCACATATATAAACAGACTGGATGTCATTATAAGGTTGAATTCGTGTTATTTATTATCGATTTTCAAAAGGAGAAACTTATTGTAAAGGGTAAGATCTTTATCTTTTATTGAAATAGGGTCCCGCGTTCTTACCTGCATCATATTTAATTGTTTGTAAACTATAATGAGTTAACCTTTACGTTTGGGTGTATACAGACACGATGGTGCGTGTTGATACAGGATCTGGCCTGTCTGAGCTCGAATATTTCTTATCGTATATAAAGGGGGTGAGTAATATTGCATTATATTTAGTTTGCAGCAGGTATCCGAGATCGTTGGTGTTTGCATTTGATCTGGGTCCTGAATAGTTTCAGTTGGTTAAATTTAAGCTATTTTTAATGGGGAATTAAACATTGTGTGTGTTATACAGAATACGTGCGCTTCATTGGTTAAATTATTTACGTATAACTGCAGTTACATATGTGATAGAAATTATCTTATAGTGGCTTGAGTGATGTTTTAATCGGTGTCTAAAATATGCAGTTTTCTGAATTAATTTAATAGTGTTTATAAAAATATTCCTACCTGGGGGGTAAGTCTATTATTAGTATTTTAATAAGAAGTACATAGAGAAACGGAGTGATTAATTTTATTCGAAATTTTGTTAAATGTTACGTTTTAATGGTAATATATGGGAAAAATGCGGGTCCTTCTACCTGTTGACTGTTAAGGTACATTAAAGTGGGATTATGTTCGAATGTTCTCAGGATTTTTTTTAATTCGTTATTAATAAAATGTTCTACCAATAATAATAATAATTTATTAGGTAATTACTTTTATCAATAAAATTCCATAGTTACTAAGTCGACTCATGTCATGTAACAGTGTGAAGTTAGCAACGTTGCCGCGCGCTTGGTTGGATCGCGGAAGATCTTACTCGCGAGCGCGAGTCTGGCCGCGGATGACCTTGAAATGCAAAACGAACCTCCATAAGAAATAACATGGGATTTTCCGCGGTTCATCCAGACACGCGGCAGTAATTTCATATTACCTTTTTAATAATTATCTGTTATATTAATAATAATAATAAAACATTTAATATTTATTAAAATCCAATAATTTTATATGAGACTAAGAGAAGGGGAATTAATTTTTAGGGATTTTAATAAATATTAAATGTTTTATTATTATTATTAATATAACAGATAATTATTAAAAAGGTAATATGAAATTACTGCCGCGTGTCTGGATGAACCGCGGATGACCTCGAGTCGCGAGTCGGCGCACTATCATTTGTCACGTTTTCGGCGTTTTGAACCTCCATAAGAAATAACATGGGATTTTGTGCTAGAACTGTCCTAGCCTATCTACTCCTTCTCTCTCACTCTCTCCTATTAGAGGACTCATTAAAGAGCCTTATCTCTCACTCTCTCACTTTCTCCTATTAGAGGACGCATTAAAGAGCCTTCTCTCTCTCACTCTCTCCTATTAGAGGACGCATTAAAGAGCCTTCTCTCTCACTCTCTCGCTCTCTCTCCCTTCATCCTAATGCTAGTAAATGAAACAGCCAGCTTTAAACGCAAATCGCGGACTTGCTCGATATAAACGAACCGCCAGTTTTCTTCCCGCCCTAGAATTTTATATTTCACGGATGACTATCCACGTGATCAACACCGTTGTATTCTAATGAAGCTTTCTAGCCAAAGAGATCATGAAATTTAAAATAAAACCGACAATCCTTGATACAACAGCGAGGTTTGCAAGCTCGACTAACCGATATATCTATGTCCGTAGCTACCCTACGTGAAGGGCTTTCTTCGGATCTCCATGTTAAGAAAATTACGTTAATAAATACACACAGACTCTTGAATCACGTTCAGGGAACGGCCTGGTTTCTAACACTAATATGTCTTATTATCAACGTCTGAATTATCTATTTAAAAAGAGACAAAAACTAATTCTAATGCAGAAAAATAACTTACCATTTGCGATTTGTAATACCAGATATCACTTCAAATTAGAACACCTTAATCACTTCTCACCAAGAAGGAATATTACTACACTAATCATCTTTCAAATTTAAAACCGAAAACACGACTGTACTATATAACATACCGCGTTAAACTGAACTCAAATATATGAAACTCGACGACAAAAAGGGAAACACCCTGAGGCATTATACATTCTTTTAAAAAAAGACGCGCTTCGACCTGTAAATCACTAGAACTTTTGTGGTTTTTATACCTGCTTCGAACCCTCCAAAAAAACAGGTAAGTTTGAATGGTTCTTTTCTGTAAAAATTCTCTCCCTTTTTTTCATCATCAATATATATATAATCTTTTCAATCTTCCTTAAAGATGGGCTTTTGTAGACTTGAAATCGAGATAATTATCAGATTAAAATGCAGCACTATACCCCAAAAAGGTCGGTTTGGCTACCTGAGGCATGATAGCAGGCAGGTACTAACCCTTGAACATTTTTAAAATCCTTGTACAGTAAAAACAAAAGAGTATGGTCGATGATGTTTTAACTTATTTCCTTTCCGAATCAAAATACTTAGATTTTCACATAAAATCTTTAGGGCGGTCTGTCACTTTTCTTTTTAATAAACAAAAATTTGTTCCGACACATTCCTCTTTTTCCCCCTTAATTTTAATATTACAGGAATTTAATAAACAACTTACCTATTTCCATGGGGCAATAAATCAATCACACAGGTTTCATCATCATAACAATAATTAATTATAAAGAGGAATTTTACCCTATTGATAGATATTGTATTATTTATATTTGTTTCACATGGATATTGGTTATTATAGGTTACAATTATGATGCTATTTAATACATACTAGAAAATAGTGTTTAAACATTTAGTAATACTTTTAGAAAGGATTTCTATTCTAAGCTGATAATGTAAATTGTTTTAAAAAAGTTTTAGTCAGCAATAATAACATCGTTTTTGTTATAAAAATTCTTTTTTCGCTCAGGTAAATCTTTATCGATAGGTCGATCGATACCTTAATTAAGAGTTTGGGGTCCGGCTTCTTTTATCATAACAAACATCTAGGGTAAAGTATGCCTTCTCTGCATCGAAGGACATATCTGGTTCGACCACGAACTGGTCTTATCTTTATTTTCCTTTTTGAAACGGTTTAATGTGTCTAAATTCTTTGGTGTATATAAATGTTCAATGGCTTTAATGGCAAGATTAAACTTTTATCGGCACATGGATATTAGTTATTATAGGTTACAATTATGATGCTATTTAATACATACTAGAAAATAGTGTTTAAACATTTAGTAATACTTTTAGAAAGGATTCCTATTCTAAGCTGATAATATAAATAGTTTTAAAAAGTTTTAGTCAGCAATAATAACATCGTTTTTGTTATAAAGATTCTTTTTCTCTACTTTTCTCGATCGATACCTTAATTAAGAGTTTGGGAAATAATTCGCTCTTACAGGTGTCGTATAAATGGAATACATATTTCTTACAACAAAGTATAGATAATTACATACCATCATTTTTATAGAGATATTACGTACGAAAAAGTCAAAGCGTTCGCTCTTGTAACAATAACATATGCTTTGATGACGTACCCGACGACACCGTATGTAATTTAATAGACTTTACCAATAGTTGCATTCTATATGAAGAGAAATACAATTGAAAGAAATAAAACGCCTTATATGTATTTTATGTTGTTATTGTTTCGTTGTTATTAATTAAAGATAAATGTAGCTGATGGTTTTGGGCAAAGGTTAACGAGGTTTCGAGATCCATACATGTGGTGATAAATAGTTGTAAAGAGTGAATTGATTGATTTAATACAGTAAACGTATTTAGGGTTCCAATAATTTCTCGAATTTTCACAGTGGTATTGAGAATGATTTTATTGAGATTTTGACTTAGAAGATTTTGGTTCTGTGCGAGGGTTTCAATATTGGTTTTAAAGGTGTTCATTGTATTATTTAAAATTTGGGCTTGTTCTTGTAGCATCATTTTTTGAGTATCGGTAGATGTTGTCAATTTTTGGATAAGTTCTTCATAGCGTCGACCGTCGTCACCGTCAAGGTTACCCGTTAAAAATTTAATAACGTTACCTAAACCGTCAAATAGGGACCGTTTTGGTCTTTGATGCGTCTGTAAGTCAGGAAATAATTGATTGACTAATTGATCGGCTCTGTCTAAATATTGTCGTATTAGTAGTAATTGATTATCATGGCTGATGGCAATGTCTTTTGTAGTTTTGAAAGATCGATGAGGAAGTAAATATTCTTGATTGTTTAACAAGGAAATAGTGTTAAGTAAATTAAGTTTGAGGGTTTGATAATTATTTAATAGGGGAGAATAGTCTAATGTTTTAATTAAGGTCCAAGGGCTTTCTTTAATGAGTGCTTTGCCTTGCACTAAAGGGTATAATCCGGGGTTGTCGATTAGTTGGTGAATCGTTACGTCACAGGGAACGAGGATCCAGATGAAGAGGGGATCTTGATTGTCCTGAAAAGATCATCAGGTCATTAGCATGTCTTTTTTAACAATGCCTTTGTAAGTTCTTGTCTTATGTCATATGTGTCATGTTCATGGATCTTCTCGATTATGTAGTTTTATGATTAATCGTAGGGATAACAAAGAAATAAATTAGATCTTGTGAGTCTGATCTGTCAGGGTTACACTGTATAGGTGAGGATTAGGTTATGGAGTTGGTCTGTCAGTATACACTGTATAGGTCACAATTAAGTTCTGGATGGTTCTGGAGTTTTTGATTATTTCAACGTTTATAGTATCATTATTAATTATCAAGGGGGGTATTGCTGTTTAGCAATGTTAAAATAAACATTGCTTTATTGGGAAATGATTTCCAGGAAAGTTTTTCCATTGATGGTTCTAATAATTATTTCTGTAGTACTGGGTTTACAATTTCAGCTATGATTCGATTTAATTTCATCTTTAACTGACATTAAGATTTATGAGGTTTATTTTAAAAGCAAACTTGAAGAAGGTATTACTTATGTATTACGTATGTTTATTATATGCATTTAAATATTTTTGGGTTAATATAGTTGTCTGGAATTGACATTGAGTTAGAAATATTTATAAAATTGGGAATATTAAATTGTTAAAATTACTCGAAAGAGTTATTTGCTGGCGCTTAATTAAATAAATGGTTAATTGTAAAGTTTTATTTATTTTATCAAAGTAAGCATTGAAGAATTTTATCTTCTGAAACAGGTGGTGTCTTAAAATAGATTTGCTTAGTGTAATTGTTGAAGGTCACATTCCGAGATTTAGCGTATATAGTATAATGCACTTTTAAACTTCGTCAAAGGGAATAAGTACTACCAAGAAGGTTAATTTAGAAAATATTGTTGTTCTAGTAGCAAATTTATAAATAAATTATTGATAAATGATTAAAAGGTGTAACGTTTTACGCAATCTGCTTATTATAGGAACACAACGTTGAACAACGTCTAGCCTTTATTGGAATAAAGACCTTATATTTGCAAAAGTGGTTATTTATTTAAAAACAAAGATTCTTATTATTAAGTATTGGCAAAATATAGTATGAATAGTGCAGACTCTACCGTAAGCTTATATTTAAAATGTATTTTAATGTTGCATCTAATTAGCATCTCATTAGATAATAAATAGAGGTCATATTCCGAGATTTGCTCTATCCGACATGTACAGTTTGAATTTTGCAAAGGGACTTTTGTTAATTGAAATCTCTTTAATATATTTATAAATATGAGCGTATAAAGGTGTTGGTATTTAAATCGTGTTCAATATTCCTTGCCTGTTAATAGTCATTTTAATTGTGATACACTCGAAATTTGGCTCAAATGGTTTATATTTTCATTTTATGTCTTAAATATGTAAATCGTCTATTATTTATCATAAGAGGGATTATCTGTTTATTTTTATCTTGAAGTTTTAGGTATTCCATTAGTCGCATTCGGTCGCTTATTTTTGTGTTTCTAGTCGTATGTCGACTTGCCTTGTGATTGACTTTTCGTTTACGAACAGCATTGTTACATTTTTGTGTATATGTATTACCTTTCGTTTTACGGAAACCGTTTTTGGGTGTTTTATTTATACCGACAAATTGTTTGGTTTTAATTCGTTTTGCTCTTGGGTTAGATTTTGCTTCATAAGATTTGCGTTTTTTTGGTCCTTGTAGGACGTTACGCAATTTTTGGGTTTTAGTGGTATTAAGATTATTGGTTTTAATACGAATTGGTTTTGAAACAATGATTTCTGTATTGTTTAAATTGGATTGATCTTTTTGATTTGATTCTTGAGTTACCGTCGGGATAATGTGTTCTCTATTTGCTTGAGTTAGAACATTTGGGAAATGAGAAATATTTTCGAAGTCGTTATAATAAACATTGTTTGAAGTTGATTTTTGTTGAACATTTTTAGGTTGTTCCGACAAATTTTGTGAAGGAAAATTATTGTCACGTTGATTAAAACTAATATATGTTGGGTAAAATTGCGGAGTAAAGTTGTTTGAAGTATTTAAAATTTTGGATTTCTTTGAAGCGGGATTTTCGAAATAGGATGGTTGTATTAATATAGTTTCTTTAAGAGATGGTTCGTTGAAAAAGAATGGTACTACGGTTTGTCCGTTTCGTTGGATATAATTTCCACGAAAATTGATGCTTGCTCCTAATTTCTTCAACAGGTCGTTTCCAAGAATGCCAATATAATTGGAATGAAAATTAAGAAGGTATACTAAATGTTTTCCTTCTATTTTATCGAGTAAAAGGGAAATAGGAACTGTAGCTACTTGATTGTGATACGTTGTACCGTGAGAGGATGTAATTTCAATAGGATATTCAAAATTGGATTCGGGGTAATATTTATAAACAAATTCGGGTGAAACGATAGTTTTGCTACTCCCTGTGTCTGCTAGGAGTTTTTCATTTGTTTGGGGTATAATTATAAAGGGGGTAGACGATTTAGGATTAATTGTAAAAGATTTTAATTGTTCTCCGAGGCTTCTTCGTGAAAATTTTCGTTAATTTCTTCTCCGTGGGTCTCATCGTAGTGGTCATATTCAAAGTCAGTGTTAATTTGATTAACAGGTGGGATTTCTTCTTAAAATTCTGTTGAATATAATTCTTCAGAAAGGAAATTTCGTGGTTGGGGACTTGGTCGAATAAAATTAGGTTGATTTATATTTCGATTGAAATTTGGATTAGGAGGTCTCATGGATGTATTAGGATGTATCGATCTCGGTTTAATGGTACTAGCTTGCATTGATTCTGGCCGATTTTGTGGTTGAAAATCTCTTTTGGGTGCAAAAACATTAGGTCGGGAATTATTTCCAAACTGCTGAGTTACTGGATTAAATTTAAATTGACTTGTATTATTAACATTTGGTTTGAATTGATGAGTGGGATTACAATTAGGCTTAAATTGAGGCAATACGTTCTGGTATTGTTGTGGTTTAAACCGAGGGGGTTGAGAAGTTGGCTGTGGTTTATTGCAATTGCTTAGGGAAACTGGTTGTGGTAAAAACTTAGGTTGTGAGTTTATTTTGTTGTGTATTTTGAAAATATCGTATGTCCAGTTCTTCTTTTATATAAGTTAAGGCTACTTCGAGCGATTTTGGTGCTCTACTACGAAGGAAACTTGCAAAAGGTTCGGAAAGTCCTCCTAAATAGGTTTTAAGAGCTAAATTTTTAGCATCTCGGGCTTGGTACTCTTTTATTTCTGGTATTTCTGAGCCTAGTGCAATTTTAGAATTCAGAATGGCTAATAAGGATCTAATTCAATTATAAAACTCTACGGGAGATTCTCGTTATAATTGTCTCATACGAGACAGATCGATCCGGATGTTCAGTTCCGATCGTTGGTCTCCAAAATTACTAAGAAGGGTGTCTTTTAAAGAATTCCATGAATCAAATACTTGTCCAGTTACGACCTCTAAGGCTGGTCCTTGTAAGCGGTTGCGTGATGAGGAAAGTAAAAGTCTGTTGATAAAAGCCGCTGGGTCGTGTGGTTGCCAAAATTGGCAGAAAATGTCCTCTACAGCTCGAATATATTCAGATAACTCGTCGGGGTTTCCGTCATAGGTTGGAATTTCATTTAAAAGGCTTGTATGAAAGCCAGGTGGGTAGCCTACATATTGTTGGACCATAGAGGCTGGTGTTACTTGGGGTTGTACTTGAGGTTGATTGAGGTTGGCACAAGGTTGTGCCATTGTAGTATGGCTTTGCTTGCTGATCGATAATTTAGATGGACGTAAACTTATTGGTCGAGGTGCAGATCTTACAAAAGTTTTGTTAATCGGTAATTCAGTTTCACTATCTGATGACGTATCAGTATTAATTATGAAAATGAATTCGTGATGTCAAAGTAGTGAAATATTAAACGATTAGTAATCGTTTGCACTTTAAAAATAAATACTTAAAAATTCTATGAATTTGTTAACAAAGTTTGAAATATTCTAAACTTAATAAAAATGATTTTTATGTTAGTAAGGGCCTATTCAAGGTGCCTACCCATTGCTTGCAAGTGGGCTGGAAATTAAGTATCACTAGTTGATACACCAATCCGTCTAGCTTACTACAAGCAAACGTGAACTTAAATCTAAAGGGTTTAGTATGTATTAAACTTAAAATTAATATGAAATAAATAAAGATTATTAAAAGTTTCACAGTTTTATTAAAATACAACCTGACAATATTGTTTCCACAGCTATGCTGTCATTATCAAAGGTAATATAATTATAAACAAACGCGTCGCTAAGGTAGATACAAAAATAGGTAACTAGATAAAATAATAATAATAATCAGAATTAAATATCTAATACTTCCAGTAACGGAGAATTACTGAGCTCAAGTTGTTCATTCATTAAAGGTACCCTGAGTTTCAGTGCAAAGCAGATTGGTTAAAAGAGATGTCTTTGAAACAGGACAAAATGTACAACACATCTAACATATCACTTCTTCAATCTATAAAACAGAAAATCACAGAGAACAATCTAATTTCTGTTAAAGCAGATAAGGGTAACACTTTGGTAATTCTTTCAAAAGATATTTACATACAAAAAGTTTAGAAAATTTAGAAACTTTAAACAAAATCCCAACCACAAAATTCCAAAAAGAAATAAAACAAGGTTTAGAAAACTGCAATATCTGCTTTTCAGAATTAGAAAAGCAACAAATCATTAATAAAAACCCACAAATACCTAAACTACATGGACTAGTCAAAACACATAAACAGAATATGCCAATAAGACCAGTTGTATCATACATCAATGCACCTAATCACATTTTATCCAAAAAATTGAACCAGATAATTAACACGATAGGTTACAAATCGAAATACTCTGTTAGAAATTCATTAGAATTAGTAGATAAGCTGCAAAACATACATCTTGCACCACATTCAAAACTTGTTAGTTTTGATATTTGCAACATGTTCTCCAGAATACCCCCACAAGAATGTATTCTTTTATTAGATAGTTTCTTGATCAATAGTAATATAGAATTAGTTAAAAGGTTAGAGTTAATTCAACTATTTGACCTTTGTATAAGTCAAGATTATTTCACTTTTAATAACATAATTTATTTACAAAAGGATGGTTTACCTATGGGTAATTCTCTAAGTCCTCTATTAGTAACATATTTATGGACAAGTTTGAAGATCGAATATTTGAATTAAACCTCTCTAAACACATTATCTTCTGGTTTCGTTATGTTGATGACATTTTAGCTTGTTTTGACAGTTCTTTTGAGGTTATCAATGAATTTTTAATTCTTATAAACAGTATCCACCCTAATATAGAATTTACACTAGAAACAGAACAAAACAGGGCTATAAACTTTCTAGACTTAAATATCAAGATTAACGCAGACAATCTATTTGAATTTTCCATAGACAGAAAACCAACACAAACAGACATAACAATACCAAATGAATCTTGTCACCATAATACACATAAAATAGCAGCCTACAGATCATTAGTACACAGAACTATTCCACTAACAAAATCAGATTTTAGCAAAGAGATATCAACCATTAAACAACTAGCACATGCAAATCATTATAATCCGAACATGATTGACACTTTAATTAAACAAAAAGATTATAGGTTAGCTATCAAAAGAATATATCCCATTGAGAATCAAACAGAAGACAGAAATTACATATCTATACCATATTTTGGCAAAATATCAGAAAAAATTGCACATATACTAAGAAAAACCAACAATTATAAAATAACATTTAAAACCAACACTAACACTTTTTCATTTTTATTTAATGCTAAAGACAGAACACATGATATCATGAAATCGGGCATTTACCATTTAAATTGTTCTTTTTCTAGTTCGGTATATATTGGGCAAACACTTCTAAATTTTGACATAAGATATAAAGAACATGTACGTCATTACAAAAATAATTATCCTGAAAAATCGAATTACGCCAAACACCTTTTAGAACAAAATCACACAATGACTCCTCAAAATAATATTAAATTCCTACATTTTTGTAATAACAAACGCAAATTAGACATTTTAGAAGCCTTTGAGATATATAAACACAAACTCAGGGTGCCTTTAATGAATGAACAACTTGAGCTCAGTAATTCTCCGTTACTGGGAGTATTAGATATTTAATTCTGATTATTATTATTATTTTATCTAGTTACCTATTTTTGTATCTACCTTAGCGACGTGTTTGTTTATAATTATATTACCTTTGATAATGACAGCATAGCTGTCGAAACAATATTGTCAGGTTGTATTTTAATAAAACTGTGAAACTTTTACTAATCTTAATTTATTTCATAATAATATAAATGATAACCGAATCCAACCACGGACTCCTCGATTTTGGCAGCTTGATACTAACGCGTCAACCACAACGGAAACAACAACAACGTTGAAAATTTTGCACACCACACAGCGTTGCCAATCTGGACGAAAACGGAAATAGTACAGGGGCATTGAAAATTATAGTACACTTACAAAAAAATATAAGTACTGTCAATCAGTTTTCCTATTGTTATGAATGCCTAAGGTAAATGAACTACAAGCTAAAAAGTGAAAATAAAACGTAATAGCATTTGATAACTAAAGAGCAATCTTTACAATGTTACTATGCATACTCATTTATTTCGGGAGCTTTTATGTAGTCAAAACAATAAACATATTATTACTTTTATCTATGAAAAAGTGATTACTTTTTACACTGATTTTCGTGTAAAAAGTTGTTTATTGAGCTAGTGTTATAAAATTTTTATTGCACGATACTAGTGTCAAGAAGAGATGTATGATAAATGATTTTATGAATATTTCACAAACTGGTTGCTAAATAAAAATAAATTAAATTCGGAATCTTATCGACCGGTATCACTTACCTGTACAATGTGAAAACTTCTAGAGAAAATAGTTAATAGAAGACTGATGTGATTTCTAGAGGAGGAACATCAGCTGATCTGTAAAGAGCAAAGTGGTTTATTATATTACCCTTGATAACACAGTCAGTTTGGAGTCCGAAATACATGAAACATTTATCAATAAACAATCATGTGTTGCAATTCTAACCAGTCTAGTGTAGCTCTGGCGTAATGTGACGATGCAAGGTCAGGCCAAAATATGTAATCATCATTAGCATGGTGCTGATTAATAAAAACAATCAATTTGGATAAGCAGTTTCGAATATATACTTCAGCAGTCACTGCCTGACCTCTTACATTACCTACATAAACTCTGGATATCCCTGCCGCAGATATCGCGCACCAGACCAAAACTTTGTCAGCAAATTTGGCTTTCTGTTTGTATCTGATATCACTAAGGGTGTCTTCAATGTTATCTGTATAAAAACCTGCATTTCCTGGAATTTCTGCGTGGCTAAAAGTAAAATATTTTTCGTCGTCTAGGATAATTGTCCGGTTGTTGGCGAAGTGATGACGCCTCAAAGCTCTACAGCAACGAGGGATTCTGGCCAATTGTGCGTCAGTATACTTGGGACATTTCTTCCGTTTTCTGTATTTTAGGCCTTTTCTTGCGATGCATCGAGAAATTGTGGCATTCGAGACATGGAAACGGCGGGCAAGCTTACGGGTGGAAACTCCAATGGTGTTTTTGGAACGTTCGGCTACTCTATTAGCTTGAACTTCTGTTAACTTACGTCGACGGCCTGTTTTTGGCAGGTTTACACATGGAATACCCTCTTCACATTCCCGAATTGTTCGATATATCGTAGTTTTTGAAATATTCTGCCCGCGAAAAATGTTTACTATTTCTCGTTTTTGCACCTGTCCAACTAGGTTGTAGATGGACTTTCGAATATCTATTTTATACGCCATTTCACAAATGACAAACAAAATTGTGATATGTCATACAAATTGACAAAACACCTAGCAACATATTTCTCCATAGTTGACTAGATGAATTAGTTTCACTATATCACAGAGCGCATTAAAACATTTTCCCAAAACTTATGTAACAGGTGTTAATTATATTATCTAGACTACGTATCGGACATACAAACTTCTCATATAGTTATATACTCACCAAGGAAGAACAACCTGTTTGTGAACTATGACAGGTACTCCTTACGGTCCTTTACGTACTGGAGGAATGGCCTACCCATGAAGAATCAAGAGACAAACATGGAATACCACAGACAGTGGCGGATTTAGGCACAAGCGTTGGAAGCGGTCGCTTCAGGCCCCGCAAGTCAGGGGGCCCCGCAGAGGCCTCCTGCCAAGGACCGCACTGGACACGCGACAAATAAAAATTATTGGCGTAGGAATTCACTTTCTCGCAAAAAAGTGAAACAAGAAACAGATCATATCGTGTACAGGCTGGTAAAAAAAAGTGTACGGTTGACTCATTAGAGTTTCGTACAAAAAGACAAGCGCCAGTCAGAGCGATATTGTAACGGAGTATACTGTTTCACCGCAGACTTGCGAGGAATGTATCTTCTCTGTCGGTCCGAATGCTGGTCTTCTCGCACAATCAGCGAGGTCATCCGACTACTATGATGACTAATTTTTTGCATTAATGGTTTCTGATAGACATTCGGTGAACAGTGGCGGATTTACACACAAGCTATGGAAGCGGTCGCTCTAGGCCCCACAAATCAGTGGGCCTCGCAGAGGCCCCTTGCCCAGGATCGCAGTGGGCATGCGACAAATAAAAATTATTGGCATGGGAACTCACTTTGTCGAGAATAGTGAAACATGTGAGAACAACAGTTCGTATCGTATACAGGCGGGTAAAAAAGGTGTACGGTCGACGCAATAGAGTTTCGTTCGAAAACGCAAGCATTCAGAGTGATAGGTAAAATGTTGTAACGAAATATACAGTTTCGCAGCAGACCTGCAAGGAATATATCATCTCTGTCGCTCCGAATGGCTTGCCTTCAATGCCTTCTAGCAAACTATGCGCGGTCGTCCGACTTACATTCGGGGAAGGGGAACTGTACCATGCTTTCGAATGGGTGAAATTCCTTAATGTCATTTGTCAATTGTCAACATTTCCCAATGTTGAAACAATTTAAAGGAAAATCTTAACATTACTGATATGTAATGTAACTGGAGATCGATCTCCGTTCTTAAACGTGTAAAAAATTATTTAAGAAATAACCTTGGACAAAGTCATTTAAAAAAATTATCAGTAATGTTTATTGAAAATGACATTACGCAAAATTTATGTTTGACTGTTTTGAGAATATTATTGATAAAGATGCTTCTAAAAGCAGAAAAGTCCCATTATAAATGAACTGAGTTTAAGGAATAAAATGTTTTTCTAAAATATAGTAGAACTTTTATGGACTTATCTGTCACATTGACATGTGTCAAAGCTGACTTCTAACGACTCATCTGTCATTTTTATTTGCATTGTTTCACATGTATTTGACATATGTCGCACACAGCCACGTTGACTTAGTTGCCTACTCTACTGTTATTAAAAGCACATTTTGTATTTTAAATTCTTAATTTCACGATTTCAAAAAAACGTAATGTACACCTCAGCACTAAAGTTGATTTTTTATCACTCGGTATGGTTGTTCAACAATCTCCATATTCGTGATAAAAAAGTACAACTTTATTTGGTATACTAATAACTAATTTATCTACGACCGCTATAGAAAATTACACGCATTTCACACAGTCTAGTAACTATGAAAATGACTCATTGTTTATAATCTTTAAACTGTACGGAAATGACCGTGGGAAATGATTTCGCATTTTCAGTGGTTCTATTAAAATGCCATAGATGTCAGCACATGCAATATTTCTAATTATTTGAAATATACAAAGTTATAACTTTTATATAAAGATTAATTTATTTTTAAAAGTTAAAAATTGTACAAACGTCTAGCCCCCAAGTTATCACTAATCTAATCCTGAACTTATCGCATGCGTTTTGTGCAGCGTCTTGACTTCAATTCGATAGGATATGTGCACAGTGTAAAAGGTTTATTTCCAAATACAAAATATATTTACTTAGGTACAATTGAGAGTTCAATTGCTGATATTCTATCTTTATTTGCTGCAAGCTTGCGTTCCGTGCAGAATATAAAATATTTATTTAAATGGATTGCAGTTAATTTAGTTTTGGGATCTCTTTGTTCGTTAACATGACGCGTGCAAAAAGATGCATCACAACATATTTGACCTTTACTAAGTTTGGAAGTTGTATTACACGGGTAATTAATTGCAGTTATAGTTAATTTAATAGTTATTTGTGATTACTGATTAAGTGTATCCTACTTCAATGAGTGACCAAAAAAGTTAAAATTCTTTTGATTGATTATTTTAAAGGTAAGAAAAGCTTGATTGATTAGTGCAATATTTAAGTAAGTCATTGTGCAATTCCTAGAAGTACCAGTAACTAATCAAAGTACTAATAACTATATGTGCAATGTGTGCAAAATAAAATATTAATTTCGGTTTGTTAGTTCAACAATCTGCATCTTTCGTTTCAAGGTTTAAACTGTTTTAACATTCGTTTTAAACAAAATTAACATTGTTGAACTTATATTAAACAATTTCTAATGTTGTGAGAAATGTTTTCACCTATTCGCTTTAAGTTTTAAGAAAATATAAATATCAAACAAAACAATTATATTTAATTATCATTAAAACTTCATTCAAATTCACATTGATATTTATAATTCACATTAACTGTTTTTCTTCTACCTGCTACCTTTTTAGGTGGCAGTTCATTAACCCGGTCCGTGTGAAAACGCTTTACATGTCTTCTTAAATTGTTGTAATTTAAAAATGGTTTTCCACATCCATCACATTGACACATATTTTTAGGTGCATGTATATAATTACAATGGTTAGCACTCATGTTAAATAATACTTCTAATTAATAGGTAATAAAGTTCGTATAAAGAGGAAAGGCTGATTTTTAGGTTACGTTGCCTCAACTCTTGCCACTTGAACGGTGTACGCAAAACAAAGCTACTTGGCTACGCATGCGCTAAGTTCAAGATTAGATTAGTGATATCTCGGGGGCTAGACGCTTGTAAAAAATTGTTAGTGGACTATTGTATATAATTGTTATACTCACACTTTTATAGTGATATGTGTATAAATCACAGACGGCATCCTAAGACAGCTTTTGGCTCTCCTCAATTAGGGGTAGCTCGTATTTGAATTCTACACACATCACCTGAGCGTATATACTAGCTTGGAAATAACATTAACACCATCAAATAACTGTGGTGCCTCCTGTAGGTATCAAACCGCACTAAACGACGTAATTTGATTATCCAATACAGGAATATACAAACTAAAATCCGGTCGAGCGTCCGACCGTATAATTAATATAAATAAAATACAAAATGAACACAAACGTGTTTTAATAAAGTGAGTTTTTAATAAATTTAAAAGTTTAGAAATTGTTAATGGACGATTATTATAGTCACAATTTTATAGTGATATGTGTATAAATCACAGACGGCACTTTAAGACAGCTGTTTCGAGCTTTTGGTTCTCCTCAGTTAAGGGAGCTCGTCTGTGATTTATACACATATCACTATAAAATTGTGAGTAAAATAGTCGTTTTTCAACAAAACTCACTTTATTAAAACACGTTTGTGTTCATTTTGTATTTTATTTATGTTAATTTGTTAATGTTAACAAAAAAACAGCGGCGGAACAACAGGACGTCCAAATTACATGTGTCTATGACATTTAAAAAATTAAAGTCATCAACAAAACTACTATAATTAATTTAAATAATTGTTCAAATTTCAATATTAATTTTAAATAATAAATGATTATAACATTGAGTTATACGCATTTCTTAATTTTTACAACTAACACCTGTTTTCCACAAAAAACGGGGCATTATCTACTTTTGACAATCCAGCACCTCAATCTCAAATCATATTCTAGGTTAAATATATGGTCGTAGATAAAGTATAGTGTGTAACACGTACAAAAACGTCAATTTCACACTTCTGTGAGTGCGGCATGAAACAAAGTTGAATTATTTAAAAAATCTTTGAATTCGCGCCTGATATTAATAATTATATGTACTTAATTTTTGATAAAAAATAAAATAAAAATATAAATTGTCGTAATTGATTTATACTATGGGGCCCCAAAAATTTGTAACGCTTCAGGCCCCTTAAGTGTTAAATCCGCCACTGACCACAGAGGGATATGTTGGGCGAGAACTGTAATATTGGAGAATTAATGCGTTTTTTATCAGAGACAGGCTTTAAAAATAGAATATAAGATAAATGCTTACCTATAATAAATAGTGAATTCCTTGTTGCTGTATCAAACCAAATTGTTCAATACAAAGATATTGTACCTCTTGTATGTCATACGCTAATAACCTGCATGGTTGATGCGCTAAATAAATTAAAAAATATATGCATTAAATGAATACTCTAGTAAAGCGTTATGGTCGTAGATAAAACGTTGTAAAACACACGTGTAAAAAGTCTCTTTATTGCACTCACGTCTTTTAAAACACTCGCTTCTACCTCGTTCGTGACTTAAACCGTTCGCTCAATAAAGAATGACTTTTTATACTTGTATCTTAAATATCTATTATGTCCGTTCGGGCAATTTTCGTCAAGCTCTAGGTCTGTAAAGCTTTTTAGAGCCCGCTAAAGAGTGTTTAGGACTAGAGAAATATGGCTACCCTTGTTTATTACGTCGCGCCGTCTCCATAGTAATAATAGTAACTAAATCATTGCACCCACCTTGAAGTTTTGCATTTTTCAACTTATTTTTATTTTAAAATTAAATATTAATTTAAACTTAGACCGGACATAAACTAACGTATGCATTTCGGGCTTAATCAGTGTTTTAGAGCCCTTTATCGTCTTAGCGTGTTCGGCTGACTCAGCGGGCTCTACATCACTCAAATAAGCCCTTAATACATAATAAACTAAATACTATACACTGTAGCCAGTCTCGGTGGATTAGTGGTTTGCATGTTTGCTTCATAATCCAAAGATCGCAGGTTCGATCCCCGGCCGAGCTGGTAATTTTTCATAGCGGAGAAAAATTTAAAACATGCATTCTTCTCGGATAGGAAGTAAAACTGTAGGTCCCGTGCCAATGCGATGTTTGGCACGTTAAAAATCCCTACTGGGGGTGGAATTCCTCCAGATTCGGCTAAATTCTAGTAGGGTCGGCCAAATGATCATAGCAATCGGTGCCATGAGGTACGAAGGATGCTCCGCCATCCTGATTCCTCGCCCAAAAACAAACAAACAAACAAACTATATACTGTACTTTACAAATTAATATGTAATTTAATTTGTTTAAAAACATGAAAAATAGCAAAAGATCTCATTTTTATATAATAATAATAAAGTCATTTATTGAACACTAGAAAGAAATACAGACACAGATTATCTACAAAATAAAAGTGTCCAAAGGGGCGAAGTTCAGTTTTGTCAACATAGATGACGTGCTGATCTTCCACTTGACCTCAGATTCGATATTTCTATTCATTATTGTCTGCCCATCAAGAAATGACGGAGATGTGCTTTGAAATTACATACCGACATTTTTAAATTTATCAAGTAATGAGTTATAAGTTTTTGTAATATTATATTTAAAACATTTTTGAAAAGCATGTGATTTATGAAAAGGAATGGCAATTAATTTTTTAATTCTTAAATTGAAATTATGAACACTAACAGAGAATTTTATTTTATTGTAAAGGTAAGCAGGTGTTTTGGTGGCAGAGTCGTAACTAGACAAAAATTAACTATAGGCACGACCAATTTTGTCGCCCCCCCCCTTAATGTTTAACAATATTTTATATTTTGTAATATAGTGATCACGCGGGTTTGGCGCCCTTTTGACGCCCCTGGCACTCGGCGCCCCTAGGCAAGTGCCTAGTCTGCCTATGCCTAGTTACAGCCCTGTTTGGTAGTTATTATTTTATGAAATATATGTAAAGTTTTTCTAATATTCATATTAAGCCGATCTGCCACAAATAACTTACTAGATACAGATTCAAATTTTCTGATTCCGAATACTAGACTTAAACAACAGTTTTGTATTAATTGAATTCTTTTTGAATCGGTGCTGTCAATGCAGGGTCCATATACAGAGTCGCAGTAGTTAAACTAGGATAGCACTAGTATGTCACATAGTCATATTTTAGTGCTCTTCTCCAATAAAGTTCTTGACTGTAAATTAATTTTAAGTTCATAAAGGCTTTTTTTACAGAATTTGAAATCTAATTCCTAAATTTTAGGTTAGAGTCTATAGTTAACCCTAGATTCCTTGCAATGTCAGAACACCGGATGCAAGCATCTTCTAGGATCCCTAAATATGAACTTAGCTATGTGTTATTTATAGTATATTCCAAAACTTAACCGAAAGTAACCGCATTTTTGGTTCTGGTTAGTCTTTGGTAACAAATGGTTGCTGAAAAACTTACATAGTTTTGAAACAGCTTAACCTTGTAGTGTGGTGTCAAATTTGAACGCTGCACCTTGACATCAGAAAATAACATTTAAGGGCTCTAAAGTTAATAAAATTAATAATATATTGTTTTTTATGGAAAACATACTATCTGATGATAGCAGTAGTAGTGATGAAGAAGATGGTCAAAGAAGGCGTAAGTACACAACCATTTATACAGTTAGTTAAAATGAATTGTTTGCAACAAACACCACCAAAAACAAACTTTTGTGAGGTTAATGATGCCATAATCATACTATACTATAACCAAAAAATGAAGGATCTAAACCGAGTGAATCTAGCAGGCGCAGACTAGCAGTCGGAGTTGATTGTGAACGAGCCTTGCTACCAAATTGTCAAATTTAGACAGTTTGAAATAAAAAAATAGACATTGCAATCTGTCAAAGTTTTGAAAGGTTTTTCACAACTCCAATTGTTACTTATTAAACTACTATTAATAAATATTAATTGGAGTTGTGAAAAATCTTTTAAGCAGCAACTAATGTATTGCACACTTTTGCTATCAAAAGGTTATTTATTAATAGTAGTTTAATAATTAACAATTGGAGTTGTGAAAAACCTTTTAAAACTTTGACAGATTGCAATGACAATTTTTAATTTCAAACTGTCTAAATTTGATAATGTGGGAACAAGGCTCGCTCACAATCAACTCCAACTGCTAACCTGCGCCTGCTAGATTCACTCGGTTTAGATCCTTCATTTTTTGGTTATAGTACAGAGACCCTGAAGGTCGAACACAAAATTAATGGCGCCAATTTTAAAATTTACTTGCCGATAGCCGGTAGAAAATACCAACTTTAAATCCCCTGGAAAATGGATCTCTTTTATGTATATAAATTAATAAATGCTTACGGAATAGTATATTGTACAACCAATTATGAAAGTAATACTTTTTTCATAAATTTACAGTTTTGATTAAGGAGGACGAAGCCCGGGTTTATCAAGCAAATAAGTGGAAAAAAGAGACTCTCTGACATGTTGTACACGATATTTTTTTGCATATGGTAAGTTGCGAAATTGGCCTAAAAGGATTTATGCATAATGTTAAAGAAATCAGAAAACCGTAGTATTCTTTTAGAGTGGTGGTAAACTAACCGCAAGTCACCGCAAACAACCGCGGTTGCAGTGGTTACTTGTGGTTAGCGAAAAGAAACCATTTTTTCAGGAACCGTGTTCCATAAATTAACCGAGCTTACGGTTACTGTGGTTAAGTTACGGAATATACTATTAGAGTTAAGACACGCATGTCAAGTTTTCTTAGTGACATTTCATATTTTGTTTGTTTGTTTTTGGGCGAGGAATCAGGATGGCGGAGCATCCTTCGTACCTCATGGCATCGATTGCTATGATCAATTGGCCAACCCTACTAGAATTTAGCCGAATCTGGGGGAATTCCACCCCCCAGTAGGGATCTTTATCGTGCCAAACATTGAACCTATTTATTAGAAGGTTGGTAATCATGGACAATTGGTTTAATAAATTAAACTGTCAGTATGACAATTATATAAATCTGAAATTCGGTACAATTAGTACTTTATTAAAAGCTGTCGAAAAATTGATAAATGTACTATAGTTGTTTTAAAAATTCTCTACAAACAGTAAATAAATGATAATGTGCACATTAGAAAATTTTACATGCATAACACTAAACATGACAGCATAACCTAAAATTCATAACTGACAGCTACTGAATGTTGTCACTAAAGTAAAAAGATAGAAAAAAGTATCTCTGTTTCAGACAGCTAGGTTTTGGTCTAGAAAGAATTAGATTTTGACATCCGTGTCCTAACTCTAAAATAATACAGTTAAAGTTTTCATTGAGGAACTCTAGCATCTTCCACTCTAACAGAGAAGGAATCCTTTATATTCTAAAATCTAAACACTTTGCTTTTACCAAAAAGTATCACTACAGTTTTACTGGCATTGATACCGAAATTATGAGATTCCGATATTTTAATCAAACGTTCAATGCCTTCATTAATGTACCGCATAACTAGTGCTGCGGCATTAACTATAAAGAAAACTAAAATGCAGTTGATTGTCGTCAACATAAAAATTATACTTACAGAATTGTAATGAACTACCAAAATTACAAGTGTATATTGTATATAAAAGTGGGCCAAGAATAGACCCTTCAAGACTGGAAGTAATCGCTTTAGCATCAAAACCAATAAAATGCAACACTGCCAAAAGAATAAAGTGAATTATAGTATCGAAAGCCTTTGAATAATCTGACAATATAACAGCAATCATATTATTATTATAGGTAGAAGTTAACATAGCATCTACATCTATTATATCAAGTAACTCTATAGTACAGCTATATTCTGGCCCAAAGCCTGATTGAGTAACAGGAAGAATGTTATGTTTGGGAAGATATTTACTAATTTGTAGGGATATTATTTTTCAAATACTTTCGACAACACAGGAAGAATACCAATAGGCCTCAAATCCTTAAAACTCTGTGGTTGATTAATTTTTGAAGTTGAATTACCTTGGCACGTTTCCAAACCTCTAGGCTTACATTATTTGTTATGCAGAAATTTATAATATGGGTTCTGATAGAAAGAATAGTAGGACAGTACAATCATTAGCAAATGTCTTGCCCCGAGCAGGCAACACATTTAACAATTCTGGTAAAAGAAACGACGTACTTTTCGGAGCATAGTTTGTTTTGTTTACAAACAACACACCAAATATAACCAGTTTTAAAGGTTGCTACCCTACCTAGAGTGGCTTTGTATAACATCAATAGAGTAATAAAAACTGCTATTTTCAAGTGAGTTTCTTATTTTACTGGAATACAAAACAGCAGTTCCACTTCTACTATCGTTTCTTCTAGTTTAAGAAATAAATATCGTTGTCCATTTTTGTTTAATTCGGTCTCTTTCGTACACAATATAAGGGGTATTTCGATTCTTAAAGCAGCAACGCCCATTTGACATTTGCTAAAGACATTTTCTAACATAACTACATTAATATCATCACATCCTGCAGGTTTAGTTTTAATATTGTATTTTTAATATTTCAGGTTCAGTGGTGGCAGCAAAATTTAATAAATTGGAACTGTTACTATTTCGAACTTTATATTTTAGATAAGCTTTTTTTGTTTGTTAGTTTGCAAAACTAGTGTAATTTCTTAAATATTTATAATATTCCTAGTGGGATTTATTTTTCATACGTTTGAACTTAGTTGAAGCATTATTTCTTTCTCTTTATATTTAAGGGGGCGTTATTGGCGCAAAATATTAGCGTCAAAATATAGCACGTTTTTCATTCAATTTTCTTTTAATAATCTTTTTTTAGGAAGATAACGTTTGATGTTGATTGCTAAACTGTTAAGGTAGTGTGGATGATAGTTTGTAAGGAGCAGATATCTAAAATAAATTTTATAATCGTAGTCGAACATAGCCAATCTTGTAGAATTAACGTTTTTTAAAAAATAACCATAATACAGTCATTATATCACTGTTTAATAGCAAAATCTATGAAAATGGATAAATGTTTTTGCTTGCTTATTTAGTATTGATTGAAATAAAATAGAAGTACACGGCGCGAAAATTTAAATATAGCAGCACGAAAATCAGTCATTTTTAGTTGAATGCTTTCTGCACCGGGAAGCGTTGGGTGGTAATATTCGCGGGACATTTAAAAATAATTTAACTTTCCTAATCTTTTAATTATTATTTAATAAATTCCCGAAGTAAATGTTGTTTTTCTTTACTTAAGAGCATGTGACGGTTAATTTTTGAATAAACTATTTCACTCTTAATTAGTCCTGATTAATTTCTTAAAACGAATATATATTTTCAATATTTTCAATATTTTAATATAATAATACTTTTCTTTTTCTTAAAACCAGCAAGAACAACTAATATTTTTAAAGATATTTAGCAGTTTTATATTCCCCTTTTTGATTTCAACTACCTTAAATTATTCCTTGGCATTTAAAAATTAAAGATTTCAGTTAAACTTAAAATATTTTGAAAGTTCACGCATGTCTGGTAACACTGTGAGCACAAATTTTTGTTTTAAAGAAATTAATTCCGTTTTGCGGACCGTACCGCCATCTTTAGGTGTTTATAGTTAATGAAGCTTCCTATTATGAAAACTGGCGGCGATAACGCGCCCTTAAAGAAAGATATATAAGCTAATGGTTATGCAACCCGTTTCGCTAATAATTAGTTCGATGAGATACGTCATGGGTGGCGCCACTACTGGTGTGCACAATTTTTAACTTTATTGTTCTTTCTATTGTGGGTATTGGACTGTTACACATGTGTCAGTAGCAAGATATATACAGGTCTGGTAGAGCAGCTCGCCGCCATTTTGTTGGAGCTAATTGCTAGTTTAAAAAAAAAACACTAGATTGCAGCATCATATCAAGATCTGTCAATAAATTGTCATCAATCTGACAATTCTGAAGTTTTTTTAAAATTCGAATTTCTTGTGCAAGTTATTTGTCTTATTTTAACTTTAGTGTTAGCTTGTTGCGTTATTTTGACTTTAGTGTTAGCTTGTTGCTGTGTTTTTTTTCATTTTAAGTGGCATTTATTACCACTGTGAAAAATGAAGAAGTGTAAATTTTGCGGCTTCGTGAAACTTTTAAAGGAAGATTTGGCCCTCTTTCACGTACCAAAGGTAAAATGTAAATTAATATTCGATTTCAAACAGGGTTTATATTTGTAACATTATTTTATAGGATACGAATAAGCGTAACAAATGGACTATGTCTACGGGCACAATTTTAAACAAAAATGACTTCGTCTGCATGAAGCATTTTGAAAAGAGGTTTGTGAGGGAATTTGCAGATGAAAGTGGAATAATTAACAGAAGGACATTAGCACCAGATGCAATCCCTACCCTTTATTTGGGTAGTTCCCATTCTTCCTCTGTTTTGAATTTTCCATCTGAAGATCCTGCCCTGCTTATCCCTTTGAAAAATTATTCCCAGACAAAAAAGCGGTGGGTATCTTTTTATTTATTTTAAGGTCAGTCCAAATGGTAGCAAAATGGGTTCATGGAGAAAATTAACACCACTCTAGCTGTGATTTATTTATTGCATAATTGTATACTGGCGGCCGAAATAAACTAGGTTTAGCGTAACACGAATCACGATCAAACGTAAAATGAATGTCATAGTGACCCGTTTTACACTACAATGTGTCCTAGTTTATTTTGGCCGCTACTGTACCATGGGCATGAGTTGATGTCTTGATTATTAATCGTCTTCATTAACATTCTTGTTTATTATAACTATTCATAATCTTGCTTTATACAACTCGCCCTAAGTCTCCTTAAAATTTCAGGATTCTAGCGCAAACCGTTTTAGCAGGACGAACACGATTCCATACATAATCGCACTCCTGTATTAACCAACGTAACGTTTTGAGGAAATTAATTTTTTCGTATTTGGAATAGAAATGTGGTACATTGTTCAACCCAAAATCGTAAAGAAATGTGAGTGTTTGTTCGTTAGCAACACTTTTCTTCACTCTCAGTCAAAATCGTAAAGAAATGTGCGTCTTTTCTCGTTAGCAACAACTTTTCCCCACTCTTCTGCCAAACTTTGACGTAATTTTTTCCTAGATTTTAGTATGTCTCATTCCAAATACGAAAAAGTAGCATGTTCTACACTTAAAGAAAAGTGAGTTTTCCATGTTCGTGTAAATTTTAATCCATTCGCTCGCTTCGCTCGCTCATGAATTAAACATTTACACTCACTGGAAAACTATCACTTTTCTTTACTTGTAGAACAATCTACTATTGTTATCCTTGTAGTTGTGAAGAGAAAATTAATAGACAAAAAATCGATATGTATCTGTATTCTGTACACAACGTTAACAATAATAAATCTAGACAATAGTTTTTATTGCGGGATTTGTAATCCTGTATTTTGTTGTAGACCTGCCAAAGATCCTTCACTACAGTCCAGTCAAAGTTCTCCTACTCCTTCAACGACCCTAGAAAACCTTCGTTTACCTGTCACTGAAAGCCCTCCTGTCATAAATGAATGCGATTCACCAGAGACTAAATGCGAATCACCAGAAACTAACACGCTGTTACATTTTCTACAAGAAAACCTAATGCAGTTATATACATTGCTACCATCAGGATGGGGGATTCATAAAAGGTCTCGTTCAGTTACAGTAAGCCATGTTAAAGGGAGTATTCCCAAAATCGATCGGGCTATTGTAGTCAACGATAGTGACATAAAGGTGTATCTTAATGGAATTTTTCATACCACCTATACTGCAACAACTTTAGAGACTTTTTTACAATTAGTGCAAACGGTATATACTATCAGGCTATGTAATGGGTCTGGAGTTGATGGGAAAATTAGCCCTTCCTGTAATGGCGGAAATTTCCAAGGAAAGACAACAAGATGTCGTTCATGTGCGATCTTGAGAAAAAACCTCCTAAAGAAAAAAAATATTATTCCAAAAACCAAAAAATCATATTCAAATTTGTTGCGAAAACAAAACATACAAACAAAAACCATAGAGACTTTAAGAAAATCAATGACAAAACTATCCAATATCGACCACTTAATTTCAAAATTGCCAGACAATCAAAAGCTTGTAGTTCGAACTTGTTTTGAAACTGCAAGTCGACCTTCTTACGGCAAAAGATACACCAAAGAATGGATTTACACATGCATCCTTCTGAAAATAAAAAGCCCTAAATTATACAAACATTTACGAACTAGGGAGTTACTTCCACTACCTGCACCGAGTACACTATCAACTTACATTAGGCATATCGACAGCTCTTACGGATTTCAAAATAAATTATTTGAACTTCTGAAAGAGAAAACAAAAAACATGCAAGAATTTGAACGGCATGGTACCCTGATGGTGGATGAGTGCAAAATAACTCCCTGCAAACACTTCGACAAAAATCGATTGGAAGTGATGGGATTTGTTGATTTAGGCGAATATACGCCAGACAACCAAAGAAACCAACTTGGGGATCATATTCTGGTAATAATGTTCCAGTCTTTCGCTGGGAAAAATATGCAAGCGCTTGCATGTTTTCTGTCCAGAGGCAATGTTACTGGAACCATCCTAGCCAAATTAATACTGGAAGCCATTCTTTTGAGTGAAGCGGCTGGGCTGTTTATTGACGTGGTCACATCAGATGGTGCCACCTGGAATAGGTCCATGTGGAAAGCCTTTGGTGCAGGAAATCCAGAAAAGCCTTGGAGTGTTCATCCCTGCAATGTAAAAAGAAAATTAAGGATGTGTTCAGATTTTCCACATTTATTGAAATGTATGCGAAACAGGCTTGTTGCAAAAAGAGAATTTCATGTGCCTGAAGGGAGAGTGCAATTGCGCCATTTTGAAAATCTTATAGAATACGATGCAAAAAACGAATTTAAACTGGCTTATAAATTGACCCGAAAGCACGTGAATCCAGAAAACCACGAGAAAATGAGGACAAAATATGCCTTTCAATTGTTTAGTGGGACAGTAGCAGATGCTTTGACGGTACTAAAAGAAAAAGGTATATCCGAGTTTGCTGACTGCGAACCTACAATACAGTTTTGCAGACGAATAAATCAACTGTGTGATATTTTGAATTCGAGTTATTTTAATGGACTAAAAACAAATTCTGCCGAGCAACAAGCATTAGAAGATTTTTTAATTTACATTGATTTATGGGAATCTTGTGCACATCCTGACTTTTATTTAACAAAGTCTACAAGTGATGGGTTAAAAGCCACCATCAACACTACTCTTGATTTATTAAAATATTGCACCCAAGAGTTAGGGTATAAGTACCTGATGACATCACGTATCAATCAAGATCCACTTGAACACTTCTTTGGATTAATGAGAGCAAGCGGTGGTGCTAATACTAGTGGAGAGTCACTACAGATTGCACAGATCTTTAGGCTGATGTCACTATATTCTTTAATTAAACCTCCAAAAGGAAGCAATGTAACTGGTGGAAATATGCTTGCTGCCCTAGTTGATAACACATCAGATTTCTTGAGCTACAACAGAGCAGACAATAAACAAATAACAAAAAAAGACATTGACTTACAACTCGATCAGGCCTTAGAAGAAAATATCACATGTGGTGCATACGTTCATTTTGAAGATAATAGAGAAGCATTTGCCTATGTTTGTGGTTTCATCGCTCGAAGGCACAAAACTGACAATTGTCAAAATTGTGTTAAAACAATTGTGGGGGAAGGATTGGAATCATATAATACTTTCATAATATTGAGAAGCAGAGGGCATTTAACATTTCCTTCAATCGCCCTCGTTATTCTTCTTGAAGAAATTGAACATATTATTGCTGAGAAACTTCAGCAAGACATTAAGAAAAATACTTTCCTTGAAATTCTTGCTTCAATCGGAATACAAAAAATTCATCATTTTGTAGGATGTCCAAATCATAAGTCGGAAATGACGAAAAAAATCCTGTTTTCATTTTTAATAACTAGACTTTCATTTTCATGCCAAAAAGAGGCACGAAAGAGGTCTTCAGAATCTACAAACTCTAAAAAATATAGCAAATTGGCAAAACTGGTTTAAATTACAATTCTTTAATAAATAACTTTTAACCAAACTACTTACTGTTTTTGTTGTGGATAAAAACTTTCGTTATATTTACATTTACCACTGGCAGCGTTTCTTAAATGATTCATTCATGGTCTGGCACCTACAACCCACTAGGGTTTTAGTGGATTTAGCCTCCTTTATAAGCCTCTTCCACTGTTCCTTATTCAATTTCCTTAAGACTTCCAACACTGCATCTTCCTATCTTATTCTAGATCACCTAGCTAGGATGAATTGAGGGAGTTTCCAGTTCCTTCTAAGTCGCCCTCAATTATTTTCTAAATTACTCTCTCTCCGGTCTCCGGACATTCAGGAAACATGTTCAGCCCATCGAAGTACTGCCTTCCTTGTCATCCCCATTATGTCTGTCCAAGATGTCTGTCTCTTGGTAATTGGTATAATCTGGCCAGTTCATGATTATATCTTATTCTATTTACACCTTGATCATCCTCCACTGGTCCACATATTATCCGTTTTAGAATTTTTCTTTTAAACGCACACAATCACAACAACAGGATTGGTCAAATGATGATTCGCAATAATTGCAAGTGATGAATTTTAAAACACAATTCACATTAAAACAGAAATTAATAAATAATAATAATAATTAACTACACTAATGTATTTCTAAACACGTGGCATTCGTGGCAAATGATAGATACATAACCTAAAATTAAAATTTGTGTCAATTTTTGAAGTACCTTGGTAAGGTTGCGCCATCTATTTTCCACAAAGTAAACGGCTTACTAGCTCTCATTTTTGACACAATTATTTACATTGAAACATAGGCAAGCTGTTCTACCAGACGTCTATATATCTTGGTCAGTAGTAAGATATAATCTTTGGTAGTAAGCTGTGGTTTGTCTTCGCATGTACTGTTTTTGGTTTTTATTATATTTTAATAATCTAATACAGTATAGAACACTTTCGTAATAATATCAATCCAATAATACCATCAACTAACTGGCATTAGCAGAATCCGTGTTTTCATTACAAGGTTAAAAACATTATTTTTAATTTATGTCTGGTTTATACAGTAACTTACAATTGATAAGAATTAGAATATGGTATTTATACTCTCAGGTTTATACAACCCAATAACAATTAAAAATTAACAACTAAAATTACGAGTTGGATTTATTTATTAATTCTTCCTATACATTTCTAGATGAATCTTTAGTGCACATGTCTACCAGAAAACAATTCGGGTTAGCCACTACATTATTATGCAGTTGCAGTTGCCCTGGAAATACTCGAATTTCTGTGGCGGTATATAAAAAATTACAATTTTCAATAATTTCTTTTATGCCCGGTCGGGGGATTATGACCTATTTAGTGGCCTGTTTTTAGAGCGTAAATTGCTAAATTAGAGCACCCCCTTGTACTACCTTGTTTTTGCCGTCTCTATAGTAATAAAAGTAATTATAAACCACTGCATCTACCTATTTGAAGTTTCACACTTCAAATTATTTTAAATTAAATATTAATTTAACTTTAGACTGGACACTCAATTAAGCCCTTAATACATAATAATTATACATATTGAAAGTTTTAGCCATATCCATTAACTGCCATTAGAATTATTGAAATTCATTTAGAAATAAAAAGTTACAAAAAAAGCGTTACGGACATGGGACAAATTTTTCCCATCATTTTTTAAAAAATCCAAAACTTATTGAAGTTTCAGGGAAATAAGTTAGTTCTGTAAATAAAAACGGTTTGTAACTGAAAGGTAATAACTAAATTTCAAAGAAAACGGGATGGGGATATGCTCACAAAATGAACTAGTCTAACCTAGGGTACTTATTGTTTTTTTGATTATCTTAATTCATATTACGAAATATAAAATAAAAATCATCATTGCAAAATATGAATTCCTTTATCAATAAGTACAAAATTAAAAAACAACCCTATTTATGGTAAAAATTAAAAAATGCCTCTGCATGAAAAGATATTTAAGTATTCTAAATTTTGGTTAATTTTGTAAGCATTTAATATAAAAAAATTAATTCGTACTGCTTGAATTTTGCATTGTAGAAATAAAAGGGTGCCATTTTTTACTTAAAAAATAATGTTTTGGAAGTATACTTGGAAAATTATAGTTTAGGTGGACCATACAATAGTAAAAGCGAAATAAAATGCAAAGCTTGACTCGCACAAAACGTTTTGAATTTTTGTACTATGGTTGACTTTTTCGTGGAATGAGTGATATGTGGCAGTATGTACACGTTTAATTAATTTATAATTGTTGCATAAACCAGCAGGATTTTCTTAGTTGTTAAACATATTAATTGTTAGTTGTTAATTCTTAGTTGCTATATAAACCAGACATGACTTTATCATTTATATAAATTGTTTGTACTAATGTTACAAAATCTTCCAGCTCAGTTCAACCCTCATGTTCTATTGGTGTTCGAGATCTATCTAACAAATAATACTTGACGTAGCCGGCATCAGTTTGAAATGATTTAAATAAAAAGTTGTGTTATGCCACAACCATCCAACTATAAGTTCTGATATAATATTTATAGCAAAGGAGGATAAAACCAGGAAAGATAATTCATGTAGAAAATACACATCAAATATGTCCATCAACAACAACAACAACAAGATAAAGTACTAAACATGTAAAACTTTGTTCTTGTGAATTTCTTTATGGCAATGTTTAATTATAGTAATGTGCTTTCTTGCTATGAAACAATCATGTAATGTAAGCACTATAAAAGCACAATGAACACAAATATGCAAGGCGAGCTTATTCATTACAAACAATTTGAATGTAATATTTGTAATTATAAATCCTATCATAAAAGTCATTTGAAACAGCACCTGCTCACTCATAGTGGTGAGAAATTATTTGTATGTAATATTTGTAATTATAAATTCTCACAAAAAGGACATTTGAAACAGCACCTGCTCACTCATAGTGGTGAGAAACCATTTGGATGTAATATTTGTAGTCGTAAATTCTCACAAAAAAGATGTTTGAAAATGCACCTGCTCACTCATAGTGGCGAGAAGCCATTTGGATGTAATATTTGTAATTATAAATGCTCAGAAAAAGGAAGTTTGAAAAAGCACTTGCTCACTCATAGTGGCGAGCAACCATTTGGATGTAATATTTGTAGTCGTAAATTCTCACAAAAAGGAAGTTTGAAAAAGCACTTGCTCACTCATAGTGGCGAGAAACCATTTGGATGTAATATTTGTAATAAAAGATTCGCACGAAAAGAAAATTTACAACAGCACCTTATCACTCATAGTGGTGAGAAACCATTTAGATGTAATATTTGTAATAAAAAATTCGCACGAAAAGAAAATTTACAACCGCACCTTATCACTCATAGTGGTGAGAAACCATTTGAATGTAATATTTGTAATAAAAAATTCACACGAAAAGAAAATTTACAACAGCACCTGCTTACTCATAATGGTGAGAAACCATTTGGATGTAATATTTGTAATAAAAGGTACGCACAAAAAGGAAATTTACAACAGCACCTGCTTGCTCATAGTGGTGAGAAACCATTTGGATGTAATATTTGTAATTATAAATGCTCCCACAAAGGAGTTTTTAAAAGGCACCTGCTCACTCATAGTGGTGAGAAACCATTTGGATGTAATATTTGTTATTATAAATGCTCAGAAAAAGGAAGTCTGAAAAAGCACCTGCTCACTCATAGTGGTGAGAAACCATTTGGATGTAATATTTGTAATAAAAAATTCGCACGAAAAGAAACTTTGCAAAATCACCTGCTCACTCATACTAGTGAGAAACCATTTGCATGTAATATTTGTAATTATAAATGCTCCCGTAAAGGAAGTTTGAAAAAGCACCTGTGCACTCATAGTGGTGAGAAACCATTTGGATGTAGTATGTGTAATTATAAATCTATACATTAGTGGCGTGCGGTGAGAATTTAGGCTAGGGAAGCAACCACGATTTTAATTATAATACATCTAGGTACAGGCGCGGATTAACGGGGGGAGAATAATTCCCCCCTCCCCAATTTAGAAATAAGTATAAGTACATAGAATAGAAACAAATAATGTTTGTTTAATTATTATTTATTAAAATAATTATTTTTCCAAAAATTTTCCCCTCAAAATACTTCTCTGGATCTGCCCCTGCTAGGTACAATAAAAAACAGTGTTATAATTATTAAACTTAAAAGTTTTTCAAAGAACAACTTTTACACTTTATACTTATGGAATTTGTCGACTATTATTCTTTATTTTAAAAAAACTACTACTATGTATTTATACTGCAACTCGGATCCGGTCTTAGCAAAATACCAGTGCAGATTTTAATCTGTTGTTAAATTTGAAAGTTCTGGTTTTGATCTGCTTTTCTTAATAATTTGTAATTTCTCCCCAAAACTGTATGCGGAAAATTCTTTATTAATAATTTACAAACTGAACAAAAAAAATCGACCCGATTCGGATGTATCGAATGTACTCGAACCTTCCACCGAAGCAGCTGAATTTGCAGTCGTGGCGATAATGCAATTTTAAATTTGCATACGGCAAACTAAATAGAATTATTTGTCTTTAAAAAATCCAACTTATATAAATTGAAATAATAAAATGCGATAAAATACAGTCTCATTCGCAGATTTACATTACTTAAGTAACATTAAACATAACAAACACTAAATCGAACATAGAACCAAATTATAATAAATAAACATTTTGGCATGAACCGCACTAACAATAATGGCCAAGCAATGCTAAGCGCATCGTCTACTATAACTATGACCACGCCAGCTGATACATGCCAACGCTATTTAAGAGAAGAGTAGTTATAAGCAGTGCTTATATGCAGTATATGTAAAACACATTTGAATCGGTATTACCTTTCCGTGCAAGGTTAATGAGCCTAATTTAAAATAGTACTCTAAATAATTATACTTTTTGCTGTACGGAATTGATATGAATATTACTTGATATTAAATATTACAAATTTAAATAAACGATAACCATAATTTTATAAAAATATTTTTGTTAGCATTGGTTATTATTTTTAATAAATTCTCAAGGCAAGCATTGCTTCCATGGACCGCACGCCACTGCTATACATAAAGGAAGTTTGCAAAAGCATCTGCTGACTCATAGTGGTGAGAAACAAAGAATGGTGGTGAGAAGAAATTTGTAATTACATGGTGTCTCATTAAGCAATAGTTGGATTTTGCCAGTGATTAGATACACAGGCCCAAAAAATCAAAAAAAAGTCTTGTTATTGAAAGGTGAGGTAGCATACTGTATGCTTTTTGGTGTGCTGAAAAAGAATCAGAAGTCAGAATTCACCCATCACCCATGGATTTCGACATAACCTCAAAAAATTTATAAAAATACATCTAAAAAAAATCCTTGGGTGATGGGTCAATTCTGACTCCGAATTGGTTTTCAGCACACCAAAAAACATACGGTATGGTAACCCATCTTTCAACTGCAAGACTTTTTTTTTATCTTTTGGCAGGCCCACATGATAGAAAAAATGTAATCATTAAAGAAAGAAAATTGCTATATATATATATTAGGGTGACCGTTAAAAAAAAGTTTTTTTCGCGCACCCCCTAAAACGTTAGAAAATGATGCAAAAATAAATGGAAAATTTTTTTTTGAATTCAAGCCGTGCCTATATGTGCCTAAAGCTGTTAGAAGTTTGAAAAATAGGTATTTTTATTTAATTTTATTGTTTGGTGTCTTTAAAAGAACCTTTATACTAAAATAGTTTTCTTGAATCTATTTCTTTTTCATGCAATTGTCAGTTATATTGACAGCTGTTAACTGTCTAAATTTTATCTTGCCATCAAATTGGAACTCAGCGAGTCGAAAAACTCTTATAATGCTGTAAATTTCCTCAAAAATGCTCATTGTAGTTTGAAGATAACTATCAAAAATCTTTTGGTATTCAGATTCGTATTCAGCGGCTCTAAAAACATAAAGATACGCATTTTGAAGCAAAAATATTGCAAAACAATAAAATTGTGAAAAACAAAAAATACAAATTTTTTTAACGGCCACCCTAATATATACCCTAATATAATATAGATACCATTTTTCTCATACTTCTATTCTTTTGGAGAGAAACGGCATTGAAGTTCCGCCCAATTGAATAGTAAGAATGTGCATGGTACATATTTTGGAGTTCAAGGAGAAACAATCTGTTTACTTCTTAAAATGTGCATAGTAGCAGCTAATAAAAGGTAAATCAGCATAAATACTCTTATGTACATTTTGTTATTATATTTCAATATTTTAGTTATATTTCTTGTAATTTAAAATTTAATCTTTATTACTCCTTTATTATCTACAGTTAATATGAATTTGTTAAACCATAAAAAAGGAAGAAAAACCTTTTTCCAAAACATCTTTGCACTTTCGTAGTTAGAATTATTAATAAATAATTAGATAATATTAATTTATTTCCATAAAGAACATTATAGTATTCATAGGAATTGTGAGGCATAATTGCAATATTAACAATTTAGTAAAACAATAACAGCACTTTACGCATTATTTTTATACTATGTAGTTATTTTACAAATTATAATTTGTAAAACTTGTTGAACTTTTTACTGCTGTATTTAGAATTCTAATAAAAAATCACAATACCTATTGATGGATAGATTAAATTATCTAAACATTGTTTTACTTAATTAACGAATAACAATTGTCTACACTATTGCTTTAAGCTGCTTCAATAACTTCAATTTAAAATGGAATGTGTAACGGTATGTTTTTATTAGTTTCGAAATAATGAAATTTTGTGTGTAAAGTTACTAAGAAAATCTTAAATGCGGTCCTGTAAATCTACGTTCTTGTATTTTAACATTATATCGGCATGCAGTATAAATAAACCTCATAAAAATATATTAAAGGTCATCTTTCAAAATCCTCCCAGATTAGTGGAGCCGTCTTGTACAATAAATCAACAATCAAATATAGTTTCTGTCATAAAATAAAGGGTATGGCTGGTACACGTGTTTGCATTGCCAAATGATTCCGGTGCTAAAATTTAAAAGGTTGACAATTTTGGTCAGTGTGAAATAATGGTTTCAAACTTTCTCATATACGTTTTAGTTTTTATCCTACGAAAATATTATCAAAATCTATTTTGTTTTGATGAATGACTGTTTGTACATGTTAAATGATATTTTTCAAATAAACACATTTGAGTTCTAAAATACATCCCGTCTGTAATTTTCGCTGTGAGGAGTACTGCGTTCTGGATTCCTTTGTGTGAAAAATATTAACACCGATTCGCCTAAACGAAATCATGTGATTCTTTCATTGGTCCATGTAGAAGTGCACCCCTCTAAAAAACATTCCGTATATAGTAAAATAACCCTGAGTTGCACATCAGTAGACATTCAGTCTTAAGATAGTGAAGTCCACAGTCTAGTAAAAGACAGATTTCGTTACCGTTCATTATAGTACAGTTGATTTTCAGTAATAGTAGAAAGTGGCCGGGCTCGAAACCTGTGCCGTTAATTAAGAATTTGTGGTTAGTGCAAAGTATTACCAGATATAGTTTTCCGGAGTCCAGTGTTTTATAGTTGTCGGAAATCATTTTCCTCTCGAAAAGTATCGTCTACTCTCGTACAGTTTACCGATAAAGTTATTCCTCGTACCGCTTATCGATGATAATAATAATAAGTACAGATTTTGTTTTAAGTGATCGAATTTTCGATTAATAAAGAAATTTCGATAGAAACGAAGATTAATCTACTAACAATTATCGAAATTAAGTTAAAACCTTTATTAAAATCCCAGTGATTAATAAATTCAGTTCGGATTCAAATAATAAATGGATCATATTAAGAATAATAATGAAAAGAAGTGGATTGTTTTCACTAATAATTTAATAACCAACGTTATCCAAGTTACATGGTTGTATTAGCAATTTTGTTTGGGTGAATCTTAATAATGAACACTTCATTTTTAATATAGTATTGTGGATTTTAAATTTATCGAAGCTTAAGATAGTAGGATTGCAGAATTATACGAACTTGTTCCAATTTCTATTATCCAGCAGTATTTGTGTTTCTTTGTGTGTGTGCAGAAGTCATTATTGCGCAATTTTGTGCCGATTTTGTTTGTGAATTACCAAATTAAAACAAGGTATCGTAAAAATATGAATTCTTTTTTGTTGAACTTTGTAAAGATTATGTATGTTTTTTAGTTATATGTTGATTGAATATTTTTTATCGTTATATAAATGTCTTGTCAGTTAAGAGCTCTTACTTAGGGTATTGAAAATTATTTCTATGTATTTTTGACAAGTTGTTACTTTTTTAAACATTTTTTTGGTTAATGAATAAACATATTTTAAATTTAACTAATTCGAATAATGTTGACTCATATAATTATGAAAGTCTTTATTTATATTTCACTTTTTCCAGCCTAACTTTGTTACTATTGAATATAATTAACTATTTGAACAAAATTTATTGGATCTGACTTCATTTTCTGGTTAATGATTTCAGACTACTTTAATCATCCTTACCAATTTTCATAATCAGATGGCGCTCAACTATAGTATTTTTCTGTGTTTTGAAACCTTTATCTATCCTTTCAATAATTAGACAACTGTAGAACCAATACCTACGACCTGACATTTAATCATATCAGACTTAACACTGACCTGCATCTATTATACATACTTTTTTAAAAACAGTAAGCGGGTTTCTTAGCTCGGGCGCTGAACTCGGTAAGCAGGGTTCCAAGACACTCGGAGAAGGTAAAGGTGTTATCAGTAAATAAAACTCACAATCAGACCACCAACTAGTTAACCATTTATTAATACCACAACCTCTGCCTTTATTCTCAAACCTCAAACCTCAAACCTGCTGTGGCCTCAAACCGGAGGCCACAGCAACCACAGTAACATATTATTTACGTAACTGAGAGTAACAATGCCTACTTTATTATGTAGCAACTAAATAAAATTCAAGTCATCTGGAGAGCGTTATGTCTGCCTCATTATGCATCTGTTATTTGCGTAAATGCTATGTCACTGTTAATACATATGAGATATGTTAACATAAGCGCCGACTTTTCAAAATGTTTGTGAGGGCTGGCCAGTTTACAGTCTTACCAACCGCACTAAATACGGTCTGCATATGTATTTAAGCATGTAGTTCCAACAAATTTATTAATTAAACTTCTACATACGATAACAATACAACGTAAAAAATATAAATACTCAAATCGAATTTAAAGATTAACCTGTGCTTTTAAACACTCGTTTGTAAGAACTCCCCAAGTACAAAAAAATGGTTATTAGTTTAAACGGTACTCATATCCTGAAAATAAAAAAAATACATTTAGTCCCTTTTTAAAGAAAATCATTTAAATTACTGCAACTTAAAATGTGTGTCATGCTAATGAGGGCTCAGCCCTCACTACATTACTACATAGGCGCCGACTCTTCAAAATCTTAATGAGGGCTGACAAGTTTAAAGTTTTACCAATCGTACTAAACACGGACTGCATATATAAGTATTTCCAAAAGAATTATTAATTAAACTTCTACATACAATAACAATACAACGTAAAAACTCAAATCAAGAGATTAGTAACCTGTGTTTTTAAACAATCGTTTGTAAGATCTCCCCAAGTAAGTAAAATTATTATTTCTGTTTATCATTTTGTTTATTAGTTTCAACGCTACTCGTATACCGAAAATGATATTAAAAATACATGCAGACCCCTTTTTAAAGAAAATCATTTATATTAGTGCAACTTAAAATAAAGTGTGATGCTAAAAATCTTACGCCAGCGTAACATTTTCAGGAATTTCTTCTATGTTCCAGAGTTTTGTAAGAAGGTTGTCAAGGTCTGAGTCTTGTGAAGAATTTTCATTTTCTTCGGGATAACTATTCATCACAAAATACGTACAAGAGTTAGGGTTTGTGAATGGACAAGTAAGATGTACGTTTCCAGCTAGTATCCAGCCTAAGTGAGTATTAACAAGAGTGGGATTATTAGTGCCAAGCTGGACTATGTCTCTGGAAATTAATGTATAATAGACATCGGCATCAACTAGTATCGATGTCAGAGGGAATTCCGAAATTGGGGTGCTTTTCGAGCTTTTCAAAAATGTCATTTGGAATAAACATTCCAAATGACATTGTTCCATTTCCAAATGACAGAAACTAAACAGTTTCTTCACTTGAATCGGAACTTGAGGTAAAGTATGAGTAACTTTATCCAATACACCACAAGAAATTTTAAAACGTTTGCCTTGATTCACATTTGAGTGCAAGAAAATGTCTATCATTTTATTGGATAATGTAGCATTCCGAGATATCCCTGGAATGTGAAGAATTTTATTGTAGTGCTTATAATTAAGCTTGTCTACTAACTTTTGTGTAATGAAACAATTTTCAGATCCACTGTTCAATAAGATTATGGCTTGTACAGGATCATCTTGAGAAGTGTATAGAGTTATTTGTGCAGTTGCTAAAAGAATTTGCGATATTTTTGTAGACGGAGCTGATACAAATGCTGACATATTAGCAATTTGTGTCACTTGGGGGTCAGTAGGTTTGACATTTGAGGGCAGCACCACATGGCTTGTTGGGGGATTAGTGATTGAAAATGGTGTAGCATTTTGAGATTGGGTAAGTAAGTAAGTCCTTACTCAGACATTGGGCGAGTGAGTTTGGATATTGTTACTGTAACGTTTTGAGAATTTAAATTATTTCAGTTTAGGTTTCAGTTTCTAAACTGTTGAGTGTTTAATGGTTAATTTTGGGAGCTGTTATGGAACTTATTTTGAGAGTCGCTTCGTGTGTGTAAAATTGTGTGATGTTTCCTGTTGCAACGGGAACATTTATAAATAGAATTGCAACTTTCTACGGCGTGCTTTGTTCCTAAACAATTACGGCATAGCTTCTTTAGATTAACAAATTTTACTATTTCAGAATATGGAAGAGTGATAAATTGTTTGCAAGAATAAATGCGATGGTCATTGTTTTTACAAAATATACAATAGAGGGCATTTCTTTGTCAATCTGGGTTAAAGTTAGTATGTAAAGCTACCTTTCCGTCTTTTCTATTAGTGCGAGGGTCGAAATTTCCCAAATGTTTAACTTGGTTAATTCAAATACAGAACTAAATCTATGACTAAATACAAACCTTAGTTTCTTGTTCAGAGGTTGTGGTACACTATCACCTTCTAATGATAACTAAGATCCTGTTTGTAATTTGGATATTATTCAAGTTGCTTAATTCTAGTGTACATACATAATGTTTAACCCATTGTACCTTTAGGTGTCGAGATGCCGGGTGCACTGAGCCGCAGAGTTGATATGTGGAAGTAATTTTAGTGTATTTTGTCTACTATATCTATCTGCAACCCTTTGTTGCAATTGGAAAGTTTAGTTGTTAGAAATATATTATTTTGTAATCTCCAGACCTTTATTGATTTGGCAATTCAAATAAAACAGCGCTATTGTAAAAATGCAAAAACATAAAACAAATTGGCTACTACAGAGCAATACAATTTACTTAACAATTTGTACATTTATACTTTAGAAATGTTGCAAATAATTATGAAGATTTAGCACACAACTACCATCTAACCCAACAGCACCTATGTGGGTAGTGTTGACTAGGGTTCCAAAATATGAACTGAGCTATGTGTTATAATAAATAAAGCAGTTGAAAGTTTTCATTTAGGAACTCTAGTGTTGTCTAACCACTAACGCAGCGTCAGTAATCTCTAAAGTGTAAAAACCCAAGTTGTAACCGCTTTCAGAACCAGCCGGTTTGATTGAGTTCCTTAAAAAAACTGTCATATGACGTCATGATTCCGAATGCTACCGAACCAAACAGACCCGAAGATCAAACGCTGTCAAATATCTATCAACCGCGTTGTTGTACCGCTACGCAAAACCAATAGCGAAAAAACACGTCTAATATTATGAATAATCTAATACAGTAGAACTCTTTCATAATAATAGACGTGTTTTTTTCGCAATTGGTTCTGGTCTCGGTTCACAGCGGTTGACAGGTATTTGACAGATTTTTTGACAGCGGTTGCTCTTCGGGTCTGTTTGGTTCGGAAGCACTCGGAGTCATGACGTCAAGTGACGATTTTTCCAGGAACTCAATCGAACGGGTTGGTTCTGAGATCGGTTGCTCTTCATTGTTTACAAACAGTATTCTAACCTTTATTAATAACAATAACTTGTATTTATTAATCTTTTATTATTACGTAGATTTTGAATTCCAAATGCATACTTGACAATAAGTCTATCATAATGTATTCATTTATCATGAAGACGTCCCCATAAAAGGTGTCATATTACATGTCTTATAAGTGTCACTTCAACAGAAAAGTAAACTATGATTAGTGTAGGTTTTTTATACTGTTATGTACAGAGTTGGATAACAATTACATAAAACTATTTTAGGTCTGTTGGTTTACCATGTACCGACTACACTGCCGGTGAGGTACGTGCAAAGTAGAAGGCACTTCAAATACAATTGATAAATGCAAGAGATAAGTGAAACAGCAAAGAATTAATAAGAACAATATAATCTTACCTTCGTACAAACAAATATGAGTTGAAAATACTACAGTGATAAGAGATATTACAGAAGAATTATGCAAAGGGTTGTTGAAGAAAAACATAATTACAGAATGTGTACGTAGTACTGCTAGTTATAATAGATGTCTATAGTTATTTGTCTACCAAGTTTAGAACCATTTGGAGAAAACAATTGTATTTTTTGTTGCAGGCAACTACTATTTAATTACGAACTAAATAATTTCCAACCAGCTGTTGCAAACAGACCCAGCTACTTACAGTAATTGAATCATGAAAACCTACTAAAAACAAAATAGTTGTTTTACTAATAGGGCTAAAAGAGTCCCACGCGTTGAAGAAGAGACTGTAATCGAGACAAATATACTGCACATTGTGTGAAAAAGATTAGACTTATGCTCATTATCTAGTTGTAGTTAATTAATGTTATCCACTGTATATTTATGTATATTAGGTTCATTGTTAACATTAATTACTCATGTGTAACAGTTTATATTATATATCATATACTGACTTGGTTTAGTTAAAAGTATACATCCACTGTAGTACAAGATATTGGGATTTTATACCCATTCTATAATAGTGTATAATAAGTAATAATATTCATTTCATATCTAGTGATTGAATGAAATACATGCAAAATACATAACGGCTAGTGTTTTAGAATATTTATTTAACGAGTTAGAATATTAACTCGGTAAATACCATAGTGGCGGTGGAGAAATCTTTGTATGTGAGAATAGTTTTAGTATTATGTACTATGGTACTAAAAATGCACTGCTTTGGCAGGATTTTATACATGTGAAGATATTGTATAAACATTATGTTCTATTAAATGTACAACTTTTATCCTAAAAATTTACTGTACTGTACATTAAATATTAAGAGTTGTAATTTCTATTTGCTGTTCTATAACCATTTGTGCAGTAATACGTTATTTTTTCCAAAGGCAAGGCCCTCCCTGAGTAAGTGGTAGAGAGCTTGTCTCTCAATCCAAGGAACGGATCCAAATCTCAATTGGGGTAGGATTCTTAAAAATCCAGTACAATCATATTTGAGCTAAATAGTTATGATGTGGAAGTTATGTAAATGATAGGGTGTGACGGAGCATAATTTACTTGTTATATGTAGTAGCCCCATTGCACTGTCATAAAAAAGAAAATGAATTATGTAAATACATATCTTTGTAAAAGTACATTATTCAATATGTATATAATGCCCAATTCATCTAAATACATATCTTCTACGATAAAGTAATATTGTCCTTTTCATAAATGTATATTTCATCTGAGATTATGGTTGAAAGGAAATAAAAAAAACAAAGATTACTTCATTTAATGCTTTTATTTTTGTATGAGGCATATGCATTTTTACAATTTTGTAATTGTTTTATTAGTATCAACATCATGTTTCTAAAATGTAACAAAAGAATCCCTAATAACCTTCCGTATGTCAGTGTACCCATGTATACAATAATATGACTGTATTACCTAAATATTTTCTATATCAGTATTGTCGTCAATATTGAGCTTGGAAAAATTAAACTCGTATATATGTATAGGTATATCTCAATTTAAATTATTTAATTCAACGTTCCTCTGCTTACATCTACCTACAAAATTCTTTTAAGCAGTCAAATGAAAATAGTGCAATACCAAATTTATGGCATACTCAATTTATGGTTATTATAACTGTAAATGTTAAGAAAAATGTTACAAACAAGCAGTAGCCTGAATGACCCTGCTCTTAAAAAGGTTTTAGCCAGATGTGTATTGTTCAGCAATGGATGAATATAATTACTAGTTTTAAACACCAAGAATGACATGTTTATTATACCTAATATACAAACAGGAAATGACAAAATTCATGGCTATGCTACTCAAAGAAGTACAAATACATCTAATTTTCTCTACTTTAACACATTCAAGGGATATTTATCATCAAAGTACCAGTTTTGAAAACTAGACAAATTTTTAAAATTTGTTACATTTCAACCATAGGTTACACAGTTCTTAACAATACCCTTCTCACAATTATTTCTAATATTGCTAAATTATAGTTGTACTCATACATTACGTGCAATAATTTTTGCTATTATTCTAATAAATTGTATATTAGCTAGTATTGCTCTGTAGCATCCAGTATGTATTTGTAATTTTACAATAGGGCTATTTTAATTAAACCACCAAAAGTCTGATGATTATAAAATAATGTATTTCTAACAACTATAAACAAAGGGTTACAGATGGCAATATTAGACAGAATACACTACAATAAAGCAACTTAAATAATATACAGATTACAAACAGGAAATTGGTAATAAAGATAGTTTTATTGTTTATTTTTGTATTGAAAAACTCAGGTAGACTAGTCAGTCTACCTATGGGTAGTCACCCTATGGGAATGAATCACTTACTCTTTTTGAATTGATTTTGCAATATTCAAGCATACATAATTGCTGGCAGGCTGAACTAGAAACTTTTCTTTTACTTTAAAGATGTACAATTTTAGTTTAAAGATTTGATTGTTTTATCTTGATATCGAGTCCAGTTTCTCTTTAAAAGAAAGTTTGGTACACATGCATGATATAAAATTTTCAACCAAGCCTTTTGGCAGAGTTCCACATATTTCAAATCATAAAATGCACTGGTGAATCAGCAGGATATCTTAGAATTGTGTATTTCACTAATTTAAATGGTGAGAATCTCTTGATCCAGTCATGGAGCACCTGCCATTTCATTCAGTTAGAATGTTCAGTAAGCAAAGTTCAGCATCTGCATCGAATGAAGTTGATTTCCATTTCTACCATATAACATTCATTGAAAAACGCATAGTCCAAAGTTACATTGTCCCATTTTTATTTAATCTCATGGTATAAATTCTGCCAGGTGGTTTGAATAGTTTATTATGCTGTAATTAAAACATGCTAGTAATAATAAATACAAGATGAAAACCTCTTTTGGTAATATAATAACTAAAATAATTACCAATTAAGTTCGTATTTCAGTGATTAGTCAGTACCTAATTTACAAAATTAAATCACTTTAAATAATAATTGTTCATCGTAATGATCTCTATTAGAACACTTGGAACTTAGTTTTAACTCAAGCATTTGGATAGGTACACCACAATATTCAATATCAAGCAATTAAACGTGTAACAAAAAATAGTGTGTGTTTGCAAACTTGATTAATTTAGTACGTAAGATGTAGTTTTTTAAATATCATCCAGCAGCTAATTTTGTTATAATAATATTAATATAAAATGTTTTGACTGCTATTAATAAGAAAGTAGGATTTTTTAATACTTTGTTTACATGTTGAGGTTATGTTCCATGGAGCAGATGACCTTGGCCAAGGACCAGAATACAACCAAAACTTACCTGCATTTAGAACCTGCTCCCTGAGCAGGTTCTGAATTTGACAGACCAAAAGCAATTAAAATTGAAACCAGGTCGTATGTGACGTCATTGTTTTCCAATAGAACACGGTTGGTTACTGGTTTGACCGACCGGGACCAGAACCAAACCCAAAAAAACACGTCTAATAAGACGTGTTTTTTTCGCAATTGGTTCTGGTCTCGGTTCACAGCGGTTGACAGGTATTTGACAGATTTTTTGACAGCGGTTGTTCTTCGGGTCTGTTTGGTTCGGAAGCACTCGGAGTCATGACGTCAAGTGACGATTTTTCCAGGAACTCAATCGAACGGGTTGGTTCTGAGATCGGTTGCTCTTCATTGTTTACAAACAATATTCTAACCTTTATTAATAACAATAACTTGCATTTATTAATCTTTTATTATTACGTAGATTTTGAATTCCAAATGCATACTTGACAATAAGTCTATCATAATGTATTCATTTATCATGAAGAAAGACGTCCCCATAAAAGGCGTCATATTACATGTCTTAAGTGTCACTTCAACAGAAAGGTAAACTATGATTAGTGTAGGCTTTTTTATACTGTTATGTACAGAGTTGGATAACAATTACATAAAACTATTTTAGGTCTGTTGGTTTACTATATACCGACTACACTGCCGGTGAGGTACGTGCAAAGTAGAAGGCACTTCAAATACAAATGATAAATGGACGCAATAAGTGAAACAGCAAAGAATTAATAAGAACAATATAGTCTTACCTTCGTACAAACAAATATGAGTTGAAAATACTACAGTGATAAGAGATATTACAGAAGAATTATGCAAAGGGTTGTTGAAGAAAAACATAATTACAGAATGTGTACGTAGTACTGCTAGTTGTAATAGATGTCTATAGTTATTTGTCTACCAAGTTTAGAAACATTGGAGAAAACAATTATTGTATTTTTTGTTGCAAGCAACTACTATTTTATTACGAACTAAATAATTTCCAACCAGCTGTTGCAAACAGACCCAGCTACTTACAGTAATTGAATCATGAAAACCTACTAGAAACAAAATAGTTGTTTTACTAATAGGGCTAAAAGAGTCCCATGCATTGAAGAAGAGACTGTAATCGAGACAAATATACTGCACATTGTGTGAAAAAGATTAGACTTATGCTCATTATCTAGTTGTAGTTAATTAATGTTATCCACTGTATATTTATGTATATTAGGTTCATTGTTAACATTAATTACTCATGTGTAACAGTTTATATTATATATCATATACTGACTTGGTTTAGTTAAAAGTATACATCCACTGTAGTACAAGATATTGGGATTTTATACCCATTCTATAATAGTGTATAATAAGTAATAATATTCATTTCATATCTAGTGATTGAATGAAATACATGCAAAATACATAACGGCTAGTGTTTTAGAATATTTATTTAACGAGTTAGAATATTAAGTCGGTAAATAACATAGTGGCTGTGGAGAAATCTTTGTATGTGAGAATAGTTTTAGTATTACTATGGTACTAAAAATGCACTGTTTTGCAGGATTTTATACATGTGAAGATATTGTATAAACATTATGTTCTATTAAATGTACAACTTTTATCCTAAAAATTTACTGTACTGTACATTAAATTTTATTAAATATTAAGAGTTGTTATTTCTATTTGCTGTTCTATAACCATTTGTGCAGTAATACGTTATTTTTTCCAAAGCAAGGCCCTCCCTGAGTAAGTGGTAGAGAGCTTGTCTCTCAATCCAAGGAACGGATTCAAATCTCAATTGGGGTAGGATTCTTAAAAATCCAGTACAATCATATTTGAGCTAAATAGTTATGATGTGGAAGTTATGTAAATGATAGGGTGTGACGGAGCATAATCTACTTGTTATATGTAGTAGCCCCATTGCACTGTCATAAAAAGGAAAATGAATTATGTAAATACATATCTTTGTAAAAGTACATTATTCAATATGTATATAATGCCCAATTCATCTAAATACATATCGTCTACGATAAAGTAATATTGTCCTTTTCATAAATGTATATTTCATCTGAGATTATGGTTGAAAGGAAATAAAAAAAACAAAGATTTCTTCATTTAATGCTTTTATTTTTGTATGAGGATTATGCATTTTTACAATTTTGTAATTGTTTTATTAGTATCAACATCATGTTTCTAAAATGTAACAAAAGAATCCCTAATAACCTTCCGTATGTCAGTGCACCCATGTATACAATAATATGACACTGATTACCTAAATATTTTCTATATCAGTATTGTCGTCAATAATGAGCTTGGAAAAATTAAACTCGTATATATGTATAAGTATATCTCAATTTAAATTATTTAATTCAACGTTCCTCTGCTTACATCTACCTACAAAATTCTTTTAAGCAGTCAAATGAAAATAGTGCAATACCAAAAGAAAAATGTTACAAACAAGCAGTAGCCTGAATGACCCTGCTCTTAAAAAGGTTTTAGCCAGATGTGTATTATTCAGCAATGGATGAATAAAATTACTAGTTTTAAACACCAAGAATGACATGTTTATTATACCTAATATACAAACAGGAAATGACAAAATTCATGGCTATACTACTCAAAGAAGTACAAATACATCTAATTTTCTCTACTTTAACACATTCAAGAGATATTTATCATCAAAGTACCAGTTTTGAAAACTATACAAATTTTTGAAATTTGTTACATTTCAACCATAGGTTACACAGTTCTTAACAATACCCTTCTCACAATTATTTCTAATATTGCTAAATTATAGTTGTAGGTACTCATACATTACGTGCAATAATTTTTGCTATTATTCTAATAAATTGTATATTAGCTAGTATTGCTCTGTAGCATCCAGTATGTATTTGTAATTTTACAATAGGGCTATTTTAATTAAACCACCAAAAGTCTGATGATTACAAAATAATGTATTTCTAACAACTATAAACAAAGGGTTACAGATGGCAATATTAGACAAAATACACTACAATAAAGCAACTTAAATAATATACAGATTACAAACAGGAAATTGGTAATAAAGATATTTTTATTGTTTATTTTTGTATTGAAAAACTCAGGTAGACTGACTACCCTATGGGAATGAATCACTTACTTTTTTTGAATTGATTTTGCAATATTCAAGCATACATAATTGCTGGCAGGCTGAACTAGAAACTTTTCTTTTACTTTAAAGATGTACAATTTTAGTTTAAAGATTTGATTGTTTTATCTTGATATCGAGTCCAGTTTCTCTATAAAAGAAAGTTTGGTACACATCCATGATATAAAATTTTCAACCAAGCCTTTTGGCAGCGTTCCACATATTTCAAATCATAAAATGCACTAGTGAATCAGCAGGATATCTTAGAATTGTGTATTTCACTAATTTAAATGGTGAGAATCTCTTGATCCAGTCATGGAGCACCTGCCATTTCATTCAGTTAGAATGTTCAGTAAGCAAAGTTCAGCATCTGTATCGAATGATGTTGATTTCCATTTCTACCATATAACATTCATTGAAAAACGCATATTCCAAAGTTACATTGTCCCATTTTTATTTAATCTCATGGTATAAATTCTGCCAGGTGGTTTGAATAGCTTATTATGCTGTAATTAAAACATGCTAGTAATAATAAATACAAGATGAAAACCTCTTTTGGTAATATAATAACTAAAATAATTACCAATTAAGTTCGTATTTCAGTGATTAGTCAGTACCTAATTTACAAAATTAAATCACTTTAAATAATAATTGTTCATCGTAATGATATCTATTAGAACACCTGGAAATTAGTTTTAACTCAAGCATTTGGATAGGTACACCACAATATTCAATATCAAGCAATTAAACGTGTAACAAAAAATAGTGTGTGTTTGCAAACTTTTAATTTAGTACGTAAGATGTAGTTTTTTAAATATCATCCAGCAGCTAATTTTGTTATAATAATATTAATATAAAATGTTTTGACTGCTATTAATAAAAAAGTAGGATTTTTTAATACCTTGTTTACATGTTGAGGTTATGTTCCATGAAGCAGATGACCTTGGCTAAGGACCAGAATACAACCAAAACTTACCTGCATTTAGAACCTGCTCCCTGAGCAGGTTCTGAATTTGACAGACCAAAAGCAATTAAAATTGAAACCAGGTCGTATGTGACGTCATTGTTTTTCAATAGAATACGGTTGGTTACTGGTTTGACCGACCGGGACCAGAACCAAACCCAAAAAAACACGTCTATAATATCAATCCAATAATAGCATCAACAAACTGGCATACGCAGAATTTGTGTTTTCGTTGGAAGGTTGAAAACATAATTTTTAATTTACTGGTTTATACAGTAACTAAGAATTAGAATATGGCGTTTACTCAGATGGGTTTATACAACCCACTAACAATTAAAAATTAACAATTAATTTCGAATTGAATTTATTTTATTAATTCTTCTCAGTAGAAATAAAAAAGGTGCCATATTTTTCTTAAAAATAAATGTTTTGGAAAATTATTGTTTAGATGGCCCATACAATATTAAAAACGAAATAAAAGCTTGACTCACGCCAAACATTTTCAATTTTTGTGCTATGGTTGACTTTTTCGTGCAATGGGTGATATGATATGGCAGTATGTACATGATTAATTAATTTATAATTGTTGCATAAGCCAGCAGATCTTCTTAGTTGTTAAACATATTAATTCTTAGTTGCTGAATAAACCAGTCATGACTTTACTATTTATATAAATCGTTTGTGTATATTAATGTTACAAAATCTTCCAGCTCAGTTCAACTCTAATGTTGTAAATAATACTTGACATAGCTGGCACCAGTTTGAAATTATTTAAATAAAAACTTGTATTATGCCACAACCGTCCAACTATAATTTCTGATACAATATTTATAGTAAAAGAGGATAAAACCAGGAAAGATAATTTATGTAGAAAATACACGTCATATATGCCCATCAATACAAATTAACTAATAGTTTGTAGTTGGTTACCAACCTAACAAGCTATAATCAGCAACAAAATAAAGGATACTACACCAAAGATGTAAAACATGTACTTGTGAATTTCTTTATATAAGGCAATGTTTAATTTATATATGCTTTCATGCTATTAAACAATCATGTAATGCAAGCACAATGAACACAAATATGCAAGAGGAGCTTGCTCATGGTAGTGAGAAACAATTTGTATGTAATATTTGTAATTATAAATACCCACAAAAGGGGCATTTGAAGCGGCACCTGCTGACTCATAGTGGCGAGAAACCATTTGGATGTAAAATTTGTAATTATAGATGCTCACAAAAAGGACATCTGAAACGGCACTTGCTCACTCATAGTGGTGAGAAACCATTTGGATGCAATATTTGTAATGATAAATTCTCACAAAAAGAAAATTTACAGCAGCACCTGCTCACTCATACTGGCGAGAAGCCATTTGGATGTAATATTTGTAATGATAAATTCTCACGAAAAGAAACTTTACAACAGCATCTGCTCATTCATAGTGGTGAGAAACCATTTGTATGTAATATTTGTAATTATAAATGCTCTCATAAAGGAAATTTGAAACGGCACCTGCTCACTCATAGTGGTGAGAAACCATTTAGATGTAGTATTTGTAATGATAAATTCTCACGTAAAGCAAATTTACAACAGCACCTGCTTACTCATAGTGGCGAGAAACCGTTTGTATGTAATATTTGTAATGGTAAATTCTCACGAAAAGGAAGTTTACAACAACACCTGCTCACTCCTTGTGTTGAGAAACCATTTGGATGTAATATTTGTAATTATAAATTCTCACGAAAAGGAAATTTACATCAGCACCTGCTCACTCATAGTGGTGAGAAGCCATTTGTATGTAATATTTGTAATTATAAATTCTCACGAAAACGAAGTTTACAACAGCACCTGCTCACGCATGTTGGTGAGAAACCATTTGGATGTAATATTTGTAATTATAAATGCACACAAAAAGGAAGTTTGCACAAGCACCTGCTTACTCATAGTGTTGAAAAACCGTTTGGATGTAATATTTGTGATTATAGATGCTCACACAAAGGAAATTTGCAAAAGCACCTGATCACTCATAGTGGCGAGAAACCATTTGGATGTAGTATTTGTAACTATAAATGCTCGCACAATGGAAGTTTGAAAAAGCACTTGCTCACTCATAGCGGCGAGAAACCCTATGGATGTAATACTTGTAATTACAAATGCTCAGAAAAGGGAAATTTGAAAAAGCACCTGCCCATTCATAGTGGTGAGAAACCATTTCAATGTAATATTTGTAATTATAAATTCTCAGAAAAAGGACATTTGAAAAAGCACTTGTTCACTCATAGTGGAGAGAAACCATTTCAGTGTAATATTTGTAATTATAAATTCTCAGAAAAAGGAAGTTTGAAAAAGCACCTGCTGATTCATAGTGGCGAGAAACCATTTGCATGTAATGTTTGTGATAATAAATTCTCACGAAAAGGAAGATTACAACGGCACCTTCTCATTCATAGTGGTGAGAAACCATTTGGATGTAATATTTGTGAATATAAATGTTCTCGAAAAGATAATTTGAAAAAGCACCTGCTCACTCATTGTGGTGAGAAACCATTTGGATGTAATATCTGTAATTATAAATGCTCTCGAAAAGATAGTTTGGAAAACCACTTGCTTACGCATAATGGTAAGAAATATTTGTAATTATAAATTGTTAGAGAAAGTAAATTTGCAATAGCTCCTGCTTATTCATAGTGGTGATAAATTATTTGGATGCCATATTTGTAATATAGCAATGAAATGGGCTTTCTACCATTCACCATCACCTCCTTGTGAGTAATACTTTTGATATATAAAATGTACAAATATTCAACTTTATAGTTATATATTAAGTTATAATAAAATACTAAAACACATTTGATGACAGTTTTAATGTTGTAGACATACTATAATTTTTTTTCTACTATCATACAAAAAGGAACCACTTTTTACACTGCTTTTCATGTAAAAAGTTGACGTTTATTGAACTAGTGTTATAAAATTGTCATAATCATTTATCATACATCTCTTGTTTGACATTAGCGTGCAATAAAAATTTTATAACACTAGCTCACTAAACGTTAACTTTTTATTCGAAAATCAGTGTAAAAAGTAGTCACTTTTTGTATGATCATAAATAAAAATGATTTATGAATATTTTACAAACTGGTTGCTAAACAACTTAATACGTAAAAAACAAAGGACACTGATACACATGACATAAGTCACAAGTTTTAGAAAATATCAAATAAAATGAATACTCTATAATCATAGATAAAACAAGATACATGTGTAAAAAGTCTCTTCTTTGCACACACGTCTTTTCAAACACTCCCTCATACCTCGCTCGTGTTTTAAACTGTTCACGCAATAAAGAATTGCTTTTTACAGTTTTGTTTTATTAAATATCTATTAGTTTTACAATGATGTCAAAATTATGATTTCAGGTGTATAAAATAAGTAAATTTTACTAAAAACTGGCAATGGAACAAATATGAAACTGTAGGTAGACATTTTTACCCACATGTGGCCACCACTTACCGCATACCGCCAACTATCTCAAAATTTAGGGTAAATGTCATTAATGTCATTTCTACATAGGTTAATAGCTTGTACGTAATTCGAACTTAATGTTTTATATAAAAAAAATGAACAATATGTGTAACTTACGATTATTTTATTATTTAGAATTAAAAATTGTTAGTCAACATATATACCTTTTGGTGGGTGGGTTGACCTACAAGTAAAATGACTATATATAGTATACCAATGCAAGTTCTTGAATGAGATACACAATCGAAATCTACAAATGTTAATTTTTTAACTTAAAATAATAATTAAACAAATTCTACAAAGCAGCGTACTCAAAACATACCTAAATAGAATCGAAACGAAAAGCTTTGGATAAATTAGCAAACTTTGGTGGTAATTACAAATTTTTAAATTATATCTATTATTGAAGTATTTGAACTTTTTAATTAATCTAAAATGCAATGAGGGTTTTAGAAGACATCCGTCTGCTGTGTCATAAACAAAAGATATTGATGTAAGTAAATAAATACATAAAGTATTGAACCATAATAATATTTTCTTTATTGTAAGGGGAGAACGTGGCTCAAGCGCTGAGTTGGTAGGCGGGGTCCCAACTCGTGCGCCAAACTTGTACGGATCGTTGTGGTAACGGGATGCTAAGTGACTTACAATATGGCCCTGGGTTATAGTTTTCGGTGTCGGCGGTAATCTCGGCCGCCAGTTATTTTAACGTGGTATGCTCCACCGATCCGTGTAACTGCTGATGGAGAAAAGGTAAGCCAGGGAACTGTTGAGATCAACCCTCTCTGGATCACTTCACCTATCCCTAAAGCTTTCACAAAATTAAAGAGTGTTAATATTAGCAAATAACACACAATCAGTCAACCGAATAACTTTATTACTAATACCACAAGATCTACCTCTACTGTCATATACTGTGATGTTCACGTTTATGTGAAGTGGAAAAATTAATATGAGCATGTATATAAGATAAATAGTCCAGGCGACAGGGTAAAAAAGTCCCAAGACTTGATAACAGCAATTTTTTTTGTTTAGTATGTAGGGGGGTGTGTGGTAAGTCTACATTCAAGTTTTCGTATTAATCGAAGGCTGCGAAGTGTCTGCCATCTTGGAAAAAGAGGTTAAAGTGTTTTTTCAATTTATATCGTTAACTGTAGGTCTGAGGAAAGAAATAATTCATAACGTTTTTGTCGGAAATTCGATTCTCTACAACTTCCTCAATTCACTTCTTTGAGAAATGTTTGTAATAAAGAAGTTATAAACAAATAACCGTAAAAATTTAGGGGTTGCAAATCGTTGGAGTAAAATAACCATTTCATTTTTGGTCGTACGAGCAAAATTGTTCTTACCTTTCTTGTAGGCAATCTAAAAGTGAACAATTTAGTGCACTCACTTTTTTGGTTCCGTTCTTGGTATAGTGAAAGGCAGCGGCCGAATGGAGGTAAGTGTCGAAAACGAGGCACTAAGCACGTATAACGTTCTTCCTACTGGTAAAAATTTGTTACCACCATTTTTGTCGGCAATACGTTTCTCTACAACTTCATCACTACACTTCTTTGAGAAATGTTTGGAATAAAAAAGTTACAAACAAATAACCGTAGAAATTTAGGGGTTGAAAATCTTTGGGGTGAAGTAACTATTTCATTTTTGGTCGTATGAGAAAAATTGTTCTGACCTTTCTTGTAGACAATTTAAAAACGAACAATTTAGTGTACTCACTTTTTTGGTTCCGTTCTTTGGTATAGTGGAAGGCAGCGGTCAAATGGAGGTAAGTCGAAAACGAAGCAGGTAAGCCGTATAACGTTTTTACGGGTGAGTTGAAGGTGAAGTTTGCGTTGTGAAGGAGAGAGGAGTAAAATGTTTGCTCCAAAGAAGCATTGAAAGAGGAGATGAGGAGCACGAAGAATTTCTAAGAGAAGCATTGACCTGAGTGGATGGCAGTCATTCTGTATTCTATGACTTTCGTGCGCCTGTGCAGTTCGCCTCGAGTAGTTAAAGGCACCGGGCCATTCTCCAAAAATTTGAATCGCTAGAGAAGTACATCTACTAATACATTTTTTTTTATTTATTTATTTGATAATAATTAATTATAGATTGTGCCAGACAATGAAGCTAATAAAAGCTTGTGCTTATTCTAGAGCACAATTTCACTATAAGGTCAAGTCCAATAAATATAAATATTTCAAAATAGGGTACATTCTATGTAATTATTATTGAATCATTGTTTAATTGCGCATAGAATGCCTATGTTCAACAAATTCGGTATTATATGCCATGGGTAAACTTTCAACTCCTGCTTTCCACTATACCAAAGAACGTGATAAAGAAGTAAGTATATCAAAATTCCCGTCGTTACATTGTGTACAAGAAAGGTAAGAATAATCTTTTCCGTGCGACAAAAAATGAAATACTTATTTCATCCCATACGTTCAATACATATGACCACTCCCCTATATCTTAGCAGTTTATTTTTAATAACTTTGTAACTACTTACATGACACAAAAAAGTGTAGTATGAAAGTTGTAGAGAATCATATTGCCGACAAAAGTTGTGCTGACAACGTTTTTACTCAGACGTACGGTTAAGGAGATAAATAACCTACCAGTAGGAAAAACGTTATACGGCTTACCTGCTTCGTTTTCGACTTACCTCCATTTGACCGCTGCCTTCCACTGTACGAAAGAACGGAACCAAAAATGTGAGTGCACTAAATTGTTCGTTTTTGATTGCCTACAAGAAAGCTAAGAACAATTTTGCTCGTACGATCAAAAATGAAATGATTATTTCACCTCAAAGATTTGCAACCCCTAAATTGTTACGGTTATTTGTTTATAACTTTTTTATTACAAACATGTCTCAAAGAAGTGAATTGAGGAAGTTGTAGAGAATTGAATTTCCGACAAAAACGTTATGAATTACTTCTTTCCTCAGACCTACGGTTAACGAGATAAATTGAAAAAACACTTTAACCTCTTTTTCCAAGATTTCGCAGCCTCCGATTAATACGAAAACTTGAATGTAGACTTACAACACACCCCCCCTACATACTAAACAAAAAAATTGCTGTTATCAAGTCTTGTGACTTTTCCCATGTACCAATTTCCCTGTCGCCTGGACTAAAGAAAAATTTAAAGAATCATTATTGCACAGATGTGGTTATTAAGGATCAATAAATAAAAACATAAAACATATAAACTTACATACAAAGTTATAATGATATCCCAAGAATACAAAAATTTAGTATATAATTATAAAATAATAAAACAGAATGGAATAGCATATATTTATTATAGTATTTTGATACAATATTAAAATTAACAAGGATAATAAAAGGAAAGGATATCCTAGCCATAAGTCAACCTGAGAATTAAAAATCATGTATATTAGGTAAAGATATTGTGGCATCAATAAAAAAAAAAATTTAAAGGTATATTGATTTTCTATGGCATATTTAAAATTCTTTCTGTACTTCAATAATAATGTATAACACTTCTATGGTTATAGATATTGTTAGTGAGGAAATAGAAAGAATTGCCAAAGATAGGGGGTATTTTGATGAAAGGAAAACATAACATACAAAATAGTTGAAAAGAGGGGTATCTCGGGGAAATGAAAATAATAAGAGAATTTTGAGTTAGTTGAGAAAATATAAAGAAATTTTTTTACTAAAGAAGAAATTTGTATAAATAATAGAAAATAAAATAAACGTGTAAATAGAATTTGTAAAATGATAAACCTCAAGAAGTAAAATTGTTAAATTAATAAACATAAAAAGAAAGTCCAGCGTTTTATTGAATAAAGGAAGAGTTTCAGTGTATTAATTACAGAAAGCAAAATTAAAGGGTATTATGATACAGTAAGAGTAATGGAGGGAAGAAAATAAAATTAAAAACCGTCTTTGAGCTGGGTTTGTTACTCATCAAGGTGTGTAAGATTCGAATTCTTCATTATATTCCTGTAAAAGAAAAGAATCATTAAGGTAACTTAATCATAAGAAAAAGATTTTGAAGATACTTACTGAGGTGTTGGGGAGCTGGCAGTCATCATTCGAGCCATAGATAAGAAGAAAACCATGAAAGCAGTTTTAAAGCAGTCCAGTAGTCCAGTGATGAGGTCTTAGGTGATGTGAGGTCTGCAGATTCGACAGCTGTGATCACGGTTCCTGACGGAAAGTGCATATTGTGGAAATTGTAGGTTTTGTGAAAGTGGAGGTAATTGTTGAAAAAGGAGTAAAAGATACATATGTCAAAATTTTAAGAAACTATTGGAGAGACATACAAGGAAGGCTTACCTGAAAGAAAAATTACGGTGGTCACAGCAAGCAGGGTGCAATATGGTGTATGGTATTAAGCAAACTTGCGAACGGTACCGGGATACGGGGTGGCTAAGGGTGGTGTCGGGCAAGGCGGACGGATAGGACAATGGAACGGAAAAGGCCGAGACTTCCAGGTTGCGCAAGTGAAGTCTCGGAAAGGTTGGGTAAGGGATGAACGAAAGAGATCGGGGCGGAAAGGGAATCGGAACTACGGTAAGTGGACTTACTCTTATATTCCCTGACGGCTTGGTCTGATCCTTTTGGGTCGGCTGGCTGGTTGGTTCAACTGGTTTCGCACCTCCTTATATAACGGGTGTTCATTTAAATTCGTAATCTAGCAACCTTTGGAATTTTAATGAAAGAAGGCAGAGCGACAGATATAATACGTCGCAGATAGAGACAGGCAATAATCCAAAGGTTGCTAGATTACGAATTTAAATGAACACCCATTAGATGCTCTCGGAGCGTGGGGGAAATGGTAGAATTGAAACGTAGCGGCGCACGCTAAAGAAACGGTTGGGGAAGGGACGAGTGCTCTTGCTCAAGTCGGCGGCTTATCCGAACGGCGACAGATTGCACAGATGATAAGCATATTCACTCTTACACTCTCTCTCTCTCTCCCTCTCACTCTCTCTCTCTCTCTCTCTCTCTCTCTCTCTCTCTCTCTCTCTCTCTCTCTCTCTCTCTCTCTCTCTCTCATTGCGTGATTCTGTTCTAAAAGATGTTTGGCTTAATTAGATTTTTGTTGCCCGATTTCATAATATTGTGTGTTCAATCTTTAGCATTGAATAAGAATGAAAAAGTATTCATGTTGGTTTTAAAGGCTATTTTGTAATTGTTGGTTTTTCGTAGCATATGTACAACGTTTTCTGATATTTTGCAATAATACGGTATAGATATGTAATTTGTGTCTTTTGCTTGATTGTCAATCAATCAATCAAAAATCAACCCAGTTAGTTGTCTTGAATTTAATTCTCATGCTTTGCAATGAAATTAATAAAACTTTGTAATGCAATTTTTCAGATTTATTATTTGGTTGTTAAAACAAACTTGAAGATAAATTGTTCTTTGTGCTTATTTATTATCCATTTGAAATAGAATGTATACATTTCATCGTTATTTATTCTTTGTGATAGAAATTTAATAACCTGAGAATGAAGGCATTTTATGGTTTGCAACATGTATGTTTTATTTTTGAAAATCCATTTTAGATGAAAATATTAAATTCAAGAGGTAGATTTCGCTTTTTTGTCATTGATTAGTCGTGTTAGTATTAGCGACATAAGGCCAAATGTTGCAGAATTTACTATAGTTATTAATGCATTGATTTCTATGTTTTATTGCTGAATAGAAAATATTCAAAACTGTTTATAGCAACAAAATATTGTTTATTCATAACCATATTACAATAGTATGTACATTTCTATCATTGTAAAAACCTTGGTAAGTAAACTATTGCTATAGAAATAGCAAAGTGGTTAACAATTTTCTTTACATGTCCGTAAAACTGACCAGTAAAGTCTTGGTCAACTTTTATTGGTAAATAATTTAAAACAAAACGTTTTATCCGATTTAAACCAAAGTTTTTATAAATGTATTTAATGCTAAAATTATCTTTTTCATTTAATATTAGTTTTATTTTTCCGTATTTTATATTTAATAAATACGATGGAATTAATTAATTTCCAATTTTAAATTACTGATAGCATACATTGCCATATAGCGGCGAACAATGAAACCTTACTTAAAATTTTTTTGTTCAATAGATGACTGATTGGAATTTAGTAACAGTTTACAGAAAATAAATTTTCAAATTTAGAATTATTTTTAAGTCTAATGATTGCGAATAAAATAGTATACATGTTTCGTTGGTAAAGTTTCCAAGCCTCGCGATATTGTTTGACCTCGATGTTTGGCTTGTAAAGATGTCCTTTACCCACTCAACATGTAATGTACTATTTCCAACCTTTGTTTTTATAACGTGAAACAAAGCTTATTTTTCCGGATTAAATTTACATGTATAATCTTCAAAATATTTATTACGGTAATGCTCAAAATTGCCCCAGATTGAGATTTTATCTTTACAAATTTAATTTCAGGATGTAGGTATTGTTTCCAATAGCTTCAAATTGTAAAAGAATAGATAAAGGTTTTAAGTCACAATAAAATACATATAATTGGGCGCCATCTGATTATGAAAGTTTGGTAATGATGGTAGTCAGAATAATGACCTGGCCCCATTAACCAGAAACTGAAGTCAGATCTAATAACTTTAATTCAACTTTTTAGTCATATTTGGTAATGTCAAAGTTAGGTTAGATAAAATATAAATACTTTCATAATTATATGGGTCAATATTATTCGGTCTAATTAAGTTTAAAAAAAATTATGTTTATTCATAAACAAAAAAAAACTGGAAAAGATAACAACTAGTCAAAAAATCATTAAGTAAAATCACAGTACCCTGCATAAGAGTTCTTATCAAATGGGAACGTTTTCATACAACAACAGCAATAATCGGCACCTAAACAATATACTACTTACACAAAATGTTCACAAAATTCAAAGAGTTGATAGTTCACAATACCTTGTACAAATTGTTTAATCCACAAAACTAAATCAGAACAAACTTACACTATATTGCCTTTTACCAACACAGGTATAAACAGTTGTCACTGAACTATAAAAACTGTAAAAACTTCGTAAAAATTCTGCAGTCACTAATAACCCAAAACTTCCAAATTAAAATTACAATACTGTACTACTAGGAAGATACTCATTATCAAAATTCCCTCCTACAATAAATTAATTTCTAGAACTTCCCGAATTCAAATTATATTAAAACGAGACTCTATTAAAGAACTTTACCCACGAGAAACTGAACTCGGCAACTGTAATTATCTGTACTATAACTGTATAACTTTTAAAGGTTCTTCAACAAACTAAAGTTCAACCACAAAGTACTAAATTCATATTTATTGTCGGTCGGTAAACTGTACGAAATTCAACTGTAAATTTCGATAAATCTATCCTCGATCAATCACTGTATTTCTCGTGCTTTGACGGTAACTAAAAGCAACACTTATTGGGGAACGCCAGCAGCGACCACCCCATCGAATGTGGCAACAATTACGAGAGCCTCACGCTCGTTTATTACACACAAAGTCCAACTAAACAACTTTAAACTTTTAAACTGGAACTATAATTAGAAATAGTTCTCCACTGAATTTATTTATTCGGTAATATTGATACGATAAACTAAACTGGAACAAACTACGGACTTAGAATAAAAAAACCAACATCATTTGACCCGAGCGCCAAGCATGAAGCGAGGGCCGAAGCCCGACGACGCGAGAACATCCCACTATCTCTGTATTATTCTCTTACTTGCTTTACTAAACCCTGACTGCAAAACTGACTGTAAAAACTAAAGTATTTCGACGGTAGACGGGATTTTAAGAGGGGTGCACTTTCAAATAGACCAATAAGGGAATGACGTGACTTTTTTAAGCCAACCAAAATTAGTATTTTTACACAAAGAAAATTCAGAGCCGGGGGTTTTTTATAACAAGATTTGCAGACATGAAATCTTTCGAAACGCAGATGTGTTTATTTGGGATTTGCCAATAGGCACGTACAAGGAAATCATAAATAACGGCAGGAGAGGTTTTAATGATATTTTTTCATAAAATTTCAACCCATTTAAGTGGGAATATTTGCAGATTCTCTTTCACATCGACGAAAATGGCTGACAATTTGTATTTTAAAAGGCTAGTCTATTTGAAAATATTCTTTTTCTTTCACGATCAATGAAATGGTAGATGTTAACACGTGTGAAAACAATACCTTTATCTAAAACGAAGTCTGTAAATATAAAAACAGTTTCAGTAGTCTGGAATATTTCTTTAAGATGACCTTTAGTGTTTTATGGAGTTTATTTTATGCAGTATACCAACGATGATTTTATATTGAGAGAAAATATATGAATACGCAGGACCGCATTTAGAATCTTTTGTTAAATATGCATACTAAATTGCGTTATTTAGAAACCGACAAAAACATAACGTTACAAACGTACCTATGATATGTTTACGATAACTACTGACGAAGAAAATGTTTTTTTCTACTCATGACATTGAAATCACTCATTTTGCAATTGATAACGATGGTTGAAATCGCATTTCAACCACTAGAGATTGAAATTCTCGGACTACCAGGATTTCGAATTTCAAACTGTTCGACATTCAATTGCTGACAAAAGAAATGTCACTTTAATGTCATGTTTTGTCACTTAAATGTCATAATTTTTTTCTAAAGTGCATTAATTTACTAAAAATTCGGAGAAAAAATAGTATATGCAACGCGTGGCTGATAAAATTTCAACGTCTCGAGTTACTTTTTTCAAGTCGCTATCGCTCGTTGAAAAAAACCGCTCTCAACGTTGAAATTTTATTTCAACCACTTGTCCCATAATATACTATTTTCTACAGCTGTCAAGAAATGATATGGAATTTTTAAAAATGTTTATTAGGGCGAAAAATATTTCGTGCATTTATGCGGTTTATGCATATTTTTTAGCAATGTCGTTTCCGTAGCAACAACAAAACTGTCCACTTCGCGCTAAAATAAAAATTTCCTTGTGTTATTTTTTATGATTTTTTCTACTTTTTCGATTATTTCAATAACGTTGTGTGCAATTCGTGCTCGAAATGATTTTGGTGGTCTCGAATGCGATTTTAAAATACTTTTATTCTTGACCACCACAGTAGCATTTCGCGCACTAAATACACAAATAACTATTTTAACTAAATAATAATAATTAAAAAACAATGTGGTGGTGTCAAATTACATTTTTATTAAAATAATTCTTATTATTTTGTTACCACTCTTGTGTGGTTTTACTTGTTGTTGCAACTGTATTAACTTATTTAACTTTTAATTACAGCATGAAACTGTAGTTTATGCAACACAAACTTCCTTCGAAGGTCTAGGTTCTTGTACTCAAAGTAGTAAGAAAATTAAAGCAGAAAGATTTTTAAACAATATTTATTACATTAAGAAACAAAACATAAAAACATGAATAAACAGTAAAATTAAGAATGAATGAAACAATAAACAAATGAATGAGTTAATAGAACTAGAACAAACGTTCAAAATTACTTACTTATAATTGTTACATCAAACATTTTGTGTTGTTCAAGCATCAATTGTGATTACTACTAAAGATCAAGAACAAAAAGCTTTTACATTAAAATGAACTATGGTTTTTATATCAATGTGAATATTATTTGTTTAATTTTAATTAATTTGGGGATAATTAAGTTATTCAGGAGATCAAAGTATTTACTCAAATTCATTCCAAGTAATAATGAACTACTTCCAATACAGGGTTGTCTCGTTATGTTGTGTTGAGAAGTTTAAGTATTTGCAGGTATTCTAAGAGTAAAAATAGGTAACTGTGTTTTTACTATAAGATTTACTTATTAGTTATTTTATTACCAAAGATGTTTCATTTAATAGAAATGAGTATCTTTTTAAATTGTGTAAATATTAAAAACAGTTGTTAGTCTTTGTGAACACAATAACATTTTCCTGCATAGCCCCTCAATAACATGCAACCAGCAAATTATCCCAAAAGGTCATAGTTTAACAAATAAGCAAAAGCAGTAGTTTCTTATTTAGTAAGAGGTATCAAGCGCCCTATGTTTAACTCAATCACTCCAAGTGTTCATCGATATAAATGAATCAGGAAATGCTAAATAATGATGTTAGTGGGATTGTAAAGTACCACTTCCAGAAAATGAAACTGTTATTAAAATAACTCAAACAGACCGGAATTTGTGTGGTTTATTATTATTAAAGTATCTACAGTATTTAGTTTTCAAACTAAAAAAGTAAGTCAAGGTTACATTATAGCAAAAAAACTCGATCCTAAAATGCAATAATAAACAGAGTATTAAATGAATGTAAACATTCTATCTCTTACTGTTATGGCTTAATCTGAATACACAATCTAAAATCACAAACAAAATGAAACGTGAAACCATCAATGCATTTAATTGCCTAAATATTGTTTTTAAACCTAGTCTTTCGTTTGTTAAACAAGGTATTTGATCTTATATGTGAGGTAGGTGATACATTCCAGGAGTTACCAAAAGTTTGCCATTTTTCAAATTTTCTTGATGTGCGTAAAATCAAAAATGGCATAGGGATTTTTTGTTCCCATTGACGAGTATTAAACTCTATTACCTTAGAGAAAGTGACAGGCACGTTATCAATTATGCACGATTATGGCAGACAGAGTTCAGCTGTTGCCAGTGGTGTATCAGGTTAGGATGTTCTTGTCTGAATAATAAACGACTAAACACGCTAAAACTACCTATTAATTACAAAGCAGTGCAAGGAATAAGAATTTAGCAAACACTTATGATAAATCATACTGAACGCAGGTATAAAAATACGACTCCAACAAATAAAGCGATGCCTCTGAATTTATTTCAGTGTTCAGAAATATGTTGTAACGACAGTACACATTCACAAATTAGTTTGTGCTTATGATGACGAGGTGTACCAATGTCTAAGGTAACGGAGTTTATCATATACTAAATTTATATGAAAGTCAAGTGAAACACCCTGTATTGTATTTTACCTTTAATTCTACGAGGGCGACACTGAAAATTCTTAGAAAATCAAACGAGGATTAGTTTTAAAACAATTTAAATGATTTTATTGTTTTTCAAAATATTCCCCTTTAACATCAATACATTTTTGCATTCGATGAAACCAGTCCTTAAAGCAATAATGCCACTCTTAGTTGTTAATACTCAGTTGTTACTTTTGCTTTATGCGACGATTCGTTGTCATAATGTAAGATTATTTTTCCTTTGGGGCGTTTTTCACGAAATTTTTCGGTACATCTATCTTCTAATGCTATAGTAGCAATATGACCAGTTTTAGAAAAAACTAACAATCATCTTCTCATCACTGCGAATTCTTCAAACTTTTGTAGGCTTAGGTTCGGTTCGAAACACCCATTGAGCCGATTGACTTTTCTTTTGAGGATCATAACAATAAATTCAAGAATTGTCACCAGTGATGATATTCCAAACCAAATTTGAAGTGCCGCCTTGGAATTTTTCCAGAGTTTTCCTGTACCATTCAATGCGTTGTTCTTTTTGATGGGGAGTCTGTTTATGTGGAATCCATCGACAACAAAGTTTTCTCACTTCTAACTGTTGATGTAAAATGTTTTGTATTTGACTCATACCAATGCCCAATGTCGCCCGAATAAATTCATAAGATGTCCGTCGATCTTCCTCAAGCATTGCTTTAACAGCGGCAATATTTTCATCAGTAACAGCAGTTCTTGGGCGTCCTTCACGAAATTCATCACTAAGAAAAAACTGGTCTCTTTTGAATTCACTCTACCAATTACAAATTGTTGCCTTAGACAGGGCTTCTTTGCCAAATGCACTTCTAAGCCGATCTTCACATTATTTAGGCGTTAATGGCGATTTAAAATCGTAAAAAATCATAGTCCGGAAATGTTCTCTAATCAAAAGCATACAATCTTTAAATTATGATAATTAAAAACTATTAGAGGAAATCGAACAAACTAAATGGCATCAACTCGCAAAACATTAAAAAAGTAGCTGTCAACTAAAAACAAATTTCATTCGTTTTTAGAAACATCTTATTCTAGATATTGTCAGTGTGCCCCTCGTATAATTAACACAACATGTTGCTACTATTAGTATGGTACGACCTTTGAATATAAAACGTTAAGGGTACAACATTAAAACTGTCATCAAATGTGTTTAGCTTTTATCGTAACTAGATAACTATAAAGTTGTATATTTGTACATTTTATAAATAATTTTGGTGATTATTCCAAATACTTTAATCTGTAGCTCAAGAGTAAAGTATTACTCATGAGGCTGCAAATGGTAGAAAACCCATTTTATTGTTAGATTAAAAATATTACAGCCCAATATTTTATCACCACTATGAGTAAGCAGGTGCTCTTGCAAATTTACTTTCACCAACAATTTAAAATTACAAATACCTCACACCACTATGATGGGTTAGCAAGTGCTGTGTCAAACTATTTTTTCGCAAGCATTTATAATTACAAATATTACATGCAATTGGTTTCTCGCCACTATGGGTAAGCAAGTGCTGTTTCAAACTATCTTTTCGAGAGGATTTATAATTACAAATACCGCATCCAAATGGTTTCTCACCACTATGAGTGAGCACGTGCTGTTGTAAACTTCGTTTTTGTGAGCATTTATAATTACAAATATTACATTCAAATAGTTTCTCACCACTATGAGTGAGCAGGTGCTTTTTAAAATTTCCTTTTACTGAGAATTTATAATTACAAATATTACATTCAAATAGTTTCTCACCACTATGAGTGAGCAGGTGTTGTTTTAAATTTCCTTTTAGTGAGAATTTACAATTACAAATATTACATCCAAATGGTTTCTCACCACTATGAGTGAGCACGTGCTGTTGTAAACTTCGTTTTTGTGAGCATTTATAATTACAAATATTACATGCAAATGGTTTCTCGCTACTATGAGTGAGCAGGTGCTTTTGCAAATTTCCTTTGTGTGAGCATTTATAATTACAAATATTACATGCATATGGTTTCTCGCCACTATGAGTGAGCAGGTGCTTTTTCAAACTTCCTTTTTCCGAGCATTTATAATCACAAATATCACAAGCAAATGGTTTCTCACCACTATGAGTGAGCACGTGCTGTTGTAAACTTCGTTTTTGTGAGCATTTGTAATTACAAATATTACATGCAAATGGTTTCTCACCACTATGGATAAGCAAGTGCTGTTTCAAACTATCTTTTCGAGAGCATTTATAATTACAAATTTCGCATCCAAATGGTTTCTCACCACTATGAGTAAGCACGTGCTGTTGTAAACTTCGTTTTTGTGAGCATTTATAATTGCAAATATTACATGCAAATGGTTTCTCACTACTATGAGTGAGCAGGTGCTTTTGCAAATTTCCTTTGTGTGAGCATTTATAATTACAAATATTACATTCAAATAGTTTCTCGGCACTATGAGTCAACAGGTGCTGTTTTAAATTTCCTTTTTGTGAGAATTTATAATTACAAATATTACATGCAAATGGTTTCTCACCACTATGAGTGAGCAGGTGCTTTTTCAAACGTCCTTTTTCCGAGCATTTATAATTACAAATATTACATTCAAATAGTTTCTCAGCATTATGAGTCAAGAGGTGCTGTTTTAAATTTTCTTTTCGAGAGCATTTATAATTACAAATAGCACATCCAAATGGTTTCTCACTTCCATGGGTAAGCTTCCCTTGGTGTATATTTGTATTCATTGTGCTTTCATAGTGTTTACATGATTCTTTAAAGCACATATAAATTAAATACTGCCTTATATAAAGAAATTTGCAAGTAAATGGTTTTCATCTTCGGTGTAGTATCCTTTATTTTGTTGTCGCTTGTTAAGTTGGTCACCAACTACAAACAAATAGTTAATTTGTATTGATGTGTATTTTCTACATGAATTCTTTCCTGGTTTTATCCTCTTGCTAAAAATATTATAACAAAACTTATAGCTGGATGGTTTAGGCATAACACAAGTTTTTATTTAAATCATTTCAAACTGGTGCCGGCTATGTCAAGTATTATTTGTTAGAGAGCTCGGGCACTACCAGAACATGAGGATCGAACTGATCTGGAACATTTTGTAAAATTAGTACAAACAAATTATATAAATGATAAAGTAATGTCCGATTTAGACGGCAACTAACAATAAATTAATATGTTTGAACAACTACGAAAATCTGCTGGTTTATGCAACAGTTTTAAATTAATTAAGCATGTGCATACTGCCATATGTTCGCAATAGCTTATACTGTCATAAAGATTTCAATTTTCTTCAGGGCAACTTCATAACAGTCTAGTAGTTAACCTGTGTGATTTTATTGGTAGACATGCACCGGTACCGACATGCACACTAGATTCATTTAGAAAAGTATCAGAATTAATAAAATTAATCAAATTCGTAATTTTAGTTGTTAAGTGAGTTTGTATAAACCTGAGTAAATACCGTATTCTGATTCTTATCAGTTATTATCAATTGTTAGTTATTGTATAAACCTGACATTGTAAATAAAAAAATAATGTTTTTAACCTTCCGATGAAAACATAAATTCTGCTAATGTCTGTTTGCGAATGCTATTATTGGATTGATATGATTATGAAAGGGTTCTATAATGTATTAATAATAATATAAATGATAACTGAATCCAAACAAGGACTCCTCAATTTTAGCAGCTTGATCTTGATACTAACGCGTCAACCAGAACAGAAACTCAGAATAGCTTCGCTAGCTATTCTGTGACAGAAACAACAACGTTGAAAATTTTTAACACCACAGCACCACACAGCGTTGCCAACATGGGCGAAAATGGAAATAGTACAGGGGCATTGAAAGTTATAATAGTACACTTACAAAAAATATAGTACTCTCATCAATCAGTTTTCCAATTGTTATGAATGCCTAATGTAAATGAACTAAAAGTAAAAATGAAATGTAATAGCATTTGATAACTAAAGAGCAATCTTTACAATGTTACTATGCATACTCATTTATTTCGGGAGTTTTTATGTAGTCAAAACAATAAAGATATTATTTTTATCTATGAAAAAGTGACTACTTTTTACACTGATTTTCGTGTAAAAAGTTAACGTTTAGTGAGCTAGTGTTATAAAATTTTTATTGCACGCTACTAATAATAATAATATAAATATGATAAATAATTTTTGAATATTTTACAAACTGTTTGCTAAATAAAAATAAATTAAATTCGGAATCTTATCGACCGGTATCACTTACCTGTACAATGTGTAAGCTTCTAGAGAAAATAGTTAATAGAAGACTGATGTGGTTTCTAGAGAAGGAACATCAGCTGATCTGTAAAGAGCAAAGTGGTTTTGGAAAGGGTTGTATTACCCTTGATAACATAGTCAGTTTGGAGTCCGAAATACATGAAGCATTTATCAATAAACAATCATGTGTATAATATTTCTCGATTTATAAAAAGCCTACGATACGTGTTGGAATCATCTAATTATAACAAAAGCTCAATCCTGGGGTATCAATGATAATATGCTAGGTTTTATTATAAATTTCCTAAGCAAAAGATTTTCTTCTTCATTCTGCAAGGCTCGGTTTTGAGAGCATGACATACTACACAACATCCAAGTTCCTATTAAAGCCAAACTTTATGCAGAGGATCTGGTTATATTTATTAAAGGCAAAAACGTACATAGCATAAAAAATTCAATGTATTTTATTCTGTAAAAGGAAGAAAGAAACAACTCCTCTGTTAAAATTATATGGGGAAAAACCTAAAGTTTGTAAACAGCATCAAGTTTTTAGGGATGATCCTGGACAATCATCTAAACTGGAAAAAACTTATAAGCCAACTAGTATTATCTTGTCAGCAAAGCCTTAATCTATTAAAGACAATAGCAAACCACAATTGGGGGGCAGACTCAAACATCCTTTTCGACTTATACAAATCACTCATACGATCAAAAATTGATTACGGCTCAATAGCATATGCATCAGCAACTAAAACATTGTTACATAGTGTAGATGTGATTCATAACTTTTGACTTAGAATAGCACTTGGTGCTTTTTACACCAGTCCAATAGAGAGTATTTATTCAGAATCAAGCGAACCAGCGTTGCACTACAGAAGACGATATCTGTCCCTTACCTATACTGTTAATAAAATTTCGTGTTTGGAGCAATAAATGCGTCTTGGATATTGAATTAGGATTAATCAGCTCTTAATATGGTACTATTGTGGTAGATCAAAGGTCGTGTAGTAACATTGTTAATTTCTCTAGTGGTTCTGAAACAGAAGATACTCACGTAGTGGGCATCGCATTTCTATGCTGTATGAATATAGAATTAGAATAATCAACAAATCATCACGCCACCATCTTTCTTTTTAAACAATACTATAGGACTAGTAAGAAGCTGTTGCGTCTTTTTCCGTAAAGCAAATGCCTCTCTGACGCTGCTAACATATAGACTGATAAGACACCAAAGCATCACTACTTAAATTCTCATTTCGTCGAAATGTGTAAGTCAATATCGCTAGCTAAAAACATGCCGCTAGATCAGTCGGGTCCTGATCTAGTGTAGGTAGCGCCATTTCGTCAGATATACTGCGTTTGGATACTACAACAATAACTGTTTTCCTTTCTTCGCATCTTTCACCAGTGCTGGGACCACAATAAAGTGTTCTGTGTCATCCGCCTAAGCTCCCCTTGATGAATAGTCGCCCTCTTCTTAAAGTCGTTTTTGTCGTTTCGGACAACAGCGTATGACAATAATGCTGCGTATGCCTAGGTTTGCCACAACTTACACATATATCTATCCTTAGTTTTTAACAGTACTTGGTGATGTGACTTGGCAATGAGCATCATATGCCCTGGATGCACCCAATCGCCGATGTTGTCTTCGCCATAGAAATGTCGCTCGGTCGTCTTTTCTTCGTTTTGCCACAAAACATTTGTCCATGCCCACCAAAAACCTTGTATACAATTTTCATGTGTTGCACTTTTACACGCCCGAGCATTACCTTGAATATCCGCCTGTACTCCAAAAATAATGTACGATATCTATTTTCGCAAGTAGCACCAACACGTTCACATAACCCCAATTTTTCATGCTTCTAGTCACTAGAGTGATTGTTTTACCATCTTGTTTTTTAATTGATTAATACATATAACATTTCGCCAAAATAGTGTTGTGTTGAAAAAGCTTTTCTTAACGATGTTCCAGACTCGAGTGTAAAACTCAATTTCCCGGACTTATAACGTAAATAACTATACCGGACGATGAATAAAATGTTAAAAGTTAAAAAAAAAACCGTATGTGTGTATATGTTAAGGTCAATATAGTAAACCGGCCAATGTCGTTAATGACCGACCAATCTCAAAAATTGCGTAGATAGTCCAGTCAAATTAGAAAAAATAGCGGAAAGTTGAGGTAAGACCTTGGATTTTTGCATAAGCCTTCCTTGTGAGTTGTTAAATAACCCCTTAAATGTTACAACCTGTAGATGGCGAGCTCGAAGAGATAATGTAGGTAAATCAAGCCCCCTAACGGTGTTTCTCGAAAACTATTAGGTTTATCAAGATGAAGGTTTTATTTATTTTTTTATTACAGAAAAGGCTAATCAAAGGGTATTGATAGGACTCACTAACAATTAGCACATCGTAGGAACAAATATTGTATTGATAAATACAATAAATAAAATGCGGCCGTTAAATATTTATGTGAAAAATTATGTTTCACTTGCATATTATTTGTTGTTTTGTAACGTGATAAAATTTCAGATTCATTTTAATACATTTGAAAATGTATTTAATGTACGGCCCTGAATATTAAAGGGGGTGTAGTGCAAAAAAATAAATTTTAGAATAAAAAAATCTAAGAACAGTGAAAACCGCACATTTTTAAGAAAACTAATAACCGAGATGAGCCGCTAGAAGTTTGTCATAGTTCGTTCGTGACGTCACACCGACACGGAGCCGTGAAACCTCAATAGTATTATATGCATTTTAGATGCAGGCGCTCTTCGCGTTAATCATATTTCTTTAACAATGGCGTTTAGGGTTGAACCAAAATATACACAGGCTCAATTAAGGCAAATAAAGGAATACAGAAAAAGAGAAGATGAAAATCAGTCTGATATTACAAGATTAAACAATCTAAATTGGGTGCAAATGTAATAATTGTATGCTTATGTCAACTGTAAGGTAATGCATTTGCTGCAAGGAAAATGCTCTTGAAAATGGAGTAAGTGAAGAAAACGTGCATTATTCTTCACGAATCATTTGTAAATGCAGTTTTACACTTAGATAGTTTAAATAAGATAAGGCACAGTTTACTTTTAAAGTGTAAAACGGAAGAAGAAAGACAACGATATTATAAGTGTTGCGGCATTTAGCTTGTCGCAATTTTGTCTGTGCAACCAAATCTTAACAAACGCTTTTCTTTTGGTTAATTGGTTTAGTTGGATTTCAGTTGTAAGATTTATTTTCATATTTGTTTTTGAAATGCCAAACGTCATTTATCACTGAAAATGTTCCTAATTTTAATAATAAAAATGCGGAAACAAAAAAACGATTTTTGATGACAAGCGATTTCGACAAAAACCGTTATTTTTGTTACTGCACTTTTATTGTTAAAATTCGGAACATTTTTTTAAAGAAAATAATGTCTACATACGAAAAGTGTTAATTTAACGAAAACAATTTGACGCTATCTCCATTAATAAACAAGAACGCATAATTAACTATTTTCTCATATAAATCTTAAATAAAACACTTTTTTGTCCGAAAATTAATAGGATAACAACCGTAAGGCTTCTTTCTAACCCCTACAAAAATCTCATAGATATATGAGATATACTTTATGAGAAAAAAATATTTAGCTTTCAATGAAATTATCCCTAAAAATGGGTACCTTTTATTATGTATCGTCCGATAAAAATAAACGTATATCAGTTAGAAATATGATATTTTACTGTTGCATGTAGAAATAAATTTACCATTTGGTCGTTTTTAAAATACTTAATTTGGTTCAGTGGTTCTCGAGCAAAAAGGTATCAAAGTCAGAGGACTGTAGAAAAAATGGATAGTAGTCGAGGCAGTCGTGTCGGTGTGACGTCACACACTAAACTCGTTATGCTTTAGAATATCTGCTAGAGATATCTACGAAACTACTATCGCTAGAAAAGTGCGGTTTTCATTTTCATTCTTAGAATTTTTTATTCTAGATCATATTAAAATATAATTTTTTGCGCTACACCCCCTTTATAAGGAGATATTTCGTCGCGTCTAAATATTAAATTTTTCTTCTCAAGTATAAAAATCATTTTGGGTGTATGTTTTAAATAGGACATACACGGTCTTCCCCGACAACGTCGGCGAAGACGTTGCGACGACGTCGGGGACAAGGTCGAGATAATGAGGTAATGTTTACATTTACTGTAATTTAATGCATAAACAACTTCTACTTCCAAGCTGGACTGTTTATAATAAAATAATGAATATCGTTATTTCTTTAAAACATCAAAATGAAAGAAAGCAGTATTGACCATAATAAAATGCGTACTGAATATCTTTCTTTAAAGTATTTCGAAATAGCTTATGCAATTAACAAAACTTTTCATAAGCGGAATAATATTGATATCCATCGGTAGAATTACAAATCAACTCTTTATTAGGCAATGAAAACACTTGTTTTTTATTTATTTCATTCTTAATTTAGTTTAAAAATGGATATAATTAACGCAGGATTTAGGATTCTGAGTTCTGGTACGCAAACAATGTACAATAATTTCCTATAAAGGACTTTCCGTAAAAGAACACTGGTAAAAATCTGCTGATTTTGGTATAGGAGAGGTCAATGGACAAATTATTATATACATAGGTATCAAATATCATTTTTTTCGTTGTTCATCAAGAATGTACTGATTCTAGTAAAATAAATATTTTGTTGCATTTGTAGAAACCGTTTAATAAATTCAACCGAATTTGATGTAAACTGATTCCTAATTTTACAAATCATGTTTACAATATGGGTCATAACCTGATAACCTTGGAAGATAATAACAATCTGTACTACTAATAATTGTCACCTGAACACTTGATGCCATCTATTTTCTTGCATAATAGGAAATAAGTACTGAGAATTTTATACTTTTTGAAAGACTTTATTTATGTACAATATTTTATAAATGTTGAAACTACAGTAGGTATTATTTAGCCAACATAAATGTTCAACAGTTTTTCATTCGATGAATCAGTTTATATCAAATTCGGTTCAATTTAGTAAACGGACGTATTTAATAGATGTGACAAAGCATTTATTTTACCAGAATCAGCATTATGTAGCAAATGCTTTTACTACTATTAATAAATGATGACAGATATGATAAAAATCAGCAGATTTTTAACATTGTCCTTTGGTAAGTGATAATCTTCTTTTTGGTTTCGGAAAATTGTACATCGTTTGCACACTGGAACTCGGAATCCTAAATCCTGCGTTAATTAATTATATCCATTTTTGAACTAAATTAACAATGAAATAAAAAAAAACTAAAGTTTTCGTTTCATAATAAAAGATTGATTTGTAATTCCACCGATGGGTGACGTCAAGGTTATTACGTTTATGAAGACTTTTGTTAATTGCATAAGCTATTTCGAAATACGTCTAAATAAAGAAAGAGATTCAGTACATATTTTATTATGAATGATTATTATCAATAATACTTTTTTCATTTTGATGTTTTAAAGAAATACGATACTCATAATTTTATTATATTCAGCACAGCTATAAATTACAGTAAATGTAAACATTACCTCATTATCTCGACCTTGTCCCCGACGTCGTCGCCGACGTTTTCGCCGACGTCGTCGGGGAAGAGCGTGTATGTCCTACATTAAGTATAGAATTAATACGAGAAATTGAATATTTTCTGATTGGATAAAATAACCGTCAGCTTTTATGTTAGTGGTGGTTTCAAGACCTACAGCTTGCTCTAAAACTTAGTGACTAACCGTATCAATGCTGTTTACATAATATCTATACTATACTATATATTTAAGAATAATAAAGTCCATCCATTAGGTTAAATTCGAGGTTAAATTAATCGATTGTGACAAGTACTTCTTAATTCTACCACGAACAAACGTATTTTTTTTCATAAAAAGTGCACATTAGTATTTTACAATAATCCTTTATTTTACAATAAATGGTATTTTTATTTACGTTTGTATTTTTAAAAAACTCAATTAGAATTAAATTATCCTTAATTGAAATGAAAGGTTAAAGGACTAGCGCATTTAGAGCGCTTGCGTATTGTTGGTTGCATAAACATACAGTAAATACAATGATTTGAAATGGTTATTTTAATTTGCTTTTGCAATATACGCATATTGCATTTTAATTTAATAGCACTGTATAATATAATCACATGGGATGTATCCCTTAAATTCAAATTTTTGTTTTAAAATTGAAACTGGCATTTCTCAAAAAAATGAAATACTCCAAAATATAATTGTGCCGTTTTAAGTTTTCGCTACAAATTTGCCATCGATTTTTAAATTCTACAAAGGACCTGACGACATTTTTTAAATGGAAGAACTTTTGTCAACACCTTTACATTGAAAAACTAATTGAGCAGAAAATTAACAACAATTACCGTATTTGTGATAGGTATCACTGGCATCGGAAAATTAGTTAATAGTGACTGTTCTAAAGGTAAGGTATTTAATGCTGATAAGTTGTAAGCAGACCGAGTAAATGTTTCGTCGAATTTCTTTAAATAAATTAATTAAAATTATAGTAGCGCAGGAAGAATAGGAAGAATTTAGAGATATAAGTATTTTTGGAAAGCCACACATCAATTTCGAAGACACCGCATGTGCCAAGGATACAATTTCAAATTTTAAATCAGGCCAACCAAAAACAAAACTGTGTCCAAAAGCAAAAAAGTTATATCAGGAAGTTAAAAAGTTATAACAAACAATTTATTATTTGTAAAAAATCAGGTAAATTTTCTTGTAGTCATAAAGCTAATTTAAAAGATACCATTGTTTGCAAGATAGTTGGTTTAAACAACAATAATAAGGCAAATGTAGTAGAAATTGTAAATACAATCTGAACAATTTATTAACCAATCAAGAAAAATGTATTTGTTACGATCTAAGAATAAATTAATTTAAATAATTACCTGGATTTCTTTCTAAGCCAAAAGGAAAAAGTAATTTAAATTCTTAAAGATGAAACCGTACAGGTAAAATTCATTTTTGGCCTCCTGTATTTTAAAACGTTTGTTTCAGTTTTGTTTACGTCAACTGTAGCTTCATATTTACGCATGATGTCGTAAAATGACAAGCGAATGTGGTAAAAATACTAAAAAACACTGGGCAATTAGAGATATTTAAGAAACCAACTATTCTTGTAATAATTAAGTTTATGTAATAAAATACATGTTACCTAAGTTATTATTAAAAATATTTCGGGCTTTAATAGAAAAAATTAAAATTTAATTAATTTAAATCGCCGCAGCGCCATCTATTGTACGTTTGGAAACTACAAATGTCATCCAAGAGCACACTATTATGTGCATGTTTTGAATTATTTTCTATAAAACTTGTCGGCCAAAAAATCTTATACAAATCTCATGCGTCAAGTCATTTTACAGGGCTCCAACTAATAAGGCACTCGCCCTACGGGCTCGTGCCTTAAACAAAGTTGTCGCCCTGTAAAGTTCGACTTACCGCATTCGAGTGTAAATAGCTATTTTGCACGACCATGCTATTTCGGATTGTTTACCATACTTGGTTTTAGAACAGTAGGTTATATTTACTAGTTGCTAAGCAAGAACGCGTCGGTAAGTAATTACTTACCGTTCATTTCTGTCAAAAACAGAACGGTAAGTAAATTATATGTAATTTATAAAATAAATGCATGATCTTTATATGTCTCTTTTGCGAGAATCATTATTTTCTAAATACTTAATTTGACTAGCCAGCCTCGGTGGATTAGTGGTTTGCATGTTTGCTTCATAGTCCAAGGATCGCAGGTTCGATCCTCGGCCGAGCTGGTAATTTTTCATAGCGGAGAAAAATTAAAAACATGCCTTCTTCTCGGATAGGAAGTAAAACTGTAGGTCCCGTGTCAATGCGATGTTTGGCACGTTAAAAATCTCTACTGGGGGTGAAATTCCCCCAGATTCGGCTAAATTCTAGTAGGGTCGGCCAAATGATCATAGTAATCGGTGCCATGAGGTACGAAGAATGCTCCGCCATCCTGATTCCTCGCCCAAAAACAAACAAACAAACAACTTAATTTGACTATTTAAAAAAATGTATGTTTTTTATTTAAATTTGCTGTGAAAAATATCCAATAAATAATAGTAATTACAAACGTATCCATGGTAACGACAAAAATAACGTGACATTCAAAAATAAAATTACAAACGTATCCATGGTAACGACAAAACCTGCTTAATGTTTGGTGGATATACAGGGCAAAAATAAATTATTTTAAATCTATTTTGACCATCTTCGGGATATTTACTTTGTTAATACCTTTGTATTCATAATGGCCGTACAAAAAATAGTATAAGCATCTCAAACAGTAAGGAGTTTACCGATCTCCTCCAATATTGGCGACTTCGCTTCGCTCAGTCGCCAAACATTGTCGTCGATCGGTAAACTGTCCTTACTGTTCTTGATACTTAATATGCTATTAAGATACTTAGCCCCAAAAATACAGATGGCGCACTAATTATTCATCGAACAATGCTTAGAGCTTGCATTTTATATACGTAGTATATTATTATATTATCTATGTATTTATAATATTATTAATTATTTGAAATATTAAAAATGTTATAAATTTTAGATAAAGGTTAATTTATTTTGTTTAATTAATATTTTACATTAAATTATATTTCGAATGGAAATCCATCTAGAAAAAATACCAACGGCATAACCGGGGAATTGAACTCTGGATCTCCTGTATAGTAGCGAGAGCGTAAGCATTGAGCTACGAAGACGCTTTTAAATGACTAGGTTATTTCTCATTATATAAAGTTACAAAGATTGTTATTCAATTAAAACGTAAAATTGATTAATTTTTTACATTATTATATAGTTGTTAATGTAATATTATTTATTATTATTGCTAAATTACAATAAAAGCATTGAAAACATTTATAATTTGCTACATAATGCGAGAATATGTGGACATTTCGCGGCAACGGGGTTAATAAACTTGACAATTGAATTGTGATTGTAGAAAATTATTTTTTGAAAATGAGTACATACGTATGATTATTTAACTGTAAGTACTAAATAGTAGATTGACTAAAATTATACAGATTGTAAACGTATTATTACTATTGTCTTTACAAATTTAATGTTTACTTTTGTCGTTTTCGAAATTCTAGATGTATCATGAGTGAATCCGATGATGGGAAAATGGGGTGTACCGTTGTACAACTCCAAACATCGCGGAAGCGGTTCACATTACATCTCTTAATTTATTGCTAGAGATTTCACGTGAAAACTATGAATGCGTGTATAAATTCTAGGTTAAGAGATTTTCTTAGCTGTGGGTGGTTTATTACTTTTTTGTTGTCGTAGATAAAGTATAGTGTGTAACGCGTGCAAAAACGCCAATTTCACACTCGTGTGATTGCGGCATTCGACTCTGTCTCATGCCGCAACATCTTCACACTCGTGAGAAATTGCCACTTTTCTGCACTTGTAAAACATATACGAGGGGAACTAGAATAATTATCTACCTAGCCATGACTGAAACAACTGACAATCTTCAGCGTTTAATGTCAAATAGTGGCAAGTCTTTTATAATTGTATCTGAAGTTTCAGTGAAATTGACCTGTTACTTTTTGTTTTGTGCGCGATTAGTTGACAAAAAATGAGTGTTTTGAAATTGGAGCATAGGAGTGTGATTAAGTTTCTCACAAAAGAAGGCAATGGTCCAAAATTTATAAGAGAACGTATGATTGCCGTATATGGAGATGATGCCCCATCATATTTTACGATTAAGTTTTGGTCAAAACAGTTTCGTTGGGGACGTGAATCCATAGAGGATGACCCTAGAAGTGGAAGGCCACTTGAGGCAACCAACAGTGAAATGTGTGACAAAGTGGAAGCTATGGTTCTTGAGGATCGCCGCATGAAGGTCTCCACCATTGCTACTGCTCTGGGAATATCAGAACCTAGCGTTTTGACCATATTGCACGAAAAGTTAGGCATTAATAAAGTCTCAGCAAGGTGGGTTCCCAGGTTGTTGACTCCAGAGCAAAAGACGCGAAGACAGCAAATTTGTCAAAACAATTTAGATCTTTTGGAAGCTGATGCTGAATTCCTAACGAGGATAGTGACTGGAGACGAGACCTGGGTACATCACTGGGACCCTGAGACAAAGCTGGAATCTATGCAATGGATTCATAAGGGTTCTCCACCCCCAAAGAAAGCTCGCACACAGCCCTCAGCCGGAAAACTTATGGCAACAATTTTCTGGGATTTGCATGGAGTTCTTCTGATCGAATATATGCCTAAGGGCACTACAATAAATGCAGAGGTTTACGGTAATACGCTCAAAAAGTTACATTCGGAAATTACCAAAAAACGTCCCCACTTATTGAGGCATAAAAATGTGCTCCTTCTTCATGACAATGCGACGGTTCATAAAGCCGCCAAAGTTCGTCCAATTCTGAACGAATGTAACTTTGTAGAGTTAGACCACCCACCTTACAGCCCAGATCTGGCACCCTCGGACTTCTACTTATTCCGAAATCTGAAAAACATTTGAGAGGCTGCCATTTTGAAAGTGATGACCATTTGAAACGAACCATCAATGACTATTTTGGCAATCAGGAAGAATCATTTTTTTTAATGGTATGAATTCATTGCAAGACAAATGGGGGAGATTATATTGAAAAATAAAATTGTTTAAAAAATCATGCGTCTTTTGTTTCATGCTTAGGTAGATAATTTATCTAGTTTCCCTCGTACTATTAGTAAATTGTTTTTATTCTTTTTATATTCTCATGTCCCTCTACAAAATTAATATGTAATTTATTTTGTAAAAAAACATAAAAAATAGACAAACGAAATCATTTTTATATTTATTAGAGATTAATAAGCTAATGGTTATGCAACCCGTTTCGCTAATAATTAGTTCGATGAGATACATTATGGGTGGCGCCACTACTGGTGTAGTTTGCAAAATTCTCATCGTTATTGTCCTGTTTCTGTTGTGGGTGTATTATATCATTCTATGAGTATTATATCAAGCTCCCAAAATCAAGCAACCCCTGGTTGGTTCAGTTATTTATTTATATTATTATTATTAATAATCTAATACAGTATAGAACCCTTTCATAACCATATCGATCCAATAATAGCATCAACAAACTGGAATTAGCATAATCTGTGTTTTCTTCCGAAGGTTAAAAACATTATTTTTTTTATTTATAATGTTTGGTTTATACAACCCACTAACAATTAAAAATTAACAACTAAAATTATGAATTGGATTTATTTTATTAATTCTGGTACTTTTCTAGATGAATCTGTAGTGTGCATGTCTACCAAGAAAACAATACAGGTTATTCACTAGCTTATTATGAAGTTGAAATATATATGATGGTATAAGGTATTGTGAACATATGGCAGTTGGCACATGCTTAATTAATTTATAACTGTTGCATATAATAATAATAATAATAATTGCTACAACCCATAGCCTGGAAACCAGGCCCCAGAAGCTATAAGCTTGTGCGGGAGGGAGGGGGCAATTATTATTATTACGTAGGCCCTAAATGCGGCTGCAGCCGACTTACAGATAGAACAGCGCAAATCCCACATTTGTGTCACAGCTAAGGAAAACTGCAGAAAATCTTAACCAGATCTGCCGGCACCGGGAATCGACCGCGGGCCGCTTGGGTGAAAGTCCAGCACTCTAGACATTACACTACCAAGGCTATATACCTATATATACCAGCAGCTTTTCTTAGTTGTTAAAACATATTAATTTATTGTTAATTGTTAATTCTTAGTTGCTGTATAAACTAGACATTACTTTATCATTTATATAAATTGTTTGTACTAATGTTACAAAATCTTCCAGCTCGGTTTAATCCTCATGTTCTATTGGTGCCTGAGATCTATCTAACAAATAATGCTTGACATAGCCGGCACCAATTTGAAATAATTTAAATAAAAACTTGTGTTATGCCACAACCATCCAACTATAAGTTCTGATATAATATTTATAGCAAAAGGGGATAAAACCAGGAAAGAATTCATGTAGAATATACACCTCAATACAAATTAACTATTTGTTTGTAGTTGGTGACCAACTTAACAAGCGACAACAAAATAAAGGATACTACACCAGAGATGTAAAACATGTACTTGCAAATTTCTTTATATAAGGCAATATTTAATTTATATGTGCTTTAAACATGCACTATGAAAGCACAATGAACACAAATACACAGCAAGGGAAGCTTACTCAAGGAAGTGAGAATCCATATGCATGTAATATTTGTGATTATAAATTCTCACGAAAAGGAAATTTACAACAGCATCTGCTCACTCATAGTGGCAAAAAACTTTTTGAATGTAATATTTGTAATTATAAATTATCACGAAAAGTATCTTTACAACAGCACCTCCTCACTCATAGTGGTGAGAAACCATTTGGATGTGATATTTGTAATTATAAATTCTCTCGAAAAGGAAATTTACAACAGCATCTCCTCACTCATAGTGGCGAGAAACCATTTGGATGCAATATTTGTAATTATAAATGCTCAGAAAAAGGAAGTTTGAAAAAGCACCTGCTCACTCATAGTGGTGAGAAACCATTTGCATGTAATATTTGTAATTATAAATGCTCAGTAAAAGGAAATTTACAACAGCACCTGCGCACTCATAGTGGTGAGAAACTATTTAAATGTAATATTTGTAATTATAAATTTTCACGAAAAGGAAATTTACAACAGCACCTGGTCACTCATAGTGGCGAGAAGCTATTTGAATGTAATATTTGTAATTATAAATTCTCACGAAAAGTAACTTTACAACAGCACCTGCTCATTCATAGTGGTGAGAAACCATTTGAATGTGATATTTGTAATTATAAATTCTCACGAAAAGGAAATTTACAACAGCATCTGCTCACTCATAGTGGCAAAAAACCATTTCGATGCAATATTTGTAATTATAAATGCTCAGAAAAAGGAAGTTTGAAAAGACATCTGCTCACTCATAGTGGTGAGAAACCATTTGAATGTTATATGTGTAATTATAAATTCTCAGAAAAACGAAGTTTACAACTGCACCTGTTCACTCACAGTGGCGAGAAACCATTTGGATGCGATATTTGTAATTATAAATGTCCAGAAAAAGGAAGTTTCAAAAACCACCTGCTCACACATAGTGGCGAGAAACCATTTGCATGTAATATTTGTAATTATAAATGTTCACAAAAAGGAAGTTTAAAACAGCACCTGCTCACTCATAGTGGTGAGAAACCATTTGGTTGCGATATTTGTAATTATAAATGCTCACAAAAAGGAAGTTTAAAACACCACCTGCTCACTCATAGTGGTGAGAAACCATTTGGATGCGATATTTGTAATTATACATGCTCGGTAAAAGGAAATCTGAAAAATCACCTGCTTACTCATAGTGGTGAGAAGCCATTTGGATGTAATATTTGTAACTATAAATGCTCACAAAAAGGACATTTGAAGCAACACCTGCTCACTCATAGTGGTGAGAAACCATTTGGATGTGTTATTTGTAAATAAATTGTAATAAATGCTCTCGAAAAATAGTTTGCTTACCTATAGTGGTGAGAAATATTTGTAATTATAAATTGTCGGTGAGAGTAAATTTGCAAGAGCACCTGCTTACTCATAGTGGTGATAAACTATTTGGATGTAATATTTCTAATCTAGAAATAAAATGGGTTTTCTACCATTTGCCATATCATGAGTAACACTTTTCTTGAGCTACTGGTTAAAGTATTTGGAATAACCACCAAATTTATGTATAAAATGTACAAATATGCTTTATATTTTTCTAGTTACAATCAAAAAACTAAAAGACATTTGATGACAGTTTTATTGTTGTACCCTTAATGTTTTATATTCAAAGGTTGTACTATACTAATACTAGCAATATCATCCTAATCATACAATTAAATGTAAAATACGATACAGGGCGTTTAATTTGACTTTTGTGTAAATTACCTGTATATGTGTGTGTGTGTGTGTGTGTGTGTGTGCGTGTGTGTGTGTGCGCGCGCGTGCGTGCGTGCGTGCGCGCGTGTGTGTGTGTATATATAAAATCGAATCCCTTTTCAACCGAAAAGGGTGTAAGGATTAACCTACCTCACATATATGATCAAATACCTTGTTTAACAAACGAAACAGTTGGTTTAAAAATAGGATTTGGGCAATTAAATCATCGATGGTATCATATTTCATTTTGTTTGTAATTTTAGACTGTAATGTGTATTCAGATTGAGCCATGATAGAAAGAGATGGAATGTTTACATTAATTTAATATTCTGTTTATTATTGCATTTTAGGGTTGAGTTTCTTTAGTATAATGTAACCTTGACTTACTATTTTACTTTGAAAACTAAATACTATACTTAATTTCTTATACTTAAGATTTGTACAGTGCACTGAATAAAGTAATGGGGAGTATAAATTATGGTGATATAATATTATTGATAGGTGATTTTAATGCGAAGGTGTGGCCAAACAACGAGGGGTTGGAAAAAATAATGGGTAAAGAAGGGATTTGGGGAGAGAAATTAATTTGTAATATGAGGGTAGGGGATTCAGTATTTAAACATAAAACCTGCTATAAAGTAACTTGGGTTTCGCCAAACCAGAACATGAAACCAGAACCAAATAAACCATATTTGTATATAAACCAAAAATATAGCCGACTTTTGTTAGATACCAGAAATAAGAGAGGAGCTGAGAAAAGGAAAGGAAGGAAGTAGAGAGTGATCTTTATATGATAATGTCAAAACTAGCACTACATATAGAAAAGACTAAAGAGAAAAGCAGACCCAAGTAGCATTTTTAATCATCGCTACGTACCAGCAACTACTATTAAGTTTTTGCCACTAGTTATACGCTCCTAATTGCTACGATTTTGTTACGTGACCAAAATGGGGAACAATTTTTCGTAGCAGATACGATCCAGTAACCTCTCTGGAAGTTATTCAGCTATACGTAGCGGGAACGTGGCGGTGTAGTAATTGCTACTTTCGTGGAACTTCTTTTCTCTTTGACACATCGTGTCGCGTGGTTGCTCTCCTTTACTCTTGCAACTTAGCAAATATTCTTAATGCTGCAATCGTGTCACAAAATGGATTACTATTTTATTTGTAATACGTACTTAATAATACAAAGAGCTATGAAATGTTTAATTATTTTGTCATTCCAATATACAAAAATTATAAACCATTGCAACTTTTCTGTTAAATGTGATGATGATAGATCGAAAAATAACAACGCGCCTTTAAATATATTTTTTAATAACAAATGTCTTTAATAAAATATGACAAAAATATTTATGAGTTGATACGCATGATAGAAACCATTTTTATATTATTCCTAAGGCACAATTTGGCACCAATTTGTTATTTTTATTGAAGGTTATATAGTAAAACATCTATTAACAATCATAACAAATTGCAAATTCATTAATGGCCTCCTACATTTTACACGTAAATATGGAGATGGAGTAGATTACGAAAAATCATTTTAAAGTGATTCTCATGGGTAGCAAAAATGTAAGTTTTACTTTCATTACTACTGTAAGGTTCCGTGACTTTAAAGGGCTTCAAGCAATGCTGACTGGTGGCAGGAACTTTCAGTACGACTTTAAAGTAATTATACTAACAATGGAAGCTTACAGCTGAAGTGTCGCTGATTTCAAAAATTCTTTTTTAAATAAAAGTAAATCAATAGTTAATCAAAAGTAAAAAAAATAGGGTAATACGTGTTTCTGCATTTAATCGCATACGGCTTAATAATAAATAATAAATACGCAACGTATTTACTTAGAATAAAAACGTTACTAGCAACAGACAGGGTGATCACGTGGTTAACATAGTAGATTTATACACAGTCGTCCTAGTGTTCAATTCTCACTAGGTCCGTTAATTTATTTTAAATTAGTTTTTTTTAGTAAAAATTCATCCCTGTTTGCAGTTGGTCTTTTCTTAGACTTTTAATAATTCAATAAAAATTATTACGAGTAGAAGTCGTGTATTGCCTAGATGGTAGTTGTAATTCTCTCTAATTATTATGCAGAAAATTGGAACAAGAACCTACGAATAATTTATAGAATCTTAACTATGGTAAATCACCATAAATTTAATAAAATGATTTATTTATATATATTCGAATAATTGACATAACGTTAAGTATTTATTGCTTTTTAAATTATTCCTAAAAAGTAAATCAAAAACTATAAATCTGCGAATTTACATTTTGAAATCGGCGACACGTAAACTGTAAGGTCCCCTTGTAAGTGCCAATACCGTTCCACTCTACTTAAAGGTTACTTAGAAGTAATGGAATTACATAGTTCCAATAAATAGTAGAAACAACTACATAATTATTAAAACAATCCGAACTGAAGTAATTAAACCTATAAATTTAGTTTTGTAGTTACGTAACAACTACTCAATCAAAGTTCCGATCTCAGTTGGTGCTACTTAGATGCTGCTTGGGGAATGAGAATGAAAAGGAAACAAGTAAAATATGATATAAAACAGGTCGAAGATAAAGAAATTAAGGAATAAATTTAGCAAAGCTCTGCTAGATAAAAGTAAGAATATAAAATATAATAAAGATATTGAAGATGCATGGATGACTGCAAACATGTTTTTCATAATACATGTAACAAGCACAATAGGACAAATTCAAGAACTTTCAGGAAAAAATCAAAAGAGATGAATGATAGTGTACGTGGGAATTAATTAGGGAGAGAAGAAATATTAAACATAAGATAGAAGAAACATATAACATACCGAACTACAAAAAGAACAATTTAAACGGTAAATGCCCGATTTCATGATAATTAAACAAAAAGATTATAGGTTGGCTATCAAAAGAATATATCCCATTGACAATCAAACAGAAGACACAAATTACATATCTATACCATATTTTGGCAAAATATCAGAAAAAATTGCACATATACTAAGAAAAACCAACAATTATAAAATAACATTTAAAACCAACACTAACACTTTTTCATTTTTATTTAATGCTAAAGACAGAACACATGATATCATGAAATCGGGCATTTACCGTTTAAATTGTTCTTTTTGTAGTTCGGTATATATTGGACAAACACTTCGAAATTTTGACATAAGATATAAAGACCACGTACGTCATTACAAAAATAAACATCCTGAAAAATCGAATTAAGCCAAACACCTTTTAGAACAAAATCACACAATGACTCCTCAAAATAATATTAAATTCCTACATTTTTGTAATAACAAACGCAAATTAGACATTTTAGAAGCCTTTGAGATATACAAACACAAACTCAGGGTACCTTTAATGAATGAACAACTTGAGCTCAGTAATTCTCCGTTACTGGAAGTATTAGATATTTAATTATGATTATTATTATTATTTTATCTAGTTACCTATTTTGTATCTACCTTAGCGACGTGTTTGTTTATAATTATATTACCTTTGATAATGACAGCATAGCTATCGAAACAATATTGTCAGGTTGTATTTTAATAAAACTGTGAAACTTTTAATAATCTTTATTTATTTCATGATTATGGAGTTCCACAAAATAAGGCTGGAAACAATAAACAAAAAGATATGTTAGATAATCTAATCTATCCATCAATAGGTACTGTTATTTTTAATTTATTTTATTGGATGTCTAAGATCTAAATACAGTAGTACAAAGTGCCTTTAGTAAAACCTTTATTCTTTTTTATGTTTTGTTAAAACGACCTTAATGGATAGTAATTTGTTTACATAGAAAATAATTAAATAGCATAAACAATTCGTAAAAATAAGTACTGCTACTTTTAGTACTTTTACTAAAAACTGCAGTGTAAGGGATTTGCAAATTGTTAGACCCTGACCTTGACCGAATGTTTACAAACATAATATGTACTCAAACTAAAAGTTGTCTGCCGGGTTGTTTTGATTATTTTATTATTAAATGCAGCTGTGTCCAATTATTGGTCATAATTCTTAGGAATATTTACGGTATCTACAGTGATGATTTTATTGCTTTTCACTAGAAATCGATACCCTTTATTTATTATATAGTATGTACTTTCTGGGAATCAATATTATTTTAAATAAAAAATAATAGAAAATAATACAGTACAGCATGCCCAAAAATAACACAATTGGCACGCGGCTATCAGAAACAAAAATCTAATAATCAAAACACATAATACCACTAAAAGAATACTAAAAACTAACATTAAAATTGAAATGTGTTAAAAACGTATTTATTTTATCCACGCATTATGGTTTGAATGTTCTTGTAATGACTCAGTACCTTATAGCGAAATTTCAAAAATATTTTATTTGATTTACTGTAAACAAAATTAATGCGAAAATACTTTTTTTATTCAGAGACCTGCTTGTATTACACATGGAGGTTAACGTACCTATTAAATGAATATGAAATTGTCTTACAATTACAAATCACAAAACAAAAATACCGTTTTAAAAACATAATATCTAACGAGAGGTCGTTTCCAACATGCATTGTTTATTTAACTCTGTTTATCTGTTGTTATTCTACAAAACACTTGTCCAAAATAAAGATGGGTTTATTACTTTATTACGCTACCCTTGCGGGTAGTTATTCAGATGCGGTGCCTCCACACGCCGTTGATTTTCCAATGAATATTATGCTATATAAAGTACATAATATATTAATAATAAACTACATAGGTATATAATTAAAATAAACATTTTTTAATTCTTGAACTATTGATGTATAAATTAATACATAGATGGATTCTTGGTTATTGAAGTTCTTAAATAATTATGAAAGATAATTATTAATAATGAGAGATGCAAGATTTCAAAGCAAAATACTCTCATACAGCTGTTTCGACCATATCTATTGGTCTCATCAGTGAGAGAGACATTGTTTCGAAATATTAATAAATATTAATAAATACTATTAATATTATTCCGGCTTCATATATAAGCTATAAAACGGATGGTAGATGCAGGATTTCGAAACAATGCCTCTCTCACTGATGAGACCAATAGGTATGGTCGAAACAGCTGTATGAGAGTATTTTGTTTTGAAAACTTGCATCTCTCATTATTAATAATTATCTTTCATAATTATTTAAGAACTTAAATAACCAAGAATCCATCTATGTATTAATTTATAATTAAAATAGCTATATTATGTATTCTCGTTGATCACGCCTACCATTCGTTTAAAGTTATTTTGAAAAAAGCCAACTTATGTGAGCAAAAAATCTGTGAGACTTATTAGTAATTACGAAGAAAGGCATTACTAATTATGAATCAAACGTGATTATATTAAATTATAGTTACATGTTATGATTCGATTGACATTATTATTAAGAAAAATAAAAACTCCACTGCAGTAGCATATCCTGAGCTACGGGATCCAAAAAAACTAACTTTTATAAGTAGAGCTGTTTTCTTACTTCGTGGCTAGCTGACATGATCAGAAGGTGACCGTTGATTTTTCAACGGGTATTATGCTAGTGTACTAATATAATTTATAAAATAGGAGACAAACTTCTTGTATTAAATGAAAATCTGAGTTAGATCGATTATATATAAGTTCTTATTCGGTATTAAGGAATGTACACATCCATATTTAATAGAGTAAAATATTGCCTCTTTTGAGTGGATTGTTATAAAATTTTTATATAATTTGTTTTCTATTTAGATTGGAATTTTAGAAAGTACTAAAACTTAGAGTAAAAGTATTGTAGTTTTTTTTATTCTGTGTGATTTATTTATTTATGTATTTTATTTATTTGACTGTTGTAGTATGATCAAGTCGATGTTTTGGAGTGTAATAAATTTACACTAACATTGTATTGAAGTTAAGTCTATACGAAGATACATATTAGATATTTTACTCTACATGTATTGGACTTTTAGAGTGGTGTCTAGTGCACTCGAGTGTAAGTTTTTTTACTGTATAGTGTTAAGCTTTATTAAATGTGCTTTGTAATTATTATGTAGGTATATGGTATATGCTACGGTTAATGCGGTAAATGTTTTCTCTTACTGTGTCACGCACGCTGTATCATAAATTTTCTAATACTACTGATATAACTAGGATGCTTTCAAAATGAATTAGAGATTAATACATATTATAAAACTCAGCAGCATACCTAAATACCCTTTTAATAAGAAATACGAATCGTATAAGTGAATTCAATTGTTTGCAAAATCAGTTTCTTCAAGATAAAATACAAAACACTTGAATTTTGAGATTTCAAATAAAACTGATACAATCTCATTTGTAAATTATTAACTATTATATTATTAGCACGAGTTTGGTTTTTATAAAATTTAGGATATGTTAACTATCTACGTAACATCCGTTATAAAACTACAAAAAATGAAATGATTTTAGATAAAAATGTAGATTAGATGTATACAGATTTTGGTATAAAAACCGGAATTACAATTAGATATGTTTATAGTTGCAAGCAACCCGGTAAGTAGCAACTTAAAACATACGTTGTTAGTGGAACTATTAATAAAAGAATATTTAAAACTTTTAGAGCAAAATGAATATGTTACTATTGCTTGCCTTGGTGACAGCAGTCTTTTGTTTTAATACCAACCATGACAAAGATGTACCAATACGTTTTGATCATTTTCAAGTGTATCGCGTTACTCCACGAACTAATGAACAACTAGAAATTCTTAGAGAACTTCAAGAAAACCCACAAGGATTTGACTTCTGGACGGACGTTACAAAGGTAGGAGAAACTGTGGACATCATGGTACCACCTCATCTAAAATACAATATGTTCGATGTCCTATATTTACAAAGATTAGATGCTGAATTATGGATTGAAAATGTCCAAGAGTTAGTTGATAATGAAAAATCGCAAGTATCGCCAAAGCCAGAAGAATTTGACTGGAAGAGTTATTATACCATAGAGAGTGTTAGTATATAAAATAATAGTAGTTCAAGATTAACATGAAAAATATTAAACATCTTAGATCAACGCTTGGCTGGATCATTTAGTTGGAAAATACCCAGGAGTTGTAACACCGTTAGTAGGAGGTCACTCTTATGAAGGCAGAGAAATACGCGGTGTCAAAGTTTCATTTGGACCTGGTAAGAAAGGTACTTTCATAGAAGGTGGAATACATGCACGTGAATGGATCTCTCCAGCTACAGTAACTTATATTTTAAACGAACTGTTAAGCAGTAACAATGCTACAGTACGTGCAGTAGCAGAAAGTCGTGATTGGTACTTTTTCCCATCTTTTAATCCAGATGGTTATGTTTATACACGAACAGTAAGCTCGTTTAAGGTATAACTGTTTATGTTTGCAAAACTGCAGTGATTTATAATTATAGCAAAGGTTCTGGAGAAAAACAAGGCAACCTTACGGTTCATGTGTTGGAGCCGATCCCAACCGTAATTGGGATTATCATTGGATGGATGGCGGTGCAAGCAATAATCCATGCAAAGACACGTTTGCTGGTTATTCACCATTTTCAGAAATCGAAGCAAGAACTCTTTCGCAATTTATAGAAAGTGTGGCCGATAGTTTAGATATTTATCTAGCCTTCCATTCATACGCTCAAGTATTTTTGATTCCGTTTGGACACCGTGGATTGGAAGTACCAGAAAATGATGATGAATTGGTAACCTTTACTATTTTCTCTCAATATACTTATTTCTCTTAATCTAATTTTACAATTCCTACAGCATAGAATTGGTAAAGCAGCAGCCGATAGTTTGAGTGTTAGATACGGAACTCAGTATCGTGTAGGAAATATTCCAAATTTGGTGGGAAGTAAGTATCAAAACCTTTAAAATACTGTGAGATGATTTTAAAACAACTAATTTGCAGCTGCTAGTGGAGGTAGTATCGATTGGGTATTAGGAAAGCACAGGCATATTCGTATCGTGTATGCCTACGAACTTAGAGATAAGGGTCTCTACGGATTCGCATTGCCACCAGATCAAATTATTCCTTCTGGCGAAGAGACTTTAGATTCCCTGGTTAGATTGATACATGAAGTTGACAGTTCATAAAGAAATATGTACGTAATATTTAAAATTCATGCTTAATTATTTTGTTTATGTATTTACAATTAACAAAATAGATTTTATTAATAACTTTTTTTATTCGATTTTATTTGCATCCTATATTACTTGGTTCTTAACGCTGGAAATGCATTACTTCTATTAAAGCGCAAGAAATAACAATAAGTATAATATATAGTAATAGCTATAAATGTGTATAAAACTGATAAAACATGCAAGTATGTATGATATAGCTCGCAAAGTCGCATTGCGACAAACGAGCGGGAAACTTAAATGTTTTATATAGCTACATGCAGCACCACTGGCCGCTCGTAATTTACATCTCGAAAACAAAATCAGTTGTATTAATTAAAAATATACGCAATTCGGATTTTTTTACTGCTACGTTTTAAAGGAATCTGAACAAATAGTGTTTCATCCATCGTTTTATATACAAATATTTGCAATATTTGCAAAGATAATTTAAAAACTCGAGGCAAAGTCAATTACTGCATTAATTTGTTTTCATCAGAACAACAAACAAAATAATGGTGCCAACTTAAGGCAGCGTCGTCACTTTTTTACTACTCTAGAAGCGTATAGTTTATTGATACTCTAGATAGATTTATTTATTTTTTAGTGTTTACATAGTAGTATTATTTTATTTTTACTAATAAAAAAGTAAACTTCAATGAGATTTCTGGTTAGAATAATTGTTTTTTCGTCCTTTTTTCACGTTCTTAAGTTCGGGCTAAAGGGAACAGTCAAAAGTTAATGTCTGACTTAAAAAAATAATAATAATTAATTAAAAACATAAATAATAACTAAACTGCTTTCACATGGATTCTAATAAAACTAGTATCGTTCAAGCCATTATTTGAAGCAAAACTACATACGTAATTATTTCTATTTGTCAAAATAGCACTGCTCCATAACTTTTGGTTCAGACTATCCCACCACAACTCCCTTAAGTATATGTAGGATTACTTTAAGTAAGGTCCACTTCGAAGTGATAAATAGTGGAATAACAAAAGTGAAAAACTTCGACCAGAAAATCATAAACAAGTTCTGAAAATCAAATGAATCTACATTACCCCCTGGAGGGCGTATACCACTTATTTAAGGTATTAGACGGCTTGCTTGAATTCTTTGTAGTCTGGAGTGCAAAAATTTTGACCCCAAACACCAAAATAATGCTAAAAACCCATTAAATCTGCGTTAGAGCGAGTTAGTGAAAGCAATAAAACGTGCAAATCTTTTTTGAAAATCGAAAAAGAAGCCGGAAACAGGGAGGTCTTACTTTTAATTTTAAATTTTTACAATTGAGTCAACAGTTTACCGCAAAAATAACATAAAAAAGAAGTAGAAAAATCACGCGTTGCCTAATTCCAAGGAAGATAAAACTTAAACTGCGATCTAAAAACCAAAATACTTGACCAAGAAATATTACCTATAAAAAAAAACTTATTGCACTTGCACTTACTAAGTTTGTAAGATTGCAAGCGTTAATTAACACATAAGATTTACTAGTTTTAAGAATTTTAGGCAACTACTAAATCAGAAACATTAAGTAATTAATCAGACCTAGTCTCAAATACTTACTGTAGTTGTGTCTTTTCGTTCAAGTAAAAATGTTTTCCAACACTTCTAAGTAAAAAAGGCTTTTATCCTAACGTTTATAAGCAATTAAAGTTGACGTTTATTAACTACTAAGAAAGCATTGCCTATATTAATAGCCTTGGTAGTGTAGCGGTTAGCGTGCTGGACTATCATCCAAGTGGACCAGAATCGAACCCCGGTGCCGGCAGATCTGGTTACGGTTTTTCACCGTTTTCATGATAGTGGAGTAACCTTACGTTTTTATCTCGGAACCGGTTCAAACTACTTCGATTTGAATAATTTTTTTTCTAGTCTTGTAAATATAAAATACTAAAAACTTTACAAATTAGAAATTGACGCTCAGAACGGGAAATATGGTGAAACTCGGATAACCTAATACCATAACCAAGGGGTCCCGCACCGGTTGCTCGACCATCTCAGAACAGGATAATTTTTGGTGTGTTATCACATCTATGTATTGGTAGTTCGAAGCCACTATCAATTTCCACTAAATTCCAAGGGGTCCGTGGAAGATTTTTAGGTTATTCGAGTTTCACCACATTTCCCGTTCTGAGCGTCAATTTCTAATTTGTAAAGGTTTTAGTATTTTATATTTACAAAACTTTAGAAAAAAAATTATTCAAATCGAAGTAGTTTGGATCGGTTCCGAGATAACGTTTTTTTTTTGCTTAGCGTTACTCAACTATGAGCTATAACACAAATGTGATGTGGGATTCCTAGTTTCCGAGCCTAGTACGATAGGCAATGGGTAGTAATTAATTAATAATAATAATTACTACTACAACCCATAACCTAAACCAAGGCCCCAGAAGCTATAAGCTTGTGCGGGAGAGAGGGGGCGATTATTAGTATTATGTAGGCCCAATGTGCGGTTGCAGCCGACTTATAGATGGAACAGCGCAAATCCCACATTTGTGTTACAGCTAAGGCAAACTGCAGAAAACCTTAACCAGATCTGCCAGCGCCGGGAGTCGAACCCGGGCCGCTTGTGTGAAAGTCCGGCACGCCAGACATTACACTACCAAGGCTGTTTAATAATAATATAATTAATATAATAATAATAATTATTATTATTGCAAACTATTTCCTACTAAAATCTAATATTTATCAGCGAAGTTTATTACTAATTTATCTAATCAAATTTATTCTTATCCTAAAATATATAACTCTCTTCTCGAGTAGTAATTTATAAATGGAGATGTTACAAGAAAACGTTGGTGAAGCAGTGCGTCACCTACGGATGTGACGAGCTGCCGCTGTAGCGTCGACTACTGTTACTGACAAAGCAATAGCTGTCTTCAAATGCAATTAAATAGTTTACAATAATCATGACTCTAAAATAACGGCTAAAGGCAGGCTAATTTGGACTGAAATATAAATAACAGTAAGATATGAGAAATAATTGCAATCTAAAAGAATGTTTGATTACTAAGAAGTAGTTAAGCAAATAAAAGGGGGAATAAAAGTTTTTTAAAAAAGGTTGCATAAAAGTTGATTTGATAAATAAATGAAAGATAACTAAAAAAGTGTAACAGTTCCACAAGTGTAAAAAGGCTTATATTTTATTTCAAATAAATATAATAAGAAAATTCAAAAGAAGAAAGTAAACAAGAATTAAGACGTACCAATAGTCCGGAGTGCAGTACAGGCATAGTCACACCGAAGAGAGCTGTTTGATCTGAAAATATAATCCAGCTGGTTCGACATAAAGGATGAAGAAGAAACATAAATTTTAGTTTTGAACGTTATTCAAGAGCTAATATAAAAAGGTAAAAATATTTAGGTCCAATTTACCTCAACATTTTAGCTTTGGCTGAGCATCATATCCTGGAGGAAGTTATGGAACCCCATAAGCAGTGGGCAGATTCCGGCGTGGTGATCTTTACAGACTGCAGGCTGAAAAAAGGGAAACATAAAGGATCAAAATCCAAAAATGATAATAAAGACAAAGCTAGTGTTATTCTAAAAAGAATCAAAAGTGAAATCAATTCTATAAAAGCAATTTTGAACAAGGTTAACTTACCACAAATTCTTAAAGATTCTGTAAAATTGTCAGTGATCATTTTCTTAACATAAAATAATAAAAAGTTTAATATAAATATTTCTCAATAGTAAAATTAAAAGTTACTTGAATTTAACATCTTCACTTCGGTTATTTACATTGCGAGGTTAGGTTAAGAACCAAATGTCAAATTTGACGTTTCAATGTAAATAGATATTCCCATTTATTCAAATATCGTAAAAGATAAAAGGACAAATATAGCATTAGTTCAAATATTTTTTTTAAATCAGTGAATTTCCAAAAGAACCAAGTTGAGGATTAATTGGACATTATTAAAGTCTCATAAAATAGTAAAATAATTAAAAGGTTATAGGATAATTCATTAACAATAAGTCGAACTAAGACATACGCAGTATTATGATTATGTAGTTCCACAAAGTAAGGCTGGAGACAGTAAACTCTATACGCAGTATTGTTTGTGTCGGTTTACAGATTAGAAAATCAAAAACAAAATTTCCTTTTAACAATTAAAAGTCTGCAACACTACTATATACTTAATTAACATGAACATTATAGGTATTAATTAGCCAATTAGAGAAAACGCGATTTAATGGTGATTTCTCGTCTCACTCTAAAAGTTTCCTTGTTTAATCTTTAAGATTCAAGGTTGAATGAATACATTGGGGACTTACATAGGAATAATAGTCCCTACGCCAAGTAGGTAATATGCTAGTTACATAATATCTTTTATTTCCATATATCAATTAACTTTAATACTTAAACTGCATATGTTGTAATTTATTCTACTCATATTCCATAGTATATTATAATTCATTCTAATCGTATTCCACTTAATGTTATTTAAATTACGTCAGTTCTAGAGTGCCAAGGTCCTCTTGAAACCGAGCACAAGCTAAATATTTATGGGTACACTTTAAGGTACTGAATGCAAGAACTTTGACAGGTACCGAAGTTTAATTTTCGAGTAACCAAACAAGAGTAAAACAGTCATTCTAAAATTTTAAGATTTAGCGTTTCTAAATATTTTTTGTATGGACAGAATAATGATGATTGAGTGTATTTCAAGACCTAACTTATTTCATAATCAAGATATAATTGAAATTTAATTAATAGTCCAGTGTGTATTTAACTAAATAAAGATGTTTCGACCATTTTAAAAATAATTTCTTAACAATTAATTAATTTTCGAGTCTGGTTACATTTTGTTGTTAGACATATCATGCCACGAAGAAAAAATATAGAATAGATAGTTTTTGTAGAAAATTAAAAAATAATTAAATAGCCTTGGTAGTGTAGCTGTTAGCGTGCTAGTCTCTCACTCAAGCGCACCGAGATCGAATATCGATGGGGGGATGGTTACCATGAAATAACAAAACGGTAAAATAGACATAAGAATATTAAATTATTGTTAATAAAAAGTTATAAAACAACAATAATAATTTTAATTTGCCAGGAAAAGAATAGGAAAATTAGAAAAGCAAATGTTTCAAGTTGAAAATCTTAATATTTTATAATTAATGCATGCAAGATTATAGCCCACTTGATGTTTATGCCTTCGGAGATTTAAAACAGTGGCGTTTTAAAAGACGGCCATCAACGGTCTTTGGAAAATTTTTAATGAAGAATCGAATGCTATTACGATTGATACTATTCATAAAGTTTTTAAATCTTGGAAAAAAGATTGAGAGCTGTTTTGAAAGCAAATGTACAACATATTGAACAAACCAAAAATTAATTCATAGACGTAAATTGTAACCGTAATCTGCCGTAAGTTGCCTAAGCCTCTGCACATACGCAGAATTTGATTTAATCTGATTTGGGTATCTGATAATGAAGATTAATAATGTTTGTGCCTTAAATGCAACTACTATTTTCATTACATTTAACAGTTATTACATAATGATTATTTGGTTGGTTTGAAAACCTACTGTAAATAACATACTTTGGGGCCCTGGTCGAAGCCCCACCCCGCCGGTCCGGAACAGTGGTTGGTTTCTCTAGGTGCAGATTTATTATATTATTTGGTAGAATGCAACCTCCACGGTGGTAATAAACCATGCATACATCGTGTAAGAGGTCCCTCTCACCATTATTTGTGTACACATGTTTGATTTATTTATTTTAAATGTGATATATTTATTGTTCTGTGCCTATTGTCCTTTCTTGCTTGTCTAGGTATCTGGGTATGTGCTCTTAGCTTGAAGCTATGATGTATTTACCCTGGGTTAGCATATTTTCAAGGAGGTTTTTACAAAACTAAGCGTTTATTATCAGTCAGGGTAAATATGTCCCTCCTACGTTCAAGGTTAAAAATAAATTAATAACATACTACAATCATATTAACTGTTTTTTATTTGTGTTTATTTCTCTTCTCCCGTTCTTATGAAGTAAATCAATCGTTATCACAACGTAAGATCAAGTTTGTTTTTTGTGTTATGTTTTAGAAGTATAAAATATGTCATTTGTAAGGTTGGTATTGCTGTGCGAACTTCATTTTTGTTAAATATTTAGAACACGCGGGAAAAGTAATCTGGACCATGATCGTCTCGTGGACTCTGGGATACTACAACTTCTACGTGAATTAACTTTTCTTAACGTTGAAAAGTGTTATTAAAATAATTCTTCATTCAAAAACACAAAAGACGGAGTCCAAGTTACAGCATGAACAGTTTACTGTTAAGTACAATAAATATTTTTTCGTTGTTAATTATACAATATGCACTTGCATAATAACCTAAACACTATACAGTTTTAACATTAAACTGGTAATGAAGTTCAGAAAGCCTAGGTAAGCAACATCACTGGATGCCAGCTTTGAACCTCCCGAACTGTCGTTGCAACTCGAACTGGTGTATCCCGCAAAGTTGCGGTGTTTATATACCATTTCTGTGTTGCATTAGCATACAGTAATTTGAATACATTAGAATAATATTACGATAAGATTCTGAATACAGAATATATTAAGAGCGTTATCTTGTAGGTAGCGATAAGGTTTATACGTCGTCTTATATGACTGCATACCGTTATAATGTTATTTAAAATTATAAAAACTCTTAACCAGCTTAACTCTTTTTCCTTTATAAACTGTAACATGAGCTTCTTAAGAATAAAATGAAAATAATAAGTAACTAGAAGAATGTAAAAATCTCATAAAATATTTTTCTTGTACCTAAAAAATAATAATAATAACTGACTCGTCTCGTCTAGCCGACTACCTGGATTATTCGCTTAGTATTCTTTAAAATCCTACCATAGATCTCTCTTGAAAAATACAATCTGTCAATTGTATGGTCTAAACTATTTTAATAAAAAGGCGTTTGCGAATTAGTTTTACTATAAATACTAACCATAATTCTTCTTTGACTCACTGATGTAAAATAAATCAAGAAATCTATTTGCTGTTTTATTAATTTTAATTGTAACGCGGATGAATATGCTGGCTTGATTTTAAAGGATGAAAGTAACAGTTAGGACGTACCTAAAATATAATTTAAAACGTATATTAATTTTTTTATAATTTAGTGGGGCCCAAAATCTCTCGCAGTCTGTTTAATTTGTTTCATAGTAATTAATATCCTTGTAAAATCTAATTGAGAAAAAAATCTTTTTAGCTGTTGAAAAAAGCTGTAACGTGTTGAAAATCTGGATACGCATTTAATAAAAATAATCCGACTACGGCCCTGTATCATAGGATATTCTGGCTGGGTTAGGTTTGAATTCAATTTCCACGCTAAACTTAGGTGCTCTTCAAGTATTTGCACACAGCTGCAGGGTAATGAAACTTTAAAGCAAACAGTAACATTAAAATAGTGTTTATTTCGCTTTATTCGGTCAAAATACTGCCTCTACACGAAAATTTATGGTAACCCCATCAATTAATAACGATGTCAGGCTTCGTTGCGGCTAAATAGTTCGAACAATATTTAGATAATTTATGTGTCCGCTGCACACAATACCTCAGAACAATAATAAAGAGTAATATGATAAAACCTACCTATTATCTAGTAAGGTAACCTTGTTGTAATATTATCTAATGTAATAATAATATAATGGAAGTCGGTTCCAATCTGGCTCGCTTCCGCACTTGAAATTCTCTAATTCCTGATTGCAATATAAAAAGATACTTTGGAAACTAGCACCAATGAAGCTGAAAATAATCAGTATAAGTAAGAGATCTCAGCCGGAGCTATAAAGTTTGGAGTAAGTATCTTCATTAAGTATCGAGTAAATATCACAGTAAGTATCGAGTTTGTCTTAGAAGAATATTAAGTAAATACGAATCTGCGCCATTTCATTTTGTTTGTTTAGTTGTTTCATTTTGTTTAAAAGAAATTAGATTTATTACAATTGACGGTCCAATCGTGGAACTTTTGTTTTGTGAGTGCCTACCCAAGTAGAGATATTACATGAAAATTACGTAAAATTTACGTGCCTGAAATTACATACCCAGAATTTCAAAAAAAGAACGGCACGTAAAAATTATGTAATTTTTACGTGCCATACAGATGAAATGTCCGTCTTTTTTGCATTCTTTTTACGTGTCAAAGTGATGTACATAGATGATAAAAAAAAGACGTATTTATTACGTGCCATCGGGCATAGGTTTTTTTTCGTTTTACAATTAATAGCAGTGCACAGCAAAAATACACCGTACATCTGTTCTTGAAAATCTAAGCATGGATTCCAATAGTTCTTTGATGCTGAATGTAAATTGATTTACTAAACTGTCCAATTCATCGATTTTTTAGATATAATGGCTAAAAGTGGTTTGTTTAGCTAATACAAACGAATAGATCTCAGTAACAGTATGGTGTAAAAATTCAAAGATAGCAAAAAACCAAGTTTATGGCTTATAAATAAACACTATTCATTAATTTTGATGGACATAATAATATTATAAACCAGATGCTGTTTAATTGCTCGACGCCCGAACGTGCGGCGTGTTATTATGACGATAATTATTTTGACGAAAATACCGATTTATGTTTTTAATAAAAATAAAATAAATTCTTCACAAGTATTTGTTACAAATCTTTTATAATTTTACTAGTATTTGAAAATAATAAATTTGTAATGCAATGGCAATATGCAGCAACTTAACTACTCTGACATTTCATATTGTAATGTTTTTAAAAATTAATAATTTGTGTTTTTTATAAGGAATCAACTTTATTTTTCACTGTATTACATGATATCTATAAGATCAATGAGATAGTGCATTTTGATAAACAAATTCGGACAACTTCAAAAAACTATAAGAATTACCACTTCAAAGGCAGATATAGGGTTCATTTTTGTCGTAAGTGAATTAAATGATTTAGAATTTCTCAAATAAATAGCAAAAAAGCAAATGTGCAAAATAGTTTATTTTAAAAAAGTGATTACAATTTAAACTAACGTAACAAGAACTAAAAGTAAATAAATGTTTATACAATAATACAGTAATTAATATTTTACAATAACGTATTAAAAAGGCAGAGAATATATTAAAGAGGTAGGCATCAGTGTTAAATTATTACCACGTAAATTGATCCCCGTTACCTTATCTTGCAAAATGTACACCTTATGAAAAAAGGTTAAATAAGTAAATACCAAAGTTGGTTGGTAGAAAACAAATTTAAATGGATAATATTTCTGTATAATAGTATATGACCCCTATATATCTTACGATTTTCAGATTATCGTAATATAAAAACAATAAATTTAGTAAAAACGTTGATTTAATTATTTATAAGCGTCATGTATTAGTGTAAGTTCTTATTATAGTTAAATGTAACTTGAAGTATGCAAATTTATTTTTTAGAAAGTTGCATTTGCAGTTGCATCAAAAAAGAATTGAAGATACTAGATTTACTCAAAACGTGTAGGAAATTCTGATGTTTATGTATTAACCACAAATACTTAAAGTTAAGTGTAGAATCGCAAGTCTTAAAAATATATAGGGAATTCCATTTAAAATGAAAAAAGGTGATAGTATTAGTACAAAAATATTATAAATTTAAAATTGTTTTATACCAGTCAACTTTGGTATTTAACTTATTTCCTGTTTTCCAAAATACGGTACAGGGCCATCTTACGTGAGCTACCCCGTAGTATGTAGGTAATTTTATTAGATTAAACATCTTCCAAGGTCATATCTACAATCCCTGCTTTCTTTTTACCTTCACGTCGTGCAGCTACTCTAGTTGCGCCTTCCTGGATTCTGAAATCAAAAACCATTCTGTTTAGCAATGTTTTTGTACAAATATTTACCTAAAAAGTATACTTTTTAGATTCTGAATCGTTTTTTTTAATCCTTCCGGGAGCTTTCGGTAAGTAAGCTGTAATGGCCAAACGTACGTTCATCTCAGTGTCGTCCGTAATTGTTGTCTCCTTTTTGTGAAGTGCATCTGAAAAAGATTTATTAATGTGGTTTCAGATAAGTCGGCATTATGTAAAATGTCATCAGATAGTATACAGTGCGGGATTAATGTATGGAATATTAAAAAAAAAGCGAACTCAACCGGTTTTTTTAAAAACGTTTTAGTAATCGTGTGTTTTATTTGTTAGCTTTAATATCCTTTTATTTTGTGAGAGTTTTAGGAGCAGGTAAAGTTATCCAGATTGGGCCGACCTCAACAACCCCAGCAGTTCCCTGGATTATCTTTTCCCCACTAGCAGTTACCCAAATTCGTGGAGCATACCACGTTAAAATAACTATCGCCCGACAGTATCGTCGATCACCGAAAGCCACACAAGCGTATGTAAACGGTCCCCTTACAACTTTGGTGCACGAGCAGAGACGGCTAACGAGACGCCCCAGGGGCACCCCGAACCGCCTTACAATGCTTTAGCCACGCCCGCCAGTTTTGCGTAAGATCCTGGTCTTTCGTAAGATTAGTCCATTTTTAAATACGCCCCAATTGACTTTATACACCCGCCGCAAAGAGCGTTGTATATTCGCAATTACGCCTTGAACCTTATAAACTTATTTAGTAAATTGTTTTTATTCTTTTTATATTCTCATGTTCCTTTACAAAATTAATATGTAATTTATTTTGTAAAAAAAACATAAAAAATAGACAAAAGAAATCATTTTTATATTTAAAGAGAGATGAATAAGCTAATGGTTATGCAAAGCGTTTCGCTAATAATTAGTTCGATAAGATACATTATAGGTGGCGCCAGTACTGGTGTGCAAAATTTTTAACTTTGTTGTTCTTCTGTTGTGGGCGTTGGACATTTAGACAATAATGGTGTTGAGTTGGATGTCACGTACAGTAGCAAGCTGTGGTTTGTCTTATATTGGTGCCTGCGATCTATCTAACAAATAATACTTGACGTAGCCGGCACCAGTTTGAAATAATTTAAATAAAAACTTGTGTTATGCCACAACCACCCACCTATAAGTTCTGATATAATATTTATAGCAAAAGAGGATAAAACTAGCAAAGATAATTTCATGTAGAAAATACAGATCAAATATGTCCATCAATACAAATTAACTATTTGTTTGTAGTTGGCGACCAACATAACAAGCTGCAATCGGCAACAAAATAAAGGATACTACACCAAAGATGTAATACATGTACTTGTAAATTTCTTTATATAAGGCAATATTTAATTTATTTGTGCTTTAAACATTCATGTAATGTAAACACTTTAAAAGCAAAATGAATACAAATATACAGCAAGGGAAGCTTACTCAAGGAAGTGAGAAACCATATGCATGTAATATATGTAATTCTAAATTCTCACGAAAACGAAATTTACAACAGCATCTGTTCACTCATAGTGGCGAGAAACCATTTGCATGTAATATTTGTAATTATAAATGCTCAGAAAAAGGAAGTTTGAAAAAGCACCTGATCACTCATAGTGGCGAGAAACCATTTGCATGTAATATTTGTAATTATAAATGTTCACAAAAAGGAAGTTTAAAGCAGCACCTGCTCACTCATAGTGGTGAGAAACCATTTGCATGTAATATTTGTAATTATAAATGCTCAGAAAAAGGAAGTTTGAAAAAGCACCTGATCACTCATAGTGGCGAGAAACCATTTGCATGTAATATTTGTAATTATAAATGCTCAGAAAAAGGAAGTTTGAAAAAGCACCTGTTCACTCATAGTGGCGAGAAACCATTTGCATGTAATATTTGTAATTATAAATGCTCAGTAAGAGGAAGTTTGAAAAAGCACCTGATCACTCATAGTGGTGAGAAACCATTTGCATGTAATATTTGTAATTATAAATCCTCACATAAAGGAAATTTACAACAGCACCTGGTCACTCATAGCGGCGAGAAACTATTTGAATGTAATATTTGTAATTATAAATTCTCACGAAAAGTAAGTTTACAGCAGCATCTGTTTACTCATAGTGGCGAGAAACTATTTGCATGTAATATTTGTAATTATAAATCGTCACGAAAAGGAAGTTTGAAAAAGCACCTGATCACTCATAGTGGTGAGAAACCATTTGCATGTAATATTTGTGATTATAAATTCTCACGAAAAGAAAATTTACAACAGCATCTGTTCACTCATAGTGGCGAGAAACCATTTGCATGTAATATTTGTAATTATAAATGCTCAGAAAAAGGAAGTTTGAAAAAGCACCTGATCACACATAGTGGTGAGAAACCATTTGCATGTAATATTTGTAATTATAAATTCTCACGAAAGGGAAATTTACAACGGCACCTGGTCACTCATAGTGGCGAGAAACTATTTGAATGTAATATTTGTAATTATAAATTCTCACGAAAAGGAAATTTACAACAGCACCTGGTCACTCATAGTGGCGAAAAACTATTTGAATGTAATATTTGTAATTATAAATTCTCACGAAAAGTAAGTTTGCAACAGCACCTGCTCACTCATAGTGGTGAGAAACCATTTGAATGTGATATTTGTAATTATAAATTCGCACGAAAAGGAAATTTACAACAGCATCTGCTCACTCATACTGGCGAGAAACCATTTCGATGCAATATTTGTAATTATAAATGCTCAGAAAAAGGAAGTTTGAAAAGGCACCTGCTCACTCATAGTGGTGAGAATCCATTTGGATGCGATATTTGTAATTATAAATGCCCAGAAAAAGGAAGTTTCAAAAACCACCTGCTCACACATAGTGGCGACAAACCATTTGCATGTAATATTTGTAACTATAAATGTTTACAAAAAGGAAGATTAAAGCAGCACCTGCTCACTCATAGTGGTGAGAAACCATTTGGATGCGATATTTGTAATTATACATGCTTGGTAAAAGGAAATTTGAAAAATCACCTGCTCATTCATAGTGGTGAGAAGCCATTTGGATGTAATATTTGTAACTATAAATGCTCACACAAAGGAAATTTGCAAAAGCACCTGCTCACTCATAGTAGTGAGAAACCATTTGCATGTAATATTTGTAATTATAAATGCTCACAAAAACGAAGTTTACTACAGCACGTGCTTACTCATAGTGGTGAGAAACCATTTGGATGTGTTATGTGTAAATAAATTGTAATAAATGCTCCCGAAAAGATAGTTTGCTTATGGGTAAGCAAAGAGGTGAGAAATATTTGTAATTATAAATTGTTGGCGAAAGAAAAAAATTTGCAAGAGCACCTGCTTACTCGTAGTGGTGATAAACTATTTGGATGTAATATTTCTAATCTATGGGTTTCCTAATAAAATGGGTTTTCTACCATTTGCCATCTCAAGAGTAACACTTTGCTTGAGCTACTGATTAAAGTAATTGGAATAACTACCGAATTTATTATAAAATGTACAAATATCCAACTTTATAGTTTTCTAGTTACAATAAAAACTAAAACACATTTGATGACAGTTTTATTGTTGTACCCCTAAAGTTTTATATTTAAAGGTTGTACCATACAAATAGTAGCAATATTATCCTAATCATATAATTAAATGTAAAATACAATAGAGCGTTTCACTTGACTTTCTTGTAAATTTAATATATGATAGTACTCGTCAATAGAAACAAAAAAGCGCTGTGCCATTTTTGATCTTAAGCACATCAAAAAAATTTGAAAAAAGCAATTTTTTGGTAACTCCTGGAACGCATCGTGACCAACCTCACACACACACACAGATATATATATATATATATATATATATGTGTGTGTGTGTGTGTGTGTGTGTGTGTGTGTGTGTGTGTGTGTGTGTGTGTGTGTGTGTGTGTGTGTGTGTGTGTGTGTGTGTGTGTGTGTGTGCGCGCGCGTGAGGTTGGTCACGATGCGTTCCAGGAGTTAGTTAGTTTAGGAAAATAAAAATAATAAATAATACACATATATTCTTTAATTTTCCCTTAACTAGCTCAGGTTTTGTTCGGTGGAACATAAATTATTTGAATTTCGAGACTCTTATATTCTTTTATGCCTGGAAACAAGAATTGGCAGTGATATAAATTATAAAACATAAATTGTAAGCACTTATGCTTCTGCAAGCTGGACACCTGTAACTGTAATCTGACTTGGAAAAAGAAAAATGCTGTATGCTTGTATTAGCATCAATTAAACACATACGTTAATTGAAAAATAAAAAACCTTTATTCAAAAATAAAATGAAATTCAGAAAAGTCAATAATAAAAAAAATATAAATTTACAATTTTAAATTGAGAATAAATCCCCAGTTTGCTCAAACGTTAATAAAGGTCGTATTTAACTGACATGGGATTAAATACAGTTATTCGTAGTTATACGTTATTCGTTTATTCGAACAAACTAACACAAATAATTATTTATAAGTAACAAAAAATGTTATTCAAACTAAATAAATCTTAATAAAAAACAAATATGACTTGTTTTCTTCAAATTGATAAATTAAAACAAATTCTTAAAAAGAATTTAAAAGAAATTGAACCAATTAAATTTTTAATTCCCTAAGATGAACTTTACAACTTAGTAATTTCCTTTAATGAACAAGGAACAATTATATTTGAAACCAAGCGATACGACGCGACGCTCATGACGCCATAATCCAAAACATGTGATTTTAATCTTCACTAATCCCAGATCTGATATCAACTGGTAGATCTTTAATCACTGATCAAAAAACTATTAGACATATATGGTCCCCAAATGAGTAATAAAGGAGATATGGTCGAAAAACACTTAACGATGACGATTCTCGTACAATACAAATTTACATACATAATTCAACAAATTAAGAGTTCATCTTTACAAATTAGCTAAATGATTAATCAATGTGAGTGATACAATTATTTTATACATACACAAATTTTACAATTTCATACAAACATGATTTTATTACAGTACAAACAACAATATACACCAAAAGATGCTTTCACAAACCACAGCTTGGAAATAACTTCTACGTTAATGAATTTGTGCCTAAAATGTCCAGTGTGCAGTACTTAAGACACACATATAAAAACAATGACAATAAAAACCAGGATAAAGGCTATAAGAGTGCGTTTTCACGAACTAAGAGGATCTCAATACCTCCATAATTTGTAATGACCAGAATCTTATTATATGAATTCAAAATTTAATTATGTTACATCAATCATAACAAGATTAATCTACTTAATCTATTTACAGGAAAATAACCGTGTAAACTTGAGCTGGCCTCAAAGAATGACAAAGAATATGCTTAACGCTGCATGATCGTAACTGGAAATTTTAAGTATGAAAATAACTCCCTGGCAAGTGGGAAAACTGGCCTAAAGTGTAACTTAGGTTGCCTAAACATGATTGTGATCAAATAGTCTATCTAAATCATATCCTTTTTATTTATAAAAGTAATTTATTTATGTGCATGTGATTATTAGGAAAGTAAGGTTATATTTGCATGAAATCTATAACCATAAGTTATTACTTTAAACCTTGATGAATCTAACTAAAGTCCTAACTATGGTCTTTACTGATTATGTGCCCATGGCATAACCTGCCCCTCTTTTAAATTGAGAACCGATACGAAATATTCATTTTTACGTTTCCGAACATCATTTATGAAATTTTCAAACACGGTGATACATCACCTCAATAATCCCCCAAGAATGAAATGAAATTTGTGAAATTGCACGATTTTAGAAATTTTATTTTATTTCTGACATTGAAAATTTTATTCGCGCGAGACATTATATGACTAAATTATTTATTTATGAAATCTGTTCGGAATAGATTTGTATATTGCCATTTAAATATGATGTTTCATAAGTTGTGTCCCCACGTTTCCTAACTATTCTGAATGATAGTTGGAAGTGTTTAAACATTTCTTTAATGTAACGTTCTAAGTTCGCTTTTAAGAACACCTTCTGGTTCCATATCAATTGTTTAAATATTTCTTTGACATATCGTTCTATATTCATTTTCGAAAACATCTTCTTGTTCCATGGTTTAAATAAAATGACATCCACATTCTGTGGACTTTCATGTTGATGCTTTGTTTTTATATTTATCTTCCTAGCATCCAGGGAAAATCTTATCGATTCATCACTTCTCTTCTCAACGACAATTGGTTTGACGTAACATGTTTTTGATTTTTCAATAATATTATTTTCTAACGTAACGGATATCTCTTGTGTTACTTGTTCACGATGTGCAAAAGGAATAGGGTATATTTTCACCTTATAAGGCTCTTGATCTATTAATTCTAATTCATGTTTCTGTGTTGTGCTGGGTTCATCATTTATTAATTGAATGTTTTCTTCAATAATTTTATTTATATGCTCTTTGTATGGCTTGGCTTGGTTTCCGATTTGTTCCTCCACTAATAATTCATTTTTACATATGTGGTTGCACATATTTTGTGTCAACCATTCAATCTTGTCACCCTGAACATCAATAAACTTCTCTTCTTCATTAATAATAATCTTCAACTCATCTATGAGATCCATACTCATAATAAAATCATTTGATAATCTTGGAACCAAATACCATTGTGTATGATAAATTTTATCCCCCAGCTTCACGTCTATGTGAACCAATTCATTAATAATATCAATCTTCTTACTGGTGGCGGCAATAACCTCAATTTTATTTACCCTAACAACTTTATCTTTAAATAATTCCATGTTATTATTTATTAAATCTTCATTCATAAAAGATATTTCTGACTTCATATTTATTAGAGTTTTATAATGTTTATTATCAAAACCAATATTTATAGATGGTAACTCGTGTTTGTCGTTAAGTTCTTCTTTTTCTTTTTCTAACTTTTGTATTTCTTTTTCTTTCTCATGTTCTTCTTCCTGTTTTTGTGTTAACATAACCTTTTCATTCATTGACTCAACAATCAATTCTTTAATTTTATTTTTGTGTTCTTTCTCTTGTTTTGAACACTCTTCTTTTTCTTTCTGTAAGCGCTCCTCTTTTTCTATCTTTTCTTGTTGTAAACGCTCTTGCATTTCTTTCTGGCGCCTTTCTTTTTCTTCCTTCTCTTTCTGTAAGCGCTCTTCTTCACTTTCTTTTTCTAACCTTTGTTTTGTTTTTTTATCTAATATTTCAGGTGTTATTCCACAGAGTGCACACCAATCTGCCTTCATTTTTCTTCTAGATTCTTCACTACTTCGCTCCTTTTCTTCCTGACGTTCCTCCCATTCTTTTAATAATTTCTTTTGAAATTCATCCTGTTTCGATAATAAAAATTCTTGTCTGTTTCTTTCTTTAATTAATTCACATATTTGTTTATTTATTTGGTCCTCTACCTCATATTTTTCTCTTAATTGTTTAAATGTTTTTGGCGGCTTTTCTTTATATAATTGTCTTTGTTCTTGATAAACTTTCTCTAGTTTATCTATTTCTTGTTTTAAATTTTGTATCTTTATTTTTACTTGTTCTTGCCTTTCCTTTTCTTCAACTTCTATTAATTCCTTGGCTCCAGACATTTTTGGTTTTTCTAAAATATTCTTCACAGATGTCATAAAATTTAAGAAAATAAATTTGGGGATAGGATTCAATAAAAATTAATTTTATATAACTCGCCACACGTTATTGGCGATATAAACTATATGCAAAATTAATAAATTTTAAAAATAAGCTTTAATAAAATTTTAATTTTATAAAACTTGCCACACGCTGTTGGGCGCCATTAAATATAAAACGCCCTATTTATAAAACGCCCCACGTTGGCAGCGACATAAAATATAAAAACATAAAATATTTAATTACGACACTCTTATAAACTTTTTCTGGTTGGAAACAAGAATTGGCAGTGATATAAATTATAAAACATAAATTGTAAGCACTTATGCTTCTGCAAGCTGGACACCTGTAACTGTAATCTGACTTGGAAAGAGAAAAATGCTGTATGCTTGTATTAGCATCAATTAAACACATACGTTAATTGAAAAATATAAAACCTTTATTCAAAAACAAAATGAAATTCAGAAAAGTCAATAATAAAAAAAAATATAAATTTACAATTTTAAATTGAGAATAAATCCCCAGTTTGCTCAAACGTTAATAAAGGTCGTATTTAACTGACATGGGATTAAATACAGTTATTCGTTTGAACAAACTAACACAAATAATTATTTATAAGTAACAAAAAATGTTATTCAAACTAAATAAATCTTAATAAAAAACAAATATGACTTGTTTTCTTCAAATTGATAAATTAAAACAAATTCTTAAAAAGAATTTAAAAGAAATTGAACCAATTAAATTTTTAATTCCCTAAGATGAACTTTACAACTTAGTAATTTCCTTTAATGAACAAGGAACAATTATATTTGAAACCAACCTTGTATCTTCATATAGTTTCCTTTATCCAAATATTAAATCAATTGGCAAGACTGCTGTATAACACTACAGCTGATTGTTCAAAATATATCAATGCGTCGATCGATAAACACAAAATAAATCCACTTTTATTTAATTATTAACCGAAGAAATTAAATACACGAAGAAAAACTTTCACTTCTATTTATATGCGTTGGATAATAATAATACTTCTTTAAAATTCAGGTAAACACCTTTATTTCAATTTATTTTCACTATTGAACTTTGTTGATTTTAATGACACATGTCATCAACATATGATTTGTATTTATAACCTCAAATTTTACAGATTTTTAAACTGGAGTCAAACGTCGATTGTTTCAATGCAATATTCTGACTGACTTCGATTGAAAATGCAGCGGTTTATATACGAAATGCCATAACAAATGAACTCTATGACAGTTTTGAAAAATAAAAGCGAAACGACGCGACGCTCATGACGTCATAATCCAAAACATGTGATTTTAATCTTCACTAATCCCAGATCTGATATTATCAACTGGTAGATCTTTAAACACTGATCAAAAAACTATTAGACATATATGGTCCCCAAATGAGTAATAAAGGAGATATGGTCGAAAAACACTTAACGATGACGATTCTCGTACAATACAAATTTACATACATAATTCAACAAATTAAGAGTTCATCTTTACAAATTAGCTAAATGAATAATCAATGTGAGTGATGGACCACAGCTTGGAAATAACTTCTACGTTAATGAATTTGTGCCTAAAATGTCCAGTGTGCAGTGCTTAAGACACACATATAAAAACAATGACAATAAAAACCAGGATAAAGGCTATAAGAGTGCGTTTTCGCGAACTAAGAGAATCTCAATACCTCCATAATTTGTAATGACCAGAATCTTATTATATGAATTTAAAATTTAATTATGTTACATCAATCATAACAAGATTAATCTACTTAATCTATTTACAGGAAAATAACCGTGTAAACTTGAGCTGGCCTCAAAGAATGACAAAGAATATGCTTAACGCTGCATGATCGTAACTGGAAATTTTAAATATGAAAATAACTTTCCCTGGCAAGTGGGAAAACTGGCCTAAAGTGTAACTTAGGTTGCCTAAACATGATTGTGATCAAATAGTCTATCTAAATCATATCCTTTTTATTTATAAAAGTAATTCATTTATGTGCATGTGATTATTAGAAAAGTAAGGTTATATTTGCATGAAATCTATAACCATAAGTTATTACTTTAAACCTTGATGAATCTAACTAAAGTCCTAACTATGGTCTTTACTGATTATGTGCCCATGGCATAACCTGCCCCTCATTTAAATTGAGAACCGATACGAAATATTCATTTTTACGTTTCAATTTTCAAACACGGTGATACGATGATATATATATATATATATATATATATATATATATATATATATATATATATATATATATATTGAGGTGATATCGTTTCACCGTTTTAAAAATTTCATTGATGAGGTTCGGAAATGTTAAAATGAATATTTCGTATCGGTTCTTAATTTAAATAAGGGGCAGGTTATGTCTTGGGCACATAATCAGTAAAGATCATAGTTAGGACTTTAGTTAGATTCATCAAGGTTTAAAGCAATAACTTATGGTTATAGATTTCATGCAAATATAACCTTACTTTTCTAATAATCACATGCACATATAAATAAATTACATTTATAAATAAAAAGGATATGATTTAGATAGACTGTTTGATCACAATCATGTATAGGCAACCTAAGTTACACTTTAAGTCACGGTTCCCACTTGCCAGGGAAAGTTATTTTCTTATTTAAAATTTCCAGTTACAATCATGCAGTGTTAAACATATTCTTTGACATTTTTTGAGGCCAGCTCAAGTTTACACGGTTACTTTCCTGTAAATAGATTAAGAAGATTAATCTTGTTATGATTGATATAACATAATTAAATTTTGGATTCATATAATAAGATTCTGGTCATTACAAATTATGGAGGTATTGAAATCCTCTTGGTTCGCGAAAACGCACTCTTATAGCCTTTATCCTGGTTTTTATTGTCATTGTTTTTATATGTGTGTCTTAAGCACTGCACACTGGACATTTTAGGCACAAATTCATTAACGTAGAAGTTATTTCCAAGCTGTGGTTTGTGAAAGCATCTTTTGGTGTATATTGTTGTTTGTACTGTAATAAAATCATGTTTGTATGAAATTGTAAAAATATTTCTATGTATAAGATAATTGTATCACTCACATTGATTATTCATTTAGCTAATTTGTAAAGATGAACTCTTAATTTGTTGAATTATGTATGTAAATTTGTATTGTATGAGCATCGTCATCGTTAAGTGTTTTTCGACCATATCTCCTTTATTACTCATTTGGGGATCATATATGTATAATAGTTTTTTGATCAGTGTTTAAAGATCTACCAATTGATAATATCAGATCTGGGATTAGCGTTAATTCCAAACACATGTTTTAGTTAATGACGTCACGAGCGTCGCGTCGTTTCGCTTTTATTTTTCGAAACTGTCATAGAGTTCATTTGTTATGGCATTTCGTATATAAGCCGCTGCTTTTTCCAACAAAATCAGTCACAAAATATTCAAGGCAGAAACCACGTTTGACTCCAGTTTAAAATCTGCAAAAATTTGAGGTTATATGTACAATCACATGTTGTTGACATGTGTCAGTTGAAATAAACATTATTGAAAATAAAAGCAAAGGTGTTTACCTGAAGTTTATTTAAGAGTTAATTAGCATTGTGCTATAAATATAATTAAAAGTGAAAGTATTTCTTCGTTTATTATAATTTAAATATAAGTGAATTATTTGTGTTCATCGATCAACGCATCGATTATATATTTTCATAAACAACAGTCAGCTGTTAGTTACATTTACAGCAGTCTTGCCAATTTGGTAAATGGTTTAAAAAAGGAAACTGTATGGAAAATACAAGGTTGGTTTAAAAATACTTGTTCTTGTAAATAAAAAAGAAAAATAAATACTAAGTTGTAAAGTTCATCTTAGGGAATTAAAGATTTAATTGATTCAATTTCTTTTAAATTCTCCTTAAGAATTTGTTTAATTTTTCAATACAAAGAAAACAAGTCATATTTATTTTAATAAAGATTTATTTAGTTTGAATAACATTTTTAGTTACTTATAATTAATTATTTTGTTGGTTTGTTCAAACGGATAACTGTATTTAAGCCTATGTCAGTTAAATACGACTTTCCTTAACGTTTAAGCAAACTACAGGATTTATTCCTAATTACATTTGTAAATTTATATTTTCTTTTCCATTGACTTTTCTTTTCTGATTAATTTTTGTTTTTGAATAAAGGTTTTATGTTTTTCAATTAACGTATGTGTTTAATTGATGCTAATACAATCATACAGCATTATTTTCTTTTTCCATTTCAGAGTACAGTTACAGGTGTCCAGCTTGCAGAAGCATAAGTGCTTACAATTTATGTTTTATAATTTATGTCACTGCCAATTCTTGTTTCCAGGCATAAAAGAATATAAGAGTCTCGAAAGTAAAATATTTTATGTTTCACCGAACAAACCTGAGCTAGTTAAAGGGAGGTAAAGAATATATGTGGGATTATTATTTTTATTATTTTTTATTTGGGGATCATCGCAATATATATATATATATATATATATATATATATATATATATATATATATATATATATTGCAGTGATATCTCATTTAAAAAATATAGTATTTTATTTTGCCCCACATTATTTTTTATTTGGGGATCATCGCAATATATATATATATATATATATATATATATATATATATATATATATATATATATATATATATATATATATATATATTCATATAATAAGATTCTGGTCATTACAAATTATGGAGGTATTGAAATCCTCTTGGTTCGCGAAAACGCACTCTTATAGCCTTTATCCTGGTTTTTATTGTCATTGTTTTTATATGTGTGTCTTAAGCACTGCACACTGGACATTTTAGGCACAAATTCATTAACGTAGAAGTTATTTCCAAGCTGTGGTTTGTGAAAGCATCTTTTGGTGTATATTGTTTGTACTGTAATAAAATCATGTTTGTATGAAATTGTAAAAATATTTCTATGTATAAGATAATTGTATCACTCACATTGATTATTCATTTAGCTAATTTGTAAAGATGAACTCTTAATTTGTTGAATTATGTATGTAAATTTGTATTGTATGAGCATCGTCATCGTTAAGTGTTTTTCGACCATATCTCCTTTATTACTCATTTGGGGATCATATATGTATAATAGTTTTTTGATCAGTGTTTAAAGATCTACCAATTGATAATATCAGATCTGGGATTAGCGTTAATTCCAAACACATGTTTTAGTTAATGACGTCACGAGCGTCGCGTCGTTTCGCTTTTATTTTTCGAAACTGTCATAGAGTTCATTTGTTATGGCATTTCGTATATAAGCCGCTGCTTTTTCCAACAAAATCAGTCACAAAATATTCAAGGCAGAAACCACTTTCCTTAACGTTTAAGCAAACTACAGGATTTATTCCTAATTACATTTGTAAATTTATATTTTCTTTTCCATTGACTTTTCTTTTCTGATTAATTTTTGTTTTTGAATAAAGGTTTTATGTTTTTCAATTAACGTATGTGTTTAATTGATGCTAATACAATCATACAGCATTATTTTCTTTTTCCAATTCAGAGTACAGTTACAGGTGTCCAGCTTGCAGAAGCATAAGTGCTTACAATTTATGTTTTATAATTTATGTCACTGCCAATTCTTGTTTCCAGGCATAAAAGAATATAAGAGTCTCGAAAGTAAAATATTTTATGTTTCACCGAACAAACCTGAGCTAGTTAAAGGGAGGTAAAGAATATATGTGGGATTATTATTTTTATTATTTTTTATTTGGGGATCATCGCAATATATATATATATATATATATATATATATATATATATATATATATATATATATTGCAGTGATATCTCATTTAAAAAATATAGTATTTTATTTTGCCCCACATTATTTTTTATTTGGGGATCATCGCAATATATATATATATATATATATATATATATATATATATATATATATATATATATATATATATATATATATATATATATATATATATATATATTGATGCCTGTTAAGCTGTCACCTCCGTCATACAGAGGAGACGACCTGACTTCCGGGTATTCCCGTAGATATATTGCTAAAAATTTGTTATATTTGTGATGAGGGGAACCTCTAGAATCCGAATCTCAAGAAAGGGGAAATTATTTCCCTTGTTATATTTTGTCATATATAGAGTATACAGAAGATACGAACCGACCTCCAAAATGTATATATAAGAAGATACTTATAGTTCGCTGTTACCTCCAGCAGCGCTGCCAAGTCGTTGGAAGTCAGAACATACTAGCGTTATGCATAGTTATATATACAGAGCGTTGACTCCACATTCCATAGATGCACATTTCATAAAAAGGGTCTCTTGTGGGTCTCCAGATGTTGAAATCGGGTGGTTCGAATTGCTCGCCGAAGGCATTTTAGTAGCGAAATAACAAAAGAAAACAAGCGGGAATTCTCGGTTTACTTATTTTTTATTTTTTGAGTTATAGTAAATTGGCGTTTTTGTATTTCTTACTTAAAAAATGATTTTCTTATAAATTATTATATTAAAGACTTATTATTAAAAAGCCTTTATTAAAAAGACATTATTAAAGCGCCTTTATGAGTAGCACTAACTAGTTGAATATGGCTTTTCTAATTATAGTTATTGATTTCTCGTTTACATCATAAAATTGTATTTTTTAAATGAAAACTTTAGTAGTCTGATTAGAAATACTTATATCTGTGATATATTAGAAAGAAGTTTCTTTCTATAATGAATTGAAACTATAACAAAACCAAGAACAAAGGGAACTTATTAAATCCTTTAAATATAATATTGTTGAAGAACTAATTATCAATTCCTGTAAGTAGAAGTGCGATTAAGTAAAAATAATTTAAAACCGGGATAATGCTCAGTATATCACATTTTGTTTCGATTATCAAGTAACAATAAACTGTACTTCTGTCATCTGTTAGTAAATTATTCTTTAAATATAACGGGATTAATATAAAAGTATTTACAATTCCGGCTGACGCAAAAACTTTTTGCGAAACCTGTAAAACTAATATTTAAATCTGTAAAGATTTATTTGCTACTGTCATTAAAGGTAAATAACAAAGCAACGTACCAATGTTGTGTATAGTTACGATAGTATAGTACATATTTTGAAATTTAGTTTTATTAGACGTCCAGTAGTTATGTGTAACGTAATATTTGTATAAATATGATATTGAGTTTCTTATAATCTTATAGTTTCTTTTAATCTTGGAAATAAGAGTTTAATTTGAATATGCTTTTATCCAGTTTCTATTTCGATTGAAAAAGTTAGATATTCTTTTGATTTTTACTAAACTCACGATAGGAGTGTAATATAGACAAATGAAATAATGTGTTTTTTTACAACAAATATTCGTTAAGTTGCCGAAGTCACACACTTACCATGTAGGTACTATTGGATTTCTCGTGATTCAATTAACAAAGAAAGTTGCTTTTTTTATCTTGTTCTTGTACTTGCTCTTATTTTTTCCGAAACTAGCAATCTTCCATTGGCTATAAATTTATGTTATTAACTTTTGTTTTAAATTAAGCACTTCACTTCATATTTATTATAATATATCTGTTAATTATTTGCTAATTTTCCTGTACAAAAACAGCCAGTATAATAAATAATAAAATTCACTAAACTCAGTTAAAACTAAGAAATAGTGATATAAAATACCATATAATATGCAAGTGAACTCTAAAGACAAAACATATACTTTTTATTATGGAATATCCGCATTAAAATCAGGTTTAGCGTAAAGTCGTTTTTATTTGATAACATTGTGTAAAGCAAAAATATTATTTAGTATATTGTGTTATCAGAATTAGAAGTAACAGTTTATTTGACGAGCAATTGGGTTAACTCCTGCTTGAGACAATGTTTATTAACCCTGATACAACACTAAAATCCGAAATGGCCCACTCCTACGCTAAAATCGGAATGATAATTTGGTGCCAAACGTGGTACCTAGTCATGGATGGATCGGTGTTGACCAATATTGATTGTTGTTAATCAATGTTTTGGCCCAATAAATGGCACCAATATCACAATAAAACTGTAGGTTGAGTCTTGAACCAATCTTGATTGTTAATATAGTATCAAGGCTGGCAATTGAGAAATAAAATAACTGATGTCCAAATGTCTCCCTCTAATGAATGCTAGTGCTAACAAGCAAAGAAGTCAACCATCATTGTTTCACCTTAACTAAACGAACTGTTTGCAGTTCGTTTAGTTAAGATTGGTCTTTAAGTGGGTATTAAATTGTCATACACAAAATATGAAGGAATCGAATACTTCTAATTCGTATAAATAACACTGGCCAACACATTTTTTGCTGACTTGTATATGAGACTTGTGCATTTTGGTTTGGCAGTCCCTTTGAACACTCCAACAGTAGTCGGCCATCATATGAGAATCTCATCTTCCTTGGTACCGAGTTTCCATGGTTTTTAAATGTTGATGAAATCTCTCGCCTTGCTCATCGCTTACAGCACCTAAATTTTCGGGAAACCTATCAAGATGGCTATGAAGGAAATGAAGCTTTATGCTCATGTTACAACCTAGGCGGTGAAATTTTTCAAGCATTGCTTGCACTAGCTCTTTATAATTGGATGCTTTTTTGTTTCCAAGAAAATTGTTCGCGACCATCGTGAATGAAGTCCAGGCTTCTTTTTCTGCTTCGTTCATAGAGTTGATTAAATTTGGATCTCCCATTAAAGTTCTAATTTGAGGTCCATCATATACCCCAGCTTTGATTTTTTCGTAACTTAGTCGTGAAAACTTTTCACATATGTACTGGAAACAGTCACTTCGCAACTCTAGTGCTTTAACATATTGCTTCATAAGATCCAGTTTGATGTGAGGAGGTGGAAAAATTACTTTTTCTCTATCGACTAAAGGTTGACTTATAATATTCTTCTCTCCAACAACTAAAGATGTTCTAGGAGGCCAATGTTTCTGAATCCAGTGTTGGCTTCTATCTCGACTATCCCAGAGGCACAAAAAGCAAGAAAATTTTGTATATCCTCTTTGTAAACTAAGTAAAAAGTTTACCATTTTGAGATCCACACAGATGACCCAGTTATGGTCTGTATATTTTAGTAAATCTATCACCTTATCAATGTCGTCATATATTTCCTTTAATTGAACGGAATATCCAATAGGAATTGAACTGAAAACATTCCCGTTGTGTAGTAGGACACACCTGAGGCTTCTGCTGGAACTGTCGATAAATAAACGCCACTTAATTGGGTCATATTGTACAACGCCCATTTAAGTTAGCAAATCTGGCACATTGTTACAATAAACAAATTCACACTCTTGTGTAAAATATTGCACAAGATCACTTTCCCTTTTACGATAAAAAGTTATCTTCGTACCTTGCTTGAGTAAGTTCTTTTCATTTAGTCTTGAAGCTAGCAGTTCCGATGATTCCTTTGGTAGGCCCAAATCCCTTACTAAATCATTTAATTCTGCTTGAGTAAAGCGTTGTGGTCCATAATTAGAAACTATATCTTCATTGGCAGAATCGACATCTGAATCATATTGCTCTTCAATAACATCTGACATGTATTCAGCATCCGAGTGCTCAAGTGAAGAAAGCTCTTTATAAACTGGCACAGGTATTTCATCGGAATGAGGTACTGGTCGAATCGCGGAGTCAATATTCGGATATACAATTTTATTCTTATTCTTGGTATTATAACCGGAGGTCTGAGTTAAACAAAAGTAACAATTATCTACGGGTTTTTCGGTTCACGCCATATCATTGGAACGCCAAAAGCTAATTTCTGACGTTTTCCTTTGCTCCACTGCCGCAAATTTTCCATACTTGATTTACACACTTTATGTGGAGCCCATGACTTGTCTTTATCAGCAAGTTTTACATCAAAATAAGCCAAATACATTTTCTTAACGAAAACACTAATACTTGTCCTTTGACTGGGAACGGTGAAGCTGCCACAAATGTAGCAGAAAGAATCGGCACTATTTACACATCTTCGAGTAGTAGACATGATGTAGTTTCTTCACTAACAACTAACATGTAACTAGCATCTTCTTATCACCCTTTCTTACTTTTAAATAGTTCTAAGTGATCAATACTTTCTAATAAAATCTCATTAAACCCTAATATGTTGACGATGAGGACTAGCTTAGTAGACTTGATTACTTTACAATTGCTTATTACTTAATTATCTAATTAAGTACTTAAATATTATGAGGTACAAGTGTATATTATGCTAATGACTAAATGTATTTGGAATGTCTAAGAATTCCGTAAACAATTAAGAATTTGCTGCATTTTGTTAACGCTTTTCAAGAATTTTGGATTCGGCAAACAAGAACCGCCGTAGAAAAAAACCCTGACGTGATAGGGAAAAACGGAATTTATATTTGGCATTAGCGTACCAATTGTAGTTGAAATCAAGTGTTAGATCAAAGTCAGCAGAAAAAAATTCAACACATATTGCGACCATACGAACTTAACACTTTTATGGTTTTATTAGAGTTTTCCTTGTGCATATACAGTGTGTAAATAAAGTAAGGAATAAAATTTATATTTTTTGTATTACCACTGTTTGAAATAAAAGTTCGGACACGTGAATTTTATTTGTTTCTTGTGGATGTTATGGTCGTCAATTTTAATTTTTTAGTTTACTACTATGGGGCCTATGACGTCATCGACTTTTTTTAAATGGAACCCCTTATTTCTTGAAATGAAAAGCATATTTTTTTCTAAGTTCAGCAGTTCAAAATTAGTATTTTTTTAATAATGGAGGACTAAATGTGATAACTTTTCACGAAAATAATACTTAATCTTTCAAGTCTAATAATTATTTTCCTGAAAGCAAATCGTAAGGAACCTAGATTAGGTTTCTAAACATTGGCTCGGACTTGGACAAAGTTTAGTGAGCCGAGAATTAATACCAGGGTGTTGGTTAACCCTTGAGCGACAATAATCAAACAGCCGAGACTCGAGAAATAAAAATTGCTTGAAACTTGGGTGAAATGAGAGAACCGAGTACTGGTAAGTAATAATAATAATTATTATTATTATTACAACCCATAACCTGGAAACCATGCCCCAGAAGCTATAAGCTTGTGCGGGAGGGAGGGTGCGATTATCATTATTACGGAGGCCCTACGTGCGACTGCAGCCGACTTACAGATGGAACAGCGCAAATCCCGCATTTGTGTCACAGCTCAGGAAAACTACAGAAAACCATAACGAGATCTGCCGGCACCGGGAGTTGATCTCGGGCCACTTGGGTGAAAGTCCGGCACGTCAGACATTACACTACCAAGGCTGAAGTAAACGTCAATTTACGCTTGAGTAGAAATTAGAGAACCAAGATTCGATATTTGAAAGACTAGACTGGATCAATGTCGTGAGAAAACGACTGTCCAGTATTCAGCCACGCTGGGGCTTATTTAAAGATCTTTGTTTTAACATTACCATTTGTCATTAAAGTTGACGTTTTTCTTTTAATAGAAAATTGTACGTATTGCTAGGCAAAGCTTCCTACTAATTAAGAGGTACCTTTAGACCTAGTAGAAAAAAATAGTATGTATTTTTCGGATTTAAAGTGGCTTTGTTTGTCTCGCAATCTCTGCGGTTGCTTACGGTTACTACGGTGTACTACTAACGATAAATAATTCAGCCCGCTTAATATACTGTCATTTTATCGTGTGAACAACTCTGGTACACGGCAAGTACAAATATTTTACCTAATTGGGCCCGATTCCTATAAGCAATCTAGTATGACTTTAGGAGAGTTGGTTTTTCCTAGCTGCGATGTGCAAACGGGTTTTTCAAATCGACTATGTTTTTCAATTACCTTAATTGAAGACATTAATCCACTCTCTAGTGTTGAAGATTTTTAAAAGTAAGTCAATGTTGTCAGTACTCGATACTGCAAAAAAAGCAGAAACATCAATAGGAATGATTCAAAAACCGAGGAACGAAAAACAATCTGTAGCTGTAAGAAAACTGTACATCTTAACAAGGAAAAACCAGTGCTTTATAATGGACGACAAGACTTACTGCAAATTTGATTATAAAACTTTGCCAATGCTCGAATTTACACTACTGAGAAAATTCTTATGTGAGCAAAAAGGACAATTCGATTTTTGTGGGAAAATATGGGAAGGTCTTAGTATGGCAAGCTATATGCAAATGCGGCATGAAATCTAGCCCCTTATTTACTCAAGAAAATTTGAATGTCAATTTATATCGAAAAGTATGTTTCCAGAAAGACTGGTGCCAATGATTAAAAAGCATACAGCGGCTACTTTATTTTGGCCGGATCTAGCTGCATGCCACTAAGGAATGGTATAAACAGCATAAAATCAATTTGGACGAGAAAGAGCATAATCCCCCAAACTACCCTGAAGCACGTTCTATTGAAGATATTGGACTATTATTAAACGACATCTTAGCCTAGAAGATTTAAAAAAATTGAATAAGGCCACCAAAGCAATCACAAACGAAGTCATTCAAAACTTTATACGTAACCTAAAAAAGAAAGTGAGAAAACGGGCAAAATAATAATAACTTTTTATGTTTCTGTAAATTATTAAATTTTCTAGACATTAAGGCGTTGTTTTATTATAAAATTGTTAAAAGTATTGGATAATTATAAAAGGTATATGAGTCTGAAGGTGTCAGCTTTCTTTTCGATACAGTCCTTACGTTGTATTGTGTAGATCGTTCCATTACCATCCATAAATTGTCGATATAGAATAAGTGATTAGTGGACGTGTCAATGAACACTGTTACTAGACAATTTAGAATTTTTTAAAGCACAAGATATGGATGGCTACAGGAGAAGAAGTTACTACTATAAATCATAAAATTTACAATTCAAAATCTATCTGGCCATTCATCTATAGCAGCACGCACTTTTTCTATAGGAAAGTTCTAAACCGCTTTGGACAAACTGCGTTGCCAGGATTCCATTGATGCATGTCGTTTTCTGCAAACCATTGCCTTTAATTCAACCCAAAGTTTATAATCCAAAGGATTTAAATTTAGGCTTTCAGAAGGCCAATCTTCATTCTTAATAAACTTAGGCACATTCTCTGCAAGCCACAATTGTGAACTTCCTGCTGTGTGGGCTGCGTCTTGCTGGAGAATTCAGTGTTGGTTTTAAAATGAAAGTCTGATCTAAGCGGCAAAACCACCTTCTCAAGAGTTTCTGTTCGATTCACTTTGGCAGTGGTTTTAACACCTTGCTTGCAAAAATAAAGTTTTGTCACACCATGCCAACTTACTCCCCACCAAACCATCAAACTTGCTGGATGATGACCACGCAGAAAATTGCCAACTGCAGCAGCAGCTTCTTTAGAGCTTTTAGCATATACTTGTCCTTTTGATGATTAGATTTTTCTTCAATGGTAAAAATTATCTCATCCGTAAACAAGATTCAGCGATGAAGATTTTTCGTGTACTTCTGCCAATGAGACTTGGTTCCGATTTTTCTTATTTCCTTAAGTCGAGCTGTTAACAAGTGTCCAGTACTTCTACGGCAAACCCTCATACCAAGGTCTTCCCTGATCAGTCGCGACATAGATCTGGAGCTCATATCTATTTCTTTCGCTAACAAACTTTTTATCAACAGGATTTCTTAAAAAGAAACTCTGTGCCAAGTTTAAGTCATGGTTTCAGAGTTTCATGTTTATTCATCACCTGCTTAATAATAAAATAATAATTTAGTCGTTTTATAATAAAAAATGCGGCACCTTATGTCAAATTTGCGATTGTTGAAGCCTTTCAGTACCGTAAAGTTTCTGTCAGGCTTATGACGTAGTTTTATTTTCTGGTACAATATGGAAAAGAAATGAAGATTTAATAGGAAATATGTTTTAATCGTAATTATGTAAATATAAAAAGAGTTATACTTTTTTACAAAATGATCATTTCGCTTTTATTCTTTCCTTCGTCAGTTGTATACATACTACATACTTATAATGTAAATTAAAACTTCATTAATCGGATGTGGTAAACACAAGTGAATTTCCACACCACATATCAAATGCTACATCATTTTGTTTAATACCTTTTTTTTCTTTAAAAATTTATGAATTAGAATACTGTAAAAATGTTTAAAGATAAATCTTTTTTTGTAAATGCAAGATTGAATGTATCATATGATAATCCAAAAATAATAATCCAATAAATCCGAAATGATCATTTTGGAAAAAAGATAACACTTTTTATTTTTACATAATTACGTCTACAAAATATTTCCTATATTAATCTCTTCATATCTCAAAGGAACTCGTTTAAATTCAAAACCTTTTACATGGAATAGAAATTATTAGTTTATTTTTTTAAACCATCATCAATGTCTTTTCTTATATATTTGCACCTTTTATCCGATCACGTTTTTCGAACATACAACTATTTAAAAATAACGTACAATTCAAGCGATCCCTTAAATCTCCTGAGTACTTTAAAATATTAGTTTAAAGGCAGCTACTAATCCCAAAAAAGTACGTGTAAATTTAGGTAGCGTAAAATGGTCGAAACCACGCCAGATGTATGAGTTTGGATGGAATTCTATATACCTAAATGGTTAAGGTCTAGTACACGACGTTGCCAAACTGTGGAGCCTGTCACGTACCGTACGTGATACAAAAAACTACATATACAGGCGGAGGTGACATCGTATTGGCAATTATACAACTAAGAGCGACGGCAACGCCAGCGATCTACAGCTGAACTAAAAATTAAATTTGTGAGTATAAGTATGACGTTATCACCTCCAGACAAAAATTTGAATTTAGGCTTCTAACACCATCTATATGCTTATACAGTCGAAAAAAAGGCAAAACGTTGTCACCTCCGAAAACGGAGGGCACAACGTTATATATGAGGTGACAACGTACGCTGGGTATCTAATTTGGAGGTGACATGGTACCCTTTATCAATATATATATATATATATATATATATATATATATATATATATATATATATATATATATATATATATATATATATATATATATATATATATATATATATATATATATATATATATATATATATATATATATATATATATATATATATATATATATATATATATATATATATATATATATATATATATATATATATATATATATATATATATATATATTGCAGTGATATCTCATTTAAAAAATATAGTATTTTATTTTGCCCCACATTAACAAATGTTGACCGCGACATAATAAAATTTTATAATATATATTAAAATTGTGAATAATTGCCGATTGATCGTAGATAATATTCTATAAAAAAAAATGACTGAACTTTGGAAATGCTTTTCAACTTCCCTCTTTTATAAATTCTAATATGATTTGAACATATCTTTTAATAGATTTAATAATGAAATGGTTATATAAAATTAATGTTACGCTAGTTCTTGACTAACTCAAATTTACGTAAGAGAGTTGGGCGCCAGTTAAATAACTTAATATAACAGAATTAAATTTAATAAAGACTCATCTCAGGGTGAATATGGATTCTTGTGGTATTAAAAAAAATATACAAATTGAAATTTGAAATCGCTTTTAAAATTGAAATCTTAATTAATTTTTAACTATTACTAAATTTTTCAAATCACTTTACAACACTTCACAAACGATAGTCTCTTCTTCAGCAAATGCCAATACAAAAAGGAAATAACTTCCTACCTTTTTATAATATTTCTTCTTTCCTTTTACTATAGATGTCCTCTTTCCCAAACCATTGGCAGAGTAGATCACTTTATGTTGACCCAGGGCTGGTCTCCAATTCCAGTTGACTTTCTTCCTTTTGCATGGATTTCCCATATAATATCATCCAAAACTTGATTTTGGTAACTCACTTTAGTTTATTATTTGCGGGTACAATTTCCCTTGTTCGAAGAATCTGTATTTGTTTTTGTGTTTAATTAAATAAAACACCAATTAATAGTTTTAATCGAAGATTTATTATCTTGCTTACTTAGCAAGTAAATTAACTTTTAAAAGGTTGGTTCTTTATAAACTTCTACACACTTTTACAATTTGTAACTTTTTACACTTTCGCCGCATTCAAAATTCATCAATCAACTTAACTATCTATTTACATTTTTACTATTGTATTTAACACGACTTTACTGCGTTCTTTATTTTACTGACTTTTAATACAACTTTACTGCGTCGCTTTATTTTCCAGACTGTTAATACAACTTTACTGCGTCACTTTATTTGAAATCACTTTTAATACAACTTTACTGCGTCGCTTTATTTTCCAGACTTTTAATACAACTTTACTGCGTCGCTTTATTTTCCTGACTGTCTTAAAATTATGATTTTCTAAGCTTGTATACTATTGACTATTTACATAATTATATTACACAATTTGACGTCACCTTACGAACTAATGCAACTGTACACTCATATAATACATAATAGCAGATTAAAACATAATTTGTCACAGTGACACATCTATTACAGATTATTACACAACTTTTACGCAATAATAACGATCTATTTACATAACAAAAACCTTATGAGAATCACATAACGCGTTGATATACTCATTTGAAAATTAGTCATAAATGAATTAGATAATAACAATAACTTGCGCACAACTGGATGTTACGTATACTTGAGTAATTTGGTGATTAAGCTATTTGATAATAAATAAATAAACATGTATTATTTAACCTTATTAAAAAGTATACACATTGATTTCAAAATCAATGACACACCATTAAATAACTTAAATTTACTTTTAACTGGAAATGTTGATACAAATATTTCAAAAGTGTTAGTTTTCAGCAAAGATTTTAGATTTTCACAAAATTTTCAAAATTTTTCAAAATTTTGAAACTACCATCCACAGCAATATATATATATATATATATATATATATATATATTGATGCCTGTTAAGCTATCACCTCCGTCATACAGAGGAGACGGCCTGACTTCCGGGTATTCCCGTGGATATATTGCTAAAAATTTGTTATATTTGTGATGAGGGGAACCTCTAGAATCCGAATCTCAAGAAAGGGGAAATTATTTCCCTTGTTTTATTTTGTCATATATAGAGTATACAGAAGATACGAACCGACCTCCAAAATTTATATATAAGAAGATACTTATAGTTCGCTGTTACCTCCAGCAGCGCTGCCAAGTGTTCGGAGGTCAGAAGATACCACCGTTATGTGCAGTTATATATACAGAGCGTTGACTCCACATTCCATAGATGCACATTTCATAAAAAGGTTCTCTTGTGGGTCTCCAGATGTTGAAATCGGGTGGTTTAAATTGCTCGCCGAGGGCATTTTAGTGGCCAGATAACAAAAGAAAACAAGCGAGCATTCTCGATTTACTTATTTTTTATTTTTTGAGTTATAGTAAATTGTCGTTTTTGTATTTCTTATGAATTGTTATTAAAGATATTAAAAAGCCGTTTCGACATTATTACAGCTTTATGAGTAGCACTGACTAGTTGAATGAGGCTTTTCTAATTATAATCATTGATTTCTGGTTTACTTCATAAAGTTGTATTTTTTAAACAAAAACTTTAGTAATTTGATTAGAAATACTTAGATCTGTGATATATTAGAAAAAAATTTCTTTCTAAAATGAATTGAAAATATAACAAAACCAGAAAAAGGGAATTCTTTTGTTATTGTCAATAAAAGTCAATAAGAACGCAACCAGTACCAATATTGCGTATAATTAGTATAGCACATTTTTGAAATTTAGATGTATTAGACATAAATCAGTTATGTAACGTAGTATTTGTATAAATATGATACTCTATAAAGTTTCTTTTAATCTCGGGAATAACGGTTAAATTGAATATGCTTTTATCCAGATTCCATTTCGATTGAAATAAAGGTAGATACTCTTTTAATTTTTACTAAACTCGATAAGAGTTTAATATAAACAAATTGAATATTGTTTTTTACAACAAATGCTTGTTGTTTCCGAAGTCACGCACGTATCATGTAGGACCATTGAATTTCTCGTGATTTGATTAACAAAAAGAGTTACCAACTTTATTAAGATTAAAACAAATCGAAACACAACAAATTAATCAACATTTTTATAGAATTTTTGCTTAAGACATTTTTTCCAGCATTTGTTGATCTAACTAAACACAGAATACGTATGTTACACTGTTATACATGTACCTACCTCTTGTAAATTTATGTTTTAACTTATGTTTTAAATAAAGCACTTACTAACGACAAAACATGTACGTTTTATGGAACGTGTACTTTAAGTCCACATTAAAGACAGGTTTAACTTAATGTAGTCTTTTTTGATAACATTGTATAAACCATAGATAAATAGTAGGTATATTGCGTTATCAGAATTAAAAGTGGCAGTTTATTTGACGCTTAATTATGTTAGCAATCGCGGCTCTCCATTTAAAACAAAATACCACTATAAGCTTTTGTTTGAAACAATGTTTATCAACCTTGGCACAACCTTAATATCCGAAAATGGTCCACTGCTAGACTAAAGTAGGGATGATAATTTGATACCAAGCTTGGTCTCAGACATGGAAAGATCAGAGTTACCCAATATTGGTTGTTATTGGCTAAAACCGATACGTTATGCAATGTTTTGGACAATAAATGACACCGATATTGCAATAAAACTAAAGTTAGTCTTGGACCGATCTTGAATGTTAATGTAGTACCAAGGCTGGTAATTGAGAAACAAAGCAACTATTACACAATCCTTTTCCTTTAATGAATGCTAGTGCAAACAAGCAATGAAGTCTACCATTACTGTTTCGCCGTAACTGAATGCAAAGTCAATTTTTGTGTTGGATATAAAATGTTCATTAACAAAATAAATACGAAGAAATCGAAAATTCGTATAAATGATTAATGTCTTAGACTCTCAACACATATTGAGACCGTACAAACCTAACACTTTCATAGTGTACGTCTTCTTGTGCAAATATATATGTACAGTCGGTAAGTCAATATAATTTACACTTTAGTCTTGCCAGTGTAAGTTTAAGTTCATAAAAATTCAGTAGGTTAGCAACGACTAATCCATCTTTACAATAAACCACATTTACAGAAATTTAGCAAAATATAATATGAATATTGACCCAACCTTAGCCGAAGGGTAAGAAACCAAGATTTTGAATTTTGAAGATTGCTAAAACTGGAGTTTAGCGAACCTAAGATTCAAAGTTGGCTAAGGTTTTGGGTGATAAGTATGTAACCGGCACTTGATATGTAGAGATTGACTAAAGGTAAGTACTCACAGCAGCGGATCCGCAGGCGTATGTCATACGATTGGTCGGTTTGAGTCAAATCGACTCAATCCGACCAATCGTATGACATCCGCCTGCGGATCCGCTGCTGTGAGTACTTAGCTTTAGACTAGCTAAAGCAAATTAGCGAAATAGTATCTGATATTTGACTTAAGTATATTCTATGGGTAACTGGCATTGACCTAACGGGTGAAAATTGGCTGAAGCTTGGGCAAGTTGTAAGGAACCCTGAAACGGTTTCTGAACATTGGCTTCGACTTGTACAACGTTTAGTGAACCGAAAATTAGTATCAGGTTGTTGATTAACCCTCGAGTGACAATTAAACAACCGAGATTCAGAATCTGAAAATTGCTTGAAACGTGGGTGAAAATCGGTGCGTCCAACACACCGCTGGAAATATAGCGCTGCAGCAGTTTTCACAGCCGTCTTAGATTTAACAATCACCCAAGCAATAATATTGTTTGAAGTACATCATCATTTTATACATATAAAACGCTTAAAAATAAATACATATTAAACATGAGTTAGAGAACCAAGATTCGATATCTGAAAATTCGCCTACACTTGGATCAATGTCGAGAAAACGACATTTGACTGTCCAGTATTCAGCCACGCTGGGGTTTATTCAAAGACCTTTGTTTTAATTTTTTTTCTTCTAATAAAAAATTGTTGGTATTGCTAGACTAAACTTCTAATCATAGAGAGGAGGCACTTTTACCCTAGTGGAAAAAAATAGTATGTTTTATTTGGATTTAAAGTGACTTTGTTTGTTGCTATTTACGAGCGATAAATAACTCCGCCTAAATAATAAATAAATGATAATCTTATCATGTGAACAACTCCGCTATAGGGTAAATACAAGTATTTTACTTAATTGGGCTCGATTCCTATAAGGAATCTAAATAGAATGACTTTAGGAGAGTTCACGCATCCTAGCTGCGATGTGCAAACGGGTTTTCCAAATCAACTATGTGGATTGTTTGACAATTACTTTAATTGTAATCATAATGCATCAATCCTAAATCCAAATATAAAATGCAGGGAAACAAGATTGGGCGATGAAAATTTTTCACCTATCTCTGCAAATGAGACTTGTCTCCAACTCTTCTTATTTCATTATGTCGAGCTGTTAACAAGTGTCTAGTCCTCATACTAAGGTCTTCCTTGATCAGTGGCGACATAGATCTGGAGCTCATGTCCATTTCCTTCGCCAACAAACGAATAGGATAGGATGTTAGTATAGGATTTTTTACGAATAGAATGTTATAAAAAGAAACATTTTTGATTTATAGTTATTTATGTTATAAATCCGGCAATGAAACTTTACAGAACGAGTTTGATCTCTGAAGGAAGACAGAAGTCGCGTCTGAAATCTTGAAACGATAACTAAGGAGAATTATTTACAGGACCTATAACGTTTTTTTTTCATGTGTTGCAATTTTTTCTCTTTGAACGAAAGTTCATTCATCCCCTGCTTTATAATAACCTAGTCATTCTATATAGTAGAGTAAATTTTTGCAAAAAACATGCCTAACTTCTTATTTTTTACTATCTAAAGATAGAGACTTGAAATCTTCTGTAATGCCTTCAGTACTGGACCAGTATAAAATGTACTATGTTTAAAATGGGGGCACGCCCCCCCTAGTGGTTGAGACCCCCATTTTGTACCCTTAATTTAATAACGCAACCAAATTGAGCGAAATTTATGTTGGGAAGGTTCTTGGAGTCACTGATTATGAATCCAAAGAGAAAATTGAAAAATTCAAAATGGCGGTCCTAAAATAACGGCCTTTGAGATTCAGAATGCGATTTACGCCGTTTCTATTGATTTTAGAGAAAAATTCATGTGATTTTGCAAAGGAATACACTATTTCGATTACCTTATTATGTAACCCCTTTGCTGTGCCCTAGTAGTAAAGTCAATTTTTGCATAAGTTCCTATTTTTTACTATCTAAAGATAGAGACTTGAGATCTTTTCTAATGCCTTCAGTACTGAACCAATATAAAATGTAATATGTTTAAAATGGCGGTTTTACCCCTCGGGGGGTTGAAACCCCCATTTTACACTCCCAATTTAATAACTCGGGAAGTTTTCCATTAACTTGAGTAAAATTCATGTTTGGGGGGTTTTGGTGTTCTTGATTATGAGTCCAATGAGAAGATTAAGAAATACAAAATGGCGAACTCAAAATGGCGGTATTTGAGATTGAAAATGCGATTTACGCCCGTTTCTATTGATTTTAGAGAAAAATCCAAAGAGTCAAAAAGTGTTTAGAATGTAATCTTGCATAGGAATACACTATTTTGTTTACCTTATTATGTAACCCCCTTCAATCAACCCTAGTGGGCTTCTCAGTAGGGGAGAGTGAAGTGGTTACATAATAAGGTAACCGGAATTATGTATTCTTATGCAGAATCACATTCTAAACACTTTCTGGCTTTTCTCATTTTTCTCTAAAATCAATAGGACCGGCGTAAATCGCATTTTCAATCTAAAATACCGCCATTTTGTGTCCGCCATTTTAAATTTTGTGATTTTCTTATTTGATTCATAATCAACGACCTCACAGCTCCCTCCAACATAGTTTTTGCTCAACTTGGTTGAAAACTTCCCGAGTTGTTAAATTGGGAGTTTAAAATGGGGATTTCAACCCCCCGAGGGGGCGTGTCCCTATCTTAAACATATTACATTTGATATTGGTCTAGTACTGAAGGCATTACAAAAGATTTCAAGTCTCTATCTTTAGATAGTAAAAAATAAGAACTTAATGCAGAAATTGACTCTACTACTAGGGCAGAGCGAAGGGGTTACATAATAAGGTAACCAAAATAGCGTAGTCCTTTGCAAAATCACATTATAAACACTTTTTGGTTCTTTGAATTTCTCTCTAGAATCAATAGAAATGGCGTAATCGCATTCTCAATATCAAAGGCCGTTATTTTAGAGCCGCCATTTTGAGTCTGCTATTTGAATTTTTTAATTTTCTCATTGGATTCATAATCAGCGACCCCAAGAACACTCCCAACACAACTTTGCTCAATTTGGTTGCGTTATTAAATCAGGGGTACAAAATGGGGGTCTCAACCACCAGGGGGGCGTGCCCCCATATTAAACATATTACATTTTATATTGGTCCAGTACTAAAGGCATTAGAAAAGATTTCAAGTCTCTATCTTTAGATAGTAAAAAATAAGAAGTTAATGCAAAAATTAACTATACTAATAATAAAAATACGACACTTTATGTTAAACTGACGTTAGTTTAAGCCTTTCAGTACGTAAAGCTTCATGTCAAGATTATGACGTAAGGTTTTATTTTCCGCTACAATATGGAATTTAATAGAAAATATGTTTTAGTCGTAATTATGTAAAAATATAAACAGTTAATATTTTTTATTTCATTTCGTATTTCAAACAATTCTTTATATACCACAATTAGTAATATAAAGTATATCTTGATCTCCGTTGTCAATGATACCGGAGTTCAAGACGTTCTTGATCTCCGTTGTTGTTGGCATCGTAAATAATTTGATGTTGCATTATAGCCACATGCATGCATGCATGCTGCTTTTTATCTCCTTAGTTACGCGTATGATGACACAGACAAGGCAACTTGCTTCTTTATACAATAAATTCGGATGGATTTTAAAAGGGAGAAATTAGGATTGAAATACGAAATAAAATAAAACAACTTATGCAATAAGGAGATCAAGCTTCTTTAAATCCTCGAAGATGTTATAACGCCTCGGCGTTAAACATCTTCTTGGATTTAAAATATCGCTTGATCTCCTAATTACATAATATATATTACAAAATGAGTATTTCAGACTTATTCTTCCCTTCATCAAATGCAAACATAGTTAGAATGTCAATGAAAACTTTATTAACCGGGTAATTTGGTGAAATTTGCAAACTACATACCAAATGTTACATTATTTTGCTTAGTAAAATTATTTTTCTTTGAAAATTATATTAATTATTATATTAATTGTAATACTAAAAATATTGAAGATTTTAAAGATTTTAAATCTTTCTTTGTGGATGCGAGAATGAATACATCATATGTCATATGACAATTCCTAAAATAATAATCAAATAATAATAATCCAGTAAATCCGAAATGATCATTTTGTAAAAAGATGAATTTTTTATTTATACATAATTACGACTAAAACGTATTTCCTATTTAATTTTTTTCATATCTCAAAGAAAGTCGTTTTCAATTCAAAACTTTTTAAATGAAATAGAAATTATTATTTTATTGTTCTTAAGTATCATTAACTATTTAAAAATGACGTACAATTCAAGAGATCCCTTAAATTTTCTGAGTAGTTTACAAATATTTATTTAAATGCTGCTACTATACCCAAAAAGTGTCTGTAAAAATTCAGGTAGCGTGAAATAGCCGAAACTACGCCAGGGGTACTGGTTTCGATGGAATTCTATATACCTGAGTGGTTTAGGTCTTGTACACAACGTTGCCAATGTGTGGAGCCTGCAACGTACCGTACATGATACAAAAAACAACATATACAGGCGGAGGTGACATCGTATTGGCAATTATACAACTAACAGCGACGGCAACGCCAGCGATCTACAGCTGAACTAAAAATTAATTTTGTGAGTATAAGTATGACGTTATCACCTCCAGTGAAAAATTTGAATTTAGGCTTCTAACACCATCTATATGCTTATACAGTCGAAAACAGGGCAAAACGTTGTGACCTCCGAAAACGGAGGTCACAACGTTATATATGAGGTGACAACGTATGCTGGGTATCTACTTTGGAGGTGACAAGGTACCCTTTATCAATATATATATATATATATATATATATATATATATATATATATATATATATATATATATATATATATATATATATATATAATTAGAAGTAATAATGCTCGTAGAGATATACAAGAACGAGTTATAATAATGGGATATCGCGCAACAGAGAAGAAAGAAAACATAAGTTGCAGCCGTCTACACGTGTTTCACACTTATTAGTGATCATCAGGACGGCATAGCAGATGGAATAAATATAAATGCAACTAACTCAGAAAGATGTAACAACACAAGGTTTCACTGATAGCAGCCAACCGCACATTTGCAGTATCGGCCTGAAGACACTGAGTTTTCAGTGCAACAACAAACGTCACTACGGAGGCAGCTAAAGCCACTACCGTGAGACAACCAATCCCAAAGTATAATATCAATAATTAGAAGTAATAATGCGCGTAGAGATATACAAGAACGAGTTATAATAATGGGATATCGCGCAACAGAGAAGAAAGAAAACATAAGTTGCAGCCGTCTACACGTGTTTCACACTTATTAGTGATCATCAGGACGGCATAGCAGATGGAATAAATATAAATGCAACTAACTCAGAAAGATGTAACAACACAAGGTTTCACTGATAGCAGCCAACCGCACATTTGCAGTATCGGCCTGAAGACACTGAGTTTTCAGTGCAACAACAAACGTCACTACGGAGGCAGCTAAAGCCACTACCGTGAGACAACCAATCCCAAAGTATAATATCAATAATTAGAAGTAATAATGCGCGGAGAGATATACAAGAACGAGTTATAATAATGGGATATCGCGCAACAGAGAAGAAAGAAAACATAAGTTGCAGCCGTCTACACGTGTTTCACACTTATTAGTGATCATCAGGACGGCATAGCAGATGGAATAAATATAAATGCAACTAACTCAGAAAGATGTAACAACACAAGGTTTCACTGATAGCAGCCAACCGCACATTTGCAGTATCGGCCTGAAGACATTATTATAACTCGTTCTTGTATATCTCTACGCGCATTATTACTTCTAATTATTGATATTATACTTTGGGATTGGTTGTCTCACGGTAGTGGCTTTAGCTGCCTTCGTAGTGACGTTTGTTGTTGCACTGAAAACTCAGTGTCTTCAGGCCGATACTGCAAATGTGCGGTTGGCTGCTATCAGTGAAACCTTGTGTTGTTACATCTTTCTGAGTTAGTTGCATTTATATTTATTCCATCTGCTATGTTGTTCCTGATGATCACTAATAAGTGTGAAACACGTGTAGACGGCTGCAACTTATGTTTTCTTTCTTCTCTGTTGCGCGATATCCAATTATTATAACTCGTCCTTGTATATCTCTACGCGCATTATTACTTCTAATTATTGTTATTATACTTTGGGATTGGTTGTCTCACGGTAGTGGCTTTAGCTGCCTCCGTAGTGATGTTTGTTGTTGCACTGAAAACTCAGTGTCTTCAGGCCGATACTGCAAATGTGCGGTTGGCTGCTATCAGTGAAACCTTGTGTTGTTACATCTTTCTGAGTTAGTTGCATTTATATTTATTCCATCTGCTATGTTGTTCCTGATGATCACTAATAAGTGTGAAACACGTGTAGACGGCTGCAACTTATGTTTTCTTTCTTCTCTGTTGCGCGATATCCCATTATTATAACTCGTCCTTGTATATCTCTACGCGCATTATTACTTCTAATTATTGTTATTATACTTTGGGATTGGTTGTCTCACGGTAGTGGCTTTAGCTGCCTCCGTAGTGATGTTTGTTGTTGCACTGAAAACTCAGTGTCTTCAGGCCGATACTGCAAATGTGCGGTTGGCTGCTATCAGTGAAACCTTGTGTTGTTACATCTTTCTGAGTTAGTTGCATTTATATTTATTCCATCTGCTATGCCGTCCTGATGATCACTAATAAGTGTGAAACACGTGTAGACGGCTGCAACTTATGTTTTCTTTCTTCTCTGTTGCGCGATATCCCATTATTATAACTCGTTCTTGTATATCTCTACGCGCATTATTACTTCTAATTATTGATATTATACTTTGGGATTGGTTGTCTCACGGTAGTGGCTTTAGCTGCCTCCGTAGTGACGTTTGTTGTTGCACTGAAAACTCAGTGTCTTCAGGCCGATACTGCAAATGTGCGGTTGGCTGCTATCAGTGAAACCTTGTGTTGTTACATCTTTCTGAGTTAGTTGCATTTATATTTATTCCATCTGCTATGCCGTCCTGATGATCACTAATAAGTGTGAAACACGTGTAGACGGCTGCAACTTATGTTTTCTTTCTTCTCTGTTGCGCGATATCCCATTATTATAACTCGTTCTTGTATATCTCTACGCGCATTATTACTTCTAATTATTGATATTATACTTTGGGATTGGTTGTCTTACGGTAGTGGCTTTAGCTGCCTCCGTAGTGACGTTTGTTGTTGCACTGAAAACTCAGTGTCTTCAGGCCGATACTGCAAATGTGCGGTTGGCTGCTATCAGTGAAACCTTGTGTTGTTACATCTTTCTGAGTTAGTTGCATTTATATTTATTCCATCTGCTATGCCGTCCTGATGATCACTAATAAGTGTGAAACACGTGTAGACGGCTGCAACTTATGTTTTCTTTCTTCTCTGTTGCGCGATATCCCATTATTATAACTCGTTCTTGTATATCTCTACGCGCATTATTACTTCTAATTATTGATATTATACTTTGGGATTGGTTGTCTCACGGTAGTGGCTTTAGCTGCCTCCGTAGTGACGTTTGTTGTTGCACTGAAAACTCAGTGTCTTCAGGCCGATACTGCAAATGTGCGGTTGGCTGCTATCAGTGAAACCTTGTGTTGTTACATCTTTCTGAGTTAGTTGCATTTATATTTATTCCATCTGCTATGCCGTCCTGATGATCACTAATAAGTGTGAAACACGTGTAGACGGCTGCAACTTATGTTTTCTTTCTTCTCTGTTGTCAAGTAAGTCAAACAAAAAAACTCGCATCCAGCCACACCCTGGAGGCACAACCTATAAATGCAGCATCGAGCTGCAACCTTGTAAGAGTTAATCTATCCAGCAAGCAGTAACGTACTTGACCACCGAGCAACGAAAGTGTAGTGTTGTAATTCGTAGAAGTCAGATTTGTCGGCTTAGACAAATTTGTGTATTTACCAATAAATACTTTATTAAATTCTGGTCTCCAAATCTTTATTAAACGTAAGTTGCTTCAATAATAGGAGAATTCAATAATCAACACATGACTCTTTTACATAAAATTTCTTTTATCTACGTGGATACGTAAAAGGCTTAATTGTGATAATAGTCCGAAATCACTCTTTCTCTGTAGTATAAGTACCAAAAATATTGTGTATTGTGAAATATAATACAAATACAAAGATTAGTTAGTTTCACAAGTTTTATTAGTATCTTAACCTATCAATATTGTTTCGACATTAAATGTCATTATTAAAGGTAGATAAGATTGATAAATAAACACGTTGCTAAGGATAAATACATACAGAGAATAGGTAACTAGATAGAATACATACAAAAACTAAATATCTAACACTTCTAATAAAGGAGAATTACTAAGCTCAGTTTGTTCATTCATTAAAGGTACTGTGCGTTTATGTTTGTATATTTCAAAAGCTTCTAAAATGTCTAATTTGTGTTTGTTGTTACAAAAATGTAAGAATTGAATGCCTTCCTTAGCAACGTGTTTGTTTATCAATCTTATCTACCTTTGATAATGACATTTAATGTCGAAACAATATTGTCAGGACAATCACACCATGACAATCACAACCTCGACCCCTAAGTACATGATTTTTGCAACAAATGTACAATTATATTAATCACATTCGTAGTTTCTTTTTTAAATGTTAAATATAAATGGTATCCCAAAAATTTTGTATATTATTTGTTTAGAGGACTTATGACATAAATAAGTATTAATGTAAATCATTAATTAAACAAAATAAATTAACCTTTATCTAAAATTTATAACTTTTATATTTCAAATAATTAATTATATTATAATATCGCATGTGCTGACATCTGTGGCGTTTTAATAGTACTACTGATCGTGGGAAATAATTTCCCACAGACATTAACGTTCAGTTTAAAGATTGTGCGCAATGAGTCATTTTCACGGATGCTAGATTGTGCAAAATGTGTAACTTGCTGTAGTGGTCGTAGATAAATATTGTAACTGCTTTAATACTTTCCTATTTTTTATTTATAGATTACTTTTGAACACATTATCTTTTAAAGAACAGATTAACAGTAACTAATAAATTATAAAAAAGAAGTATTTAAAGAGAATTGGAGAATCTCAAGAATTTTCAGCGAGGTGCGTGCTGGGTCAAATTTAAGGCTCGGAAAAATATTTCTTAAGAGGGCCTCCACACCCCACTTTGGTTAATCTTTTAAGGATAATTTATTTATTTCGATTAATTATTAGATCATCTATTATATGGGATTCATTAGTAACTGTCAGTACAATTTTTACCTTCTTCTTGCGGAAGGAAACTTGCAGATAATGAAGATTGTTGTGGCCCGGAGTTAGGAGATGAGAGAGCCATGGAGGTCCCTTCCAACACAAATTATGATTTAGCAATTGTGAGGGCAAAAGTTCGCGTGAGGCGCTATCAATCAAATTATCTGCTGACGGAACATAATACCATGACGAAGTAGCGACGATATCTTTAATGAAAGCTACTCGGTTAGCCACAAATGTCTTGGTGTCTGGCAGTCTTGCAAGCGATCGTATCGGCAAACGTGATCTGTAACATGTTAAAATTCCAGATTCAATTTTAATGTAATTTCAAATGCATTAATTGTAAATAATCTTAGGACGGCCCTGTACATTTAAGTATATTTTAGTTGGTTTAAAATTACAGCTTTTATTTTAAATCAAATGGTGTTTTCGTTAATGTGAAAGGTCATCCTAAAGCGTTCTCACGCAGATGAAATTTGTTTTTGTAAGAAAAATACGAGATAAAATTGACTTCTTAACAAAATGATATGTTTAAAAACACATTTAATTCAAATTTATGTATTTGGTACGTACCTATTTTCGTTTTTGATGAATAGATTCTTCGAAAATACACATATAAAAACAGTCTGGAATATTCTGTAAATATCTGGTTTCATGCTGCGAAGCAAGTTTTTTTGACCCTGTCCTGTCCTGCCCGTGGAAGGTTCTAGAACAACTTTCCTATTGGTGTGATATGTGTCAGTCTAGTTTTCGATGATGATTTTCGATGTGATGATGTTGGACCTTTCACTTGTGGAAGTTATTGAAATACATTAATCTACTTAACGTTAATTTAAATAATTACAATTAGTTATTGAATTCAATCAATATAACCAGAATCCTTTTTTGTTTGCGGATTTTGTGAATGTATTAATTACTTGCAAGCAAATGGCGCCCATAATCCTTATTATTTTACAAACCTTATTTCCTTTACAATCTATAAGCTATAGAGACCAGTACCTATGCCTGAGTGATAATCTGCATCAAAAAGAAATCTTAAGTCGGTGCATTATAGTACAGTAGGTATTGTTTTTGGTTTTCAGTAAATATTCTCCTATACAGCACCGCACAATTCCAAACGTGGGATGGAAATTGTTTTGAGAGGCACAGCTCTAGTTTTCGTGCACATCAAGAAAACTCTGATAGAGCCGTCAGAATATAGAACCTTTAAATATGCTACAGCACTGTAACCAATTCTTTTATGACGGCCGAGTCTAAACTAATACATTTAAACAATTTTAAATTTGAAAGTTTCGGAAGTTCCAACTTGAACAAATTCCAGTTATTGATCACTGCCTCAGGAACAGGTTTGTCCCAATCTATTTTCGCCATCCATAATTGCTGCATCAACCTTTTTGCAAAGAGAGCCACTGGGGTTAAAAATCTTAAAGGATCGTAAATTCTTGCTACTTCCCATAAGATATTTCCTTTTTGTGCAAAGCCGATCTATACTGCGACACAAGTAGAAAAACACTTCGGTCATGGGGCCCCAATGAAGACTTAAAATCTTAATAAAGATAGGTTCTTCTACGTCGAATTGAACTGGCATTTGGACATCAGCCGATGGTACAGCCGCCAGAAGTTCCGGACAGTTACATGCCCACTTACGCAAGTTTCTAGGCAGAACCTACAAAATATCCCCAAATTACGTCATCAATGTAAATATGATACGCAACGCATCCACAACATTAGGATACTTCGATGCTTCTAAATTAGCGAGTTCTTGAATGGTTCGCAACACTAAAAATGGGGAAGAAAATTAGATTCAATCGTCGCTGTTCGTCAGGTGCGGTCGAGTTGAACAGCGGCCATGTATATTGTTTCTACTTTAAATATAATTTAATTGTTGGTAATTTAAATTCAGTCGTGTCGTAGAGACCTTCGAGTCATTTTATAAAGGCACACCAGGAAACCACCGGTATCCTGGTGGGCCAACACGCACCTGTTTTCAGCATCTTCAGAACATTAAAAAATTCTCTTTATTTTGGATACATTTTTGAGAGTTAAAGTTTATTCTCCTTTGTGCTCCGGGAAAAACAAATTGTCGAACATGTTATAACATTAATTATATTAGTCAATTGCGTATTAAAGATTATAAAAAAATTATTGTGCATTTTTAGCTAAAACTGTTGATAAAAACTAGAGTTTAGTTTACTTTTAGCCTTGAAGAAACTCTTGAAAACGAAGGATTGTGTGTTTTGGTTTTTCGCCATTCAAATATCATTATCTTAATATAGCTCGTCTGAAAACCATCATAGACATCAAGGTCAGTTTATCAAGAGGAACTTTGCAAAAAATGAACACATTGGAACCGACCTTGCATTTTTCAGTATTCCACAATAATATCAAGGTGTTATATGAAATTGCAGACCACTTGACCTTAGATATTTTCTTAGCTGTGGATTATTAATCCAGACTTCGATAAGTAGACACGAAAGGGTCAATTATGATTTGCTTGCTCATTTTTATTATTCAGATCAGATATCATGTAGGAATATAGATTGAAAAATCATTGTTTTTATTGATATTTAGAACTAAAGAAATCTCAGATAGTAAGATTTTTCTGATATAACTGCGATCTTGAAAATAGATAACTCTTCGCAATACTTATTCTAATCTATTTACGCAGAGCTTAGCTTATATATAAATGGTCAGAAAAATTGGCAAATTATATTAACGAGTCTCGCAGAAAGGTAAGTCGATACAATTTTTATTTTTACAAACAATATGTAAAGTACATACGTACTTCTACAATCTATAGGGAAGAAGAAGAGAGTTGATAAATACATCTTGTACGAAAAATGAGAATTCTACCTTTGCTCACTCTAGCGGCAGCAATACAATTTTGCTACGCCACTAAAAGTGCTCCATTACGTTTCGACAACTTCCAAGTTTATCGGATTACACCACGCACACCAAAACATCTGGAAATCTTAAAGAAGCTCGAAACCAATACTCAAGGTTATTATTTTTGGACTAGTGTTTCCAAGATTGGCCAAAAAGTCGACATCATGGTACCATCCAATCTTAAATACAATTTTCAAGATCTGCTTTCTTTACAACATCTAGACGCTGAATTGTGGATTGAGAATGTGCAGCAATTAATTAACAATGAAGGTTCGCAGGTATCCAATAGGAAACCAGATGAGTTTAATTGGAAAGAATATAACAATCTAGATGGAGTTAGTACAAAAATCATTAAAGGGATTAATTAAAATTCATAAATGATTTTTTTTAGATTTACGCTTGGATGGATTCCTTAGTAGAAGAATACTCAAGTATTGTTACACCTATAGTAACAGGCCATTCTTATGAAGGGAGGGAAATGCGTGGAGTAAAACTTTCTTTTGGTCCAGGTAGGAAAGGAGTATACATGGAAGGTGGAATACATGCTCGTGAATGGATTACACCAGCTACAGTAACTTATATTTTAAACGAACTATTAAGCAGTACTAATGCTACAGTACGTGCGGTAGCAGAAAGTCGGGATTGGTATATCTTTCCTTCTATCAATCCTGATGGTTATGTTTATACCCTTATGGTATGTTTTTTTAAATACTTATTAAGTTGAGTTATTGAATCTTCTTGTTGATGGTTTAGGATAGAATGTGGAGAAAAACTCGTCAACCTTACAATGTGTGTGTTGGAGCAGATCCCAATCGCAATTGGGATTATCATTGAATGGATGGTGGCGCTGACGATGATGAATGCTCGTTAAATTTTGCTGGAAGCGCTCCATTTTCAGAACCTGAAATCAAGTCTATGGCTGAATTTATAAATACCATAGCTCACAATCTAGACATATATTTAACTTTTCATTCTTATGCCCAGTTATTCTTAATTCCATTTGGACATAGAGGTTTAGAAGTGCCGGACAACAATGAAGAATTGGTAAGTTGACTCTGGTTCAAATATATACGAGATTATCTTTAATTCTATGTTCAGCATAGGATTGGTAGAGCAGCTGCTGATAGTTTAAAAGTGAGATATGGAACTTCCTATGGAGTTGATAATATTCCAGAAACATTTTTTGGTGAGTGAAAAATATAAATTAAGTGGTTTTTAGATAATATACAAAGAATGTTTTTAGAGTTTACTAGCGGAAGTAGTATAGATTGGGCATTGGGTCGTCACAGGAATATTCGCATTGTTTATGCCTATGAACTTAGAGATGCAGGAAAATGGGGATTTTTGTTGCCACCAGAGCAAATTATTCCAACAGGTGAAGAGACTCTGGATTCTTTGATCAGAATAGTTCGTGAGGCTGATGCTTCATAAAAGTATACATATATTTATTTTTTATCTTGTGAATATAATTTATACGTATTTACGTAGGAAAAGTAGTTAACGAAGAGGTAGATTTTACGCAAAAAATGCAGTAGTGTAGAAAATTAAATTATTTTTTTAATTGAATAACATAATTGTAAAAAATAAAATGTTTTTAGAAGACCTTTATGTTGTAGTTTTTGGGGAGTTTTTTAATGAGGTAAGTCAATTCTGTGCATGTGTACAAATAAAGAGTAACAAGTAACAATTGTTTTAATTACTTCTCCACTAAATAAGTTATAGTTTCCGGAGGTCGTTGAACATGAAAAATGTCTGTACCACATTTAAAACCCAAGGTTGTACTCTCTGTATAGTTTTAGATAAACCAAATAGCCGGGTAGGTAGTTTGCTACAATATCCCATAAGGTTATTGTTACGGGTAAAAATTCGATTTTCACTGCACGTAAAGTTTTAATTTTAGACAAATTAACAGCTTTATGTATTAAAATGCTTGAAAGTTCTGGAGATCTGTCAAACCATAAAATCTTGTGTGATACTGAAGTTCCAAGACAGCAGTTTTTTTTACTCTTATTGAATTTCCAAATCATTTAAAATTAAATTGATTAAGATGAATTGCTCTGTTCTATTCCAATGCTAGCAGTGAGATTGCTGTTGAGTCTGCAGTGCGACTATGCATCTGCGTGAATGTGCAGCAGTAGGCTATTGTTGACAGAATCACTTTGTTGTTTAGTGTAGTTACTGCGTTGTCATTATACAATTTTTGTAATTTCCACCAACAATTGTTGAATAATTATAGTATAATTCGCAAGGCAAATAAATTATTATAGTCCAACCGATTCATGGATGTAGTTTTGAATTCTAATAGGTACCAATTGTTCACTGTATTTCTACTAATTAATATTTGTGAATTTTCTAAATGTCAAATTTTCTCTTTGTTTAATTTCGATTTGGATAAACAATCTTTCTGCAAACTTTTCTTGCCTTAATTTGTACAAAATGTAACTTTTGTTTTTTCCAAATTAAATCCCGAATGATATTTATAAATTTCCTTTGTTCAAAGATAATGAACCCATAAGATGTCTTGCATAAAACTGTTTTTTTCATTTTATTTAATGTTATTAGACCTAACAATTCTGTAATTAGGGGAATTTATGGGTACACTTTAAGGTACTGAACGCAAAAACTTCGACAGGTACCGAAGTTTAATTTTCGACTAACCAAACAAGAGTAAAACAGTCATTATAAAATTCTAAGATTTGGTGCTTTTAAATATTTTTTATTATGGCCAGAATAATAATGATTTAGTGTGTGTGTTTCAACATCTAACTTATTTCATATTCTAGATATAATTAAAATTTATTTAATAGTTTTGCGTGTAATTAACTTCATAAAATTGCTTAAATTAATTGATTTTTAAGTCTTTGGTTACAGTTTGTTGTTAGACATATCATGCCACGAAGAAAAAAATTATAGAATAGATAGTTTTTGTAGAAAATTAAAATATAATTGACAATCAAACTCGAAAATTTTTAACCAATCAAATTACAGAATTTTTCAAATTGGGACCAATGAAATTAGTTTTATAGTGAAAAAAACACTAGTGGTTTTTTCTTAGTGAAAGAATTTGTCAAAATTAAATGTCAAATTTAATTAAATTAATATTAACTACACACGCTAAATAAAAATTTGATCGATGGATTGTCAAGCCGAATAGAACTCGTGGTCTAATTTTTTCTTGCAAAATTTATCATTTAAGACATTCGTAGCTTTTGCTTTTGGAAAATTACACTCGTCTCCTGCGTCGACTCGTGTAGTTTTCGTTGCGAAAGCTACTCATATCTGAAATGACAAATTTTGTCGGAAAAAATTAGACCACTTGTGATATTATATATGAGAATATAATTCACGTGTCACATGGTACATTTTTTATTAATTTCATTGGTGAAAGTACAAAAACAAACTCGCAGAATAGGCTATCAAATCGATGATAATTCTATCACCGCATGTTGACTGTCACCTGTTTTTAATAAATAAAATTGTTTACTGTCAAAGTGACAGAAAGTTTCAGTGTTTATTTTCTTTCAACGTTCATTATATTCTCTCACCAAATATAACACGTGTTATGATTAATCAACGATGATACCACTCGTTAAAAGCTTTAGAAAATTGAACTCGTGCTTCGCACTCGGTCAATTTTCGTCGGTTTTAACTCGGGCTATCACCGATGATAATCATAACACTAGTTATATTATCCCCGAATATATTTGGTAGTGTAGAGGTTAGCGTGCTAGTATCTCACCCAAGCGCACCGAGATCGACTATTGGTGGGGGCATGGTTACCACGAAATAACAAAACAATAAAATAGACTTATAAGAATCATTAAATTATTGTAATTAAAGAATTATAAAACAACAATAATAATTTTAATTTGCCAGGAGAAGAAAAGGAAAATTAGAAAAGCAAATATTTCAAGTTGAAAAACCTTAATATTTTATAATTAATGCATATAGGATTGTAGCCCACTTGATGTTTATGCCTTCGGAGATTTAAAACAGCGGCGTTTTAAGAGACGGCCATCAACGGTCATTGGAAAATTTTTAATGAAGAATCGAATGCTATTACGATCGAAACTATTCATAAAGTTTTTAAATCTTGAAATAAAGATTGAGAGCTGCTTTGAAAATAAATGTACAACATATTGAACAAACCAAAAATTCATAGACGTAAATTGTAATCGTAATCTGTAATTTAAATATGTAAAAATAAAGATGCCTAAATCTCTGCACATACGCAGAAATTTATTTAATCTGATTTGGGAATCTGATAATGACGATTATTATTAATGTTTGTGCCTTAAATGCAGCCACTATTTTCATTACATTCAACAGTTATTATATAATGATTATTTGGTTGTTTTGAAAACCTATTGTAAATAACATACTTTGGGGCCCTGGACGAAGCCCCGCCGCGAGGGTCCGGAACAGTGGTTGGTTTCTCTAGGTGCAGATTTATTATACTATTTGGTAGAATGCAATCTCCACGGTGGTAATAAACCATGCATACATCGCGTAAGAGGTCCCTCTCACCATTATTTGTGTACACATGTTTGATTTATATTATTTTAAATGTAATATATTTATTGTTCTGTTCCTATTGCCCTTTCTTGCTTGTCTAGGTATCTGGGTATGTGCTGTTAGCTTGTAGCTATGATGTATTTACCCTGGGTTAGCATATTTTCAAGGAGGTTTTTACAAAACTAAGCATTTACTATCAGTCAGGGTAGATCTGTCCCTCCTACGTTCAAGGTTAAAAATAAAGTAATAAAATACTACAATCATATTTAACTGTTTTTTTATTTGTGTTTATTTCTGCTCGCCCGTTCTTATGAACTAAATCAATCGTTATCACAACGTAAGATCAAGTTTGTTTTTTTGTGTTATACTTTAAAGTATAAAATATGTTGTTTGTAAGGTTGGTATTGCTGTGCAAACTTTATTGTTGTTAAATATTTAGAACACGGGAAGGGTAATCTGGACCATGATCGTCTCGTGGACTCTGGAACACTACAACTTCTACGTGAATTAACTTTTCTTAACGTTGAAAAGTATTATTAAAATAATTCTTCATTCAAAAACACAAAAGACGGAGTCTAAGTTACAGCATGAACAGTTTACTGTTAAGTACAATAAATATTTATTCGTTGTTAATTATACAATATGCACCTGCATAATAACTTAAACACTATACAGTTTTAACATTAAACTGGTAATGAAGTTCAGAAAACCTAGGTAAGCAACATTCCTGGATGCCAGCTTTGAAGCTCCCGAACTGTCGTAGCAACTCGAACTGGTGTATCCCACAAAGTTGCGGTGTTTATATACCCTTTCTGTGTTGCATTAGCATACAGTAATTTGAATACATTAGAATAAAATTACGATAAGATTCTGAATGCAGAATATATTAAGAGCGTTATCTTGTAGGTAGCGATAAGGTTTATACGTCGTCTTATATGACTGCATACCGTAATAATGTTATTTAACTCTTAACCCGCTTAACTCTTTTTCCTTGATAAACTGCAACATGAGCTTCTTAAGAATAAAATAATAATAATAAGTAATTAGAAGAATGTAAAAATCTCATAAAATGTTTTTCTTATACCTAAAAGATAATAATAATAACTGACTCGTCTCGTCTAGCCGACTACCTGGATTATTCGCTTAGTATCCTTTAAAATCCTACCATAGATCTCTCTTTCGGAAAACTGTCCGTTGAAAAATACAATCTGTCAATTGTATGGTCTAAACTATTTTAATAAAAGGCGTTTGCGGATTAGTTTTAGTATAAATACTAACCGTGATTTTTCTTTGATTCACTGATGTAAAATAAATCAATAAATCTATTTGCTGTTTTATTTATTTTAATTTTAACACGGATGAATATGCTGACTTGATTTTAATTTGTTTCATAGTGATTAATATCCTTGTAAAATCTAATTGAGAAAAAAATCTTTTTACTCCAAAGCTGTAACGTGTTGAAAATCTGGATATGAGTAGGTATTGCCACGCTTGAGCTGACTCCCACCCTTTTTATGCAAATGACCCGCGATCTAATTAATTTTCAAATAAGGCGTGGTCTAATTAAATGCGCGAATTAAATGCGCGAATTAAATTAATTGATCGAATTAAATGCGCGAATTAAATTAATTGATCTAATTTAATTAAATTAAATTAATTCACGGTATCATTTGCATATATCATCTCTCATTTACATGTATCATCTCTCACATGCATACGCGAATTAAATTAATTCACGGTATCATTTGCATATCTCATCTCTCATTGACCTAGCTCATCTTTTATATGCGTAAGCGAATTAAATTAATTCACGGTATCATTTGCATATCTCATCTTTCATTTACATATTTCATATCTCCTTTGTCATCTCACCTCTCTCGTCTCTCATTTGTCATCTTTCATTTCTCATTAGTCATTTCTCATCTCTCATTTACATATATCATCTCTCACATGCATACCCGAATTAATTTAATTCAAGGTATCATTCGCATATCTCATCTCGCATTTGCCTAGCTCATTTTTTTATATGCATGCGCGAATTAATTTAATTCACTGTATCATTTGCATATCTCATCTCTCATCTCTCTCTCTCATAAATTTATTTTAAAATAAATCTTAAGCTTTTCAACTGCTGCCATTCTAAAAATTTTATTTAAATATAAATCTAAACGTCATAGGGCTAACATTTAAATACATCCGAGTAACATAATTAACACGTAGAAACTTGAAATGTATGTTAACCCTATCGCTATACATAGTAAACGCAGTTAAATAATATTTAACAGGAATCATCAGGAATTTACAAGATAAACATTCTTTCCCTCTTATGGAATAGGTGTTAACACGTAAAAGCAATTATCAAGTTGAAATATTTGTAGGTGCATTAATCATCTTCGTCTTTTTAAAACGACATCTTTACAAGAATAATAAATTATTGTTTTAAATAAGTATTGACAATAACCAACCCTCTGTGTTGATCACTAGTTATTCATGAAGAAACTTCGCGGAATTTCAATACAGATGTAAAGGTTAAATGCTTACACGTATATTTTAAATCCCTTTTATTTATTTAAAAATTAAAAGCTTAAAGAACACTCATAACAAAAGGAATAGCTTCTCGAAAATAACACTCCATTGAATGACAAATTTTGAAATGTATTGTTGTTAAAACATAAAACTTAGAAAAGGAATATTGTGTAATGCCTTTTTAAATTCAAAAAACTTATTTGAAATCTTGTAAAATATTATAAATGTTTTAAGTAGAAACTCCCATTAGTATTATCTTACAGGAATAGAATATTATAGTCAATCATTAACATCTTAAAACCACAACTCTACAAAACAATAAATTATTGTTTTAAAAAGTAATGACAATTACTCATCCTTTGTGTTATTCTGTATGAGCTAGTCATAAAGAAACTTCAAGGAATCTCAATATAGTCACTTGTTTAGTATTACTGCTTTCAAATAAATCATACAGATTTGATGTACGCTTCATTAACTTTTTTAACCGAGAAACATGTTTATTATTATTGTTACTTAAGATTAAGAACCGTTCTTTCTATAATAACTAACAGCTTTCAAAAAGAGTCGTTCCTTTAAAAACTATTGTTCATCATAATTACGCAAACGCCTAAAACCAGTATAAAAATCCCGAAATTTCTGTTTCCCATTCATTCCGAAAGTGTTCTCGAATCATCAAGATAGTTACATCAAGTGAATATTTAATTAAAATCAGGTATGTTTTACTTTTGCTTATATTTTAATTTAACTATGTTATGCAAACTGATCATTTGAATTTTTAGATCGTCTACAGTTCCTAAGAAATATAATTTATCAAAAAAAAATTAATTTTCCTTATTTGAAATTCATCATGTAAGTGTTTCAATTTTAACTATGTTATGCAAACTGATCATTTGAACTTTTTAGATCGTCTACAATTCCATATCAATAAGAAATATATCCTTATTTGAAATTCATCGAGTAAGTTGCTTTATTTTTAACGATGTTGTGTAAACTTATTTTGAAATTTGTTATAGACTGACTGTAGTTTCTATCTGCGTGAAATCCACATAGTTTTTATTCCAACAGGTTACTGTATCAAGGAAGTCGAAGACGCGAAATTATCAACGTTTGATAATTCTGTATCCTGCAAATTTATTTAAAATATATCAAGCAGGTATGTTTTATCTTCAGTTGCTTATATTTTAAAACTGCCTGATATGTAAATGTTTTACGTTTGCTTACAGTAAGAAATGGAATTTTTAAACGAATTGAACCAATCAGCCGGAACAGCAAAACCCGTTAAGGAATTGCATGAATACAACGTGAAGCATTTTCCTATTATTATTAATGTACATAGACCGTAGCTACATCGAAGTCGCATGAGTTGTTACCGGCTCTTTAACAAGCGTATGCTACAATTCTCTAATTTTCTAGTTTCTAGACATAATGTAGTTTTGAACAGATTTTAGCCTTTTTCGTTATATCTATTACCTTGTAAACTGTTTCTACATATGTGTTCTTATTGTTTATGCATCATATAGACATTCGTCGCCATATTTAAACGTTATTTTACAATATATCATACATTTTCAATAGCTTCGAAATACGCAGATATGTAATAATATACTATATACCCTTGTAGGATATTCATCGTATCTATAGTAATGAGTTGTTACCGGTTCTTTAACAAGCGTATGCTACAATTCTCTAATTTTCTAGTTTCTATACATAATGTAGTTTTGAACAGATTTTAGCCTTTTTCGTTATATCTACTACCTTGTAAACTGTTTTTACATATGTGTTCTTATTGTTTATGCATCATATAGATATTCGTCGCCATATTTAAACGTTATTTTACAATATATCATACAATTTCAATAGCTTCGGAATACGCAGATATGTAATAATATACTGTATACTCTTGTAGGATATTCATCGTATCTATAGTAAACTCGTATGAATAATAATAATTTGTAACCATTTTCGATACCTTCGAAATATAAGTCTTTAACATATGTTTGTAATACCTCTTTATAACTTTGAAACACAGGGTAGTTACCTCTTGCAATATCTACAGTTATGAGAACCCTGAAGACTTAACCTGGAGAAATAAATCAGATAAATATTTTACTTTTTATTGAAACGATAACTTTGCGTACTAATATATGAAAATAATATAATGTATATCGCCTGATAAATAAAATTGAAATTATTCTTATTCTTTTACAATGAAATTTGTTTTAAAAAAACACGATGAAACGTTATGTATATTAATGCAGGAGTACTGTTGACGCATTCATTATTTAGAAATTCACTTATAAGTACACTATCTATTTAGCTGATTCAATAAAAATTTCGTTATTTTTAAATTTCCTAACAAAGGTTCAGGGTTCTTTATCTGTTTTAGAATATTCAAAGACAGTATATGACAATAAATTATTGTGAGACTCCTGATCTATACAAAACACCTTATATACAATTAGAGATAAAAAATTAATCCTATGATATATAGTGAAAATGCAAATATTCCACAATTCTAACCCAAATTTTTTACTTTTCTAGACGTAATGTAATTTTGAACAGATTTTTAACCTTTTTCGTTATATCTACTACCCTTGTAAACGATTTCTACATATGCCTTCTTACTGTGTATAATTTTACCCTATGTAGATATTCGTCGTATCTATAGTAAACTCATATTTTAACGTTATTTTACAATATATCAACCATTTTAAATGGTTTCGAAATACGCAGATATGTAATAATATACTATATACTGTTGTAGGATATTCATCGTTGAATATAGTAAACTCGTATGATTAATATTAACTTGTAATTATTTTCAGCACCTTCGAAATATATATCTATAACGTGTGTCATATGTTTTGTAATTCGTCTTTATAACTTTGAAACTCTGCGTGATTTCTTCTTACAATATCTACAGTTATGAGAACCTTGAAGACTTAACCTGGAGAAATAAAACAGATAAATATTTTACTTTTTATTGAAACTAATTAACTTGTATTCTAACATAACATTGAACAGCCTTGGTAGTGTACTGTCTAGAGTGCTGGACTTTCACCCAAGCGGTCCGCGGTCGATTCCCGGTGTCGGCAGATCTGGTTAAGGTTTTCTGCAGTTTTCCTTAGCTGTGACACAAATGTGGGATTTGCGCTGTTCCATCTGTAAATCGGCTGCAGCCGCATTTAGGGCAGTTTAAAAAAATAGATAGTAAATATAACTATATCAAATTATTTTATAAAATACTATGTTAACTAAGAGGTGATATACAGAATATATACGCCTGTATTTGGTCTCTAGAGGGTTCATACCCTAATATAAGGTTAGTGCGAGAGATTAACGATCCCCGACCGAAGGATTAAGGGTTAACGTTAAGGTTAAGGGTTAAGGGTGAAGGGTGAAGGGTGAAGGGAGAAGGGTGAAGGGAGAAGGGTGTAAATGATCTAAAGAACAACATTTTAGTAAAAGTTGACAAAGTAGAAGCTAACAATATGAATTTACTAAAGAAAGTAGAAGAAACTCACTGATAAAATATTGGTTATACGTAAAGCGTTTGCTGCTACTCAAACGTTAAAGCATAACTAGTACTCTTTTCTTCATATTTCTACTATATTTATTATAAATAATATGTTTAAATATTTTTAATATTATGGTTTCGTAACAATTCCTGTCTTGTTTAAGTTATTATGTAAAAGAATACAACACATAAATATAGGTATTAGACCATCAAATTTTAAAAGTTGAAGAATTATAAAGATGAAAACGTATATTGGAATAAGGCTAACAAACTAATCGATAGACTTCAGCAGCATGTTCTTTCACTAATCTAGCATTTAAGCTATACATATTATAGCATATCGATCGATATCATTCAAGTCTAGCTTACGATTAGTAGAAATTTTATTTATATATAATATATATTTCAGATATGTCGTGCTATGTGTCTAAATACGAAATATAAAACATGTCTAAATCTATGTAAAGCTTAGGTTATGTAGGATTAGCAAAAGACATGAAAATTGAATAATATATCCATATCGCAATACGAATAATACAAGCTCACCACTAGGTTTATGATAAACGACTGCAATTGTTTGAAAAGAAGCTGACGAAAAAGGTGATCAGTCGTGTAGATATTTAGGATGTGATAAAATAAAATTATTTTTTAATATTTTAATAATGTTTTATTTGAATGATATATAGTTATATTTATAAGGAAATTAAAAACATATTAAGAACATATTTTGATGTACTAATTACATATTAATTAAACATATATAGAAGTAAACAAGGGTTTGTTTTAACGATAAATTACATTATTAAATTTTCAAATCAAATCGTCAATTCGACACAACAGTACAAACTTTTATTGTAATGACTACAGATACATAGAGCGAGGTAAAGGATCTAAAGAACAGCATTCTAGTAACAGTTGACAAAGTAGAAGCTAACAATATGAATTTACTAAAGGAGGTAGAAGAAACGGGTGTCTTAGAAATCGACAATTCTAAAACTTCATAGAGAGTTTTAAGGATTCTACTGTATACATTAGATTAGAGCTCCGATTTTTAAGCAATATTTGATCAGATTAACTATAATTTGGTCAAAAGTGGAAATTAAAAGGTTAAGCTAGTGACAGATCGAATTCAATAGTCATCATTAATAAAAGTAACTTTTTCAATCAGTCATGCTCATATACTATGTAACGTTTATAAATAAATAATACATCATTATAGAATAGTCTTTGATTAATGCTCATAAACTGTTAACAATCTAACATTTCCTTTATATGAGCTGTTGATAGTATTAAACCTATGCATCGCCGTTACGAATTTTTGATATTCGAGTAATGTTTTAAGAAATTCAGAACCGACTTACAACATACCCTTTTCTTCATGTACCCTCTCGTAATCTTACATCGTAGTTATATCGTGTGTATAAGGTATTCATGAATTTAGAGATTAGAGCTTGAGTCGGTCAACTCACTTTATGATACAACTAAACCATACTGCTTAATTTTACATGATTCGTTGATAGAATACAATGCGTTTCCTGAAACTGTGACGACATATACACATACCATAATAAAAATTATTAAGCAAAAGAAGTCGCTAAATATATTTAACTTAGACGATCGTGTTTCTCGATAATATTCCGATGGTGATAAAAAGCATGGTAAGTTTTTACCTGTTTCCTGTAGAGCAATTTTGAGTGTACCTTCTTCTTGTGGTAAAACTAATGCCTTGTTAGGTCTACTAATTAATGAAAACGAATTAAAATATCTACCTATACGCCAAGTCTTTATTTCAACCTAAATATGGCGAAAACGATAATGTAATCACCCCTAATGATGTGAAACCTAATTCAGTATTCATTTTCGACGATATTATCTGTGACAAACAAGAAAAATAGACAATATTTTAGCATGGGTAGGCATAAAGGGTGTTGACTCGTTTTATTTAGGTCAAACATATACGAAAATTCCCAAACATCTGATTAAGAACAACGCTAACTTACTTATTCTCTTTAAGCAAGATGAATTGAATTTCAAACATGTGTATAACGCTCATATCTTAGGAGATGCATGCTATGATAAACTTAAACATTTAAACGCATAGTATAATTATTTCTCAACGCAGGATATATATATCGATATTTTTCTAGTTTGATTAAATCCTATAAGTTATATTCATATCGTCCTTTTTATTCTGTTAAGATGTTTATAATAATCATGGTGAGCTTGGTATGAACATAATCCGATTATACCTATTCTTTTCTCTCCGTTTGTATAATATAAAATATATATTCCGCGTCAGACTGATTAGTATCGTCATATGTACCGATTGTTATATTTCCGTGAATATTTGAGTTTTCACCAATACACAGGATAAATTTTTATCTCTAATTTTATATATGGCGTTTTATATAGAGCAGGAGTCTCACGATAATTTATACATATATTCTCTTTGAATATTCTATAACAGATAAAGAACCCTGAACCCTTGTTAGGAATTTTAAAAGTAACGAAATTTTTATTGAATCAGCTAAATAGATAGTGTACTTATAAGTGAATCTCTAAATAACGAATGCGTTAACAGAACTCCTGCATTAATATAACTTTTCATCGTGTTTTTTCAAAACCTGTTAACTTTTATGTACTTTATTTTGCTATTCAACTTGACCCTAATTATGATTAAATGAGAAAACATGTTATCAATCTGTTCAAAATTCGAATGTCTAGAAAAAATAGGTAGCTCTTACTGAATATACGAAGAATACGTTTTAGGTATGTATTGAGATACATAACATTTCTCTCATATATGAATTTGTATATATCGAGTTAAAGTTAATGAATGAATACAGCATAAATCATTACTCTACGTGTTCCGTGATTCAGACTTCAATAATCGAACGAGTTATTCGTACAATTAAGCAAAAGCTGTATATGATTTAGTTGATAGCTCTGCATGACATTCGGAGTTAGATGTTGACTCTATCAAGTTTTTAATTTGCTGATCTGAAGCTGCTGAAGACCTTCACTTCTGAGGGGTAGGAGCATTCTAGATCTTGCTACTGTATATGTTTAACATAAAAATAAATGAAAAACTATAAACTTGTTTTATCGATTTATTTATAATATTTTAATAATAATATTAAATGTATACATTGTACGACATATTAATAGGGTAGGTGAATTGCAGGCATTTAGCAGGCCCGTGTTTCTAACTGCGGATCCATAGGCTAGAAGAAGAATCAGAAAAAAGTATTAGGCAATGTTCATTGAATAGACTACCTGTTACATTTCATACCTTATTTGTTTCGATAAACATACAGTCAGCATACGGTTGATATCTTTCTGTCTTTACTTTACCTAGGTAAACCAATCCTAGAGACAGAGTTTTATTTGCTATCTTCTGGTTGAGATCGACCACTTTATCTTCGGTAAGTTTAGAATCAAGTTGTCGATAGGCTTCGTCTACTGTACACTAGACGGGTAGCAGTAGTTTAGAAAACGAGGATGAGATTATTTCAATTATTTCTGAGCTTAAAGAAGAAGGTATTATAGAATAAAAGATAATAGTTATACAAAATGTTACCCTCAAGTATACTTTTCTATTCTGTGGATGTATATTTGTATGTTAGAATATAAGTTGTCTAGTTTCAAATATGTATGTTAGAATATAAGTTAACTAGTTTCAATAAAAAGTAAAATATTTATCTGTTTTTATTTCTCCAGGTTAAGTCTTCAGGGTTCTCATAACTGTAGATATTGCAAGAGGTAACTACCATGTGTATCAAAGTTATAAAGACGTATTACAAACATATATTATAGACATATTTCGAAGGTATCGAAAATGGTTACAGAATATTATTAATCATACGAGTTTACTATAGATACGTTGAATAACTTACAAGAGTATATAGTATATTATTACATATCTGCGTATTTCGAAGCTATTGAAAATGTATGATATATTGTAAAATAACGTTTAAATAAGGCGACAAATATCTATATGATGCATAAACAATAAGAACACATGTAGAAACAGTTTACATGGTAGTAGATATAACAAAAAAGAATTTTAAAAATAATGCTATACAGTATTTTAAAAAGTTTTAATTAAATAAATTTTTGAGAAATCATAACGAACTACCCTAATTGTTTTATTTCAAATTAGAATTTAGTTCCTGAGAAATAATCAACTAAGTAGTTGAAAGCAGTTTTAAGGAATGTTTGTTAGTCGTATGAAACAATACATTTTTTATTAGATAATTGTAAATGAAAAGATGCTAAGATAATAATTACATGACCATTATCGATTTACTTGTAGACTATATTTTAAGTGTTTATGGATTTAAACATGTCAAAACGCAACAGAGATAATCCGACAGGTGATTGACAGTAATCTTTAGCGGTACTTTGTATGCTTGAAAATAAATTTTTTCTCGTATTATTACTCTAGATGTTTCTACATGTTAATTACGTATAGATCTATATTTAAATATCAATTAGAAATGGCAACATAAGATTTATTTTAAAATAAATTTATGAGAAAGAGATGACAGATGACAAATGAGAGAGGAGAGAGGTGAGATGACAAATGAGATATGAGGAATGTAAATGAGAGATGAGATATGCAAACGATACCGTGAATTAATTTAATTCGCGTATGCATATGAGAAATGAACTAGGCAAATGAGAGATGAGATATGCAAATGATACCGTGAATTAAATTAATTCGCGTATGCATGTGAGAGATGATACATGTAAATGAGAGATGAGATATGCAAATGATACCATGAATTAATTTAATTTAATTAAATTAAATCAATTAATTTAATTCGCGCATTTAATTAGACCATGCCTTATTTGAATATTAATTAGATCGCGGGTCATTTGCATAAAAAGGGTGGGAGTCAGCTCAAGCGTGGCAATACCTACTGATATGCATTTAATAAAAATAATCCTACTACGGCCCTGTATATTCTAGCTGGGTTAGGTTTGAATTCAATTTCCACGCTAAACTTGGGTGCTCTTCAAGTATTTGCACACAGCTGCAAGGTAATGAAACTTTAAAGCAAACAGTAACATTAAAATAGTGTTTCTTTCGTTTCATACGGTCAAAATGCTGCCTCTACACAAAAAGTTATGGTGACCCCCTCAATTAATAACGATGTCAGGCTTCGTTGCGGCTAAATAGCTAGAACAATATTTAGATAATTTATGTGTCCGATCTGCACACAATACCTCAGGACAATAATAAAGAGTAATATGATAAAACCTGCCAAATATCTAGTAAGGTAACCTTGTTGTAATATTATCTAATGTAATAATAATAATAATAATAATATAATGGAAGTCGGTTCCTATCTGGCTCGCTTCCGCACTTGAAAATCAGATGGGGGGCGTTCAAAATAATAATGCAATATAAAAAGATACTTGGGAAACTAGCACCAATGAAGCTGAAAATAATCAGTATAAGTAAGAGATCTCAGCCAGAGCAATAAAGTTTACAGTAAGTATCGAGTAAATATCACAGTAAGTATTGAGTTTGTCTTAGAAAAATATTAAGTAAATACGGATCTGCGACATCTTGTTTTGTTTGTTTAGTTGTTTCATTTTGTTTAAAAGAAATTAGATTTGTTACAATTGACGGTACAATCGTGGAACTTTTATTTTGTGAGTGCCTAGAAGCATGCATGATTTAGTAGCCTATGACTTGACGATTGCTAATATAGACATTTCTTATTATTTCCTTCTAAAATATATCTTTAATTAGAATAAACATTAGGGCTCGTTACTTATTTAAACTTATATTTTGTAGGCAGATGGTTTATATTTAAATGTCATATTTTGTGGAACATGCTGCAAAGTAGCATTTATTTCAAAGCTACATTTCAATGTTCATTTTGAGATTTTGAAGAAATTAAAAATAGGTAATGTTCACTATTTTTATTACTTAATTTAAGTATTACTTTAGATATTATTTTTAGTTAAGGTGAATGATCTACTCTCAATAATCTACTTGAAATGACACTTTTTAAGGATGTGAAGAAATTTTATCACTTTTGTTATAAAATAAACAAAAGTTTACTCTATAAACAAATATTCTGTTTAAAAAACTTGCGCTTCATTTTTGCACTAAGCATCTAAAATAGACTAAATCGTTCTGGCTTTGGCAAGAATGGACATCGTCTTTCCTAGACAGTGACAATTCGTATGACTATCGAAAAATATGATAAACAATCTTTTCCTGAAAGTCAATCCTCTTGAACTTAGTACTTTTGTGTATAAATAATTAACAAAGTATTATGCATTGCAATAATGCTTGGACACAACCTAATCTCAATTTTAAAATCTGATTAGACTAACAATCATTATTGACCCTTAATATAAAAAACGAACAGATAGCCAGATTTCAAGTGGGTATGATAAGCAAATATCGTAATGTCTGGGTTTTATATAAAGAATAGCAGCCGCTCTAGCCACTGCTATCAATTTGTAGGGTAAGTAAGGCAAAATTACTTTAACTTATTCAACTTTATTTTGATCTTGCAAACAGGCACCCCATGAGCAATTTGAGTGCGACAATGAGTTTTTTCCTATTGTTGGGGTTGGTAGCTACGGCTTTTTGCCATAGTGAACACGCTGCTCCTTTACGTTTCGAACACTTTCAAGTCTATCGCGTAACACCACGTAGTGAAGAACAAGTAAACATCCTGAAAGAATTGGAAGATAATCCTCAAGGGTATGATTTCTGGACTGGAGTGTCCGCAGTTGGGCAGCCGGTCGATGTTATGGTGCCAACCTATCTCAAATATAACTTTCAAGATTTCTTAACCCTGCAAGAGTTTAATGCTGAATTATGGATTGAAAATGTTCAACAATTAATAGATAAGGAGCAATCGCAGAAATCAAGAAGCCCTGATCAATTCGATTGGAAAGATTATTACACTCTAGAAAGTGTAAATCAGGCGTAAAGTTAATAATATTTTTAATATTAAATCACAGTTTTTTTTAGATTTATGCCTGGTTGGATTCGCTAGCCCAAAATCATCCAGATATTGTCACACCCATTGTAGGAGGCCAGTCTTACGAAGGAAGAGAAATACGAGGAGTTAAACTCTCATTTGGATCTGGCAAGAAGGGTGTTTTCATAGAAGGTGGAATACATGCACGCGAATGGATTTCTCCAGCTACAGTAACTTATCTTTTAAACGAATTAATAAACAGTGGCAATACCACCGTACGGTCCGTAGCAGAAAGTCGTGATTGGTACATCTTTCCATCCGTTAATCCAGATGGATATGTTTATACACTTAAGGTACCTTTTATTACATTTCTAAAAAAAAGATATCTTGTATTTATAAGAATCTTATATTTTCAGGATAGGATGTGGAGGAAAAACAGACAACCTTATGGTGTATGTTATGGAGCTGATCCTAATCGCAATTGGGGTTATCACTGGATGGATGGCGGTGCCAGTAGTAATGAATGTTCACAAACATTTGCTGGTAGAGCTCCATTTTCAGAGCCTGAAATAAAATCTCTTTCGGAATATATAACTAGCATTGCTGACAATTTAGATACAGTACTGACCTTCCATTCTTATTCGCAACTATTTTTGATTCCTTTTGGTCACAGGGGAAATGAAGTACCTGAAAATAATGAAGAATTGGTAAATATGTCGTTATAAGATGTACTATATAATAGAATTTGTTTTTAAAGCATAGAATCGGTCGAGCAGCAGCTGAAAGTTTAAAAGCCAGCTATGGAACTGTTTATGGAGTTGGAAATATACCCCAAGTGCTATTCCGTAAGTTGAGGATGTAACTAGAATTGATTGTGATAAAGAATTATGGCTCGTTCTAGAATACACAAGTGGAAGTACTGTAGATTGGACTTTAGGTAAATTCCGACACCTTCGGACCGTATTTGCATATGAACTGAGAGATAAAGGAAAATATGGATTTGTACTGCCACCAGAACAAATTATACCATCAGGTGAAGAAACCCTCGATTCCTTGGTTAGAATATTCCTAGAAGTTGATTCTTCCAAAGATTAAGCGTTCAAAATTGTAAGCTATCCTTGGACTTATCACTTTAGGATTTTTAAACCTTCAGCGATACTAAATAAAACATCTTAAATCCTATTAGTTAAATTATTAAGTCAAGAGATTTTCTGTAAGACTAATAAATAAATGTATAAACTGCTTCATTTATTTTTCTAAGAAAATGCGAACCTGTGAACGTCTGCGGAAATTTTGTTAAGTGGTACCCAAAAGAAGGAAAGCGATGTATAAAACGTATCTCCTAGATCTTCCTTAACTAGGAAAGCAATTTGTTCCAACAACACATTCCAATAATACTTGAAAAGTACGTAAGGTTAATCAATCAGAATTTGCGCATAATTTGATTTGGTTTAGATTCAACAGGTTTTAAGTTCCAATTTAACAATTTAATTAGAAAAGTTCAGTAAATACGGCAGGAAGATTTCGGAAAAAGTTGGCTCGCACTTGAAGTGTTCAAATTCCACCACTATTCAAACTTAAAAAATATCTTAAAGTTTCACAAATAATTAGATTAATAACCCACAGACAGTACGCAAGAATTTTAGTTTTTACGCGTTTAATTTTTAACAATTATTCTAAGCTTTAAACAGATTTTAAACAATGGCCAATAAATGAATTTTACGAATTCATCCGAATAATGTGAGTTTAAAATATGCGACAAAGCGCACCACAGTGCATATATACGAAGGGTACGGTATATCTCAACGGGATACTCAATTAATTCAAATTTGTTTAAACTTAACAAACCTGTAAAGTTCAAACTTTAAACATTCCCATAAAATTAATTTAAATGGGGTGCAACATCTTCTGGTGCGTTCTGCCTACAACCAGTTGACCTCCCTACATTTTTAATTTTGCAAGAGAAAATATAAACACCCTTTAGTGTAGGTTGAACGCAGAAACAAAAGATACTTCAAAATTTGTTGAACATTATAACTGTCTATAATATGGTTCGCCAGTGGTAAAATAAGCAATTTGCCGCTCGCATTTAATATTATTATCTCTACTTAAATAAATTTTTGGAATAAGACATGTTTTCTCTCGATCAAAAATTTTATTCTCTCAGGCTATCAAATCTTAATTACAAGAGTAGCTACGGCGAAATACATTATTTATTTATCAAATTGGATCATAAATAAATCCTATTAGTCAACTTAAATGCTAAACTTGTTTTCACAAGCAATGAATAAATTGGAAATATTACAATACAAAATTTGTATTTAATTTATTATAACTAGCCAGAAATGGATTGGGGAAAATTATAATACAGGGAGGTATTAAGTTTTATTTTAACAAATGGGAAATAAATTTGAAGTATTACTTATATATAATAAGAGTTTCTTTAATAAATCCCAAACATATTAAATTTGCAGCCAAGTAACGCAGTTAAGTGGTCTAGGATTAAGTAATAGAAAATATGTGGTACCCGCATACAAGGTTTACAGACATTTCTAAATGACTGAGTGCGACAAAAAGTAGTTGTAATTAAAGTATTTTATACTATTTTTTTTAATTCGTAATAATTTATTCTAATATTTAATAAAATTGCGCATTGAAAAAACTGTTTCAGTAATAACTTTGTTTAGATATTTATGTTGTTCATACTAACAGATGCTGTTTATATGTATTATTAAATTAAAAAAATAAAAAACCCTAAAACGGAATCGAGAAAGCTCTATTTTCGGTTTCGAAAACACTCAAAAATTAATGTGTAAAAGAAAAACAAATATGTAGCTTTTTGACATGACTGCAGAAAATATATTCAGCAAATATTCATCGATTTCTGCAGCAGTCACATGATTCATATGTCAATAGGCTACTTTTTCATAATATAGGTTTTTAAGAATGAATTTGAAACATCTGAATGAAACTTCTTGACATGATTGCAAAAAATATATTCAGCAAATATTCATCGATATTTACAGCAGTCACATGATTCATATGTTAATAGCTACTTTTTTTCACAATATAGGTTTTTAAGAATGAATTTGAAACATCTGAATGAAGCTTTTTGATATGACTACAGAAAATATATTCAGCAAATATTCTTCGATATTTACACCAGTCACATGATTCATATGTTAGTAGGCTACATTTTTCATAATATAGGTTTTTAGGAATGGATTTCAAACATCTGAGTGAAGCTTCCTGACATGACTGCAGAAAATATATTCAGTAACTATCCATCGACATCTACAGCAATCACATGATACATATGTTAGTAGGCTACATTTTTCATAATATAGGTTTTTAAGAATGAATTTGAAACATCTGAATGAAACTTCTTGACATGATTGCAAAAAATATATTCAGCAAATATTCATCGATATTTACAGCAGTCACATGATTCATATGTTAATAGCTACTTTTTTTCACAATATAGGTTTTTAAGAATGAATTTGAAACATCTGAATGAAGCTTTTTGATATGACTACAGAAAATATATTCAGCAAATATTCTTCGATATTTACACCAGTCACATGATTCATATGTTAGTAGGCTACATTTTTCATAATATAGGTTTTTAGGAATGGATTTCAAACATCTGAGTGAAGCTTCCTGACATGACTGCAGAAAATATATTCAGTAACTATCCATCGACATCTACAGCAATCACATGATACATATGTTAGTAGGCTACATTTTTCATAATATAGGTTTTTAAAAATGAATTTCAAACATCTGAGTGAAGCTTTTTGATATGACTACAGAAAATATATTCAGCAATATTCATTGACATCTACAGCAGTTACATGATTCGTATGTTAATAGGCTACTTTTTTCATAATATAGGTTTTTAAGAATGAATTTCATACATCTGAGTGAAGCTTCCTGACATGACTGCAGAAGATATATTCAGCAAATATTCATCGACATCTACAGCAATCACATGATTCATATGTTAGTAGGCTACTTTTTTCATAATATATGTTTTTAAGAATAAATTTCAAACATTTGAGTGAAGCTTTTTGATATGACTGCAGAAGATATATTCAGCAAATATTCATCGACATCTACAGCAATCACATGATGCATATGTTAGTAGGCTACTTTTTTCATAATATAGGTTTTTAAGAATGAATTTCAAACATCTGAATGAAGCTTTTTGATATGTCTACAGAAAATATATTCAGCAAATATTCATTGACATCTATAGCAATCACATGATTCATATGTTAGTAGGCTACATTTTTTATAATATAGGTTTTTAAAGATGAATTTCAAACATCTGAGTGAAGCTTTTTGATATGACTACAGAAAATATATTCAGCAAATATTCATCGACATCTACAGCAATCACATGATTCATATGTTAGTAGGCTACTTTTTTCATAATATAGGTTTTTAAGAATGAATTTCGAACATCTGAGTGAAGCTTATAATATGTCTACAGAAAATATATTCAGCAAATATTCATTGACATCTATAGCAATCACATGATTCATTTGTTATTAGGCTACATTTTTTATAATATAGGTTTTTAAAGATGAATTTCAAACATCTGAGTGAAGCTTTTTGAAATGACTACAGAAAATATATTCAGCAAATATTCATTGACATCTACAGCAGTTACATGATTCGTATGTTAATAGGCTACTTTTTTTAATATAGGTTTTTAAGAATGAATTTCATACATCTGAGTGAAGCTTCCTGAAATGACTGCAGAAGATATATTCAGCAAATATTCATCGACATCTACAGCAATCACATGATTCATATGTTAGTAGGCTACTTTTTTCATAATATAGGTTTTTAAGAATAAATTTCAAACATTTTAGTGAAGCTTTTTTATATAACTACAGAAAATATATTTAGCAAATATTTATAGACATCTACAGCAGTTACATGATTCGTATGTTAATAGGCTACTTTTTTCATAATATAGGTTTTTAAGAATGAATTTCATACATCTGAGTGAAGCTTCCTGACATGACTGCAGAAGATATATTCAGAAAATATTCATCGACATCTACAGCAATCACATGATTCATATGTTAGTAGGCTACTTTTTTCATAATATAGGTTTTTAAGAATAAACTTCAAACATTTTAGTGAAGCTTTTTGATATAACTACAGAAAATATATTTAGCAAACATTTATTGACAGCAGTTACATGATTCGTATGTTAATAGGCTACTTTTTTCATAATATAGGTTGTTAAGAATAAATTTCAAACATTTTAGTGAAGCTTTTTGATATAACTACAGAAAATATATTTAGCAAATATTTATTGACATCTACAGCAGATACATGATTCGTATGTTAATAGGCTACTTTTTTCATAATATAGGTTTTTAAGAATGAATTTGAAACATCTGATTGAAGCTTCCTGACATGACTGCAGAAGATATATTCAGAAAATATTCATCGACATCTACAGCAATCACATGATTCATATGTTAGTAGGCTACATTTTTCATAATATAGGTTTTTAAGAATGAATCTCAAACATTTGAGTGAAGCTTTTTGATATGACTACAGAAAATATATTTAGCAAATATTTATTGACATCTACAGCAGTTACATGATTCTTATGTTAATAGGCTACTTTTTTTAATATAGGTTTTTAAGAATGAATTTCATACATCTGAGTGAAGCTTCCTGACATGACTGCAGAAGATATATTCAGCAAATATTCATCGACATCTACAGCAATCACATGATTCATATGTTACTAGGCTACTTTTTTCATAATATAGGTTTTTAAGAATAAATTTCAAACATTTGAGCGAAGCTTTTTGATATGACTACAGAAAATATATTTAGCAAATATTTATTGACATCTACAGCAGTTAAATGATTCATATGTTAATAGGATACTTTTTTCATAATATGGGTTTTTAAGAATGAATTTCGAACATCTGAGTGAAGCTTCCTGAACTGACTGCAGAAAATATATTCAGCAAATATTCATCGATATCTATACCGGTCACACGATTCATATGTTAGTAGGCTACATTTTTCATAAAATAGGTTTTTAAGAATGAATTTCAAACATCTGACTAAAGCTTCCTGACATGACTGCAGAAAATATTTTCAGCAAATATTCATAGACATCTACAGCAATCACATGATTCATATGTTAGTAGGCTACATTTTTCATAAAATAGGTTTTTAAGAATTAATTTCAAACATCTGAATGAAGCTTTTTGATATGACTACAGAAAATATATTCAGCAAATATTCATCGATATCTACACCGGTCACACGATTCATATGTTAGTAGGCTACATTTTTCATAAAATAGGTTTTTAAGAATGAATTTCAATCATCTGACTAAAGCTTCCTGACATGACTGCAGAAAATATATTCAGCAAATATTCATAGACATCTACAGCAATCACATGATTCATATGTTAGTAGGCTACATTTTTCATAAAATAGGTTTTTAAGAATGAATTTCAAACATCTGAGTGAAGCTTTTTGATATGTCTACATAAAATATATTCAGCAAATATTCATAGACATCTACAGCAGTTACATGATTCGTATGTTAATAGGCTACTTTTTTTAATATAGGTTTTTAAGAATGAATTTCATACATCTGAGTGAAGCTTCCTGAAATGACTGCAGAAGATATATTCAGCAAATATTCATCGACATCTACAGCAATCACATGATTCATATGTTAGTAGGCTACTTTTTTCATAATATAGGTTTTTAAGAATAAATTTCAAACATTTTAGTGAAGCTTTTTTATATAACTACAGAAAATATATTTAGCAAATATTTATAGACATCTACAGCAGTTACATGATTCGTATGTTAATAGGCTACTTTTTTCATAATATAGGTTTTTAAGAATGAATTTCATACATCTGAGTGAAGCTTCCTGACATGACTGCAGAAGATATATTCAGAAAATATTCATCGACATCTACAGCAATCACATGATTCATATGTTAGTAGGCTACTTTTTTCATAATATAGGTTTTTAAGAATAAACTTCAAACATTTTAGTGAAGCTTTTTGATATAACTACAGAAAATATATTTAGCAAACATTTATTGACAGCAGTTACATGATTCGTATGTTAATAGGCTACTTTTTTCATAATATAGGTTGTTAAGAATAAATTTAAAACATTTTAGTGAAGCTTTTTGATATAACTACAGAAAATATATTTAGCAAATATTTATTGACATCTACAGCAGATACATGATTCGTATGTTAATAGGCTACTTTTTTCATAATATAGGTTTTTAAGAATGAATTTCATACATCTGATTGAAGCTTCCTGACATGACTGCAGAAGATATATTCAGAAAATATTCATCGACATCTACAGCAATCACATGATTCATATGTTAGTAGGCTACATTTTTCATAATATAGGTTTTTAAGAATGAATCTCAAACATTTGAGTGAAGCTTTTTGATATGACTACAGAAAATATATTTAGCAAATATTTATTGACATCTACAGCAGTTACATGATTCTTATGTTAATAGGCTACTTTTTTTAATATAGGTTTTTAAGAATGAATTTCATACATCTGAGTGAAGCTTCCTGACATGACTGCAGAAGATATATTCAGCAAATATTCATCGACATCTACAGCAATCACATGATTCATATGTTACTAGGCTACTTTTTTCATAATATAGGTTTTTAAGAATAAATTTCAAACATTTGAGTGAAGCTTTTTGATATGACTACAGAAAATATATTTAGCAAATATTTATTGACATCTACAGCAGTTAAATGATTCATATGTTAATAGGATACTTTTTTCATAATATGGGTTTTTAAGAATGAATTTCGAACATCTGAGTGAAGCTTCCTGAACTGACTGCAGAAAATATATTCAGCAAATATTCATCGATATCTATACCGGTCACACGATTCATATGTTAGTAGGCTACATTTTTCATAAAATAGGTTTTTAAGAATGAATTTCAAACATCTGACTAAAGCTTCCTGACATGACTGCAGAAAATATTTTCAGCAAATATTCATAGACATCTACAGCAATCACATGATTCATATGTTAGTAGGCTACATTTTTCATAAAATAGGTTTTTAAGAATTAATTTCAAACATCTGAATGAAGCTTTTTGATATGACTACAGAAAATATATTCAGCAAATATTCATCGATATCTACACCGGTCACACGATTCATATGTTAGTAGGCTACATTTTTCATAAAATAGGTTTTTAAGAATGAATTTCAATCATCTGACTAAAGCTTCCTGACATGACTGCAGAAAATATATTCAGCAAATATTCATAGACATCTACAGCAATCACATGATTCATATGTTAGTAGGCTACATTTTTCATAAAATAGGTTTTTAAGAATGAATTTCAAACATCTGAGTGAAGCTTTTTGATATGTCTACATAAAATATATTCAGCAAATATTCATAGACATCTACAGCAATCACATGATTCATATGTTAGTAGGCTACATTTTTCATAAAATAGGTTTTTAAGAATGAATTTCAAACATCTGAGTGAAGATTTTTGATATGTCTACAGAAAATGTTTTCAGCAAATATTCATTGACATCTATAGCAATCACATGATTCATATGTTAGTAGGCTACATTTTTTATAAAATAGGTTTTTAATGATGAATTTCAAACATCTGAGTGAAGCTTTTTGATATGTCTACATAAAATATATTCAGCAAATATTCATTGACATCTACAGCAGTTACATGACTCATATGTTAATAGGCTACTTTTTTCATAATATAGGTTTTTAAGAATGAATTTTAAACATCTGAGTGAAGCTTCCTGACATGACTGCAGAAAATATATTCAGCAAATATTCATCGATATCTACACCGGTCACACGATTCATATGTTAGTAGGCTACATTTTTCATAATATAGGCTTTTAAGAATGAATTTCAAACATCTGAGTGAATCTTCTTTAGATGACTGCAGAAAGTATATTCAGCAAATATTCGTCGATATCTACAGCAGTCACATGACATAGGCTGATATACTATTTTCTCCATAATACAGGTTTTCAAGAAACAATTCCAAATTTCTGAGTAAAACTTTTTGACATGACTGCAGAAGATATATTCAGCAAATATTCGTAGATATCTACAGAAGACTTATGATTCATTTGTTAATAGGCAAGTTTTTTATAATATAGGTTTTTAGAAATGGATTTCAAACGTCCAAATGAAGCTTCTTGACATCACAGCAGAAAATATATTCAGCAAATATTCATAGATATCTACAGCAGTCACATCATTCATATGTTAATAGGCAACTTTTTTATAACAGGTTTTTAGAAATGAATTTCAAACATCGAAATGAAGCCTTTTGTCATGACGCAGAAAATATATTTAGCAAATATTCATCGATATCTACAGCAGTCAAATAATTCCTATGTTAATAAATTACTTTTTCCATAATATAGTTTTTTAAAAATGAATTTCAAACGTCGGAGTGAAGCTTTTTGACATAACTGCAGGAAATATATTCAGCAAATATTCATCGATATGCTATAGCAGTCACATGATTCATAGGCTAATAGGCTGTTTTCCATAATATATGTTATTAAAAGAGATCATCGAACAAAATATAACTGCGGAAAATATATTCAGCAAATGTTTGTCCATATAAGCAATATTAGTTGTTCAGATCCAAGCTAGATGGGTTAATACAATAGGCTAACGAATATCCACTATACTTATATTCCCCGTATAAGCGGAATTCTATGTAGTAAAATTAGAGAATCAGAAAATGCTGGCTCTATTTTGCAAAACTCATTTAGTTCAATGGGGAATACCAGCCAACTGGTAAACTGGCCCGACAACGTTGTCGTTTTTGCCGTTTATAAGGTATATCCAAGCCATATGCGTTTGTTGTGGTTGATTCCACTGCCCATATACTTGAATTTGAGTAAGAATCAGCTGCTCCCAATAATCAGCATCGGACTGTGGCCTCTCGAAGTTTGACAGTGTATGAAGCTCTCTACAAAAGTGGTACCCAAATATTGGAAACTTTCCAAGCTTCAGTTTGGATTAGAAGAGCTTGCCTATGAGAGTAATCTTAGTTAGTATCTAGTTCTATCGACGACAGTTTGCCAGATCGGAATTATTATTACAATTCGTTTCTCTGACTGCTTTAATTCATACCTGCAAAGTGCCATTCAGAAACAAAGCTGAGTTTATTGACTTACATACAAAAATACATACATTACAATTAATATAATTAATCACATTACAACAGCAAGGTGCAAATTCTATTATTTCCAACAAAGTTATCTTTTTCATCTTTTGTACATATTGTTGCTTTTAGTCTGACTTACCGTAACATAGAAATGAGAGATAAAAACCCAAGATTAAAACTGCAATCCGAAATAGATCTTAAAGAAACGTGTATTATTCTTTTGTGTGTTTTTTTGTGAATGAGCGTATACAACGAATTCATGTTTGTTATCTTTGTTGACTTCGGCCTGCGACGAATGGCAGTCAATGTTTTATCTCCAATCACTGTATGATCTTTTTATCTGAATGTAATTCAATTAATTAGAACCATTTTTTTGCTGTAACTAAAATCCCAACTTTGTACCTACATTTTTTATAATTATTTGTAAATACCTAATAGTTATTCTTTTTTTTCAACGAGTTTATAAAATGCCTTCCAAGAATTCTAGTAAACTGATTTTAGATTAGAGATCATATATATTTAGAGATTCTCTAGTATTTCATGTAGTCTCACGAGAATTACTGGTAAGTAAGGTACCTTAGTATTAATAATTACGAATTAAAACAAAACCTCGTTTCAGAAATGAATATGTTGCCAGTATTAATTTTTGGACTTATAGTGGCAGTCTCTTGCGTTAATCCTGACTGCCTCAATAAAGTCCCATTAAACTTTTATAATTTCGAAGTATATCATGTCACGCCCCGCAGTGCTAAACATTTGGATATACTACGAGCACTTCAGGAAAATCCCCAAGGTTACGATTTTTGGACAGATGTTACAACAGTCGACCGCTCTGTCAATATTATGGTTCCACCTCATCTGAAATACAATTTCTATGATCTTCTATCTATGCAAAATCTTGAAGCGGATTTATGGATTAATAATGTTCAGAAATTGGCTGACAACGGAGGCAAACAAGTGCCAGAAAAGCCTGAAGATTGGGACTGGAAGAATTACTATACTTTAGAAACCGTGAGTAAAATATAATTCTTTAGAAACCTTGCTGAAGTTCTTACGTAATTAAATTTTAGATTTACGCTTGGTTGGATCTACTAGTTGAAAAATATCCAGGTATTGTTACCCCTTTAGTAGCAGGCCATTCTTATGAAGGTAGGCCAATAAAAGGAGTGAAAGTTTCGTTTGGATCGGGCAAGAAAGGTGCCTTCATTGAAGGTGGGATTCATGCACGCGAATGGATCGCACCTGCGGTAGTTACTTATATTTTAAATGAACTCCTAACCAGCGAGAATCCTTCAGTACGAGCAGTAGCTGAAAGTCGCGATTGGCACATATTCCCTAACTTCAATCCAGATGGCTACGTTTATACTCAAATTGTAATACAATCTTTTTAAACCACTTTTAGACTATGAATACTAAAACAAGTGTGGAACATTTTAGGACAGATGGTGGAGGAAAACAAGGAAACCATATGGTAATTGCGTTGGAGCAGATCCTAATCGCAACTGGGATTACTATTGGGGTACACTGGGCGCAAGCAATCAACCATGTTCAATACTTTATGCTGGTAGCGAACCATTTTCAGAACCTGAAACGAAAGCTCTTTCGGAATATATCAATAGTGTAGCTGATACTTTAGATACATATTTGGCTTTCCATTCGTTTTCTCAATTTTTGTTGCTCCCGTTTGCACATCAAGGTTTTGAACGTCCCGATAATTTCGAAGAATTGGTAAAATGCTAAAAAGCCTTAAAGTTGTTTGATAAAGTTTTTTTAATTTGCTTCCTTGCAGATGAGAATTGGTAATGCATCCGCTGAAAGTTTGAATGCTAGATATGGAACTCAATACGATGTAGGCAACGTTATTGATTTACTAGGTGAAGTATAATGATTGTTATAACGATGATTTTAGTAATAATGTCAATATTTTATCTCAGGAATTGTTAGTGGAATTAGCATGGATTGGGCAGCAGGTACTCATAGGCACTTAAAGCTTGTATACACATACGAACTTAGAGATAAAGGAGACCATGGCTTTGCATTGCCACCTGATCAGATTATTCCTTCAGGAGAAGAAACTTTCGACTCTGTCGTCAGATTGTTTAAAGAAGCTGATGGTTTATAGAGTTGAAACATTAAAACTATTATCTTAGATTAATAAGTTTCTACTTAATAGGACGTAACTAGTATAGATTTAATTTATAAAAACTCCTTCATGAAACTATTGTAACTGATTAAAGTATAATCAATAAAAGAATAAGCACTATTCTAATCTAATAAGCGTTTTCTATCTAAAAACTATTATTTTTCAAAGACACTGCGGAAAGCGTTAATCAAAAAGCTCATTTTACACGAACAGAATATTTAGATAAATCACAGTGATAAGAATCGAATTCTTTATTTGATCAGTCAAAATCTTAGTTGGGACCAGTTGGAATAAATTTAATCGGGTGGTTTCAGTAGATCTCGGTTGACTCAAACGATAAAAAGCGGTTGTTTCCGAAATCACGTTGATAAAGTCTCCTGAATCGCCTGGAACACAAAAGTAAAATAGGAAAAGAAATCTAGAAGACAAAAGATAAAAGAGAAAATTAAAGAAGGTGATTAGTAATTTACAACAAAATAAAAACAGTCGGCCCTTAGGCTAGTTTTAATAAATTTCATAATTGTAGACCTATTAAACGATAATTGTATGAAAGAAATGCGTAATATCTGCTATAAGAAAGCTTGAGAAAGAAGGATAACTGAGGAATAACGGATAAATCTTATTGTTTGTCAAATTTTATCAAAGTAAGGCAATTGTAAAACTGCTAATGCCATTCTCACATTATTTATCAACCGAAAAATATTAAAAGATAAAAAACAACAAGAAATAAATTGTGTAGTCATAGCATTTTATACCGCCACTTTTTAGGCAAAAAGACGAGTCAAACCTCTTCAATATTAAAATGTTCACAAAAAAACAAATCGCTTTCAAATCTATTACTCATGCTTCACGAGACATTATTATAGTTTGGATACTGATAACGAGCTGCGGTCTTCAAGTTTTATGGTTTTTGTACATTTTAAGAAAAATATGTGATAAAAAATTTAGTCAAATTTTAGATTGGAAGATAATGATGTCAAGAATACCGTTTGTTTGGTTTAAACATAATCTCTTCTGTTACAATTTTAACAAAGAAGCTGAACAACTTTTTTTGACAGGGTTATTACCTGGGTGTCCTTTAAGGAAACTATAGCAATTAATCAATAATATTAGATTTTGAAAGTCTTATGTTTGTATAATAAAGAGTGAACTTCGATAATTCTCTTAGATAGATTACTAATAAATATGGATTCAAGTCAGTTTTGATATCAGTTCTGATCTTCATACTCGTAGTAACTAGAGATTTACAAAAAATTTAAATATTAATAAAATTAACAGCTGACTCGAAACAGTGGACATAGAGGAAAGTTCTAACGCCCAAAAAATCAGTTCTTGTAGGGGTTCAGAGTTCAACAACAGCTGATCAGGTACCATCATCTTTAATATGAGGCAGTGTTTGTTTTCTTGGTTATTGTGATTATTAGTTTTTACATGTGTGAGAGCCAATAATAATTTTTGGTATTTATTCACATTTATAAAGTAAATTGATTGTCGATTTAAAAACAGAAAACATTTATTTAGAATGGGATTCCTAAATAAATTAATGTGTCGTTAACATTTCGATTACATTAACGACTTTCCTCCATACTATTTACTCAAAGATAATAAGTCTAATTAACCCTGAGATTTACATAATTGACATAATTAGGGAAATCTCTATTAATCACAGCATAGACATTGATTTCCTACATGTTTTCAATAATGTGACAATTTAGGACGCAAACCAAGGTGGTTAATATATCAAAATAATTAATAATCATTCGGTATAGGTTGGCACGACAAATCATTTGTAGTCCATTTAACAAAAATAAAATAATAACAAAAAGAGACAGAGAAATTGAACGTAACTCAGATGGAAGTCTTATTGTAGATGCTCATTATTGCTTTTAAACAATAACAATAAACAATTTGGATGGCGCCCTCTACTTATATTGTTCGATTATGTCGGTGTATTATCTGAAATTAGTAAATCTTTGTGATTACCACTCACGCCCCTGAAAATAATTCGAATAAGTAAGAAATCTCTATCGCGAGCTATATTTCTGCGTACTAAGACGTTTAAGACTTATAGTAAATGATATTTTCGTTTAATAATTCACAGCAGTGATGCCGTAGACATAAATGTTAGTTGCATCTGTTAATGTCGCTTAGGTATCCCAACCCACTTAAGGGCTGAAAAAACCCGTGGGCTTTTACTTTTCAGACCGACGCGGCGTTTGGTATTGCTGTACTATGACTGGACTGTTGTCAGGCTTCGTTCCTTAGTTTGGGGGCGGGCGCAGAACGGGGCTAAACTTCAGAACGCGAGTGATACTAGCAAAGTTCATCCCGTCAGTGACCCCCTGATTTTTGTCTAAGTGGAGACTATATCGCCAAGAGTATCACCAGGTGCTTCATTATGGGTAGTCGCATTGCACTGTGGATTGGATGCCGCGAGGGCAAGCTTGTGATGGACCAGTAGTTTGAGTAAATTCGGAGACTTAAGATCTATAAGTATGGCCGATACCAGGAAAGCTACTGCAGGAGATCAGTTTATAATGGGCGTTGATGCGAATATAGAGCCTCTCACATTTAAGACAACCCCACCTCCTCGTTGGTATTTACCGGTTCTCTACTTTTATGTAGAGTCGGGTAAGTCTCAGTCACACTTGAGGCTGGACTCGTTCGGACAGGAAAAGTCCGATCCTCAATTAGGGACCATGTTGGAGATAGACCCGACGGGTGAGCATGTTAATAGCTCCGGCACTAGCCTGGAGAGCTAGTAAAGGATGGATAGGCAACCTCGCTCCCACCAGTGAGCTACTGGTAGCTCTTATAAATGTAACTGACGCGCTAATTGAGTGTAACTCAATTCAAGGCGGCTACCCTATGGTGGGGCGTGGTTATAAACTAATGCAAGCGTGCCACGTTAAATGAAACTTGGATTATTTGTTTGCTTTTCAACCTTATAAATCCGCTTGCAATCTCGAACTTCTGTTCGACAGATCTTCGAACATCTGTCTCGGGTACTCTTGTATTTTTAAAATACTTTTGTGTACGTTCGAAGCTCACTTGTACAAGATTTAAAAAGTTTATCTACTGAAACACACTAAAAACTAGGCCCACGTTGGACCGCCTGTGAAACACAGCTTATTTTTCTAGACTAAAAATATTACTTTAACTGTAGAACTCAAACATAAGAAAATATACGTCGCACGATGTACGCTTAAAACTCATAGAAACTTTCAAATATTATACTTACGTTACGGTAATGCTTAAAATTGCCACAGCTTGAGATCTTTACAAATTTAAATTTCAGGTCGTAGGTATTGTGTCCAGTAGCTTCAAATTATAAAAGAATAGATAAAGCTTTTAAGTCACAATAAAACGCATATAATTGGGCGCCATCTGATTATGAAAGTTTGATAATTATGGTAATTAGAATAATGACCTGATACCATTAACCAGAAACTGGAGTCAGGTCTAATAAATTTAATTCAACTTGTTAGTCATATTCGGTGATGTCAAAGCTAGGTTGGATAAAATATAAATGAAGGATTTCATAATTATATGGGTCAATATTATTCAGTCTAATTAAGTTTAAAAATTATGTTTATTCATAAACCAAAAGTTGAAAAAAATAAGAACTAGTCATAAAAAATCATTAAGTAAAGTCACAATACCCTGCATAAGAGCTCTTAGCAAATGAGAACGTTTTCATAGAACAAAATGACAAATAATCGATACATAAACAATATACAACTTACGCAATGTTCACAGAATTCAAAGAGTCAACAAATCACAGTATCCTGTTCAAATTGTTTAATTCACAAAACTAAATCAGAACAAACTTACGCTATATTGCCCTTTTACCAACACAGGAATAAACAGTTATCACTGAACTATAAAAACTGGAAACTTCATAAAACTCTGCAATCACTAATAACCCAAAACTGCGAGAATTAAAATTCACAATACTCTACTACAAAGAGTTATTTATTAGTAGAGTTCATTCCTTCAAGTAACCGATACAACCAGACAACTAGATGAAATTTACTTATTTAATTATCTTGTAGGAAGAAGAAACTGCCATTATTAACAGTCATATCCGCTAAAACATACGATTTAAGTTTAACATTATCTGATTTCAAATTATATCCGAACGGGATTTTATAAAAATTTAATTCAACGAGAATTCAACTAGGCGACGATATTGCAAAACTAAATTGCAACCACCAAAACACTTATTACACTCGGCAAACAAAAGGTTTCGGCAAAAAAATTCTCAACAATCACTGTATTACTGTACGTTAACATTAACTAAAACGCCACAAAAATATTCTGAAAATGCCCTCGGCAATTAACTTTAAAATTACTAGTTCATGACACAGGGACCGAAACCCGCCTAACACGTAAAGGCGTCTCGCCCTGTGTGTATTCTGTTACTTGCTTTATTAAACCCTGACTGTAAACTGACTGTAAAAACTAAAGATATTTTGATGGTAGACGGAATGTTAAGAGGGGTACACTTTCAAATAGACAAATAAGGGAATGACGTGACTTTTTTTAAGCCAACCAAAATTAATATTTTTACACAAAGAAAATTCAGAACCCGGTGTTTTACAACAAGATTTGCAGACATGATATCTTTTGAAGCGCAAATGTGTTTATTTCAAATTTACCAATAAGCACGTACACGGAAATCATAAATTAAGGCAGGAGAGGTTTTAATGATATTTTTTTATAGGATCTCAACTTGTTTAAATGAGTATATTTGGAGATTCTCTTTCACATTGACGAGAATAGCTGACAATTTAAATCTTAAAAGACTAGTCTATTCGAAAATACCTTTTCCACGAACAGTATAAAATGGTAGATACTAACACGTGTGGAATCAGTACCTTTATTTGAAATGAGATCCGTAAATTCTTATAAAAACAATTTTATTAGTCTGGAGTGCTTTCTTTACCTTTACCTTTAATATTTTATGGGGTTTATTTTATGCAGTATACTCACAGTGATTTTACATTGAAAAAATATATAGGAATACGCAGGACGCAGGAATACACGATTTTTTGTTAAATATGCATACTAAATTGTATGATTTAAAAACCGACAGAAACATAACGTTACACTACTAATTCTAAAACTTCCTAGGTTAAGATGCGCATTAACAAACATTCAATTTCTCATGATCATTGATCATGGTCTTCTGTTGTAGTCCGAAAGGACGATATCGGTGAGTTCATTTATTTGTTGGTCTCTAAATAAGTTCGCAGATTCACATCCCCTTCTTCGATAATTTGAAAATAATTAATACTTCAAAAAGGTTTCGAGCTTATGCAAATTTTATTACATGTTTACAACTACTTTATAAGACAAAGCACTATCTATCGGCTTCTTCAAACATTCTAACTACAGAGTCGAGTGTTTCTTCTCCTGATGGAATAATTTGGTCCGGAGGTAAGAAGAACATAAGTTCTCCGGTATCTCTAAGTTCGTATGTGTACACAAGTCTGATATTCCTGTGAACACCTGCCACCCAATCCATGCTAGTTCCGCTTGCAATTACTGAAAATATGTTTCTATAATTAACCTCAATTTAGTCGATAATACTTACAGCCTAGGGCATCCAAAACATTTCCTACTTCATAATGCGTCCCATATCTAACTTTCAAACTTTCCGCAGCTGCTGCCCCTATTCTCATCTGCAAAACAAAGTGTTAGCGAACGAAAAATCTTGAATATTATTTTCCTTCTACCAATTCATCATAATTTCAGGGCAATTCACGTCCTCTATGACCAAATGGAAGCAACAACAATTGAGAAAACGAGTGGAAAGCCAAATACGCATCCAAAGTATCAGCTACGCTATCGATGAATTCTGATTTTGTTTCAGGTTCAGAAAACGGGCTGGCACCAGCAAAAGTTTCTGTACATGGTAAATTACTTGCACCGCCATCCATCCAATGGTAATCCCAATTACGGTTGGGATCGGCACCATAACAGGAGCCGTACGCTTTTCTTGTCCATCTCCACCATCTATCCTATTAAACAAAATTTTCTAAATTGTTTATAAACCAATAACACATTAATAGCGTTTACGATTTTTGTGTAAACGTTGCCATCTGGATTAAAGTTGGGAAAAAAGTACCAATCACGACTTTCTGCTACTTGTCGTACTGAAGCATTCTCGCTGGTTAGGAATTCGTATAGTATCAAGATATACGTTACTACAGCTGGAGAGATCCATTCACGTGCATGAATTCCACCTTCAATGAAAGCACTTTTACGACCAGGTCCGAAAGAAACTTTTACTCCCTTTATTTCTCGACCTTCATACAAATGGCCTACTATTAAAGGTATAACAATATCTGGGTGCTCTTCAACTAAATAATCTAACCACTCGTAAATCTAAAATTTATATATATAGGTAATATAATTGATCGATTTTGAACGCTTTCTAGAGTAGTATAATTCCTCCAGTTGAACTCTCCGGGCTTCATTGGTATTTGTTTGCCTCCTCTTTCAACCAATGGTTGAATATCTTTATTCCATAGCTCCGCTTCAAGATTTTGTAAGGAAAGAGAATCATAAAAGTTGTACTTTAGATGGTGTGGTACCATAATATCCACAGTCTTGCTGAAATTCTCGCAGTATATCCAACTGTGTGGTGTTACGAGGTGTTACATGGTAGACTTCAAAATTATCAAAACGCAATGCAGGTCTATTGGTGTTTAGGCAATTAACTGCCACCAACAAACTAAGCAATAGTATCAAGTTCATTGCTGTTTTAAAAGAAATAATTAAGGTACCTTATTTTAAGAAAATAGAATAAGAATATACCTTACCACTAAGAGATCTTTTCTGAACTAAGAAGAACTAAGGTCTCTAATATATAGTAGTATTCACACATAAATGATATCACAATTTTTTAGATATCATTTACAGATTGCTATCTACAACTAATTTTTAAAGACAGGATATTATTTATTATATACGCATAGATAAGCAGATACAAATAAATATAAAATACAAAAAATAAATCTTAACAGCAGCAAAGATCGATATTCTTAAGGTGATAAGAATTTTCACTCAACTGATTCTTTTTTTGTATTATAACATCTTGTAAGATAAACGAAAATCTTTTACTTTAATCTTGTTTAATTTTTTATGCATCCTGCTCGTCCTGTTGTGAACGTTTATAATGCCATTTGAAGACTATAAACAAGCATGTCTGAAATTATCTTTCTGTGGAAATCTGTGCCTGCATATTTTATACTCACGTCGTTTCACACAACTATGCAAGCACTTGTTTTTTCAGTTTACCTTTCTCAGAAAATGGATGCTCACAGAAATTCTTGTCACTATGAGTTAGCTCCTGAAAATTCTCGTCAATATGTTCTAGATGATTCTTTAATGTTTTTCAAAATTTATCTAGTACTGCTTTATCTATTATACGAGCAAAATGTAATATAATATAATATGTAAAGTAATAACAAGAAAAAACATTTATATTTTCATGTCCTCTGAAAGATACAATGCGTTAATGTTATGGCAATAGGTTTGCTGTAAATAATATATTTTTTCGATTTTTACTCTGTGGTTAGATGTATTGCTGGAATTTCTTGTAATATCATCTTGGTCATATGATTATTATGCAATTCTCTTATTGAAGTGGAGTTTCTTTGTTGAAATTACTAAAAACATGTTTGTAGGTAGGTCTGCGTTCCTAATCGTAAAGTGGATCTATGTGATTTTAGTTGCATAACCATTTATAACTGTTCTAACAGTATTATGAAAAGTTAGTTAAACATGTAAAGTAAGTGAGTAACGTACGTTATAATCACACTACAGATAAGATCATGTTACATGAGAATTGTGTAGGATTGTGAGCACACGATATCAAATTACATTTTCCTGATACGTCTACCTTATCTCTATGAGAACTTCTTTAGCATTAACTCTCTCATGACCATGAGAACTGTGTAGGCAGATAAGATTGTAACACTGTATAAATACCTCTGTTTTAATCTTAAGTCTTCAGTCTTTATTAATCTTTATTCAACTCACAAGTCTCTTCAACAAGTGTTTATCCAGAATGAGTATTAAACTAGGTGTGGACTTTAAAATTGTCCTGCTAGTAAAACATAAAGGCTCATTCGAGTTTTAAATTAATTGTTTTGTTTAATGTTCTGTTTAATGTTTTGTTAATAGCTTCTGGGGCCTTGGTTTAGGCTATGGGTTGTAGTAGTTATTATTATTATTATGTCATTTAAATGTGAATTCTAAAATTGTTCTGTTAAAAGTGTGTTAATTGAAATTTAATTATTTAAACTCGTCTTAAACTCATTTAAATAATTACTGACAAAGTAATATTATAACATTTGTATTGTAAATGTAAAAAAGAGATAAAGTTTTCTCTTCATTAAAAAAATAATAAATTACATTCTACGACTGCAAACGAAATAAATAAATTTGTTTTATTATATTAAATAAATTAAAAGTTAAAGAATATAATAAAACTAGTGTTTAATAGGATAAAGCAATAGCAATAGTGTTTAAAGTAAATTATGTTAATTAGTACTAAGGTTTGAAGTTTAAATATGAGGTTAATATGCGATTATAAGCTTGGAGTATTAGAAGCTGTTATATATATTTTTTCTAATTGTAAAGGTAGCATCAACTACTAAGCCGCATAAGTAATTTTAGAAACTTCAGTGGTAATTTAACAACGATAAAACATGTAACAATGAGTGTATGAAATCATATACAAAATATTAAACATAGCTCTATCTATGACAATTTTACAATAAAATTACACTAATGGTAGAAATGATCGAAAAGGATGCCAAAGGAAACGAGGATAGGGTCATATCAGGTTATAAAATTCAATGTAAATGTATTGCGATGAATTCGCATAAAAGGAAAATTTGAACTTTTTCCCTCAAATTTTAATCACATTTAAAATTGAAATCACTAATTAAATTTAACTATTACTAAATTGTTCAATTCACTTAATTGCACTTCACAAGATTGTCATTTCTAACGCAGGTTCCAGATACAGAAAAGGAGATAACTTCCTACCTTTTTATAGAGGATTGCTTCTTTTCTTTCTACCATATCCTTTCCCAATTCCTATTGGCAGAGTATGTCGTACACCATCCACACATTTGATCTTGATTACACACTTTTGTTTTATTAATAGCGGGTACTATTTCCCTTTTTCGAAGAATGTTAATTATAACTGTTTATTTACAAATATAACACCAATTTATGGTTTTAATCAAAGATTTATTGACTAGCAATAACTTTAGCTAGTAATTTAATTTAAAGGTGGTTCTTTATAATCTTATAAACACTTTTACAATTTATAGCTTTTTACACTTTCGCCGTATTCAATTCACCAACCAACTTAACTGTCTATTGAAAACTAGACTATTTAAATTTTTACAATATTATTTTTCACGACTTTACTCTGTCGCCTTATTTAGTGAAGTCTTATTTCACATTTGCACTATAATATCTTACAAGACTTTACTCTGTCGCTTTATTTTCAGAAGTGTCTTAAAAATATGATTTTTTAAGCTTATATACTACTTACTATTTACATCATCACATTACACAATTTGACGTCACCTTACCATATAATACAATAACTGTACACTCAAGTTTCGTTTGGGTTCAAATGAATTCAATTTGATGTTTAAAATGTTGTAGTGGTTTGTCCGAGATATCTATTACTGGGGTTGATGATAATTCGGTATGTATTGTATCTGTAAGGGATTTACTGTTTTCGTCTTGGTTTTTAGTACTTGGTATGTTGGGGCGGTTATCAGGTGATTTTACTTTTACATCAGAAAGTATTTTAATACGAGGTTTATCTAACACAGGAGGATTTATGATTGGTATGTCGAATAATTCGGTAATATCAGGGGTGCTAGCTCTGCTTGCTAGTCTGCTATCGATATTGGTGAAGGTTTCTGGTTCGGGGGTTTCAAGTCTATCGGTTCCAGCATTCATAGGATAAAGTTGAATGCGTGATAAAGCATCAGCTACCTTGTTTAGTTTTCCTGGTAAATAGTTTACGTCAAAGTCATACTCTTCTAGTTTGAGTACCCAACGGGTTAATTTTGAATTTGGTTCTTTTAAATTTCTAAGCCAAATTAATGGTCTATGGTCTGTGTATAATTTGAATTTTACACCGTATAAGTAAGGGCGAAATTGTTGAGTTGCCCACACTATAGCGAGCAGTTCTCGTTCTATTGTAGAATATTTTTGTTCAGCTTCGTTAAGGGTTCTTGATGAATAACAAATAGGTTTTCCATCTTGTGATAATACTGAACCTAAGGCATATTTAGATGCATCAGTGGTTAATTCAAAAATTTTATTAAACTTGGGATATTGAAGTAACGGTTCATTAGTTAAAATTTGTTTGCAATGTTCGAAATTTTGAAGAAATTCAGGGGTGTGTATAATTTTACTATCCTTTTTGATTTTTTTGATTTTTTGATTTTAGCAAAGTCTTTAACAAATTTTCTATAATATCCGAATAATCCTAGAATGATTTTATTTCTGTTTTGGTTTTTGGCGCAGGGAAATTTTTAATGGCTGAAATTTTAGAAGGGTCAGGTTTTATTCCTTCCGAAGTTATTATATGACCAAGATATTTTACGGATTTATGTAAAAATTCGGATTTATCTAATTGAATTTTGATATTTGATTGTCGACATCAATTAAAAACATTTTTAAACGGGTTATGTGTTCTTGTAAAGAAGTAGAGTAAATAATAATATCGTCAAAATAAACGAGGCATTGTTGGGGGGTTAGTTCTATGAGAGCATTATTTATAGGTTGTTGAAATGTGGCTGGAGCATTTTTAATCCAAAGGGCATACGTCGAAATTGAAAGTGGCCCTCTTCAGTCGAAAAAGCTGTTTTTTCGCGGTCTGATTCTTCTATTTTAATCTGGTGGACACCAGATGCGAGATCTAAAGTCGTGAAGTAGTTGGCTCGACCAAGGTGGTCTAAAACGGTTTTGATTCGTGGTAAAGGGTATTTATCTTCTATCATATGTCCGTTTAATTTACGATAATCGATAACAATGCGCCATTTCTGATGTCCTGAGGAGTCTAATTTCTTAGCAACGACCCAAATTGGAATATTATATGAACTTTCCGAAGGTTCTATAATTTTGTCATCTAGCATTTTACGAATTTGATTTTTTACTTCTTCTCGATGCACATGTGGGTATCTATATGTTTTTGTGAATATAGGAACATCAGTTTTGGTTCTAATATGATGTTTGGTTAAATTGGTGGAAGATAAAGGGATATTTGGAGAATAAAAAATATCTTTATACTGATAACAAAGATTGGTTAATAATGTTTGTTCTTCGTTTAGATGGTCAGTTCTTAAATTTGTTTGTAAATTCTCATTAAGAATGGCTTTGATGTTTAATTTGGAATTATGAACTTCTATGTTGTTGATTTGTATTGATTCTTCATTATTAGTCTCATATTCATCTAAAATTAATGGGGAGTATATATTTATTTTTTGTATTTCATTAGAAGTGTTTATTACACTAGTTTGAAACCAATTATTATGTAATTTAACTAATGCAGAAGGGATCATGACATGTTTACTAAAATTTAATCTTGCGGTTATTTTTATTCCACTGGCTGGTAAAGTCACAAACATTTCAGTACGTGGGGGTATTTCAATTTGTTTTATTGGAATTTCGTTATGTTTTAATTTGGAAAAATTACATTCATTACGTCTTTGGGTTTCCTGTTTAATCATGGATGGATTGTAATAAAACGGTATTGTAGTGCTATCGGTTTGGATATGCATCCATTTATAATCAATTCTGGTTGATAAATTGTTAAGTAGATCTGAGCCAATTAAGCCTACGTATTCAGAATGAAAATCGTATAAATAGCAAAGATGAAATCCATCTTCTGAAAAAAGGTTTGGGAGAGGTAGATTACAACTAAATTATGTCTGGTGGTTCCATGAGAAGTGGTAATTTCAAAGTTAAAATTATAAACGAAATTAGGGAAATGTTCATTAACAAATTTCGGGGAAATTATGGTTTTAGAGCTACCAGTGTCTATTAGGAGTTTTTGTCCGGTGGACGGAATTATAATATATGGGAGATTAGATTTGGGGGTTAATACTAAAGCTTTCAATATTTTCCGAGGCCGTTAATGAAAATTTTCGGCATCTTCATTGTCGTTATTTGAGTATTAATAATAAGAATTTTCCAATTCTTTAGTGGATATTTCTTCTTCGGTTGATTGTTCAAGGTACTGTTTAGGGAACTGTTCAGACCTAGTGATAGAATCTTGATAGTCATATTGGGGGTGTGTCGAAGTTTCAGGTTCATCGTCATCATGATAGAATAATTCTTCGGAGATAAAAGTTCGTTGCGGACCAGCTGGAGTAGGCAAAGTCCTTATATTTTGAGAATTAGCTCGAAATTTATTATGGTTGGTTAATTGTGTAGTGGGAGGTCTTTTTACTATTGTGTTTGCTTCCATAGGTATAGGTTTATTGGTTGGCCTATAATCTGGTTTGGGGGCGAAGACATTTCGATGTTGATGGCTGGTTGGATTGTTTTGCCTATTAAAATTAGGATTAAATTGTCTAGGGACAAATGGTGCAGAAGGTTGAGGTTGTATAAAAGGTTGGGGTTGTCTTAGTGGATAAGCGGTCCTAAATGAATTATTTGTAATTTGTTTAAAATTATTTGGTGAAAAATTAATAGATCTTCTTTGATTTAAATTTGAAGATAAGTTTGAATTTTGAGCTTGAGAGTATCTGATATCGAGCTCTTCTTTAATCATAGTAAGGGCTGCTGCTAATGAATTTGGGTTACGGCTACGAATAAAAGTTCCCAAATCGTCATTGAGTCCACTAGTGAATGTTCTCAATGCTAAGTCTTTATTTGATTGAAGTTTATAATTTTTAATGACTTGGTTTTCGTTTCCTAAAGCAATTTTAGAATTAAAGATTGCTAATTGTGTTCTAATTTTATTATAAAAATCTATTGGAGAATCTTTTCCTTGTTTTAATTTAGTTAAATCGATTAATAAATTTAATTCTGACCTTTGATCTCCAAAATTTTCTATTAATACTTGCTTTAATGCATTCCACGTAGCATATTCGTATCCAGTAATTATTTTTGATGCTTGACCTTTTAATCTATTTCTGATTGCTGAAATAATCAATTGATTAATGTAATCTGCTAGGTTTTCTGTACAAAATTGACCTGTGATTGTATCAACAGCTATAATAAATTCAGAAAGTGTCGATGGATTACTATCATAATTTGGAATTTCATTTGAAAGGGAAACATGTGGGAAACACTTTTATTATTGTATAGGATTTTTAATTATTATTCTTATGTTAGTGGGCTTAAAAATTAAGGGTCCTACCCATACATGGCAAGCATGAAAGGCTTTATAATGTTAATATTTGACACTACCTATCGGTTTGGCGTCTACCAATGTACGTAAATTAGAAACTAAAATGCAATTATTAATTACCAAAGTGTCCAACTATTCCTTTCGTCTATCAAAAGCAAATAAATTGAAACAGATTGTATAATTAAATGCTCTTAATACTATGAAATATAATATAAATACAAAGATTAGCTAAAGTTTCACAAGTTTTATTAATATCTTAACCTGACAATATTGTTTCGACACTTTGTGTCATCATCAAAGGTAGATAAGATTGATAAACAAACACGTTGCTAAGGATAAATACCTACATAAAATAGGTAACTAGATACAATACATAACAAAAACTAAATATCTAACAGTTCTAATAAAGGAGAATTACTAAGCTCAGTTTGTTCATTCATTAAAGGTACTGTGCGTTTATGTCTGTATATTTCAAAAGCTTCTAAAATGTCTAATTTGTGTTTGTTGTTGCAAAAATGTAAGAATTTAATGTTGTTCTGAGGTGTCATTGGGTGGTTCTGTTCCAAAATGTGTTTGGCATAATTCGATTTTTCTGGATGTTTAAGTCTATAAGAGCGTACGTGTTCTTTGTATCTTATGTCGAAATTTCTAAGTGTTTGGCCAATATAAACCGAGTTACAAAAAGAACAATTCAAACGGTAAATGCCGGATTTCATGATATCTTGTATTTTGTCTTTAGCATTGAATAAAAATGAAAAGGTGTTGGTGTTGGTTTTATAGGTTATTTTGTAACTGGTGGTTTTTCTTAGTATAGTTGCAATTTGTTCTGATATCTTGCCAAAGTATGGTATTGATATGTAGTTTGTGTCTTGTATTTGAGTGTCAATTGGAAATATTCTTTTGATAGCTAACCTATAATCTTTTTGTTGAATTAAAGTGTCGATCATGTTATGGTTATAATGGTTTGCATATGCTAATTGTTTGATGATTGAAATTTCTTTATCAAAATCTGATCGTTTCATAGGAGTAGTTAAAGCTCGGTGTACTAAAGATCTATAAGCCGCTAGTTTATGCATTTTGTGATGACATGAATCGTTAGGTATAGTGACGTCTGTGCTTGTGGGTTTTCTGTATATGGAAAAATCAAATTCATTGTTTGTATTAATTGTAATAGTTAAATCCAAAAAATTAATAGCTCTATTTTGTTCTGTTTCTAGTGTAAACGTGATGTTTGTATGAAGACTGTTAATAAGAATTAAAAATTATCTACCTTTGATAATGACACAAAGTGTCGAAACAAAATTGTCAGGTTAAGATATTAATAAAACTTGTGAAACTTTAGCTAATCTTTGTATTTATATTATATTTCATGATTATGGAGTTCCACAAAGTAAGGCTGGAGACAGTAAACGCTCTTAATACTAGCTTAAATTAATTGTAAAAACTATGTTAGTAAATTTATGATTTGAATTTAAATTTATTTTTTAAAACTTTAAACTTTTCACTTTAAGATTATAAATTTCACTTACATTTTCTTGTAATGTTGAATTATTGATAGCGATGATCAGTCGTCAGCAGTTAACGGGAGTTCTCTATGAACAGGGTCCTAACGCAATGGACAAAGCGGTTGTTGAAGTAGGTGCCGTAAAGATGCTTTGGCCGGGGCGATGTGGTCCTCGGGATCCCAATGCAACGTCAGCGGCGGTGTCTACTTGGAGCGGATGGTTTCTTCAATTGACCGTTGAAACGGAAAATTAGAGTACTTGGTTCCTCTAATTTTTGAAGATCCGGACGTTAACTGCGCCAGTTTCGTTTGGGTTTAAATGAAACGAGTTTTTAAAAAGATTTTTTGTTTTCCCTGGATCTTTATTTTAAACCAGCGGAAGTAATGACAATTATAATACACAAGAATATAAATGCTCATTAGAGCTTAGATGTAAACTTAACTATGAACTGATCAAAACTTAATGAATCTACTGTCTAACACACTATATATATGATTCTCTTATCTAAATAAAATATTACTCAGCAGTTCCCACGAGAAAGGTAATGCAATACTATCTGCATGATAAGCAATTCTCATGAGAAAGCTAATACTGCACACTAAGCATTTCACACGAAAGATAAGACTTTATTCTTATCTTGGAATGTAATATGATATTATCTGCTTGCTGATAGTAAGCAGTATTTCTACGTAACTCTCATATAATACATAATATCAGATTAAAACATAATCATACTAGTTGACTAATTTAATCTATTACAGTTTATTACACAACATTTTAGACAAAAATGATGATCTATTTACATAAACAAAAACCTTTAAAGAATCTCAATTGCCGTTGATATTACTCATTTTAAATTATACATAAATGAATTACATAATAACAATAACTTCGCACAACTGAATCTTACGTATTCTTAAGTATTTGGTGAGTAAACTGTTTGATAATAAATAAAGAAACATGGATTATTTAACCTTATTACAAAGTATACACATTGATTGTATAATCAATGACACACAAGTAACTAACTTAAAAATACTTTTAAATTGGAAAAGTTGATAAAATATTTCTAGTGTTTTTAACAACGATTTTAGAATTTCACAAAAATTTACAAAATTTCCAAAATTTTGAATACAAAATCCAAAGCAGTATATAAAATAAAATAGTATAGATATAATTAATTGTGAAATTAGAATTAATCCAGAATTCTGCTTAAATAAGCGAACACGTGCAAGTCAAGTATCACAGTTACATAAAATATATCTAAAATATCACAGTCGAAGATCATAAACAAATAAAAGTGTAAAGTATAGATGTACACGGAAGTAGATATAACAAAAATCTAAAGCTGTAATAAAGTCCCGCTTGACCGGAGATACGCAAATAGTCTCTCGATGGAAGAGGTTGTGTTATTTGGTGCCTTATTAGTGTGTCAGCTATATTGAAGCGCTGCCTATGTCGGGCATAACTGCGCACACTCGACTAACGCGACACCACGCAATGTTCACAGATAAGAGCAGGTTCACCGCAAAGTAGATTGTTATAACAATTTTGGTTACATCAATTTTAACAAGTTAAAACTGTTTTGTTTTTGGAAAACTCAATTGTTTTGGTAATCTGTATAAATATAAGTGAATCCCAAAAACAGTTCAGTAACTATAAACCATCAAATGAAAAATACGTGTTTCTCTGCTACTCAAAATTTGAAAATGTGGTTAAATTAAAATTTAATTAATAAAGTAAGGTTAAAAAATAACTTCACAAATACTAATAAAAAGTGAGGTTAAAAAATACTTTAATTACAAGTAATATAAAATAATTCAAAAAAATACAAGCCTTTTTTGGAGCTTGAATATACAATATTTGATTTACAATATTTATTAAATTATAATCTGACAGTTGTTTCGACAGCTAAGCTGTCATTATCAAAGGTAATATCTATTGAACATTTATAAAAATTTTATAATTTCCATCAATGAATATTTTATTAATAGCAACAAACTGGAATTTTTTAAATGGAAACACCAAATTACATTGATTGATAAATTTTCTATATCAATCAAAGCCAGCTGTCAAGTTTTTATAACAAAATTATTAACTGAATTAAATTTAATGCAATGATAATAAAAGTTTGACTTCTAGTCAATCTAAATTTAAATTGTAAATAACAACTGAGAAATTACAAAAAATATTAAAAATAAAAATATTATTAATTTAATTATTTTTTTTATTTGAATTTTTTAAAGTAAATTGTTTTCTTTTGTGAAAAATTATAATTCTCTGTTCCTAAATAATTCATAATTTCTCAACTTGCATTTCGTTCAGTGGAAATGATACCAAGGTTACACTCGTCTCTGCAGCAGCTGCCTACGCTATTAGACCACCTGCGGCCGCTTCGCCTAGGACTCATTATTTATATGATAATGTATGCATCTCGTTATAAGTAATTTATTCATTTATACAGTACGCGTTTATACATATATGTGTTATACGTAATATATTCATTTATGTATTAACGGCTTCCGCAATATTCATGAGTATACAGTATATAAACATCTTGCTTCAAGTCTAACATTCAGTCGTAAAAATGACCAACGAATAAACATCTTAAAGCAAGCTGGTAAATGATTTTTATTATTTATTGTAGGGGATCTAGAATCTTATGCCCTTATTACCGGATCCCTTACCGCATAGTATTAGGGGTCTAGAATCGGATGCTCAGAGGCATTGATTACCTGACTCCCTAATGGGCTTAGTTGTAGTTTATTTAGGGGCCTAGAAGCTAGTACCCAGGGGTACCGCTTACCTGGGTTCCCTAAGGCGTAGTTGTATGACGTAGTGCTAGTACAGGGTGGTACCGGTCACCCTCATGTTCAATGTGAGGTCAGGGAGAACCTAACCGACCTTATACTTATGTTTGTAACCCAATGTATTGTAACTTGTTGTTTAGTATTAATTATATTGTAGTTTGTGTTTACTTCTTATCTCTACCTCTGACTACGAACCTTCAGTCACGGAAACCCCACGTGACAATATTCAGTATTAAATGAACCCAAATAGTCTTTCTCAGTTTCTTTTAATATTATTGGTATCTTATATGTTGTAACGGTACATTTTCTATCGGCCTCAAATATGTAGAATTTTACATTTATACTTATTAAAAATCTCAAGTTAGGTCCTGTAAAACTGCACTTTATTTCTATTTAAAATTTTGTCGTAAGAATATATTTACAAAGAACATTTTAAACGATTGTTTTTAAATCTTTACAAATTTAATGAGTGCACAGGCAATAAATAATAATTTTATTATCTTGTTTGTTCCCCGGTAAAAATGGTTGCGTTACTAAAAAGAATTAGAAAGACCTTGATAAAATATAAAATGTACTCAAGTCTTCCCGCTTTATAAAAAACATTTTCGTCTGTATTCTGGGAATGTGTTAGCAGGGGATCAGTTTCTCTTTGTTCAGAAAGTGAGATTGCACGTGTTCGAAATTCAGTTTGGCTTTTGGTATTTACCTCGCAAATGGCACTCCTAGCGAGTCTAGACAACATATGGATGGGTTGTTTGCGCGCTTTCTTGTACTAATTCCCGCGTTATTTTCTGAGTACTACTTTTTATTCCTTTAGGTCGAAACTTCTGCAGAATACTAGTTAAAAAACTTCCTTACGGAAAAATAAGATGCATTATTTCGTGGATGATCAGGGTTCCAGAGGTTGGCATTCTTCGCGCTTTGACAGGGTAGCGTGACCCCACTTGCTTCCCGTTTGCGCTTCAAGCTAGACCATCTCGGTCAGTTCTTCTTGTAATGAAGATCGATATTATTGAATTTTCGTTTTAGTTCCAGTAGTTAAAAATACAGTTCGGCTACAGTCTTAGTGTAATTATGTGCCCTGACCTCGGCGGGGTGTAGTTTTTACGAATTTGGTTTTGTGGACTAATTAAAATGTGTTTGAGAAACTCTTTCGTTAAACTTTATGAAAAACCAGTTGACTTGGGTCAATGTTATCGATTTCCCGTTTGTTAGTGTGTTTTTAGAATTAACGCAATTTCTAAATACAATTCCGTATCGTTCAGTTCACTTTTGTAAGAGTGAAATTTTTGGAAGTAATTTATGTTTGACAAATCTTGTTTGAAAAGTTTGTCACTACCGTTTTGTTAATAAACAACTGAGGTTGTTTTATCGTGCCGAACTATCAAAGACTATCACTTCTTGTTGTTTGTGCTTAAAGTTAGCACAGTTTTGGTTAATGAAAATTTTATAGATTGATCTATAAATATAAAGACAGTTTGCAGTTCTTCTGTATTTAAAGTTAATAACTAGTGCTTTACGGAACTTCATCTTTATGCTACGATTGTTTAATTCTGTGCATTACTGAAAATGGTTTGTGGAATGATTTGGGCAACCAGCCGTATTTAAGATAAATTTTATCCTTGGGACCTACTACCGTTACGTATTAATTTGAATGCAGTTAAAGTCAATTTTGGTTTTGAAGAATAAAGGCAACCTTCCAATTTCTAATGGTTTTGATCCAGTATGCTTCGTCAGGTTAATGCAGATAGAAAAATAAGGTACCGTATTTTATAGAAAACAAATTCTTATTGTAATTTAGCTTAAGAATCCTTTATACCAGGAATTTTGTAATTTTTCATTAGGAAGAGAGCTCTCTATAGTATCTAGAAAATTCAAATCTTTAATGTTAAAGAATTTTAAAATAATCAATGCTGATAATATTTAGACTAATCTAATTTGCATAATATCCTTTAGATATTCGTTTGTTGATTTTTTCGACGAAGTCAAGTTTACATAATTTTAATAATTAAATAAATTTTACTGAATAATTCTATTTGACCAATCTAATAAATTTCTTGGTTACTTTTGCTGATTAACAGGTTTTATGTAAATCTTTTTTGAGTTGTTTGGAGTTAAATTCATTTCAGAGCAGTTAAATTCATTATTTCTTTGAACTTTGATCTTTATGTATAATAAACCTATGTGGTGTGTGTTTTATTATTTATGTGTATTGTTATTCTTTTCTTATTTTTTTATTGTTTAATAAATGTTTTCAGTTTATATTGAGGATCTAAAAACGGAACCATATATTTATGAACATATCATTTCATGTTTATTCCAAAATTTTAAAACATAAACAAAATCTTTTTTGTTCTCAAATTTAATATTTAATTCACTTTCTGGTTAGTGGCTTTTATATTTTTTTAAAGCTTATTAAATTAACATCTTTGATTGTTTATACTAATAAACACTTTTAAGCTTCATAATCAGATGGCGCCCTTTTTGAGTTATTACTTGTGTTTTGAAACCTTTATCTACTCCTTTTCATAATCTATACAACTGTGGACCCAATACCTACGACCTGAATACTAAATTTGTAAGAGAGAGCTAAATCTCAAGCTGTGGCGAATATTTTGAGTATATTATGATAAAGTAAGTATGAATAATTTTATAGTTTTTATTGTCTCTTTGTCCGACAAAAAAAGCGTTTGTTTTAATGTTTATTTATTTCATTTTGTGTTAATTTAAGAGTTAATAAACGAAATATTGTATTCTTTATTTTGCTTACATTTTATTTGTGTGTTTTATTATATGATGTATTTTATTATTTTATCAACAACAATTATAACAGTTAATAATATTAAAAATAGCAAATCGACCCATTCTGGAAAGAGTCTCCAACTTCCAAGCCGATCAAATAAAAAGAGAGAGAGAGAGAGAGAGAGAGAGAGAGAGAAAGAGAGAGAGAAAGAGAGAGAGAGAGACAGAGACACAGAGATTTTAAATGTATCAACTGTGTTAACTTTCATAAATACACAAAGAAAGAAAAGTTAAATGAAAATCATTCTGCATTAAATAAACAATGCCCTTGCTATCAAAATACATTAAGTAAATATAGACAAAATATTAATTATTAGTGCTACAACAAGCAATAATGTAAGATCAAAAAACAATCGTAATTCAGAAATAAACGTAATGGCACACATAAACGCAGAACAACAAAATAACATAATTAAATGTATTCAGTTGAATTTACAACATTCAATAGCAGCAACCCATAATTTAGTAAATTTAATGGATCAAGAAGAAATAGATGTTGTGTTTATACAAGAACCATATATTATTAACAATAATCCTGCAGGAATAAGCAAACATTACCAAATTTATGTATCGGGAATGGGCAAGAAAAGATCAGCAATTATTGTAAATAACAAAAATATCGATGTTATAACAATCAACCAACTATCTAATGAAGATTGTGTGGTACTAGAATTTAATTATGAAAAATTTAAATTTTATGGGGTGAGCTTATATTGCGACATAGATAGAGGAATAAATGATGATCTAAGAAAAATAGAAGAAATCTTAGCATTTTGCAGAGGCAATGGAGTTTTAATTGCTGTGGACAGTAATAGTAGAAGCAAATTATGGTATGATTGGCAAACAAACTCAAGAGGAAGATCTTTAGAAGGATTTATTCTTATTAACGAATTACATTTATTAAATTTAGATAATGGAATTCCAACATTCGAGACTATAAGAGGAAGCGTAAAATAGATATAACGTTAACAAACAATAAACTAGAGAGATATATACATAAATGGAACAGTGATGAACATGAAAGTTGTTCAGACCATAAAATAATAACTTTTAATATGGAAATTCAACATCACTATAATTCTGAAATAAATCATCGACGCGAAAAATTTATAACTAAAAAAGGTAATGAAGTAATATTTAAAAGAAATCTAACCAGTTATTTTATTTATAAATTTAAATTAACAAATAATTCAAATGTGCCAGAGATAGATAAGGAACTTTGTAAGAAAATAAAAGAATCTACTAATCTAGAAGAATTTTTAGAAATATGCTACTCATGTATAATTACTTCATGCAATGATGCTTTTCCAATATCAAGGTTAAGAAAGAAACAAATAAAAGGCAAAACTGTACCTTGGAGGACTGTAGAATTAACCGTTGAAAGACAAAGAGTAAATGCTCTTAGAAGAAGATATCAGAAAACAAGGAATAATCAGGATTTACGGCAATAAAGAAAGGTGCACTACATGGAAGAAAAAAGAAAATATGAATCGAAAATAAAAAAAACAGAAATTCGAATCATGGAAACCATATTGCGATACAACAAAGGAAAATAACCCATGGAACACCGTATACAAGATTGCAGCTGGGAAAATAAGAACCCCAACTGTTTTAACAACTATTAAAAAGGAAAATGGAATATATACAAATGATTAAAAGTACGGTAGAATAACATATATTCTACAATTATTGATGGTGGTCTTTGGCCAGTAGACAAGAAAGATCTCGTGTCCAAATACATAAATCATTATTGGAGATTTGCAAAAGACATTAATCTGCAGAACTTATAAATATTTCAAGTGAAAAGTTATCAGTGTCATAACAAACAGAATAATTTAGTTAATGCAATTAGTAATTTAAGGAGTTAATCGAAAGCGTGTAGTATTATTGTAGCGTGTGTAGGAGACACAGAGGCACAGAGACTACTTAAGGATAATATTGCAGCAGAAGGTGATACATGGCCTGTTATGCCTGTTATGGCCATGTAATGTTATGTAATAATGGAGCATGCTAAATAAATGTTATTAAACGAAAAAAAAAGAGACAGAGATACAGAGAGACAGAGACAGAGAGAGTAAAAATATGAAAAAAAACATATGTACAAAAATTGACAAAAAGGCATGATGAAGAAGATCATTGTATTAGCAGTCAGACACAATTACAATCTACAAGCTAATGTGTTGATTTGTGCAAGCTCTGTAGGTGCTTGCACTGTTGACGCGGAGAGGTGAGAAACCAACAAAATCATCTCAGTTTCTATTCAGGGGCGATGGCCATCTCTTCAGTTTTCGGTTTTGTACTGGATTCAACAATATTTGAATTAGCTGTACAACATAACAGTTCTACTCCGTTGATCCAGATAGATCTAATTATTGATTTGTATAGAAGCAATTTATTTTCTATTGATAGTTTGGACTTTCGACCAATCAACCAGTACATTTTTCTTACCTTTTTTAAGTCAATTTGCTTTTTCTTTTTAGATATATACTCCACCCAAATAAATTTATTATCTAGATGGAGGTAAAGATATTTTACTGTTTCAACTTGTGGTATTACCTCTTGGCTAAGATGGATTGAAAGACAATGGTATTTTCTAAGAGTAAATGTTATGTGAGATGATTTGGATCCGTTCACTTTTATCTTCCACTTTTCCAGCCAGCCCTCAAGGGTTCCAAGATGCTGCTGAAGATTGTATAATGAGGTGTTTGGATCTCTATGTGTTGATTATATTAAATATAACGGTGTCATCAGCGAATGTTCAAGTGAATATATATTTTTCTATATGAATTTGCATTTTAAATATTATTTAATGTAAAATCATTATTCAACTTAAAAAAAATTAATATCAACTAAAATTTATATATAATTAATTTCCTTTCGGAATGATTAAAAATAATCTAGATACTTTGAATATTGATGTTGTTGTCATGCGACTTGCTGATCTTCATTAATAATATTCAAAAAAATTATCTAGTTACTTTGTATGTCTGCTTAAATATCTAATTCATAAGGAAAATTTCTCGCTATGCTGGTAGTCGTGCTCTGTAGCTCAGTTGGTAGAGATACCACCTAGACAGTGGAGGGTCCTGGGTTCGAGTCCCAGCAGAGTCGATGATAAATTTTTCTATATGAATTTGCATTTTAAATATTATTTAATATATATATATATATATATATATATATATATATATATATATATATATATATATATATATATATATATATATATATATATATATATATATATTTCATGAGGTTGGTAAATCGTATGTAAATATATGATACATACAAGAGGGGACCTATACTCCAGCCAAAAATGCATGAAATGAGTCACTTTCGTAATCACACCGGAATAAAGAAATACGACCCGAGGCGAGATAAGATAAGAATACAAATTTCACGTTGCTAAGAATTCAGTGACGTACGCTAGAACCAACAGATTTTCATTGCTTCATTCACATTTATTCTTAATTAAAAAGGAGTTTGTTCCGCTTATGAATCTTTCTGGCTCATTTATTGTTTATTTTATCATTTAGATTACAGCGCGACCTTCGGGTAATTGTAGATGCATTTTACAATTTCGCCCACGTGTTTGTGGTGACTCATTTCTTGTCACTTTGGTCACAGTATAGTGTGCTTCCTTGTGGCACACACGAGTAGATGGGAAAACTATTAGAAGTTTCTCCATTGACTCTTGTTGAGAATTCTCGTTGATTCAGATATGACTTTAATAAATTAAAGTGCTTGTCGGGTAGTTTTATTTTGATTTTAGTCAGTAGACCTCTAGTCAGTTATCTCTCTAATAAATACATATTTTACATTATAATGATACCATTGAAAAGAGGACACCGTCCTGCTGGAAATGTTTAGTTTTCTAAAATGAAAAGGAAAAATAATTACTGACTTTTATTAAATAAGATAGGATATTATAAAAAAATATTAATATTTGAAAGAAAGGTTGTTTATTTACAAAAATATTTTTGAATACTAATAATATTAATCAATAATGATCTTTATAATACCTAATTTATCTGATGGGTTAAAACTTGACCCAGAGCTATAATTTACTGTTAGGTGTGGAAATATTTGAAAACATATAAACACTTTTCTTGAAAAATCATTAGTTTGTTGTAGAATTATTACTAAAATAGTGGTTACGTCATTAAGAAACCCAACTGATGATGGTTTACTTTCAAGTCATTTAGATGAAATCCCAGTAAGGCAAATAAGATTGTTAATGTGAATTGAATTAAAGACTATTAAAAGTCAGTTTTTTTATGTTTGTTTTTTATTTTATTCAAAATACTAGAACTATATTATAATTACTTTTGAAGCCATTTTAATTTTTAATTGTTTTTTTTTTGGAAAGAAGAGTTTTCAGTTAGTTACTACCTACCGATTTTTAAAAATCCATTAGTTATTAATGAACATACTCATTAAAACTGCTAATGACGAAATGGCCCGACCGGTAAAACCGTATATTCTGAAATTCCAAACTCAATTTTGTATTATTTATATTGTATAAGTATCGACTTACGGATTCTGTTTATTGCTAGATATTGTTACGGATAGGACGAGAAAAGATGTAACTTTGGTTTTGTAGTTTCTGTGTTTATTTTCATTCATTGTCATTTCTGTATACTTTATTAAGGTGTTACGATAGTGTAACATTGCCAACATTTGTGCTTAAAAAGTGTTTAATAGTGAATGCGAGGGTAATATTGACACAGGTAATTTTAATTAAATTTTTAAATTTTTAATTTTATGCTATGGGCTATTTAATAGTAACTACGAAACTTGCATGCTTTAATTATGACAATTTTTATGATTATGATTTTTATAAACTTATGGTTCAAATATACAGAAATATAATAATCAGGTATAATAGAAAATTCAAAACTAATGAATGAAAAATTATTTAGTAACTACCTTCTTGCCAATCAACAAGATATAAATATTTTCTTATACAATACTTAAAATAAAAATAGTTTTAAATTTGTATCTTGAATTTAGACGGATAATGTTAGAGGGGGCTCAGGAGTGAAAACAGAATAGAATTTAATATGAACCAAATATTTTATAAAATCCTGTAGTATGTGAGATAAATCGAACTAATAGTAACTGCAGTTTTTATAAGCAATAAATGTTTTTGTAACCGTCATTTAACTATACAATTTTTTTTAAATTTATATTATTGGTTTAAACATTTATTTTTAAAAATAAAAAATTTAAATAAGTATTTTTTTTAATACTTATAATAATATGTGCAGTCTCTACAATCATTTAAAATATAATTGTAATTTTCAGTTTCCTAAGAAATAAATCTTCAATTTTCTATATAATGATAGTTGCACCCAAAATTAAAAATGAATTGTGATTTGATTAAAGCAATATATTTTTCTTGAGATTTAACTTTAAATGTAATAGTTTTTTATAGTACAAGTGACTTAAGTAAAATATTATCCATGAACAAAAAAATTTACCCTCTAGTGCCGGGAGGCCCGAGAGGGTTAATTTTTCTGAGCGGATAATATCCTTAACTCACGCGTGCCATACAAAATTTTATCCAACACCTCTTTATTTAAGTTCAAATATCGAATTTGCAATGTGTAGTTAGTCTGTAGTTTTGACGGTAATAAATTTGATACTCTTGCACGATAACTGGATTTTAATAATATTAAGTAACGTAAGCTGGTGATTGGTTGTTATCTTTGAAGGAGTGAGTGGGTTATTTAAAAAATAACCCACGTTGCTATGGGCAACGTAGGTTATAATGTAACATAAGAGTAAACAATCACTTTGCTTATTTAAAATGACCATATTTATATAGAGGTGTTGGATAAAAATATTTAATTCTTTTTATACATCGAAAAAATCAGTCAGTAGATAAAATTAAATTGTTGAGGTTTTACTATACAAGGTGAAAGGGGATACGATGCGTTAGGTTTAAGGGTGATAGAAGACATCAAAAGGAACAAAAAAGTCTAGTATAACTTTGTTCTAGAACGTACCACTTTTTCGAAAAAAACAATAAAGTTGGAAACTTTAACATCATTTTGTCGCGTTAATGATAGTAGCTTAATTATGGGACTGATCAATTGTAGTTTAATTATGGGACTGATCATTTGTTTATGCGTAAAATCGGATTCTTGTTACATTTAAAAATATTATTTTACTCGATCAAGAAACGTGGCAACCCTGTAACGTCTTTAATAAAATGTAGTGTTAAAAAATATATTTAATAAATAGTGTTACATTTGATTTACTACATTTCACGCATTCCAGGAAAACATGTTAATTAACAAATTGCATAAGCATATGCGGTTTTTGTTAAATTGATTTCTATATGCCCCCTATTTTATACTTGATTGGATTATAACTAAAGATTTTGCACTTACTTTTCTTTAAATGGTTTCATTGCACTATGACCTTAAAACATAATAAAATTTTTAATCAAAACCCGTTATTAGGGTGTATGTAACAAAATGTTACAAAAGTAAAACTCCTACCGTACATCATGACAGCAAAGATAACAAGAGCGCTGCTTGTAATCTGATAACTTATTTTATATTTACACACTGGTGTCGAAACGTCTAGATTCTTTATTTAATGTTTTTAAAAACCTTTTGTAATAAAAAACCATAAAACAAGTCATTGAACAAAGTGTACTACAATATCAACAAAGATGATCGGTTTCTTTAGACTAAACTAAAACTTGAATTATAAAATAAGAGCCTTCAGCTCTAAAATGCGATTCTTTTTAAGCAAGGTTAAAATATGGCAATACTATTACAACATTTTATCTTAATAACAAGTTTAGAAAAAATTGATTTATTTATTTATTAATTTTTATTCAAAAATCAATATTTGTTTTTCTAATATATTTAATAAATTTTTTATATATCTATAGTATCATACATAAAAATGATTTTTTCATTACTGTCGTTATTATTTTTTATTTTCTATGTAAATGTCTTTTCTATATTATACACAATTTACGTTCAATATTAATGAATATTTTTTGTATAACAGATAAATTACTTCTAATTTCGAAAAACGAAAATAGTTTATAATTTGAGTTATTAAACAAATCAAATCTTAAAATGTCTATTATCTTTTCTTTGCTTATTTTGTTAATCTATTTTGAAATGTACCTATATGTCTATTTAATGTACTATTTAGGCTTCCTGAGGACCCATTAGCATAGTATTTCTAAATAGAATATTTTATAAAATAAACAAATTATGTCTTATTTTTATTAATTCAACGTTAATTAATTCATCAATTAAACATCATATTAATTTATTAGGTAAAATATACAAAAATTGAAATATATGGATATAAAGCTATAAAGCACAATTCATTATGTCGAATTTAAATAAATCAGTAAGTGTGTTTGTAATACTTAAATTTCGTTACTTTAAATTACTGATTCAAAACATAACATACTGAACATACGCCGCGCAATGGACGTCACTGAAACCTCTATAAAATTCAAAACTGAATACTTACTGCAACGTTCATACACGTAAGTATCAAACGATACTTACCGTACTGCTCCGACTTTTAAGATCTCTTAATATCAAATTATAATTCAGGCGTAGGTCTGATTTCCAAGGCTTACGAATTTTAAAGAAAACTAAGGTATTATAGACATAATAACAGGACATGGGCGCCACATATTCGAAATCATCGCAATTCTCGTCTAAACCCTTGAATAACAACGGATTCAGATTATATTGATTAAGATTAATAAAAAACAAATCATCATTAGTTTAACTAACGTTAAAGCCAGATAGAAAATTGAATAACTTTAATTAATGCATTATCATTAGAGTAGGATTTAATTTAAATGTTCATTTATTTGCAAATAGACTATTCAATTGTCTCCCATGACAATAGTAATACCCTAATAAGAATTACTATTGAAGGAACATATGGACACAAATTTACAAGAAACAATAATTAGAGAAAATGGTACAGATTATTTTTTACATAAAATTTACTCTAATCAAACAGTTATCCTTTAGTCCTTAATACATTGGTAGAATTTTACAATTCTTTAAAGTTGCACAAACAACACTTGCACAATAATGCCCTTGTTTCACTTAACACGAGGTATAAAATACCTCACAGGTTATAGATGAAAAATAGGAAGAACTTGCAAAGTATAATCGCTGATATTATTATCCAAAATCAACAATCTGAAGTCCACACAATAGTTTCTTAATTGCAATTTTATTAAACCAACTAAAACCATATAGATTTAACAACAACTTTCATCGGTTGCAACTCTATACTGAACTTGAATTTAAAAAGAGGGAAAATTAAATACCCAATCAAGCAGACGGCTAATATTTCTCTAGCCAATAAGAAAATAAACACGTAGAACTTTCTGAAACATTCTAGATCTTAGAGGGAAATTCACTGGACTTAAAATCTGCTTCTCAGGGTGTAACTTCATATTTTGCAGGTGGCCTCAAACTATTTTTATTCGTCTGCCGTGCGAAAAAATCTATTCATATAAATTAAAAATAGGCACGTCCAGGATCTATAAATTTAAACTGAATGTCTTTTCTGGCATTAAATACCTTTGTTGAAAAGACGATATTATTTCGCAATATTTTTATAAACTTAGTTTTATCTGTATTTTCGCTACGAAAAACAATTTGTAACCGTGGGAATGCTTTTCAGTAAACTTTGATATTTACAAAGACGTCATTTGCTTTAAGATAAAGCCTGCATTTTTATTCTAAAAACAATTTCATCTGTATGAACACTTTGGTATTAAAGAACACCTTTTGTAATTCAAAATATCGTCTGCATTTTTAACCCAACTGAAATATGTTAAGCTACACAGGACCGTACTAAGATTCCTTTACTATTAATGCATATAAAATTGCATTATTCTAAAATTGGGAATTTGAACGCGTTACATGTTACAAACAAAAACCATAGAAATATGTGATGCAGTAGGGTTCTCTATAACCTAAAGAGAAAATATAATATAAATCTAAATTTAGTCTAAACATTTATTTATTATTTTTAAATAATTAAATCATATAAATCATATTTATATAAATTACAAATTCAACTTAATAATAATTAATACTACTTCTAATCTCTCTAAATTGTCAAATAATTTCACTAAATTGTCAAATTTGAAATTTAATTAAATATTTAAAATTTTTTATCTATCGCATACCAATGGTACATGGCTCTAACAATATTCTATGGTATCTACAAAACAATTGAAACAGGGCACTAAATCTTAACGGTGTCTCTTGACCACACATTGTTTTTCTCGGCATAAAACCGTAATTCTAAAATAATAATATAATAACCCTCTCCGTGAATGAATTCTAAAGGGCCAGTCATAACCATGCAAAAAATTTTTAACATCAACATGCAACTAAGGATATATCGTATATACACTGGGGAACAAAAGTATGGAAACCTTTAAGTACCTCTCAAACGGGTTACATGATTGCGTGTAGACAGTGTTGCCAAGATAATAGTTTTTTCGGAAGCTTTACCAACTTTTTTATTTTAATTAGGACACTGCATATTTCTATTTTTCGAGTTTCTTCAGTAATTCTATACATAATTTGTGTAGCATTTTCTATTCCTTAGTTCAACCTGTTTCTAGATATTTTAACATTTTTTATTTCATAGGTAACATTAAATCGGAACTTTTAATAAATATCAAAATTAATAATGAAAAAGTTTTCGATTTAATGTTACCTGTGAAGTTAAAAATGTTAAAATATCTCGAAAACGGTTGAACTTAGCTGTAAAGAACGCTACACAAATTATGTACAGAATTACTAAGAAAACCCAAAAAATAGAAAATTATACATTTTTAAACATAAAGGAAAGTGAAAGAAAAATCTGACAAATTTTATGCTACCACATGCTCAGAAACCGAGGGTGAATTGATCCAAAACAGTTAAATTTTTTTGTTGGTTTCATCTTTCTTCTTAGTCATAAAAAATATAAGTTTTACTGAAGTTATGATGAAAATGTATATTAATGAATAACAAAAACGAATCACGATTGATCTTGTAGCAACGCTTTTTTGTTACTCTACTGAAATTACCTTACTGAAAATATTAAACATAATATACGCCGCGCGATGGACGTCACTGTAATCTCAAAAAAAAATTCAAAATATGAATACTTACTGTAAAGCTCACAAAAACGATACTTACGTTACTTTATAATGCCACGGCTGAAAACAAATTATTGCTCAGGAAGTAGGTACTAATTTTCATAGCTTATTAATTATAAAGAAGAATAAGGATTGGTATAGACATAAAAAAAATTATGGGCGTCATCTACTTGCAAGTCTTTAAACTCAGCATTCGCAAGCAGAAGGAAATATTGGTTTTATTGATTAAATTCAATTAATATTCATGCTTAATTACATTAATATTAGGTTGGTTAAAATATTTTAAAAACTTTTATAAGTGAATGATCCAATATTATCTCAGTAGGGTTTAATTTAAATGTTCATTTATTTAAAAATAAAGTATTTACTTGTCGCCTATGACAATAGTAAAGGCTTTGATGGTAATGCCCTAATAAGAATTCTTATTATAGGATAATCTAGACATAAATTTAAAAAACACAATCATTAGGGAAAATGGTACAAATAGTTTTTACATAAGACTTACTTTAATCAAACAAGTATGCATGATTCCTGATACTTTGGTAGAATTCTACAGTTTTTTAAACTTCCAAAAAAAAACAACACTTGCACAATAATGCCCTTGTTTCACTTAACACTACATACAAGGCGCCTTATAAATTGTTAATATGATGCAAGAAGAAATTGGAAAGTATACTCGCTGGTACCGCTTTTCCATCCAAGATCAACAAACGAAAGTTCACAACAATTGTCACTTAATTGCAATTTGGGGTGTAATGCGTTTTCAGATAAATTATTCCTTGTTAAAAAGCCGATCTTATTTTTCTACCTTTATAATCTTAATTTTTGTCTGTGTTTTGTTACTAAAAACGATTTTTAACCGTAAGAAGGCTTTGCAGTGAACTTTGATATTTACAAAGACGTCAATATGTTTATTCTAGACGCAATGTTATCTGTCATTTTATTCTTGAAGGAATTTTATCCTATACGAAAACATTTTAGGGTGACCCTTGGCATTAAAAGAACACCATTTAATTCGAAATATCGTCTGTACTTTTAATCCAACTGAAATATGATGAAGAACACAGGACCTTAATAAGGTTTTTTTACCATTAATACATATAAAGTTGCATTTCTATATTTTAAATTGAGAATTTAAACACGTCACACTCTTAGTTTATCTTCTTCTGGTAACAACATTCTGTATTTATCCCGATTATTAATTATTATCATTTAAACTATTTAGGTCAACAGACCAAACACCTACTCTGTCCTTCGACTTTTATCCTTTACTATAATCTCATTTTATTGCCTACCCAGCAAAATGTATTATATTTTAAACGGTTTTTGTCAACTTTCCTCGGGTTTTTTCTTTATTCGGTGTACCAGCGTTAATAGCACTGAACTAACCTTATCCTTTTTAATAAATATATTTTCATATGCATCAAGTTCTTTAGTTGAATGAACACTTTCCAATAATTTTAATTTATCTACTTTATAGGCTTAGCGACACTTTCTATGCGATTGTATTTAAAATCCGCTATAGGATGTTCTTTGAATCTAGTCAAAATTGATCTCTTTGTCTTTCCAATATAACTCTTATTACAATCGTTGCATTCAATTTGGTATATTTCCGATTTCAATTTTTTCTTCAGTTTTATCTTTTAGATTGCCTAACAAGTTTTTTAAAGAATTATTTGATGTATAACATACGATCATGCCCTCGTTTTTAAATATGATTTCAAACCTTTGGTGATTGGGTGAAAAGATAGTTTAATAAGTTTAGTAAGTTTAACATTTTTGTTTCATTTTCTATTATTAGTAATAAACTACTTACCAATTTGGTTACTCATTCTGGTAATATATTTATTGCCAATAGAAAATGAGCCAAAGAACTATCCAATCACTAAATAAAACCAAATCATCGCATCTTTTTGAAAATATTATTTTATAGTTTCTTTTTAATTTACCGTTATCACTTTTTAAATAAGTTAATTTTTTTATTTGTTGTTAATGTATGTCAATGTTAACAAAATTTAACGAATGTTTTTCTATTATTTCAGGTATCTCCTAAAAATGCATCTATTACATCTTCTAATAACTATATCAATCCATATATGGATGACTGAAAGTCACGAACTTTTTACCGAACATGGTGACCCAAAAGAAGATGATCCCTTAATTTTAAGAAAAATAAGAAGCTTAGATTGGGCGCATTGCAAAGTAGGGGAAATATCTGAAGAGTGCTTTGGTGATTTGGCATCCTTAGAAATCTTACACGGGAACTTCAATCAGATAAAGAACTTATCATCAAGTGTGTTTAAAAAAATGAAAAATTTAAAATATTTAAATTTGCATAATAATTATATCGAATCCTTGCCAGATAATGTATTTTCAGCTTTAAAATCGGTCCAAAGTATCAGGCTAGAAAATAATTTTATTAAAGATATCGCAAAAACAGCTTTTATGAATTTGAAAAATTTAACTTTTCTAGAACTGTCTTATAATGAAATAAAAATCATAACTGAAGGTTTATTTGAAACCTGTATTAATCTTCAAGAAATGAATTTAAGAGGTAATCATCTTAAAATTTTGGAAATAGGGGCATTTAGGGGTTTGAAAGCTTTGGAAAAGTTGGATCTTTCTGATAATAAGTTGAAAAAAGTTTTTGCGGAATCATTTGATACGAAAACAAAATTGAAATATTTATATATACAAGAAAATGATATGGAATTCTTTGGAGGTACTACATGTAAAAATTTAAAAAACCTCGAAATTTTATTTCTATATAGCAATCAAATTTCAAGCTTTCCAAGTGAATGTTTTAAAGATTTAAAATTGCCAAGCTTGAGTGTGACTAAAAATAAGTTTACAAATTTGAAAAGGGAAGAGTTTCTTGTATTGACAGATACTGTTGATCTGTTTCTTGATGAGAATAACATCACTGAGATTAAGAAGAAGAATTTTGAATTGTTAATAAATTTAAAATATTTGAGTTTTGGTTTTAATCATATCACTCACTTGGAGGAGGAAAGCTTCTATGGATTGGACAATCTGATATCACTCCAAATAAATAGCAATGAATTGCAAAGTTTTGTCCCGAAGACATTTGTAGGTTTAAATTCAATACAAACATTGGACTTGACAAGGAACGTGATTGATAAACTAACTCCCGATATGTTTGAGGGTTTGAATTCCCTTAAAACGTTAAGATTAGAAAATAATGTTATTGAAATGTTAGAAGATAATTGTTTTAACCATTTAGATAATTTAGAAGGATTAGATCTCTCCTATAATAATATTACTGTGATTCCCAAATTGATATTCAAAAATTTTAAATCATTAAAAAAGCTTGGCATGGAACACAATCAAATTAAAGTCATAAATCCGAGCAACTTTGCTGGTGCCCCAAATCTAAACAAATTAAATTTACAAGTGAATGGTATCTCACAAATAGCACCAAATGCTTTTATAGAGCTAACACAGCTTAATGAACTTTTTCTAACTGCAAATCAGTTAAGCACTTTTGATTCGGATAGTTTTAATGGATTAATCGCCTTGCGAGATTTAACTCTAGATATTAACAAGATAAGCAAATTCACAGGTTTAAATATTCCATCACTAAAATTCCTCGACTTGAATTGGAATGCAATAGTAGACATACACAAGGATGCATTTACTAATACTCCGGAATTGACAAACTTGCTTTTAAACGGTAACAAATTAACTGGGTTTACTGATGAAGTATTTAAACCTTTAAGGAGTTTATCGGTACTTCATCTAAACGATAATAGTATCATTAAATTAACAAAAGAAAGCTTTTACAATTTGAGTAGTTTACAGGTATTATGCATTATAGGTAATAATTTAACCTCTTTAGAACCATTCACATTTGAATATTTAACTTCTTTGACTACATTAGATTTGAGGGGTAATAGTATTGATACTATTAAAGAAAATGCATTTACTGGCTTGGCAAGTATTAAAGATATCGTTTTGACGCTCAATGAACTTTCCGACTTAAAAATGGAATTGTTCGAAAAGCTTAAAACCCTTTACCGATTGGATTTGGGTGGAAATTATTTAAAAAAAGAGGTTATTGATAAGTTCTATAAGAAGTATACGCATTATTATGATGTTTCACAAAAGGAGAATGCTCCAGAGAATCAATAAATAAGTTTAATGTAATATTTTAAGAATGTTAGTGAAATTTGTAGTAATGTTATTTGATTTATATATCTGTTTGAATGTTTAAAAGGAAATTTTAAGTAATTATTAACAATAGTTTATAATAATTATTTGTATTAAATAAAGCATTTGTACTGATATTTACGTTATTTACTACTATAACTATAACTATATAACTATAAAATATTCAAATAAATAGTAAAGTTATTATAACTCATGTTAGTTTTATTTCATTTAATCTAATTATTAATTGATGTTATATAATGTATTATACCGTACGGTATATTACAATCAAATGTAAACCACATCGGATGTAGTACACAGCAAACATTTGTAGGTATGCCTTCAGACACTTCAGCAATTAATCATAGCTCATATACTTCTACTTGCCGTATATTCATACATTTTTTAGACGTAGAATCTTCTTCAAGCCTTCTACAACTCATCTAGGTGTGGACTTCAAAATTGTTCTACTAGACAAACTTAAAGACTCATTCGAGTATTACTTAATTGTGTTTTGTTTAATATAATTTAAATGTGAATTCTAAAATTGTTCTGTTAAGTGTGTTAATTCAAATCTAATTATTTAAACTCGTCTTAACTCATTTAAATGATTACTGACAAAGTAATATACACATTTGTATTGTGAATGTAAAAAGAGATAAAGTTTTCTCTTTATTATAAATAATAAAATATATTCTACGACTTCAAACGAAATATATAAATTTGTTTTATTATATTAAATAAATAAATAAAGTTTTTAAAAAACCTTCGGCCATAGAATATAATAAAACTGGCGCAGATTTCGTCCGGATTTTGGAAAATTGAAGATAAATATCGATTTTGTGTTTTAATACTTGATCCAAAGGAAAATAACGTTCCCAACAAAGTGTCGCCGTCAAAACAATTGAAGTCTCACTGCTTTTAACATTGGCACCGGGCTTCGAGAATCAAGGCGTGAATCCAGCAGCGCCGTCGAGCGACTCAGGCTTCCAACGCTTTTAATATTGGTACCCGGAGGTCTCCCGTTTGAAGGTACACAGAAACATCGCGTGGTTATTGCAACCTTGGGACCTGATTCCTGCTGATTATTGCTATCAACTTTAATTCTACGCAACAAAGTAAGTGCTTTTTTTTCAAAGTGAAAAGTGTTTCAACAAGAAACTAGTACTACTATTAAATCATTTTTAAAACCATACTAACTTAGTTTTAACATTTTTAATTAATTTAATTAATTATTGCATTTTAGTCTTAATTTACGTACAGTAAGATTGACGCTTGATTGATGGGTTTTTGTTGATTAACGGCATTGTAAAAACAAATCCCTTCATATTGGTCACTGTATGGGTAGGAACTCCGAAACTGTTTACTAACAATAAAAATAATTTAAAAAAAATAATTGTGTTATTTTGATTATTCTTTTTCTTTTAACAAATTAATTTTTAAAGTAAAGATTATACAATTTTTGTTTAATTTTAAATGCTTAGAAATCGATCTCGATCTCCGAGACGTTGTAGAAGTGCTGAATGCACAGCAAATCCAAGCTCAAATTCAAATACACCCCTTTTATTATTTTTAAATAATAATAACAACAATACCATGGCAGTTTTCAATCCAACACTTTTAAATGAAATTCCCATTTATGATGGCAACACAGCCACTTTACCAGAATTTGTTAGAGCTACTCAGTTTTGCACAGCATACCCTGAAGATTTCATAAATAAATTAATTATCTCTTCAATTAGAAACAGACTAAAAGGACAAGCCCTTGAAATCCTTACAGGATATAATTACAATACCTGGAATGAACTAAAATCTGTTTTAATAGAAAATTTTGGCGATCAAAGATCAGAAACAAATTTATTAATTGACTTAACTAGAATTAGATAAGGAAAAGATAACCCTATTGAATTTTACAATAAAATTAGGACGCATTTAGCGACCCTAAATGCAAAAGTTTCATTAGGACCAGATCCAGTAGTAATTAAAACCCACAAATTAGAAGAAAATTCAAAATTAGCTTTACGAACATTTGTCAGTGGACTAAACGAAAATTTAGGAACATTCGTCAGATCTAGAAATCCAGATTCTTTAGAATCAGCCCTAAAAATTATTAAAGAAGAACTAGATATTCGTTATTCACAAAACCAAAATTTTAAAATGAACCAAAATTTTACAAAAAATAATCAAATACATTTAACATCTAAAAATAACTATCCTAAACCATCCCAAAACCTATGTACTACTCAACCTACAACTGAAAAATTTGGAAATCCGAATAATTTCCCCAATTTCTAAAGACCAAATGACTTTTCAAATAATTTTCCTAATTTTTCAATTACTAATTCGGGACCAAGCAACTTTTCTAATAGACAAAATAATTTCTCAAATTTCACGTAGAATAATGCTTCAAGTAGCAACATTATATCAAATCAATCTGGAAATTTTAGTTCTTTCAAACCGAACCATCAACCCACATATACTCCAGAACCTATGGAGGTTAGCAAAATTGAAAGACCCGCTACCAGACAATTAAGAAACCAAAATAAATTCAGAACGAACTCACAACCCTTTAGACGCTTTCCAAATGCAATTCCAGAAGAAATAAATTATCATGACGATAATTTATCATCATTATCTTTCAATAATATCAAATATGACGAACCAGATCCCGTATATTTTGATAATACTTCTAATGAAAATGCTAATTATCCTCAAGATAAACATCTCCAAGACGAATATGTCCAAGAAAATCAATACTACAATCAACCAGAAGAAGAATACAAAACCATACTCTAATGTAAATTTTCATTAAGAGCCTCGGAACCCCTATTACATTTTAATATAAACTCCAAAGCAAACTTACCCTATGTAATCATCCCAGGATCGAACGAAAAATATCTCATTTCTCCCAAATTCGTATAAGAAAATTTTCCAGAATCTATTTATAAATATAATTTTGAAATTACAACTTCCCATGGAACCACTCAACATAACTACGTAGCAGACATCCCTATACCTAATCTTTTTGAGGAAGAAGGACTTTATACATGTTACTTATTTGACTTTCATCCCGACTATGTAGGACTTATAGGATCAGATCTTTTGATGGACTTATCCGCATCAATCGATTATAAATGGATGCATATCCAAACCGAAAAAACAACCGTACCTTTTTATTATAACCATTCCAAATTAAAGCAAGAAATGCAACATCGAAGTAATTGTAATTTTTCAAAATTAAAACCAAATCAGGAACCAATAAAAAAGATCCATATACCAGCTCGAACCGAATTTTTTACAACTCTTCCAGCAATTGGAATTAATGGAACAAAATTAACCCCCAAACTTAAGTTTAACTCCTACGTCATTATGCCCTCAGCTATTGTCAGATTATACAACAATTATTTTCAAATAAGCCTTATCAATACTTCCAATGTAATGTACCTCAAGTTATTAGTATTTATGACCCTTTAATTTTAGAAGATTTGAGCACTTCTGATGATTTAATCCAAATTAATAATTTCAATGTAAAATCGCCATCCAACGTAAGAAAAATCTTGAACGAAAATTTAAAAAATAATTTAAGATTAGAACATCTTAATGAGGAAGAAGAAACCCTCTTGACAAACCTTTGCTATGAATACAAAGACGTATTCTACACCCCAGACATACCCCTTTCAGCAACAAATTTAGCAAAACACCATATTAGGACAAAAACAGATACCCCAATTTACACTAAGATATATAGATACCCCCAGATTCACCGCAAACAAGTCAAAAACCAAATTCATAAAATGTTAAAGGACCAAATTATTGAACCATCAGAATCCCTATTTAATTTTCCAATTTGGGTAGTAAAAAAGAAATTAGACGCATCCCAAAAACAGAAGTGGAGGATCGTCATAGATTATAGGAAACTGAACGAACAGACTATCGAGAACAAATTCCCATTACCCCGAATAGAAACCTTTTTAAATAATTTAGGAAGATCAAAATATTTTAGTACCCTTGACCTTGCCAAAATCCAGATGAACCAAATAGAAATTGAAAAAAGGATAAAGAAAAAACCGCTTTCTCGACAGAAGAAGGTCATTTCCAATTTAAAAGAATGCCTTTTGGTTTAAAAAATGCACCAGCTACATTCCAGCGAGCAATCAATAACGCCCTTATAGGTTTAACACCCCAACAATGTCTAGTCTACTTAGATGACATCATAATTTATTCCGCTTCTCTTCAAGATCGCATGTTTAGACTTAAAAATATATTCCAAAGATGTAGACAACATAATATCAAAATTCAATTAGACAAATCAGAATTTCCACATAAATCCATTAAAGATCCAAACAAGATCTCAGCAATCAAAAACTTTCCAGCACCCAAAACAGGAACCGAAATTAAATCATTCTTAGGACTATTTGGATATTATCGAAAAAGATTTCGCGAAACTCTCAAAATTCTTAACCATATGTTTAAACAAAGATAACAAAATTGTTCATACAACAGAGCTTTTATCTAAATTCGAACATTGCAAAAACATTTTGACTAACGAACCAATTCTACAATACCCCAATTTTGATGAACCTTTTGAACTAACCACAGACGCTAGCAAATTCGCTTTAGGCGCAGTATTATCTCAAAAAGGAAAACCTGTTTGTTATGCTTCTAGGACTTTAAATAATTCTGAATAAAATTGTAGTACTGTAAGGAATAGTAAACCCACATATGACGTCATCAAACATTCTAGATGTATGAGTCATCAACTGTATGACTCATCAATAACACCGGTATGTATGACTCATCGACACGCCTCATCGACGTCACTTATAAACAGCTGCATGTATGACTCATCAATACGTCATCGATCATTCTAGATGTATGAGTCATCGTAGGAAAGATATAAATTTAGTTCGCGGGTAGAAGGAGGGCAGTTAATGTTTAACCGGCGTTAAACATTAACTCGTTGGGCAATGAAATTAGAAGAATTTGACTTTACTGTAAATTATATCCCCGGAAAAATAAATAAAGTTGCAGCTGCATTATCCAGAATTCAAATTCACCCATTAAATATTAGACCAGCATCGATATCAACCCCTGAACTAGAACAAACTAATTATTACAGCAGACTAGCTAGCAGAGCAAGTACTCCCGATATTACAGACTTATTCGACATTCCAACTTATAATCCCCCTCAAATTAACACTACTAAAAATATTGAAACCCGAACAACGAAGAAAATAATGATCAAAATTCTTATATTGACACGGTACATTCTCAACAATCTTCAACCACCGTAATTGATATTTCAGAGAAACCTCAACAGCATTTTAAAAATCAGATAGCATTTATTAATGCTTAAATTCCAAGATCAATCAGAATCACAAAATACGACGGAATTACTCATTACGCCGTCTTCATTAATCAAATTAATAAAACAGAAATATTTAACACCCTATTAATTGAACATTGTCAACCCAAACATCATTACTATTGTTATTTCCCAGATGATCAACTTTATTTAGACTTTTCAAATTTCATTAATACAATTCATAAACGAAAATACTCCCAAATCTCATCGTTGTATAACTCAAGTAACCTATATTTTAATCCCGAAGAAAGACAAAAACAAATTCAAGAATACCATTTAGGAAAAACCAACCACCGTGGAATAAATGAAACTATTGAAAATCTCAAAAGAAAATATTATTGGACCTCTATTATAAAAGACGTTACAAATTATATTAATAATTGTCAAATTTTTAACAATTTCCATACAATTTCATATCGATATATTCCAGATCAAAAATAAAAGTTACTTAACAATTTTTGACGCTTTTTCGAAATTTGCACAAGCTTATCCTTTACAATCCCGAAATTTAATAGAACTGAACAGTTATTGAAATACATTTCAACATTTACAACCCCTAATGTCATTATAGCCGACGAAGAATTTAATAAAAATATCTTTAAAGATTTTATAGCCTTGCATAAAATCCAATTACATACAACAACACTTTATCAGCATCAATCTAATTCACCAATCGAAAGATTACATTCTACAATCATTGAATATTATCGACTATTAATCAATATACCTGAACAGCAAAAAATCCAATATTGCCTTTTAGCATACAATAATACTATACATTCAAATCTTCATTTAACCCCTTTTGAAATTGTTTTTGGACAAACTCAAAGTAAAAACTCCTTTGACCGATTATAACAGAACATATTATCATAATTACTTATCTACACATAAAAATAAAATGAAATATTTATATGAATCCCTACAAAAAACGCAGATGGAAACTAAAGAAAATCGAAATTCCAAATTAAACAAATCCAAAACAAATAAACAATTTAATTTAAATAGCAAAGTATTTATAAAAACCAATCTAAGAAATAAAAAGGATAAATAAAGTTAAAAAAAAAACCTTCGGCCACAGAATATAATAAAACTATCTTAATCACAAGGTTTTTACTGAAAAACATATTTATAGAGTTGTGGATTGTCACCGCTTTACAGTTTTATGTAATTTGGGTTGCAGATCAAGTTTAGATGCAACTAAAAGTATTCAAATTGAATAGCTAAACACATAATGACAGTGTTTAATGAATATATCATATATCAATATGGATATATCAAAGGTCTCCGATTTATAAGTTTTCATAACCAATTTAAAAATAAATTTTCATAAGGTGTTTCTTAAGTTGAATTAAATAAACAATGAAAAGTAACATGCACACAAATACATTTAATACAGACAAAGGATACTGTAGCATTCAAATCTTCTCACCAAAAGATAATATTTCGTTGTTAGTGTAACAATTTGCACTTCGTGCTTATATCACTCTAGTAGTAGGAATGTATTGGCTTGTTTTCTGATAAAATTTTATCTGGAATAGGTAAAGCAAATTGTAATTAAAGGTGTATGCATAGGTAAACCGACTTACCTAGAAGAATCTTTGTAACGTTATCAGTATTAGATGTATTTGTTGATCTAGTTTATAACTTTGTGATAGGATGTATTGTTAAGACTTGACGTAATACTATTTTAATCATAAGATTCAAAGAGATTTTAGTGGAAAACCTGAGATTTGATCCGCTGCGGTTTGCCGCCGCTTTACAGACTTATGTAATTTTGGTTGCAGATCAAGTTTAGATGCAACTAAAAGTATTCAATTAATTATCGAAACACATAATGAGAGTGTTTAGTGTTATAGAGACACGTATTATGTATTGTATATAGCGTCGGCTCCGTATAAAAGTCAGAGTTTACTCTTGGTCAACTCCGATAAACTATTTGACCCTACGTTAGCTCCAGGATAACACGAATTAAAAAATTCTTTCAGTACAATTTTGGAAATACTGTTAATTCTCTGCGGACCGGCAAAAATTTCTGACGGACCGGAACCGGTCCGCAGACCGGTGGTTGGGAAAGGCTTCTATAGAGCAGTGTTCAAATCTGTTAACGGTGTTATTATATTAATTAGTGTGATATGTATTGAAATTTGTCATTGACATTCAAAAAATGGTAAAAAATTCAAAATAAAATCTTAATTTTATGTTTTTAAAATCAGCAAATTAAGATTTACATTTCTGACTTTTTAGTTTTGTATATTATGATAATTTTAAAATACAAATATGGTAATGTGTTGTTAATAAAAGTTAAATTTCGCACTGTTTTTAATGGGAGTTGTGTGTGTGCTGCAGGGTTCAGTCTCAGAAATATAGAGCTCTTAAAAAACTAATAAGTTGTCATAAAATACAGAAAAGGAAAGATGTATTTTTCTAAAAATTGCAAGATTTTGTTGCAAAAATTAGGTGAGGTTATATGTAAACCTCAAAAGAAAATTGAAGCGAGGTTATAATAAATGTCAACGATAAAGTCTAAAGTGATAAAAGTGCAAATATCTAATTACCTATAAGTATAAACATTCATATTTTAACACTAAAGAAAATTCTAAACAAGAAGAAATTTAATTAACATCCATATTGATAAAAATTTAGTCGAAAAAGAAATTATTAGAAGATTGAACTCACCTGTTTATAATAAAGAAGGTTTTATATTTATAAACAATAACACACTATTATTTATTATATGGAACTATTATTTTTGTGGATCAATTTTAATTTGTTGGATTGACAGTAAAGAAGCTGTCAAATACTTAGATCAGCTAATTTAAATTATAGATGCGAAATTATTATCAGAGGTTCGAATATACAATGCTATTTTTTTATTATGCGATACATATGTAAATCATATAAAAGAGCGTGCTGTATAATTGGTTGCATATGTGTGCGTAAGGATCTTACTTGATTATTCTCAAATGCAACATAGGGTTAATTGCACATATTGCTATTTAATTTAGCAGCGCTGTATAGAAATGGAACGTTTTCTTGAGGGCCAATTTTAAGAAAATATTATAATGTGAGTTTTTAAGTAACCATTTAATTAGTTAATTAATTTGGATACCAATTCTATTGACAATTTTCAATTCATAAAACGAATACAAAGATTATCAATGTAATTAATTGCTTTATTTTTCTTTTTATTTAAATGATGATTAAATTTAATTTTTTTAGTAAAATCTATGTTTCTTTATGTAAAGAAAAATTAAGGATGCAGAAAGATAAATTACTATTTCAATAATCATTTTAATCATAAAAATCAGTCTATTACACAGAAAGTTAATTGGAATCATTTATGTTCATTTATTTTGTGCCTTTTCTGTCAAGTTTAAGATTTAATAAATAAAACTTTGTGTTCTTTATTTTCTGTACATTTTATTTGTGTATTGTATTATTTGTTGCTTATTATTTTTGTTCATCATAACAATTTTGATAGAAATAGCAAAGCGACCCACCTTAAAAGCAGTCTCTTGTCAGTTGTATGAGAAAGATTTACCTACAGCAATATTTCAAAGCGGAAGCAAAACAATTTTTTTAAAGGTAAGAAGATTTACTTACAGTGTTGCTAAACAACTTAAACAACAGCAAACTTTAATATATTGTTGTACAAAATATTTAAAAATATTTTTGTAAAAATTCCTTTTAAATATCTTTTTGTATTATCAACATCCACTGTCTCATTAATCTCTAATTTTTAACAACTATATTCTAACCTCATTCTAATTTTTGTAGCCTTATAATTCCTGTTTCTAAGGTAAATTCAAGCTGCAGAGGAATTTAAATTGAGCTGTCACTGCTTGCTTATCAAGCAGCTTTACTTAAGGGTTCCATGAAGGTAAAGTTCTGAAAATTTCTAGTTCTATTCACTTAAACGTGTAAAACTAATACTTTAATTGATTTTTTGGATAGATGCAACCACTCAACACATAATAATTTTTAATCAGCAAAATCAGATATAAATTAAACAATTAATTTGACAATAACAGAATCTGGTTACAAACGATAACTGCTACCGTTACAGCCCTCGAAAAAGATAGCAGATAATTCAAGTAAAAAAAATAATTTATTGAGAAGGTTCTATTACGTCTCCTTTCTCATGTAGCTCTCTCGGAGGCTGTTGAACTTGAACTCGAGGGGTTGGAAATAATTATATTACCCAACAAATTGTTTACTGTTAATACAAAATCTTCCGGATAGCAAAATTTATTGCTGTATATGTTTGACCAAAGCTAAATAGCCAATAGTATCAGGCGACAGTATTCTTTTAATTAATCGTTTTAAAATAATTTAGGGAAGTAACGTCAGAAAACGGAATTGGTCATTCTAGATGTCAGCGTCTGCCAATTCTTTTGGCAATACTTCATCTACATACTTGTTACATCAACTTGTTGATACCAAATATTGAAGCTAGCTATATATGGATCTTTATCGTTTCGGAGTATGGATTATTTCTTTCCTCGCAGAAATACATAGGAAATGACATTAAATTATTTTTTACAGACCTTTTTAGATAAAAAATGACCAAATTATAAGTTTTTGAAAATTTATATTTTTTTAGTTGACACTGCATCATCTAACTAAAATTAATAAATAACTCCGTTATTGTTTGAGTTATCTGGCTCATCCAGGTGTTAAATTAAAACTCTTAATCCATAGATTGTGGATATAGCCTAGAGTATGGACCATAAACTGTAGCCTGGGATAGATTTGTTAACTGTTTAGTCATTCAGTGTAAATGATAAGCCATATGAACAATGAACATATCCACGATCTGCACTGTGATTTCTGCATAATTTACTATGAGATATAGCCTATCAACTATCGAGTATAAGGTATCAAAATTGAAACAATAGAAAAATATTAGAGGCTTTGCCACCCATCTGGATACTACCCTGTGCTTCGTGAAATTTATGCAAAAGTAAACGTTACACGTGTATGGGAAAATTAAACATTTTAAGCGCGTTTGTAAGCTATTGATCACCGATAACACAATAACCGATAGATGATTTGGTAATAATTAAAAATAGTTAAATAATCGAGTTATCAGTGTTTAACAGAGATAAGGTAAGATGATACTGCTTTCTGAATGAATCAACAATATTTTGGTAAACGAATAGAAGGTGATGTTTTTAGTCAGATTTGAAATATTTGGGAATTCCCAGCATTCATTGTCTAATATAGATCAAGAGTTGTACTCAAGATTGGTAAGAAGTTTGATTCATGTATTGTGATAACAAAATACTGATTTGAGTTAAACACATTTTTTGTTTGACTAATAACTACGTGTTGATTATATTTAACGATTACTGTGAATACTAAAGATAATGCTGAAGTATGTAAGAGTTAAAATGACGATAAGACGGCTACTGTTTCTTTAGTATCCATACGTTAATGTTTTATATGGAAATAAAAAACTGCAAAGTAAAATGTCCATGCATTCTAAGACAAACAGTTATCTAGATATAGTTTTCACAATGCAATACAGCACAGTACGGCACAGGACGGCAGGGCACGTCACAGCGCGAGCGTCACAACAAGTACATTACAGAACAGAACAGCACAACACACACCAGAATAGAATCTACCATACGATGCGATGCGAAGATAAACTATTATTTAATTAAGAGTAGTTTACTCTTGTAGCATTTTTATAATTTATTTTAACAAATTTGATGCTGCGAATGCTGTGGTTATGTACATGAATCTCGTGCAGCTGTAACATTATTGGTATAAATTTTGTTTAATGACCTTCAATAAGTACTCCTATAGCAGTTTTTGTGTTAATGTTTGTATTTCTGACATGTGCACCTTACCTTAACAATCTAGTACGAAAAGTATTGACAATATGGCCAAGGCCGGCTTAAGTTCGGTGAATTATCAAGGGGTCCAACAATTTTTCATATAAAAATTATTTTGAGCTAGAGATATTTAGTTCGCATTTTTGTGATTTACCCATGATGTCTTACCAAATAAACCCATATGCATGTATAAAGCTTCACCCTGTTGTGGAACAAAGAATTAAATATTTTTCACTTTAGAACTGGCGAGTAGCTTTTCAATTTTATTTTTCAATTTCAATGCAATTCTTCAATAATCCATTCTTATTTGACTTTTTTTTAAGTTTTGTTCTTTGGTAAACTTTTCATTTTCATCTTCAATGAGACCGAATACGCCAAATATTACAAATCTGGGTCCCATGTGGCTGATACCATAAGCTTACAATTATGAATCATACCACACATTATTTTTATTTAACAGTATTCTTTTAATACAAGAATCAAGGAAGAAAATTACAAATAAAGTGAAATCGAGTTAACATTTATTCATTATTCAAGCGAAGTGTGACCTAATTATAAATGTATGCAAGATAAACGCCTCGAGTGGAGCGCCCACATCTGTTAAAACGAATGCAGGTGCAGTATCAAACCCACGGCCACGTGTGCGCATAGCAAGCAGCTGCAGTACTCAGAACTCTATAAGGAAGTAGAACGCTACCATCACGTAGGCACACGGCCACGTGCGGTCAACTGAAGGATTTCACGCCCACAGAAGGAGTATATAAAGACCAGAGCTTTGTGGGACAGATCAGTCTGAGTTACGACGGGCTTAAAGATAGAAACTGTTTACCAGGGTAAATGTTTACCTTCTTTCAAGCCATACTCACCCAGAAAGCCGTAGAAGCCATGGTTACTGTGTACCTCGGCCTTTCTGAACATCATTATTACCAGTTTTAAGTTGAAATTATATTCAGAACTCGTTCATGTGCAGGCGAGAGTAGTCGTGGCGATACACTTACGGTCGTGTCAAATATTATTCTATAATATCATTATTATTAAAACTTTAATTTCTGATCTGATCGGAAAATTTATTTAACAACATGCCATTAACAAGAGATATAGTAGCCGAGATAAACACATGTGTTAATAATGCAATAAAAACCTATCTTGAAAGTGAAGAATTTATCTATTCTTTGAGTAAAAAAGTAGGTGCGTGTATGGCAGATATAATAAACGGAAAAGTACGAGGGTGGTTCAAATATAAACCGGAATTTTTGAATAAACGCGCGAAGAAGTTAGTGTCGTTAAAGTGGCTGTACTGGATGTTAGATTGGTCTGTTACAAAGCGTAGAGAACAGCTGGGACCGCGTAATTTCGCTTGTCAGTGTAGTTGTAGCCATGAGTGAGAAGGACGTATTAGTGTCTGTTGCGCAACGCATTATTATTCGTTTTTTGGTCAAAGATAATGTAAAAACCGCGGGAATTTATCGGAAATTGCTCGAGCAGTTCGGGAATGAGTGCCTCTCCAAGACTCAAGTGTATGATTGGTGTTCCGCTTTTCGAAATGGCCGAGAAGTGGTGGCAAACTTGCCACACGCGCGGCGCCCCAAAACAAGCGTTACCGATGAGAACGTCCGCGCTGTAGAAAAACTCATTTTGGGAGACCGACGCATTACTGTACGCGATATGGCTGCACAAGTGGGCATCAGCATAGGCAGTATTGAGCAAATAATTCATGAACGGCTCGGTTACCGCAAAATATCAGCCAGATGGGTGCCAAGACTTTTGAATTTTGACCAGAAATTCACACGCTGGGAAGTTTGCACGCGTCTCCTGCAGCGATATGCAGACGAAACAGACAATTTATTGCAGCGCATATTCACCACAGACGAGCCTTGGGTGCACTACTATACTCCGGAGAGTAAACGCGCGTCTATGGAGTGGAGGAAGCAAGAGGAAGGCGCGCCAGTTAAAGCGAAGGTTACACTGTCAGCGGGAAAGGTGTTGTGTACCGTGTTTTGGGACATGAGAGGAGTAATTGCGGTCGATTTTCTCACTGAACAACGAACTGTGAACGCGCAGTATTATAGTAACCTTCTAAAACACACGGTGAAACCTGCCTACAGATCGAAACGACGCGAGATTCCAATCCGAACTGCGATATTGCTGCAAGACAACGCCAGACCGCATACAGCTCGGCTTACGATGGAAACATTGCACGAATTGGGTTGGGAAACACTGGAACACCCTCCTTATAGTCCCGATTTGTCGCCATGCGACTATTATTTATTCGGTCCATTGAAAGAGGCACTTGGCGGACAGCGATTCAAAAGCAATGCGGAGGTAGAATCTTTCGTGCGCGAATGGTTACGTGACAAGCCGAAAGATTTTTACGAAAAAGGCATCCTAAAGCTTCCGGAGAGATGGCAAAAGTGTGTAGAGTGTGACGGAGACTATCTAGAAAAACTGTAAAACATTTCAGCTCTGTAACTTAATAATAAAAATTTTTACAGCAAAATTCCGGTTTATATTTGAACCACCCTCGTAGAAGAAATTACTCGGCCAATTCTACATGAAAATAAAGTTTTAAAAGAAAAGCTGGATGATCTCGAACAATACTCCAGACGAACCAATATCCGCATTTTTGGTTTAAAAGAAACAAAAAATGAGAAATTAGAGGAAGATGTGGTGGATCTTAAATTTGTCAGTTATAGGACGCGCCAACTGGTTATAAATAATAAAAAAAAACTTAAAGGCACCTCGTATGTCATACAAGAAGACCTAACCAGAACCCGCTTAAACCTACTGCATAGTGTACAAGCAAAACTGGGACGTCGAAGGGACGTGACAAAATTCATATAATTAAGTCATACGAAGATTTTAAGAAACACTTCCCAGAATCAGATGGCTTGTAAAATACAATAAGAAGATCTGCTAAGTACTAAATAATTATCGATAAATATCACTTATTTTAAATTCTAAGTGACCGCAAGCGCCTTGAAAAATTCCAAATTAATTTTTTGTCAATTTTGAATCTTTTATTAAGTTCATACAAGTTAATATTATTTGATAAATTACATTTCCTTGTTTGGATTATTCATACTCGTATTTATTAGGTTATTTCATATTTTAAAAGATTGACAATAACAACAGCTGCTATATTCTAATCTATTTATTCTTTGTCATATTTTAAATTTTATATCAGTTTTATATTTTTCATTTCATTTATAATTTTAGCGTGAAATTGTTATTGTCATCCTTTTATACGATACTTATTATCATTTATATCAATATTACTTTCTTATAGTTACGCATATGCCATGGACTATTTACGAATTGGACATGTCAATGTCCGATCATTACTACCGAAAATTAATGACATTAAGGATATGATTACAACGTTCGATGTCTTGGCCTTATCAGAGACGTGGTTATCAGAGGACATAATTTTAAGAGCACTTAATATTAAAAATTATAAACTAATACGTAAGGATAGATATGGAAGGGGTGGAGGGGTGGCTTTTTATATAAAGCAAAAGCTTTTTAGTCACATTATTGACACGAATGACTTAATTGAACAATTGTGGTTACAAATTAAGGTAAATAGTCAAAGTGTTGTGCTGGGAGTGTTTTATAGACCTCCAACCTTCAACTATAAAGCTTTTATAGATGAAATTGAAAACTCAATTATGTTGTGCACACCATATTCTGATAATATTATATGCATGGGTGATGGCAATGTTGATTTTCTTATGGTAGATAACCCTGCAACAGTATATTTCAATAATACGATAGAAAATTTAAATTGTACTCAAATTATCAAAGAACCCACTAGATTACATGCCTTGTTAGATATTATAATTATTTCTAAAGTTTCACTTATAAAAAAATCGAGTGTCGAGAATTTTCATTTGTCAGACCATGACTTAGTAAGCTGTGAAATAACATGTAAAAAAATACCGCGCATTCCAACTACCTACACTTATCGTGATTACAAAAACTTCAATACTGAAAATTTTTATGCCGAGTTAGAAACACTCTCTTTAGATGATATATTCTATGAAAATGACATTAATAGGAAGGTCGATATTCTAGTTAGCTATTTACAAAATCTTTTTGACAAGCATGCACCGTGGAGAATCATTACAGTGACAAAAAAACCCGCACCTTGGTTAACCGATAATGTTAGGTTGCTTATGAAATTAAGGGACAAAGCAAAAACTAAATTTAAAACGTCTAAAACTGCAGCTGCATGTGAATATTATAGGATGTTGCGCAATTACACAAATATTGCAATGAAAAATGAAAAACGGGCTTACTTACAGTTTAAGCTTGCGAATAACAGTAACTCTAATGTGATTTGGAAAGAATTCAAACGTCTAGATATTGTACATTCCAAAAATAATACTAATAATTCGTTTGATGGTAACATTCATGAAATAAACAAGTTTTTTGTGGATAGCATTCCTTCTATGGCTGTCGACCAGGACACTTTAGATTTCTACACAAACAATACGTTAGGTAATGATAGTATTTTTGATTTTAAGCTTATAGATTACGATATAGTGTTCACAATAATCAGTTCTTTAAAAAGTAGTTCCACAGGCTTAGATGGATTAAATATCAAAATGATTAAGTTATGCTGTCCTTTTATTATAGAATTTTTAGTACACATAATTAATTCTTGTATTTTAGAGAATAAATTTCCTGAAAGTTGGAAGTCAGCTCTGATAACACCGATAGGGAAAATAGAACATCCTGTCGATCTAAAGGATTATAGACCAATCAGCATCCTTCCAACACTCTCAAAAATATTTGAAAAGATTATTAACATGCAAATTCGCGAATACTTAGAAAATAATAAATTATTACCAATGTATCAATCGGGTTTTCGATCTGGTTACAGCTGTACTACTGCTTTATCTTACATTACGGATGATATCTTTAAAGCATACGATGAGGAAAATCTACTTTTTTAGTTTTATTAGATTATAGTAAAGCTTTCGATACAATAAATCATGATTTACTTCTCAAAATATTACATTACTTGGGCCTCAGCGAAAATGCGATTGGTCTGATCCGAAACTATTTGTGTAAAAGAACACAAATAGTTAAAATGGCTAATGTGGTGTCTTCACCTGTCGATGTTATCAGAGGGGTGCCGCAGGGATCCATATTGGGGCCTCTGCTATTCACCTTGTACACACACGGTCTTTGTGGTTGTGTGGGGACCTGTAATGTTCACATGTATGCTGATGATACTCAAATTTACTTTTCTTTCAAGTCAAATGAAATCAAAGAAGCAATTGAAATTTTAAACAACGATCTCAAAGCTGTCTCTAAATTTTCATTACATCACGCATTAATGTTAAATCCCACAAAATCGTGCGCTCTATTATTAGGAAAATCAAGTAATCTTCAAGTGCCACCTATTAAAATTGGTGAAGTTGAGGTACCAATAGTAGAAAATATAAAGAATTTGGGAGTCATTTTTGACAAAACATTTCGGTTCAATAAGCAAATCTCTCAATACATACAACAAGCTTACTATAACCTAAAACTTATTTATCCTCATAAAGATTACTTAAGTAAAGAATCGAAGATTTTACTATGTGAGTCTATGGTTATATCACAATTTAATTATTGTGTTCCTGTATATGCCCCTTGCCTGGATTATGAGACAGCTCAGCGTATTCAACGTGTTCAGAATTCTTGCTTGCGTCTTATTTATGGAATTCCGAAATATGAGCATATTTCCCATAAATTAATTGATACTGGTTGGCTTCATATGAAAAAACGGTTTTATTTACAAACAGCCGCTTTCTACCATAAAATAATATCTGACAAGCAGCATCCCTATTTATATAATAAAATAAGGTACAGGACAGATGTGCACAATATAAATCTGCGGCATAGAGGTCTGTTGACTATCCCCAGACATAATACTACTTTTTACCAACGTTCTTTTACCTATAATGTCGCTAAAATTTATAACGAGATACCGTTCTCCATCAAATCGCTTAATATTAAACAATTTAAAAAAGCTCTGCTCAAAAAGTTGCTATAAACCGATTGATACACCAGCTCGTAAATAGTCTATGTAATTGATTTCTTATGTAAATGATTTTTATACATGTAATTACTTATGAATATTATAGTAAAAACCTGTAAATATTAGTTTTCTAACTCCAAGGGGATGATGGAAGAACAGCTACGCTGAATCATCTCCTTGCGATTCTGTGTAATTATTTATATATATTTGTATGTCTGTATATTATTATGATTGCATATCATTATTACTCAGAATAAATACATTATTATATAATAGTATTTAAGTTATTATGCAAGTGCATATTGTGTAAATTCACGACGAATAAATATCTTATTGTACATAACAGTAAACTGTGTTCATTTTGTAACTTGGGCTCCGTCTTTTGCGTTTTTAAAATAAAGTACAATTTTTAAAATGCCTTTCTTCGTCAAGAAAAGTTAATTATCGTAACACCTTTCTCTACTTTATTTATTTTTTTATGTAATTTTTAATCTAGAATAAATTCTTTCAAATCACATTTAATTACATGGCATCTTAGTAAATCTTGTAACAAAATGATTATAACAAACCAAAGAGAAATACATCATAAAATTATAACAATATTTATATATTTATAGTGTACAGATTGTTAATAAGTAATAATTTTTGTTTTCTGAATGAATTAATAGTTATGTAAAAGATATGATAACAATTTTTAAACAAATCTGAATGGTTACGAATTTTTTCATTGTTTTATCTTAGTCAAATGGAACGTAAATATTTAATCTTTTTATAGGAACATATTGTTATTTGAAGTATCTCTTATACTTACTATCATTGCAATCGATAATAACAACTGATAATAATAAAATATAATACATTACTTACAACAAACTATAATATCTAAAGAAAAGTGGCATTACCTTGTTGTGTGAAAACACAGAAAAGTGAACAATGTTATAAATATTTCAAGTGCGTATCTACGCATTTTCTGCAGGTTTTTTGAACTAAGATAAGTAAAACAAAAAAATACAGAAAATAAGAGAAGAAGAAATAGAGACACGAAAAATCAGATCACGTGTTTGTTACTAAAAATGAAATTTGTTTTACAAAACTCCACACATCTTTAGATTATCCTCTTCATAAAACTAACTACTACACCTAAGTACAACAATAATAGATAATTCCCAAACAATTCTCTTTAAAAGAGTCAATTGAATATTCATAGAAACAGCTGTACTGGCTGTCTCAGCAATCTCTATTGCTCTGAAGATCACTAAAGTGCCACTACAGTATCTTGCTCATGCAAGTTGATTTTGTTCAAAGTATTAATCGATTTATTAAGATAAGGTTCCCCAAACGAGACTGCAAATTTCTCTTTTCTTCGTAGTAAGATAAATATAGGTTATATCCCATTTTGACGAATCTGAAATTGCCATTTATTCGAACTCTACTATGACATCTATATCATGCGATCCATATAATGAAGCATGCCAAAACAATCATCTTCTTGTAATGTTCTGTCTGTGTGTGTATAATAAGATTTTTGGCAAAGAGTTTTGAACATTCTAAAGTTCTCAATAACCATTCAAAGTTCCAAGATTTATTACCATAAATTCGAAGTATGGCAGATAATAACTATTATAATAACTATTACTAAGTTAATTAAGAAAAATATGTAATTACTTTGGCCATTCTGTAAATCCCTTGCAATCTATATTTATACAGCAGTGCATAAATACAAGTGCAATAATTACCTAATTTATTACTTATTGATATAATATTTTGATGGGGCTAGATTAATATTATTGTTGGGAATAAGAAACTCTCCAACACTTGATGAAAGATGAAAGGTTATAAATTACAAAATAAATTTATTGTTGTTGAAATTTACAAACATAAAATATCATGGTAAAACAATCTGAAAATATACACAACTAAGTATCACTTACCTTTATCATAAAAAAAATCTCCGGCTATAATTTCTAAACTGGAAAACCAGTTCCATAAACGCATGAGTCGAAATCAGGCAGATCGCTAATTAATTAGGAAGCTGTTTAAATTAAATCTGTAAAACATTGTTAATGAACCAGACACAAATAAATACGCAAATAAATTTCTTTTTTAAACATTTAAATGGATAATTTTATTTATGAACACACAAAAGAAATAAAAATTTAAAATTCATTGGAGAGAAACGAAAACAATCATTCACATCTTAAATTTAAATTAATTAAACAAAATCAATTAAATCTTGGTGTCAAATAGATTTAACAAAATAAGAATTAAGAAACATTCTAATTCTCTTTGTTCTTTTTAATTCTTATCTGATCAATCCAACAATCTTAAATTATTAAAAAAATATTAAAAATTGAAAATTATTTTAAATCTTAAAATTATTTGGAGCCACAGAAAAAATTAAACACCCTAACTTGAATGTTAGCAGATTCCTGCTATAGTCGGTAAAATTATTTGCTTATTTGTTGACATGATGTGCATATTTCCATACCATCCTTCAAATGGATATTGTTTTGTGATTTATGAAGATAATTATAATACTTAAAAATGAAACATGTATCTTCCATGACGTGAGTACATAAAATAATTGGGTTATTTGCAACAAGATTTCATTACCTTCCCTTAATTCGTTTCATTCAAAATAAAATTCCAAACATTTCTCCAAATAATAACAGTTTGAACACCAAATTTAAACACTTCAACTTTTTGTTTTATTTCACTTTTAGTTCACTTTGATTGTTCATTACAATTATTATTAATTAAATTATTAAGAACTTACAAAAAAATTAAAAACAAGATGACATTTGTCATAACCTCACTTTATTCACGGTTAAGTCAAAATAACGTACAACCTGACATGATTTCTGCTTTGTATGGAATTTCAAGAGAGAGTAACCAAATTTTCGTACTGTTTTTATAATAATTGGAAAGCAATTGCGAATCGCTAGTGATTTTCTTAGTTAGGAACTAGATTAATTTAGTAAGTTACTAGAAACAAAAGAGTGTTTTTACACTAAAATGTCCATAACCACATTGTTAATAATAAATTAAACTAATTGTTTAAACAAATGTAATAAAACAAAAGAGGAAAATTTCTACTTTCTAACAATCCCCAACATTAATGTCCTGATGCAGAATTAACTCCAGGATTCAATAACAACTTTCTTGAATTTCTTCACAATCATTACTTCACAAAAGTTCAAATAAAAACATTTTAACATCTTGCTACATCCTTTTCTTATCATAAAATTAATCCTAAGATCCTATCAAACAAAAATTGCATACATTTTTACACCAAAATTATAAATATAAACTAAATTTTAACATTCTAGCAGACCATGCTGAAACGTTACAATTTTGGGATTTCAAAGGCCTAAACATTCTCTTAAAAAAGTTTCCCACATTGTCCTTTTAGTGTCAAAAGCACCCCAGCACTTGCTTAACAACATTGCAGTAAAACATTTAGTTAGAAATTCAAATAACATTAATAAATATCCATTTACTATGGAAAATCATGAATCGCCAAAGAAATAGAACATTTTCTTAAAATTCAATAATAAAAACTGTAAGTAAAGTAATGAATACTTGTGTATACCTTCTTACCTATGCCTTTAATAATTTTCAAGTAAAAACAGGCCTCAAAATGGCTTCAAAATATGAAATGTAAGGGCCGATCTATTCACCTCCCTGTAACTTTATCTGTTAGTTAATTGTCATGGATACCATTGTGGAAACAATTGTAACTATAGCAACTAACTTCCAGATAAATTTAAAAGGAGGCGAATAGATCGGCCCTAAATGTTTTGATGTAAAATTACAGTAATTTAAAACTATTGATTTAGTAAATCATATAACACATCAAAAACAGATAAAACACATTTTCTATATGTATTAAATTATCTGCTATTATGATTAATGCAATTATATAAGTGCGACTCACTTTAAATATATAACTTTTACCAAATTTTAGTTAAAGTTTGATGAATAATAGTTGTTTTTACGCAACTGCGTGTGAAAAAAATCTATTACCTTGATTTCAAAGACCTTTATAAACAAACGGTGCTGACAGAAACATTTTACATTTCTGGATAAATTGTGTAATGAAACCTAAAGTGAGTCTCAATGTTCCCATTAGTGTTCCTGCATGTTTACATCTAAAGCAGATGCTATATGGCATTAAAAAACATTTATGAATATTAGCTGTCTCTAGGGGTAAAGATTCTTTTTACGGGCTAGCCAGTAAAATTATTACGAGCTCTTTATCATCAATACCATAGCAAAATAAATATTTGTTTAAAACATTCATATATAGGATCTTACGTATTGTGCTGTATTGCTTCAGTAAATGAAATAATTATTTATTAAAGATTTACGAGTCAGTATATCATAAAACGTTTTACATTACTCTACTTGAAACATTTCTTAAAATCCCGACATTGAAACTAAATGTTTATTTGAATGATTTAACTCAAACACAATTAATAACGGTGCTTATCAATCTTTTACCAAGTTAGTTCACGATCATTGAGTTCAGCTGTCAATACAGAAAAGAAAAAATATAAAATAGTATAAAAAGAAGAAAAGATTAAAGTTCCCCAATTCTAATCACCATAATAATTTAATAAATATAAACGCAATGAAAATAGTTTCACGATAACTGAAATGCAAAGTTCGACTTAACAATATAATGAAGATAAAAAGACTACAAACTAATACAAAACTGTAAGACAGTCAGGTAACCACCATATCAGCTATGGTAGATTCTGGACTATCCCAAGTAAGCATTAGGAAGGTAAGGTAATCACTCTGGTGGGTGAGCTCCCGAAGGAAACTGAGTTCACTTACAGCAAAGCCTTGTTTATATAAGTTTTTGAAATGCAGGGGAAGAGGAAAATCGTAATGTGAGAAGATTTCGTTGCGCATGTTAATGCCTCATGCACAAACAGCTCTCTCTCTCTCTCTCTCTCTCTCTCTCTCTAGCAGGATGTAGGTGGCCAGTCAGCTGTATGATAGGTTATTAATAGCAGCAAGCTTACACGAAGTAAGAAATATGTTGCTTAGCAACCTTACAACCTTAGTGAAATTTACACTAGTTAAAATGCTACTTGGAAAATAATGAATAATTTAATTTCGAAGTATTTCAACTGTGTCATTAAAAAATTGAGATAGAAAGGGAGATAGCTAGTATATATTAATTCTAAACAGCTTTATTAGAAAACGCAACTACTAATTGAGAAGTAAAGCTTATTATAAAGCCTTAATTGCAAAAAATAACTATTTCATATTCATTACCGTTAACTGCTTGCCTAACAATTTTAGTAAACCTTTTGATAACCTATTGTGTTTTATTTACAATATTGAAGAAGCAAGGCACTCTTTTAACAAGTATGAAAATTAAATTTAAAAGCAACCAACAAAGGAAGATGCGGAAATAGACACTTGAAATCTATTTTTATTCTATATGTGTTTAAGTGCTTTGTCGTACATCGGTTACGTGAACTCTTATCTGAATTAAATAAAAATGTGAAAATTTAAAAATTAAACCACAAAGGTGCGACAAGAAAACGTTAAGTTTATGATTTAGAGTTTGCTCAATTTGACCTTAAAGGTCGCACCATGTTGGCACCATTCATCATTTTCATCTTTTTCAAAAGTGTGTTACAAGGTCTGTTGCAAAATACGTATCTTTGATCTAACTACTTGTGTTATTATTATCCAATATTCAAATATTAAAAATTTCTGTCAACAATTTAATATTATAGTCTAGGTATAATTTGCAAATAATTATTACTACTCTTTGTCAATATGACTAGACCACTTTTTATCTCCTCTTAAGCATTTTTATATCAAAATATACAAACACTTCACCAGTATCAATTGTATTCTTAAAATTTTCACTTATTATTAATTAATTACTAGATAAAGAAACCAGATTTGCTATATAAAAGGTGAAACACCTTCCATTTTACAACTAGATCAAAGTTTGTAGGTTAGTAAAAAAGATCTCGATTGGTAGCAATTGCCATTTTTAATTTATTGTTTTTTTTTTAGAAAAATGAAACTACTTTTGTTACTTGGTTTGGTGGCTTATGCCACCGCAAGTACTTCGGTACGCTTTGACAATTACCAAGTGTATCGCATAACACCCAGAACAGTAAAGCAAATGGAAGTTTTGAAGGAATTAGAAGACAATCCACAAGGTTACACATACTGGAGTGATGTCACAATGCTAGGACAACCAGTCGACATTATGGTGCCACCACATCTAAAATACAATTTCGAAGATTTCCTGAAATTGCAAAAACTAGATGGTGAGGTATGGATTGAAAACGTACAAGACTTAGTTGATCGTGAAGGATCTCAAGCATCAGCAAGAAATGGCGATTTCAACTGGAATCAGTATCATGAATTAGATGCGGTAAATTTTCTCGAAAATTTATGACTTTACAAGAGATAAATAAATCTTAATTTTTAGATCTATGCTTGGTTGGATTCGCTAGTCGAAAAATATCCAGATATTGTTTCGCCTTTAGTCGGGGGCAAAACTTACGAAGGAAGGGAAATTAGAGGAGTAAAGGTATCTTTTGGGCCAGGAAGGAAAGGCGCTTTTCTTGAAGCTGGAATACATGCACGTGAATGGATATCTCCCGCTACCGTAACATATATTTTGAACGAATTCTTGACTAGTAATAATGCATCCGTTCGAGCTGTTGCTGAAAGCCGTGACTGGCACATCTTCCCTAGCTTTAATCCCGATGGTTATGTCTACACACATACTGTATGTATTTCTATGATTCACGAAATTTCGGGAGCAATAATATCTTTATGTTTAGAATAATAGAATGTGGAGGAAAACAAGGCAACCCTATGGTAGCTGCTTTGGAGCTGATCCAAACCGTAACTGGGGTTATCATTGGATGGAAGGCGGTGCAAGCAGTAGCCCATGTTCTGAAACCCATGCCGGAAGTTCAGCGTTTTCTGAAATTGAAACTAAATCACTTTCTGAATATATTACCAGCGTTGGGCCAACATTGGATACTTATCTAGCTTTTCATTCGTATTCCCAATTGCTACTAATTCCTTTTGGGCATTCAGGATTGGAAGTTCCAGCAAATAATGATGAATTGGTAAGTGTTTCAATTTAACGACCCGATATGGAATAACAATGTTTTCGGTTAAATTTTAGCATAGAATTGGCAAAGCAGCAGCTGAGAGTTTAAGCGTTAGGTATGGAACTCAGTATGTAGTCGGTAATATTCCACAAGCAATCTGTAAGTATTAAAAATAAAACTGTATTTCACATAAAACAATGATTATTGTGATTTCTAGACGTTGCTAGTGGAGGAAGTGGTGATTGGGCATTAGGAACAAACAGAAATATCAGAATCCAATACACTTACGAACTTAGAGACAAAGGTCGTCATGGATTCATATTACCACCAGAACAGATTATTCCTACTGGGGAAGAGACTTTAGACTCTGTTGTTAGGATATTTAACGAAGTCGATGGGAGATAAATAATTATCATGACGTGAAAAGGATACAATTAACATTCCGTTTATAAGATCAAGAATTACGATAACTTATTTACGATAACATCTTTATCCTGAACTTTTTTTATTAATAAACAACCAATTAAATAACTAATTATTTATTATTTTTATTTTTTATCAGTTACTTCAATGAATATTTCAAACCTTTAAAAGAATCTCAAAGCTTATCTGCAATCTATGATTATACATAAGTCATCCAAATCAGCAGTGATTCGTCGCTCCCATCATAAATATCTCAAATAATCAAATTCTCCCCGCTCTTTACTTATTTAACATTGATCCTTCAAGAAAATGGGAAAAAGAGCAATGGAACAAAAAATACGATGTATTTTTTTTCGTCCGAAACAATACAAACAAAGATACACAGGTAGGAGGTAGGGCCAGTTCTGAATGAGCTTCAGTTAAGAGCGTAGGACTTGCATATGGGAGAGTTGAAATTGGTAATCGAATTCGAAGAATTTATTTAATCTGTTATAGCCAACACAAGTCCATAATGGCCACGCGACAGACAGAAAATGAAGGTTAAGGAAAGATTAGTTAGAAATTAATATACTTAATTATACTAAAAAGTCTGAATTCGCCCCCCCCCCTATTGAAAATAAAGAGGAAACAATGGCTTACAACTTACGTCAAATATTAAAACACATTAAAAAATATATATAAATAGGTTGCGTCATGTTGAAGACAGCACTACTACTACAAAATACTTTAAGGGCCCGTTATCGCCGCCAGTGTTAATAATAGGAAGCTTCAGAAAGTATAAACACCTAAAGATGGCGCTACAGTCTGCAAAAGGGAATTAATTTCTTTAAAACTAAAATTTGAAAATATAAATAGAAACACTATTTGATCGCATCGCAGTTCTCTGCTCACAGTGTTGCCAGACATGCGTGGACTTTCAAAATATTTTAATTTTAACTGAAATTTTTAATTTTTAAATGCCAAGGAGTAATTTAAGGTAGTTGCAATTAAAAAGGGGAATATAAAACTGCTAAATATATTTAAAAATATCAGTTGTTCTTGCTGGTTTTAAGAAACAGAAAAGTATTACTATATTAAAATATTGAAAATATATATTCGTTTTAAGAAATTAATCAGTACTAATTAAGAGTGAAATAGTTTATTCAAAAATTAACCGTTACATGGTCTTAAGTAAAGAAAAACAACATTTACTTCGGGAATTTATTAAATAATAGTCAAAAGATTAGGAAAGTTAAATTACTTTTAAATGTCCCGCGAATATTACCACCCAACGCTTCCTGGTGCAGAAAGCGTTCAACTAAAATTGACCTTGTGCTGCTGACTAAAATTTTTGTGCTGCCATATTTAAATTTCCGCGCCGTGTACATCTATTTAATTTCAATCAATACTAAATAAGTAAGCAAAAACTTTTATTCATTGTCATAGATTTTGCTATTAAACAGTGTTATAATGACTGTATTATGTTTAGTTTGGTTATTTTTTAGAAAACGTTAATTCTACAAGATTGGCGATATTCGACTACAACTATAAAATTTATTTTAGATATCTACTCCTTACAAACTATTATTCACACTACCTTAACAGTTTAGCAATCGACATCAAACGTTATCTTCCTAAAAAAACTATTATTAAAAGATAACTGAATGAAAAACGTGAGCTATATCTTGACGCTAATATTTTGCGCCAATAACGCGCCCTTAAGAAAAAAACCCTCCATTTACAAAATTGGCGCCATCTATTGTTCACTTAATAAATTCATACATATAAATTCATGGCTAACTAGTAACTACGGTTAATAAAACCTTAAAAAATTATATGCTTGGCCCATTTACTTTTTCTGGCGAACTAATTAACTAATTTTAACGTTAGCTGATGGCATCTGACTATTTTCTCTAGTATGTCGGTATAGTAGAACACTCTAAGCTAAATGAAACTATTAATTTTACAAATTAAAACTAAGCTTTACTAAATATCATTCAATTTTATATAAAAAATAATAATTTAAAGACGTCCACGTTGACATTGACATTCAAGTCAAACAAAAATTTGAAACTATTAAGTTTCGTAACTGAATGAGCCAGCAATATACAAAACTTATTAAGGTTTCATTAAGCGTAGTTAGCTATGTATAAATTTATAGGGTTCGGCCAGCGTATAGTAATAAGAAGTACGGACAGTTATTCGTTTTTCATGTACCCAATTTCAATAGCCTTCAAACGCTTTGGCGTGTAGGTTCAGCTAGCAGTAAAAGATGTCGCTGTAATCATTCGTAAAAGCAGAGCAAAATTTTACTTTTAGCTTTAAATAATGACAAATTATAAAAAAGTATTTAATTAATTTAATTATTTAAAAATTATAAATCGCGAAAAAAACATTTCTACGTGCTGAAAATTTAAATTTGCTGAAAACTAAATTGATAGAAAAAAGTAGCGAGAAAAAAGTTACAGCGACATCTTTTACTGCTAGCTGAACCTACACGCCAAAGCCTTTGAAGGCCATTGAAATTGGGTACATGAACATCAAAGACGCCGGTAGCAACTGTCCGTACTTCTTATTACTATACGCTGGTTCGGCTTCGGATTTTCAATTTTGTTAGTTTCTCAGGTGCGATTAGAGATGGCGCTGATGTAGTTTATTTGAAAGTTACAAATTAGTTTATTAGGAATTAAAGCAGATAAAAGCAAACACCTATATAAAAACAGGTTGCTCTATGTTGGAGACTACACAACACTTTCGTAACAGCAGCACATAAGCAACAGAAGGTATTTTAAGTTGCTACTAAATTATTTTCAGAGAAAAACATTTACTTATGCTTTATTTGCAAAGTTGGCCCCATCTACTGTTTGCTCGATACATTCGTACATGTAAATCTGTAGGGTTTAAACTTATAGAATTATTTTAGTAGTTTTTTGTAGCAGCGCTTAGAGATAGCGCAGGAGACCGTTTTTTCACCTCCAATGATTGCCACTGAACCCAATATGCCTTCAAAGTTCTGTTGGAAGTGTTGATGTTCTTTCAAGCTGGCCTTTCTTCCCTACGTTTCCATACCAGTGTCATTTTCAGGTTAGGATTAGTCTTCTGCTCTCGTTGTAACTCTTCCGGCAATCAATGCTCGTTAACAATCATGGCTCTTAATACCTGACGCACTTTATCTTCCAGACGAGAGCAGTGACGATAATTCGTCGTACAAGGTCTTCTTAAAACAGCATCGGCATTTCGATGGCCGATGCCCACGCCGGTGTTCCGTGTCAAAACATATTATTGCAACCGTTCATTCCATTTTGCGACCTGACCTTGTGCTTACCAAACTGTAGAAACCATTTCAACGCCGCAATGTCTGTCGTCATCTTCTTTCACTTGCTTTGGGAATATGTGGCACTTTTTCGGACATAATTTCAGATTGGTTTCTCGTAACCTTTGGAACACCTCTTCTAGAACTTTAAGGCGTTCGCGTAATGACTTTTTGATTACAATTACATTGGCGTCGTCTAGATATACACCAAGTAAGTATTTTAGGACAGTTCTCTTAAGATGATCTCCCGTCGCACGTTCAAGGTGGCAACAGCGTCACATAGACCGAAAAGCATAACTACACTGCCACAATGTGGAATCAATAGTGAAGTTCTCCCAGTTTTCGGGTTTCAGCTCTTCAATTCCTAAGTTGAAAACTATCGTGGACCAGACAGTATATCTAATCTGTCATCCATTTGTGGAAGAAGATAACTGTCCTTCTTGATTACGTTGCTGAACTGACTATTGTCCACACATAATCTTAGTGAGCCATCCTTCTTGCTTGCTTCTTTCCATTTGTGCACAGATATGTTTCGGCGATCTTTCACCACTTTCGGCGATTTGTCCACAGATGAGTTTCGGCATTTTGACCACTTTTGGCGATTTGTCCAAATATCTACTTCATCGTTTTGACCACTTTCGGCAATTTGTCCACAGATATGTCTCGGCATCTTTTGGCACGTTTGGCAATTTGTCCACCCCTTTCGGCAGTTTGGTCAGAGCAGCCTGTCCGTGGGTTTGACAAAGTTGAGAGTTCTCAGCAGCGACGTCACGATTCCGTTCTATTCAGCGTCCTTATATTTTCGGCGATTTGTTCACTTTTTGCGGTGTCTACAGACTCTTTTCGGCGTTGTGTCACTCAGGGTAACCATACTCTGAGTCGATCATTCGGGTTAACCAACGAACTAGGTTTTTTTGTATAGAGGTGTATATAAACAATTAATCGTATAGTCAATAACTGTTAAGGATAAAAGTTCAGAATCTAGTATATTAAATATTTGGGGCAAGAAATATTGCTAAAAGCTTAGCAAAAGATTACTGTTAATAAATATTCTGAGAGTGAAGAGTAAAAAGAGCAGCTCACAGCAACTCGAGAGAATTTATAAAGTTATTAAACAACAAATAACTAACATGGAATGATATCTTAATTTTTAAATGATTGTGAATGACAAGCAGATTAATTGCCTCTTATCTTTTCGTTACTACAGATAATTTGCTGTGATTAAATAATATACTTGAAACGATTACCTTTACACCATAATCAAACCTGAATTTTGATGCCTATTACAAAGATTGCAAAAAATTTTCAAGGTGGTAAGCACTGTGCTATTTATATAATATTTATTTGTATATTTTAAAATCATTTCAGAAAAATGAAGCCTTTATTATTAATGCTCTTGATGGTAATAACTCCAATATTTTCAACTTCACGTTTTGACAATTATCAAGTATATCGGATGACTCCTACTAGTTTAGAGCAATTAAAGAGTCTTAAAAAACTAGAAACTAATGCACAAGGTTTCGAGTTTTGGAGTGAAGTGTCAAAACTAGGACGAGAAGTTGACATCATGGTACCACCACATCTTAAATATAATTTTGAAGAATTCCTTACATCTCAAGGTATTAAAGCCCAGGTATGGATTAAAAATGTCCAAACATTAATCGATAGTGAAACACCACAAGTATCCAATAAAATTGAAGAATTTAACTGGAATGAATATCATACCTTAGAAAAGGTTAGTATTCCAATTAAAACCGATGCAAAAATTATAATTGCAAAGTTTTAGATTAATTCTTGGCTGGATTCTTTAGTGGAAAAATATCCAAATGTTGTAACACCTGTAGTCGGTGGTAAAAGTTATGAAGGTCGTGAAATACGTGGCGTCAAAATATCTTTCGGGCCTGGTAAAAAAGGTGCTTTTATAGAAGGTAATATTCATGCCCGTGAATGGATTTCTCCTGCTGTGGTGACTTTTATACTGAACGAATTTTTGAGCAGTAGAAATGCTTCAGTTCGGGCTATTGCCGAAGGACGGGACTGGTATTTTTTTCCTAGTATAAATCCAGATGGCTATGTTTATACGCATACTGTATGTATCTTATTTTTTTTTAATTTCTGACGAGATATACAGTTTTATTATCCTGTTTTAGAAAGATAGAATGTGGAGGAAAAATAGAAAACCTTACACAAGATGCGTTGGAGTGGATCTGAATCGTAATTGGGGCTATCATTGGATGGAAGGTGGTGCTAGTACTGACGAATGCTCAAGTACTTTTGCTGGAAGTGGCCCGTTTTCAGAGCCAGAAAGCAAATCCCTTTCTGAGTACATTGATAGTATCGGTGATAGTTTGGATACATATCTAGCTTTTCATTCATATTCGCAGTTTCTTTTAATTCCGTTTGGGTATGAAGGACTCGAAGTTCCAGAAAATAATGATGAGTTGGTGAGTAGTTAGTTAGTAGGAATTTGCTTTAGGACAATAAAATTTGCTTTATGGTTCCTTTAGCTTCAACCCTAGCAATACCCATTAATTAATTGCCAGGTAGCACAATACATCAAATGAAATAATATTAAAAATATTACTGCATTTCGTTAGTCCAAGATATTTTTATAAGAATAAATATAGCAATATGTATTTAAAATAATTTAATGCCTTAATAACTTTAATGTCATATTTTTATAGCATCGCATTGGTAAGGCAGCTGCGAAGAGCTTGTCTGTGCGATATGGAACTAACTACACTGTTGGAAACTGGCCACAAGTACTTTGTAAGTTTAAAAATTAAATTATTTCGTTCATACATGTTACTATATACCTGTGCTAAATTCTAGCTGCTAGATTGAGAAGTTTTAAATTTATATTAATGTTTGTATGACTCTAACAAAGCACAGATGAAACAGATTTTTAATTAAATATTAAATATTAATTATTAAAAACTATTCTTAGATATTTCAAGCGGAGTAAGTGTTGATTGGGCACTTGGAACCCATAGAAATATAAAGCTTGGATACACATATGAACTGAGAGATAAGGGGAAATATGGATTTATATTGCCACCTGAACAAATTATTCCAACAGGAGAAGAAACCCTTGATTCCTTAGTTAGAATGATGACTGAAGCTGATTATCTGTGAGATGCAGCTCTGTAAAAGAAGAAAAATAGGAATAATGGATATATTATTGAAATGTAGTGTAGAAAGCAGAAAGTATAGAATAAATTTATTTTAATATTTAAAATTGTTTTTGTACTACAGACCTGGAAGTGGTCTGTTTTGTTAAATTTTTTTATTATTTTTTAATCTCGTTTATCTGAATATTGCTTATGGATCCAGAATATAAAGTTGTGCTAGTTTGATCGCCTCATCATACAATTCACATTAGCCGATATCGTTTTCTTACATCATTTAAATTACATTTCATTAATAAAGATGTTTCTTGTTAACTTTAGCTTTGTAAGCTCCTACGCAAGATTAAACTAAATTTCTGTTGGATATAATCACCAACATTATACATGAAATAACTACTTTACTAATTTAGACATTGTAAGACTACTTAATTAGTAATTGAGTTGAGGTTAATGGAAAAGTCATTTTCTATAGGAATTTAAAAACGAAATTTTTTTCTTGTTAAGTCTAGCTTAGGTATTAACCAGCGTAATAACGTGGTGATAGATATTAGTGATTTTAATGTAAAATAGTGCTCGTTGGAGGATAAAGTTAGAAGAATACTGTTTTAGTATTACTCATCGTAGTGGTAAAGACAATGTTAAAGCCGACGCTTTAAGTAGAATATCTGTTGTGACTAGGTCGATATATAAAAAACATATAAGGTAAAATCTTAGTAAATACTAATATTAAAAATATAACTGACACTTTCTTTGATGTTTTAGCACCTTTGTCTTGCCCACTGCATACGCAACGATCTAAAATTAAGTAAAGATACTGCAAAATAATTTCAAGACAAAATGAATGGTAGGGAAGAAAATTAACATAAAAATTCAGAACTTTACAAAATATTATTTTAAATAAAAAATGATAAAACATATCTTACATTTAGTTATTAACGAAAACCTTATTCTTCTTCTATTTAAAAGAATATATTTCTAAAAGTCGCAAATTTAAAATATTTCTGTTCGAAAGAAAACACCAAGCAGTTACCTGTACCGAGATTAGATTGTGTGAGAAAGTATAATTGATCCATTAGAATCTTAGTGGAGCATATTTAATAAAATCGCTTAGTCTTCTCCACAGAAATTAATAATTAAACAAAATTATTAGTCTTTACTGACTATAGTTTCGGCTGTATATTATATTATTTCATAAAGTTGAACTTAAATCAAAGTAGAGCATCCTTTGGAAGAGGATTATAATAAGTCTTGAAAACTACATCTTTAATCAGTGGCGTAACTATGTAAGATTGCGCGCCCCTGCGAGACTTACGTTTGCGTCCCTCATATAGTATACAATTATACTGCAATGGTCACTTTTGAGCTAAAGAGCAAATAATATGAGAAAGTGCATTCGATTATAAACTTTGGAGATTCATTGTTCATCTGAACAATGATTCCAACCAAGTCTGTGGTTCTTGGATATCATTAAATAAAACATAAATAATGTTTTAACGTTATACTAAGATTAGAAAACTCAATATAAAATTGAAATACGATAAATCAAGTTGGAATAGCATATCTTTATTAAAATATAACAGTTTACAATATTAAATACAAATTAGGATGGTAGGAGGAAGGAGATCTTAGTCAAAGATCAACCTGAAAAAGAAAATTATGTATATTAGTTAAGGATATTAAAGGATCATATGATCATATTCATAACTATAGAAATATGAATTGTTATTGAAAGGGCAGTAAGAATGATCATAGAAAGGTGATATTTCTAAGAAAAATAAATATAACAAATAAAATAAATGAAATAGAGGTTTCTCAGAGAGATAAAATAATAAGTTTTTGTTTTTGGAAAAAAGATGGTTGTAATTGTAAAAAGCTCTTAAAAAAAGGATTTTAAGTTAATAAATATTAAATGAAAGTCTAGTGTTTTATTGAAAAAGGAGAGTTAAGTGTAAGAATTGAAGGAAGAAATATAAATTATTAAAATACTACTGAAAAGAAGAAAACAGAAGAAAATTTAGAATAAAACATAAAAGCGGGAAAAAGTTAACACAAATAAGAAGTAATAAAGAAATATATACAGAAGAGTGGAAGAACAGTATTTTTAAGTGGTTCAGGAATAAGTAAAGAACCATTAGGGTGAAACAATTTAAGAAAATCATCATCAATACTTACTGAGGTGTGGAAGAATAGTAGTCAACAGCAGTTCCTGTACCGGAGGAGTACCAATAAGGGTGAGAGGCCATTTTCAAGTTTCACATAAGATACTTACCGTAGGTGCTGAAGAAGTGTGGCCGTAATAATAGTCCTGTCAAAGAAGATAGTAACGGGTGGCTTATATGAAGGAAGTATAGAGTTGCCTATCCAGCAAGGAAAGATTGAAGAGTTGGAAGGTTTGGTGGTCCATCATCATAGAGTGCAGAGGAGGAAGATTGAAAAGTGTAAGAAGCGTATGTGCTGTGAAAGTGCAGTTATAGAAGGTTTAAAAGGGAGTGGTCTATCAGTTAACCTACTTCGAAAATTATACATTGCAGATTTAACTAAAGGAAGGAATAACTGTAAGTTGACAGGGTAAGATTTCTTTCTTTTAACATCCTAAACAAAAGAGTGGTAAATAAAGAGATTAAACAAATATTTATTTTATGTTACGCTTACTTGATCTTATATAATTTAATTTGGGAACTGTCATGTATGACATTGCGGGTATATGTGTCAATGGTTGTTACTAACCCCACTTTATTTAATAAAATTCAATAACCACAAATAGGTAAAGTTTTTGGATCATTTAATAAAAGAACCCAAAGTTAGATGATAGAATTAACAGTCTCGTAGTAAGAACAATAAATAAAATTAAACATTGATATTATTATATAAATACAATATGTGCGACCCTGAGATCAAAAGGTATTCTTTTAAATATAAAACTAACCAATAACAATTAAACAAAGAATAAATAAAATTATAATAACATCACAATACGTAGGAAATAACTAATGAAATAGACAATAACTAATAATAATTCATTACTACTAATAAGTATTACAGTTTTTTTGGGCTTTATTGCAGGCGAATTGGACAATTAAACTGTAAAAATCTAATGTTTTTACTCTTTTCCTTATAAACTCTCTTAATACATTTGGCAAAACTTTAGTTTCTGGTCCGCCATCCGCGCATGATATACAACACTCGATGCCTCTCACCGAGCTGAACAATAGTATCCTAACCTAACCGAATCTAACCCAACCTAACCTAGGTGTAAGTTAGGTTTAATTTAAGTTTACGTTATTCATACGTGATTTAATTTAGTTTTTCGTGAGGTTAGATTAGATCAAGTTAGGTTAGGTGAGGTGAGGTGAGATTAGGTTAGGTCGCATGCGCATCAAAACATGCATTTTTAGGTAGGGTGGGAGAATTAACATGGAAGGTTATGGCTTCCCTTCCAAAAAAGTCTTTGGCGATTTTATCGAAAACTACTGCCCCCCCCCTCAAATTTCACTGTTGTTCAGCTCGATGACACGTATCGAATTGTATACAGCGTGTCCGCACACGCACACTAAAGTGGAGAACAGCCATACATTTCTCCAAAAACTACCATGTTGTCGCCATGGTCATACCTACCTGTTGTCGCTGATATCATGTCAGCACATTTATTTTGAAGTTTTTAAGCAGGTTTCAAATTTTATTACAATTTAAAAGTACAGCACGAAGCATATACGACGAAAGTGTTTTAGTTATTGTTATAGCGTCGTCGTCAAAGCAGATAAATAATCATCAATCACAATATCCTCTAATTGTTTTTGAGCAATGCATATCCATAATTTTTTTACCTTCAATGTTTTAAGGTTATTCCCAAGGAAATAAGATTTCACGTAAGCAGCGCCGCCCTTCGAATGGTTGCGCCCCCCGCGTCTCAGGGTCTGCGGGGGCGTTAGTTACGCCACTGTCTTTAATTAAACTTTAATTAATTTAGTCAATATGTCAATACCTGCGATTGTGTTTGTATTTTTATTTGAGTTTGAATCCACATCTGACCTCGCGACCGTGTCCGCCCCGAATCGCTCGCTAGAAACTGCTTCCGCGACTAAGCAATAATGTGTAAAAACTCAAAAATGTTTACTAATACACAGTGTAATTTACTTTATTCGCAATCATATTGCAATATGTAAATTTTTATCATTGTAAAAACCTCGAAAAGTAAGCTATTGCTATAGCAACAGCAAAGTGGTTAACAATTTTCTTTACATTTCTGTAAAACTGACCAGTAAAGACTTGACCAACTTTTATTTATAAATAATTTAAAACAAGACGTTTTATCCGATTTAATTTAGGTTTTATAAATGTATTTAACTGAAAATATCATTTTTATTTAATACTAGTTTCATTTTCCCTATTTTATATTTAATAAATACGATGGAATTAATTAATTTCCAATTTTTAAATACTGTGAGCCGTCTAGCGGCGAACAATGAAACTTTACTTAAAATTCCTTTTGGTCGATAGATAGTTGATTCAAATTTATTGATAGTTTACAAAAAATTTATTTTAAAATTTATAATTATTTTTTATTTTGATTATTTAAGTCTAATGATTGTGAATAAAATAGTAAACATGTTTTGCTTGATTGTAAAGATGTCCTTTACCAAGTTAACATGTAATATAGTATTAACTTTTTTTTTATTAATTATATTATCAATACAGTCAACAAACTTTAATAGCTGAAGAGTAATAAAGTTACTAATGACTCAAAAAAGAGTTTGAAGTAGTTTGTTTTTATAAAAATTAATCTTCTTACTTACAGGAAAACACTTAACCTCCTTAACCTTATCTAAACAATTTATTTATTTTTTGTAGTTAAATATTCTGTAAGACAGTTATTTTATTTGAACGGTCGCTATAAGGTAGTAACTTAAATGTCTCCTAGGTTATATATGTAATGTAATCTTATAGTTAGATACAATAAAATCACTTGGCAAAGAAAAATAAATTAGTGGAGGTGACAGTTAATCTAAAGAAATTGTTATGTCAGTTTCAAGAATGAAGCTTATGCTTATGTTATTGGCAACTTTTTGCTTGCCAGCTATTGCTGAAAGAATACGCTATCACAATTTTCAAGTTTACTGTGTTTTGCCTACCACATTTCAACACGTGGGCTGGCTGAAGCAACTTGAAGAAAGTTGACACGGTTTCATCTTTTGGAACGAAGTTTCAAAACTAGGGAAACCTGTGCATATTATGGTGTCACCACATCTTAAATACAAATTTCAAGATATCTTACTCCTAAACAATATCACTGCTCATGTTTGGATCGACAGCGTGCAACAATTGATCGATAATCAAAAATCGCAAGCCTCTAGATCAGTTCAAGATTTTAATTGGAAAGAATATCACACACTAGAAACTGTGAGAAAAATCACTTTTTGAGAATTAATTGATGAATAGATTAATATTAATGATTTTAGATATACGCTTGGTTAGATTCGTCAGCGAAAAAGCATTCAGAAAGTGCAACCTCTGTGGTAGGTGGACGTACTCACGAAGGTCGTGAAATACGTGGTGTTAAGATATCTTTTGGATCAGGAAGAAAAGGCATCTTCATTGAATGGGGAATTCACGCAACTGAATGGATTGTTCCTGCAACCGTCACTTATATCGTAAACGAGTTTCTTACCAGCAAGAATTCTTCCGTTCGAGCAGTAGCGGAAAGTCGTGATTGGTATTTTTTCCCAAGCATCAATCCAGATGGATATGTTTATACACTTACTGTAATATATACTTTCTCATATCAAAAACAAACCTAATATTGATTTTAATGATTTTGTAGGATAGAATGTGGAGAAAAAATAGAAAACCTTGTCGTGTTTGCGTTGGTGTTAATTTGAACCGAAATTGGGACTACCATTGGATGGAAGGTGGTGCTAGTACGGATGATTGTTCGATACATTTTGCTGGTAGTGCTACACCGGTGCACCAGAGATAAAAATCTCACCAAGTGATTGGTGAGACGATGCTAACGCAAAAACCCCTAGATTATTTCGTGTATCGGAACCAGGGTTTTTAAAGCTGAAAACTTGGAAAATAAAATAGTGAGTGGATTCTCCATAATCTTTCTTAATTTAGGACTGGCTCAGTTGAACTTGTCTTTTTGCGATCCTCTCAAAAGCATATAGTAATGTTTTTGGGGTGGATGGATTAAAGGAAGAGTAAAATGGGTCAAAGGAAAAAGTGGGGGTCAAACCTTTAACTCCTATCTCACTGAAAATAAAAGTGCCAATAGTAGTTCTTCAAAAAACACAAAAATACATTTGTCAGATATAAAATCTTAATAAATCTTGTGAAATGTCTAATGAATTGTTTTATTTTTCTTCATTAATCTTATTTCATGATTTGCTGATTCCCAAGCGTCACTTGTCATTTGAAATTTTTGTAAGTAATAAAAATGAAATTTTGGGAGGTTCGTTTAGGTTAGGTTAAGTTAAGAAGGCGGTTGTCCAGTTTTTATAGTAACATGGTTATAAAATAAATGCCGACTTTCCTATTACACATTTTTGGATTTTGGAGTAGTGAAATAGTTCTTACAGCTTCTTGGTACTCATTGTAGTAACTTCATAAGATTATTATATTTTTTTAACTTAAGGGACGTATCTATGTAGATCTTACCAGAACGAGTTCGTTGAGTAAGGTTAATTGTTTTCATGAAAAACGAATTACAATTACTGCCTTAAGATTAGCACTATGAAAACTAGTATTGTGCATAAGCAACCCAATATTAGCAGCAAAAAAAATTCAAATGTATTACGTTTGAAATTGAAATTCTAGATCTGAGACCGTATTTGTTTTTTTACTACTAATGAAAAAGAACCCGTAGATTTTCTCAATAAAGATGGATTTTTAAAATCTTTTAAATTTATAAACCTTGTAATAAAGTTGGTATAGTAAAGTTCGGCATGGTTTGGTTAAATAGTAGTTAGGTTAGGTTAGGTTAGGCTAGGCTAGGTTAGGTTAGGCTAGGCTAGGTTAAGTTAGGTTAGGTTAGGTTAAGTTCGGTTAGGTTTGGTTAGGTTCGGTTAAGTTAAATTAGGTTAGGTTATAACCATGAAGGATATGTTTGAAGCATTAGAAAATCTAAAACATAGAATGGTAGAAAGAGGAAGAAGAAAAATGGACATTGTAATTACGCTGGTCACAGAGAACGAGACACCAAATCTATTAAAAAAAAATGGTGGAGTGCGCCCTATATGATAGCGACGTTGAAAGTTACTGTTAAAAGTTAATTACTGGCTTAAGATTAGCACTATGAAAACTAGTATTGTGCATAAGCAACCCAATATTAGCAGCAAAAAATTCAAATGTATTACGTTTGAAATTGAAACTCTAGGTCTGAGACTGTATTTGTTTTTTTACTACTAATGAAAAAGAACCCGTAGATTTTCTCAATAAAGATGGATTTTTAAAATCTTTTAAAGTCGTTTTATAAACCTTGTAATAAAGTTGGTATAGTAAAGTTCTGCATGGTTTGGTTAAATAGTAGTTAGGTTAGGTTAGGTTAGGCTAGGCTAGGTTAGGTTAGGCTAGGCTAGGTTAAGTTAGGTTAGGTTAGGTTAAGTTCGGTTAGGTTTGGTTAGGTTCGGTTAAGTTAAGTTAGGTTAGATTAGAACTATGAAGGATATGTTTGAAGCATTAGAGAATCTAAAAAATAGAATGGTAGAAAGAGGAAGAAGAAAAATGGTCGTTGTAATTACGCTGGTCACAGATAACGAGACACCAGCGACATTGAAAGTAGGGTGCACATGATCCAGGACACGAAACAAAGTCAGGGAAGAGAAAAAGAATATCAAAAAGTACTGTTGTGAACGACTCACAACTCATATATTTTTGCATAGATACGAAACGGTACTAGGCAACGCATATCAATAAAACTAGAAGAGTCAAATAAATAATTCATAGAAGTAAACCTGAGTTTTATTTCCTTCTATAAGAATTAATAAGTGTAGCCTTAACACTGCCACAGTGTTAACATCGCTACAAATGGTGATCAAATCTTACTACTATTTCCAATGAGCTTTCCACCATGAACAAGCGGCAATCCCCTGTAACTACTACATTCTCTCCGAACCCCCAAAATCCTCAGCATTTCAATAAACGCCGTCCCTTGCCTTCGGGCAATGCCAATTTACCATTTCCCAGGGTTAATTCAATCCCTCCAACTTCTAATTTAATCTTTTTACAGGACCTAACCTACAAAATCAATTTTGTTGTTGACAGTGGTGCGAATTATTCGATTTTACCCACCAACGTTGCAGTTTCCTGTAAACAAAATATCACGCCTGCCAACATTTCATTTTTGGCCGTGAACGACACGTCAATTCCTGTGACAGGTATTATAACTTTGAGGTTACATTTCCCAATTCCTGGCCTACCGCCATGCTCCTGGAAATTTTATGTTGCTGACATATCTACAGCCATTCTAGGCCTGGATTTTTTACAGCAGCACAACCTAACTATTGACTGTTTTTCTAGACGAGTCATTTGCACGGCAGATGTCAAGCTCGCCCGAAACCGCAGCCAAGGTTGTCAATTTCCAGCTCCGACAGTGAATCCTCTCACTGACTGCTCTTCGCAGCGGGTCATTTGCACAGCAGAGGTCCAGCCCGCCCGAACTCGCAGTCGAGGTTCTACAACCCCCCCAGTTAAGACTGACTGTTCTTCTCAGCGGGTCATTTGCACAGCAGATGTCCAGCCCGCTCGAACTCGCAGTCAAGGTTCCTCAACCCAACAAGTTAAGACTGGCACTAAACGAAAAATATTTTCCGCACAGGCTAATGTTTTAACTCCTCCTTCCGAGTCAATCGTTACTCCTGCGATTTCTTCCCCTCTTCTTCCCTTACCTTCAAACATTAACGTACACACTTCAGGTACTGTTAACAACATGTCTAGCAATCTTGATGTTTATAGCAAGATGCTAAACACACACTTCCCAGAACTTTTACGTAAGTTCGACTACCATCAACCAGTTAAACATACTGTAGTCCATCACATTGACACGACCGGACCCCCAGTTAAAGCACGCTGTCGCAAACTGAACCCTAATCATCTTTCTTTTCTAGAAGATCATCTTAATGAGCTCTTGGACGCCGACGTAGTACAACGGTCATCGTCTAGCTATGCCGCGCCAATTCACATCGTCGGAAAGCGAGCAGTAGGCACAGTAGAGGCACTACCTCCTGGTGACGACCAAGATATCTCAGCCCCCATCGCCCCAACAGACAGTTATCGCTTGGTTGGCGATTATAGAAAACTTAATGCAGTGACAGTACCAGACCGTTATCCAATTCCTTTTTTAACGGACTTTACAAGAAAACTTGCTGGTGCAACCATATTCTCGAAGCTAGACCTCAAAAAGGCCTACTTCGCAATACCAATAGCGGCAGAAGATATTCTCTGGGACTCTTTGAGTTCAAACGGATGTGTTTCGGACTACGGAATGCAGCCAGTACATGGAGTCGTTTCATGGCCACTGTATTATCAGGGCTCCCATTTTGTTTTTCTTATCTAGATGATATATTAGTTTTTAGTGCTGATTCGCAACAACATATTGAACATTTACACCAAGTGTTTTCCCGATTAAAAGACAATGGCCTAATTATCAACCTACCAAAGTGTCTCTTTGGAGTCAATGAGCTCGATTTTTTAGGACATCACGTTAATACACGCGGTATCAAACCAATGGCTTCCAAAGTCCAAGCTATAATTGATTACCCATTGCCTTCAAGTCAGAAAGCACTCCGCAATTTTATTGGATTGATTTCGTATTACCATAAATTTGTACCAAACTGTGCGAAAATTTTGGCACCGATAAACTCTATAGTTATTCCTGGTAAAGCTTCGATAAAGCCTGTCCAGTTAAATCATGAACAATTAGAAGCCTTTAGGCACGCGAAGAATGCTTTGATTACCGCTACTTTATTGGTACATCCGCGAATTAATAACCCTATCAGTATAGCTGCAGACAGTCCGTCTTCCACTATAGTATAACCTACAGAAACACAAAGGCTATTTTTATATAAAGAAACACTTAACCAACCAAAATGTAGCTGTGCTGGAAGTATCAGCTTGATCCAAATAACACTGCTTTAGTTTTTGCCAGCTAGCCACCAATAAGTCGGAGAGGGGCGGGGTAATACAAAATATAAAAGATAAAAAAAACAAGCGCCACTTCGTTTAAAAACAATGCTTATTACTAAAGCTTCAAGCTTATCAGACAAACGAAGAAATAGATCTACTAAAATATGGGCAACTTCCAATATTTTGGTCGTACCGTACATATATACTTACAAATGACGAACTGGAAAGTAATATTAAAATCATACAAATAAATAAATAATAAATAAATAAAACGCACGTAGTGAAATGTAAACGTTCTAAGTAGGGCTTTATTTTACTTGCAACTATTTTCTATTGTGCAGATAGAAAAAAATGTAATGTTTCAACAAAAAAAAAGGTGAATGGTGATTTGTATCACAGTTGGTTGTACTTAAAACTACCCTACAACAATTCCACTATTCGAGATCTCGTTTTATCCTTAAAATTAACATGCATGCATAAATTGTAAACAAATTGAATAAATATATACATATACATAAATAAAATGACACATAATACATACAAATTTAGACAAACATCCCACCATTCGAAGACCCACGGCTGTATGTTTAAAGCCTTGCTTAGGGGGTTTTCGCTTCACCCTTCGATGTTTTTCTCCGACCCGATATATGTATAGATGTAGGTACGGACACAAAGGGGAAGAACCTTCCAATTAAAATACACGGTCAGATGGGCAGGAACAAGAATACACCAACGAACAACAAAACCCGAAACAAAAAGACCTACAAAGAAATCACCCTGTATATTGTATTATTTTTAAATATTTGAAGATTTTTACCTTTCTATAAACTGAAAGGTCTTTTACAATACAATTCCCTCAAGGTGACGGCTAGGGAAATAATAGTACCTAAAATAAAAAGACATTTGTGAGATTTAGCGCAACGAGGTTTTAACTAAAATAATTTACCTAAAATGGTTTGCACCAGAACGTAATCCGTCCAATTTGACGATTGATCGCATATAAATAATCAAGCGATCGTTCTGTTGAATGTGAGATTTATTCCGCTAAAGCGAATTAATATTTAAAACCAATTTCTAATTTATATCTCGCCCATTCAACTTCTAGTACCAAAAACCAGCCATTTTTGTTACTTCACTCTACTATTGAGCAGGGAGCTCAAACGCGCCGGAGCGACTTCACGATAAACCGAAAGAAAGGGAAAACCAGTGACAACCAAACAACGGAGAAGCTTGGTTTTAAACAGTGACCATCAAACAAATAATGGGTTGTGAATTTCAACGTTATAATAGCTGGAATATTGCAACAGTTTGAAGATGGCATCTGGAAACCACTAGCTTTCTGTTCCCGGAAGTTAACCACCTAAGAGCAAAAGTACAGTATTTTTTCTCGAGAACTTCTCGCAATATACTTCGCTTTGAAGAAATTTCGTTACTACGTTGAGTGTCGAGATTTCAAAATCTTTACGGATCACAAACCTTTGTGTACAGCGATCAAAAATAATGGTGATCAATATTTACCACGTGAGTTTCGACAACTCGAGTTTATTTCTCAATTCACAACTGACCTCCAATATATCAAAGGTCAAGAGAATATTCCGGCGGACGCTCTGACAAGAGTTAATCTTATTAACGTCCCTGGATCTTATCTTAATTACGACGAAGTCGCTCAATCTCAAGAACAAGATCCCGAGTTAAACCAGCTCCGATCTCGTAGTAACTTTCAATTCATTTCCCTTCAAACTGCCAACAAATCAAACCTCTGGGTGGATGTTAGTACAGGACAACCACGACCCTATATCCCACTCAGATTCAGGTATCCCTTATTCCAACAATTACACAACATCGCTCATCCTGGCATCCGTGCTACTAAAAGATTGATTACTCAGCGATATCTGTGGCCATCTATGCACCACGATATTCAGAAGTGGGTCATATCTTGTGCTGAATGTCAGAAACATGAAGTTCGACGTCATACGAAAACCGCTCTACAACCTATTGTAGAACCAGATGAACGTTTTACTAAGGTCCATCTCGACCTAGTACACCTTCCTTCTTCGGGAGGCTATAAATTCCTACTTACCATTATTGACCGCCACAGTCGATGGCCGGAAGCCATTCCTCTGAAGGATTCTTCCGTGGAGTCAGTAATCACTGCATTTGTCGACACGTGGATATCCCGCTTTGGAATTCCCAAGTATCTCACCACGGACAATGCAAGAATATTCCTTTCTTATGCATGGATCAACTTCATGGCCATGTTAGGAATTAAACACGTCAAATGCACGGCATTCCATCCGATTAGTAAGGCGTTATTGAACGTTTTAATCGGACACTCAAACAATCCATTCAAACCACAGGAACTTCCTCCTGGTTAACGAATCTCCCTTGGATTCTATTGAGCTTACGTGCAACCCTGAAATCACAAGTTAATGTTTCTCCTGCAGAAATCCTGTATGCTACTGGTGATACGACTACCTGGTGATTTCTTCGAAGAAGAACAACTGGCTAACGACATGAACCTTCCTAATTTCATATCTCAAACGTCGTATGAGGAAGCAGAAGTATTTTTTTACAAAAACGTATTCCAGTCAGTCCTTCGTCCCCAGCGACTTGACCAACTGCACACACGTATACGTTCGTAATGACACGCACACCTTGGGCATGAAAGACAGTTATTTAGGCCCCTATAAAGTGTTAGAACGGACAGTTAAATACGCCACTCTAGAAAATCACACTGGCCCTATCTCTTTAGATAGGCTAAAGCCTGCATATTTTTTAGATTAGTTACTTTATAATATTAAGCCAACAATTAACTGATTTCAAATGCTACGCGAAGGCATCTTTTGAAAACCTTTTACCTGTTGACTTTGAAAATTTGAACACTTTTCTGTTTTTTTCTTTCTGTTTGCAGGTTCCAAGAGTTGCCATCGCAAGTCCGTAGTGTTAAGTAGCTTAAGTTTTTATTGTACCTACCTATACTGCCTAGTAGGAGTTTTTGTAGCTGGGGAATTTTAAAACTTTGTTCAAGTTACCTTAAAATACTCCATTTTTTCTCCAAAATACCATTCCGTATTTTTTCTTTTTCGTGTATGTAATACCCACGTTTCAGACCGGGCGGGGTAATGTTGTGAACGACTCACAACTCATATATTTTTGCATAGATACGAAATGGTACTAGGCAACGCATATCAATAAAACTAGAAGAGTCAAATAAATAATTCATAGAAGTAAACCTGAGTTTTATTTCCTTCTATAAGAATTAATAAGTGTAGCCTTAACACCGCCACAGTGTTAACATCGCTACAGTACCACAGAGGAGCTATGTAGAACTTGTTAAAGCCACGAAAAAAAAAGATTGAACCAGAACAAGCAAACATCAATATTAATAGGATTGAAAAAACGGAGGAAGGTAATATAAGACTACGTTTGACGGGAGGAGAAAAAGATAGCCAAGCACTGATAGAACAACTGCAGACCAGAATGGGTACTAAAGTAGAAGTACTGATAAAATAAACGAGTAAAACAATCATGATAAAAGATCTGGATGAGACGGCGGAAACGGAAGAGATAAAATCTGCGATTGAAAAGGCGATAGGGGAAGAAAATATCCTAAAAGAAGAGGTAACAATAACCATGCCTAAAAGGACAAACGAGAGAATCTTAAGATACGTAATAATTAATCTACCAGTACAGAAGGCGAACAAACTAATTAGCAAAAAAAATAGTTCGAGCATAGCAAGACAGTCTGCAAAGAAAATATAGACACAAACGAACGGAAATGCTATAAATGCGGGCGACTTGGGCACACAGCGAGAATTTGCAAAAATGAACTTTATTGCTATAGCTGTGATCAGACAGACCATAGGGGTGATGAAATGGGATGCCTCAAATATAAACAAATAATAGAGGAAATTAGGAGTAAGAAAAGGAGTGGGGATCTGAGGGATGATAACTAGGTTCCTTCAGGTGAATATAGGAAGAAGCTACGAGGCACATGATGCCGCGTATGCACATGCTAAGGAAATGGATGTAGACATCTTAATTATTAGTGAACCCAACAAAAAAATCGCAAAAAGCATTTCATGGATCGCAGACAAAGACGCAGATGCTGCAATTAAAGTTATAAACCAAGGAAAAAAGATATATAGAATAGGATAAGGGAAAGGCCATGTATGGGTAGAGTTAGAAGATATTATAGTATTTAGTTGCTGCATATCTCCGAACATAGGGAAAAACGAGTTTGATGAAATCTGGAAAGACATTGAAGAAACTGCCAAAGATAAAGAAAATGGCAAGAAGGGAATAATAATTGCTGGAGACCTGAATGCCAAGTCAAGCTACTGTTATCGAAGAATGGATAATAGCAGAGGAATATACGATACTAAATAACAGAACCGAGCACACTTTTGAGAGGAGAGTGCAAAAGTCCTATATGGATATTACTATAGCGAACAAAAATGCCGCGAAAAGATGCGAAAACTGGTGGGTCAATGACGAGGAAAATTTCAGCCTCCTCAAAAATATAATATTTGAAATCAAACAAAAACAGAGCCAAGTACAAAGAGAAAAGGCAACCGAGGCATCAGTAAGAAAGATGTGGAGGATAAATGACAAGTACACTGAAAAGTTCGAACAAGGTATAAAAAACGACATAGATAAATATAACGAACAAATGACGCCGGAAGACTATATCCGGATAATACAAAAAAACGGTGATAAATTCTTGGGAAGATCGAAATGGATAGATAAAAAGAAGCAAGTATACTAGTGGAACACGGAAATAGGTAAGAAGAGGAAAAATATGTATAAACCAAAAAAGAGCAATGACTAGGCTAAATGGCAAGCAAACAACAACAGAAGAACGCAGAACCTGTGCAACAGAAGAGTACAAAAAGACAAAAAAAGTATAAGAGAGAAATAAGAGAGAAATAAGAGAGAAAAAAGAAATCAACAGAAACCAGTTGAGAATGCGCAGAGCTAGCATTGCCATGACGAACAAAAACAACTGTATACTCAGTAAACTAATTTATTTTTGAAAACTAATGTTCACGTAACACATTAGTTGTCATAAAAACTAAAATTCTAAGTCCTAAAATTTTTCGGTAAAAAAAAGAAAATAAAAAAAAGGTTGCTAAAAATGTTTATTTTTTCGTAAATTTTTAAAAAATACAAAATTTTTCATTTTTCAAAAATTTACCGAAATTTTCGGTGGTCAACTTTCCCGAAGAGATACAAAAAATATTTCACCCAAAAGTTTCTTAGAATTTGATGTACTATAAGATTCCAAAAAGAAAAATTCAAAAACGTCAACAGGGAAAAAGGCGACAGACCGACAGACAGACTTCACGAATTCAGAGACGAACTTTTTGTTCGTCGAAAATGAAGAGAGCTAATTGAGAAGGTGGAAAACAATTCATGGGGACAGGGATACAAAATTGCCACGAGAAACTATGTAAAAGACCGAGGGTGACACTGAGTGACAAAGAAGTCGAAGATAGCATCAAAGAATTATTTCCAACGTGCGAAACAATAAAATGGAATATAGAGGAAGGACCACTGGAATATGAAATAATTACTAGGGAAGAGAAATAGACAAAATGAAGATAAAAAAGTCTCCGGGACCTGATGGAATAAACGCAGAAATAATAAAAGCTGTGTGGAGGGCAAACGAACTACAGATGCTGGTTATGTAAGTTATGAACGGCATTATGGAAACGGGAAAGTACCCAGACGGGTGGAAGCTAGCCAAATTATGCCTGATAGAAAAACAAACCAAAGGGGAAAAGAGGAAATTTAGGCCGATCTGTCTATTAGACACATTGGGAAAAGTGTTGGAAAGAATCATCCACAAAAGGCTCACAGAAGAACTAGAGATAAAAGCGGACATATATGAAAATCAATACGGGTTCAGAGCAAAAAATCTACGCTAAACCCATTATGTATAATAATAAAAGAAGGTTAAGATTCTGTGTACTAGTAACGTTGGACATAAAAAATGCGTTCAATAGCACGAGATGGGGACCGATTGTGGAGGAACTAAAAACAAGGAATATTAGTAGATATTTGGTAGGAATAATAAGTAGCTACCTAACGAACAGGAGCCTAATGGCGGAAAACAACGGAAAATATAAAGTAAGCTGTGGCGTCCCCAGGGCTCAGTATTAGGACCACTGCTGTGGAAAATATATTTTGATAAAGTCAATAGAACAGAGATGCCAGAAGGAACAGGAATGATGTGCTTCGCCGATGATACGGCGCTATTGGTGACAGCGAAGACAGAAGAATTGCTGCGAATAAGAACTAAAGATGCAATACAAAGGGTGCAGGCCGACATAGCAGGGAGACAGCACCAAATAGACTCAGAGAAAACTGAGATGGTACTATTGTACAGACGAAACCGGTTGAAGGAACTGGAAATCAAAATAGGTGAAACTAGTCTCAAGTCAAGGGGTGAGTTGAAATACTTAGGGATAATATTCGACAGAAACTGTAAAATGAAGAGACACGTGACATATACAATAGGAAAGGTTGGGAGTAGTATCTCAGCGTTAACAAAGCTAATGCCGAAAACAAACGGGCCGAGTATATGTAAAAGAAGAACAATTGGTGCGGTAGCGAATTCAATCTCCTATATGGAGCAACAGCCTGGATAAATGGTATTAATACCAAAAAATACAAAAATCTACTGCTAAAGGAGCAACGGAAGCTTGCAATCAGCACTATCAGCGGATATAAAACCATAGCAGCTGAAACAGCGTTTGCCATAGGAGCAATGATACCCCTTGACCTGCGGGCGGAAGAAGCGAGCAAATCGATGGGTATAGGCAAACAGGCAAAAACAACTAAGAATTGAAACTATGAGGAAATGTAAAGAAAGATGGGAACGGAATGAACAAGTGGGAGAATTGACCAGAACTTTAATTAGTGATCCAAGCGCTTGGTGCGAGAGAAAACACGGCAGTACAAACTTCTACCTAACGCAAATGCTAAGCGGTCACGGTAGCTTTACCGCATTTCTGAGGAGAATTGGAAAGAGAGAAAGTGAAGAATGCACCTACTGCAATAGCACTAGGGATGACGTTCAGCATACAGTATTTGAGTGCATGAAATGGAATGTAGAAAGAGAGGCAGTACAGCAGAGGATTGGACGAAGAATAGATGAAGAAAACATCATAGCGATGATGATAGAAAAAGAAGAGTACTGGGAAGAAATTGACGGCCTAATAAAATACATAATTGAGGAAAAGATTAGAGTTGGTATATAAAAACGAAGGAAGAACAGGGAAAAAATACAACTTCGGCAGTACATCGGTAGTGTAAACATCATATCACTCAGCCACATCCTTCTGAAGTAATGCTAGCGTGGTTCCGGAATAGATAATAAATCTGGCCAGTGGAGAGGGGTTTTTAGTGGGTTCACCAATCCCATACTACCCTACAGTACGGTCTGTAGGGTGCCTGTCGTGCAGATTTTCCCCGATCACACGTAAAGAAAAGGTTAGGTCAGGTCAGGTCAGGTCAGATCAGGTCAGGTCAGGTCAGGTGAAGTCAGGTCAACGACCTCTATCGGGAAAATTTTTACCTTCACACTTCCAGATGCTGCAACCTTTACTATTTAAGTCTAGAACACGCCTCCTTCTTATGGACACGTCCACTTTTTAAAATGGTAGCCCGGTAAACCGAATTTTTACCCTAAATTGGATTAAAAAAGTTCTAACTTGATACGTTAAAAAGATCTTAGAAAATCGACCCTCACTTAAAATTGTTCAAATCTTACCACTTTTAATCTTTAAAAATACTTAAAGGATCACAACTTAATTTAGATTAATAAACCTCCTATAGTATGGCAGAAGTTTTGTTAATATTTTGACAATCATTATAAGCTTTAACAAATTTTAGAATAGTCGCAGATTTGCTCAATAAAAGTGGATTTTTAAAATTCAAAAGTCAAATTATAAATGTTCTAATAAAGTTGTTATAGTAAACTTTTACGGCCCGGTTAAAAAAAGGTTAGACTAGGTTAAATTAGGTTAAGTTCGGTTAGGCTTGGTTAGGTTTGGTTAGGTTAGGTTCGGTTAAGTTAAGTTAGGTTAGGTCAGGTCAAGGTCAACGTCCTCTAGCGGGGAAATTAAATATGAATACTTTGCCATAAAGGCATAATGAGAAATTGAAGATAGTACGTATAACTTTTTACCTCTAGGCTTTCAGATACTGCAGCCTTTACTATTTAAGTCTAGAACACGCATCCTTTCTATGGACACGTCCACTTTTTAAAATTGTAGCCTGGTAAACCGAATTTTTACCCTAAATTGGATTAAAAAGTTCTAACTTGATACGTTAAAAAGATCTTAGAAAATCGACCCTCACTTAAAATTGTTTAAATCTTACCACTTTTAATCTTTAAAAATACTTAAAGGATCACAACTAAATTTAGATTAATAACCCTCCTACAGTATGGCAGGAGTTTTGTTAATTTTTAGACAATCATTGTAAGATTTAACAAATTTTAGAATAGACGCAGATTTGTTCAATAAAAGTGAATTTTTAAAATTCAGAAGTCAAATTATAATCCTTGCAATAAGGTTGTTATAGTAAACTTTTACGGTCCTGTTAAAAAAAGGTTAGGCTAGGTTAAGTTCGGCTAGACTTGGTTAGATTTGGTTAGGTTAGGTATGGTTAAGTTAGGTTAGGCCAGGTCAAAGTCAACGTTCTCTAGCGGGGTAACTAGATATTAATACTTTGCCATAAAGGTATAATGAAAAATTGAAGAAAGTTCGTATAACCTTTTACCTCTAGACTTCCAGATGCTGCAGCCTTTACTATTTAGGTTTAGAACACGCCCCCTTTCTACGGGCACGTCAACTTTTCAAAATAGTAGCTCGGTAAACCGAATTTTTATCTTAAATTGGATTAAAAAGTTCTAACTCGATACGTTAAAAAGATCTTAGAAAATAGACCCTCGTTTAAAATTGTTCAAATCCGACCACTTTAAAAATACTTGAAAAGATCACAACTAAATTTAATTAATAACCCTCCTACAGTACGGCAGGAGTTTTGTTAATTTTTCTTGACAATCATTGTAAACTTTAACAGATTTTAGACAATAGCCAGAGAATAGGTTTAAAAATCGCAAAACACATCGCAACGTAGATACATTCTAACGGTATGGTAAATTTCAACGAAATCCTCACTTATATCGAATTGTTTAAACTCAGCAAATACACTTTGGACCAATTTTAACAACGTATTAATCATGCACCTATGCACCTTCAATGGGTATTTCCCGGACAAAATATCACAAACAAGGAAATCTCCCAATAAAAGAGATTTTTTTAAATTTATCATGATTGCATCATTAACCAATGGAAAATAAGCAAAAACTACTTCTAGAATATTTATAATATTTTTCAAGCACAACCTTTAACTTCCAATTGGTCTCTAGAATTATATATGTTTATTATTACCCTAAAGTGCTCCCTTTACAAGTAATTAAATTTTTATAAATATGATGAATCAGATGAAATGCTGCCATTATTAGTTATTTCTTTCATACAAAGTACGAGAAGTATTTTCCAGACACAATTCAGGGTCGTATTTAAGTTAAATTTAATTAAGTCGTATTACATTTTATTTTAACAACTAGAAAAACAATCGACATTAAATACGGGGTTTATCTAATGAATTTCAAACAAATTAAATTCGTAACCCAAGTAATACCGTAACAATTGGGAACACTTTTGGTATTGGGATCATAATAGTTTTGCGGTATATCTTAATTCTATAAATCATGTGCTTTATTTTGAGCTAGATTGGACAGTTTTTTAAGAAATAAATTCTGAAAAATAAGAATCCGTGCCGGTGGGGAGGGGTCGGAGGCGAGTAGGACCACCTGTCCCTAAGTGTACCCTTACGGAAGGGAAATGAAAAAGAAACGAATTGGCGGAATAGTATCAGGCGGTACTAGGACTTCTTACGCGACAAATGGTACATCACATGCTCCAGTCTATCAAGGAAAACGCAAAAACCGCCGCAAGTTCACACAAACTCATCGGGGTCTGAGTACGTGATAACTTTAGAAATTTTATATCAGTATTAAATTCTTAGTAATTCGACCTAAAGACGCTAATTTAAATAACTTTAATTACTAAGTATCCTTAAGTCGTCTGACACATGTAATGAAGTTATTGAATTTTAGTTAATTATTTTTGTGTAAGAATGAAAGTGCTTATCAACTGTTGCAATCAGTCACCGCTTGGATAAGCGACCAGCTCAAGCGAGAGCACGCGTCCCTTCCCTAACCGATATTTGGCGTGCGCCCCTCCGTCTTACTCCTAGCATTTCCCCCACGCTCAGAGCACTTATATAAGAAGGTGCGGAGCACACTAGTGTCTAGCCCCCGAGTATCACTACACTAATCCTGAACTTAACGCATGCGTTTTGTGCAGCGTCTTGACTTCAATTCGATAGGATATGTGCAAATTAATATTAAATATATTATTAATTACAGTTCTGATTAGAAGTAGATAAATACATAATTAACTTTTTTTAGTTAATGATTGCATATAGTTAGATTGTATAAGTTAAAAAAAAACAAACGACCAAATCCAAAGTAACGTTTTTTCAAAGAAAGTCATAGTTATTACCTTTTGGTTTTAATAAAAGAAACTTCAGTAAACTTTAAATATTTATTTATTATAATGAAATAATGAATAAGAAATAGCATGTTTTTACAGTGGAAAAATCGTCTTCGCTAATAGGTATTGTTTTTATTAAGTGCTAATTGCAGGGCGATGTAACTCCTATAATAAAATCTGTATAGATAAAATAAAAAAATAATTTTTATCACTGCGCGTTTTTGCAGTGGGAAACAGAAGAAGATGCAATTTAATTTCTAAAGCCACAGGTGTAGATATCGGAAACATTGCCCTGCAATTATTACTTAATAAAAATTATGCCTAATAATACTGAAGGGGATTTTCCCACTGTAAAAACTTGCATTGGGTGTTCGGGAGACCACATGACGCTCACCCATAAAACTGGCTGTCTTCTACCCTATCCTTGGATCCTGGAAACAGGAAACTGGGCAATGGATGAAGCAGTCAGGTCAAGTGTGTGGTAGAGAAATTCGTGAGAATTCTCGACGGTTACTCATACCGACCATGGAGAGCCCTGGTAATATGATACCGGTGTGGGCGGATTCGAATCTCGCCTGAGATAAGGTCATTTATGGTCATCGACGGAACCCGCTGCTTGACCGAGGTCATTTATGGTCACCAAAGGAACCCGCTGTTTGACTGAATCTTATGGAGGAGAAGCGAAGTGAGGTTTATCCCGCTTTTTGGCATATGGGAAACTGCATGCCGTCAGGTAAATGTGCTTAGGAGCTATCCCGACCACCCTATGATGCTGACTGCAGCCGAATACAGTGATTGGGAGAAGTTCCAAAAGTCATTACACTTAAGGAGAGTTGAAGCGAATACATAGCCTCTCACAATCAAGACAACTTCACCTTAGCGAGGTACACACCGGGAGTCTATAACGTGTAGACTTACGAACGAAGCTCTGTCGAGGGCACACCAGGCCTATATATTGATAGATCGGGGTGGCAAAACCATTAAAAAACCAAGTCCCGCCACAATTGAGGTTGGATTCGATCGGGCAGTGGCCCCTGGCTTGGGGAGGAGCTTGTGAAGGTATGAAATAGGACTGGAGGGCTCTCTCTATTCAACTGAGTTAAGTTGGGGGAATAGTCCTATTGCTGGACGAGGTACTTCACCCCGTATGAAAGAGGACGGGAGGGTACCGGCGGGTGAGCACGTGTTAAGTCGATCTTTCCGGTACTAGCCTGGATAGCTAGTAGAGGGTGGATAGGCAACCTCGCTCCGACCAGTGAGCTGACTGGGAGCTATTGCTATGCAATTCGCGCGCTGATTGAGCGTATCTCAATTACTTCCTCATTGGAAGGAACGTGGAGGAATGTTCACACGGGGACTCCACGTAAAACATTCAGATAATCTCTGTAAAAACTTGCAGTGATAAAAATATTTTTTTATTGATTATTTCATTCTAATAAATATTTAAAGTTTACTGAAGTTTTTTTTTATTGAAACAAAAAGGTAATGACCATAGTCATTACCTCAATCTCTATGCAATCATTAACTAAAAAAAGTTAATTATGTATTTATCTGCTTCTAATCAGAACTGTAATTAATAATATATTTAATATTAATTTGCACATATCCTATCGAATTGAAGTCAAGACGCTGCACAAAACGCATGCGTTAAGTTCAGGATTAGTGTAGTGACACTCGGGGGCTAGACGCTAGTGCGGAGCACCGATTTATCCAGTCCGCGCCCAGGACTCACTCTCAACAAGACAACCAGCCCGGAGCAGCCAAGCCTAGCAGCCAGCCACGATTATTATAGTAAGGACTCTTGATTGTATTTGCTTACCCCCTTTTCCGACACCTCGCTGTGCGTAGTCTGGAGGTCTGTTCCTTTCATCCCTTATCCTGTTCCGAAATCTCCCTGTGCGTAGCCAGGGGATCTCCTCCCGCTCCCCTTATTCCACACCGCCCGCCATTGCTCGACACCCCGTTGCACGACCTCGTATCCCGACTCCATATTCGCATGCTTGCTTATTATTGCACCCCGTATTGCACCCCGCTTGCTGTGCCTATTGTAGGTAACCGTAGACTTGTAAGTTTAGAAATTGACGGTTGCCTGAGTGGTGGAGTTTTAGTAACAATAAATATTCTTAAATTTGGTCATTGTGTGTATTATTTGTTAGTTTTAACACCCGCTTGTTCTGTGAATCCAGACAGGGCCGACATCAGCGACCCCAGCAGTTCCCTGGAATACTTTTTCTCCACCAGTAGTTACCCGGTTCCGTAGACCATACCACGTTAAAATAACTGGCGCCCGAGAGTTACCGCAGATCGCCGAAAACGACACTGCTCTACTTCGTAAGCAGGCCCCGTACCAATTGTTGGGATGGTCTAAATTCTTCCGACACTGTTTTCAGGACAGACAAATACGTTTTATATTAGTATGCTAGCTAAATGCTCGATTAAATCAGCAGAGAACATTAAGTGGGACAGAACCTATTAATTGGTTCTATTTACAGCTTTTTATTTAAAATCACCCTAACTACCGGTTGGCATACTTAAAACTTAATAGTTCCATTTAAAGAAATCCTGATGATGTCATATATGGCACATGTTAGAAAATCAACAGGCTTTTCAAAATGATTGTTGGTCTTTTAAAACCATAGACTGTGAAAGTTTATGAACAGTTATTGCAGGCATTTTACAACAACATGAGATAACCAGTGGAAGCCGTTAGCATTATGTTCTAAAGCTTCAACAGCAACCGAACAGAAATATAACATCTTCTCACGCGAATTGTTAGCAATATATTTTTCTATAAAATAGTTTAAATATTTTAATGAAGGAAAATAATTTAATGTTTATACAGATCGTAAACTCATCTGTTATGCCATCACCAGATCATCAGACGATCTTCTGGCATGGAGATTTCGACAACTAGAATTTATATCCCAGTATAAAAGTGATATTAGATATGTATAGAGTTTTTGGAATATTTAAGCAGATGCTCTAACTCGAATAGCCTTTATCAGTAGCTCTCTATTATGATAGTATTGAACTGTAGAATTGTTAATAATATTAAGATTTATGATTCGTTTATAACTTGGGTCACTAGAATAAAATATTTTTTTTTATAATATCTATAATACAAAGGGGTGACCCGATGGAATGCCTTATTTAATGTTTATGCTTTAAGTTAAGTATATTTTTTAATCATTATATAAATACTTGTTTGTAATATAAATTACAAAATTAATTGTATATATATATTCATTTAAATTTAAATTATAATTATTATTTTATTGTAGACGTGGTTAGGATTGTTAGCTTTTTTTACTAATTAAGTTAATTTATTTACCATTAATATTCGTCTACTTATTTATTTATATTTTACATGTTATCATTGTAAAGAGTACTATAACAGTTACAACAATAACGGCATTTTGTGTTTAGAAAGGATCCTCAGTAATTGGTTTGATATTGAAACCTGGGCACTCCATTAATGTGCAAACAGTTGGTTTTTGAACACCATCTTCTATAATGCAGCTGCACCAATTACAATCTACCTTCATTTTACAGGAATCGGTATCTTCTCGTTTACTTATACCTATAGATTGAAATCACTCGGAAGTAACAAAAAATATTAATTTTATGTAGTATATGCATATTAAGCAAGTAATACTAATGTGCTAACTCACCGCAATTAACACTGATGTTGGTCAATGCAATAATTATTGCAGACATTAAAGTAAATTTCAGCATGTTTAATTGGATAATGCAAACCGACACTGAAGACACTTTCTGTATTGTAAGTAACGTAGACAGAAAGTAAAAGTAATGAGAAGCATTTAGGTAATTTAACTAGCTACTAAAAATACATTTAATTGGTATTAATATTACTAGTGAACGATAAAAATCGTTACGGTTTTAAAATGTTACTTGATAGCTTTGATAAGGTAAATTATAGTTATTTATACCACACTGCTTGAATCCGGCACTTGAGTGAAATTTTTATAGTATAGATCACCATATGATAATATGTAGAAAACATTGTTAAGGCTCAAGCTAAGTAGCCGTAGAGTTTTGGTTTTTGTTATTATTATATTTTAAAATTTACGTTAGTTACGTCAATAACTTTTCTTATCCTTTTTTGTATTGATACTTTGTAAAAGTTGTTAATACAAGTTTATTACGATCATTACGCTGTCGTCTACAATAATTATTCTTACATACTCCAGCACTTATGGAAATACAACTATTTTTATATTGATTGGTCCTTCGAAGCTTTTTACCCACATTTGGCGTTGTCCAAACATTTTAAGATTTTTTAGTACTTTGGTTCCTAAATGATTTAGAATTCTGAAAAGGTTAATCAGTACGCCAGTACCTGAATATGTCAGTACGACAGCATCTCAGTACGTCTGAATCTCAGTTCGTCAGTACTTCAGTTTATCAGTGCATGAGTGCATGAGCTCTTGGCTTTGGTCATTGGCAATTTTTTTAGCTTTTATTGTCATAAATCTTTTTTTCTTAAAGATTATTTCCCTAAGTATGTTCTACATATTTAATATATACATTTTGTTCTTAAAAAACCATCCCGATCACTCTAGTTCTATCATAGAGTACTTCTTTTTCTAATGCTTACTTCTAAAACAGCTTTTTTAAAACTCTTTATCAAACAGGCTTTTACCAGAAGCTTTGTTTCTTGCTCTCTTATTCAGAAGCCTTTATTACACAAAAAGTGTTGGATTTTTAAGTTTCCATTTAGAACTGTTTTTAATTTCCATTTTAACCACAAATTGTTCTTTTAATAATTTTTCTACTTATTGTTCCTACATACAGAGAAATAAACAGTTACTTATAAAATCTGTTCAGTGATTAGTTTCTGTGGTTTGAAATATTTAAAACTGTTAAAACATTGGAGTGTTATTTAATAAAAAATAGATTTTTGCCTCACGTTGACAGCGGCATTAAAATATTGGAGAGATTTTTAATATGCCCCAAGTTCTGGGCAAGGCATTAAAATATGAGGTGAAATTTAATAAAATAAAATAATATGACCCCAATATTTTTTCCCTTTTTCCCAAATTTTTTTTTCCCAATGGGCTGACTCAGGTTTAGTTCGATAGAGCATGAGATAAATGAAATGATAAAATCTTATTGATTCTTATGCCTGGAATAAAAGAACTTACTACCTTGGACTTCCGCAACTGGACAACAGCAAGCTAAACTCTATATGTAAAAAGAAAAAGAAATGGATGCTTGCATACACATCAAATAAACACATAGATAAATTGAAAAACACAGTCTTTATTTTTATTAATGAAAATTTAAAAAAATCTAATTCAAAAAAGAAAGTAAGAGAAAAATTATTCATACAAAACAGTAAAAAGTATAGGAAAATCTTCCTTGAGCTTGCTCAAATGTGTAAATTAGTCGTTATTAACCTGACATAGGGCTATAACTGTTCTCCATTTGAGCAAACTGACATCAATCAATGTTATCAATTAAAATATTTACAATTGTTAAAATAAATTTAACTTATGACAATTAAATTTTAATAAACAAATTGAAATTGTTTTATTCGGTATAGTTTTATTATTGAAAAACTTATAAGATGAGAAAAATGAATTCTGAATTTATTCAGATTGTCTTTATAATTTTGTTAATTGAAAAATTTAATCAAAACTTTTTATTTTGACCAACCTTGTATATAAAGTACGTCGAGATTCACTTCAATCTTATTTAAATTGGTAGTACTGCATTTAATTCAGACAGATGATTTTGAAGACAAGTCAAATATCCAAATCAATAATGGAAGTAAATCTTCTTGAATTTATTTTGATAAACAAATCGTTCACAATTCCAAACAGTTGTTTCTATATATATAAATCTTCTTTAATTTAAAATATCCAGGTAAATATTCCATAAACAGTCTATTCACATTTGACGTGTTTATGAAAACATATGATTGTGACTTAACCTCACTTATTTTTCAGATTTTTGATCTCGAGTCGAGCGTGAATTCTTCCAAAGCGTTTTATCGACTGAAATTGTTAATTTTTATGTACGCCTTTATATACGATTTAGCAAAACAATAGCCGGCTACGTCAAAATTTCGGAAAACAAAATCGACCGGTTATATTTATGACGTCACTTTACCAAAACAGCTGTTTGTAATTATCACTAATCTTAAATCTAAAAAGATAAAATTATAGCTGGCAAAATAACGATGAAAACAACATCAGACACTTATAGTTTAAAATTTATCATAACTGAGAAAATTAACAAAAACGATTGACGATAAAAAAATCCCATTAAACTTAATTACGTGAATACACAAAATCTGCAGCTCAATGCTTTACAAATAATGAATACATAATTACACAAGGTAACTGATACATATAAAATTTACATAAGAACATAATAGTCGAGTCAATGAAGGTTTTAACTTCTTAATTCTCAGCAACAGCTCCGATTTTAATAAAATTTTTTTTAAAATGCGTGTTTTTTAATACTATGTAAAATCAGAAACATCCCAATTTCAGGAAATAATTTTTTATATTGTTTAAACAATAAAAACTGAATTTATGGGAAAAATTAATTTAGAAAACTTTTTTTGCAATATTTGTGAAAATGCCAATTGTTTTTATTGAAAATTTATTATCAACAATGTCTCCCGCACTCGTGGTTAACAAGTATTTATATTGTTTAAACAATAATAGCAACATTTACGGAAAAAATTGATTTTTTAAATGTTTTTTCGCAATATTTATAAGAAAGTGTAGAGTTTTTATTGAAAATTTAGTATAAATAATATCTTAGACAATTTGAAATAATAATTATTTATATTGTTTAAACAATGATAACAACATTTATATAAAATTTTTTTTCGTCATATTTATAGAAAAGTGAACTGTTTCTATTAAAATCTTACGGAAAGATATATTTATTTAAATCAGAGTTAATAATTATTTATATTATTTAAATAACGATAACAATGAAATTTTTATGAAAAATCTTTTTTTTAATTTTTTCTGGCGATATTTATAAAAAAGCAAATTGTTTTTATTGCAAATCTAGCACACAAATTAATAGTATATATAATTTGTTCTTAATGTTTTTTATTTATTTGTGTTATTTATAAAAGTGTCATTATTTAAAAATATTTACATGAAAACTTTATTATAAAATATTATATTTTTTATGATACAGTAGACGGATAAGAATCTAATCATCGTCTAAATCCTCAGTTTCGAATTCTCGCTCCTCTTCAATTGGTGGATGATTATTGCAATTATTGCCACTACAAACAATGCATGCAGGGCAGCAATGCAAACCACTTTTTCTGCATCCACATGCTGCCCCAAATCCGGTTTTGCATGAACAGAAAATAATTGTTGAACAATAAATAATAAAGACATTGTTGATAATAAATTTTTAGTAAAAACAATTGACATTTCGATAAATATTGCGAAAAAAATTTTAAAAATAATTTTTCCCGTAAATTCAGTTTTTATTGTTTAAACAATATAAAAAATCGGAGCTGTTGCTTAAAATTAACAAGTTTGGTACCGATTTTTAGGCTTTATTGACTCGACTATAATTACAATAGAAAAAAAATTCAAATTAAAATCTGATTTTTTACGATTTGTGAATTCAATGATGCTATGCAACCTCCTACACCAAAATCAACTTAAATGAAATTAAATTACAGTCAAACTTGTCCTGCATACAGTCCTCCAAGTGCTTTGTTCAGACAATGGTGTAAAATGTTATATTAAAAACAATATTTGGAAAAATCGAAGCATATCAGCAAAGCCGAAACCTTCATAAGGATAAATGCTCTTTATTAGTATTCAAGAGATTTGTAAGTTTATTGTGCTAGAGTAGTCATTACAATATTTACCTAATTTACATATTTTTAGTTAAATATGATCCCGAAACTGAATCAGTCGCATGGGAAACAGAAAAAATCTTCCTACGTTAACGATCGTTGAACTCAAATCTAATCAAGAAAATTAAATCTTCCAGAATTATGGAAAAACCATCCTAACATGTGACTTTGGTTGCATAAAACATGTATTATTATGAAAACAATCTAAATGATTGATATCCTTTTTATAATTCAGACTTTTTATATAAAAATTGAGGTTACGTCTACATAAAATTTATCCTTCTGTAATTTCTGTTTTAAAATTAATAAATCTATCTGTGACCTAACATGTAGCTTTTAGATTCATCAATCATCAATCATTTTTGTAACGAAGTTTTAATATGAGCGGCTTTATAATTAATCATTCATTATTAAAGGTGTTCAAAATCAAGGGTTCGGTATAAATGACGAATATTAAAGAAACGTTTGACATTTTCGATGTAAAACCTCACATAAATAATAATAATTTAACGTACACGCAGAAAATTCGGTTGTTAAGTTATAAAACGAATATTATAATTGCGTTGCAATAAAAAACCAGTAAGCTTAAAAAATAAATACGATAGAAAACAAAATAACTTAAGAAAGTCAATCGCCATACTCAAGCTGTATACGGGTAGTAAAAAAAACGAAAGTAGGAGAAATGAGTTTGTGTGTGGACTATCGTAAATTAAATTTAAAGGCTCGTAAAAAGATTCATTGCGATATTTAGGCACGCAGTAGCGTATAGGATGACACTTTATAACGGCTGTTGTACGCCAAGTTTTCAAAATAGTTGGAATGGTGAAGGGTTTCGTAAATGTGTTATAAAAATAATTAAAGGTCTCGTACTAAGATAGAAAGTCTGGTACTAAAGTAAAAAGGCCTACGAATTCACGTAACTAAAATAAGGCAAAGGAAATTCAACGAATTACAATCTTTACATAAGTGCTGCTTTGGATGAATACACACTAAATCCTGGGAATTTCAAACAAATTAACTAGAAGAATTCACTCGCTAAAAACTTTGCTTGATTTTTGCAGTGAAAAATTTGCAATTTAAAAAAAATATAAATATCATTTTCAAAAGCAGAATTAAAGTGTAACTTTATCAAAAAATAACAGAAAATGCCTATAATCTGGCCACATAGACAACATACCAACCAATAATCCCAAACATGGAAACCACAAAGTTCTTTATTTTAAAGAAATCAGATCATATGGGCAACCCATCATACCGAAACCTACTTGTTAAAATCTTAAACCATAACAACTTTAATACCATATCCAGAATTTGAAATCGGGCTTGAAGCGCTGAGAAACGTATCCATCATCTTTCCTGGTTCTTTTGTTGGGTTCCAAAGAATCGGACTCGAAAGATAAGGATATCATTCCATCCAACTTTTTGGCTCAGCTGATTGAATAATAATTAGTTATCATTAATTATACCATAACATCAACTGACCTACTGACAAGTCAATTTCGGCCCAAAGAATGTGGTATAACTTTTTTCACCGTTATTACTTCGAAATGTCATTTTGCACATTTATCCTTATAATTATTGTAAATCGACTGGCAGTTAGATTTCTGCGACAAAAAATATTTTTCTTGTAATAAAAATTGCTGAACTGATACTAGACGCCTACTGACAAGTCAATTTCGGCCCAAGGAATGTGGTATAACTTTCTTCACCCTTATTACTTCGAAATGTCATTTTGCACATTTATTCTTATAATTATTATAAATCGACTGGCAGATTTCCGCGACAAAAAATATTCTTCTTGTAATAAAAATTGCTGAACTGATACTAGAAGCCTACTGACAAGTCAATTTCGGCCCAAGGAATGTGGTATAACTTTCTTCACCCTTATTACTTCGAAATGTCATTTTGCACATTTATTCTTATAATTATTATAAATCGACTGGCAGTTAGATTTCCGCGACAAAAAATATTTTTCTTGTAATAAAAATTGCTGAACTGATACTAGACGCCTACTGACAAGTCAATTTCGGCCCAAGGAATGTGGTATAACTTTCTTCACCCTTATTACTTCGAAATGTCATTTTGCACATTTATTCTTATAATTATTATAAATCGACTGGCAGATTTCCGCGACAAAAAATATTCTTCTTGTAATAAAAATTGCTGAACTGATACTAGAAGCCTACTGACAAGTCAATTTCGGCCCAAGGAATGTGGTATAACTTTCTTCACCCTTATTACTTCGAAATGTCATTTTGCACATTTATTCTTATAATTATTATAAATCGACTGGCAGTTAGATTTCCGCGACAAAAAATATTTTTCTTGTAATAAAAATTGCTGAACTGATACTAGACGCCTACTGACAAGTCAATTTCGGCCCAAGGAATGTGGTATAACTTTCTTCACCCTTATTACTTCGAAATGTCATTTTGCACATTTATTCTTATAATTATTATAAATCGACTGGCAGATTTTCGCGACAAAAAATATTCTTCTTGTAATAAAAATTGCTGAACTGATACTAGAAGCCTACTGACAAGTCAATTTCGGCCCAAGGAATGTGGTATAACTTTTTTCACCGTTATTACTTCGAAATGTCATTTTGCACATTTATTCTTATAATTATTATAAATCGACTGGCAGTTAGATTTCCGCGACAAAAAATATTTTTCTTGTAATAAAAATTGCTGAACTGATACTAGACGCCTACTGACAAGTCAATTTAGGCCCAAGGAATGTGGTATAACTTTCTTCACCCTTATTACTTCGAAATGTCATTTTGCACATTTATTCTTATAATTATTATAAATCGACTGGCAGATTTTCGCGACAAAAAATATTCTTCTTGTAATAAAAATTGCTGAACTGATACTAGAAGCCTACTGACAAGTCAATTTCGGCCCAAGGAATGTGGTATAACTTTCTTCACCGTTATTACTTCGAAATGTCATTTTGCACATTTATTCTTATAATTATTATAAATCGACTGGCAGTTAGATTTCCGCGACAAAAAATATTTTTCTTGTAATAAAAATTGCTGAACTGATACTAGACGCCTACTGACAAGTCAATTTCGGCCCAAGGAATGTGGTATAACTTTCTTCACCCTTATTACTTCGAAATGTCATTTTGCACATTTATTCTTATAATTATTATAAATCGACTGGCAGTTAGATTTCCGCGACAAAAAATATTCTTCTTGTAATAAAAATTGCTGAACTGATACTAGAAGCCTACTGACAAGTCAATTTCGGCCCAAGGAATGTGGTATAACTTTCTTCGCCGTTATTACTTCGAAATGTCATTTTGCACATTTATTCTTATAATTATTATAAATCGACTGGCAGTTAGATTTCCGCGACAAAAAATATTTTTCTTGTAATAAAAATTGCTGAACTGATACTAGACGCCTACTGACAAGTCAATTTCGGCCCAAGGAATGTGGTATAACTTTCTTCACCCTTATTACTTCGAAATGTCATTTTGCACATTTATTCTTATAATTATTATAAATCGACTGGCAGATTTTTGCGACAAAAAATATTCTTCTTGTAATAAAAATTGCTGAACTGATACTAGAAGCCTACTGACAAGTCAATTTCGGCCCAAGGAATGTGGTATAACTTTTTTCACCGTTATTACTTCGAAATGTCATTTTGCACATTTATTCTTATAATTATTATAAATCGACTGGCAGTTAGATTTCTGCGACAAAAAATATTTTTCTTGTAATAAAAATTGCTGAACTGATACTAGACGCCTACTGACAAGTCAATTTCGGCCCAAGGAATGTGGTATAACTTTCTTCACCCTTATTACTTCGAAATGTCATTTTGCACATTTATTCTTATAATTATTATAAATCGACTGGCAGTTAGATTTCCGCGACAAAAAATATTTTTCTTGTAATAAAAATTGCTGAACTGATACTAGACGCCTACTGACAAGTCAATTTCGGCCCAAGGAATGTGGTATAACTTTCTTCACCCTTATTACTTCGAAATGTCATTTTGCACATTTATTCTTATAATTATTATAAATCGACTGGCAGTTAGATTTCCGCGACAAAAAATATTTTTCTTGTAATAAAAATTGCTGAACTGATACTAGACGCCTACTGACAAGTCAATTTCGGCCCAAGGAATGTGGTATAACTTTCTTCACCCTTATTACTTCGAAATGTCATTTTGCACATTTATTCTTATAATTATTATAAATCGACTGGCAGATTTTTGCGACAAAAAATATTCTTCTTGTAATAAAAATTGCTGAACTGATACTAGAAGCCTACTGACAAGTCAATTTCGGCCCAAGGAATGTGGTATAACTTTTTTCACCGTTATTACTTCGAAATGTCATTTTGCACATTTATTCTTATAATTATTATAAATCGACTGGCAGTTAGATTTCTGCGACAAAAAATATTTTTCTTGTAATAAAAATTGCTGAACTGATACTAGACGCCTACTGACAAGTCAATTTCGGCCCAAGGAATGTGGTATAACTTTCTTCACCCTTATTACTTCGAAATGTCATTTTGCACATTTATTCTTATAATTATTATAAATCGACTGGCAGATTTCCGCGACAAAAAATATTCTTCTTGTAATAAAAATTGCTGAACTGATACTAGAAGCCTACTGACAAGTCAATTTCGGCCCAAGGAATGTGGTATAACTTTCTTCACCGTTATTACTTCGAAATGTCATTTTGCACATTTATTCTTATAATTATTATAAATCGACTAGCAGTTAGATTTCCGCGACAAAAAATATTTTTCTTGTAATAAAAATTGCTGAACTGATACTAGACGCCTACTGACAAGTCAATTTCGGCCCAAGGAATGTGGTATAACTTTCTTCACCCTTATTACTTCGAAATGTCATTTTGCACATTTATTCTTATAATTATTATAAATCGACTGGCAGATTTTCGCGACAAAAAATATTCTTCTTGTAATAAAAATTGCTGAACTGATACTAGAAGCCTACTGACAAGTCAATTTCGGCCCAAGGAATGTGGTATAACTTTTTTCACCGTTATTACTTCGAAATGTCATTTTGCACATTTATTCTTATAATTATTATAAATCGACTGGCAGTTAGATTTCCGCGACAAAAAATATTTTTCTTCTAATAAAAATTGCTGAACTGATACTAGACGCCTACTGACAAGTCAATTTCGGCCCAAGGAATGTGGTATAACTTTCTTCACCCTTATTACTTCGAAATGTCATTTTGCACATTTATTCTTATAATTATTATAAATCGACTGGCAGTTAGATTTCCGCGACAAAAAATATTTTTCTTGTAATAAAAATTGCTGAACTGATACTAGACGCCTACTGACAAGTCAATTTCGGCCCAAGGAATGTGGTATAACTTTTTTCACCGTTATTCATTGTTGTAAAGTTTAGAAACCGTAGATTAGGCCTACTAGGGATACATCTGGTAGTATAGTCACTAGTGTGACAATCGCGATTCTTTGATGCGCTATATCCCGTGACCTGTTAGCCATACGAAAAAACGAAAAAAAGTTTTGTGGAAAAATCTACCGCTTTTGTGATATTTGCAAAAACCCGTTTTTTTCGCGACGTTTAGCCCCGCGTAATTAAATCCGCAAGTGCCGGATGGATCAAGAACTCTCGCATATTGTTTAGAATACCAATACCAATGTGTATGGAAACATTTTAGCCTGTTACAAATTTGTTCTAAATTTGGATATTTTTATGTCTATTTTTTCTGAACTATAGATAGAATCGCCATGTCATACATCGTTTGCAAAAACATTAAAGGATGACATAGGAAGAAAAATAATTTTTTAATCAAATTCTATAGAAGAGTTGTTAATGATACAACGAAAAACGGGAGCCAATGTAGCTTGAAATACTTGAATCTATCTAAAGTAAAAATTCAAATAAAACGATCCAATTTCCCGTGGAAAATAATTATTGGTAAAAGGACTAGGGAAAATGTATTGTCTGTGAAATTCAATGTTGCAGCTAGTAGCTTCGTATTTATAGATACAATTAGCCCAATTTGACAATTTTTTAATTTAAAAAAATAAAGATCGTAAAAAATACAAAGCAAATTCAATTACACAACGCGATTAGATGACAATGTGCACTTACTATTTCTCAATTTACAAGTCAGAGATAAAAAATTATCTAAAACGAAATAAAACAATAAAAATTTCCAGTCTAATCAAAATAATCTCCTAAAATTAAGATCGTAAAAATTCATTATAGATTATCTGTTTATATTTATATTAAAATTTTTGATTTTTTGTAAAAACAACACGTAAAACTGCACTCTCTAAACATTTATAAATAATTCAATTTTGATTTTGCTATTTAAAAGTCCGCTTGCTTCGAAACAAACTACTTCGGTTTATTATTAGTGAAAATAAAAACTGACGCTACTTAATTGATTTTCAAAAATATTTAGTGAAACATTTATTATTAAAATGAATTTTATATCATTAATTTTATTAGTGGCAACATTTTTCTTATCGACTAATGCTGATCCAGTACGCTATGACAATTTTCAAGTCTATCGCATAGTACCTAACACATTGGAACAAGTGAACCTTCTTAAGAAATTCGAAGACAATCACCAAGGTTTCATGTTTTGGAATGGTGTCTCCAAAATAGGCAAATCAGTGGACATTATGGTTCCACCCCATCTTAAATACGACTTCCAAGATTTACTAGTTTTAAAGAATCTCACTGGTAATATTTGGATTGATAATGTCCAACAGCTGATAGACAATGAAAAAACGCAAGTATCAAGATCACTTGAGGATTTTAATTGGAAGGAATATCATACTTTGGAGAGTGTTAGTATAATTTTTGTATAATTAATACAATGAATACTTAAAATTCTCATTTTTTTAGATAAACGCCTGGTTAAAGTCATTAGTCAAAAAATATCCAGGAATAGTAACACCTTTAATAGGTGGACGTACTTTCGAAGGCCGTAAAATACATGGAGTTAAGATATCTTTTGGATCAGGAAGAAAAGATGTGCTCATTGAAGGTGGAATACACGGAAATGAATGGATTGGGCCTGCAACCGTAACTTATGTTCTAAACGAATTTCTTACAAGTAAAAATGCTTCAGTTCGAGCTGCTGTAGAAAGTCGCGATTGGTATTTTTTTCCAAGCATAAATCCAGACGGCTACGCTTATTCAGTTAAGGTAGACGCCTGTTACAATTTAAGACAAAGTTTTAATCGTGATAAATTTACAGAATAGAATGTGGAGAAAGAATAGGCGACCGTATAGATCTTGCGTTGGAGTTGATCTAAATCGTAACTGGGGCTATCACTGGATGGATGGTGGTGCTAGCACTGATGAGTGCGCGAGTAACTTTGCTGGTGGTTCTTCATTTTCAGAAATTGAAACCGAGACATTTTCGAAATTCATAAACACCGTTAATGAGAATTTGGAAGTGTATTTAGCTTTTCATTCATATTCTCAGTTGATATTAATTCCATTTGGACACGAAGGAATAGAATTTCCAGAGAACAATGAAGAATTGGTATGTGCAGCTTTACTCATCTGTGTCTAACTACATCTTTAATTAATTATTTACAGCATCAAATCGGTTTGGCTGCTGCTCAGAGTTTATATGTCCGGCATCAAACTCATTACATAGTTGGAAATATGGCAGAAACACTCTGTAAGTATACCTAAAATAAAAAAATGAAACGCACTTTATTTCAATTTATTATTGATTATTTAAAACACTCAGTACAATATATGCTAACATAGAAAAGATGAAGTGATTTAAATTTTATTAATTGGTAGATATCAATAGTGGAACCAGTATAGACTGGGTCAAGGGAATGCACAAGAACATACGTCTGGTATACCTTTTTGAATTAAGAGATAGAGGTCAATACGGATTTTTGTTACCACCAGAACAAATTATTCCATCGGGGGAAGAAACTACAGATTCTTTAGTTAGAATGATACAAGAACTCAATGCTTTAGATCAGGGAAGTGTATAGGGTATTGAAAGAAATTGTAAATTAGTTTTTCAGTGTTGTTATTTATTCTGTTGATGTTTGTAGGAAGTATTTATAAATAAATTAATGTATTAACAAAAATTTTATGTTTTTAAAAGCAAATCCCCAAACCTTACCTTTCCTTAAGATACTACAGATACATCCAAAATCAGAAAGGCTGTAATAAGTCTTAAATAACGGTAAAATATTTTAGAGCCCCCAAAAATACTCTAACACTAAATCAAAACATACGCCGCGCGATGGACGTCAACTATACCCTCAATAAAATTCAAAATACAGAATACTTACTGCAAAATGCTCACTTCATCACAAAATGATACTTACTCTGATGCTTCGACTTAAGACTCTTAATTTAAATTATCTCCGGGCGAAGGTACTGATTTTCATAGCTTATAGATTATAAAGAAAATAAGGTTTTCTTTGTAGACATAAAAAAATATATGGGCGCCATTTGCTTGCAAGTCCTTAAAACTCAGTATCCGCAAACAAAAAAGGATGCTAGTCATATTGAATGAATTCAATAATTAGTCGTGTTTAGTTACTTTTCTTAATTCTCAATACGCGTCAAGTTTGACTCGTTGACTTAAAAACTTCTTGTTCGGTAGATCATCTGAGATTAAGTACTGTACTGTACTCAATTGTACACTGAATTGATAACTAATTACCATAATTAGTTTACACGAAGCGCTAAAATGTAATCTGATAAACTTAACGCTAAAAACGATACGGAAAACTATGTAAATATGGTCGGCGGTGCGAACAATATTCGACCCTCGTGCGTCTCGCTTGGCAAATTATAGGTCGGACTTATATGCACCCCGCTTGATGACTTGACGGAGACTGTCTCGAAATTTCTAATTTTAACCCTAGTAAATAATATTTTAAGGAAGGGAGATATACTATCACCCAAGCAACACTGTACTGATGTATTTTTGCTAGGCTCGTTCCAGAACCTTCTATGACATTTATAACTACCAACATTTGCTCGGCAAGGTGAAATTGGATACTTTACAGTTGGTGTAGCCTGTTATTTTTAGATTTAATTTTAGAGAAACTATTCACATGAACGAATACGCCATTTGATTTGAAATATCGCCTTCATTTTTTAAACCAACGAAATATGTATTTAGTGTACAGGGCCGTACTAAGATTCTTTACCATTATGCATTTAAATTGCATTAAAAGGAATTCTAGATTTTTAACACGTTACAGTCTAAACTAAAATGTTATTCGGGCATATTACATGATAAAACCAATCTATAATATAAATTCATACGTTTAATAATGATAACATGGAAATGTAATTTGTATAGTTGAAGTGATTGTTAGTTTGTTTTAAATATGTTTGGACAAATTTATGTAACAGTGAGTTAGGATATTTTCAATATTTTTATATTATAAAATAATAAATTATTAATGCTATTTCTAAACACAAGTAAATAAATTTAAAACTGCACCTATCCGCAAGTATTTACAAAAACTGAAGAATTTGAATTTGCAATTAGAATGCATTTAAATTACTAAAAAAATTGTATATATGTAGATAGCAACAAAAATAAGTTGCTTAAATGTGCGACATAATCTATTTATCAAAATCTATTATTAAGAGTAATCGAAAATGAACAAAAAAGATCCGAAACAATTTCAAAAATAAAAAGGTGCTTGATGAATTAATATTAGCAGTTATTAATTACTAACCGAAAATACGTAGATTTGTATGTCAAATCAGATTAGCAATAAGTATTACTTAATGGCAATTACTTATTAGATAATTTGAACAATGTTTACTCTTTTTTATTGTAGTCTGTAAGTACCTACTTACACTATCTGTATGGTCAGTTTAATGTGGTATAATAGGCATAAAATAGAAAAACTACTAATTTCGCCTATTATGCCCACCTTGAGAAAACACTTAAATGGAGCTTATCATCTCAAACCTTTTAGCTTCGAGAAACTTTAGGTTCGTGTAATAAAAAAAAACAATTTATAAAAGGGCGCAAACAATTTTATTGTTTAGTTACCTAATGATATTTTACCGAATTGGGTGGTTTTTGTCAAAATACACAATAGTTTTTAAATTATTAGAAGAAAGTAACAATAATTTAAATCCACATCTTCTTCGAATATAAACTTTATCTTTATTTGGAAATCTATAAAAAATATCTACAATATTCTGATGTGGCAGAATAGTTCAAAGCGGCTGATGATTTGTAACTAAAGTGCAAGATCTGCTGTATAAGTAGTGATTAAATTTTAAAACAAAAATTATCGTTAACTCCTCTTTTTCAATGTGGTTGTCGTTTTGTTCACTGGCATTAAGTACTCTAAACGCAAAAGCCTACACCATCTGGTAAAACATAACTCAATATTACCTCGATGTCATACGGAAAAGCGTCTACTGATAATCTAAGTGGCAAAGGTAATAAGTGGTAAAGTACCGAAACACTCGCAGAAGAGATTAATAAATTGCAAATTAAAAATTATTTTAAATTTTAAAATTATTTGGCGCCACACAAAAAAGTTAATCAACCTTACTCGAAAGTTAGCAGATTCCTGTTATAGTTGGTAAAATTACCTGCTTATTTGTTGATAAGATTTTTTAATAAGATAATAGATAATTGATAAGATAATTATAATTATTGAAGGTACAACATGTATCTTCCATGACGTGAGTACATAAAATAATTCGGTTATTTGCAACAAGATTCCATTATCCTCCTTTAATTTGTTCCATACAAAATAAAAATTCTAAACATTTCTCCAAATAATAATAACAGTCTGAACACAAAATTTTAAAACATGCACTTTTGTTTATTTCACTTTAAGTTCACTTTGATTGTTCATTTTAATTATTATTAATTAAATTAATAAGAACTTATAAAACAAAATTTAAAACGACAAGATGACATTTGCCATACCCTCACTTTGTTGACATTTGAGTGACGTAAAATTCACCAACATAAGCTCGAGATTTTATCAAAATAACGTACAAACTGACATGACTTCTGCTCTGTATGGAAATTCAAGAAAAAGTAACCAAATGTTCGTGCTTTTTTTATAATAATTGGAAAACAATTGCATATAGCTAGTGACTTTCCTAGTTCGGAACTAGATTAGTCTGGTTTCTAGCTAGAAACAAAACAACATATTTCCCACAAAACACCATTCTAACCAAATTGTTAATAAAAAAATTAAATTAATTGTTAAATAAATGTTAAAAAATGAAAGAGGATAATATTTCCTTCATTTTGGTACCTAACACGGCTATTAAAATGCAAATTTAGAGTTAAGATTCAGTGACAACCATCTTGAATTTTCTGACAAACATTAATTCACAAAAATTCAAATAAAAACATTTTAACATTTTGCTACATCCTTTTCTTATCATAAAATTAATCCTAAGATCCTATCAAACAAAAATTACATAAATATTGACACCAAAATTATGAATATAAACTAAATTTTAACATTCTAGCAGACCCTGCTAGAACGTTACAATTTTGGGATTTCAAAGGCCTTCTCTATACAAAGTTCCCCACTTTAACATTCTAGTGTGAAATAGACTAGTGTTCCTAGAACTTGGTTAACAATATTGCAGTAAAATATTTTACTTAGAAATTCAAATAACGTTGAAAAATATCCATTTACTATGGAAAATTATGAATCGTCAAAGAATTAGAACACTTTCTTGAAATTCAATAATAAAAACTGTAAGTAAAGTAATAAATACTTGTGTATACCTGCTCACCTATGCCTTTAATAATTTTTAGGTGAAAACATACCATAAAATGGCTTCAAAATATCTAAATGTCAAAATATCAAGCAACGGCATAGAATTGAGTTTGTGAAATTCAAGTGAAGAATCTGTTTAAAATTTATCCCTTATCACCTCACAGTATTGTAGTGCGTGTCTTCAACATAATTAATTTTATTATTTTTAAAATAAAACAAATTGTGAAATCCTTTCGCCTGGAAGATAGGCAACACATCGTGCATACATGTTATGCGGGATGCCTATATCACAACAGTATGTATGTACTTATGACGACAAAAAATCATACAGCGATGTATACATGCGCCTTGATGGTAAAACGGGGTAGAACATCTAGATAATAGTACGGCAAAAGTTTGAATACTAGCAAAGCTTATCAAATATCACCAGTGGCCTACATACAACCCAACATTTTTGATTTCTAATCTTGTAATTCTATAACGCTAAACTTGTACTAAAAAAATTACATGTTGACGCACATGCACCGGTTTTGGCCACTTACTATAATAACACTTTCGGGAAGTGATAACGGGACTGTACATAATCAACCCCTGACCCCTGAATTCTATTTTGTCAATTGCAGCTTCTCAAAGTTGATAGCTTGCTTAATAAATTTAAGCTGCCAGTCTTCAGTTTACAGAATGCCTACTCAGAATCCTCTCAGTCACTTTTTTTCTAAAACAATTTACTTAAAACAAATATTCTGCCATCCACTCAATTCACTTTAGACTACCTCAAGGGGGTATGCTTGATCCCTTAATGCACAGTTTGCATACTTCGGATATATAATCAAATTAGGATACACATATAAGGACATTTATAGATGATACGGTGATATTTTTTGCAAAACTCACGTTGGGGATTTACAAAACACATTTTGACCAAAGGTCAAATTACATGTCGTAGCTATTGGTTGACTCTGATTAATCAGAGCTTCAGAACATTTTAAATACCCCTTTTGTATCTTCCCCGGGGGGATTCAAGTCGTGACTAGGATCGTAGCTAAGAGTAGAGGTAGAATGAAACGCAAGGTTTAATTTAATAATACCATAGGTAACAAGATTACTACAAATTATTCAGGCATGAGAGCGGACTTCCTAAATGACTTACATACTAACATTAACGCTAGGGTGGTCGAAACCTCCCTAATAACTACATACTACGACTAAGCTTAGCAAGACCAGTTAAGCGGCGCCCCTAAAGGCTAGCTTTCTGAACCCCTACCCTTAAATAATATAAAAGTTACTCACCAAGCTGGCCACGAGAAGTCAGGTACCCAACTAACTTATGTCTCGAAACAAGCTTGTTTATATACAAATCCTCATGAATATCGCGGAAGTCGTTAAAGAGTAAATACTTTTATGTCGGTGTATATGAATGCATTAACGTTTAGAGCGCAATACATCATGATATTAATGTTAATTCGTACTTGTTGCTTGCGTTAAGGTTGCCAGCACTTCTTTGTAGCTGGACGTAGGTGTCGATCGCATGTATTTTTATCTTGAGTTCTCCGAATGTCGGGAGCAGGTGGTTCGCATGTGATATTAATACCAACCAACTCTGTATAATGTTGCAAAGAAAGACCAATTGTGTTAATTGAAAGTGGAATACATGGTAACGAATGGTGATATGTGAAATTTCATGATAATAATACCAAGTACTGAAATTGAACATTTTAGGATTGCACCAGCCACAGCAACATTCCTAATAAATCAGATCTTGACAAGCACAGATCCCATTGTGCGCGAAGTTGTAGAAACTCGCGATTGGATTATTATACCCAGTATGAATCCAGGTGGTTATGTATATAGCCACACTATCGTAAGTACTAATTTACTAAATTTAAAAATAATCTAAAATAAACTATACAAAATAGGATCGAACGTGGAGAAAAAACAGAAGCCCAAGTAATGGACCTTGTTTTGGTACATATTTAAATCGTAATTATCCATACAAGTGGATGAAAAGCGGATCAGATATAAATCCATGCTTTCCACATTACGCCGGTAGCAAAAAGCTTTCAGAAGTTGAAAGTAAAACATTTACGAAATATTTTGAAACAGTTGCTTCTAAAGTAGATCTCTATTTATCATTTCACTCGTATTTACAAGTATTTTTGATTCCATATGCACATGATGGCTTTGAAGAGCCTTCAAACAATGATGAGCTGGTATGAGTCTAATAATAGTGATTTCACGATCTTTTAAATACGAACGACTCTTTCAGCATCGCATCGGGGCACGAGCTGCTAGGGCTTTGTATGGAGCGCACGGAACTCATTTTTTGGTTGGCAATAGTGCATCAATACTCTAAGTGCAAATGCATGTTTAACTAACGAAATTGAGACTATGATGATTTTTATTAAAGATGTGGGTAGCGGCACTAGTTCGGATTGGGTCATGGCCAAACATAAGATTAAGTAGGTTTTCACTATGGAATTAAGAGATGATGGTACCTATGGGCATTTGTTGCCACCGCATTTAATTGTTCCAACAGCAGAAGAAAGTTTAGCTGCCGTAGTCAATATAGTTAAACAGATTAATGAATCTTAGTTTTCAAAATGTCGTAATTGATTCGTAAATAAAGAGCCTGAGATGACCTAGTAGCTTTATTGTTAGTGTTTCAAGTGGCTCGATAACCCAATCTATGATTGCCGGAAATGCTTAGTCAAAATAAAACTAACGATGCTGATCATCAAGCCCAAAGGTTCCTCTGAAGAAAACTGATCAAAGTAAGCCCTCGGACACGTACGACATGCAGGTAATGATATTTGGTGCGACCTTCTCTTCATATGCAGCCCAGTATGTGAAAAACAAAATGTAATAAAAGAAGAGCACCTTTGGTTCATTAAGATTCCATTTCTCCATCAAGTTCCGGCAGCAGATGTGAAAATAGTTATGGCGAAGGCTCGCCTAGTTTCTTTAAAATTCATAGACTCTATACAGGATGGTTCACAAGGTATGCGCCAGACTTAATATGCGGTAGGATAATTGTCAAATTGGAAGATTTGAAGGTTATGTTACAACTAAAGCATGCGTTGTAACGGGTACATTTTCCAACGGCATTTTGTACGCAAAATTTAGCATTTATTCTTGTTAAAAATCCTAGGTTCGGCTCTGTAAATCTCCATTCTTTTTAATATATAAGTGTTTAACAAAAATGGGGGCCGAAGCTTATGCAGTTTTAGAGAAAAGATCGATATTAGCTTTTTTAGATGCCGTGCGATAATTGGTTAAGTAAAAAACATGCGACTCGTTGTGATTGGTTACTTAAAAATCGATCAATATTTAGTTGTGAGTGAGACCTCGCGATTGGCTGATATTCCTACACGGAAATAAGACCGCCAAGATCAGGGTTGTTGTTGTAGCGTGGCCTCACTTAGAAGACTTGAAAAAGCACGCTTGCCGCGAATGGTCGATATTATGGGGGGTGCGGTTTTATCGTTTGATTTGTGGTCAATAGGCTTGATCAATTCTTAAGTAGTGCCAATGGATTACAGTTCTTTAATCCTATAGAATCGCGAGAAATTCTAGTTACCGTTCCGTATAGTTTTACCGATCTTTTGTGACTTGTGAAAGTTTTAAAAGTTAAATACGTTTCACGTTATAGGAAGAATTATTTAAAGAACTCCTAAACGTAGTGATCGATTCCTGTGCTTTTGTAGAATTAACATTCCTCTTAAAGAATTTGAGTGCAGTTAATGCAATCAGTGAATTAAAATAACTGAGAGCTTCAGAACAGTTCCATTAGTTTTTCTGAGTGAAAATTAAAGATTTTATTAAATAAGCACCAATTAAAATTCTTGGTTATTTTTCGTGCTTGATTTTACTGGTTTATGAAACTATATGAGCTGTTATTATCAATCAAGATTGGATCACGTCTTGGTATGCAGAACTTAGACTTTGATGCAACGCCGAGATATCACAATTTCCTCAAATGAAAAGCAAATTTCCAATTTCTACTGGACTTGATGTATGGTATTCTATGAGTTTAATTAAGGAAAATGCAAGGTACTGTAATATTATATAGGTATTTGTTTGTAATTCAAGTATTAAGAATGTCATGGTTATGAATTTTCTTTAGAGAGAGCTCTCCTTGATAGTTAAAAATCTTTAAGCTTTAACTTAATTGCAATTCATTTGTTCTGATACTGTTGAACTTATATAATTTGCCTAATTCCCTTCAGAGATTTGTTTATAAATTTTGTTCAGGAAAAGTTCAGTAAATAAAAAGGTTAATGTTTAAATTAAATTGTTTTGAACAATTTTTATGGGTGATCTAATCGATTCATTTGAAATATTTTGCAATCATGATCAGTCAAGGTAAATTTCTAATATTGATAGTATGTGTTTTGAACAATTTGGTGGTCAATCCAACAAGTTTTCCTGTTTGTTTTCTTTATTAAACGAAACTTTCTTGGTGAATTTTTTTATTGATTAACTGTTGAACATAATTATAATCCAATAAAATTAGATTGGATTAGTAATAAATATACAAGGTGTGTTTTATTTGTTTATCTTTGTATGTGTATTTTACCCCTCCTTTTGTTAATAAATGTTATTATTGTAAAACTGCTGGATCTATAAAACGGAACCATATTGGTTATGAAAGCTTAGTTTCATTTCTTCAACAATTGTAATAAACAAAATTTTTTTTGTTTCAACTAAATACTTTATTCATTTTCTGGTTAAGGGATTTAGTAAATTTTAATGCTTATTCAAAATAACATCTTTGATTAGTTAATTTATAATTAATTTAAAGCATCAGAACCAGATGGCGCCCTTTTTGAGTTTTTAATTGTGTTTAAAACCCTTATCTATTCCTTTTCACAATTTATACAGCTGTGGAACCAATACCTACGACTTGAATAATTAATTTGTAAAGAGAGAGTTTAAATCTCAAGCTGTGGCAGTTATTTTTTGAGTTTTCAGATACAGTAAGTATGATGTATTTTCATGTATTTTTATAACTTTTTATAGTATTTTTTTATTGTTTTCTATGGTTAAAAAACTAAAGTTTCACTGTCGCCCATCGCGGGGCCATATTATAGTTCCGTTCTCGTGCAGATAAAAAACGAAGTTTCAGCGTCTCATTGGTTGCCTGCAAAATCACCTACCGCATATTGTCATTGTGTTTGATTTTATTCGAGTCACAACTTCTAGTCACCTAGGCCGAGCTGATCGATCAGAGTACCCAAAACGCTGCCATATTGGGACAAAAGAAGCACGTAATTGTTCATTATTTATATCTGTATCGAGTTTAATAAAACCCACGTTTAGTTTAAAAAGTTTTTCTTATTCTGAAAGTTCAAACCACTAATATATCAAATATGTAAAATGTGGTTTTATTTGTCCATTATTAAAGATCACAATTTATGGCGGCGTTTTGCGGTATTCTGGTCGACCAGCGTGCGGCCTAGGTGACTAGATGTAGTGACTCTAAATTTTATTGCTGTACAACGCCATCTATATTTATTGGCGCATCCCAATAAGCTTGATATAAAAATTACCTTACGAATTCTTGTCTAAACAAAAAAATGAAGAATGTGGGTAACAAAAATCATCAAGGCGAAAATGCAAAAAGCGTCCAGAATCACGCAAATATCATGTGATAGTCACGCTGTAATTTAACTGATAACATAAACAGCAGATGAGCTTGAAGGATTCAATAGTGCCCCTTTTTAATTGTAATTAAGAAGAAAAGTAAAATGAAAGTAAACATCTGTTGCCTTTATCCATAGCCATGTCGTACATCGCTGACATTTTTACAGGTTAGATAATATCAGAGTATTACTTGCAATCTGATCTCATCTTATCTGTTTACACAGGTTGTATTTATATGTAATATAATATTTTTGATAAGATGACAAAATAAACGAAATACATTCTATAAAAGCTTCTTATTTCTCAACCTCTCTCTGCCTCAGTAAACGTTCTGGTATAAATCTGTTTCTAGACTTATTTAATAAGATTGCATAATTCTCTATGGATTTCATAAAGCGATTGATTAATTTAAATATTTTTAGAAGAGGTGACTCTGCAGAGTTTTGGGTAGAATACCCTTCCGCGCGCGAATTATAACAAGCAATACATTTCTTAATGTTTAATAATAATATTTTAGAGTGATTTATGTCTCCAATAGCCGGGTTTTTTTATAGAGAGAATAGAATGTGAAAAATATGTTGCGCTCTTTAAATTTATAATAATATCTCACGGTCATCCTGAGCTGGTATATGTTGTGTTTTATCGAACCGTAAACCAAGCCAAACATCAGGTACTACTGCCGGCGTAAGAACTTTCCTAAATATATATACTATATATATATATATTGTATGATGTCTCCCAAGTTATAGATATTTTTTTTTATGGTTAGTTCGCCGGGGTTAGTATAGAATAGATAAAATTCCGTTGGTAATAATACATAGTGATAGGTGATTGCATGTTGAAACCTTGAAACTGTTTTGATCTAATATGCAGATCCCTTTGCGAAAGGTTGTTGTTGATTGGAACGCGCGTGATGATATTTTGTTTTGATCTCGCTCTCTGGATAGATAAACTTTACTACTAGATAAGAGAGAGATATATACGAAAAGTTCCTAGATCTGACAAGAAAGAAAATGAAGTTGAATGTCATTGTTTTACGCTTTGCATCATAATTAGATTAAATACAATAGCATATTAAATGAACACGAAGATAAATTGAATTTATTCTATACAGCATAAACACGCATAAATGCTCTGATAAAAACATTTATTTCTGTGCTTTTTTTGAACCTTTAAACGCCTCGATTTAATAAAGCTGGTAAAATTACTTATAAATACTTTTTGTTTTATTAAAACTGCGACTATCTATTGTTAAAATTTAATGGATATTACGTGCGATTTCTACGTACATATAAAAGGGGTATTAATTAGTAATCCATTTTTTAAGAAGAAGAAGAAGCTATTTTCAAGATCTGTAATAATAATAAATGATATACTTTTTATTGTTTTCATTGATAAATAATCAAATATAAAAACCTATTATTTAAACTATTAGCAGTATGTGTTTCACGTGGATCGCGACGAGAAATATTGAATATTATAGTATGCAAGACAGTTAAACAAATAAAGTAATCTAGTTAGATAATAAAGGTTTGTTGAGATTATATATAGTTTACTTCTATTAACAAGTATGAGCTACCAAATACTATTAGAAGACTGATACTATTAGCCAAAACATACTGAACAATCATATTTACTATCATTCAGTATGAAGTATGAATACTTATGTATATAAATACACATATAAACAGACATTAATCAGTACACATCATTTCAACGTTCACAGATAAACACATACGTATGCCAACCATAAATATATTCAAACTACTCATACATATAAACATGAGGAGCAGGGCTATGAATCCATATAAACACATACAAACACAGACATAGTAATCCATATGAACACATATAAACACGTAAGTACACATACTATAAAATAATATATTCAACTGCATGCAATCATGTAAACGAAGGGAAAGCATGAAAACGAAGATATACTATCACATGCAAAACAGATGGTATTATAAATAGCCCATAATAGAATTGGATGTTAAAATGAGTATTACATTTACTGCGGTAGCAATACAAATTTGTTTCTAAATATATTTTATATTGATATTCATTATCAGAAAAGAATTTTAATATCAATCAACCGCTAGGAGAAAAACTAAGCAACATTACAAGGACTACAGTAGTTCTAAAATAAATAACAATTAAAAGAATCAGATTAGATGTATAGATATATCAATCAATATTTCTCATTATTTTAAACTGAAAATAGGAATCATCTGAAACTGCAAGAAATTTGGGTATATTTAAACCGGTCTAGGTTGTTAAGGTATAATAATTCGCCCTATTTTCTCATATTCATACATGAAAATATAGTGAAAAACAACAACTGACCTAACGTCACATAACAAAGAACCGCTTTAAATATAAAAATATTTAGATTATCTTAATAAATAAAATAATAGGAAATGTTTTATTCCATATCTAATATTTATCTCTAATATTTAATTTATAATATTAGTTAAATATCCTAATTAATTACTCATAAGTTAACCTCTCGACTAATTCATTAAGCTAGGCATGTTGATTCATACATATTCTACCAGAGGCAATTCAATACAAGGTTTATATGAAGTGTTGACATTGAAAACAATACAGTGTTTGTTTTTCGGGCAGACTAGTTTAGTATTTTCTTTACTTAAGAGCTAATATTTATTTTTAATAACATTTTCATTTCAACCAAGACTACAGCCTAGAAAATTTTTTAAATAACCGCATTCAATTTACATGAATGTTTAAATAAGTGTACTCTAAACAAAATTGAAAGTTAATAATAACGATACAACTAATTTAACGATAATAATTATGCTTTAAAATTCCATCAATTCTGGCAAACGAAAATATAGTTTATATAATATAAAAACAATTCTTTAAACGATTCCTACCTTTTTGTTGTGATGCTATAGACAGATCGATATAGATGCGGTCTTTTATCAGTCTTTCTACCAACAATCCAAAGACTGAAATATTTGAAATAAAAAGCATTATACATAGTTCTATCACACACTTAACGGTAATAACCAGCAAATTTCATTAGAATACAGAGTATACAATGTGAAATTTTAAATAACAACGCAATTTACCAAAAGACCTTAATTAATACAGGTTAAAGTAAGTTTGCTCATAGACATCGGCATGAAATTTAGAGAATCGATAAATGTTATTACACTTTAAAGACATAATTTTTGTTCGTTAGAAATAATTTTGGGATTGATTTCCCTTCATAAATTGTTGACTAACGACGCACTGTATTAATTGTTGAATCGTTAATACGTATTGCTAAACTTTAAACAAATAAAAAACAATAAGTCTATCATTTAAATCAACGTCGTTCTGCAAATCCTGCAAAAGGTAAGTGATATTTAGTTGTGTATATTTTCAGACTGTTTTACCATAATTTTTTGTTTGTGAATTTCAACAATAATAAATTTATTTTGGATTGTATAACCTTTCATTTTTGATCAAGTGTTGGAGGGTTTATTATTCCCTACAGTAAATATTTTTTTTATTGACATTATATAGCAATATCATCCCCACCCATATATCATAACAAGATGTATGGTTTTATTGCAATGACCTGTAAGTAGAGAAGAAGTGCAGGGTAAATAAAAAAAACAGGCGAAAAGTTTCTCGCAGCACTGATCTGCTCTGCAGAATTTGATGTGTAACGAAAACGTTGTTTGTTATTTATCCATAGCATTGTACAAGATTGCAATCGGTAATTGGGTTTTCTAATCTTGGCTCAATTAGTCACAGTTACAATACAGTTTATAGTTGTTTATTGTGTATTGTCTTAATTTACTTAATGCATCTATAAGTACCATCAACGTTAGAGAAACAATTTATCAGCACTTTACCAACACAAAAGAAAAATTGAAAGTTTCCATAGTAGTTCTAATAGACTATCCTACGATGTAGACCTACTTACTGATGTCCTTGCATTTCGGCCAACTATCGAAAATAAATAATATCGGAAATGAGAAATAAACACCCAATAGCAGAAGAATACCCAAATACATACATAACATAATCTGATATTTGATCGTTCTGCACTTGAGATTAAAAAAAGATTAATTTCAACTCAAAGTTAACAATATGTTTTCAGCTGATGTTATTAACTAAATTTAGATAATTGTAAATTAACCTATAAAGCCCATAATTATTTTCTCCCGAGTGTTATTTGAACAAAAGCTATCATAAACAATGCACCGGTAAGTAATCCATTATTTATCTTACGATTTGTCCTTTGTAAAAAGTCCAAATATGTTCCAAAAGTTTCCCCTAAGGTTAGTTCTTTCAAAAATTAATTAAATAACTTTAGCTAATCATTTTTCCTTTTGTTTTAGGACCGCCAAATATTATATTTTTCTTACAGTGGTCACGATATGCTTGGCCAACACACCAAGAAACTTCAGAGGTCACAAAGTATTTCGACTAAGAGCCACTACAGATGAACAAATTCAGGAGCTTGTAAAATTACAAGACACCAACATTGATCTTCAGTTCTGGACAGCTATAGGAAAAGGCTTTCCAGTAGACATAATGGTTCCTCCACATCTTCACTACAATTTCCAAAGCTTCATTTCTTCAAGCAATTTTGAATCTAACATAATGATTGAAGATGTCCAACAAGCAATAGCAGCTGGTGGTGGTAAACATAACAAAATCGATAATCCTGCAGATTTTAACTGGAATGACTATAATACTATAGACGAGGTAAGTATTAGCACTATTACATTTCGTAAATGGTTGAGGTTTAACGAAACATTTTTAGATTAATGAGTGGCTGATGTATCTTGTAGAACAATATAAACCGTTTGTGAAACTCATTAAACCTGCTCGTTCATATGAAAACAGGACCATCTATGGAGTACATATTTCATTTGGAAAAGAAAGACCAGTTATTTTCATTGAAGGCGGAATACATGCTAACGAATGGTAAATCTCAAAATTTTAATAATCCCAAGCCCAACTAATTAAACGGACTTCTAGGATTTCACCAGCCACGGTAACATTCATCTTGAATCAAATCTTGACCAGTAAAGATCTTGCTGTACGCGCTGCTGTAGAAACTCGCGACTGGATTATTGTACCTGTTTTGAATCCGGATGGTTATGTATACGCCCATAGTACGGTAAGTGATGGCTATTTCAACTTTTACGTCGCGAATATATTGTTTGTTGATATATCAGGATCGAACTTGGAGGAAGAATAGAAGACCTGTTAATAAAATCTGTAATGGTACAGATCTTAATCGCAACTTCCCATACCTATGGATGGAAGGTGGAGGTGATATAAATCCATGTTTCCCACACTACGCTGGTAAAAAAGCGCTTTCAGAAGTTGAAAGCAGAACTTTTGCAAATTATTTCAACAAGATTGCTCCTAAAGTAGAAGCCTATTTGTCATTCCACTCGTATTTACAAGTATTCTTGATTCCATATGCAGATGATAGTTTTGGAGAACCAGAAAATAATGATGAACTGGTATGAACATAAACTGCTTATTGGAATATAATATAATGATTAGCTTTCTATTCTCAGCATCGAATGGGCAATGTAGCGGCTAGAGCTTTATATGGAGCTCACGGAACTCGTTTCTTGGTTGGAAATAGTGCCCAAATACTTTGTAAGTAAAAAGCTATACAATAGGAAAATATAAATTACAGTAGTGTCTGTTACAGATATAGGAAGTGGTACTGCTACCGATTGGGTTAAGGGCAACCACAGCATTAGAGTAGTTTATACTATTGAATTGAGAGATGATGGCCGTTATGGATTTCTATTGCCACCAGAACAGATTATTCCGACTAGTGAAGAAGCTTTAGCTTCTGTAGTTAGCTTTGTTAATCAACTTGAAAATGAATCCTAATTTACATGTATAATTAAGTTATTTTATAAATTGATATTGCTACAGATTATCATGTGCTGTTAATTATATAGAATTATTTAACAGTACAAACTACACAGCAACAGATTTGGTGGCAACACAGTGATGATGCTTACAAAATACAAACCATCTACCTTTACTTTTAAAATAAATGCTTCGGGTAATTACAATCGTGGTGAAGCTTCAAAGTCTCCACCACACTGAGACTTTCAGGCGGGTCGTTTCAATAGGGCACTAAATAAATATAGATCTAGGAACACAAGTAATGTACATAAAAGAAAATAAACCATTTTTTTAAATTTGAAATAACAGAAATTTATTTAAACATGGACACAAACAAAAATTAAAATATATAAAAAAATAAATTTTGGATACCATGAACAATTGAAAAATCAATCCCAAGATAGTTTAATGCCTTTTATCCAAGGAGTAATATTTTTGGCATCCTCAGAATCCTAACTTACTATTTACTTTTAAATTTTAAATTAACCCAGTATTTGGTGCCAACCTTTTTTGTTCTAAATCTGTAATCCTCTTGCTTCATTATGGTTATAAAATAAAATTGATAAAACACCTCTCTCTCAATTATCCAAATAAATTGTTTTAATAAATCAAACTTAAAATCCATCTGCATGTACAAATTGTGATAAGTCCATATAATAATTATATTTTAAAATTCCCTTTCAACATCCAAATTATAATGAAGGTTAAAAGTTCCATTCTCCGAATAAAAATTTCTTTTTTGTATTTGTAAAATTATTTCACAAATAAATTTACAACACTGATTATTATGTCGATTAAATGTTATTATTATTAAAAACAGTCATATTCAATGAACTTCGATGATTATGTATCACTTTGACATTTCAACAAAATATAACCTAACATTTTTGACGTTTGCTTTTGTTTACTTTTTTCAAACACTACATAATCTTAAAATTTAAATTTTTGCTCTCAACGTGTGTGCACTGTTTGGAAGTTCTAAAATAACACAGAATTTGTTACTAAAATGGTCGCACTTTTTATACTCTTTTTGAAACAAAAGACGACTACAGTGATTTTCTGGTGTGAAACAAAAGAAGGTTTTTAAACTAAATACAACATAACCACATAATTGTTTATAACTATTAATTATTCTTTAGATAATTTCGATAAACAGATAGCTAAAGAATTTTCTTTCCAATGAAGTATGACATTTATAGTGACATAAAAAAATAAGGCCACTAGAGAATGTCGACCAAAATACATTTCCTACACAACTATCAGATAACTAAAATTAACTTAATTACTTAAGACTACCTATTTACATCTTCCTATCTTGACAAAATTAAACCTTTTATCATAATAAACATTATTTGCATACTTTTAGATATTAATAACATGATACTAGCTAAATTACATGATTTCAGATTGCAATGAAAAAACGCACAAGCTTGCATTGCATTTCAATCATATCTTCTACAAAATACAACGCCAGCATTCGAGATAGTTTCAAGATGGTGGTTAAGAAACTGCTTGACAAAACAGCATTAAAAATTTTAGCCATGAGCTGTAGAATTTTTCATAGACAAAACAATTTAACGATACCAATATCTCGTTTACTTGAAACATTATTTTCTCATATAAACAATTCAGGTAAGATAGTAAATATTTGCATACATCACCACTACTACACACCTTGTCTGTTTTCGGTCAAGACTTGCCTTAATTTGGCCTCAACTTTATTTTAATTGCCTTATTAGGTCACGCCCTTACATAGTTAGCTGAACAATGAAAAATTGACAAGATTCTAAGAAAAATCAACTTTAAAAATATCTTTTTACTGCCTAGTGTGTTCTAGAGTGTTTATTAAAATAAGAGCGTTTTATAGTTTCTTAAAAAAACTATCAAATAATAATTTTGACAGTGAGGTTAGGCAACCCATCTAACGTCTCGTTAAAGCTATCTTATTTAAACTTGGTAAAACTGGTGGGTATTTTGTTTATATTATATGTCAAATATCATGACAATTTGTAAGTGTTAGATAACACGAGCTAGTTTTCTAGTTAAACCTTTTTCTCCAAAGATTATATTACTAATTATAGTGACTATAATTAAGGTGACGAGTCAATGTTTGGTTTATAGTTTATTAAAAATACCAATAATTTATTTTTTTCTTAGTTTTAGCTGCAACAACATCTGGGGTTGTCAATACTAGCCGCTTATACCCAATCAAGAAGTAAGAACCGACTTATTCTTATTGTAATCTCATGACCTTTTTGTATAAACGTATCACTATATGATAAATCACAGACAGATTGTACATGGCATTTAATAGTTATTTGCGTTATAATTCATGGAAATGGAATTCTACAGTCGAGTAAGATGTTACGGACAAGGCGACGACCGACGGAGTCCGGACATATATGGACAACGAACATCTATGGCAACTAAGTATTAGTCGAATTCAAAACATAGAACGAATGTCCATGATAACTGAATACTAAAGAATTGTTTAGTTGATTTATTTTATTTGAGCCCCGTAAAAGTTTTACAATCACACTAGACCGTAAAATTGCATTTTCCGGACTGTAATCGCTACCGTAAACATGGATAATACGATGCAGTATGAAATAAAAAACATTTTTGGTTTAAAATATATGTGATAGACGTGCGCATTGAGGTGACAATAGATGTGATGGAAGGTGATAAAGGATTGGAATGATGGGATAGGGAAGAGGGGACACGTTTGCACTGTAAAATAATAATGTATAAATAAAATTGTATATAGATAAATATAAATATAAATAAATGTATATATAATAAATAGTATAACTTACCTAGGGGACCGAGAAATATTGCAGATATGCAATCGATAGTTGATCAATTACCCACCCCATTTCTTCTACTAAGTGATTTTAATGCACACAATCCAATATGGGGATCAGAAATCACTGATATGAGCGATAGAATTATGGAAGATATTATTACTAACAACGACTTACTTCTATTAAACACGGAACACACCCTCGATTTGTCAATCTGTTCTCCGTCTACATCCACACACATAGACTGGAACACGATAGAAAGAGAAATCTTCGCTGACCATATTCCTGTATGCATGTTCTTTTCTCGGCATGCTAGTAACATCACTTCCACCAGGCTGGATGACCGAAAAAGCCGATTGGGAAAAGTACGCATCGGCAATAACTGTAATTTTTCGTACAAATAATATATTGGAACATATGTCGACGACAGTTATTTTAGAAGTAGCGGCATCCAGCATCCCGAAGTCGTCGGGACATTTACCGAAGAGAGTAGTACCATGGGGTCCGTTAACACCCCCCCCCAGTTCATAAATTTTCACGAAACCTAGCACTAGGATCCTCTTACCTAGCACCGGTTAGCACCCAAATTTTAACGCTAGCACCATTATCGTTCCAGAGATATTCCAGAGATATAAGCGACCTATGTACATTGTAAGTAGATAAATCAAATGCTTGTAACTGGCACTGGCTAGCACCAAAATGTTAACGCTAGCACCATTATCGTTCCAGAGATATTCAAGGGTGAATTTGGGAGGGGGGCTAAGTTAACGCTAGCCCCGCCATTTTGTTTTATTCCTTTCAAAACCTAGCTCTAGATAGTTCATAGATAACACTAGCTGGCACCCATGTTAGAAAGCTAGCACCACAATAGGGGCGGAAGTATAAGGGTTCGAAGTTTGACAGCTAGCCCCGCCCCCGGTGACGTTTTATTCTCTGTAAGTAGGTCAATTAAATGCTTGTAGCTAGCACTGGCTAGCACCAAAATTTCTACGCTAGCACCATTATCGTTACAGAGATATTAAGTTAACGCCAGCCCCGCCAATTTGTTCTATGCCTTTTAAAACATAACACTAGATGGTCCATAGGTAGCACTAGCTGGCACCCATGTTAGAAAGCTAGTACTACAATAGGGGTGGAAATATAAAGGTTCAGTTTGACAGCTACCCCCCCCCCGGGTGACCTTTTGTACATTGTAAGTAGATGAATCAAATGCTTGTAGCTAGCAATGGCTAGCACCTAATCTCTAAAGCCGACATTAGTACCATTAACGAGATATTTAGGGGTCAAATCGTAAGGGAGTGGTAAGTGAGTGCCAGTGCAACCAATCAATCGCGTTAAAAACCTAACACTAGTTGTCTGTAAGTAGCACTAACTAGTATAGTCAGCACTCGTATAGGAAAACAAACACTACGGTCACGTACGGTAAAGATGAATTAAACACACGGTTTTATACGAAGAACGTTCAATAATTTATCTACCTGGGTATGAAAATAAGTAATGAGTGTTTTTAAATATCTCTATCTGCAAGTTTTATTATATTCTGTGGCCGAAGGTTTTTTAAAAACTTTTATTTATTTAATATAATAAAACAAATTTATATATTTCGTTTGCAGTCGTAGAATAAATTTTATTATTTATAATGTAGTGAAAACTTTATCTCCTTTTTACATTTATGATACAAATGTATTATAATATTACTTTGTCAGTAATTATTTGAACGAGTAAGGCGAGTTTAAATAATTAGATTTGAATTAACACACTTAATAGAACAATTTTAGAATTCACATTTAAATGATATTAAACAAAACAATCAATTAATACTTGAATGAGTCTTTATGTTTTTTCTAGTAAGACAATTTTAAAGTCCACACCTAGATGATCTGAGACTGATTAACACTTATTAAAGATTAATTAAACTCACCAAAGATTGTTAACGGCTGGATAAAGACTGAAGACTTAAAATTAAAATAGAGGTATTTATACAGTGATACAATCTTATCTGCCTACACAATTCTCATGGTCATGAGAGAGTTAATACTAAAGTAGTTCTGGCGAAAGATAACGTAGACTTATCTTGAAAATGCAATTTGATATCGTGTGCTCACAATCCTAAGCAATTCTCATGTAATATGATCTTATCTATAGTGTGATAATAATGTACGTTACTTGCGTGCGTTAAGACATTTTTCGAGGTAACATATTAGGTAACATGCTATTCTAACATTTAAAGAGATCGCATGTCAAGAGACTCTAGAAAGAAATTGCTTGATTTAAAGTACCGTTCCGTGATAAGATTTCTCACAAAGGTAGGGACAAGCTGAAGAAGATTTAAAACGCATGGCTGCAGTTTATGGTGAGTGTCGTTGTTTTGTGGCTTTTGTGTGTTGTGGATTTACTTCGTTTAGCTTACAATCAAGGACACATGTGGGCGGGAGATTGAGGTACGCTCAATAACGGCCTTTTCCTTGCCTGTCCATCCGTTGGCCGCAGCAGCCGCCTCAAACTGTTTGTAGTAGGTGGACCAAGGTATCTTTCCATCGAACGTGGGTGGTTTTACTTTTATCCCTACGGCAGGACCATTTTCTTCTTTAAATTGTTTCTTTACTTCATTAAACTCCGAAGTTGAGGGAAACCGTAGTTGACTCATTCTATCTTCCAGCATTTCGGTCATATCGTCTTTTTTAGTTGTTGGTGGTAATTGCATTTGGGCTATTTTCTCTTCTACCATCTTTATTACCCTATCTTGTTCCGCCAATCTACCTTCCAACAGTCCTAATGCGCTGGCATTCTCAAAAAATTCTTCGAAAACTTTATTTTCCAACGCTTTGACGTTTTCCAGCAATTCACCTTTAAGCCTTCTAGAACTTTCTTCGGACTTTTCTAGTAATTCTTCTTTAAGCCTTCTAGAACTTTCTTCAGATTTTTCTAGTAATTCTGCAAACCTAGAATTCTCTTCGTGCTTTTCCAGTAATTCTTCTTTAAGCATTCTAGTATTTTCAAAAACTTTTTCTTCCAGTGCTTTAGTATTTTTAAGTAATTCTTCTTTAAGCATTTTAGAATTTTCTGCGGACTGTCTAGAATTTTCAAAAACTTTTTCTTCCAGTGCTTTAGTATTTTTAAGTAATTCTTCTTTAAGCATATTAGAATTTTTTTCGGACTGTCTAGAATTTTCCAAAACTTTTTCTTCCAGTGCTTTAGTATTCTCCATTAGCTTCCTAGAATTATCTTCCATTTTACTTAACAACAAACTAGTATCAATTGCGGGTCCAGGTATCTCGAAGCGATAATTTTCGGCATCTTCCTTGTGTTCTGAAAGCCATTCTCTTAGCCGTTTTATTAAAACTTCTTTCTTTCCATTACTATCTAAGTCTCTCTCGTCCAATTCCCGTTTTAAATCTATCACTAAGAGATCTTTTAACAATTTCATCGCCATTTTAATTAATTAATTGTTGGGATTGTTTTTAACACTATAAATTTATTCTCACAGCACTTTATTTAATTATTACGCGATTTTATTTATTTTATGCCCCACACCTGACTCCACTGTAACGTTTTTTTTAAAATAATAACAAAATTTAAATTCGTCTATTAATAAAGAGAAGATTATTTACAATGCACTTAATTAAAAACACTATAACTATAAACTATTTAACAAACTAAAGCAATTTATTTGAGGACTTATTTATATATAAACTATTTATGTATTAACTAATTATTAACAATTTATTTATTCAGAGTACATTTAACACGACGCCGGTTAAGCATTAACTAACTCCTTCTACTCGCGATCTCAATTTATATCATACGATGACTCATGCGTCTAGAATATTCGATGACGTGTTGATGAGTCATACACGCAGCTGCCGGTAAATCACATCGATGAGGTGTGTCGATGAGTCATACTTGTACGTGTAATTGATGAGTCATACAGTTGATGACTTATACACCTACAATGTTTGATGACGCCATAAGTGGGTTTATTATTCGTTACACTATTAACAATGAATTAAATTGTTGATTTTTTAAAAGCAATAGAATTTGTAATTACATATTTTTTAAGCTTGCACAAAAAATATTGTGTATATATTGTCCGCGAAATTATTTAAGCTTAATAATCTGAATAAAAATATAAAGAAAACTTAATTGCGAAAAATCCCAAGTGAAGGTCCATCTAAAAAATTGATAGGTACTTAAAGAAAGTGCTATATGAAATATTTAAGCAATCTAATATTTGCTAATGAACTAAAAACTATTCTAATCAAAACTAAACAGAGATTCTTCAAACTAAAACAAATTAAGAAGAAATACGTATTTATTAATCGACTCCGCACAAATACTGCAAATCCAGTCAATATATCAAAGCCAAACACACTAAGAACTGCTCCGCTGTGAGACAAATAACATTGTTAAAATTTCTTCCCTTTTATGAATTTAACACGAATAATTTTATCACGTATCAGTCACCACGTGCATCGTAAACACCCCCCTGCCGGCTGTAAGCTTACACATGCTATATAATAACGTCGCATTCGACCAAACAATTAATAAATATTACTTCATTATTTGTATGGACAAATGTAGTTGCCCAGAGCTCAGTCACGCCACCTAGTTCAGCTGCACGAACTAACCAAAAAAGTAAGCGTATTTATTTTCAAGAGGCTGCGTATCTGTTGATTATCTGTGGCTCGGGTGTAGCTCCACCGGCCAAATAGAAAGCATAAAATATGTACTCTTTGCTACTATTAAGAAAATCCTGCCGGTCATTAATCATGCGCATACAACAATATGTTCGCAATACCACCATAAAATTTGAATTTTTCCAGGGAAACTTCATAATAATGTAGTGGCTAACCTGGGTAATTTTCTTGGTAAACATGCGCACTAGAGATTCAACTAGAAAATTATCAGAATAAAATAAATTCAATTCGTAAAAACTTATTAGTTGTTAATTTTTAATGAGGGTAAAACTGCACGACCGGGATCGAGTGTACGCATGCCTACTACAAAAATATTTAATTGTAGTAAGAAAAAGTAAACACGTAAGAGAAAAAATAAACTCATATAAAAAACAACTAACAAATGCGTCCTTCACGTCTTTTAGCGGTAAATTAATTTCATTGTACACATAGAGCAAACTTTAATTGATTTCTTATAAAAGCCAATTCTAAAATCTTCGCGTTCACACTTTAAAAGTATAGAAATTGTTAAATGTAATGTAGTAAATTAATATTTTATTTAAGGTTAACAAAGTAGAATCGGCAACAGTGTAAGAGTTGTTCCCACGAGTTTGATATAGTTGACATGCACAGTAGACATGTGTACTCCCGGTCCTGATCGTTCGTCTTACCGATGCTTTTAAATGAAAACTCACGCTAATGCTACTGTTGGATTGATAATATTATGAAAGTATTTTATATTGTATTAGATTATTAATCATATAAATTATATGATTAATAATCTAATATGATATAATATAATCCAACCACGGCTTCCTCGATTTTGACGGCTTGCTACGGACACTTCAAGCTTCCACAACGTTCACTAACAGACTAGACTAGATCACACACCACAGACAACGTTGCCAACCTGGAGGAAACCGGATCTAGTATAGGGGCATTGAAAATTATAGTACATTTACCAAAAATTATAATACTCTCAATCAGTCTTCCAATTGTTAGGAATGCCTAACGTAAATGGACTAAAAGCTAAAAAGTAAAAACGAAATTTAATAGTAGGTATTTGATAACTAAAGAGCAATCTTTCCCATGTTACTATGTGTATTCATTTATTTCTGGAGTTTTTATGTAATTAAAACAATATTTATATTGCTTTTATGAAGACGGACGCGAACGCGAAACTTGCGACAGCTGCAGCTTTCGGTACCTAATGCTGAATCATGAAAGTATTTAATTATAACTAGATTATTTATGTATGCCTCTTTTATCAAGTTTCTAAAAGAATCTTATTGTTTGTTATTAGCGATAAAAGAATAAAAATCGTTTTTATACGGAAGAAGTTTTTTCATTCATTTTTGCATGATGTTATTATGTGTAATTTAATATTCGAAATTAAACTGAAAAAATATAGTACATTTGACCTACTATTTACATTTTAAGAGTACATAGTACCGGTAGACTTAATTATATGTACTTATGTAGTATGAATACTATAATTAGAGTACGGTTGGCAACGCTAGTGGGCCACAGATGACAGAACTCACAGACAGTGCTACCAATGTTGAAAATTAGTTTTATCCACAGGATTATTCCAAATTATCAGATTTTATCCTCTGACCTGAGTGCCGTGACCGCTCTGAATGAGATTTCAAACTTTTAAACTTAAATGATAAAAATAAACTCTATGATACTGTATTATTACAGTAATATCTTTATTAGAACGCACCTGATTTTAAGGGATTCTAAGCAATAATTGCCCTTTTTTCTTAGGGACACCTAAGTTTCTTCCCACATTACCCCACTTCTATGACGGTCACAGCATGCAGGTAGGCGGCTAGACGAGACGACTCGATTATTATTATCTTTTAGAAACAACAAAAATATTTTGTAAAATTTTTACATTCTTATAGTTTTTATTTTGTTGTCAAAAAGGCCATGTTAAGGGCCCGTTATCGCCGCCAGTGTTAATAATAGGAAGCTTCATTAACTATAAACACCTACAAATGGCGCTACGGTCTGCAAAAGGAAATTAATTTAAAATTTGAAAATGTAAACAGAAACATTATTTGATCGCACGGCAGTTTTCTGCTCACAGTGTTGCCAGACATGCGTGAACTTTCAAAATATTTTAAGTTTATCTTAAATTTCTAATTTTTAAATGCCCAGGAATAATTTAAGGTAGTTGAAATTAAAAAGGGGAATATAAAACTGCTAAATATCTTTAAAAATAGCAGTTGTTCTTGCTGGTTTTAAGAAAAAGAAAAGTATTACTATATTAAAATATTGAAAATATATATTCGTTTTAAGAAATTAATCAGGACTAATTAAGAGTGAAATAGTTTATTCAAAAATTAACCGTAACATGCTCTTAAGTAAAGAAAAACAACATTTACGTCGGGAATTTATTAAATAATAGTCAAAAGATTAGGAAAGTTAAAGTATAGGAAGGGATATAAACAATAATATGTTACTTTGCATCGACAATCACAAAAATATATGTAACAATAACGAAAATGCGTTAAATGTATTAACAGTCAAATCAAACTCGTTGAAACTTCCCGCTTTTTTAACTCGATCAGCCTACAGCGCGTTACGTGAGCAAAAGCCTGAACTAAGGATGATAGTTGTCATTTACCAAAATGTTTGAATAAACGCAGGATATGACCTTTTTTTAGTTCATAAAGTTCTTTTATACTGTTGTATATTCGGGCATTTTTATCTCAAATAACACTTGAACGATAATTTAGGAAGTAGACCTTACCATTTTTAAAAGCTCTTTAGCTATAGTTTTGTTTTTATAAATTTACACTTTTTTATTCGTTAAGGAAATAGCTTTTGTAATTTTGTATTTGCTATAAAGCATGATATAAACTAGATAACACTCTTAAGAAAAGATCTCATGCACAATAAATGTAAACTAAGTGCAATTTTTAAAAATTGTAATGAAATTCTTCAGAGCTGTCTAAGCGGTACTTTACTTATGCGATAACGGAGCCTTAAAGGAAAAAAGTTAGTAAGCGGTTCTTGCGAAAAAATAGCACAGTACTATGTTTAAAATGATTTCCGACAAATGCAGAAAACAAATTAAACATTGGAACTCACAGAACATACGGTTTATAGAAAGAAAACGTTAGAAATTTTGCAAACCAGTAGTGGCGCCACCAATAAAGTATCCCATCGAAACGGGTTGTTTAACCATTAGCTTACTGAATTCTCTTTATAAAAAATTATTTTCTTTTGTCGTTTTTAATGATTTTCACCAATTAAATTACATATTAGTTTGTAAAGAAACATGAAAATATAAAAAGAATAAAAACAATTTACTAATTAACATTCTTATTACGAAAATCGGCAGTATTTGTTTTGTTACAATTTTTATTTGGCTTTTACCCAGTTCAATTTCACTTTAGTGTTCAACCTTAAAATTTTTCTTCTTAAAAGGATTTTCCCCAGTGTGTTAATATCAGTTTAGTCACTCCAAATATGGTTGTGTTAGTGAGCTCACCTGTTTATTGGTTATTCCTTAATTGGTTATGTTTCTATTCTGGCTTCCTCATTGGCAAATTCAGCATTATCACCGTTTTTCATAAACTTTTGATAGGATTAACTATTTTTCCTACCTTCGGTTGTTCAGTTAAACCTAAGTTATTTTGTGAGTAGTAAGATTTCTTTCGTGCAAAAAGTTTTGTGAGTTTCTCTTTTTTAGAGTTTTTTGTGAATGAAATCAGATAATTCCTGGCAATTAGTTAGTTTCACGAAGGTGATAGTATCACATGAAAAAAAAATATTTTTTTGTAAATGTTAAAACAAAGAGAGAATCTTTACAGATATAAAAAAATCTAAAAATCATTATACAGGATTCGGTGCATTCGAAATTTACTAAATATTAATCTTTAACATTTTTCTTCGAACTGGCTGCGGTGAGTATTTGAGTAAACAATTTTAAAAATACCAAAGGTAAGATAAACCACACATTTGGGTCATCATTTACATACTAACCACTTTGTTGCGGTTGCGATTCTGTTTCATCAACATAGATTTTACCATTTTTCTGTAAAATAATAATTTAAAATTCTAAAATTAACAAGAATGACTTAAGTACAACGATATTTTTTTCGTAAATATCTACTTACTTTAGGAGAACTGTTCACTTTGAATAGAGATGGTCGTTTTCTGGGCGATATTCCCATTTTAATGGGAGAAAATGACGATGCATAACTGTATGACCATATTTCTTCCGGTGCTCTGTATGCGGCATCTTCTTCATCCTTACTACCACCATACTCCTAATAAAGGGATACATTGATAGGTTCTACATTAAAATACGCATATACATAATTTATGATTTTATTATTACTTATTTATAGCAAACTCACCAGGAAAGAAGAAAATTTTGGAACAGAATTCTTTTGCAAAATCACATTTAATATATCGATATCTTCAAAGTATCTTCTATAGTCTACGCACAAAAGAACTTTTGTAAAGAGGTGATGGATTTTTGTTTAACAATTCTCTATTACCACTTACAGCCATTCACTGTCTTAACTTTCAGGGATTTTTAGCGGCTAGTGGAAATCGATGAAAGATAATATTTCACCAAAAACCCTTTCAGACTTCACACCACATCACAGCATTTAGACATTATATAAAAATATGGAACAACTGCTATAACGGCAACGCTTCTTACAAGATGTGTTCTTCACAGTTTGGAACTCTCAGAACTTCAACAAGATGGTGCTTCTTGTCACCAGGCGCGTGCTGGTCCACCGGGATACAGGGAGTTTCCCGGTGGGCCTTTATAAAGTTGACTCGAAGGGCCCTACGACACGACTAAATTTAGGTTATCAATAATTAAATTATATTTAAGTAGAAACAATAGACCTCGCTGCTGTTCAACTCTACCACACATGACGAATAGCGACATTTTAATCTAATCTTCTTCCCCGTTTTTTAGCCTTGCGAACCATTCAAGAACTTGCTAATTTAGAAGAATCGAAGTATCCTTATGATGCGGATATGTTGTGTAATCGTATTTATATTGATAACATAATTTGGGGATATGATTTTGTAGGTTCTGCCCAGAAATTCTAATTATATTTTTATTAAGGTTTTAAGTCTTCATTGGGACCCCATGGTCGACGTTATTTCTACTTTTGTCACCCTATAGATCGCCCTTGCACAAAAAGAAATATAAGAAAAGCCACTACCATGAGACAACCAATCCCAAAGTATAATATCAATGATTAGAAGTAATAATGCGCGTAGAGATATACAATGCATGTAGAGATAGGTAGTGGCTTTAGCTGCCTCCGTAGTGACGTTTGTTGTTGCACTAAAAACTCAGTGTCTTCAGGCCGATACTGCAAATGTGCGGTTGGCTGCTATCAGTGAAACCTTGTGTTGTTACATCTTTCTGAGTTAGTTGCTTCTATATTTATTCCATCTGCTATGCCGTCCTGATGATCACTAATAAGTGTGAAACACGTGTAGACGACTGCAACTTATTTTTTCTTTCTTCTCTGTTGCGCGATATCCCATTATTATAACTCTTTTTTGTATATATATATATATATATATATATATATATATATATATATATATATATATATATATGTATATATATATATATATATATATATATATATATATATATATATATATATATATATAATTGTTATTGAGGTTGAAGTCAATAGTAACAAATATAACAAATAATTAACAAATTAACAAATTTAGGACTATTAGTAACAATTCTACTCTTATTTGATGTTGTTTATTTTGAGATCTCCTTTGAATATTTAAACTACTATTTTTTGCATTCATTTAAAATATTGGTAATCTTTTTATAATTTTAAATCTGCATATGTTAATACAATCTTTTCCCTTAATTTCTATTTTATTTGTAACAAAAATAATAATCTTTTCACCTTTATTGTAGTATATAAGAATTAACATGGCTTCCCATGTTATCCTTTTTTGACGTGTTTGAAAAATTCAAAAATTGTCATATTTGATGATTTATATTTTATATAACTAATGATCTCTATAATAAGTTTTGCGACCTTTATTATATAGTCTCACGTTAATGTAAGTAATTTATAATTATTTTCTATGTTAAAAACCATATCATCTTTATTACATTATATTCCAGTACTCTGAAGAAGCAAATAAATATATTGCGAAAGCTTAGTACTTATTAACTAAGAGTTTTCGTTGAAATACTATTGACTTCAACCTCAATAACAATTATATTAATTAATAAAGTCAAAAGATTTCCCAACTAGTAAAATATATATATATATATATATATATTTTACATTAAATAATATTTTGAATGCAAATTCATATAGAAAAATTTATCGACTCTGCTGGGACTCGAACCCAGGACCCTCCACTGTCTAGGTGGTATCTCTACCAACTGAGCTACAGAGCACGACTATCAGCAAAGCGAGAAATTTTCCATATGAATTAGGTAGTAGGCAAACGTACAAAGTAACTAGATATTTTTTGAACATTATTAATGAAGATCAGCAAGTCGCATGACAACAACATCAATATTCAAAGCATCTAGATTATAATGAATCATTCCGAAAGGAAATTAATTTTTATAAATTTTTAGATAGAGTTAATTTTTATCAAGTTGCATAATGATTTTACATTAAATAATATTTTGAATGCAAATTCATATAGAAAAATTTATCGACTCTGCTGGGACTCGAACCCAGGACCCTCCACTGTCTAGGTGGTATCTCTACCAACTGAGCTACAGAGCACGACTATCAGCAAAGCGAGAAATTTTCCATATGAATTAGGTAGTAGGCAAACGTACAAAGTAACTAGATATTTTTTGAACATTATTAATGAAGATCAGCAAGTCGCATGACAACAACATCAATATTCAAAGCATCTAGATTATAATGAATCATTCCGAAAGGAAATTAATTTTTATAAATTTTTAGATAGAGTTAATTTTTATCAAGTTGCATAATGATTTTACATTAAATAATATTTTGAATGCAAATTCATATAGAAAAATTTATCGACTCTGCTGGGACTCGAACCCAGGACCCTCCACTGTCTAGGTGGTATCTCTACCAACTGAGCTACAGAGCACGACTATCAGCAAAGCGAGAAATTTTCCATATGAATTAAGTAGTAGGCAAACGTACAAAGTAACTAGATATTTTTTGAACATTATTAATGAAGATCAGCAAGTCGCATGACAACAACATCAATATTCAAAGCATCTAGATTATAATGAATCATTCCGAAAGGAAATTAATTTTTATAAATTTTTAGATAGAGTTAATTTTTATCAAGTTGCATAATGATTTTACATTAAATAATATTTTGAATGCAAATTCATATAGAAAAATTTTTCGACTCTGCTGGGACTCGAACCCAGGACCCTCCACTGTCTAGGTGGTATCTCTACCAACTGAGCTACAGAGCACGACTATCAGCAAAGCGAGAAATTTTCCATATGAATTAGGTAGTAGGCAAACGTACAAATTTTTCTATATGAATTTGCATTCAAAATATTATTTAATGTAAAATCATTATGCAACTTGATAAAAATTAACTCTATCTAAAAATTTATAAAAATTAATTTCCTTTCGGAATGATTCATTATAATCTAGATGCTTTGAATATTGATGTTGTTGTCATGCGACTTGCTGATCTTCATTAATAATGTTCAAAAAATATCTAGTTACTTTGTACGTTTGCCTACTACCTAATTCATATGGAAAATTTCTCGCTTTGCTGATAGTCGTGCTCTGTAGCTCAGTTGGTAGAGATACCACCTAGACAGTGGAGGGTCCTGGGTTCGAGTCCCAGCAGAGTCGATAAATTTTTCTATATGAATTTGCATTCAAAATATTATTTAATGTAAAATCATTATGCAACTTGATAAAAATTAACTCTATCTAAAAATTTATAAAAATTAATTTCCTTTCGGAATGATTCATTATAATCTAGATGCTTTGAATATTGATGTTGTTGTCATGCGACTTGCTGATCTTCATTAATAATGTTCAAAAAATATCTAGTTACTTTGTACGTTTGCCTACTACCTAATTCATATGGAAAATTTCTCGCTTTGCTGATAGTCGTGCTCTGTAGCTCAGTTGGTAGAGATACCACCTAGACAGTGGAGGGTCCTGGGTTCGAGTCCCAGCAGAGTCGATAAATTTTTCTATATGAATTTGCATTCAAAATATTATTTAATGTAAAATCATTATGCAACTTGATAAAAATTAACTCTATCTAAAAATTTATAAAAATTAATTTCCTTTCGGAATGATTCATTATAATCTAGATGCTTTGAATATTGATGTTGTTGTCATGCGACTTGCTGATCTTCATTAATAATGTTCAAAAAATATCTAGTTACTTTGTACGTTTGCCTACTACCTAATTCATATGGAAAATTTCTCGCTTTGCTGATAGTCGTGCTCTGTAGCTCAGTTGGTAGAGATACCACCTAGACAGTGGAGGGTCCTGGGTTCGAGTCTCAGCAGAGTCGATAAATTTTTCTATATGAATTTGCATTCAAAATATTATTTAATGTAAAATCATTATGCAACTTGATAAAAATTAACTCTATCTAAAAATTTATAAAAATTAATTTCCTTTCGGAATGATTCATTATAATCTAGATGCTTTGAATATTGATGTTGTTGTCATGCGACTTGCTGATCTTCATTAATAATGTTCAAAAAATATCTAGTTACTTTGTACGTTTGCCTACTACTTAATTCATATGGAAAATTTCTCGCTTTGCTGATAGTCGTGCTCTGTAGCTCAGTTGGTAGAGATACCACCTAGACAGTGGAGGGTCCTGGGTTCGAGTCCCAGCAGAGTCGATAAATTTTTCTATATGAATTTGCATTCAAAATATTATTTAATGTAAAATCATTATGCAACTTGATAAAAATTAACTCTATCTAAAAATATATATATATATATATATATATATATATATATATATATATATATATATATATATATATATATATATATCTATAAAGGCCTACCATGCTTCCGATCCAAAAGCGTAGCGCCCAGCGTCCTGCGTATATAAAGTGTATATAAATGATGGTATCAGTCAGCGTCAGTGTCAGCGTTAGCAAACTATAGGTTTATTCAGCGTCCATTTTATTTTTCTAAAGTTTAGCAGCTTGCTTGCCTGTCTGCGGTGTCATGTTACTCGCTGTATTTCTGAGAAGATTGCGTCATTTAAACTGACAAAAACATTTCTATTTGATTAAAGCTACTTAATAAATTCTTTTAGTTCCGTTTCTTAATGTGTATGCATTTTATTTAAAAGGCTTTCAGATTTAAAATACTCTATTTTAAAACATCATAAAACTCGAAATATTATTAGATTTGTATGAAATTTTATACAAAAGGGTTTTTGAGGTCGCTGATTTCAAATTTGATGTCAACGTTTGCAAATTTTAAAGGACGTATGAAATATGGCGTCCATAATAATTAAAATCTAAAATACTAAAGTATTTTAAAACATTTTGTTTTCGTTTATATTTAAAGTTTTCCATCGACGATTTCCAACAATTATTGCTGTAGACATGGGTTTACATATATAAGCTATCGTCTTTAGTAATTAGTAATAAAGTGTAAAAAGTAAGATCGCCGTTTATCAAGGATCAAAAAGCCGTTTTACTTAATTTATGTTATGTAACAAAAAATATTATTGGCTGCCAATCTTTTAAAAGGACATTTTTGTTTTCGTTATTAGTGCTTACTTCATTTTTTAGGTGCACGAGGTTGGATATAGACAAGGGTTTTTATAAGGAATTCAAAGATTTATTGATTCAAGTTAAACATAAATTAACAATTATTATCTTTCACTATATTTAATCAATTACTGATGCTGATTTAGGAAAAGAAAATTGATATATAATAAATCTAAAACAATCCGGGTCCAGAAGTTTTGTTAAAAGTTGTTCGTTAAACCGAATAGTGACTTTACATTTTTACGTTAAGTAACTATTTAAGTAAATGTTTCTTATAAATTTAAACAGCCTATTAATAATGAATTTAACAACAGTTTCAAATATCCTAGATATTTATATTTTTGGGAATAAATTTAAACTCAGAGTATTAAAATTAGAAACGATAAAGATAACGAATTTACAAAAAAAATATGAATATTATAATAAGATTTTAACTACAGCAAAAACAAAAATAAAAAATTTCAACGGTATAAGAAATAAAAATTTCCATTCCCGCTAGTACTTGTTTCTGGTGATAGTTAACGCAAGAAGTGTGAACATATTTAAATTACAACGAACATATTTAATTTATTTCTTGTATGAAAACGTCATCTTGATTTTTTTAAACAATACGCTTTTAAAGAAATTGGCAATTGTTGGGAATCAAAGTATGCTTAATTAACTTTGACATTGACATAAATTATAAAGTCAATATGGTTTGAATTTCAATTTCTATAGTACACAACGCTTTGGTTAAATAAAGAAAAACCATGTCTAACGTAGATAAAATTAAAAAGATTAAAGTTTTGCGCGATTTAGAATTATCTAAACTTACCGAAATTTTAAATTGTGCTCAGGAAGCAAAAGTTGATGCGACAAAGAGAAATTTGTTTAGGATTAGGTGTGAAGATCTTGACGAAGTTAAAGAAGAATTTTTTAAACGCCACTCTGCATTAATTAATGAAATATTTTCAGACAATGACGAAGTTCAATCGTGTATTAAAGATGTCCATACTTTTCAATCTAATTTAGCTCAAATTAAGGAAATTTTTAATGATTTGTTTCCTACACAACAAGGTACCACGATGCCTTCTCGTAGAATTACCATTAATGCTAATCCATCAGGTTCACAAGCAGATCATGCTAATTTGCCAAGAATTAATTTAATCAAGTTTAATGGAGATATTAAAAATTTTCCTGCATTTTATGATTTGTTTCAGAATTTAGTTCATAATAATTCCAATCTTTCTTCTATAGAGAAATTTAGTTATTTGATAGCTAATTTAGAAGGACTTCCCTTAAGTTTGGTAAGATGTTTACCTATGTCTGGGGCAAATTATCAAATCGCATATGACAACTTGATCAAAAGATATAAAAATACTCGCTTATTGGCTCAAGCCTATTGGAACTCAATTGAAAACGCACCTAATATTAACTCAGATGATCCAAACGCTTTAAGAAATTTATTGGATATATTTTCAAAAAATATTGAAGCTCTTAAAACTTTAAATCTAAATCCTGACTCTTGGGATTTTGTACTTTCGCATATGCTCTTACAACGTGTCGCCGCCTCTATTCTTACACGCTTCGAAGTTGCACACGGTAAACCTGGTGAAATACCCAATTTTAAACAAGTTTTTGAATTTCTAGAAAACCATTGTAATGCCCTTTTTACGGTAAACGCTACTCCTATGAAACACAAAATGGTAAAATCGAAGTCAGAAATTTCTAAAGGTCTTTCGACTTATAAAGGTCGTCCTTTAAATCACTCATCTTCGTTTTTTAGCACAAATAAAAGTCCTTCCCGCAATCCTCAATTAAAATGTGCCGGTTGTAATCGGGATCATACTTTGTCGAATTGTCCAGACTATGTTACTAAAACTCCTCAAGAAAGGTTTGACTTTTTAAAGACCAAACGTTGGTGTCTAAATTGTTTATCCAATATTCATCGAACATCTCAATGCCGATCTAATGGGACTTGCCGAACTTGTCAAAAAAGGCATCATAGTTCGCTACATTTTGATTCTCACGCTGTAACCATAATCCCTGGGAACACTACCCAACCCGCAAGCACCGCGCCTTCTATGCACCTTCATATAACTGATACCCCGCATAGTTCGAATGGACATTGTAATTTTTCCGCTAATATGCAATCATCGCTTGTTTTATTATCGACTGTCCTTTTTGAAATTCAAGATGTTCGCGGTTATTTTCAGACCGTCAGAGCTGTTCTTGATACTGGATCGCAAATAAGTTTTATTAATCAAAAATGCGCAAATAAATTAGGTCTTCATCGCACTCATATGCTTTCTAATGTCCAAGGAATTGGAGAAAGTAATCTCAAAACGCAATTAGGTTCCATAACATTAAATATTCGCCCTATAGGGAAATCTAGCCCTCATTTAACTACAAACGCTATAATTCTGCCGCAAATATGTTCTCCGCTTCCAAGTACCGAATTATCAATTAGTGATTGGAATTCGATAAAAAATTTAAAACTTGCAGATCCTTATTTTAATAAACCAGGAACTATTGATGTTCTTATTGGCGCTGACTTGTTTCCGAATATTGTTCCGAACCTATCGCTTTAAATACCATTTTTGGATATATCCTTATGGGAAGAATCAATCAAACCGCTTCGCAAGAAACATTTCAATCTTTTCTATGTCAAATTTCGAATAAAACGCTTAATGATTTCCTCTGTAAGTTTTGGGAGTTAGAAAATGTCCCTGAATCAAACAATATCCTGTCTCCGGAGGATGAACTCTGTGAAAAGTTATTCAAGGAAACTGTTTCAAGAAATTCTGAAGGTCGATACATAGTTACTTTACCCTTTCGCGAAACTGAACCTAGATTTCTAAATAGTCGTGACTTAGCTTTAAAACGCTTTTTAGCCTTAGAACGTCGTTTAAAGGAATCTCCCGATCTATATGATAAATACTCGAACTTTTTGCAAGAATATCTTGACCTTGGTCACATGGAACTATTGACAAATTCAGAGGTAACTGATAAATCTTTTTATATACCCCATCATTGTATAGAAAAGCCCGAAAGTTTAACCACTAAACTAAGGGTAGTTTTTAATGGTAGTGCTTCTATTGGTAATAATCGTTCGTTAAATGATTCACTTTACGCTGGTCCAAAGTTGCAAAAGGATATTTGTAGTATTTTACTCAATTTTAGGTTACATGAAGTAGTACTATACTATAACCAAAAAATGAAGGATCTAAACCGAGTGAATCTAGCAGGCGCAGGTTAGCAGTTGGAGTTGATTGTGAGCGAGCCTTGTTCCCAAATTGTCAAATTTAGACAGTTTGAAATTAAAAATTGTCATTGCAATCTCTCAAAGTTTTAAAAGGTTTTTCACAACTCCAATTGTTAATTATTAAACTACTATTAATAAATAACCTTCTGATAGCAAAAGTGTGCAATACATTAGTTGCTGCTTAAAAGATTTTTCACAACTCCAATTAATATTTATTAATAGTAGTTTAATAAGTAACAATTGGAGTTGTGAAAAACCTTTCAAAACTTGACAGATTGCAATGTCTATTTTTTTATTTCAAACTGTCTAAATTTGACAATTTGGTAGCAAGGCTCGTTCACAATCAACTCCGACTGCTAGTCTGCGCCTGCTAGATTCACTCGGTTTAGATCCTTCATTTTTTGGTTATAGTATAACTGCTGACATTCCTAAGATGTACCGCCAAATTCTAATCGCTCCTCAACACCAGGATTATCAAAGAATCTTATGGCGCTTTAATGATTCTGACTCTATAGCTGAATATCGCCTTAAAACTAACGTATGGCACTACACCCGCTCCCTACCTCGCATTAAGGGTCCTTCAACAACTTTCTGAAGATGAACAACATCGTTTTCCGCGAGCCTCCCAGGTTCTACTGACAGACACCTTTGTTGATGATTTTGTAACTGGATGCAGTTCTATTGAAGAGGCTCTTTCGCTCCAACAGGAATTAATCCTGCTACTTCGATCTGGTGGTTTTGAGCTTCACAAGTGCTCTAGTAACAATAAACAAGTTTTGGAACACTTGCCGCAGTCGCTTATCAATCCAACTGCTCTCTCTTTAAATACTGATGAACCCACAACGATTTTAGGTCTACGTTGGCAACCCTCATGTGATTATTTTTCTTATAATGTTGAACCCTTAGTTACCGCATGTACTAAACGTACTATCTTATCCGAATTGGCCCGTGTATTTGATCCATTAGGTTTTTTATCGCCGATAACAATTTTTACCAAATGTCTTATTCAGACCTTTTGGGCCTTACGCCTTGATTGGGATTCTGAAGCCCCTGTAGAGGTCTCTCGCCTCTGGGAACGCTATAGAGCTGAATTACCGCTACTTAAAAATTTCAAATTACCTAGACATATTAATATTTTCTCGGGAAACGCAATTTATGAAATTCATGGTTTTTCCGATGCTAGTTCTAAAGCATACGCTGCCGTTGTTTATCTCCGAGTAACCTTTGACAACGAAAATTATATATATTTCTTATGTTCTAAAACTAGAGTTGCGCCACTCAAATTTGTAAGTATAGCGAGGCTTGAATTGGCAGCCGCTTCACTATTGTCAGATTTAATCCACTTTGTGAAAACTAGTTTGTCTAGACATCTGTCACTAAATCAAATTTTTGCGTGGTCCGATTCACACGTTGCTTTATCGTGGATAAAAGAGCATCCTTCTCGTTGGAAGACGTACGTAGCTAACCGAGTTAATCATATTCAAGAGAAGGTACCACCTCAAAATTGGTTTTATATTTCCACCTCTATGAATCCAGCAGATGTTGCGTCAAGAGGACTGTATCCATCCGAACTTTTCAAACATTCTCTTTTTTATAACGCTCCGATTTCTTGAAACTTTCAAGAAATTTATGGCATATAAATTCCAATTTTATGGAGAGTTCTGAAACATTATTGGAAGAGAAAAGGATTAATCTGACCCTTCTGACGACTAAAAATGAATCTGATCATTTTTTAACGAGCCTTTTAAATACAACGTCTACTTTTTCCAAGTTGATCCGTATTCTCGCTTATGTTTTTCGATTTATCCACAACTGTCGAAGTACATTAACTCACACTAACAAAAATAGTGATTTCGTCTCTTATAAAGAATTGCATAACGCTGTGTTGGTTCTTGTTAAACATGAACAATCAATCTATTTTTCTGAGGAAATTCGCGCAATTAAACACAATCAGAAATTATCTAAACCTTTACAAAGACTAAATTTATTTTTAGACCCGCAGGCAATTCTCCGAGTTGGCGGTAGACTGTACTATGCAACTTTATCGTATGACAAAAAGTATCCGATTTGTTTACCACGCTCAAGCCGTCTGACATTTCTCATAATTGAAGATTTACATATCAAATCTTTACACGCAGGAGTTCAAACTGTACGCTTTCTTTTAAATCAAAATTATTGGGTTATTTCCGCACCCAGGGTGCTTCGCCATGTCTTATCAAAATGTGTTAGATGTTTCAAAGTTAAACCCAAATCGATTCAACCCATTATGGGTAATCTCCCTTTCCCGCGTGTATCCCAATTACGAAGTTTTCTACACAGTGGCGTAGATCTGGGTGGACCACTTACCATCACGATGAGTAAATGTCGTGGCGCTAAAACAACAAAAGCCTACATTTGTTTATTCATATGTCTGTCAACAAAGGCTATCCATCTTGAATTGGTTAGTGATTTGACTGCTGACGCTTTTATCGCCGCATTGCGGAGATTCGTCTCTCGCAGGAATTATGTAACAGAAGTAGTAAGTAAATAGCGGTTCAAGACTAGATCTCCCCATGTTATTCTTATGGGAGTTTCGTTTTTAAGACAGGACAATTTTGTGAGGTTATGTGTGTCAAACTTACAATTATGTGAGGTTATGTGTGTAAAACTTGGCGTCCTTCCCGCTAGATGTCAGCATGGGTGTGGGGTTGAGTGTTTTGGCGGGAAAATGTAAATGTGATGCTTGTCCGTGATTGGTCGGATCGAATTGGCGGTAAAATAGGTTGCAGCATGTGTCGCTAGATGTCGCTGTGGGCGTGGTTTTGGCGGGAAAAATCAAATCTCAGGCCTGTTCGTGATTGGTCCGAAGTTTTGGCGCTAAAGGAGGTTGCAGGACGTGTCGCTTTGGAGCTGAATGTAAACAAACGGGGTTGCCAAATCTCATATTTGGTAAAAATGAAAAGTCACTAGATAATTCCCCAGGACTTGAAAGTGTGTGTTTAGACCGCGCGCAAAGGGGGCCTTCGCCCTGGGCCCCCATTCTGGGGCATCCTAGGGAGATCGTTAGGGTGCTTCGCTCTGGGCCCCCCACTCTGGCGTTCCCGGGGAGATCGTTATGGGTGCTTCGCCCTCCTCGGGGCCCCACTCTGGGGGTCCCCCTGAGATCGACAGCGGTGCAGGGCCCCCTTGTGTGAAAGATGTCGGCGTGCGCGTGAACGCGACCGGGCGGGCCGGGTTAATCCGAAAAATTTGTCGGGGCGTTACGTGGCCGGGTGGTCCAGTGCCCCGGTGGCCGTTGAAAGGGGTTAATTTATTTGGCGGTCCGAAAAATTTGTCGCGGCGTTGCGTGGGCGGGTGCCCCAGTGCCCCGGTGGGCCAGTGGGCCGATGAAAGGGGTTAATTTGAAAAATTTAGCGGTTGTCTCGTTGCTGCCGATTAATAATAAGGTGGTGGGTAAACATTTTATTAAAGGGGGGCTGAAAAAAATAATATACAATCATCGTTTAACTAGATGTAAATACAATATTAACAACATAAGCGTACTGTAGATTTTTCTTTAATACAAATAATGAATAGTGACCTATAAAATACAATAATAATAATAATTAAAGGAGAATGCATCGTTTTCCTCTCTCTCGTGAATAGTACTGCTGGATGATCTCATCACTTAATTGTTGCATAGTTTGATGTTGGACTAAAAATAAAAACATTACATTTTATATCGCTAATTAAAATTAACTTTTCTCAACTTACCTGCATTTGTTTTTTCCTTTAATAAAACAGAAGCCAATAATGATATTATTTTAAAGGAGAATGCATCTTTCTGCTGGATGATGTAATTATATGTGCATCTAAACATTCCTTTTAATGAATGATCTCATCGCTTAATTATTGCATAGATTTGAGGGCTAAAAATAAAAACATTACATTTGGTATAAAATATCAATCTCAAATTACCTGCATCTGTTTTTTCCTTTATGAACAAAACAGAAGCCAGTAAAATACAATAATGATATTATTTTAAAGGAGAATGCATCTTTTTCTTCTAACAAAATATTTTATATTCTGTTGAATGATGTCATCAGTGAATTATTGCACTAGCATGAAAAATAACATGAATGATGTCATCCATTAATTGTTGCATAGTTTGATGTTAGGCTAAAAATAAAAACATTACATTTTATATCGCTAATTAAAATTAACTTTTCTCAAATTACCTGCATTTGTTTTTTCCTTTATGAACAAAAACAGAAGCCAGTAAAATACGATAATAATATTATTTTAAAGGAGAATGCATCTTTCTGCTGGATGATGTAATTATTCAAAACATATGTGCATACATTCCTTTTCTAGAATGATCTCATCATCACTTAATTGCTGCATAGTTTTGAGAGTTAAAAAAACATTACATTCGGTATAAAATAACAATATCAACTTACCTGCATTTGTTTTTAGTATTTTGCACGTTACAACTAAATTTTTAAGAAAGCAAACAATATATCATACGTGCTAATTACATTCCTTCACTTCTCTAATTTTATGAAAAGCCTTTTCCATTTTACACTATTAAAACTGAAAGCGGTTTGTTTTTAATGCTATTTTTATAGATTAAAAGATGATAGCTTTTAACAAACCGCATTACATATGTGCACAGTTTACCGCTTGTTTTAAAACTGGGCGAAGAGGGAATGTTTTGCATGTATTGCGTTTCCCCTCTTTGTAACGTATGTTTAGAAAAAACTGTAAAATGTCATGACATATATAATAAATTACTGCTTTTTAAGTGCAATCAAACATCTGAGGAGTCATCCGGTTTCTTTATAAAATAAATGAACATGAACATAAAAAATTGGTTGGACGATTATCTTCATCTATTTTAGTTGTAAAAATTAAATGTTTTATGAAGTGTATTGTTCGAAGTGTCGACTAAACTAATTTCAAAATATCAGAAATAGTATTAAGAATATGTTTACTTTTTTAAAACATTCACAGCGTTAATCACAATAGTAATTTAGCATTTTATGTAAATGCAATAAACCAAAACGAAAATAAAATAATTTCAAAACTTAGTAAGATCCTTCTTAAATGATACAACATAGTATAAAGGTTTATATCATATATTTTTGCATACTACATATGGAATTTATAGACTAAAAATAGAATAATTACATAGGTACAGGGTTTATATATAGACTTATATAATACAAGTTATACATGTAAACTTAACTAGTTTCTAAATTATCATCATTAGAAATCCTTTAATTTCCCCAAGCTAAGGTATTTATACATATCACATATACAATTTATAGATTAAATAAAATAATTACATAGGTAGAGGGCTTATATACAGACTTATACAATACAAGTTATACATGAACACTTAACTAGTTTCTAAATTATCATCGTTAGAAATCCTATAATTTCCCCAAGCTAAGGTATAATTTTATCAACACATTGAAAATCAATTGACGATGTGTGAAAAAAGTGAATGTAATAAAAGTGTAAAAAATAGTATCTTTACACTGTATTTTAGATTCGTAGATATTGAAACTTGTGAAGATATTATCATAATTATGTATAACTTGGCTCGTCAAGCGGGTACCTAGCAGGAAGAAAAGGCAATCTTATTAGCAGTTTGTACCATTAAAACTCTTGCTGTAGAAAACAATAAAATTAAAAATAGCATATAGCAACAGAAGTTAAACAGAATCTGACATGAACATAAGGCAATATTACTTTAAAAAATTTATTTCTAACATAAGTTTTAGATTGAACTTTATGAAATTTTTTTTGTTGAAAGGACAATTATCTAAGATGATTGCAATAACACCAAAACGTAATGACCAACAACATATTGTTGTAGCGCCAACATCACGATTTATTATAATTAGCAGAAACGAGAAAGATTTGCTGATAAGCTTATGCAATACGTCGGATCATCGGCGTACCAATAATCTTGTCTAGTAATGTTTCTTTATGTGATTTAGATGGAATAAAAGTGTTATATAAAAAATAATTCAACTCACAATCATCACAATATTTTATCAGTCAATATGACTCCATTTTGTGATAGATTCATACATGAAGAAGATGTTATATAAAAGCTCCACGCCACTGTCTTAATTTTATTGTATGGTTTAGTTGATAATGAGAAATTCAAAACGAACATGTGCGGCAGTGGAACACCTGGGAAGTCATCCGGTTTCTTTATAAATTAAATAAACATCAACATATAAAATTGTTTGGATGACTAATCTAAATGCTTCATTTCTTGATATTTGCTACTTGATTTATAAAACAACATTAGGGTTGTATAAAATTTCACATTTAAATTATTATTTACATGTGTTTTTTCCATTTATACATAAATCACTGCTTTGGACACCCATTGCATTATTTTACATTTATTTCTTTATCAGCTTTTAATTCTCGGCTCTGAATTAATTAATTTTATTTATATAAAATGTAAGAATACATGATTTATTGCAATTCATAATAATAATAATGTGTTACAATATACATTATTTTTTGTTTATTTTGAACATTTTGAAATTCTGAACCAAATAGCCGTTTGTAGTAATAGGTAATAGTTAAAACTTATTTGATTTTTTGAAAATTACTCATCAGATCTTGGAATGCCGGAAATTTCAATGAACTTGGGTTTATTCACACTTGTGAAATGCACTGCTACATATTTGAAGAATATTACAGACTTGTAATATTGTATTGAAACACATTATTCATAATGTAACCGCTATTTGTGATCATACTTTTCGACCTTTTTTTAGCCAAAGATCATTTTTTACAAAAATCTATAAAAATTCCTGTACAATTCTGTATAAAAATTTCTTCAAATCACTGGCTCGAACGAAATTTTCAAGCAGCCGTTCAATAATCGTGGTTGTCCTTGCATCAAAACAATTCAGACAATGGAATCAGAAATGTCGCCAGACTGAAAATGTGCAAGATACAAACATCAACGACCTCTAGCAAATCCTGACAATATCCAGAGAGTGTTGAATGAGATTAATCAAAGCTCTAAGAAGTCCATCTTAATACATTCTGCAGTTCTCCAAATATCAGTCAGGACTGTAAGAAGAATATTGAACAAGGAGAAATACAGTCCATATAAAATAAATAGTGTGCAACAATTTCTGCGATAAGGTAAGGAATGAATTTCGGAATGTTAAAAATAAACTGTTTATGTTGACTGTTTAAACTGTTGTTATTGGGCACCGAATAATCCACAAGAGATTTATCAAGTTCTTTTTTCATTCAGCAAATATGACAGTTTGGTGTACGGTCTCAGCTTCCAGAGTGATTGGGTCATACTTTTTCGAAAATTATGATGGAACTGTAACTTGACCGTTATAGCTGACATATATCACCAAATGCTTTTTTAAAGCTTTTAGCATCATAGTCTGATCTATCTTTACCTGTCTAACGATTTATCTTGGGTGTACGAGATTGTTCTACCTCAGTTACTGTTAGGGTGACTAATATTTTTGGTTGGGGAAACAATTTACTTGATAAGTGGTTTATTAAAACAAAAAAGATTGTTTGTGATTAAAATATGTTGATAAAATAATCAAAACAAGCAACCTGGTACAGATCAGCGATTCGTCTTGTTATTAATATCCAATACCTGCTCGAGATAACATTGAAATACATTAAAAAGATCTTAAGTTAGTTTCAAAATTGGCAAAAAGATCGAAAATGTATTTATGATCGAAAATGGCGGTTGCATTCTGTATATTTAGTCTAAACAAATCTGCCATCTTTCTTCTTTATAATGATATAGGTGTTATCTTGTTTTGCCGGTAATACACAATAAGAGTTATTGCACTGTACAAGGAAATGTTGCAATGAAACCTATTACAGTTGGTATTCAATACTTCGTATTTTGCACAGATACTAGCAGTAGAAAAGAGAGGACTGGGCTATATATTATTTTGTTGAATATAAAATACTTTAAAATAAACTAATCTGCTGACTTAAGATATATAATAGATCTTGCATTATGACTGGATGAGATCTCTTCCAGTGAAGACAACTGCTTAGCCATGTTAAAGGTCAGCCGGACATCTGCAATCAAGTTTTCTTATTATATTGTTATGTAGAAGAAGTTCGAGCAAAGATTTGTATAGGTTTTTAGCTTTTCGTGACGACTTCTTTACTGCGAATCGTTGTGGATCATTTCATTTGTATGATCTTATACCAATGGGTGTCAACAATTGATCTTAAAATCTCTGATTGTCATCGTTGTATGATTGTCACATTAGACTTGCTGATGCATCCCAACAATTCGATGCCGTATGTTCATACAGGCTTAATTATGAGTGTATAGACTGTATAGAGCAGGAATTGATGTGACTTTTTCCTATCCAGCAATACATTTTTCTCTTTCTTTCTTTCGTATCTATTTGTTCAGTTTACTATCTAAATGTAATCTCAGGTATTTAAAGGTGAGGAACTTCTATATTACTTAATGTATACCCACACAACAAAAGAAATAATTAGTTGATCTAAATAGAAGACGTTTAAAGCAAGCTTAACATATAATAAGTTCATATATAACCAAGTAAATCTTAACATTCTTCTAAATAATCTGTAGATTAAACTTTAAGGCAACGATATAACCGAATTAAATCAAATGTATTTATTAAACAATTAAATTTAAGTATTTCTTATATTTAATTCGGTTATATCGTTGCCTTAAAGTTTAATCTACAGATTATTTAGAAGAATGTTAAGATTTACTTGGTTATATATGAACTTATTATATGTTAAGCTTGCTTTAAACGTCTTCTATTTAGATCAACTAATTATTTCTTTTGTTGTGTGGGTATACATTAAGTAATATAGAAGTTCCTCACCTTTAAATACCTGAGATTACATTTAGATAGTAAACTGAACAAATAGATACGAAAGAAAGAAAGAGAAAAATGTATTGCTGGATAGGAAAAAGTCACATCAATTCCTGCTCTATACAGTCTATACACTCATAATTAAGCCTGTATGAACATACGGCATCGAATTGTTGGGATGCATCAGCAAGTCTAATGTGACAATCATACAACGATGACAATCAGAGATTTTAAGATCAATTGTTGACACCCATTGGTATAAGATCATACAAATGAAATGATCCACAACGATTCGCAGTAAAGAAGTCGTCACGAAAAGCTAAAAACCTATACAAATCTTTGCTCGAACTTCTTCTACATAACAATATAATAAGAAAACTTGATTGCAGATGTCCGGCTGACCTTTAACATGGCTAAGCAGTTGTCTTCACTGGAAGAGATCTCATCCAGTCATAATGCAAGATCTATTATATATCTTAAGTCAGCAGATTAGTTTATTTTAAAGTATTTTATATTCAACAAAATAATATATAGCCCAGTCCTCTCTTTTCTACTGCTAGTATCTGTGCAAAATACGAAGTATTGAATACCAACTGTAATAGGTTTCATTGCAACATTTCCTTGTACAGTGCAATAACTCTTATTGTGTATTACCGGCAAAACAAGATAACACCTATATCATTATAAAGAAGAAAGATGGCAGATTTGTTTAGACTAAATATACAGAATGCAACCGCCATTTTCGATCATAAATACATTTTCGATCTTTTTGCCAATTTTGAAACTAACTTAAGATCTTTTTAATGTATTTCAATGTTATCTCGAGCAGGTATTGGATATTAATAACAAGACGAATCGCTGATCTGTACCAGGTTGCTTGTTTTGATTATTTTATCAACATATTTTAATCACAAACAATCTTTTTTGTTTTAATAAACCACTTATCAAGTAAATTGTTTCCCCAACCAAAAATATTAGTCACCCTAACAGTAACTGAGGTAGAACAATCTCGTACACCCAAGATAAATCGTTAGACAGGTAAAGATAGATCAGACTATGATGCTAAAAGCTTTAAAAAAGCATTTGGTGATATATGTCAGCTATAACGGTCAAGTTACAGTTCCATCATAATTTTCGAAAAAGTATGACCCAATCACTCTGGAAGCTGAGACCGTACACCAAACTGTCATATTTGCTGAATGAAAAAAGAACTTGATAAATCTCTTGTGGATTATTCGGTGCCCAATAACAACAGTTTAAACAGTCAACATAAACAGTTTATTTTTAACATTCCGAAATTCATTCCTTACCTTATCGCAGAAATTGTTGCACACTATTTATTTTATATGGACTGTATTTCTCCTTGTTCAATATTCTTCTTACAGTCCTGACTGATATTTGGAGAACTGCAGAATGTATTAAGATGGACTTCTTAGAGCTTTGATTAATCTCATTCAACACTCTCTGGATATTGTCAGGATTTGCTAGAGGTCGTTGATGTTTGTATCTTGCACATTTTCAGTCTGGCGACATTTCTGATTCCATTGTCTGAATTGTTTTGATGCAAGGACAACCACGATTATTGAACGGCTGCTTGAAAATTTCGTTCGAGCCAGTGATTTGAAGAAATTTTTATACAGAATTGTACAGGAATTTTTATAGATTTTTGTAAAAAATGATCTTTGGCTAAAAAAAGGTCGAAAAGTATGATCACAAATAGCGGTTACATTATGAATAATGTGTTTCAATACAATATTACAAGTCTGTAATATTCTTCAAATATGTAGCAGTGCATTTCACAAGTGTGAATAAACCCAAGTTCATTGAAATTTCCGGCATTCCAAGATCTGATGAGTAATTTTCAAAAAATCAAATAAGTTTTAACTATTACCTATTACTACAAACGGCTATTTGGTTCAGAATTTCAAAATGTTCAAAATAAACAAAAAATAATGTATATTGTAACACATTATTATTATTATGAATTGCAATAAATCATGTATTCTTACATTTTATATAAATAAAATTAATTAATTCAGAGCCGAGAATTAAAAGCTGATAAAGAAATAAATGTAAAATAATGCAATGGGTGTCCAAAGCAGTGATTTATGTATAAATGGAAAAAACACATGTAAATAATAATTTAAATGTGAAATTTTATACAACCCTAATGTTGTTTTATAAATCAAGTAGCAAATATCAAGAAATGAAGCATTTAGATTAGTCATCCAAACAATTTTATATGTTGATGTTTATTTAATTTATAAAGAAACCGGATGACTTCCCAGGTGTTCCACTGCCGCACATGTTCGTTTTGAATTTCTCATTATCAACTAAACCATACAATAAAATTAAGACAGTGGCGTGGAGCTTTTATATAACATCTTCTTCATGTATGAATCTATCACAAAATGGAGTCATATTGACTGATAAAATATTGTGATGATTGTGAGTTGAATTATTTTTTATATAACACTTTTATTCCATCTAAATCACATAAAGAAACATTACTAGACAAGATTATTGGTACGCCGATGATCCGACGTATTGCATAAGCTTATCAGCAAATCTTTCTCGTTTCTGCTAATTATAATAAATCGTGATGTTGGCGCTACAACAATATGTTGTTGGTCATTACGTTTTGGTGTTATTGCAATCATCTTAGATAATTGTCCTTTCAACAAAAAAAATTTCATAAAGTTCAATCTAAAACTTATGTTAGAAATAAATTTTTTAAAATAATATTGCCTTATGTTCATGTCAGATTCTGTTTAACTTCTGTTGCTATATGCTATTTTTAATTTTATTGTTTTCTACAGCAAGAGTTTTAATGGTACAAACTGCTAATAAGATTGCCTTTTCTTCCTGCTAGGTACCCGCTTGACGAGCCAAGTTATACATAATTATGATAATATCTTCACAAGTTTCAATATCTACGAATCTAAAATACAGTGTAAAGATACTATTTTTTACACTTTTATTACATTCACTTTTTTCACACATCGTCAATTGATTTTCAATGTGTTGATAAAATTATACCTTAGCTTGGGGAAATTATAGGATTTCTAACGATGATAATTTAGAAACTAGTTAAGTGTTCATGTATAACTTGTATTGTATAAGTCTGTATATAAGCCCTCTACCTATGTAATTATTTTATTTAATCTATAAATTGTATATGTGATATGTATAAATACCTTAGCTTGGGGAAATTAAAGGATTTCTAATGATGATAATTTAGAAACTAGTTAAGTTTACATGTATAACTTGTATTATATAAGTCTATATATAAACCCTGTACCTATGTAATTATTCTATTTTTAGTCTATAAATTCCATATGTAGTATGCAAAAATATATGATATAAACCTTTATACTATGTTGTATCATTTAAGAAGGATCTTACTAAGTTTTGAAATTATTTTATTTTCGTTTTGGTTTATTGCATTTACATAAAATGCTAAATTACTATTGTGATTAACGCTGTGAATGTTTTAAAAAAGTAAACATATTCTTAATACTATTTCTGATATTTTGAAATTAGTTTAGTCGACACTTCGAACAATACACTTCATAAAACATTTAATTTTTACAACTAAAATAGATGAAGATAATCGTCCAACCAATTTTTTATGTTCATGTTCATTTATTTTATAAAGAAACCGGATGACTCCTCAGATGTTTGATTGCACTTAAAAAGCAGTAATTTATTATATATGTCATGACATTTTACAGTTTTTTCTAAACATACGTTACAAAGAGGGGAAACGCAATACATGCAAAACATTCCCTCTTCGCCCAGTTTTAAAACAAGCGGTAAACTGCACATATGTAATGCGGTTTGTTAAAAGCTAGCATCTTTTAATCTATAAAAATAGCATTAAAAACAAACCGCTTTCAGTTTTAATAGTGTAAAATGGAAAAGGCTTTTCATAAAATTAGAGAAGTGAAGGAATGTAATTAGCACGTATGATATATTGTTTGCTTTCTTAAAAATTTAGTTGTAACGTGCAAAATACTAAAAACAAATGCAGGTAAGTTGATATTGTTATTTTATACCGAATGTAATGTTTTTTTAACTCTCAAAACTATGCAGCAATTAAGTGATGATGAGATCATTCTAGAAAAGGAATGTATGCACATATGTTTTGAATAATTACATCATCCAGCAGAAAGATGCATTCTCCTTTAAAATAATATTATTATCGTATTTTACTGGCTTCTGTTTTTGTTCATAAAGGAAAAAACAAATGCAGGTAATTTGAGAAAAGTTAATTTTAATTAGCGATATAAAATGTAATGTTTTTATTTTTAGCCTAACATCAAACTATGCAACAATTAATGGATGACATCATTCATGTTATTTTTCATGCTAGTGCAATAATTCACTGATGACATCATTCAACAGAATATAAAATATTTTGTTAGAAGAAAAAGATGCATTCTCCTTTAAAATAATATCATTATTGTATTTTACTGGCTTCTGTTTTGTTCATAAAGGAAAAAACAGATGCAGGTAATTTGAGATTGATATTTTATACCAAATGTAATGTTTTTATTTTTAGCCCTCAAATCTATGCAATAATTAAGCGATGAGATCATTCATTAAAAGGAATGTTTAGATGCACATATAATTACATCATCCAGCAGAAAGATGCATTCTCCTTTAAAATAATATCATTATTGGCTTCTGTTTTATTAAAGGAAAAAACAAATGCAGGTAAGTTGAGAAAAGTTAATTTTAATTAGCGATATAAAATGTAATGTTTTTATTTTTAGTCCAACATCAAACTATGCAACAATTAAGTGATGAGATCATCCAGCAGTACTATTCACGAGAGAGAGGAAAACGATGCATTCTCCTTTAATTATTATTATTATTGTATTTTATAGGTCACTATTCATTATTTGTATTAAAGAAAAATCTACAGTACGCTTATGTTGTTAATATTGTATTTACATCTAGTTAAACGATGATTGTATATTATTTTTTTCAGCCCCCTTTAATAAAATGTTTACCCACCACCTTATTATTAATCGGCAGCAACGAGACAACCGCTAAATTTTTCAAATTAACCCCTTTCATCGGCCCACTGGCCCACCGGGGCACTGGGGCACCCGCCCACGCAACGCCGCGACAAATTTTTCGGACCGCCAAATAAATTAACCCCTTTCAACGGCCACCGGGGCACTGGACCACCCGGCCACGTAACGCCCCGACAAATTTTTCGGATTAACCCGGCCCGCCCGGTCGCGTTCACGCGCACGCCGACATCTTTCACACAAGGGGGCCCTGCACCGCTGTCGATCCCAGGGGGACCCCCAGAGTGGGGCCCCGAGGAGGGCGAAGCACCCATAACGATCTCCCCGGGAACGCCAGAGTGGGGGGCCCAGAGCGAAGCACCCTAACGATCTCCCTAGGATGCCCCAGAATGGGGGCCCAGGGCGAAGGCCCCTTTGCGCGCGGTCTAAACACACACTTTCAAGTCCTGGGGAATTATCTAGTGACTTTTCATTTTTACCAAATATGAGATTTGGCAACCCCGTTTGTTTACATTCAGCTCCAAAGCGACACGTCCTGCAACCTCCTTTAGCGCCAGAACTTCGGACCAATCACGAACAGGCCTGAGATTTGATTTTTCCCGCCAAAACCACGCCCACAGCGACATCTAGCGACACATGCTGCAACCTATTTTACCGCCAATTCGATCCGACCAATCACGGACAAGCATCACATTTACATTTTCCCGCCAAAACACTCAACCCCACACCCATGCTGACATCTAGCGGGAAGGACGCCAAGTTTTACACACATAACCTCACATAATTGTAAGTTTGACACACATAACCTCACAAAATTGTCCTGTCTTAAAAACGAAACTCCCATAAGAATAACATGGGGAGATCTAGTCTTGAACCGCTATTTACTTACTACTAACAGACTTATATTCAGATAATGCAACTAATTTCTTCGCTGCTAATAAGCAACTTTTTCAGCTAGATTCTACACGTCCTATAAAATGGCATTTTATTCCGCCTAGCGGTCCAAATTTTGGGGGATTGTGGGAAACCGGGATAAAATCCGTGAAGTTGCATTTGGTTCGCATCATTGGTTCACAAATTTTAACGTACGAAGAGCTATATACTATATTATGTCAAGTAGAAGCAATCTTGAATTCGCGCCCTCTCATCCCATTGAGTTCAGATCCTAATGATTTGTCGGTGTTAACACCTGGTCATTTCTTGACCATGGAACCCTTGAGTGCCGTTCCTGACGCTAATTTAAGAGATTTAAAAATTAATACATTAAACCGTTGGCAATTGCTACAGAGAATTCATCAAGATTTCTGGAAGCGTTGGCATAGGGAATATCTCCATACTCTCCAGCAAAGGAGTAAGTGGCTGGAACCCACTTCTACTCCGGAGATCGGAACCCTCGTATTGATTAAGAATGATGTGTTGCCTCCACTCCGATGGCAACTTGGTAGAATAGTTTCCTTATATCCTGGGAATGATGGTGTTTCCAGAGTCGCGTCTGTCAAAACAAAGGATAGTATTATTAAGCGGCCAATTTCTAAATTATGTACTTTGCCTATTTATTCTCTAGAAAATGCATAGCATTTTTGGCCGGCAGAATGGTCGGTTTTCGTTAAAAACCTTAAAGTTTTACTTTATTTATTTTTTATCTTTATTTAACTTACTTGATGGTGTTGTGTTTTATTATTTGAAACCTTGTTATTAAGACTTATATTAATGAATAATGTTTATTTTCGTTGATCATACTTCTTGCCATTTGTGAGCAGATTTATGTATTGGTATTCATTTATGAACTTTACTCACTTTTTCACCTGTTATAATGAGGTATTTGTAGTCTAATATATAGAGGGTGACTTCTAAACATTCAATCGGTACTATGTTTGAATTGGTTTGAATTTACAAGTGCGCTTTGAAAACAAAAATATAGCATTGACGCGTTTCAAAAAAAAGGTGTTAGAAAATAATGTCTGGCAAGTATTAATTTTACTTTTTGCTACGCATTTTTTCCTTTTTAATATATTATGGACATACTTGTGGTGTCCTACCGTTGCTGAATGGTGACTTGACGCATCACAGAAGAATTTTCCTATTATTACATACAGGGGCCCCTTGAGAAATAGTGACACAGGATTGGTGTATACAGTGTGTTTTTTGTAAACGATAATATAGGAAATCCAATGGAATTTTATCATTTTCCTCGTAAGTTTGTACCCTTGCAAATGTAATTAGAAATCTTGGTATCAATCGAAAGAAGAATTCATTTTACGTCAAAAAAATATTAAACTTTATGAAGAAAACCAAAATCGATTTAGAAAAAGACTTAAAAAGCTTATTGATTTACTGCTTTTAGTAATAAGTTATTAAAAAAATCTGGAAGCTGAACGCCGATTGGTGTAGCGGTTAACGCTTCAGATTCCTAATCAAAAATCGCGAGTTCAAACCCCGTCATCGTATAATTTTTTTAAATTGTATTGCTTACTAATTATTATTTTTAGAACTTTATTACAACGATTATTAATTTTTTTTATTGTTAGATATTTTTGCTACGGGGGTTTACCGTTACTTTTTGTACAATTTTAACTACCTATCAGAAAGGCAAATGAAAAAAGGGCATAAAACTAATTATCCTTGTAATAAAGTTTTAAAAATAATAATTAGTAAACAATACAATTAAAAAAAAAGTATACGATGACGGGGTTTGAACTCGCGATTTTTGATTAGGAATCTGAAGCGTTAACCGCTACACCAATCGGCGTTCAGCTTCCAGATTTTTTTAATAACTTATTACCAAAAGCAGTAAATCAATAAGCTTTTTAAGTCTTTTTCTAAATCGATTTTGGTTTTCTTCATAAAGTTTAATATTTTTTTGACGTAAAATGAATTCTTCTTTCGATTGATACCAAGATTTCTACCTACATTTGCAAGGGTACAAACTTACGAGGAAAATGATAAAATTCCATTGGATTTCCTATATTATCGTTTACAAAAAACACACTGCATACTTGAACGATTAAGAGGTAAGTTACTCTCTATATAACTATTATAAATTCATTTAGATTGCCTCATTCGAATTTAATTTGTATCAAAACTTAAATTTTAATGTCACCATAAATAATGACACCTTGAATTAAAAACAGTCCACTAGCCAAACCTTGTAAAAAATTGAATATCATAAGGGACCATACTGTTTTATCATTATTAAGCAATGGGTAAATAACGAAGATATAAAAATATTATTCTATTTAAATTATTTATTCTAAAAAAATGCTTAATGCGTTTAAACTTATATTAGGCATCTATTAATTAATTTAAGAGAAACGAAATACATTTTTAAGTGTTTTTATTAGCCCAAGAACATAGACAACTGCTGCGGGAGGAGGTCCGTAACGTAAGAGGGGCTTATCGACGAGTAGAAACGTCGATACAATTTAAATTGTGTTTGGTGTTAAATTTTATTCTTTTACGGAATTATTGTAACATCTAAAAATATAAAAGATCGCGGTCTACAATTTTATAAGAACGACTTTTTTCGATTAAAGGCTTCGTTTCTGAAATATGAGTTGATAAACGCGAAAGTACCTTAAAATAAATTAATTTTTGAAGCTTCGCAAATGAAGTTAGAAGCATTTAAAGTTTATAGTTCCCGTAAGACTCAATGCTTTGCAAAGATTTGTATATTTTTTTTAGAAAAACGACTACAAACTTTACATCGAAAACTACATGATTGATCTAATAACGGTGCATCAGGTACGATAGATAACTCCAGAATTATGAAATGTGCCCTTTTTCACAGTCCAATTTTCGGCCAACTTTTTTTTGGTAAAACAATTAATAATAAGCTATCGAATACAACTAGTCCCAGCTTTTACTCTCAAAACCCCCACAGGGTTACACGTTTTACCCCACTGAGCACTCTACTATTAATAAAAATAGCAAATAAACCATATTTTAGTCATTATGGACGCCATATTAGTTTCACCCTTTAGAATTTTCAAACTTTGGCAGCAAATCTAAAATAAGTTACTTTAAAAACCCTTAGATGCCAGGTCTGATACAAATAAACAATACTTTAGTCATTATGGACGCCATATTTGTTTCACCCTTTAGAATTTTCAAACTATGACAGTAAATCTAAAATGTTGTTTATTCCAAATTCCAATATATACTTCAATAACTTAATCTATCAACAGAAATTGCCTAATTTATTTTTGTATATACAGGATGTCCCCCCAAAAAAAAGACGAGTCAATAGCACTCTTATTTATTGTAGGATTTTAATTAGGTATACACCAAATTAAATGGTTATGAATAGACTACAAGCTGAACTAAAAAAATCCCGTATACCCCTAACGGCCTTGAAGCTGAACTGTCAAGATGAGTTTTTTCAAATTAGACTGTATATATTTTTTTACTAATTCTGATAGAGGATTTTAAAAAAATAAAGATAAAAAATCTTATGAAAAGAAATACCTAGCTACGACCGCCATGCGAGACGAAAATTAAAAGCGCTGTCTGCGTTGGTATGACAACGAATAGAGCCATAGCCTCTTAAAATCTTATGAAAACGAATACCTTAAATTTTTAATAATCATTTGAAATAAGATACCTTAGCAAAACAATTCTGTCAAGCTCGTGTCAAAATTTTTTACAAAATGAATGAAGAACGTTTCGACATGCTTCGCGTTTATTTTGAATGCGGTGAAAATACCTATCGAGCTGTAAAGCTGTATTAGCAAAGGTATCCAAATAGGGACCAGCCCAGCAGATCAAAATTTCAGCGTTTGGTGGACAATTTGCGTACGTACGGTTCTTTTAAAAAACCCAAACGTATTCATCAGCGTCAAACGTTTGATGAAAATGTGGAATTAAATGTACTTTTGAGTGTTCAAAACTCTCACTGGACCTCAACAAGAGAAATAGGGACTAACGTTGAAGCTTCCATAAATACGGTGCAGCGCATTTTTAAAAAGCATAAGATAAAACTCTATGTTCCAATGAAGACTTATGTATTAGAAGCCAATGATCCTGAGCGTCGCATCACTTTTTGCCAAATTTATTTGGAGAAGACTCGGCAAGATCCTTTTTTTTATCAACGAATCTTGTGGACAGATGAGTCAACTTTTTCTAATAATGGATTATTTAACAGAAATAATCACAGATATTGGGCTGAGGAAAATCCACACCTTACAGTAGCAAGAAATTTCCAACGCCGATTTTCGATAAATGTTTGGTGCGGGATTATACATAACAGAGTAATTGGTCCAATTTTCATTGATGGGAAATTGGACCAATTCAAATACAACAGAATTCTTCGGGAGATAGTAGAACCGTTTCTCGAAGAACTGCCGCTCAACGAATTTAGGCGAGTAATTTTTCAACAAGACGGTGCTACGCCGCACAATGCTCGCAGAAACTGGCAGTATTTAACAACCACGTTTGGAGATTCCTGGATTGGGACTAATGGACCTATACGTTGGCCAGCCAGATCACCAGACATTACTCCAATGGACACGTTTTTTTGGGGATACATACAAGATCAGGTGTATAATACTCCCCCACAGAATGAGGCACAATTACGACAAAGAATTGTTGATGCTTGTCGTACAGTTCCTGCGGACATGCTTAGTAGAGTAACATATGGCGTTGCACAAAGATGCTGCCAATGTTTGGCTCAAAATGGGGCCCAATTTGAAAATAGAAGATAGATTGTTTTATTTGTATACTTATTGATTGTGTTTCAGTAAAATAAATTTATCCAAGCTTATTCATTATTTCATTGGTAGTCACAGGTCATTCACAGCCTTGGTAGTGTAATGTCTGGCGTGCCGGACTTTCACCCAAGCGGCCCGGGTTCGACTCCCGGCGCTGGCAGATCTGGTTAAGGTTTTCTGCAGTTTCCCTTAGCTGTAACACAAATGTGGGATTTGCGCTGTTCCATCTATAAGTCGGTTGCAGCCGCACATTGGCCCTACATAATAATAATAATCGCCCCCTCCCTCCCGCACAAGCTTATAGCTTCTGGGGCCTTGGTTAAGGTTATGGGTTGTAGTAATTATTATTATTATATTATATATTATTATGCGTAAAATTTTTGACTTTGACAGATATTATTTGTCAATTTCATTTATTTTCAGAACTGACTTAATTTCTCTATTGCAATAATGGCTATGGCTCTATTCGTTGTCATACCAACGCAGACGGCGCTTTTAATTTTCGTCTCGCATGGCGGTCGTAGCTAGGTATTTCTTTTCATAAGATTTTTTATCTTTATTTTTTTTTAAATCCTCTATCAGAATTAGTAAAAAAATATATACAGTCTAATTTGAAAAAACTCATCTTGACAGTTCAGCTTCAAGGCCGTTAGGGGTATACGGGATTTTTTTAGTTCAGCTTGTAGTCTATTCATAACCATTTAATTTGGTGTATACATAATTAAAATCCTACAATAAATAAGAGTGCTATTGACTCGTCTTTTTTTTGGGGGACACCCTGTATATTGTGTTGTGGAATGTCAGATTGAGTGGACTGTTATGCTTATTTATTTACATAAAACACAAGGGGTGCAAAATTGACGTTTTTGTTTTACACGGCAACTTAAAAAAATAATGTAAACTCAAAATCTGATAGATAAGAATTGTGAAGATTTATAAAAATCGACATTCTACGTATTTATTTTAAAGTTTGTTCAAATTAACGTAATATAATAAATGCCATAAAATTATATTTTAATTGTATATTTTGATTTATTATTATCTAACTGCATCAGTGATTGATTAAATACTGAATGATAATTTAATAATGCGTCATGTTTGTTTAATTTAAATAAATAAAGCTTTTAATTACGTGTAAATATCCCACACATATTTTGAGAACGAAAGAATATCCTTAATTTCTTATCCACCTTATTAAATCTTTCAATTTTATTAAAATTATCGCCCATTTGTAGTAGCAAGCAAATCCGTTTTAATAACGAAATTTAAATGACGCATAAATGAAATGTATTAAAAGTGTTTCTTAAATAGCTTTAACAAAATATAATATGTAAGAATCATCTATCAACAGAAATTGCCTAATTTATTTTTGTACATATCTTATGTTGTCCAATGACAGATTGAGTGGACTGTATTGCTTATTTATTTATATAAAACACAAGGGGTGCAAAATTGACGTTTTTGTTTTACACGGCAACTTAAAAAAATGTTGTAAAGTCAACAGTCTGATAGATAAGAATTGTGAAGATTTTAAAAATCTATATTCTACATATTTATTTTAAAGTTTGTTCAAATTAACGTAATATAATAAATGCCATAAAATTATATTTTAATTGTATATTTTGATTTATTATTATCTAACAGCATCAGTGATTGATTAAATACTGAATGATAATATAATAATGCGTAATGTTTGTTTAATTTAAATAAATAAAACTTTCAATTACGTGTAAATATCCCACACATATTTTGAGAACGAAAGAATATCCTTAAATTCTATCCATCTTATTAAATCTTACAATTTTATTAAAATTATCGCCCATTTGTAGTAGCAAGCAAATCCGTTTTAACAACGAAATTTAAATAACGCATAAATGAAATGTATTAAAAGTGTTTATTAGCTTTAACAAAATATAATATGAAAGAATTTTTGTCACCTTAAATGACGCAATCTTTACTCAGAAATACAATGCATAAAGTGAAGTCTCGTTGAAATGACGTCACTGTCTAGCCATAAAGCCGTCAGTGTTACCAACAAAATTACTGTTAAGTGTGGGGACGCAGGGTAAACCGTTGCCGATTTGTATACAAGTGTATACAAATCGCGCGCTATTAGCGCTGCGTATTGTAAACGCTCGAACTACGATTTTATACACGAATCAGAAATGGGTGTCAAACTGCGCACAGCTAATTTTTACATTTTCGTCATCTAGACTCTTTAAGCTTCATATGGTGCAATTTTGAGGCACTAGTCACCCAGCGTCCGTATATCCGGACGCCGAGTGACTTCGGACGCTGCTTGAACCTAAGATTTTACATGGGGGGACGCATAGTGGTGCCCTATAGATATATATATATATATATATATATATATATATATATATATATATATATATATATATATATATATATATATATATATTGCGGTGATCCTCAAATAAATAAAAATAATAAAAATAATAATCCCACACATATATTCTTTACCTCCCTTTAACTAGCTCAGGTTTATTCGGTGGAACATAAATTATTTTACTTTCGAGACTCTTATATTCTTTTATGCCTGGAAATAAGAATTGGCAGTGACATAAAATATAAACGTAAATTATAAGCACTTATGCTTCTGCAAACTGGACACCTGTAACTGTTATCTGAACTGGAAAGAGAATATTGCTGTATGATTGTATTAGCATCAATTAAACACATACGTTAATTGAAAAACATAAAGCTTTATTCAAAACAAATATTTAAAAATCAGGAAAGAATAGTCAATATGAAAGAAAACATGTATTTACAAATGAAATTAGGAATAAATCCTGTGGTTTGTTTAAACGTAGAAGAAAGTCGTATTTGTCTGACAATAAGGACCAAATACTGTTATCCGTTTAAACAAACTAACAAAATAACTATTTATAAATAACCAAAAATTATTCAAAAACTAATAAATCTTTCTTAAAACAAATATGACTTGTTTATTTATTGAAAAACCAAAAACCAATTGTTATAAAGAATTCAAAGAAATTTAATCAAGTAAAACTTTAATTCCCTATGATGAACTTTACAACTGGTATTTATTTTTCCTATTTATTTACAAAACAATTATTTTCGAAACCAACCTTGTAATTTCCGTACAGTTTCCCCTTCTTTTAAATCATATATCCAATCTGGCAAGACTGCAATAAATGTAACTGACAGCTGACAGTTGTTTATAAAAATATAATCGATGCGTTGATCGATGAACACAAATAAATTAACTTTTATTTAATTATTATGAACGAAGAAATTATTTTCACTTTTAATTATAATTATAGCACAATGCTAATTAAATCTTCCATAAACTTCTCGTAGATAAACAGGTAAACACCTTTATTTAATTTATTTCAACTTTTGTTTATAAAAATAATTTTTGACAGTTGTCAAAACATCTGTTAGGTACATATAACCTTAAATGTTACAGTTTTCAAAACTGGAGGCGACGTGGATTCTTTCAATACAAAATATCGACTGATTTTGTTGGAAAATGCAGGGGTTTATATATGAAATGCCATAACAAAAAAACTCTATGACAGATCCAACAAAACAAATGAACATCGCCGGGACGCTCGTGACGTCATTATTTAAACATATGATTTTTTCTTCTCAAATCCCAGATCTGATATAATCAACTTGTAGCTTTTAAAACACTGATTAAAAAACTATATAACATATATGGTCCCCAAATGAGTAATAAAGGAGATATGATCGAAAAACACTTAACGATGACGATTTTCGTTACAGCATAATTTACATACATAATTTAACAAATTACGAGTTCATCTTTACAGATTATCTAAATGGGTATCCAAAGTGAGTGGTACAATTATTACATAAATAAAAATCTTTTTTACAATTTCATAAAAACATGTTTTTATTACAGTACAAACAACAATATACACGAAAGATGCTTTCACAACTTACAGCTTGAAAATAACTTCTACGTTAATGAATTTGTGCCTAAAATGCCCAGTGTACATTGCTTAAGGCACACATATAAAAACAATGACAATAAAAACCAGGATAAAGGCTATAAGAGTGCATTTTCCCGAACTACGAGTATCTCAATACCTCCATAACTTTTAATGACCAGGATCTTATTATGTGAATTCAAATTTTAATTGTGTTATATCAATCATGACAAGATTAATCTACTTAAACTATTTACAGGAAAATAACCGTGCAAACTTGAGCTGACCTCCAAGAATGTCAAAGAATATGCTTAACGCTGAATGATCGTAACTTGAAATTTTAAATATGAAGATATCTTTCCCTGACAGGTGGGAAATGTGACCTAAAATGTAACTTAGGTTGCCTATACATGATTGTGATCAAACAGTCTAGCTAAATTATATCCTTTTTATTTATAAAATGATTTATTTATAAGTGCATGTGATAATTAGTAAAGTAAGGTTATAATTGCATGAAATCTTTAAACATAAGTTTCTAGTTTAAACCTTGATGAATCTAACTAAGCTCCTAACTATATTCTTTAGTAATTATGTGACCATGGCATAACCTGCCTCTCTATTAATTTACGAGCCGATACTAAATATTCATTTTAACGTTACCGAACTATTTTTTAATGAAATTTTCAAAACGGTGAAACGACATCACCTCAATATATATATATATATATATATATATATATATATATATATATATATATATATATATATTATATATATATATATATATATATATATATATATATATATATATATATATATATATATCTATAGAGGCCTACCATGCGTCAGGACCAAAAGCGTAGCGCCCAGCGTCCGGCGTATATAAGTGTATATAAATGATGGTATCAGTCAGCGTCTTTTGCAAGCTATAGGTTTATTCAGCGTCTGTTTATTTTATGCAAGCTATAGGTTTATACAGCGTCCATTTATTTTTTCAGTATTGGCCAGCCTGCTTGAATTCCTTTGCCTGTCTGCGGTGTCGAGTTACTCTCTGCATTTCTGAGTAAAGATTGCGTCATTTAAACTGGCAAAAATAATTCTATTTTATTAACGCTATGTAATAAATACTTTTAGTTTCGTTTCTGTATGTGTATGAATTTTATTTAGAAGGCTTTCAGATTTAAAATATTATATGCATAAAAACATCATAAAACTTGAAATATTATTGGATTTGTATGAAATTTTCTACAAAGGGGTTTTTCAGGTCGCTAATTTCAAATTTGATGTCAACGTTTGCAAATTTTAATGGGTGGATGAAATATGGCGGTCATAATAATTAAAATTTGATTTATTTGCATAAAACTTAACATCTGTGAGTATATTCGAAATAGCGGGTATGATATAGCTCTCTGCGTTGCCAAAGTACTATGTGTATTTCTCAGTAAGGATTGCGTCATTTAAAGCGACAAGAATAATTATATTTTATTACAGCTACTTAATAAATCTTTTACTTATATTCATTGGTGTCTGAATTTTATTTAAAATGTTTTAAATAAGTTTTAAGGTACCATAAACAAAAAAATTTCGTAAAATTAGAAATTTTATTGGATTTGTATGAGATTTTGTACAAAGGGGTTTCTAAGGTCGCTGATATCGAGTTCGACGTTAAGATTTACAATATGACGATTATACTTGAGATTTGGCACAGTTATAGGAATTAGGATTCTTGTAAAGAAAAAATAAACCAATGTTATTATGACAACCCCCGTACCCCCTTTTAGGGGTTGTAAAGCTTTTAGATGACACAGAAACTTGAAATTTGGTACAATTATAGTTTAAGGTTATTGTAAAGAAAATATATAAAAAAATGTCGTTATATCATCCCCCGCACCCTCTTATGGGATTGTAAAACTTGCAGATGACACAGGAACTTGAAATTTGATATAGTTATAGGGTTTAAGACTGTCGTAAAGAAAAATATAATTTTTTTTATTAAGTCAACCCCTGCACTTTATTTGGGGGTTGTAAAAATTCTGGATGACATTCAAACTTGAAATTTGAGATAGTGATAGGATTTAGGACTCTCGTAAAGAAAATTATTAGGTCAACCCCCGCACTCCATTTGAGGGTTGTAAAACTTCTAGATGACATACAAACTTGAAATTTGACATAGTTATAGAGTTTAGAATTCTTGTCAAAAGAAAAATAAACAATGGTAAAATTTCTACCCCCCACTCACATTGGGGGTTGTAAAACTTCTATATGACATACAAACTTGAAATTTGGTATAGTTATAGTATTTAAAGTTTTCCTAAAGAGAAAAATCAAAAATACTAAAATCTCAACCCTCCCACCCCCTTTTGAGTTATAATACTTCTAGATGACGTACAAACTTGAGATTTTGACATAGTTATAGACTTTAAAATTCTTGTCAAAAGAAAAATAAACAATGGTAAAATTTCTACCCTCCATCCACATTGGGGGTTGTAAAACTTCTATATGACATACAAACTTGAAATTTAGTATAGTTATAGTGTTTAAAATTTTCCTACAGAGAAAAATCAAAAATATTAAAATGTCAACCCTCGCACCCCCTTTAGAGTTATAAAACTTCTAGATGACGTACAAACTTGAGATTTTGACATAGTTATAGTGTTTAGAATTCTTGTCAAAAGAAAAATAAACAATTGTAAAATTTCTACCCCCCACCCACATTTGGGGTTGTAAAACTTCTATATGACATACAAACTTGAAATTTGGTATAGTTATAGTATTTAAAATTTTCCTAAAGAGAAAAATCAAAAATATTAAAATGTCAACCCTCCCACCCCCTTTTGAGTTATAATACTTCTAGATGACGTACAAACTTGAGATTTTGACATAGTTATAGAGTTTAGAATTCTTGTCAAAAGAAAAATAAACAATGGTAAAATTTATACCCCCTACTCACATTTGGGGTTGTAAAACTTCTATATGACATACAAACTTGAAATTTGGTATAGTTATAGTATTTAAAATTTTCCTAAAGAGAAAAATCAAAAATATTAAAATGTCAACCCTCGCACCCCCTTTAGAGTTATAAAACTTCTAGATGACGTACAAACTTGAGATTTTGACATAGTTATAGTGTTTAGAATTCTTGTCAAAAGAAAAATAAACAATTGTAAAATTTCTACCCCCCACCCACATTTGGGGTTGTAAAACTTCTATATGACATACAAACTTGAAATTTGGTATAGTTATAGTATTTAAAATTTTCCTAAAGAGAAAAATCAAAAATATTAAAATGTCAACCCTCCCACCCCCTTTTGAGTTATAATACTTCTAGATGACGTACAAACTTGAGATTTTGACATAGTTATAGAGTTTAGAATTCTTGTCAAAAGAAAAATAAACAATGGTAAAATTTATACCCCCTACTCACATTGGGGGTTGTAAAACTTCTATATGACATACAAACTTGAAATTTGGTATAGTTATAGTATTTAAAATTTTCCTAAAGACAAAAATCAAAAATATTAAAATGTCAACCCTCCCACCCCCTTTTGAGTTATAAAACTTCTAGATGACGTAGAAACTTGAGATTTTGATATAGATATAAAGTTTAAAATTCTTGTCAAAAGAAAAATAAACAATGGTAAAATTTACACCTTCCACTCACATTGTCGGTTGTAAAACTTCTATATGACATACAAACTTGAAATTTGGTATAGTTATAGTATTTAAAATTTTCCTAAAGAGAAAAATCAAAAATATTAAAATCTCAACCCTTCCACCCCCTTTTGAGTTATAAAACTTCTAGATGACGTACAAACTTGAGATTTTGACATAGTTATAGAGTTTAGAATTCTTGTCAAAAGAAAAATAAACAATTGTAAAATTTCTACCCCCCACCCACATTGGTGGCTGTAAAACTTCTATATGATATACAAACTTGAAATTTGGTATAGTTATAGTATTTAAAATTTTCCTAAAGAGAAAAATCAAAAATAATAAAATGTCAAACCTCCCACCCCCTTTTGAGTTATAATACTTCTAGATGACGTACAAACTTGAGATTTTGACATAGTTATAGAGTTTAGAATTCTTGTCAAAAGAAAAATAAACAATCGTAAAATTTCTACCCCCCACCCACATTGGTGATTGTAAAACTTCTATATGATATACAAACTTGAAATTTGGTATAGTTATAGTATTTAAAATTTTCCTAAAGAGAAACATCAAAAATATTAAAATGTCAAACCTCCCACCCCCTTTTGAGTTATAATACTTCTAGATGACGTACAAACTTGAGATTTTGACATAGTTATAGAGTTTAGAATTCTTGTCAAAAGAAAAATAAACAATGGTAAAATTTCTACCCCCCACTCACATTGGGGGTTGTAAAACTTCTATATGACATACAAACTTGAAATTTGGAATAGTTATAGTATTTAAAATTTTCCTAAAGAGAAAAATCAAAAATACTAAAATCTCAACCCTCCCTCCCCCTTTTGAGTTATAAAACTTCTAGATGACGTACAAACTTGAGATTTTGACATAGTTATAGTGTTTAGAATTCTTGTCAAAAGAAAAATAAACAATGGTAAAATTTCTACCCCCCACTCACATTGGGGGTTGTAAAACTTCTATATGACATACAAACTTGAAATTTGGTATAGTTATAGTATTTAAAATTTTCCTAAAGAGAAAAATCAAAAATACTAAAATCTCAACCCTCCCTCCCCCTTTTGAGTTATAAAACTTCTAGATGACGTACAAACTTGAGATTTTGACATAGTTATAGTGTTTAGAATTCTTGTCAAAAGAAAAATAAACAATGGTAAAATTTCTACCCCCCACTCACATTGGGGGTTGTAAAACTTCTATATGACATACAAACTTGAAATTTGGTATAGTTATAGTATTTAAAATTTTCCTAAAGAGAAAAATCAAAAATGTTAAAATGTCAACCCTCCAACTCCCTTTTGAGTTATAAAACTTCTAGATGAGGTACAAACTTGAGGTTTTGACATAGTTATAGTGTTTAGAATTCTTGTCAAAAGAAAAATAAACAATGGTAAAATTTCTACCCCCCACCCACATTGGTGATTGTAAAACTTCTATATGACATACAAACTTGAAATTTGGTATAGTTATAGTATTTAAAATTTTCCTAAAGAGAAAAATCAAAAATGTTAAAATGTCAACCCTCCAACTCCCTTTTGAGTTATAAAACTTCTAGATGAGGTACAAACTTGAGGTTTTGACATAGTTATAGAGTTTAGAATTCACGTCTAAAGAAAAATAAACAATGGTAAAATTTCTACCCCAACCACCATTGTCGGTTGTAAAACTTCTATGTGACATACAAACTTGAAATTTGGTATAGTTATACTATTTAAAATTTTCCTAAAGAGAAAAATCAAAAATACTAAAATCTCAACCCTCCCATCCCTTTTTGAGTTATAAAACTTCTAGATGACGTACAAACTTGAGATTTTGACATAGTTATAGTGTTTAGAATTCTTGTCAAAAGAAAAATAAACAATGGTAAAATTTCTACCCCCCACTCACATTGGGGGTTGTAAAACTTCTATATGACATACAAACTTGAAATTTGGTATAGTTATAGTATTTAAAATTTTCCTAAAGAGAAAAATCAAAAATACTAAAATCTCAACCCTCCCATCCCTTTTTGAGTTATAAAACTTCTAGATGACGTACAAACTTGAGATTTTGACATAGTTATAGTGTTTAGAATTGTTGTCAAAAGAAAAATAAACAATGGTAAAATTTCTACCCCCCACTCACATTGGGGGTTGTAAAACTTCTATATGACATACAAACTTGAAATTTGGTATAGTTATAGTATTTAAAATTTTCCTAAAGAGAAAAATCAAAAATATTAACATGTCAGCCCTCCCACCCCCTTTTGAGTTATAAAACTTCTAGATGACGTACAAACTTGAGATTTTGACATAGTTATAGTGTTTAGAATTCTTGACTAGTGGACATTTAACTTCTATAATGGCATCTTCATTAACAGGTTCATCGGGGCTTGCCGCCAGAAATGGGTGTTCTTGATCAATAAATAATCCACATTCTCTTACTTCCAAGTTGTATTCACTTTCAAATTCTTTTATGGCAATTGGCTCATGTTCCAAGCCATAATGCGTTGCTCTATTTCCTGTAAATGTTGAGTACAGTATTTCCTTAACTGTGTTTACGCAAGATGTTTTGGCTTGCAATTTGCAGACTCTTCCGAAGTGAGATGCAGTCAATCTCAATGATCTTTCTTGTTTCCAGAGAGGGTTCCTTGACTGACCGACAGTATTTCGTTCTAGATGGGTAATCTCTTCTTTGGACTTTTTCAAGGTGTTACGGAACTCGATTTCTTGAATTTTATACTCTTCAGGTGATAACAGCTCAGCCTTTTCTGTGACACCATAATCTGTGTCTGGAAGTGCAGTAGTTTTCGTTTTGCGGTAAATTTGCCCCTTTTCCTCTTGTTCTTTTCTAGCATTTGGCGTTTCCTTTTCAATTTTAGAGCATATCTTTTTGTAAATACACTTTGATCTTCTTGTAATAGTTCGTGGTAGTCTGTCCCAGCATTAAATAATATACTAGCAGCTTCACATCTTGTTTGATAGGAACCTCGAAGGGAATAATTTACCCTTCTCCCCCCTACAAATTTACACACTAATGAATTGTAATGTTCTGCCAAATTGTTATTCATGTTTAACAGCAAACTATTAACATTTAAAGTTAACCTGTAAAGAGTTGCTTCAATATCTTGATATAGGCCACATTTCTTCATATCAGGAACGAAGTTTTGTTCTCCTTTTTTGTACAAGAAAAATATCCTATTTCTTGACATTTTGCATGCTCGCCAAAATCGTGCGAGGGGGCATTTAAAATGTCAGCAGTAAGCAGCTGCATTCAACAAAACTCGCTGACAACTAAATATTCAGATAGCAGTTTATAAATACAATTCAATAAGATTTAATATCTCGCTTTGCTTTATTCGCCGCTTAAATTTTGGCTGACATACTTCTAACTTGGGGATTACAATTATCTAAATTGGATAATGCCCCACTTGCTGATAATTTCAAATTCAATAACATTAAAAATCCGAACTGCTTGAGGATCATTCAACAACTTTGAAATTATGATTTTCAAACCATTTTTTGGTCGTTTTTGATGAGTGGTAAGAAGCACCATCTTGTTGAAAGATTAAATCGCGGTCAAGATCGATTTTTAACGATTGGTAACAAGTTAGCGTTAAGAATTTGCTGATACTTTTCAACATTAACTGTGCCGTCTATGGACTGAAATCATTCTAACCCTCCAGCTGACATATAGCTCTAAACTATTGCACCTTGAGGAAACCTAACCGTACGTTTTAAGCAGTACTTATGGAATGCTTCATGTTTAGCTCCGATCACTCTTTTGCGAGAGTAACCAACGAAAACACCAGACTTTGACTAGTCGCTGAATATGACCTTATACCAGTCATTCTCTGGAACATTGTCTAGGACAACTATATATTTAGTCCATGTCACTCGTCGTTGTTCTTGTTTCTCGGTTAGAAGTTTTACTTTGACTAAATACAAAAACCGTTTATGTTACAAAGATAATTAAGGAATACTCAATGCATCAAAGTTTAAAGATAACTAATTACCTTATTAAAGAATGGATAGTCTATCTGAAAACAAATAAACTGTTTGGATTCTTGGCAATTGTTGCGACAGAAAGGTAAAGACAGGATTAAGTGTGCCCAAATAGCTGCAGGACATGATCTGCACTAGCAGAAATACATAGAACAAAATTAAATAATTTATCGGTATTTCCAACGTAAATGACTGCTTCTTCACGGCTTGCTCCAAAATGATAAGTCTGGATTTCTTCAGCTAGTTTGCAAGGATAATTTTCAGAGAAGACTATATGGAGTAACCCTTCACTCTTACTAAGACTCTTTTTCAGTGTGTTGTAAGCAGCATTTTTATTTCTAATGTTAAATTTATATTTATTTTTAAAGTTTTCATTTCTTCTTGAACCTCTCCCTGCAACTCTTGAACTTCTGCTGAACCATACCTAAGACTGATAATGGAGGGCAAGATTGAGGGTAGAAGAGAACTGGCAAGAGACAAGGCTCATGGTTGAGGAATGTGAGAGACTGCACTGGCCTAAACTCACAGTTATTACTAAGAATAGCAAAAGATAGTGAACGATTTGCCGAAGTTGTTGCTAACCTTCCATAAGAAGACAGCACCTTAAGAAAAAGAAGATGTAAAAAAGGCTGCAAAGTTAGAAAATGTAACAGTTTTATCGACCTTACTGAATATTTCTGAATTTGTTTTTACTCATGCAGTTCTATACAATATCGACTCTTTTGCCTTCTTCAACATACCAATACACATTAGCTTGGGGCAACGTATGATAGCCTAATAAAAACAGAATGCCAATAAAACTGAAAAGTTTTTCCCTTGTAAATATAAAATCGTGTGTATTATTTATCATGAGCCTACTTTACAAAATATCCCAATACTATATCTTGAACTTCATCATCAAAGAGTTTTAGAAAAATATCCAGCGGTGATTGACCTGCCACATGATTTTTTAGCTGTTCAATTTTTTTGTGTTCTCTTCGTCGGGCAAGTTCAGATACAAAAAGAAACCTCTCTGTACTTGGGTTTCTGGTTATTTGTTTTGAGCAAACTTGAGAATGTGAAAAGAAGAAGAAAGCATTTAAGTAGAAAAAAAACTGAAAACAATACAGTTATGAAAACACCTGAAGAAAAACTAATGCCCATCTCTGAATAAAAAAAAACTGCACGGAAACGTTTTGTTGGACTTGGACCTGGAAAAGGGAAAAGCAATGAGAAATAAGCAATCCGTACTCTAGTTCTGCATGACTCGCTGGTGAAACCTTGGAGAGTTGCTGGAGGTCAAAAAACCAACGGAAAAGATTTTTAAGTGCTTTGTTGATGTCCATTGATATTCGACACTATCGTCTTTATAGTTTAGCAAATAAAACAATTGGCCTTGCACACAAAACAAAAATATCCTACAGTACATTCTCTCGATGCCATCCCTATGTTATTACCGTCTATATTATGTATGCAAACCTAATGAAATAAACAGAGCTACCTGTTTGTACAAGCAACGTGCAAACATAAGCTTCAAACCACAAAAACTAAAGCCACTAAAACTTGTAGATAATGAAAATTCATATGAACTGTAACATGTAGTAAGGCTTCCGCATTGCATATGTATGGCAGGCCTCTGAAATGTCAAAATAAAATGAAGAAAAGGTTCAATTTAATGTTAAGATTGCAGCTAAAATCAATGTTACTAAACCTGCCCGAGAGTTGCAGAGAGAGGTTCAAGAAGAAATGAAAACTTTAAAAATAAATATAAATTTAACATTAAAAATGAAAATGCTGCTAAGAACACACTGAAAAACAGTCTTAGTAAGAATGAAGGGTTACTACATATAGACTTCTCTGAAAATTATGCTTGCAGACTAGCTGAAGAAATCCAGACTTATAATTTTGGAGCAAGCCGTGAGGAAGCAACATTGTACGCAGGAGTCACTTACGCTGGAGATACCGATAAGCTATTTAATTTTGTTTTATGTATTTCTGCTAGTCCTAGGACCTTGAACTGCTTCTCTAGTTCCAATGCCTAAGCGAAAACCAAATTGTTCTTCTCCTACATATTGTCCGCATTTTGTGTGTACTCGTTGATGCATGTTCTTAGCATTATCTACTGTACATGGCTCATCAGGCTAATCAATCGGTACTGTGAGCACTGTTTTACTCCGCTCTTTTTAGGTATCGGAATAAAAGTAAGTTGGGTCCAGTCGTGTGGTACGATTCCTGTATAGTATATTCTATTTAAGAAAGATGTTAAGATGTTGAGGCTTTCATCGTCTAATACTTTACGCATCTCAGTATAGATGTTATCTTCACCTGAGACTCTACGTGTTTTGATAGTTTTATTGCGTGTTTCACTTTTGCTATAATAATTTTCAATAGCTAATCTTCTTGATCTATTTCTCTTGGTTCTGGTTACATTCTGATATCATCAAAAAGCTCTTGTATATAGCTTGTCAAAATCTCTTCTATCTCGTTTGGGTCTATTGTTTTTTTGTTACTATCTGTGACTAAGATATCGTGTTGATGGGTTTTATTTCCAGTTATTTCTTTTATCTTCTTTTTTGTGTGTTAAAGAAATCATGCTTTCTTGGCAGCTCTTCGAGTACTTGACAACGTTTCTCCATCCAGGTCTCCTTTGCCTCTCTTATAAGCCTTGTAATCTTTTTATGGATTTCTTTATATTTATTATAGTCTTTATGTTTGTACTTCCTTCTTTCGTTCATCAATAAAAGGATTTCTTCCGTCATCCATCTCTGTTTTGCTCTCTGCTCTTGGTTTTCCAATTCATTTTCTTGTACTTCATGTTTACATTTTTAACAGACTGCCAAAAGTTTTCCATTGTTTCTGTTTCCAATTATACCGTTTCCCTAAACTTACTATTCAAAACTCGTGTTATTTCCTCTTTTATTTGTGGTTCCCCCAGTTTCTCAAAGTTAGGTCTTGTTTTATTTCTCTTCCGGATTTTCTTCAATTTAATCTCACGTTTTTCAGCTACGGGGTTCTGATCAGATCATATGTCTGATCCAGGATAAGTTCTTACAACTTTAATTCCGTTTCTATATCGTTTATCAATCAGTATATAATCTATTTGATTTTTTATGATATTTCCTTCATTGTCTCCTGATCCTAAGTACACTTCTAAGTGTACAATCGCCTTTCTGGAAGTTGGAACCAGGTGTTTGCTACCATTAAGTTTTCTTCATTACAGAACTGTACCAGATATCCCCCCTATCGTTTCGATTGCAAATACCATGGTCTTCAACAATATATTGCACTCTTCCTTTACCTATCTTTCCGTTGAAGTCACCCATGATTATATTCACTTCATTCTTTTTGGTAAATCTTAGTAGGTAATTTTTACATCATGAATGAAAAACTCATGCAGTATGGAGTATTCTCGTGCAACTTATATTACTAGATGAACAGATAGTTCCATATTTTGAACGGCACTCGCAACAAAATGCTTCTAAAAGTGAAACCGGTAAGATTCGGTTTCAAATTATGGTATATCTGTTCAGATGAAGGGTACTTATACAAGTTATCCTCCAAATAATAAAAAATCCAGACTTGGGTTGGGAGGTGACTTTGTTTTTTATCTACTATCTATTGTAGAGAATAACCCTAATCATAATATTTTCCTTGACAACTTCTTTTCTTCATATAAATTATTCGACAATAACACACTATGGTGTTGGAAAATTGAAAACTGCAAAAAATTATGACACAAAGGAAAAGAAAAAACTACTGTACTGCTCAAAAGCTACTGTACTATCAAAACAAAAGGAAATAGTGACGTTAACGAAGAAAATGAAGTAAAAACCTTCCCAAGGATCTTGTATGGTTTCTCTATTTCTTAGAAAATCAAATGTAACTGAACTAAAGGGTTCATTGTGATGCAATGAAGAAGTACATCACATGCTCAAATAAATTCAGTGTGTCTAACAAAAATCCCAACCTATTGCTTGGTCTTGGAGGGATTCATCTCCTAAAAGTGGTACTCTCATGCATTGGGCTATACCTCAAAGACAGTGGAGCTTCGAAAATCCTTGTTGAGACAGTATAATTGGAATGCTGTTTTCCATTTTGAAACGCTTACGGTGTTATACTAGTGTACGAAGATCAACGCTTGTTGGACAAATTTAAATTGCTATAAACTACACATAGTGACATAAAAAAATATTTTGAGAAACTCGTAGAAAATGACAGGCAGAAAAAACTGGGGCCTGCGTGCATGCAGTATAAGAGAGTGTTTGCCACTTTCCTTCTTCTTTGATAGAAAAAATTATTCACGATGGTACATTTTATACTACAATGATTGCTTGAAGCTGGACGAAGGTCCTATAATTTATAATTCCATGTCACTCTTTTAAACAAAAAATAATAATCTTAATTCAATCCAAGTAACGCATTTAAAACAATAATTATTCAAGACTTTTTAACCAAAATTTGTTTTGGTGGTTTCAAGTGTAAACATTTAAAATATTTTCAAAAAATTTCAGATTCAAGAATATAAAGAAAAATTTAAAATCTGGCAGCATAAATAATTAAGATTTTTAATTTGCATGGGCAACTAAAATCTTCAGTAACATGATATTTGATACGATATTTGATGACGCGACGTCAAATTGTTCATCATACAATTCTGAGAACCTAAAATGTTTACTTTAATTCTTAAATGCTCCGAATGAATGCTGCATAAATGAATTGTTTTTTACATTTACTTATATGTACAGCTGTAACCGTTATCAAATTCATAATTGCAAAAGAGAACCTCTGCTCCTTGGAAAATCCCCGAAAAACGAGTGTTAAAAGGAACACGATTAAAAATTTGTAAACACAACTGACCGACAAAAGTTATATACAAGAATATACAGGTTGGGTCTATTAGCAGACAATTTTAAGTTCTTTTTCCAGCTTCAAGCAATCATTCTAGTATATAAAATGTACCATCGTGCATAATTTGAAAAAAATGGAATTTCTGGCAATAGCCCAATATCAGAATCTATTCGCTAACTAGAATTCGAATTAAGTGTCATTTTACACAATAATTATCTTTTGTTTTTTACGTGTGCTAGGCATATGCGTTATAACGGGTGTTTTTTTAAATTTGGCGTCAGAGCAAGCAATGAGAGTTCGATTGTGAACGCACCTTTGAATGTCGCCACGCCGCAGTGTATCTAAACCTAACCTCACTTTTAAGTTTTGACATTTTGACATTTGAAAAATAGTGGTCTATTCACAACAAACTCATAGTCATAGCTAACTAGGACGCCAAATTTAAAAAAACACCCGTTATAACGCATATGCCTAGCACACGTAAAAAACAAAAGATAATTATTGTGTAAAATGACACTTAATTCGAATTCTAGTTAGCGAATAGATTCTGATATTGGGCTATTGCCAGAAATTCCATTTTTTTCAAATTATGCACGATGGTACATTTTATATACTAGAATGATTGCTTGAAGCTGGAAAAAGAACTTAAAATTGTCTGCTAATAGACCCAACCTGTATTTTGTGTATTAGCATACACAAAATTACGTCACTTTATAGACTTGCACACCTGCAATGAAATTTAATCCATTCTTACAAGGAAATATTGTTTTGCTAACAACATTAAATTTTTATAAGGACGTCTTTCAAACTATAATATTGAGTTATATTCCTGATTATCTAATATCCATTTTTTTCTCGAGTCCTCTGACTTTAATAAAGCTTAACTTTAGTAAAATATTATATTTCTAAATGCTATAGCTACTTTTGTTTTTATTAGACAATAGGTAATAAAAGGTACCCATTTTTAGGGACAATTTTATTAAAAACAAATTAGTTTTTATCTCAGAAAGTACATGCCATATATCTATGAAGTTTTTGTAGGGGTTATAGAAAGAAACCTTGGGTTCTAATTTTCAGACCAAAAAGCAATTCATTTAAGATTTATATAAAAAATAGGGAATTATGTTTTCTTGTTTATTAATTTTTTGATTTCGTTTTGGTTAAATGAACACTTTTCATGTAGGCATTATTTTTCTCAAAGAAATGTTCCTAATTTTAACAATAACAGTGCAATAACAAAAAAAACAATTTTTTGTCCAAACCGCTTGTCACTAAATTAATTTTCCTGCGAATCAGAGGAAGATATTGAAGACTATACAGGGTGTCCTGTTTAACAGTCTACACTGAATCATTCCAACAAGCTTGTGACTATAGCAGTGGAATTAAAAGAACTTTGTATACTTTGACCTCTAGTTTACGAAATCAGAACACATCTTAGAACTTGTGCTGGTGCTGGATATCATCATCAGGATTTTTTTAAATGGAACGATTAGATTTGAAGTATGGAAATCGATAGCAAGTGGGATTCTGAATAAAAAAGTAATAAGGTACTACAGGTTTAAAGTGAATGATAATGAAATAATAAAGTGAATGTATTCTAATACTGTTTTCGTAAACAAGAAGCCGAAATCTACGAAGTTCTTTTAATACCATTACTATAACCAAAAGCTTGTCCGGATGATTGAGTGTAGACTGTTAAATAGGCCAGAACCCGTTAAGTGGCTAAGTGTTTACTATTTTTTTCACATTTGAAGTGGTGACTCGTACACCTTTGAAATCTGAATTTTGCAAAATCTAAAAAGTATCTTGTATATTATTAACCATAAAATATGCGACTTCTTATGTTTTTTCATGATAACCATGAAAATGAAGCGCAACAAAAATCGTTGCTATTTTTTCACATTTAGAAATTCTAAGGGTTGGCTGCTACCCCCTTATATCCTGAATTTCGCAAAATCGGTGAAGCATGTGCGTTTTTATGTTCTTTCACGCAACCCATTCAACAATGAAACGCAAATAAACTGCTTTACTATTTTCCCCACATTTGCAAATTCTAAGGGATGGCTGGCTACCCCTTAGACCCTTAATGTCGCAAAATCCGTAAAGTATGTAACTTTTTATGTTCTTTCACGTCACCCATTCAAATATGAACCGCAACAAAGATTATTTACTATTTTTCCCGTATTTCAAAATTCTAAGGGTTGGTTGCTACCCCCTTAGACCCTCAACTTCGCAAAATCTATAAAATAGGTGACTTTTTATGTTCTTTCACGGCACCCGTTCGAAAATGAAACGCAAAGATTGTTTACTATTTTTCCCGTGTGTAGAAATTCTAAGAGGTGGCTGCTACCCAAAACAGAACAAAATTTTGAAAATATAAATATGGGTTTTTTTAACGTTTTTTTAATTTTTCGCTAGACGAGAATCCGAAACTCTGTAAATATACCAAATTTCAAGTTTGTATGTACTCTAGAAATTCGGAAGTTATAAAGACTATTTAATTTCATTACTTAAATACATAAAGTGAAGTCCCGTTTTACAACCCCTACAGGGGTAGCGGAGGGTTAACATAATAACAATTTTTTATATTTTTCTTTACGAGAACTCTAAACCCTATAACTAAACCAAATTCTAAGTTTTTATGTCATCTAGAACTTTTACAACCCCCAAATGGAATACGGGGGTTGATTTAATAATTTTTTAAAATTTTTCTTTAGGAGAGTCCTAAATTCCATCGCTATACCAAATTTCAAGTTTGTATGTCATCTAGAAGTTTTACAACCCCCAAATGGAATATGGGGATTGATTTAATAATTTTTTTAAATTTTTCTTTAGGAGAGTCCTAAATTCCATCGCTATACCAAATTTCAAGTTTGTATGTGATCTAGAAGTTTTACAACCCCCAAATGGAATATGGGGGTTGATTTAATAATTTTTTTAAAATTTTTATTTAGGAGAGTCCTAAATTCCATCGCTATACCAAATTTCAAGTTTGTATGTCATCTAGAAGTTTTACAACCCCCAAATGGAATATGGGGGTTGATTTAATAATTTTTTTAAATTTTTCTTTAGGAGAGTCCTAAATTCCATCGCTATACCAAATTTCAAGTTTGTATGTGATCTAGAAGTTTTACAACCCCCAAATGGAATATGGGGGTTGATTTAATAATTTTTTTAAATTTTTCTTTAGGAGAGTCCTAAATTCCATCGCTATACCAAATTTCAAGTTTGTATGTCATCTAGAAGTTTTACAACCCTAAAAGGGGATGCGGGGTTGACATAATAACATTTTTTTAAATTTTTATTTACTAGAATCCTAAACCCTATAAATATACCAAATTTCAAGTTTGTGTGTGATCTAGAAGTATTACAACCCCCAAATAAAGTGCGGGGGTTGACTTAATAAAATTTTTTATGTTTTTCTTTACGAGAGTCTTAAACCCTATCACTATACCAAATTTCAAGTTTGTATGTCATCTAGAAGTTTTGCAACCCCCAAATGGAATATGGGGGTTGATTTAATAATTTTTTTAAATTTTTCTTTAGGAGAGTCCTAAATTCCATCGCTATACTAAATTTCAAGTTTGTATGTCATCTAGAACTTTTACAACCCCCAAATGGAAGATGGGGTTTGATTTAATAATTTATTTTAAATTTTTCTTTAGGAGAGTCCTAAATTCCATCGCTATACCAAATTTCAAGTTTCTAAGTCATCTAGAAGTTTTACAACTCCTAACAGGGGGTGCGAGGGTTGACATAAATATATTTTTTTATTTTCCTACTTACAAGAATCCCAATTCCTATAATTGTGCCAAATCTCAAGTTTGTATGTCATCTAACAAATTAGAAGTTGTAAAAGTTATTTAATTTCAATATTTTAATGCATAAGAAGTCCCGTTTCAAATGATGTCACTGTCTGCCTCACAAACATATGAGTTTTAAAAATTTTAAAATATAATATGGGATAAGATTAAACAGCCAGATTTATTACTAGCTAACAGCATCAGTGATTGATTAAATACTGAATGATAATATAATAATGGTTACGTTTGTTTCACTTAAATCAATAGAGCTTTGAATTAAATCTTATTAAATCTTACGATTTTATTAAAATTATCGCCCATTTGTAGGAGCAATTAAAACCGGTTTAAACGAAATTTACATGACGCATAAATGAAACGTATTAAAAGTGTTTCTTAAATAGCTTTAACAAAATATAATATGTACGAATTTTTGTCACCTTAAATGACGCAATCTTTACTAAGAAATACAATGCATAAAGTGAAGTCCCGTTGAAATGACGTCACTGTCTAGCCACAAAGGAATCAGTGTTACCAACACAATTCTTGTTAAATATGCGGACGCAGGGTAAACCTATGCCATAAATTTGTATACAAATGTATACAAATCCCGCGCTATTAGCGCTGCGTGTGGCAAACGCTCGAACTACGATTTTATACACGAATCAGGAATGGGTGTCAAACTGCGCACAGCTAATTTTTACATTTTCGCCATCTAGACACTTTAAGCTTCATATGGTGCAATTTTGAGGCACTAGTCACCCAGCGTCCGTATATCCGGACGCCGAGTGACTTCGGACGCTGCTTGAACCTAAGATTTTACATGGGGGGACGCATAGTGGTGCCCTATAGATATATATATATATATATATATATATATATATATATATATATATATATATATATATATATATATATATATATATAAATACCTAATCTACCAAAATATAGCTGTGCTGGAAGTATCAGCTTGACCTAAATAACACTACTTTAGTTTTTGCCGGCTAACCCCAATAAGTCGGTGAGGGGATGGGTATTACAAGATATACAAGATAAAAAAACAAGCGCCACTTCGTTTTAAAACAATTCTCATTACTAAAGCTTCAAACTTATTAGATAAACGAAGAAATAGATCTTTTACTAAGATATAGGCAACTTCCACAATTTTGGTCGTACGGTGCATATGTACTTACAGTTGACGAGGTGGAAAGCAATATTAAAAACCACACAATAAATAAATGGAAATGAATAAAACTCAAACTTGTAGTGAAATGTAAACTTTCTAAGTAGGGCTTTATTGTTTAATGCTAATTGTAAAACGGTAATTATTATACTGATCAAGGATTTTAATGTCTAGTAAAATTAACAGAATGGTGATTTGTATCACAGCTTATTGTAAATCTTAAAAACTACCCTATGATAATTTCACTACTCGATATCTCGTTTTAACGCGTAGTTAAAACTAACATGCATGAATAAATAAATTATATAAAAGTTTTATAAATATATAGACACATGAAAAATGACACAATATATATACATACAATTTCAAACAAACATCCCACCATTCGACCCACGGCTGATACAGTACGGTTTAAAAGCCTTGCTTAGGGTTTTTTGTTTCACCCCTCGGAATAATCTTGTTTAATCTTGTACGCATCCCTGTACTTGTGTATGCAGGTACGAACCTAAAGGGGAAGACCTTCAAATTAAATCCAACTCAACGTCAAAGGGGCAGGAACAGGAAAAAGAAACGACGAGCAACGAAACCCAAAAAAATAAAAGACCTAAAAATAAATCACCCTGTATATGGTATTAATTTTATATATTTGAGCCGAATTTTACCTTTCTATAAACTGAAAGGTCTTTTATGACACGATTCCGTCAAGGTAACTGATAGGGAAATATTACCTAAAATAGAAAAATATTTTAAATGAGATTTTAGCACGTTGTGGAAAATAAAAAAGATTTACCTAAATGGTTAACACCAGAATCTAATCCGTCTAATTTGACGATTTATCACATATAAACAATCAGATGATCATTTTGTTGAATGCGAGATTTTCTCCGCTAAAGCAAATTATACCAAAACCAATTTTATAATTCATCGCTCATTCAACTTCTAATGCAAAAGCCAGTCATTTTGTTACTCAACTCCACTATTGAGAATGCGCTAGACCGCGCAGGTGCGACTTTACGATAAACAGAGGGAAAGGGGTAACCAGTGACAACCAAACGAACGGAGAAGCTTGGTTTTAAACAGTGACCGTCAAACAATCAATGGGTTGTGAATTTCAACGTTATATTATTATAGAATATTGTAATCCTTAAGTATGTCAGCCAAAATTCAAGCGTCAATAAAGCAAAAAGAGATTTTACTTCTTATTAAATTGTGTTTATAAAATGCTGTCCGAATATTTAGTTGCCAGTGATTTTTCTTCAATTTTTGATAATTGGTTTCTACAGATCTTGTATTTTATAAAAGTTAATAGTTATTGTTTGAAAATGGTGTAATTTGGAATACTAGTCGAAAAATAAACCTAGAAGTCAATAGAACGTTGACAGATTGAAATGAATGATATTTTATTTCAAAATGCAACTGTCGAATATTTAGTTGTTAGGGCTCGTGCTATACCGGGGTTGTCCGGTCGATCTGTCCTGCTTTGGGGAAGTGTAATAGGCGCTATTACGTGGTTATCAAGTGAAGCTTGAAAAGCAAGGAATACAATAAAGCGTGTCAAGTTAACAACTTTCGACTTTTTTTAATTCGCTTAATTCGGTCTTTTTGACTTAGTTAAAAAGTGTTTCAAAATTTAAGTTGAGGAAGGTTACTTTAGAACGCAGTACATTTTCTTCTAAAAAAACATCGATCACAATAATGATTCTTTTTTCTAAGTTAACTTGCATCAATGCATTTATTGATGAAGGAAATTTAAAAAAATCGGAAAGGTTAGATTTAGTTGTATTGAGTTTGACCCGTACGATACAAATATGCAAAAATATACAGGGTGATTTATTCAAAAATCAAAATCTCATGTCAATTTCGGGTAATTCAAAGTCGGTCATCTTGGATAGTATGTCAAACAATAGGAATTTACGTTTAATATAACTTTACCAAATTTAACAGAATTCATTTATGAACAAAAAGGGTATAAGCTTTGCCCTACCCTCTGTGTCACCCGGCACACATACTTCATTTACATGAAAAAAGGGGAAGATAAATGGTGGTCTCTACAGAAATGAAATCGGTTTCGTGATAAAATCAATGTGATCGTTTAATGTGTGTGTTCTGCCGAGACTCTTTAATGATTGAATTTTTAATATAGTGTTGGTATTATAGCCGTGCTTTTAATATTTAACATGAATATAGCAGCACAAAAAATAAAGTCAGTAGTAAATAGAATATAAAATTTATAATTAATGAAAGTAGTTAGAGCAAATCTGTTACTTTGCTTATCTGTTTTGCTATTTAACAGCCTTGGTAGTGTAATGTCTAGAGTGCTGGACTTTCCCCCAAGAGGCCCGCGGTCGATTCCCGGTGCCGGCAGATCTGGTTAAGGTTTTCTGCAGTTTTCCTTAGCTGTGACACAAATGCGGGATTTGCGCTGTTCCATCTGTAAGTCGGCTGCAGCCGTATTTAGGGCCTACGTAATAATAATAATCGCCCCCTCTCTCCCGCACAAGCTTATAGCTTCTGGGGCCTGGTTTCCAGGCTATGGGTTGTAGCAAAAATTATTATTATTATTTAAGTGTCGCCGATCAGTTTACTTAAAGGTATATGTAATACCATCAAGGTTAAAGGAATAGTTTATCAGTACTTCAACAACTGAGAAAAATTGACCTCTAGATAAGACTATCCTAATTATTAACTAATTTATTCTTCTTTATTTATTTTTGAACGAGGGAAATCGGGATCCGCATCTCTCGTACCTCATGGCCCCGATTACTATGATCATTTGGCCGACCCTATTAAAATTTAGTCGAATCTTCCCAGTAGGGGTTCTTATCGTGACAAACATCGCATTGACACGGGATCTACAGTTTTGCTAACCTTGGATTATACTAAAGTATAATATTAAATTATTTGCATATTGCTCCACTCCTAGAAATAAAGAATGTCTAAAAAGTGATATATATATACACACAAGTACCAAAATAGCTTCAAAATACATAATATCTGATATTTGTTCATTTTACACTTCAGATTAAAAAATAATCAATTTTTTAGTCAAAGTTTAACGATATTAATTTAAATTTAGATAATTGTAAATTAAACTATAAAACTGATAACTTTTTCTCTCAAGTTGTTATTTGAACAAAATTTATCCTAAACAATGCACGGGTAAGTAATTGTTATTATCTATCTTATGATGTGTAATAGTTTTTTTTATAAAATCTAATTAAATATTTTTCAACAGCTTTCGTTAATATTAAATTCCCAACAAATCCAAGTTAATAACCTCAGTTCATTTCTTATTTTGTTTTAGGGCGGTCAAATATTTTATTTTCCTTACACTGGCCACAATATGTTTGGCCAACACACCAAGAAACTTCAGAGGTCACAAAGTATTTCGATTAAGACCCACTACAGATGAACAAATCCAGGAGCTTCTAACATTACAAGATACCAACATTGACCTTGAATTCTGGACAGCTGTAGGAAAAGGCTTTCCAGTAGACATAATGGTTCCTCCACATCTTCATTACAATTTTCAAAATTTCATATCTTCAAGCAATTTTGAATCTAACATAATGATTGAAGATGTGCAAGAAGCAATGGCTACTGCTGGCGGTAAACATAAGAAAATCGATAATCCTGCAGATTTTAACTGGAATGATTACAATACTCTGGATGAGGTAAGTGTTTAGACTAGATATTTCGTGAATGTTTATGGTTATTGAATCATGTTTAGATTAACGAATGGCTGATGTATCTTGTGGAACATTACCAACCGTTTGTTAAACTCATTAAAGCTGGTCGTTCATATGAAAATAGAACCATCTATGGAGTACATGTCTCATTTGGACAAGAACGACCAGCTATTTTTATTGAAGGTGGAATACACGCGAACGAATGGTAAATCTCAAGAATTAATAATCCGGTACTTATCTAATCAAACGTACTTCTAGGATTTCACCAGCTACGGTAACATTCATCTTGAATCAAATCTTGACAAGCAAAGATCTTGCTATACGCGCTGCAGTAGAATCGCGCGATTGGTATATTGTACCTGTTTTGAATCCAGATGGTTATGTATATACCCATACCAAGGTAAGTGAAGGTTATTAAAGCAAATCGAAAATATACCTTGAATTGTTTGGTTAATAAGGACCGAACCTGGAGAAAGAATAGAAGACCTAATAATGGACCCTGTGTTGGTGCAGATCTGAATCGTAATTTTCCATACAAATGGATGGAAGGTGGAGCTGATTTAAATCCATGTTTCCCACACTACGCTGGTAATAAAGCGCTTTCAGAGGTTGAAAGCAGAACCTTTGCGAATTATTTCAACAAGATTGCTCCTAAAGTAGAAGCCTACTTGTCATTCCACTCGTATCTACAAGTATTCTTGATTCCATTTGCAGATGATAGTTTTGCAGTACCTGCCAATAACGATGAACTGGTATGAACATAAATTAATAAATGGAATGTAATGACTAAACTTTGTTTGTTTTCAGCATCGAATGGGCAATGTAGCAAGTAGAGCTTTGTATGGAGCACACGGAACTCGTTTCTTGGTTGGAAATGGTGCCAGAACACTTTGTAAGTGAAAAGCTACAATATAGATAAACGCGAAATGCAAATTTATTTGTTATAGATGTAGGAAGCGGTACTTCTACCGACTGGATTATGGGCAACCACACCGTTAGGGCAGTTTATGTTTTTGAATTGAGAGATAATGGTTTTTATGGACATCTGTTGCCACCAGACCAGATTATTCCGACTGGGGAAGAATCTTTAGCTGCTGTAGTTAGTTTTGTAACTCAATTTGAAAATGAATTTTAATTCATTAATTAGTCTTAATGTGTAATAAATTTATTTTATAAATAATGATTAAATTGAATGAAATAGTGTGAGTGTAATAAAGCCAGTTTTTAGGTTAGATTAATTTTTTTAAATCTAATCTAATCATAAAATATCACATTCATCTTCATAGCCTTAATTTTGAGATCCTTTATTAAACTCTTAACAAACGTAGCAACCTGTAATTTTCAGTAAATAAATACATGAGCGAAAGTCCCACACATGCAATCAGCAAGTGAGCAACCAGGTCAATTGCAATCAGCGTGAATCTCTATAAACAAATAAACACAATATATCACTGATACTTACGTTAACATATCTCCCGGTAGAGACTTCAAATTATGCTTAGGTTTAGTGGGCGTTAACCGCAAAGGTTTACTGATTAAGAATAGAACGCAGAAACAATTAAAAAGATTAGAAGGCGCTACCCAAATTAATTGATGTTATTAATTAATACCAAAAGTTGGGAAATTTACAATTCAAATTAATTTACGTTTATTTTTACGAAACTTTCTTTTATTTTGTGAATACACCACGAACAATTTAGCGCGCCGAACTATAACATTGTTATTAATTTTGTAATATGTATATTAAAATAAATTCAAGAATGAAACGTTTACGCAGTACAAAAATATACACACAGTTGAAGGTCATAAAAACCAACTCGCAGCATAAATTTCTACATATTAGCATAATTTAGGATCCCATTCGAAATACATTTGCGTTAAATTTTTTATCTATAAACGAATGTAAATCTTCGTTATCAATAAATGAAATCTCGATAAAAACAATTTAAAGTAACTTACATAACGTATGCATGACATTAATCCTTTTATATCAGCACTTCTAACAATCTTTTTACTTTAACCGCACAAATAGATGCTTAATTCACTAAGAAAAAACCCAATGATCACACAAACAAAATATCACTAACAGCACAATCCAAATATCGTCGTTATAGATCTACAACACAACACGAAACTCCAGAAAAATCTCCTCACAAAAACTGGTCTCTAGACACACGCAACCGAATTCTTAAAAATTTTCTTTAGAAAAAACAAAACCAATTCTACATTCGCATTTAAACTGTTTTACCGAAACTCGGGGAAATTTTCCGCAAACGAAGACCGCGCGAGGTGAAGTTTTCAAAGGGGCTGTATTATATAAATCCAACCATTCAACCGTGAACATGCTTAATCAATAATAAAATCGAACAAATGGTTTTCTATTATTTTAACAAAAGGTGCATAGAGTTAATAAATTCCATATCTGTAACGATAAAAACAGTCAACCCAAATAAGAACAATGACTTGCGAACACTTCGTTCGTTTGGAATTCTATGAAGCTTAACTCTGTATAAGAGATTATTTATTTACACAAAATAAAATAATAAAATAGCTTAGGTTTTGCTTGTACTAATAGACCAAGAGCCATCAACGTATTTCGAGTTGTCATTTCAACAGTCGTGAAAATTTGGGTACTAAATCTTATGTACCTGCTGAACACTAAAAGTCAATTCTGGCAGCCCCCTGCGGCCGGGTTATACCACCCCAACATTACTAAGAGGGTGAGAAATAAGATTCTCTCTCTAACCCGCAGGTCGCTATATAACTGTCTCGCTCTCACTAACATGTAAACCTACATATACCTACTTTATTTATTGTGTCAAAATTCAAGACTTTTAAAATAACACAAATGTCACTTTTTTAAATCAACATTTACAGCGTTTGGCAACATTTAGAAGGGGAGAAAATGTTCTGGCAATATTCTTTATAAATAAAGAATACTATCGAAAGTAACCTCCTGAAATTTCATGACTGTTACTTTAAATAAATTGAATCTTATTTCTCACCTTCTTAGTAATTTTGGGGTAGTATCCCGGCCCCAGGGGGCTACCAAAATCGACTTTTAGTGTTCAGCAGGTACATAAGATTTAGTACCCAAATTTTCACGACTGTTGAAATGACAACTCGAAATACGTTGCTGGCTCTCCGTCTATAAGTTTTATTGCCTGGAAACCCACATTTTTTTAAATTTTTCTAAATAATATTAAGGGGGATTTTGAAGAGCACGTGCCTAAAGCAAGATTTCAACTGTTCGAAATAGATTTTATTCGTATAAGTTTTGACTTGGTTTCAACTGAACACCAGGAAATCCTCATTAAATGCGATTGTCTGCATTATGCATGTTTGTTTATGTACCAAAAATATAACCTTTTATACATCAAATTAAATTTTAAACAAAGCGAAATTATCAGAATAAAACCAAACAGCTTATTCATTGGAAGTTAAACAAAATACCCATACGCCACCAAGAAGAAATAGAAATGGATGGGCAAGAAGAACAGAAGTAATTAATTACTTGGAAAATATTTTAGTCAAATGAGCAATAGATGAATGATAAATGTGGAAGTTGAAAGAGAAGAACAAACCAGAAGAAATTAAATTAGTAACCACGAAACAAATAATGAGAGAAATCAATGCAAGCATAAACCCAAGGAAATCACCTGAATTTGACTTAATCACAAGCGAAGTACTAAAACACTTACCGAGAAAAGGAATTGTAGCACTGACAAACATAAAAAAGGTGCATAATAAAATACTGGTAAAATTCTTCTTTAGCAGGCACGACCAAAAGGGCTGGAGTGGCGTCAATCGACAGGGTTTGACGAGGGGAATCAAGCCGGTGTCAAAGTGGGGAAACGCCCCGTTAAGAAGTTATGCCTCTTTCTGTTCCCCCTGTTAAGTCTAAGGGTATTTTTTTCATTAAAATTCAATTGCGTTTTAATTTTAAGCTTAAACTTTCAAACGAAAAGTTCACATTACTTAAACTAGTTTAAGACACAAAATACAGTACTTACTGTATATAAAATGCTCAAAGTTGACGGCTTGAGATTTAGTTCTTTCTTGCAAATTTGAATTTCAGGTCGTAGGTATTGGTTCCGCAGTTGTCTAATTATTAAGGGATGGATGAAGGCTTCAAAACACAATAACATACACTAGAAGGGCGCCATCTGATTATGAAGCTTAATAACAATAAATAAATAGATCAAGTAGTTCAAATAAATCTAATAAATCTGTCTAAAATCACTAATCAGAAAATGAAATCAGACCGATATAAATTTAGCGCAAAATGTTAGTTAATTTCAACAAAGTCAAAAGTTTAATGATGATATGAATAAAAACTTTCATAATTATATGGTTCAGTCTTACTGGTTTTAATTAACTTTAAAATCATATTTATTTTAGAAAACACAAAGAAGAAAAAATATAAAAAATTACAAATTTTGAACTCAGAAGTTCATGTAATAATTCCCTACCTAAGAGCTCTTGACTATTAAAATTTGTTAATGAATAAAAAATTGTATACAAATTACGTATAAATAAAGAAACATATAGAAATATTACAAAGATCCAAAGAAATTCACAAAAATCTTTAACATTCAAAAAAAAGGAATTCATAATTCACAGTACCTGTAGTTATCGGTAATTCGCAAACCAAATTAACGCTAAACTGAACAATAATGACTCCTGCGAACACACAAAACAATCGCTGCTGAACGGAGAGAAACAGGAATGTTCGTAGATTTCTGCTTTCACATCATACAAATATACAATGAATTAACCCTCGTAATGCCTGTATGAGATGAACTATTATTCACAAATTCACCCAAAATAAAGTAACTAAATGCAACCATAAAACTTCTATAAGATTTGGTTATTGAATTAATTTTAAAAACCATCGGCTAATGTTCGTTATTTTTCTTAAAACAACCCATTTATTATTTAAATCCGAACTGAATTTATAAAGCACATAACTCGAATTTCATTATTGATTCAAGATTCCGATCACTGAAGATAAAGTCTGTAGTTATTGATTTTTATCGGTATTTCGGTACGAGAACTATTTTTATCAATATACGATACGATATTTATTTCCATCGGTAAACTGTATTGAAGCTGTTACACTTTTTAATAGGAAAACTAGATTTCCTATTCTTTAAGAACACAAACATCCGGAAAAATATTTAACTGCACAACGGTACTTTTGCTAACCACAAATTCTTAATTAAAGTCCGGAAAACTAATTACACAACGGTACTTTTATTAACTGCAAATTCTCAAAGAACTAGGCACGGGCATCAGGCACCCGGCCGTTAGAATGTTTTAAAAGATGCAAATCGACATCATCCAATAGCAAGATCGCGTGGTTTCGCCTAGACAAATCAGGGTTATGCAGTCCACGTGTTGGTAATAAGGGAAGTTTTATTAATTCCAATATTAGATTTTGACCCTAATACACTAAAAGTTACGTAGTCTGGTTTTCATGAAGAAGAAAAGAGAGATGCAATAATATTTTAAAGCGAGTTTTGCAGACATATGATATTTTAAGCGCAGATGTGAATAACCAAAATGGGGTTTTTAACACGTATCAAGCATTATTTATTAGATAAAGGGAATTTTTTATATGTTTTCAAGGAACGCAAAACTGCAATATCTATGGGAACTGTATGAATTTAGGTTCGCCACAAACCATGTTTGTTAACTTTCAAGGTTTTAGCAACGTAGCCATTTTAACAAACGCACACGTGAATAAGTACAACAACAGAAAAAGATAAATTATTACCCAAATGTCTTTACAATTCTATGAAGGTTTGAAACACAACCTTTTAAAATAATTTTTATAGGTTTATTTGTACCAAATGCTAACATGATTTTAAATTGCAAGAAGAACGCAAATCTGCATGACCGGAATCCAGATTTCTCAGCAAACATATAGACAAAATTGCATTTATTCAGGACTGATGAAAAAATACCGTTACACACTTTGGTGAGTATTACCAAAACGGTGCAGTGAGTTTCAAAAACTCGTTTTCTACTAACTTAACAACCTAACCTAAGACAGAAAGCAGAGACGAAAAATGCTAAAGAAGTCAAAGAAAAAAAGGAGAGTCGTCTCAATGCAAAGAATGCTTACAAACGACTTTTAAACGGGGCATTTCCGCATCTTGGGACTAGTGGCATTCGAAGGGTAGGGTGCGTTGAAGCTCCTTTCTGCCCGTTGAAGTAAATAGCCTAAAATACTTTTGTACAGCTAAGAGATCAAACCAATATGAACATCGTTACCAGCTATGGGTCTGTGACCATAAAGGCAATATCAAAATAATACAAATGTTTCAAAACACGGCACTAAAGATAAGTAAAATAATAAATGCGCCGTGATATGTACAAAACAAGGATCATTATCATTAGAACTGTAGCTAAAGAAATAAGTAAGTAGAGATTACTGGTTACTTTTGAAGACTAATTATAATATGTATAACCATTAAATAAAAAACAAAATAAATATCACCACAAATATCTTCACAATTAAAAAATTCTTGAAATGAAAAAGGTTTACATCGGAAACTGGTGGTGGTTCGAAACCAAAACAAACGTTTTTCAAAGACGTTATACTAAGTGTATTGTGTTGAATAAATAAATATAAATTTGTTTTTAGGTACAGTAATTTTTTCCATGTTAAATTAAGAACTTATCAATACCTCCAGGTATATTTTTAAGAATTTAAAATGCCATTGATAGTCCAAGAGCCAGTGACGGATTCCTTACAGTATTTTTAACAAGCGTATAACTGCAATGGCTAAGTCTGCGTCAGGCTATCTCTCCCGCGCTTATGTCAAACGTGTTTTATGGTCTGTCGCTTTGTTTCCACAGCTTTTGTTATTTTACTTTTATTATGCAACTTTATGCAAATCTGGCGGAAACCAACCACCCGCAAACACATCTGTAATTTTGTTTATTTATATAACAGATGATTGTCTTTAACATAGCAAAGCGGCAGACTTGTTATTATACTGTTTTTTTAGTACTTGTTCTACACCCTTCAGAAGCGCGAGGGGGTGGCTAAAACCACCACCGCAGAGTCGCCAAACGTCGGGTTCCCTTCTCAGTATATTCAAAGGGACATTCGGCTTCAAACCCGTTGCTGGCTCTTGGACTATGATAAGTGGTGAATCTACACAGTTAATAAAGATACAATTTTCCGGGCAGCTGTGCTACCATCAATTCGCCCCTGTTCAGTATTCTACCGCTTCAGTTTTATACTGAGAGTTAACATTGCTAGATTCACACGCTACTGAATGTGTGATTATCATCAGCATTTGCTGAAAACGCACGCACGTGTAATCGACAGGAAACGATGCAACATAATACCTTTTAACAATATGTTTTTAAGTTAAAAGCTAACGTGCTTGTGTTGAGTACCATGTGAGGGAGGCGTCGGGGATTGATGGTGTTAACCTGGTTTAATAATCATTAACGTTCTAGAGGCATGATCTTTACGTGTTTGTTGGAAATGGAGTTGACAGTTGCTTGAAACTTTTCCGCTTAGGTTCATCTATAAACCATGTACGTGACTCTTGTCTTTTTGTTTATTGGTTCGACCTCAAGTTGAACACTTGAAGTCGTCACAAAAGATGAAAAGGGACTTTTCGAGAATTGGCGACGTTCTGAAGTAGTAGTTAAATAGGAGTAGGTTTCAACGCAAAATATAATCTTGTATAAAATTAATTTTTATTAGATTTATTGTAAAATTTAGAAATAAAAAATAACTGGAAAAATTTTCCAGTAATAATTATTATAGAAATCAATTTATTGATAACAATCAATATTATCTTCAGAGATTGACTCTTGACTCGAGATTAATAACAAACGACTAAATTCTAAAGTACATACAACCATAATAGCCACCATTGTTGCTAAGGAAATTGTTGAATAATAACAGTCTTATTTTGTTTTATTTTATATTAAATACGATAATTTGAAAAATATTGAGTAGGTCAACCTCATAATAATATTAGCTAAACATGTTCAGTTTTGCGGCTTTAAAATGTTTGCATACAGCTCAAACAAATAGGTAGTAGTAAATATAGTTACTACTTAGTTGTGTTAAAAATAAATTATTTTACAATACCTTATAGTTATATCTTATTTGATTTTCAATAAGTGCTTATGAAGTGTTTGTTAAGCACTTACTATTAAAGATCGCAATCGAGATTACTTGCTGTAATTGTACTAGCGTAATAATGCGTTTCTAAAATATTGGGATGGATCAAAATATATGAATTCAATCTATGATTAGCTGAAAAATAATGGGAAGTTGATCTTCGTAAATAAGTAGTTCATAGTTAAGTATGTATGTCATAAATATAAACTACCAAACATAATAAGTATTGGTGTAAATAACCTTACTCGTTTCGTGCACCCACTACTCTGTGTACGAGTAATCCCGACTCATCTGGATCCAGTAAAGAGAGTACCTGTAGTCCGGTAAGTGACCGCCTGACCACTGACTCATGGAAAACCGTGTTACCAGATAGAAGTTTGGTATAAGAAAAACGGCGTGGTGGTTCGCGTTGCAATAATAAAACGCTATTCCTAGGTTTTCATTAACCAGGAAAGTCATTGACACAATTAAACTTGTTGTGTAATAGCCAGAACCGAACTATCTATAAAAAAGATAAATCAGGCAGAATCTGCACATAATTTGAAGTAGTTTAATCTAACCAGTTTTAAACTTTAAATTTAATAACCATGATCAAATTAAATCTTCAGACGTGCTTATTTTAAAGAATCAAATAATTAAATCAATAACCTACAGACTGTACGCAAGAATTCGCTTAAACTTTTAAAAATTATTTTATGCTTGAACCAGATTTTAAACAATCATCATAGAGTGAATTTTAACATTTAAAAGCGTACCACAATGCATATAATTATATCTCCGAACGGTGCGGTGCGGTAAATCTCAACGCAATCCTCACCTAATTCAAATTTAATTAAACGTAATAAACCTGTAAACTTCAAAGTTCACCATTCCTACAAAATTGACTTCAACGGTATACAACCACTTGATCTCCCCATAATGCGAATTTCACAAGAGAAACAAATATACACCCTTTAGCATAGATTCAACAAAGAAAGAGATATCCATTTAAATTTCTCGAACATTCTGCTTATGTCACGGTTTCCCATCAAGGATAAAATAAACAAAATTTGCCTCTCGCATTTAATAATTTTAAATTTTTGTTTTTACTCCTTAGCTTTTTTCCAAAAAAGTAAACCAGGGTTCCATAAATTTAATAGCTGTAAAAATCTAAAATAGCACCAGAATTGGCAAACACTGTACAGTCTTGCTAAAGTAACAAGAAATAAACGCATTGGAAGCAGTTACAGATTGGAGGTTTTGCCGGGATTCAACCGGGATGCCCGGAAGTCACCATTGCCACGGATTTTATAGCCTAAAATAGTCCACGCAAACCCGCTTGAATTAACATTTCGAGATATTCATACGATTCACTGCCCTCGGCTGCTGGCAGGTTGGAGTTTGCTCTCTAAGTTGAGCTGCCCGCACACTTTATCTCAGACTAACAATGAGAAGTATTCAATTATAGTACAGGGTGTTTCACTAAACATTCGAATAAATTTAATGTGTGATCGTACTCGTCAATAGGAACAATAAATCCTTATGTCATTTTTGATCTTAAGGTCAACTTTTGGGAACTGCTGGAAATAATAGTCAAAACAAACTGTGACATCACCTAATATCAGCTGCAACAATGTATCACATATCACGTTGAAAATGCAGTTAAATACATCCAGCTCCAACTGTGATTTTTAAAGCACCAACCCACTTTTCAAAAAACAATTTTTTTTCTTGGTTATTATGAAAGATAGGTACTAATGATATTAAACTTTTTTGTTGCATTTTATGTGCACTATCACCTGTTCGGAGGACACGAATCTTGAGTGAAACACCCTGTATCTTTCTATATCTAACCAGAAAGATTAAATTACTTCATAAATATTTTGACTTAATAATAAAAAAATTAATAATAATTTTTAATCAAAATCTTATAATCTGCAATTTTAATAATAGATAGAAGATTAAGCAGTAACTAATTGCAGTTCGAGTGCTTAGCAATGTACCGGGGTACAATTGGTTATAATTAAGATAATATTTTGCTTATTGCAAGTATATATAAAAAGGATTGATCTTTATAAAATCGTATTGTTTCAAACATTATTTTAAACAAAAAGAATCTGTACAATGTTTAGGTGAGTAAATTGTTTGCTTCTTTCTTTAATTGTATGGTTTACTTCTGCGTAACTTTGAACATTTTTCGACTTAAATTTGTACAAGATCTATTTAAACAATCTAAAAAAAATAAAACTTTTTCGACTCTGAAATTGAATTGTCGGAGCCATATAACCTAAATTATCCTATACTTAAATGAGAGAAAAAAAAAAGAAAATTAAACTTTTTTAAATTAAAATTAAATTTTTCTTTGGGCAAAATGATCGGAGGATATCGCTGGTAAAGTTTCTGGTCATCGATTTCTACTCAGAAGTGTCATGAAGGTATCTGAAAGCTGAACCGTTTATTGAAGGCGCGGCGATCGAGATTTTAAACTTAGGACTCGGATATGACAATCTTTGGTACTGACCCACTAGATTTGGTCTAGATCGGAAATTATAACTCCCCTATACCACGAAATGACCTTGCTTTGTTTATTAAGAGTGGCAAATTGTTTTGTTGTGACTGTAAGAGGTTTTGTGTGGTAACTCAGCACTCCATACGAAACCGACATGAGCTAGCCTAGATTCAAAGACTGTTCGGCTCTGAAATGAAACTCATGATGTTGGTCAAATACTTTAATATTATTAATACCGGAAACTTATTTTTAAAAATGCGAGACAAAATTTAATAGTGCTCTTGCAGTGTGGTGTGACATTTCTAAAATATTTAGAAAGTAATTAAAAGATAGTCACTGTAATGAAAGGTTGAATCGTTTAGATACGTTGTAAAGGCTGATGTAGGCTAGCATACAAATAATAAACCACAACCATTGAACTATATATAAATAACTGGAAGGGATGCCTTGTGTAAACAGCTGAGGCAAATGGGATTTTATGCAACCCGCGACAATGTAGTATTCTCATTCTTTTCTAACTCAATGATACAAATGAAATATCTATGTTGAGTTATTTATTAATTTCAAAATTTAAATAAACATACACTTATTGCTACACAGAGAAAAATGTATTTAAATTTCATCAACAATTGTGTGGTATTGTAAAACAAATTGGTCTTAAAAAAGTGACAGGGACAATTTGTGTAGAATTATAAAACAAGATTGTGTCATTTAGTTTGTCAAGATTTTTTAAATAATGTTTTCAATTTTTTGTAACGATGTGTATAAACTCAAATATAACATTTTGTGGAAGTCAATAGTAATTTTGTAAAATCAAATGAATAGTTGTCTATAAGTTTCCATAACAAATTGTGTTAATTATTAAAACAGAATGTGTAATGTTGTTGCATACAATTTTATACAAAATTGTACAATTGTTGCGCTAGTTGTACCACAATTGCTTAATAGTATTTAACACAATTACTTGTTCACATTTATACAAATTGTGCAATACTCTGGCACAAATATTCTATACAGAAGGTTAGGTATCACAAATAAAATGTATATTTTTACATATATTAAAATATATGTAACTAATATGTATATAACTATACAATGTATAGTATATACAGGTATAACACTAAAATTTCCTTTTGCTGTCGCCTGTTTATATATAAATCTCGAATTTACATTAATAGCGACAATTACAAGTGGTGACATCTATAAGATGTCATCCATAAACTTTGCGAAACACGATAATTAGTAGCAAGCAGTTTGAACACTGGATTATGATTTCATTCAAACAAAATATTGTATTTTTCTAAACATGTTTTACAATTATACTTCAACATAATATGCTAGCTTATCCTCTACAACATTGTTCCAAAGAATGCAGAACTAAATCTGACTGTGTTAAATAATTGTCGTACGTTCCTGTTAGACAATTCAGTAACGAAAACCTACACAACGCTGGACAATACGATTCTACAATTATAATATAAATTTCTCCAACACCGTTTTGAACAATATTGTGCAAAGCTCTTATGAAGTATTTCTCTCTGTGTATATTAAAACTACTTTTACTTAATTACTGATTTTATTAAATATTAATTACCTAACACTAACAATTTAATGTATTTATTTTTAATAAGGTGGGGGAAGTGTGACCAGGGTTTTAAATAGTTCAACTTCAATAGGTTATAATATGTATAGTTTTCACATTAAGAAAGTAATCTGTTGGCGGAGCGGTAGTCTATAAAGTGCTTGAACGGATTTTGGTCCTATTTCGTTGACAAAACAGAAAAAGTGTACTTTTATTAATATTATTTAAGTCTGCAGCAGATTGCATTTTCCCTTCCAAAGTGGGAAAGTGCAATCACAGTCTACAAAACTCATTTTAGCATGCATGTAAAGTTATGGGGCAACTGTGTTAGGTTCTCTAACACATGAGAATAACTGTTTCACGATTATCAAACCCTTTCTCGGTAATACCCCCGGTATTACGGTAATACGGCCCTGTTACATGCTAGAGGACATCAAAATGTTTCAAATCAGCCACAAAGATCCAGTGTAACTTCATTTTATATTAAATTATATTCCGTGATTGCACTTACCCCACCTTACCTTACTGATTTTACAAAACTCTAGGGCTCTACTCTAGCAGTTATTAAATAATATAAGTTTTGACAATTTATGCCTAATTGTAGACTTTTTACCATGCAAGTCCAAATTAATTAGTTTCGCATGGTGAATCATTCTAATTTTTAAAAATTTTTCACCACCATTCTTATTATAGGTTTAATAGATCTCTAAATGAATCAATATTTCCTGAATTTTGGAAGTTATCTGATGTAATTCCTATTTTTAAAAACGGAAATCGTTCTAATGTGTGCAATTATCGATCTATCAGTATATTATCTACTATTCCGAAACTTTTTGAGGCGATCGTGACAGATAAAGTGTATTTATCTGTAAAAAATATCATTATTGACCAACAACATGGATTTGTAAGGGGCAGGTCTACCTTAACAAATTTGTTTCTGTTCACCAATTTAGTACTGCAAACTATTGAATCAGGACGTAATGTTGATTGTATTTACACTGATATGAGTAAAGCTTTTGACAAAGTAAATATAAAACGTTTAATTTACAAATTAGACAGACTTGGTTTTCGAGATCCCCTACTTTCATGGATCAATTCCTATTTAGTTAAAAGTCAGCAAAGAGTTATAATTAATGATTCCAAATCTGATTGGTTCACAGTTACTTCTGGAGTTCCGCAAGGGTCTCATTTGGGACCAATCCTTTTTTTACTTTTTATTAATGATGTTCATCATGCCATTAAACATAGCAGCTTTCTGCTTTATGCGGATGATCTAAAATTGTTTCGTAGTAATGAAGCTAATGGTTTGGATCTCCTACTGCAGGAAGATTTGAATAGCCTGTCCTTCTGGTGTAAAGAAAACAACCTTAATTTAAATGTATCTAAATGCAAAGTGTTGCGATTTACAAAAAAGGTATCTTCATCTGCATATTGTTATTCGATAGATGGCAGTACAATAGAAAATGTTAGTTATTACAAAGATCTTGGTATCATTATGGATAGTAACTTAAATTATGCGCGTCATATTACTGATCTATTAAACAGAGCAAACAGGCTGTTAGGAGTTACAGTTCGTTTAAGTACAGATTTTCAAGATTTACGAGTCTTAATACTGTTATTTACATCACAAATACGTTCCATTGTAGAATACTGCACAGTTATCTGGACTCCTTATCTTAAAATGTTTATTGATCGACTTGAAGCAGTTCAAAAAAGATTTTTAAAATTTCTATGTTTTAAATATTGGATCAATTATTATGACTACGATTACATGGACCTTTTGCACTATTTTGGCCTTTCTTTACTTCAAACCCGGCGTAGTTACTTTGATTTATGTCTACTATTTAAAATATTTAATAATTTAATAAATTGTCCTGAAATATTGTACATTTTCTCACTAAATGTTAATAATGCTAATGTCAGAAGTTCAGCACCTTTTCGCATACCTTTCCACCGGACCATGTATGGGTTAAATTCTCCGCATCCTAGGATGTGTCATCTCGCTAGCAACTATAGAATTTTAGATTTCTTTGGTGTGTCGTTTAATAAATTTAAAAGTAGTTTAAGAAAAGAATTGTTAATGTAATGTTACTGTATTTAAATGCTTTTTTTAAATCTTTATACTCTTATTATACGTAGTTTACTTTTGTTTTATGTTATACATGTTGTAATGGATGGCCGTCAATATATATTATTATTATTATTATTATTTGAAGTTCATGCAAACCTTCACACATAAATTCTCTACTAGAGGATGTTCAGGTTTAAATAAATGTAAATGAGAAGCAAAGTGTTTAACTGAACAATTTTGTAAAAATATAGAAATGTTCCTAAATCTTTGCATGTTAGTTTTTAATAAAATTCTAAACTGCCTTTCTACAAAGTTTACAATTCTATATACAATATCTGATACATGCAACAAACCCCCACGTGATACAAAATTTGTAAATTTTTTATAATTACAATCATCTATACTATAGCAATGGTCTTGATTTACATCATTAGATTTAAATGTCAGTATATTAATGCAATGATCACAACTATACTTGGGACGCTGAACAGATATAGTAATTAAAGCCGCCTACAATTACCCCCTCTTTTTAACAAAACCTTTTTATTGGCAGCATTCAAATATCCCGCTCAAATTGAAAGGCATGTTTACTTGTACCAAAAAGATATTATTTCGTTTACTGTCAAACTGTCTTACTCACGAACTTTTAATAACATTTTTATTAAATTAATAAAACTGCAATTTTTTAAAATGTATGGTTATTATTTATACTAGCATCTCTCAAAGTGACATTATTTATAATGAATTAACAATTCATATGGAAAAATGTTTTAATGTAAATTTCACTTTCACATAAAACCAATCAGAACAATCTGTGCTGCCTTGATATTTTTGTACTATATCTATTCGGCAGCCCCAGTATAGTCTCTCTTAATAATTTTCTAACAATATATCCTGAAATATAATATACAGCATTATGAGTTCCTAAATAGTAATTTCCTTAAAGCCCACTTAAACTGTTGTGAATTAGGATTATTATTCCACCCTCCACGAGATCGAATACAGGAAAAATAAAGCTCCAAATGATCCTGTGAGCACTTGTAAGTTAAGAAATATGTTAGTGGATTTGCATCCAAATGGAAAAGGTCCTTTGCTAAAATTAAAGTGCTTTGCATTGTGACAATAAAACCAAAAGCAAATGTTTTTCGGTTATGATTTAATATTAGTATTTCATCGATCTTAAGGGATTTTAAGTTAAATACTTCTTCAAAATATTTAAGAGTACTCGGCCTTATAGGGGTTTTATATCCTTTTCCACAAGGCGATCTCGAATTTAAAATATCAAATATTTTATCAATCATTCGAATAAATTGTATTGTGGCAGCACAGTTTTTAAAATCCCTATGTCCAGAAGCTTCTAAATATTCCAGTGCATCAGCTACTCCCACTGCTTAGGTCCTGAGCAGCCAAACGGACATTCATGACTTTATTTTTATAATAAATATGATGTGATGTTAGAGAATTTGCAAGTTTCAACTGCTCCCAGTTTTGAAGTTCAAGTTTTTTTAAAAATTGCCAATTGATTAGCCCCAAATTGGAAACTATTTGCTTTTCTGCACAAGTATTTCTGGCCAACTTTAGCATATGGCAACTGTCTAAAATACAATGTACATTAACATTTATACATGAATGTAGAAAATGTGAAACAATATTATTGGCTGTTGCTTGTTATATTACATCTAATTCATTATACGTGGCTATGTTAGTAGCAGTGCCATCTGAAGTTATTGATTTTACTATTATACCAATATCAAACAAATTTCGCAAACAGGCTAGTATTAGTTGCTTTTGTATGTTGGCATCAGTTTTATTAATAAGAAAATAGCACACTGTACATTTAAAATTATGGGTGTAACTAACAATTTGAAACACAAGGGCTTCTGAAGCTGGTGTTTGATAGTCAGTGTCTATCACGCCACCGTAAACGACATAACCTGTGAACTTTCCTGCTTTTTCATCCCACGATATTTGTTTTCTAATCGACATAGAATCCATAATTAAAGCACATTGCTTAAGATGAGGTACTTTGGGTACTTCTTGTTTTAAAAATTCCAAAACTTCTTGTAGAAACCCGGGTTGACAATTAACACTACATAACCACTTTCGAATGGTTCTTCCATTTGGTAAGTGAAAATGTTGTCGAACGAAATTATAGGCTTTAGGTGAATAAAAATATAAAGTTTGCGCAAACTGCTTCATTATCGTGGAGTATCTCCTCTGCCCAGGATTCTTAACCATTTGATTATTCTTCTGGCGAAGAACAAACTCTAAAGGCAATCCTGTTAAAGAAATAATTTATATTTTAGAATTTTAATGTATTTTTATTTATTATCACCTACCTTAAAAGTAATTTTTCATTACAGTTTCGAAATTATCAGTACCACAGCCACTGTTCGAAATTGCATTAATAACATCTTTCATGTTGTTTAGTTGCACATCTCTTCGTTTTACCTTCTGTCTTAAAGTTTTTATTTTTCGCCTTAAGGTAAAATGGGAATTATCTTTAGTAGTTTGTGTAGCTACATGTATTCCTATGGTATTTGTTGTGGTAGAGTCCCTTGAATCATTGACTTCCATTTGTTGTGATTCACTGTCCCTTCTATTATCCAAAACCTATAATGATTTACTATTATTTTTAATTACTAGGAGTATCCTAATTGCTTAGTATACTCAGCATTAAATTAGTTGCTTTCATTTATGTTTAAAAAGTATGCTTAATTTAATACTGTAACTTTAGTGCGTTAGGACAGATTACGATTTCATCAACTGCATTCACTATTATGAATTAGAACAGTACTCCAACATTTCATTCAATATTATTAGGATTAGATATAAAGGAGTTGGTGTCTATAATGTAACAAAAATGCATCACTTACGTTTCTTATTAAAACTCTGTGTGCTTTTCTATCTTTCAACAAATGTTTAGGGTATGAAAAAATGCTTGGTATAGCATCAGGTTTTAATAATTTTTTGGAACAACCTGGTTTATCTTGATAATCCTCTGGTAAAAAGTGTCGTCCACAAAGCCTACTGGTTTTTGAAGGATACCAATTCTCGCGCCGAATTTCTTTAACCCATAATTTTAGAGTTTCTGGACGTTTAAACGGAAAACTGTAACATATTAATTTATTGTTTATGAATTTATGATGACTTCTTTTAATAATATCAATAATACCTATGTATTTGTTATTAAATACTTACATATGGAAAGGAATTCCTTCATCCTTGCGATGTACGTAAGTACAGTTTACTGCTACACAATTCAAAACCATTGCATTAGTTTTTAATATACTTAAACACAAAAACTCAACGAATGCTTTTTAGAATTTTCACTTCACTCAATAGCGCTTAATCTAATTTTAAAGTCAATGAAACGGTTCACCACGTGCTCTTCGAATGCATGTAACATAAGTTAGAAAGAAATGGGAATACTACATTAGATATCTACCCTTGTCTGTTGCCCCTGACACAATGTTCTCTGAGTTATTAGCGTGCTTGCGCGTCCCTTCCAGTTATTTATATAGAGTTCAATGACCGCGACCTATCAAAAAAATATTATTTTTTATTAGATGCAGGTTTCTCACCGAAAAACATTTAGTAATTGCACACCCATCTGTGAAGATGGCGCTTCAAAAGTGTCGTCTATGTTCATATGGTAAATTATGGTATTTATAATATTAAAGTATTTGTGTTGGTGCTTAGAATAAAATAATGTATATTAGACCAGACATGCAGCTCAACAAAAAGGCAATAACTACGTTGGAATTTTAAATCTCTGAGCCTTCAAAACTTTCTTGGAAAAGAAATGGTCTTCACACATCATTCCATTCTTTTTGATTTAATCAGTCCTGTAATAATCTTATTCGCCTTTTTTCTATACTTTAGTTCTATATATATAACAATATAAATTCTTGTCTCAATAATTATTTCCTTTAATGATTGTTACAAATGTTTATGAAATTTTTAAGAGTCAAATGGAAGATTTTAGTTTAAATTGGAAATCTAATTTTTTAAATGTATTAATAACTTTACTAAGGGCCGATCTATTCTTCACCCCCTTTTAAATGTACCTGGAAGTTAGTTGCTATAGTTACAATTGTTCCCACAACGGTATCTATGACAATTAACTAGCAGATAAAGTTATTTAAAGGAGGTGAATAGATCGGCCCTAACTCTAGTAAAACTTAGATTTTTTGTTTTTTTAATTAATTCTTCAAATATAGCTTGTTGTAAGCATTATTCTAAATATTTATACTATCATTTAATTCTGAACGTATATTGGGTTGCATACCCTACAGGCGCAACAGTACACTTATTACTTTAGTTAAAATTAAACAAGAAATTATACCTTCTGCTGCTTATGTGTTTCTGTTACGAAACTGTTTTGTCGTTTATAAAACAGCCCAACGTGTTTTTATATTTATTTGTTTTATTGATATTTAGTAATTTCTAAAGCATTGATTAAATAAAGCTAACTACACCATCGCCATCTATTGACTGCAATTGAGAAATTAAGAAAACTACATTTCCAATCATGAATTTATCACGAGAACAGTAGATGGCATAGTATTACAATTCGAGAAATTTTATTTAAAATAATTTTTAGTAGCGTTCCCCTCTGCTGCTTATGTGGTCCTGTTACGAAGTGTTTTGCTGTTTTTAAATTAGCTCGACGTGGCTTTATGCTTGCTTTATATAAACTTCAAAGCATTAATTGCGACTGAAAACCTTTCGCCATCTATTATTTCTGTCTTAAACAGCTACTCTAAAGATATATTGGGTTGCCTATAGCGTAGGGGCAAAATTTTTTTCTTAGTGTTCGTTTGGTTTAATCTAATTGAATATGTATCATAATTTTTTCTTTTTAATTACAGGTCAACCATATGTTTATTACTATTATCACTAGCAACAGTTTTTATAGGAATAGGAACAATAGACTATACAGGCCACAAAGTTTTCCGATTAAGACCTAGCACAGAGAAACAAATCTATGATCTTAGAGACTTGGAAAATGAACATCATGAATTAAACTTTTGGAGAGGTGTCAGCAAGGATTTTCCAGTAGATATTTTGGTCCCTCCAAGTCTTCAAAATTTCTTTCAAAATTTCACTACAGTTAGGAATATAACATCACAATTACTAATCGGCAATGTGCAAGACAAAATTATTGATAAGAAGGATAGGATGTATATAACTCCTGAAAATTTCAATTGGAACGAATACAGAACTCTAGATGAGGTTTCTATTTAGTTTGTTTGGGCAAAATTCTTTATTATTTTAAAAATATTTTAACTTATAGATTAATGAATGGTTGAAGTATATTGTGCGCCGGTATCAGCCATTTGTTAAACTAGTAGAAGCAGGACGTAGCTATGAAAATAGAACTATTTATGGTGTGCATATCAGTTTTGGAAAGCAGAAGAAACCAACAATATTTATTGATGGAGGATTACATTCCAATGAATGGTGAATATTAAAAAATATATTTAATATTGATGGTGCTTATTTAAAAAAATATATAAAATTTTAGGATAAGCCCCGCTACAGTAACATTCATTATAAATCAAATATTAACAAATAAGGATCCAAAGATGCGTGCTGTTATTGAATCACGCGAATGGATTATTTTGCCTTGTTTAAATCCAGATGGTTATGTGTATACGCATACTGTTGTAAGTAAATAATAAATTTTCGGAATTTTTAGCTTCTTTTAAGTAATTGCAGTTTGTTTGATTTTATTAAGTTAAGTAGTCACTAGTTTTTTTTTAATTGTAGGATCGATTATGGAGAAAGAATAGGAGACCCACAGGAATGTGCACTGGAATAGATCTCAATCGTAATTTTCCTTATCAATGGATGGATGGTGGAGCTGATATTGACTCATGCTTTCCACATTATGCTGGGTCTAACCCGCTCTCTGAACCAGAAAGTCAAAGTTTTACTAAATACTTTAAAAAATTGAAAAAAGTAGAACTTTATGTTTCTTTCCATTCATACCTCCAAGTCTACTTAATTCCATTTGCAAATCAGGGAATGGAAGTACCTAAAAATAATGACCAACAGGTATGTAGTAAGCATATAAATTATATTATCTCTATAAACAATCTTTGTTGTCAATTTCAGCATCGGGTAGCTAATATTGCAACCAGAGCTGCTTATGGTGTCCACAATGCCCGCTACTTAGTTGGCAATAGTGCAGCAACAATTTGTAAGTAATACTTGTATTATAATTGAGACAATATCAAAATGAATTTAAAAATGCAGATGTGGGCAGTGGTACGAGTACAGACTGGGTTCAATCAGAAAACAAGAAGATGTTTGTTTATACACTCGAATTAAGAGATGCTGGCAGTTATGGATTCTTGTTACCTCCAGAACAAATTATCCCCTGTGGAGAGGAAAATTTTGCTGCTGTAGTTAGTTTAGTTGAAGAAATTAGTCAACTTAAGAAGTAATGTTTTTGTAGCTCAATGTTTTAAAATAATTAATTTATATTTTTTAAATAAATTTTTAAAAAATGTTCTTAAATATTATTGCATAGTATTTGAATATACAGTGCGAATTATATGTAGAACATGCAAATTTCCTGTGAACATGTTCAATTAATAAAGTAGCACGTTAAACGCATTGCCACTCCTGACAATTATGCAGCCAATCTTATATCACATTTACTGTATTTGGTACATAAAAATTAAGTATTTTATTATTAAAAATTCATAACTATTTTAACATTAATAATAATTATTATTCTTACGTCTTACACTCTGATAGGCAAAAACTTGATTTTACAAACTCAACACAATATTAATGAATATGAATAACAATCGTGAACGTGGACAAAAACAAAGTTATTCAAAATTCTTTTAAATAATTCTGTAACTATTTTTGTCAAAATACCAATACAGGGTGTTCCGGAAAAGTATGCAATGCTTTAAGGAGGTGAAAGGTAACCATATAAAGAACCCAAAACTCATAAAATAAAAATTAAAAATCAAAAAAATTTCACATTTTTCCGTTTTTTGCAAGACACGAGTCGAGTATCGATTATTTGTAAGATCTTAACCATGAATTACTGATAAAGCAAACAATGATCTCACATCTGCACTACTAAATTAATAACTGACCTCCGCTACGTACGTACGTATCAATTTACAGAAACAACAGAATTGAATTTCAGCAACGGTTGCCGAGTGACTCACTACCTTGATGACTTGATCATTTATTAAGATCGGTAAATAGAATGTAACATACGTTCATTGACCTAATTGTGATGCAGATTTCATTGCCTGTTTTTTATTTTACGAATGTCATTTTAACAAAATGAGTAAAACTTACCGTTTAGATGCAAACAATCTTTAAAACATGTGTTCAAATAAATCGTTGGAGCAGAATAAAAGGTCTTATTAAACGGTTCTGATAAATTCCCGCCCATACATTTACCGTGAAACGCCTGGAAATAATGTCTTCGGACAGCATGAGGATTCTCGTCAGCCCAAATGTGGCTGTTGGTGAATTAAAAACCCCCGCCCGAGTAAAACAGCATTCGTCTGTCCACAGTACATTTTGTGCAAACTGACGATTTTCCTGTTTGCGTTCCAATTGGCGAAATTGCACTCGCGGTATATGATCTACAGGTTCTAGTGAGTGTACTTTTTGAAAATGGTTGATTTGAAAAGTTCCGTTCATTCAGCATGTTTGGTTCTGCCATAATTTAAACAGTAACTAACTACAATTAATTAAACTACTTAACACTAACAAACACTTAACACTACCTCACTCAAGTTATTAATTCTAAAACGTGTATTAATACGTAATTGAAACTCAAATTTACCGCCACCTTAACACAAAGAAAGTTGACGACAAACTGCAGCTTACAAATTTTAAAGATCTGAGTCATTAACAGTTATTTACAGATGGTCAGAATGAATGTTTGTTATTATTTAGCTAAAACGTTTTAAAAGCACGTACTTATTATTTTGTTTTGGTTACAATATTCAAAGAATTTATTTACCCGGCTACCTGCTTGGGTTTATTATGGTTATTTTGTTGATGACCTTTAAAAGTATGTACTATTTAATAGGCATAATTTTTATACACTTTTATCTACTACTTTGCAGTGGCATGACTATTATTTTTATAAGAGGGATTGTTATTTCAATGAGGCATTTCAGTAAATTGTTAGTAAGATGTTACTCTACACATGTTTCCTTATTGCCCTTTAACGGGAAGGACACATTTTCCAAAACCCTCCGTATAACATTTTTAATTTATCTTCTATTGTATGTAAACGTATTTAAATAATAATGCAAATTTTGTAAATAAGGTTATTAAATCTTGTTTAGGAAGTAATTAATTTTTTTTAAATCAGCTGTCAAAATAGGTAAGATTGGTTGCCTGGTTGTCAGGGATGCCAATGCATTTGACGTGTTATTTTAATAGTTGCACAAAGAGTTTTAAATGCAGGAAATCTGCATTATCAGAAATATAGAATTTGCACTGCATACTCTATGCAATTTCCAAATAACAGCTAGTGGTACATTCGTAGCATTGAATGTTGTAACGCATTCAAATTTTCAATTTTATAGAAATGTTATTTTATACGCATAAATAGCAAATAATCTTAGTCCGGCCCTGCGTGTTTCAATACATTTTAGTTAAGTTAGAAATCTGCAGACTTTAGGGTCAGACTTTAGGGAGTTACCCTAAAATGCTTTCGTCTAAACGACATTCCTTCTAGAATAATGCTTCTAAAAGCAACATGTTGACGTTTTTGTAAATGTTAAAGTTCAGTTCAAGACGTTCCCATAGTTATAAAAGTTATTTCGTAAAAAAAACCTTGAGAAAATTTAATTTATAAATATATTAAACTAATACCGCCTTTCTTACACATGGTGCATAAACAAATTCCCTCCGAGTGCAGACGTATAAAAAATATTGAAGCCACATGTGGATATCGAATTCTTTTTGGTAAGCAAATTTTAGTTGCGCTGAAGTCTCTTGAAATTATATGGAACTCTCTGCAAGCTTTTTGAATGCTTGTTCCTGATTGAATAAAAAAATCACGCTATTTTGCTATAGGTTAGTTTAAAAAGTTCCCGCCTAAGTTTAATTGTGATGATATAAAATTCAGATCCCTTAGTTCATTTTAGTTTTAACAGGACGGTCGAAGACAAACATCAAAGAGGCTGGTGCCTCGAGGCTTCTCCGTGCGCTATGCGCCCCGAGGATTATTTAAAAGAGTCGTTACGGTGAAAGTATGCCCTTATTACTAAGTATTTAGTTCAGAATTAGTGTTTTCGATAAAATGTTTCGTACTACCGTTTTATGTCTCTATTTAAGTTTAGTGTTATATCGTACCGATTTTATTGTTTGGAAATTAATCCAATACAAGGATTATTTCGCAAACTTATTTAGTTTAGTGAAGAAAAATAGTACCATCTCGTTATATCTAAAAAATAAGTATAATTCCGTATTACCGATTAAAGATTTGTTAAGCAACCTTCAAGTATGCAGAGTTAAAGTACCGTTACCATTATAATTCATGAACAGTTTGTTTCGTTTTGGAATTTATTGTAAATAATTATGTTAAATTTTGATAAATCTCGTTGAGACAAAATAGTTAAGAATTTACAATAATAATGTGTTCCCGCAACGTCCAAGACAGCAGTTTGTTATTGTGTTTTTGTGTAAGGTCATTATTGTTTTTATAGTGTATTGTGTTTGAAGTTTTCCATTTGTGCAAGGAATTTTTGAACTTTGTTGGACTAATGAAAATGTTTTAAATTATTGATTGTTTAATTAAGTTTTTTATGTAAAATCTATTTGGGATCCCGAAATTAATTGACTTCTAGGAATGATAATTTTATGATTTTGATGTGCTTTGTATTTCCTTTTTTTATTTTTTCTTTTATGTTTTAATACACAGATTTCAAATTTATTTATTGATTGATATAGTTAGGCTCAACGAACTGCTGATGTTTTTGGCAATTAAGATTTTTTTATTGTTTGATAAGTGTTTGATTAACCTAACGTCAAATTTAAATGGGAAGTTGGATTCCCTTAACTGATGACTTCCCGAATTTTTTCTAAATCTAACATCCTCAGTTTTGGTGGCGCCCAACATGTTTTTATTTGTTCCGGACTCCATTAATTAATTAGAAGGTTTTGGGGTTAACACCCACACCTGTATTTATATCTGCATAATTAGAGATCTCAGCCGGTGCATATAGTACAGTAAGTATTTAGTGATTTGAGTTTTTTTATTAAGTTCATCGCGCGGTGTATAGCTTGTTTTGTTTAGAGTAATTATCGTGTTTCAATGACAGTTCATCGTGGGGCTTCATTTTTTTTAGAGTGCTACAATGTGTGGGAGTAAACGCACATGCAGAATAGTTCAATGGCTGCAGTAGAGAGTGAGACTCATATGGACTTTACGCCAATGGCTGCAATAGGTAACACTGCAGACATGCCGTATTCGAAATGTTTTCATTATTTTATACCTTGTTCCGATGGGATAGGTAGTATAGGCACTCCGATAGAAAGCGGTACTTTACATAAAATCTTTTGCGTAATAATGTTTAACTGTAATAACGGTCGGGATTATGTATGAAGCACTGTCTGTTATTTAGAAACCGCAATATAGCAGCTGGACAGCCAAATAAATGACCGAGCCGCCAGTAGACGTGCGGCGTCAGTGCTGTGTCACTTGTATTACAAAGGGGCCCCACTTGGGGCGACAGGATTTATCTAAATTGGAAAGTTTGCCCGTTTCAACTGTGGGTGTGTGATTGTGTTGCATGTTAGATGGGGGACCTATGACCCTAGATGTTGGTTCCTCAGTACTGTAGGCTTTAGATAAAAAAAGTAATGTGCCGACTCTTATTCAGTATGCAACACGTGTAAATAAAAATAAATAAAACTAGTAAGCTATAGAGTTACAATTTTAATTGTACAATGGTCATTTGTAAAATAACCCAACTAAATATAACCGTCTTGACCTGTCTTGTCAAAATAAAAAACTTTTAGGTTATATTGTAACGAGCTCATTAAGTTGGATCTTTATTTCACGTCGTTTTAAATTCAAAACAAGGTATAAATCAACAGTAAATATTTCCGTCTTCTTACCCCGTTATCCTGTTAAAAGGACTCCTTCCTGATGGCAGTACCCGTATATGCGCTTTTTTTAAACGTAATTACTATGTAATAGATACATGTTATGCGTTTTGCATGTAGGCCTTGAAATTTCTATAATTCTATAATCATTTCTATAATCATACTTATAGAGAAATATTTTAATGCAAAGTAAAGTTATTATGATCAAATTTACTTTCATTTATTTAAAGAAGAAAATAGCAAAAATGTATTTAGAATGGGATCTCTAAATAAGTTAATGTGTAGTGCCTTGAAATACTCGTATGTTTCATATTTTAATTAATTGTTGCATCTATGTTTTGTACGCAAATTGTGCACTGCATACCCTGTTAACTAATATATGACTTTGAATTTTAAGAGTTTAAAATCATTCATCATTCGTTATAGCTTGGCACGACAATTTGGCTGTGGTCCATTTAACAAAACCAAAATAACAATAACTAACTCATATGAGAGTCTTTTGCGGACTGTAGATTTCCATCGTTACTTTTGAACAATAACAACAAACAATTTAGGTGGCGTCCTCTATATTGTTTGATTATTTATAAGGAAAGCTAGTTTTTCATAGTACTTGGATGGTATTTCTTATAACAGGCCGATTTAGTTGGTGGTTTGACATTTTCTCATCTTATATAAGTTTGATTGATTTTCAAAGATAGAACTCATCTGGAACAGACAAAATGTATTGTATTGAGGATGTATGCAAATGTATAACAACTTACCGTGTAGAATTTTTATTAAAACGTTTTCATATTGACCAGATATCTTCATTTGGTAGTTTTTCTTAATTTCATAATTTTAAAGCTGTTTGCTAGATTGTTTTTGTGGAAATTTGTGGAATAGTATTATCACCACAGAATTGAAACATTTTATAACGTAAAGGTTGGATCTTGTTGGTGATATCACATAAAAACATATTGCTGAGTTTCACTTTTCAAACAATTTCGCCGTTCAAGTGATTTATGTAGATTGGTAAATTGACAAAGTCTTGGGCATCTAAAGCTACGCAAATAATGTTGTTAATGATGTAATGTTTAGTTTTAAGAAATAGTCGACATTAAATTGTAAGGTTAATTCTATTTTTCGACCTGTAGTGTCGTATATCGTGTAATTCTGAATTTAATTTTCTACAAGACTGTTTAATTAGTTTTTGCATTAATAAAAGTTTATAAACAACAATTTGGTTATTGTATTTATAATGTGTCAAGATTCATTTGTTTAGTTGAAATTTTATGCAGAAGTCTTTTGTTTCGGCCAAATCATATAAAAGGACTACCATTTTTTTATTCAATTTTCTTATTTTTCCATCATTCAAAGGGTGACACACATTTTGTTAAGCTTAAAGTAAATTTAAGGTTATGTTGATAAATGTAAACAAATATCAAATATTAGAGGTTAGGATTATTTTTGAGAAACGTCAAAGTGCATTAATTTAAAGTTTCTAAAAGAAAGTGTTTAATTAACCAGTGGCAAAATTTAAACAAGTTTTTAATTGGATCTTCGATTGATTAGTGTTAACAAGAAAAATGTATAAATTTTATTTAATTATAACCGGAATTGAATTTTGATAAAAATATTTTACTTGCCATTGCGTATAAAAATTATCTGAATTTGAAATTACGTTTGGTAAAACCTATTTATATAGGTTTAATTATATGGATCATCGATTAGATATGCTTGTGGATTTCAATGCCAAGCAGTACGGAATGCAACCATTTGGTACAAGAGAATTTGGAAAATAAGGTTGGTAATCTTGTGGCGCCAATTAAAAAAAAGTAATTTAAATATTTTCTTGGATTTAAATTAGTCTTAAAAATAAAACTAAAACATGAGTTTTTCATATTAGTTAAATTATTTATTAGTTTAAGAAATATATGATACCAAAATAAACAAAAATTATAAACAAATTATAATGCTTAAACACAATTTTTTTTATAGTTTATAATTTTGAAAGTTAAGTGATTTAAAAAGTTCTTAAAGTTAAAAAGTCTTTTTAATTCAAATCTAAAAAAACCAATTCTTCTGGTATCATTTATATATATTTTTTTGTTTTCTGTTTATTTAATTTGTATTAATAAAAATAAAAATTGTGTTATTATCTTGGAGAGTTATTTGTATGCGTTTTTCTATGATTTTGCGCATAATTAATAAAAATTTAGAAAATCTTGAGAGCGACCCGCCTGAGAGTTTCAATTTTGTGGAAAGTAAAGCTTTATCATTCTTATATGCAAATCATCTTTTATATGTCTGCTAATTTATTATTATTATTTATAAACGTACCTCACATCATGATTATATGTAACATATAAGATGTTAAATAAAATAAAAAATAAAATAAGAAGGAACTTTACATTAGGTGTTATCACCCGAAGCTGCTTATGTTTAAAAAAATAAATTCTTCTAGATTTCAAACAAATTACTTTCAGGTCGTATGTGTTACAGCTTACTAGCTTACTGGTGTCAAATTTAAAAAGAATTACGATTTATTTAAAAAATATATATTTATATTGGACGTCATCTAATTGTACATAAATGATCGCAATTAAAATGATGTTACACTCATATCTGCTTACAATTTTAAAAAGAGTTGATATGATTTCATTAACACAACATAACACAGTACACATTTCTAACGAAAAATTGATTTCATTTTCAAATAATTTGCAATCAAATTCAACGTTCCTCTGGCTAATTAAATTTTCTACGTATTAACCATTGTAGCAGAAATTTTGTTAGTTATCCAAAACTTTTTTCAAATTTTCCTCAACCAGGAAAGTCATTGGCACTATTAAACTTGACTTGTTTAAATTTTAACAGATTTCAATCTTCGAATTTTACAACCACTAGTAAAGTGGATTAATAAAGTTTATCGATGCGGTAGGAAAATTTCTCCTTAACTTGAAGTTGCTTTAATTCAACAACCAACAAACAATCTTTAAACAATCGTCGCAGAAAGTAGACTTAAAAGTTTTAGCACGCACCATTATTATGTGCATGTCCAAATAATGTAAGTTAAGAACCGAATTAAAATAGTAATTTTTTAATTTTCATACGCGACAAGCATTACATTATAGACACTTAAAGACACGTGTTTTAATAACAGAAAATTTTATTACTGGGAAATAACATTCCTGTTTCTATCAAATAAAAAAAAAAGTTTTGTAATCTTATAGGCGTAACTCAGTGTATAAGCACTTCCTTGCCAAAATAAAAAATCTTATCACTAAACACATGTACTCTATCAAATAAAAAGTACAAATAACAAAATTAAAAAATTATCTTCATCTAATCTGAAAAAGGAAATTGTTTAATAATAGAATAATTATATATATATCGATTGAGTACAAAAATTCCGTGATTTCCAGAATTCTTCTTTTAGACCACAGTATAAAATGGTTTTGTTGAATATTCCAGTAGCTATTCTGTTTTATAACAATCACTACGTAGGACACTTTAAGGCAGGAGGTTATGAGTTCTGTCCACATCAATGAAAATATTCTAATCGGTTTGTATTTCTCATTCGCCTGTCAATGTTACAATAAGGTTAAAGTTTGTAAATATACAAATAAGTTACAAAATAAACATCATATTAAATAGTTAAAAGAGCATGGCCATATAATAATGTAGTACAGAGATTTACATTTTAGATCGCCATGCTGAGAATATTCATCGAGTTCGAGTGCTTATTTTCAGCATCTTGGTTTATATAGCAAATAATCGCTGACTAAGCTACTGCTTGCCTGTTCTATTCAAAATTTTTTTATGGTACTTTCGTATCCTCGGTTATTATTCTATTTACGCGTGTTATCACAGTAGATTCTTAAGAACTAGAAAAAGATGATCGGGACGGTCTAAGAAATCTTCTAGGTTTTCTTTGATCAATTGTTTCCTGCTTTAAGGAAGAACCCTTGACTCTTTTAAACCAGTATTCGAACTTTTGAAATTAATAATGCACTTTTTTAATTTAAGAAGAGCGTGGTACATATATGTGGCTTCCTGTTTTTAAATATTCTTTATAGGAAATAATCACTATAATTGATTTGATAAGAATGGATTGACTGGATTTAGGAGTCTGCAATTGTCTTTCCCCGACAATCTTGGCTGCATGTATTTATTTGAGTATGAATGTTTTCTTTTTTATTCCGGAAAAACAATTTTTGGCCAAATGATTCGTTTTCCCACAGTTGTGACACCTCGTCGCAGTGCTTCAAACTTATAAAACTTGACTTCTTTCATCGATCCGACGATTTGTGGGACTCTTTACATCGATTGATTGTTTGATTCTCATAGATACCAAATAGGAACGTGTTTGCTCTAGTGTGAAAGCTCTAAAAAAACTTTATAAACTAGAACAGTATGCATAAACACTGTGTATACTTTTAATTCCAATTGAACTGGAAATGTTCAAGATGCACGATGAACTTTTATTTGAAGAGTATAATTAAATTCAATTAAATACTATTTAAAATTTTTAGTTACCTTTGATTTTTCCTAAACTTTAAAAGTAATTTAACATTAATAAAATACTTACTCCGTACAAAATACTAAAACCGTCAACCCGAACTTGAAGCATCGCTTCGTTAACGCAGCATCCGGAGAATTTAACGTTTCTACATCAATTTATTGTCAGTTACATAGGAATTTTTTGATTATTTTTTAATATTGGTAATTAGTTTGTCTGCTTTCTGTAGTTCTCAAGCACCTATGCTTCGATTAATGATAATCTTAGATAAAGGTGTCATAACACTTTTCCTTTTCCGATCTACTGTTCTTATTAGAATAATCGTATCTTTTCTATCAGGTATCAGTAACATAATTATTGCGACGTCATGGTTCATTTCAAAAAATTTGAGTCTATTCATAAAGTAATGAGCTTTTTATTTTTATTCTGTTATAAAGATTTCACTCGATTATAAAAACGATATACAGGGTGCATCTATGGAAGTTGATCATCTATTGAAGATGACTGTATGTAATGACCATTAATCAATAAAAAAAAGTAATACATTATATCAATTTTGGTTCGCTTTAAGAAGAATCTAATTTAAAGCTAAACATGCTCAAAGAAGAAAATAAAATTTTAAAATGATAACAAGGCAAGGTCAGCTTTTCGGCATTTAAGATGCCGACAAACTAGAAGCAACTGCTGGCGTAAACTGCGTCTATTTAAAGTGCGTTTTAAACAATTTTCAAAGAGATATTCTCTTTTAATTTACAGGTTCTTTCCTTCTCGTTTTTTGTAAAGCACATTCATTTAAGTAATTAGGAATAAGACTGGTATTAGTAATTATGGAATAAGTACAAGAACATTAATTAAACAAAATAATGTATTCAATTCAAGTAAAATCAAAAAACATCATAATTCACAAATTATAAGGCACGATTGGTGGGTGTTCTTAGTTTTTAAACAGTGGCGTTGTTCTAAGTAGCATTAACAACTAACTGCACAAACGTTTAGAATTTTTTATACGTTTGTCTGTAATAATAATTACAAAGCAAATACAAAACATGGTACAAATACATGGTTTGCGTTGGTAATTTGGTTAGCGGCATCCATTATTCGCTGCTCCAGTTCCAACTAGGGGCAGCTTAAAATTTAAAATGCGACTTTCTCGAAAACTAACAGGAAGCGACCATATGTTGATAAGAGAAATGTGTTTTATATTATTACAACTAACCCCCGCCATTACCTGATCATTACTTATATCAGTTACACCCTGTAGAAGATAGAAAAAGATATTTTTTCAGTTGAACTACTTTGGCACTTGATGGTAACCTGCTAAGTCTACGAGTTTTGCTAAATTGTATGCACTTTTTGACATAAAAACATCAGGCAGAATATTATCTACCACAACTTATGGAAATTTTGGCACTGAACCTGAATCTAAATATAATTAATTAATTTTACATACAAGTGCTTTGCAATTAAGTTATCATTAATTTTTAAATATATTTTTCCGTTTTATAACCTTTATCTTTCTATCAAATTAACAATACATCAATTATATCAAGTGTTTGGTAAAATACCATACACTTCATATAACGTCACGTAGATAATCGTAATTTGATAAATACTTGAGAGATTATGTTTTGCACAGAAATTCCTATATAAATGAGGAAGTCGTTTTGCTTTGACTTAAGTTGTGCAGATTTGATTGAGTGAGTATACAAGGTAAGCTATTTACCCCTTAGTTATTTTTTTTTATATTTTGGCGTTGGCATATAAGACGTTCTGGCCTTATGCAAATTTCAAAAAATAGTATCAATTTTTACATCCAAGATCAAATTAAAGGTATTTTTGATCAAACGGTAAAAAAACAAAATAGTAATGATTTGGCAATTTTGAAATTGTTTTAATGATCAACGCCTAAGCTCAATTTAGTTTTATTTGACAAGAACTCTTTCCATTGTTACCCAGCATTTGTTACTTTAAGTACCAAACTTTGGAATCTGGAGTATGATTATTTATCTAAAAATAGAATTGGCCTATTTTTAGACTTCTTATCATTGTCAAACCAATACAAAGATCTAGCAAATAAAAATTTAAAAATAAACTACTTGGTAAAGATTGCAAAAACAAAATCTCAATCTGCAACATAGATTAATAATTTATTTCTTTTTAGACAAACATGAGGCAATATCTTTTGCTACTTCTGGTAGCAGCATCCTGCTTAGCCCATTCTCCACTTCGCTTCGATAACTTCCAAGTTTATCGCGTAACTCCACAAACTGTTCAGCAATTGGAAGCGTTGAAACATGTAGAAGAAATAGGCAATGGATACAACTTCTGGACTGATGTAACAGCTGTAGGAAAACCAGTTGACATCATGGTACCACCTCACATGAAATACGATTTTGAAGACTTGGTGCAATTACAAAATCTAAAATCTGAGTTATTCATTGAAAACGTGCAAACTTTGATTGATCATCAAACACCAAAAGATCGTTCTCCTACATTTAACTGGAACAGATATCAAACTTTAAGCGAAGTAAGCTCTGTTCCAAAAATATAAAAAAACAAAGATCAATAATTTTTTGTCTCTATTCATAGATTCATGCTTGGTTGAATAATGTTGCTGCCCAGAATCCAGGAATTGTTGAATTACTGAATGGAGGACAATCTTACCAAGGAAGGCAACTTTTGGGTATTAAAATTTCTTTTGGACCTGGAAAGAAAGCTGTATTCATTGAAGGTGGAATTCATGCCCGCGAATGGTGTTTATTCACATATCTTTCCCTAAATGACTGATGTTATTAAATAAAAATATTTCAGGATCGCTCCAGCTACCGTTACTTACATAGCCAATGAAGTTCTTACAAACAATGATCCTGCTGTAAGAGCAGCTGTTGAAAGTTATGACTGGTACATTTTCCCATCAGTCAATCCTGATGGTTACGTATACACCCATACTAACGTAAATATTTTTAAACCGTTGATTGTTTAATCGCTTATAAAAATAAATAATTTTGATACAGAACCGCATGTGGAGAAAAACTAGAAAACCATACGGTCTCTGCGTTGGTGCTGATCCTAACCGTAACTGGGGTTACAAATGGATGCATGGTGGTGCTAGTAGCAACGCCTGCCTTGATACTTATGCTGGTAGCTCTGCTTTCTCAGAAATTGAAACAAAATCCTTGGCAGATTATATCAATACCATTTCTAAGAATATAGAAATCTATTTGGGCTTCCACTCATACTCGCAATTGCTATTGATTCCTTATGGGCACAATGGGTTGGAAGTTCCAGCAAACAATGCAGAAATGGTAAGTCATTTATTGTTTTGTTTTTGTTCATCAGAATGATTTTAATTATTTTATATTTCTATTCAGCATACAGTTGGAAAAAATGCTATGAATGTATTGGCAAAACGTTATGGAACACGTTATACAACAGGCAACATCCCACAAGTAATTTGTAAGTTACTTGAAGCTAGTCTTTGTTAAGTATAGCATTAACGATATAATTATTTCTTGTAGATGTAGCCAGCGGTGGCAGTTCAGATTGGGTTCTGGCCAACAACAGAGATAATATTAAATTATGTTACACATACGAATTGAGAGATACTGGAAGATATGGATTCTTATTGCCTCCAGAGCAAATTATCCCAACTGGACAAGAAACATTTGATTCTGTTGTCAGTATGCTTCAACAGGCCCAAACTTTAAGAAAATAATTTGTAAATGATTAAAGATTAAATATAATTTTAAAAAGCTAATTGTACTTTTTTTAATCGCTTATTTTTTTCGGAGATACCAAGAGTAAGCTCCGCTTTTCTTTTCTATTTATTGTCAATTAAATTAATGAGACGTGTGGCTCTTATATTATTTGTTTTGCACCAGGAAAATCGGAATTGGTTAATAAATTGATAACTGCATTAAAAAGTAATTTAAAATCATAAATATTTTATATTTTTTATATACGAGTATAAAAAATACATCAAAAATACTAATATTTTTTAATACATTAATTACTTTTAAAAGTTATCAACAACCTGAAAGACTATTTTTGAGTTATAAATCATTTCTAAAAGCTTTTTGTTTGGCTTTGTCAGACGACTGTAGAGACTGCTTTGATGGTAGGTGCAACGATCAATGAATCTCATGCGAAGAGAAATGATATTGCAGTCCGAATTCACACACCTTCGAAAAATACTGCAAGAAGACACATGTAACATCGAATGCAACTGATAACTCCTTAAGCAAAACGTATCACATTTCCAGAAAATGGTTACCGGGACCTTCACAAACAATCTGAGACTCAAGTGCTCTTGAAACTAACGCTTTCCGAAGCTTAATACACGAAGACTACAGTATCGTACAAATCCCGACGTTATAAAAATGGGCCTCGGAAGTCCATGACCCACCTTTGAGGTGCACAGAAATAATCGTTATGCCCTATCTAGAAAATCTATAACGGATGTAGTGAGAATTATTGTGTTTCTTCATTTAGGTTAAATGATTTGGACTGAAAACTGTACATTTCTACATGAACCGGGTTTTTCGTGTATAGTAACAGAGCCTGGATAGATTCAACAAACAGCCTTCGACATCACAGAATAATGGACGCCGAAAACTCTCATAAGCAGAATCTGCATAAAGCTGAACGGTTCAAGTGGACAGAGAAACGAATTACTACGAGACAATCCCAAGGTTTTTCTCTCTTTACTGTGCTGTTCACGCTGCAGATATAGTGAGGCTAGCACACCAGTTATCAAGAGTACACTGAATGCTGATGATACGGTTGCCTTCTATGCTCCTCGAATGAAGATTTCAAACCATGATGGAAAAGCTTGGGGATTACTTACGAACCTGGAAAATCAAAGTGAGTTCTGCGTCTATTATGCTGAAGCGAAGAGGTAACTACGAGGGTAGGATTTTGGTCTATATTTGGCCGTCAGAAGCATGCTATTGCCAGCTGTTACGTTTACGTTTTTGTTTGAATATGCGGATTAGACTTATTTCGACTTTTTCAATTTTCCTGGCCACTTTAGGATTGTTGATGGGATTGCATCTGAATTGGCTACTGTGTTGTAAACTCAGTCCACAACAGTATTTCAGAGTAGAATCTCGGTTAGGGTTGATTTTCTACGAAATCTTTGTAATCGGCTGTTTCTGTTATCCAGCTGGCGAAACTGGCAAGTTCTCACTGCTCGTAGAAAGTCATGCGGGTAACTGCCATATAACGATGGCTAGGTTTTCAAAAATGCCGTTTTATGTAAAAACGTGTTACAAGGAACTAAGAAGTAGTAAAAATTGAGTTTAAAGTAAAAAAAAAAAGACAAAAAGGGAATAAAATAGCATCATATTAGCCTAGCTGTCCTAGATCATTATGAAATCAATAGTACTGTCACAAACTGAATTATTTAGACTTTAAATAATTCATAATTCCGCAAGTTGCATTACAACTAGTACAAATATCCTTCAAGGTTAATACCTTTCTTCGTAACATTATATAGCGTTGGCTTAATGTTAACCACACACGCGAGCCAGCTGTTCCCATTCCAAGAATCTCTACTCAGCACATCATGCGATCGACCTACGCTATAATGCAGCTGCTTACCGCACAAGGAAATAACAACGGATACGCGGAATGTTAATATGCTAATGTCTTCCGCAATATACAGTATATCAACCCGGCTGTTTCAAGTTGCAATTCAGTCGTTTCAACGACTCCAACGAATGAACAACTTAAAGTAGACCTGCTATGAAATTAATCAATTGTAGGGGATCTAGAATCTGGTATCCAGGAGCACTGCAGGGGTACCCCTTACCTGGCTTCCTAATGCTTAGTTGTAGAACATAGTGGTAGTACAGGGTGGTTTCAATCACACTCATGTTTATGTTAGTTTTAGGAGGACCTAACCGTCCTCACACTTATGTTTGTAACCTTATTGTATTATGACTTGTTGTTCAGTATATAATCAATGGTGATCTGGGTTTACTTTCTATCTCTACCTCTGACTACGACCCTCAGTCACGAAAACCCCACGTGACAGATAGTACATTAAAGTTAAATAGCGCATGCTAATTTCTTCTTCTTCATATTTGCTAAGCACTTTAAATCATTTTGAAATTTAAATTTCATTGATTTAACGAGCGAATTAGCTGCAACACGCTTATTAGAAAACCTTTTGTACAATTAATTCGCAGATAAAAACTAAAACACATTTAAAAAAGTCAGTTTTCAATCTTTCGGGGTTTTCCTGATTTTCCAACCGTGTTAGGGGGAACCCTGTTATGGGGATATCGGAGTTACTTGTACTATGCATATAACATGATATTCAGAGAAAATGCGTCTCTCTATTGTAGCTGACTTTACATGATCATGTAAACTCTTGTAACGACCGCTATTGTTTCCAACTGTTTAACTGTTATTAATTACTTATAACTACAAATCTGTTTCGTATAATATTGTTGTACTTAGGTACAATAATAATAATAGTCCCCTTTCACAGGTCATGAAGGCCCATTGGGGTATAGCTGGGTAGGCTACTATTCTTGGGCCGTTCGGTACTCAAGGGTGGTAAAGTGGCTAGCTTTACGCACCGACCGCCTATTATTACCCCAGGAAATGATTTCCCAGGTACTCATTTTCACAGGCTGAGTCGACCTGGAAGCCTTAGATATTTTTAAAATTCCAATATATTATTCCTGGGATTCGAACCCAGGACCTTAAGATGGTAGTCAAGTACCATACCCACTGAGCTACCATGGCTCCACTTAAGTACAAAATAAATAATATAAATGGATGCTAGTACTAATGTAAAGAGTTACTTGAGACGGTGCTTCATCTTTGAGCTTCAGTTTTAAACTGGATATATACTTGCAGCAGCTCGGTTTAAATGCAAGTAAACTGTATATAAAATAATGAGCCAGTTAGGTCCAGCTCAGATTTCTTGCACGCGCCACACATGGCCCTATTTCACTTGTATGTCTCTAACTAGCACGCTGTGAGCACGGTTGCAGTATACGATTCATCGATGTATTTTGGGACTTGCACGCTCCACACATCACGCTATTTCACTCCTATGTTATACTGTGAGACCTTTTGTTGCATATGATTTATTGATGTGTTGTTTAAAATTTAAACATTCAACTCATCCGTTATTTAAATATTTAGGCGACTTAGGGTAATTGCAAATTTTGCCTTCATATTGGTTGAATAATCATTTTTTACGGATTCCCTTTGGCCTAACTTGTATAAGAGATTAATTCTAAACCTAGTTTTTAAATTCGAACCCGAGAAAGGGAAGTTTAAAATTTCTATTGTTGCATAGAATTTAATAAATTTTTCTCTATTTAATAAACTTTTTTTTCTATTTTGCTAAATATTATAAATTTTCTTTTTAGGCACAAGGTTTAGAAAGATTCTGAGAAAAATTTAAGAAATGGAGCCTGTGAGATAACAAAAAAAATCTTTGAGACATGTTTTTATACATTGTTACGTGCTAATTTCGTAGCACCCTGTATAGTTATGCTTTTGTGTTAAGTTAGCGTTTAGGGATTGCATTCTCTCTCCTTGTAGTTGCCATTTTGTCTTGGAACTAACTTCCTCTTGGTTAGAGATTGTGTTATTTGGTTTTGAACGCTCGTCAAGCTAGTCCTTTATGAAGAATATTTTCGTGGACATCGCCGTTTAATTAATCTCGTCCCTTATGTTGTGAATTGGGAATTGCATTGGTGCAGATCTGTGATTAATTGTGGCGTATTTTTTCCAATTTAGATTGGAAACTTTATGGGTTTTCCACTGTTCTTTATTTGAGGTTATAGAAGCACACGTGCTCGTAAGTGTTTTTAGGTTAACTTTTCTATCATTCAGTCTCTTATACTTAATTCTTTTAATAGGTTTTGATGTATAATCGTCGTTATATAGAGGCGATATAATTATCTCTTAAGGTTACATTACACCGAAGGTATTTATAAAGTGTTTGTGTAGTGCATTCTGGTAATTTGATTCTATTTGTTACAGACCTTTTTATTTTGGGTTTATCTTTACTCATTTTATAACTTCCTGGTTGTCTTACAACAATTACATACACTACGTTGTATATTTGAGTTGTTCAAAGTCCATTACGCAGACTTGGTTGCTGTTGTCTCGTTGGATCCCGCTACGTTCGACCTGGTTGGTGACGTTCCTCTTCAGTTAGAAGAACATACATCTGTATCGTGAGTTAGTTATACTGTAGCAACTATTTACAACAACAATAACGTCTGACAGCCATTGTATGTAAAATATTTCTGTATATTTGAATATTATAACTTTGTGTTAGATGATTTTTTACCAGTGTGCGTGTAGCACATATATCTAGTATCAGTTTAATATACTATATAATTTTATCACATATTACTTATTTTACTACTTTGTTAGGAATATTTGCGGGTGAACTCGTATAAGCTTTGCTCCGTAATAGTTGAATAGCACACTACTGTAGTTGAAGGCCGAGCAATCTGACTGGTATCTGTAGTCGCGTTAAATTTTACCGTGCCCTTTGCTTACTGCGTTTTTGAGACTTGAAGTAAAGTCAAAAGTAAAGCCTGTACCATCATTAAGTAACCAATAGGTAGTCTCAACCGCCAAAAATTAGAACATCGTTCCACTACTCTTCGTAACAATACCTTCGTTAGAACAATCCACCTTCTACGCGTATCTGAGACCAACTATTCAGCAGAGTGGTAGTTTCTACACGAATGCCATCAAAACCAACTATTGTTACTAGCCAAACCGTTCAATAAGATACTGGACTTTCAAAATCATTCAACCTCCATCTGCTAACTGCATAAAGTGCCTCCACGATACAATCAATAAAGGTCTAGATTAAATACAAGGTAAAGGAATTAAAGTGGTATCATGGCGACCAATAATGTGTCCTGTGATAACCATGAAATAAGGGGCACAGACACCAAACGACATAAAATCATTTAAAGCTATCATAGTTCTCATAACAACAATAATTTAATCTTTGGAGGCAATCATTTCCACTACTGAAAACTAACCAAAATCCGCTTTCATCCAATGCAAGTATTGTAAAAAACTCTATCCTATTTATAAAGATAACAAACCCAGATCCATTCCAATAAGGTAACGAGTGGATTCTGTACGAAAAAAGAAACTTAGCTAGAACTGTCTATCTGACAACTTCAGCGAAAGTTGTCTAAGTAAACATCAATGCCACTATCTTGTTCATAATAATCAACGAAAAAACCAACATACAAGTCGTCTTCGACCTCATCGAAACTATTCGAAACAAGAATTCCAAGAATTTGAAGAAGCAGTTCAGTTACTGGCTTCATTAAGACTATAAGAAGATAGCAGCATCACTAAGAGGTCTGGAACACAATCATCAAAAACTAAAGTGGTACATAAAATTAAACCTTGATTTCCAAGTAAATTTTCAATGGTTACCGAAGCATTGGTCCTTCTCAAACTAAGAAGATCCTAACAACGAAACTATGGTCACTTATTATTAGAAATAATACGAAGAAGTGAAAATGGACAGTTAGGTTAAAATACCAAGCAAGATTGGATTTTAGTAGGAACGTTAAAATATAAGGAAGAATGTCCCTGTAAAATTATTAGTAAGTATTGTAATATGCTCCCAAAAATCGAAAGATCTGAGCAAATTCTGGAAAATGGAAGGAGTGCCTCAAACGAGAAACTATTCCCATGCTTGTAAAAACCATCATTTGTGGTGGAGCGAGTGTATCTACGAACGAACTGTAGGATGTAATTATCCTACAATGAGAAGCACCCAATATTAAATCTTTACGCTTCTCAGCTCACGGAATTATTAATCCAAAATGCGCATCTATTACAACAACTATCTTAAGTTTTCCACGAAGAACATTCTGGATTTTAAATTGAAAGCGAACAGCAATAAAGTGCTATACATGCATTACTTGTACCCGATACAAGGCTCAGACGAGTCAACAAATAATGGCGGTTTTCCGGCATCAAGCGTAACTCCATAAAATGCTGCCCTAATATTCAATTACGGACCACAAAAGGAAGAGGACACAATTTGTACAAAGGCTATCTAGCTGTCTTTTTGGCATCGAAACTTTTCTGGCTGCCTTACAAGAATTCATATCCAGAAAAGGCTCGTACCAAAACATCTATAGTGACAACGGCACAGCTTTTGTTGGAAACAAGAAATTGTTCTTATAAGAAATCAACTCAAACTTTCAATTAAAAAACGCAGAAAGTGCTATCGCAGAATTGAGAATTCAATAAAATTCCATTCTTCCAACCATTCCGCACTTTTGTGGCCTGTATAAAGTATGTGTCAAATCTAAACGCCAGAAATGAAAGATCGTCAACAATAATCTTTTAGAGAGATGTTATAATCAAAGAAGAATCATTCTTGGAAAATAGCCTCTAGCGAGAACTCTAGAAACCAGATTTAGAAGGAAAAGTTAGAACTACGTAATAAATACAACTCTTCTATCCGAACTGCAAAAAAGTTCTGAAACCATCTCCGTTTTAGCTGGATTACCAGTAAACTTTTCGTTGCTTAACCTTGAAACAAGTTATCATTATCCTGATGCTGAATTATCTGAGGAACCGGTGTTCAAGAATCCGATCACATCCTTTCAACACCTGCAGGTCCTTATTAAACAAGAAATAGAACAAATCCATTGGAAAACGATTGAACGTCATTATGGTTTTTCAGCTACTGTTCAAGTTTTGCAGATTGCAGCAGGAGTCATTGTCGAAGGAGAAATTCATAATTATTTGAAAAATGAAAGACGTCAACCAGCAGACGAAGAGTCAACCGCACATAATATCCACCAGTAGCGATCACCACTACTCCACAATTTTGGTCCGCTAAAATGTCCGTAAAATCTGTACCAGATCTGTTCAAATACACAAAGACCATTTTGCAGTGGTTTAAACTGAACATTTTAAAAATTGTTTTTTTTATGAACGGGTGAACACTTTGACAATATGGCGGTGCGTGGTATTGTTTAAGAGCTGTCGACCTATTGAAATGTATAAAGAAAACCATACTCGATATTTTAACCTGCAAGTCGTAGTTTAAATCTCCAAACTGACGGCTCAATTAGAACTAAGCCTATTTGTCTTTTTTTTATAAAAGAAACGGTAAAAACTAATAAAGTCACTGTAGTCAGAGTCCGCTTAGTTAACACCTTACGAGAGCAAATTTGCTCACGATAGTTAAGAAATTCTAATCAGAATTTTTCAGGTATTTTACTTAAGATGTAACAAAACGCTTTTGTACTGTCTGTTGAAATGTTAAATACCATTAAATATTTTAGACAAGAGTAACTCACTGTGTAGGTTATGTTTGTGTCTTTTGTACAGCACGAACCACTGTATATAAATTTTCTCGTTTGCTACGTTTATTTTGTATTATGTAAGTAACACGTCGGGTCAGTGATTAGGTAATACTTAATTGAAATAATAATATTTACGATAGGTTTAGATTATTAAGTATTTAAAATTAAGCAATCTGGGTCATTTATTAAAGTAACATATAACTAAGTATGCATTGTACGTTTTAAATAATTATTTTTAATAATTTAAAGTAGAGTTTTATATTAGTAGGTATAGAACAATTTTTTTCGTTGGCAGTTTTCCAATTTTCCCAAATTAAGTTTGCCGAAACTGTAACCACAATATACATGTAATTGAAGTGTAATAAATTTAGTTTCGTTCGTCTCTGTTTCAGGATACCATCTACAAAATCCACCCTTCAAATAAATTAAAGCTTTCAGCACCAGGGAAAAAAAGGGGTAAGTCTACTTGATTTTATTAGCGTCGAACCTTTTCCTACTATACGAATATGTGAAACGGTCGTTCTGTTGAATTAGATAATGATTCGTACAACCCCAAATGTTTACCAATTTACCGAAAAAAAAGAGGGAAATTTGCTTTTTATTATTTGAAGCACCATTCGGGGGGCTATTGTTTTTATAATTAAAATTAGCACTGGTATCCCGAGGTTAGAATGTTATCCGCAGACGTTTATTGCAAAGTTAATGTTGACCTCACAAAGGTAAGGTTGAAATGTGAACTTAAGTTTTGGTCGCCGTTATAGAGGCCTCTCTGGTGTTGTATTAATTAAATGGATCCTTTGTAGGTATACCCAAAATTGTCTTTGGTTGTCTCCCTAAAAGTTTTGATGTTTTACGTTAGTATAATAGCTGTATATAAAAGGGCAAAACGTTAATGTCAGAAATCCAAAATGTTATACACGTGTGCTGCCTAAACCGCCGTCCCCACATCTTCTAAATAATAAGAGAGAGAGAGAGAGAGAGAGAGAGAGAGAGAGAGAGAGAGAGAGAGAGAGAGAGAGAGCCGCGCATTTAAAGGCCCTATTCAGCAAAACTCCCCCCTTAACATTTTGTGGCTGCGTTTGTATAAGTTTTCTTTTCTCCAACCACACAAACGTGACACCTTGGGAATGCACGCCGTAAAAACTGTGCTCTCGATTAAAGCTGTGCGTGCTCTAGTCATATTGAGTATCTTTTAACTCGGTTATGCAAATATTTAAAAGGGAAAAAAATTTCCTGAAAGCGCTTCGTTTCCGTCTTGCCTCGTGCGCACGGTGTAAGTTCCCTAGACCGGAAACGTTTTATTCCGGTGCTTTTTCCACAAAGGTGTGCTTCTCCTCATCATCATGCGCTTTTGTCAATTTGAATAATTGCTACTCTACATCTCACTCATTATGCGAACAGAGCTAAAGTAACATACATATTTATTAAGTTATAGATCCCCGACGACAATGTCGACGACGAGGACGAGGAACAGTTCCGTTCTAACACAAATTACCTTTGAGATCTGTTACAACAGGGGCTTTTAAAAGCGCAACCAAATGAGGAAGAAAATGCAGATTGAGCACGCCGAATCTGGAATTGTCAACTCGGTTGCGGTTCATTAGGTTAGCAGGAAAAGCAGGACGATTTTATAGCAGTAGCGGGAACTGCTACTGCTTTAGAAAATTATTTGAACACAAAACGTTTTTCTTTCCATATTTTATTTTATTTTTTTTTACTTCATTTCTTTTGTCAAATTTATTCCAATCTTGCTCAATAATTTTTGGGTTAAATTTTGCATTCATAATATTTAAGGTATCGATCATCTACGCTACTGAGGTCTTGCCTTTCCTTTCTCTGTGCTCATTTGACTTTAAACACTGATTGATATTTACTCAGCGAGAGATAATGAAACATCGCCCACAGGAAGTTCCAAAACCCAAAAATTTTTATTTGCTCGTCTCTGAAGGCTTAATTTATTTGAGGTCAAGGTCTGCTGCTCCTACTAGCGAGTTATGCCTGCTCAATTAAACCTCCGAAAGGGGTTACCGCAGGGTCATAGTCCTGTGTACAGAATAAGGGGCTTCAGGAATTTTCAACGATAATTCCAACGCAGTTTATTCTGTTAAGATATAGGACTTAAACGGACAATACCCCCCAACAACGAAGGTGTGCGAAATGCTTAGAGACAGATTAGCTGAACAAAATCGGATGTGTAGGCGTCGTCGAATAAGCCTGCAGCTGTGAGTGATAGGTTTCACCCTCCTGTGCAAATCATTACGGCACGCGTGGGCAACAAGTTTTCCTTCTTCCACAACCTCCCCCCCCCTCCCGAACACCGACAATACACAGCTAGCACACCCTTTTTAGATTTTTGCTTACAGTGCCGTAGCACGAGCTTTCGCTTTCTCATTCTTCGCTTATACCAAGCGTAGGGCGGGTGAACATAGGACAGGCGGCAAACTCTTCTTGTAAACATTTCTTATAAAATTTCAATTGATTTCTTTTAGCGTGTTTATGATGTTGACAAATTACACTCTTTTTTTAAGGGCAATTCGCAGGCTTTTTTATGGACCCACTGACCTTTAACATGATTTACTTGTCACTCTGACAAGAAGATCTTAAAAAAATAAAAGCGCTTCTAAATCGGTTTCGATTTTCTCTGCCGTTTCAAAAATTTATTATTGTCAGGAAAATTTGACGTTGGACATATGGAAAATTCAATTTTATAAAACGAATTCAGTTAAGAAAAGTGACAACCATGCTGCTATAAGATTTTAAATATTTATGTGTAATTATGTTGCTCGTCGATTCTTTTGAAATATTTTCGAAACAAGGACTCTTTTAATGTAGTATTTTACAGAAAAAATTACTAAAAGACTTACTTAAAAAGATACTAATAGAGTGTAGTATTATTTAAATTGAGTAACCCACTTAAAACTCAGATAAAGTACATCACTTGTAGCTTATAAATTATCTGTAAATGCATTTAAGATTTTATATTTCTTGGGCATTTGTTAAATGGTTATGCTTTTATGCAGGTAACTCTCGCAGCATTCTTGTTATTAGTGTTCAATGTAGATTTTTATTTGTGAAAGCTTTTGAAGATGGATAAGATTCCGGAGTAGGTTTCTACATATAACAGTTAATATTTGTAAGTTTGTGTTTCATGATAATAGACGAATATACATAATATATTCTTAAAGCTTTTAGTTGCAATACCATTCGTATCTTTTCTTAGTATCCTTGGTAGTCCTTAGTGGTAGTCGCCTCAGGCAGCTCAAAAATAAAGATATCTCCCGAAAAGCGGAAGGTCTCAGTTAGATTCTCAGTCGGGGGGATAATTTTTCTATATGGATTTGCTTTCAAAATATAATTTAAAATAAAATAAAATATAATACGACCCTGATAATAATATCTCGAATTGAAATAAAACCTAATACGACCCTGTATTACAGCATAATTTTCGAATTTACTTTTTACGCTTTGCAGTAAAATATTCCAAATTTCATTTCCGCTTATTAAAACAAATCTACCCAAGCAGCAATTTTAGTCGTCGCTACGTACCAACAACTACCGGTGTAACTATTAAGTTTTAGCCACTAGTCACAAGCACGTAATTGCTACGGTTTTGTTACGTGCCTGGAACCAAAATGGGGAACAATTTTTGGGTAGCAGGTACTTGGCGGCGTAGTAATTGCTACTTTCGTGGAACTCTCTTTGACACATCATGTCGCGTGGTTGCTCTCTCTTGCTCTTGCAACTTAACAAATATTCTATCATTTTCTATACTATATAATGCTGGATCGTGTCACAAAATGAATTACCAGTTTATTTGTAATACGTACTTAATACAAAGTAATATTTATAGTCGATTTGGCAAATAAAGAATGTATTGCGCCTCACTTATCATAGCTATACATGTTTGAAGGTCTAAGAAAACAATATGCTTTGTTAGAAGCAAACATATTTTGCCGTAAGAATTTAAGCAGATATAAAAATATCAAATCAAGATCTAGATTTCGCCTTTTTGTCATTGGTTAATCGTGACATAAGCTAACTGTTTTCGAATTGTTAATAAATTCCCTTCTTCGTACAGCCCATTATGTGGGATCTGTTTTACATGTTGTAAATCTGAGACCTAAGGGTCAGTTAAATACCGAAAAATCTTTCAAAGGGGAGCGACATGTAGGTACCATATTCAAAAGTACCAATTCTATCAAAAACCCAACCATTTTTTCTGGTGGAAGTGTGCCCTGATGTTAAACAAAAATATTTAAAGTTTTTCATGTACACATAATACAGAAATGAATAACAGTGGCATGCTATACTCAAGATTTAAAAGCAAACAAAAGGATAATGTGCGGTCGTGGCCAAATATAAAATAAAACAAAATAGTGACATATAACCGGATTCCTTTTCTAATTGCTTAGTGTTTCAAGTTTAGGTTTATCTACTTAATATTCAATTATAGCTAAATACTACGTAATTAGAGAATATTGTTGAAATTTGCTAGTAAATCCATCACATTGCTTATTAAGTTGTTGGTAAATATTGTTATACAAAATTCTGAAAAATTCAAATTAAATTATTCAAGCATTTTATTAAAATCTATTAAAATTTTATTAAAGTATAACATAATAAATAAATTTGCCAAGAGTGCACACAAATAGGAACTGAACATTTGCGTTATGCCACGATGTACTAGCGTAGGCACATCTCTACGTGCTCCATACATGGTATTGCGTTTAGATTACATACAAGAAATAGACATAAGACTTGATTTGACACACTGAACTGAATCGCAGGCTTAGCAACCTCTACAGCGCCGTTTGCCAATTTTCTTACTCGAGTAGCCTTGTCACTTGTTTACAAAATTGCTTACATCAGCATACTATAAATATAGAAACCATATTTAACCAGGTACACTAAGACCAGGATACTTAAAGACGTTAGTCAGTTCACTCTCCGAGCTCATTCAACGATAGTATAGTGGCCAGGCTGGTAAGCGACTTGTATATTCTATTTGGTTGTAGTAGAGTTAGTCTTTAAGGGAGTCTTACTTTTGGCATGGTTGACAGGCCGAGTACTATGTTCACCTATATCTATTGAGATGTCTTGAATTCATCTCATTGAAAATTCATTGAACGATTTGGTGGTAAACATAAAAATGATTATTTCATGCAATACAATAAAATAAAGGATAGACATGCTAGGATGTTAGGTCTATTTAATCTAAAGGCTACATGTTAGGTCACAGATAGATTTATCAATTTTCAAATAGAAATCAAAGAAGGATAAAATTTATGAAGACGTAACTCCAATTTTTATATATAAAAAGGCTGATTTATAAAAAGGATATCAATCATTTAGATTGTTTCTTGATAATACATGTTTTATGCAACCCAAGTCACATATTAGGATGGTTTTTCCATTTGTCTGGAAGATTTAATTTTCCTGATTAAATTTAACTTCAACGATCGATAACGTAGGAAGATTTTTTCTGTTTTCCATGAGACTGACTCAGTTTCGGGCTAATATTTAACTAAAATTATGTAAATTAGGTCTATTTTGAAATGACTAATCTAGCACAATAAACTTACAATATCTTGTATAATAATAAAGAGCAATTATTCTAATGAAGGTTTCGGCTTAGCTGTTATGCTTCGATTTTTCCAAATATTGATTCTTATACAACATTTTTCACCATTGTTTGAATGCAAACACTTGGAGGACTGTATGCTGGACAAGTTGACTTCATTTAATTTAATTTAATAAATTTAACTTCATTTAAGTTGATTTTGATGATGGATTCTGTATAAGCATCATTGGGTCTATCAAACCGTAGAGAGGAATCTTAATTTGAGTTTTTCTTCTATTGTAAAGATGTCCTTGTGTAAATTTTATATATATCAGTTACATAGTGTAATTATGTATTGATTTTGTGAAGGATAAAGCTGTATTTAATAAGTTGTGTGTATAATTAAGTCCTAATGAGATTTGTTCGTAGTCAATCGTTTTTGTTAATTATCTCAGTTATGGTAAACTGTAGAATGTAAGTGTCTTATATTGTTTTAATCGTTATTTTGCCAGCTACAATCCTATCTTTGTAGAATAATGTAGAATTAAGATTAGTGTTAATTTTTATCAGCTGTGTCGATCTTGTGACGTCATGAAAAACATTCGAGAGGCGGATGTTTCGAAAAATTGACATAATCTTCATTTGTTTCGCTAAATCATATATAAAGCCCAGCAAAAATTAACAAATTCAGTCGATAAAAAGCTAGAGAATCCACGCTCGACTCGAGATTAAAAATCTGTAAAAGAAGTGGGGTTATGTAACAATCATATGTTATGTGTCAACAAAGGAAAATTTTAACAAAGTTTCAACAAGATTTACCTGGATATTTAAATTAAAGAAGATTTATTTGTTAATCAACAATTGTATGGAATTGTGAAGTGAGTTGTTTATTGAACAAATTCAAGAAGATTGTTATTTCCATTATTGATTTAAAGAATCGATGGAGTTAAATTTATCAGCTGATAGAATTCAAAGCAGTACTACCAATTTTAAATAAGATTGATGTGGATCTCGACGTACTTTATATACAAGGTTGGTCAAAAAAAAAGTTTTGATTAAATTTTCAATAACAAAATTATTAAGACAATTTTTTTCACTTTAAAAGTTTTAATGAATAAAAATTCTTACGAATAAAACAATTTAAGTTTCTTTATTAAAATTTAATTATCATAAATTAAATTTATCTTAACATTTGAAAATATTTTAATTAATAACATTGATTGATGTCAGTTTGCTCAAATGGAGAACTGTTATAGCCCTATGTCAGGTTATTAACGACTAATTAACACATTTGAGCAAGCTCAGGGAAGAAATTCCTATTTTACTTTACTGTTCTGTTCTAAATAATTTCCTTTTATTTTTCTTGAATTAGATTTTCTTTTATTCTCATAAATAAAAATAAAGACTGTTTTTAATTTATCTATGTGTTTATTTGATGTGTATACAAGCATCCATTTCTTTTTCTTTTCACATATAGAGTTTAGCTTGTTGTTGTCCAGTTGCTTCTTTTCTTCTTTTCTTCCAGGTATAAGAATCAATAAGATTTTATTATCTCATTTATTTCATGCTCTATCGAATTAAACCTGAGTTAGCCAATTGGGAATAAGGAAAAATATTGATTATTATTTTATTTTATTTTATTAGATTTCACCGCAGATATTTTATGACGCTGTCAACATGAGGCAAAAATTATTATTTTATTTTATCATTTATATCACCTCACTATATTAGTTTACAACAATATTAAATTGGACTTTGCTTTTTATTTACTCTCAATACTTAGCTACGTTCCAGTTAGGTCAGCCTCTAACATGACTGTAAGAAATAAATCATATATTTATGATTGTGCAAATATGCTTTTTCTTCTTTGCATGCCTAATTTGCTTAGTATTGTTTCCTCTTCTAACTTTATTAGCCGTAATTAGAAATTGTCTTTCCTGCGGTTTTTTCATCATGTGCTCTTCTTTTGAAGTCGTTCTGACTAGTAGTTGTATTTATTTATTTATTATTATGTTATTACATATTCTATATAACAAGACAGTAGACTGAAATTCCTTTAATATGGCCAAATAGTCCCTAGGAAAACAATTCTAATTGCGCATGGGTAAAGATTTATCAATAAATCTTTGCATTTTTTTCATTATTTTTTATTTGTTTTCAAGGTAACACTTTAAATTTAGTCAACTATTAAATTATTTAAATAATCGTAGCTTTAATAAAATATATTGTAATGACAATTTCAAGTTAATTAAATAAAAGATAAAATTTTAATTAAAAGAAAAAAAGAATAGATTAATTTTTAACAAAAAATAAAGGATATTATCTTATGTTTAAAATTAAATTATAATTATTGTTATATAGTTTTGTGTGTTTGAAAAAGGTTTTTTTATAAATGTTCTTGTTCGTATAAAATTGCAGCGAGCTAGAAAAAGAAATAAAACAGGGTATTAGATTAGAGTTTACGTTTTATAAACGATAATATTTAATAATGATACAGGTAATATCTAACATTCAATGAATCCAGCAATTAGAAGGACTTAGTGCAGAAGTTAAAGCACGTACCTATTTTAATGGCGGTTCATAAATGAATAAAAAAAATACATCTAAAAGCAATATTAGAGTAAACAGAAAACCACAGCGTAGTGAAAGTGTTTAAAAATACTAGAGCGAAAGTGAATGTGTAACTAGTCAACTGCATATTTTAAAAGAAGAAAATTGTTACTTACTGAAGAACCCTTTTGAAAGTTTATAGTATAGTAATATTATTAAAGGTTTGTTTGGCAAGCTGTAAACTTTTCCATATTTAATTAAGTTCCGAAAATATTGTGATGATATTCTCGAATAAAATAAATATTTAAGGGTTAAGAGATAATTAAATATTAAAGGATACATCAAAATTTTTAAATAAAGAAGGTGTGATTGTATTTTATAAGACAGGGTATTATAAATATTATGTCAAATATTCAATTGTAATAATTATTATTGATGAGTTTTCTTATAGAAGAAGTTTTATTTATGAATGTTACTTCTACATTTTTATTTATGTGTGCAGCGAACCAAAAAAAAAGGGAAAATGAATGAAGATTATAAGATGTCATACATCAAAATGTAAAATTATAGAAATGTCAGAAGATATAAAGTAAACTTTGATACCATGGAGGCAGACGATTATTAATAACCCTACTATCTTTTAAAATAATCAAATGATAATGAATAATGATAATGAAATTAATAATCGTCCCCCTTAACGAAAAAAAGACTAACAAAAAATAGAAAAAACAGAAATTTTATTAAAAATTTTCTCTTTATAAATTTGATGATAACAAATTAGTAATAACATTGAATAAATACATTTCTGGAAAGTCTAATGTACAGATTATGAATAACATTGTGAGTGTATAATAAAAAAGTCATACCTAAAATAAAAATAAAAGAGAAGAAATACAATGAACTATAAGCAGTAAAGATACATAGTAAAGTAAAATTCAGCGAAAATACATAGCAGAGTACAAATGTTTATAAATTGTATTAATAAAAAATTGCCAGAAGACATTATAAACAAGTTAAGTAAAGTAGAAAATCTTACTAACTAATAATCCTTTTGGAGGCGTAGGTAGTAGTATTACTATTAAGGTTTGTTAAATTTGCAAACTGTTTCATAAAATTTTCTAAAAGATCATTAAATATAAAAATTCATAAAGACAATACTTAAACAAATTCACAACTTACCTGTCATATAAAACAATTAGGTTAGGTAGTTTTAATATTTTGGTGTTGCTTGCTAATATCAGAAGAGGGAGCTAATAATTTCATGTATAGTCCATTTAATAACCATTGGAATTGAAATATTCATGAAAGAAAGAACCCCGTCTTTTCATGAGAAATTTCTTTTAATCATTGTGCTTCATAAACATGACAATAAAGTAAAACAAGAATTCACAACAAAATTAAAAATCGAATAGGTTAGAATTTATATAATTATTAACAAGTTAAAAATCTCATGCTCAATTATTTTCTAGTATCTGCACATCAATAACAGTATAATATAAATTAAAATACAGTAAATCCATAAAGAAATAAAATAAATAGGAACATCAATACTGCTGTCAAATACGGTTACGAACTGCTTTCTAAGTAGAGGGCGTTAACATTATTATATCATAAAGGCTTATATCATAAGCCTTAATAGGTTATATCATAAAAATTCATAAAGACAATACTTAAACAAATTCTAAACTTACCTATCATATAAAACAATTAGGTTAGGTAGTTTTAATATTTTGGTGTTGCTTGCTAATATCAGAAGAGGGAGCTAATAATTTCATGTATAGTCCATTTAATAACCATTGGAATTGAAATCATTAATGAAAGGAAAGAACCCCGTCTTTTCATGAGAAATTCTTTTAATCATTGTACTTCATAAACATGACAATCAAATAAAATAAGAATTGACAACAAAATTAAAAATCTAAAAGGTTGGAATTTATACAATTATTAACATGTTGAAAATCTCAAACTCAGTTATTTTGCAGTATCTGCACATCGATAACAGTACAATATAAATTATATCATTTCGTATTTCAAACAATTGTTTATATTCCACAATTAGTAATATAAAGTATATCTTGATCTCCGTTGTCAATGACACCGGAGTTCAAGACGTTCTTGATCTCCGTTGTTGTTGGCAACGTAAATAATTTGATGTTGCATTATAGCCACATGCATGCATGCCTGCTGCTTTTTATCTCCTTAGTTATGCGTATGATGACACAGACAAGGCAACTTGCTTCTTTATGCAATAAATTCGGATGGATTTTAAAAGGGAGAAATTAGGATTGAAATACGAAATAAAATAAAACAACTTATGCAATACGGAGATCAAGCTTCTTTAAATCCACGAAGATGTTATAACGCCTCGGCTGGCGCCTCGGCGTTATACATCTTCTTGGATTTAAAGTATCGCTTGATCTCCTAATGACATAATATATATTAAAATACAGTAAATTCATAAAGATATATAATAAATAAGAACATCGATACTGCTGTCAAATACTGTTACGAACTACTTTCTAAATAGAGGGCGTTAACATTATTATATCATAAAGGCTATTTCAGATCTATTTGAAATGGGATTGGAAATTATTTTGGAAGGAAACCGAACCTCGGTCTTCCAAATTTTTTAATAGATTGTTACAAAACCATCAAAGATATATAATATTAATAAAATTTAAGAAACATAAAAGATTAACCTTAACAAGGGGTTGGAGTCTCTATGATAGAATATACAGGGTAAATTTTGATGTTTTCAAAATTTCATACTTATATTAAGGCAAAGCTAAATAAAATATCACATCATCTAAATAATTATTAACTCAATATATGTATTATGTACTATTGATTTCATAATGATCTAGGACAGCAAGGCTAACATGATGCCATTTTATTCATTTTTTTCAATGTAAATGCATAGGATAAAATAATAAAAAACAGCATCATATTAGCCTTGCTGTCCTAGATCATTATGAAACCAATAGTACATAATTAGATTATGCATTGGGTACCCAAATATTACTGATTTTGCATTTATATGGAGTTTCGCTCAGTTTATAATAGCCTTAAAAGTTTTGTAACACTAACAAAAGAGATCGAAGTCAACTATAATATAAATGAGTTATGACTTTTACAAAAATAAAAAAAGAGACAGAAAGAAGAGACAGAGATAGAAAAAGAAAGACTGAACGCAATCTTGTATACTGTCAATTTAACAACCAAGTCTGCTGTAGAAATTTTATGTAACAAAGAAATGAAGGCTTAAATTTATCAATTTTCAGGTGAAACTGTTATGAAAGAAATTTAATAAGTAGGTAAGCGTAAACTTCTAGTTGGTTCGAGCAATATTCAACATAGCCATCAAAAAGTTCCATTTTAATAATAACGAGGTTTAAAATTGTAAATTATTAGTTTTTAGTAGTAAAACGGCGTAAGAAACTTTACACCATAAAATGTTGCTTTATTCCTTCCTGATGTTAAAAGTTACAAGTTAACATGCTAAGGTAAAGACTAGACCGTAAAATTTGTTTTTGTTTCTTCTAGCTTGTTTTAGAGGGCTTGAATACTTACAGGGCTTAGAGAATACGACTTTGTGAAACACTTTTTTATTTATTATTGTTTTATGACAAATTTTATACAAATATGTATGTATGTACTCGGTGGCAAAACACACGATCTATTTGAATCAATTGCGTCGGTTTGCACTAAGATTCCACATATTGATATATTTTACCTATATACCTAGTAGTGTTTTATTTTTAAAATATTATCTTTGTCCTATAGAAGTTTATGTTTATGTATGTCAAATGAGTTTAATTATTAATTCTTTTGGTTAGTTCATTTATGCCAGAATTGTAGATCCTCAAACCTGCATAAATTTCCGCCATTTAAATTTTTAACTGCATGGTTGTGTTATAAGCAATCAGTTTTTATTAAATAATGAGAATATAACAGACTTATATAGTTTCGTTTTGATGAAATTCCCGATAAAAGGTACTGTACAGTTTTACGCAAAGTTGTTAAAGTTATTAGTAAAACACAGTCAACTGTAGCCGACGGGTATGTTTTTTAATTGCTTTCTATTTTGTGAGTATGTTTTTAACTGCTTTGCTGATAACATGTAAACGAACTGAGCTGACCATGTCGTCATTTTAAACTTTTTTCAATTATGCCCGCAAAATCTGAAAACATTCAATCACAATAGGCGTTTTTAGTACTGTTTTAAATTTTAAATAAATTGAAATGTTTTTCTTATTACCTAGTGATTTTTAAAATATTACATTCAGGAAAATTTCCAATTTGATATTGAAATCAAGATATTAACAATTTTGACGTCCTAGTATTTTTAATGACAATGCAGACATTTAAAATGTTTTTAAATAATGCCTACAAAACTTGAAACAATCAACTACGATTGATGTATAATTTACAGTCATTTTAAAAAATTAAATTATATATAATACTATGCAGTTTATTATTGACAATTTTTCCAAATATTTCCGATGTAAACACATTAATACTCCATATTTTATTGTACCCATAATTGTACTCAAATTCATATATGTTTATCACTAGAAATGTTTTATCTAAACTAGAAAAGTTTTCAATTTTCTAGAAATTCAACGCCAAATTTTCGCCAAACGAAAATTTTAAGCCATTTTATGAAATACTGCAATAGTTATACCAACTTACCAGTATTTTCTACGTCATTAACAACATTTTAATTTCTTGTGTGCTGGGTATTATTAAATTGAGTGTATAATTTTCCCAACTTGCTGAATAAAGAATATGCTTTTTAATGATTTTTATTAAAGTTCTAATTATGTTTTACATAATAAAAGATTTTTTAAAGCAGCTGAACTACATAACCACATTGATTGTTTCATTTATATCATAACTATAATTGTGTCTCATAGAACATGAATTATAATCCTGAAAGCATTTTGTTTCTTTGTGAACATTTTAATATTGAAGAGATAACAAGTTATTTGCTTAGAAAGCGGTCATAAAATACTATATATTTTTGTTAAAACTGATTTATTACTGTACTTTAAAAGGGTTAGCTTTTATTTCGTTCGTTTTTTTACAACACAATAAGCAGGAATGTTTTACATACCTGACTAAAAAAAGGGATACGATCTCGTTAGAAGGCAAATATGTTTACACAAATGATAATTTTATTTTAATGGGTACCAAGACGGAAATATTTTTGTTTTATACCAGGTTCGAATTTAAAACAAAGCGAAACAAACAGAAATGGGGTCGTTCAAATAGTTACAAACTTAACCCGCATGTCTCATTCCAGGATTGAACCCTTCAAGATCAATATTACTCTAGTCATTATCGTCATTTGATCACTGCCTTGTCCCGGTCAAAAGTTTAGACGTGAAGCATACAAAACTACTATTCTATTTAAAAAAACAAAAGCCCTGCGATGACCGTCAATTTGTAACCAACAAAATTTATAAACAATAATACTTACGTTATACTTAATCAGGCCTCGGCTTATCCTGAACAATAAACACAGCTCGTCTCTTTTATAATTAAAGTAGGTTGTAGGTGAATTGGAGTGCCAGCTGATTCATAGAGATATGGAGATGAGCACCAGCATGATTGATTTAAACAAATAAAATGTTAGCAGTAATGCTCCAAAATAACAAAATTCTACATTTTAACGTGAATCAGTCTCAATCATGCAAGGGCCGAATTCCTCCACTCCCTTAGAACACCATAATATCAAACAAAAATAAAAAAGAAATAAATAACTATTTATAATTATAAATTATAATTTATCTTATAGAGAAGAGCTTATTGATCATGTCAATAACACAAGAAGAAAATTTAATTAAATAAATATTAAGGTGATATTTACTCTGCGCCACGTTCAGGATAACCCATAAAGTATCTACGGTGAACCCTAATAAAATAAAATAAAATACACTCCAATATTTTTCATTTTCCCAATTGGCTAACTCAGGTTTAATTCGATAGAGCATGAAATAGTTGAAATAATAAAATCTTATTGATCCTTATACCTGGAAGAAAAGAAAAACTTACAATGAAGACACTTGCACTTCCGCAACTGGACAACAGCAAGCTAAACTCTAAATATGAAAAGAAAAAGAAATGGATGCTTGTATACACATCAAATAAACACATAGATAAATTAAAAACACAGTCTTTATTTTATTAATGAAAATCAAATTAAAAGAGAAATAAAAGAAAAATAATTCAGAACAGAACAATAAAGTAAAACAGGAAATTCTTTCCTGAGATTGCTCAAATGTGTTAATTAGTCGTTAATAACCTGACATAGGGCTATAACAGTTCTCCACTTGAGCACACTGACATCAATCAATGTAACCAAATAAAAATATTTACAAATGTTCAAATAAATTTAGTTTACGATAATTAAATTTTAATAAAGAAATTTAATTTGTCTTATTAATAAGAATTTAATTATTTAAAAACCTTTAAGGTTAGAAAAATGAATTCTGAAATTATTCAAATTGTCTTTATAATTTTTGTTTTTGAAAAGTTAAAGCAGAACCTTTTAATTTGACCAACCTTGTATATAAAGTAAATGGATCTTGATGTACTTTATCTCTTTAACTCCAATATTATTTTTAGTTGGCAGTACTGCATTCAAATCTGTCAGATGATTTTGTATTGTAAATACGTCGATTATTCAATACGATAATGGAAATAAAATCTTGAATTTATTTTAAAATAACTTGTTCACACTTTCATATAATTGTTGATAACAAATAAATCTTCTTTTGATTTTAAAATATCCAGGTAAATTAGTCTTTAAACTTTGTTGAATTTTTTCTTTGTTGACATAACCCATATTGTCAACACTTTTAACCTCACTTAATTTACAGATTTTTGGTCTCGAGCCGAGCGTGGATTCTCCAAGTGCTTTTGATTGACTGAATTTGTTAATTATAGCTGGGGGTTTATATATCACTTGGCGAAACAAATGAAAATTCTATCAATTTTTCCTAACAACCGCCTCGCGAATGTTTTATATGACGTCACTATTCAAACACAGCTGATAAAAATTACCACAGATCTTAATTCTATCTAAGATAGGATTGTAGCTGGTAAAATAACGATTAAAACAATATGACACTCATATCCTACAATGTACCATAACTTAGAAAATTAACAAAAACGAATGACAATGAAGGAATCCCATTAGGACCTAATTATACACAAAACTCATTAAATCCAGCTTCATCCTTTACAAAATGAATACATGATTACGCTATGTAACTGATACATATAAAATTTATATATAAAATAAATATCAGACCGAAACTGAGTCAGTCTCATGGAAAACAGAAAAGTTCTTCCTACGTTAATAATCGTAAAACTTGAATTTAATCAGAAAAATTAAATCTTCCAGACAAATGGAAAAAACATCCTATGTGACTTGGGTTGCATAAAACATGTATTATCAAGAAACAATCTAAATGATTGATATCCTTTTTTAAAAATCAGATCTTTTTACATATAAAAATTGAGGTTATGTTTGCATGACCTTCTTGATTTCTATTTTAAAAATTGATGAATCTATCTGTGACCTAACATGTAGCTTTTAGATTAATTAGACCTAACATCCTAGCATGTCTATCCTTTATTTTATTTTATTGCATGAAGTAATTATTTTTATGTTTACGATCGTATAGTTTCAAAATAGACGACAAAGCGTAACTTTGTAATACAAAAAAAATTTAATTTCGTTATATTTCAAAATTCTCAAACAATGATCTAATACTTTCAGTATTTCACAAAATCATTTTTTGCGCTAATTACACCATAATTGCCCGAACAAAGGATAGATTTCCAAATAAATTGGAAAGTTAAACTGTGCACTAATTCACGTGTTCACTTCGCCAGGTTTGCACAAGAAGAGGATGGAAAGAAGAAGCCTCCTTGAAACGAATAAACAAGCGTGAGTTGAATCAAGGCACCAGTCGCATAATAACAGATTTATTATTGATTTAATAAAAAGGGAAAACCACAGGGATTCGAAAAATCAATGATTAGCAATTAAAATGTTAAACTTAAAAACAATACAATAAGAATTAGCTTATCGCAAAGAAAAAATCGATTGTTGCAAATAAACATTGAAAATCGACCTTTGGTCATATATGATATTAAAACAGTACAAATAGACAGAAAAAACTGTCTTCTACAGACGGACACACAGGCCAGTGTTGTAGGCGTTCCCTTCTATACTCCAGTATAGAACGCCTAAAAATGAAATCCTTTTCGGTGTGTAAATAAACTAAAAAAGCTTTTATAAATCAAAGGTCATGAATGAAAACTTCATGTTACTGAAGGTTTTTCTTTTTACTTCAAAGGAAAACATATTATCGTCTTTAGATTGATACAAAATTTTCCATTTTAATTTTTACTACCACGCACACTGCGTAGAAAATAAGAGGTAGGAAATCCCAGAAAATTCATTGATATGTGTATTGACAAAATCTGTCAAACACAGGCCCCTGAAACCTATTGCAAGTGATACCTGTTAAGCCCACGCCTTCCAAATGGGTAGATATCGTTATTTAAGCATTTAATTAAAAACTTAACTGTGATAACCATGATTAAGTAGTATACAAAAAGGAAAACTCGTTAATATTTAAAAGAGATTTTCCTTTTGAAAGCATCTGGAAAAATTAGGCAAGCAAAAAAGTTTTGCTTTAAAAATTAGTCTAATTGTACCTGTATAAAATCATTCATTAAACTTTGAATCGGTAACGAAAGGAAAAAAATCAAGCAATGATGCTTTTATTGCGAATTTTCCCTGGAAAATTCCTGAATCCAATTAAGTTCCAGATTTACGCCCAAATGTTCTCTTTTACAAATCGTCTAGTGCTAGACTGCTTCATACCCTGTTTGCTAATATCACAAGATGTCCCGTACGTGCGGGATGAGACCGCAGCAAAAATTAAACCTCAGAGCATCAGGAAAGAGGGAACTTAATTTACAGAGAGGGTTGTAGAGTGTATACTAGAGAGTAAAAGGTCTCATGGACATAGAGTAGGCCCAAATTAAATTAGCGTTGCACAAACATACAGTCCGTTTGTCAAGTTTTCCCCGTCTCATTCATCATAATGACCACTAATTAATACGACGCAGGATAAGCTACTATTCACATAATTAAGTGCTTCCATATAAATTGTTTATTAATGGTGTATGTTGGTTGGTTGGGGTGGTAATAATAATACGTGTGCGTTTGTGTGAACGTAATTCCTGATTATACCAACATAATGTTGACGGGAGTGGATATGATCATAATAGTTATAGTAGTGCGCTTATATTTTGGATTTTGGGGGCGGCGGCGGCGGCGCTCGGCGTCGTTCGTTGACGATGTTGGACTCTTCAGTGGCGCTTGCGACGCCCTAGCGTTCGGTTTTGTGTTGTTGCACTTTCGCGATACGTAAGAGCATACGCATTTTAACTTTTAAAAAAAGTATTTTTAGAATTTTTCAAAAAAATTTTTAAAAATTGGATTCTTAAATTTGGGCAAAAATTTGAGGTAAGACCTTTAGAAATTTTACTTTTATGAAAAATTTAATTGTCTAATAATTTTTTTATTTTTACCAATTCGTTATTAATCATTGAAAAATTAATAAGCTGATGAGAGATGAATAGCTGTCAATCATATTTTGTAACTCTAATTAATTCCATTCATTAATCGTATTTTGTTTGATCTAGACTGAATTGATTGAGGTTAAAAAGTTATAAAAGTTCAAAAAACACTCGCCTACCAGTAGCATATAAATGAATTTTAAACAACCAGCATGAAATTAATCACGGATATTTAAACCGCGACAACAGGTGCCGTTTATAAAAAAAAGTCCTACCCGAAAAGCTCATTAAAGTATTCCAACACGTTTTACTAGTTCACCACAATAATCCAGATCATTGCCGGAATCACTCGGAATAGTCCGGCAGCAGTCACAATGGGCATGAAAACAAGGAACGCAGAAACGACAGGTCTTGTGCGTCCTCCCTAAAACTTTCACAATTAATATCAGCTCCAAAACAATGGTAGTTATGTTAGTAAATGCACGTTGGTGAAACACTATAATTGTTGAAACAAACTTTTAGGAGGAACTCTTGCTTCGCAAGTTGCTTTGGTTGTTGTTTGTTGTTTAAGATATACTACTCCTGCTAGTAAGTATAATATGGAGAAAACAAGAGCCAGGAAACGGAAACGATCTACTTTTCTTTCAAAATGTCCTAGAGAAAGTGTAAGTTATGTTTCCTATCTGCATAAACTGAAGATTTTTTTAGAGAGGACACGTCGTTATCCTCCAGAAGTATCCTACAAACAAAATCCTTTCGGTTAATAGGATGGTTTGAGTAGGAGTAGAGATGATGATATGGACGCAAGGATTTTTCTTCGTTGAACCTTCTCAAGACTTTCGCGATTTCAAGACCTACAATCTTTCAAGGGAGCGTTTTTAAAGTGACATTTTTGCTCATTTTCGTGATTAGGTTATGTTTCAACGAGCTGTTTTAAAAAACGCTTTCAGATGTCTCCTTTTTAAATGGCAAAAGGGGCGCAGAAAATATGGTTAGGGAGATTTTCCTTTCAATAAATTGCATTAGTTTAATGAAATTGGGGGATTAATTTTTCTCTTTTTCTTTTATAAAGGAAAATATTAAAAAAAGGCATATCTCTTCTCTATGTATATTACGATTCAGTCCAATCATGCTACCTGATACTTGTTTTGTAAAGTGTAGAAATCATGATTCTTGCTGAACAATAAAATAAAGAAATTATTAAAGAAATTGTATCTTGAACAACTTCTTCTTCTTGAAAATCAGCTATTTCTAAAACGTGCACTATAGGGATATACTGATGTCCTGATGTCAAATTCACATTTTTTAAGTAAATACTTGAGCACTTAAAACACTGTGATACTTTTAACTGTACAGTGTACACACTTTATCTCTTATAAAGCATTAAAAATCTTAGAAATATAGAATAATAATTTAACTTTGAAAATATTATCAACAATGGACAAATAACACGTCGTTTATTGTTTCTAGCCTTATTTAGTGAAACTTCATAATTATAAAAAACTGATTAGTTAAAAGTTTCACAAATTTATTATACTCTAGCTGTGAAATAACATGTCACAACTCCGTTCAAACGTTACAAACTGATAAATCTTGACCTTCTAAACAATGCTTAGATACCTTCAAAGCGATCCAATAAACTCCAAAAGTCTTCAAAGTTTTTCAAACCTTGCAAACCTATGGATTTTATCTTAAAACAATTTTTATATTACTATAAACATCATCCGACAAATCCCTTGATCTGCAGAGGTCATCAAGGCTTTAAAAAGCATTTACGTTTCCTAATATATACCTTTTGATGATCACTGGAGCTGAAGAGGTTTAGTGAGGCTCAGGAGGCTAATTTTGCCAAGTTAGAAACAATTCTATAGAATTACATCATATTTGAATAACTCACCTCTCAATAGTTTCTAGACAAAAATTAAATAAAAATTAATTCAACTTCTAAAAGTTTTCAACGTCTGGAGAAATTTCAAGAAAATTTTTATTTTTAAGGATATGACCTTTCATGACTACTGGAGTACAAACATATCGTCAGATCGCTTTTACGGTAACTTAGAAAATGTTCCGGAGATCAAGTCTCTTTATAAGTCTCCAAACTTTGAAGAAATTTCAATCATCATCTTACGAACATGACTTTTGGTAACCACTGGAGGTCAAACGTCTCATCGGATTATTTTTAAAGCTGCTTAAATAATGCCCAGGAGGTCGAGTACTATAAGTTTTCAAAGTCTGAAGAAATTTCAAGAACATTTTTATTTTTAAGGATATGACGTTTGATAGTCATCAACTACTGGAGGTCAAACAGATTGTCGAATATGGTTTTTAAAATAACTTGGAAAACGCTCAGGAGGTCAAGTACTATGAGTTGGCTAAATATGAGAAAATTAAAAAAAAACCCATATTTACGACCATTACCTTTGATTACACTCGGGGTACCTTGTATCATTGAATCAATCTTAGAGTTGGTTAAGTAGGTCGGTTCTGGTGGTCAATTACTATAAGTTTTCAAAGTCTAAAGAGATTCCAAGAAAATCTATAGTCTTAAGAAAGTGACCTTTGAACAAGCAGGGATCGGAAGGATTGCCTTTAAGGTAACTTAAAACATTTTCAGAGCTTCTTATATTCAGCAAGCTTATAAGCTTGCAAATAATAAAGAAATTTGTATTTTTTAAAGCATGATCTTTGATTATGAGTGAGTATCAAACGGATCATCAGATCGCTTTTAAGATAACTTAGAAAACGTTCCGGAGATCAAGTCTCTTTATAAGTCTCCAAAGTTTGAAGAAATTCCAAAAAATCATATTCTTACGAACATGACTTTTGGTAACCACTGGAGGTCAAACGCCTTATCGGATCGTTTTTAAGGCTGCTTAAATAATGCCCAGGAGGTCGAGTACTATGAGTTTTCAAAGTCTGAAGAAATTTCAAGAAAATTTATATTTTTAAGGATATGTCCTTTGACAACTACCTACTGGAGGTCAAACGTACCACCGGGTCGTTTTAGGGCTGCTTAAATAATACCTAGGTGGTCGAGTACTATAACATTTCAAAGTCTGAAGAAATTTCAAGAAAATTTAGTCATATTTTACATTATTAAATTATATTTTTTAAAGCATGACCTTTGATTATGAGTGAGTATCAATTGGATCATCAGATCGCTTTTAGGATAACTTAAAAAATGCGCTCAGGAGATCAAGGCTGCAAAAGTTTCAAAAAATTTTAAGCAAATATATTTTGACGAAAATGACCTTCGATATCCACTGACGGTCAAACGAATCGTCACATCGTTTTTGTGGTAGCTTAAAAACATTAGGTACTATAATTTTGCAGTCTGGAGAAATCCTAAAAATTTTATATTTTAAGAACATGACCTTTGATGACTACTGGAGGTCAAATAGATTGTCGGATATTGTTTTTAAAGTAACCTGGAAAACGTTCAGGAGGTCAAGTTCTATGAGTTGGCTAAATATAAAAAAATTTAAAAAAAATTATATTCTTACGAACATAACCTTTGATGACCACTGGAAGTCACACGTATCATCGGATTAGTCTTACGGTTGGTTAAATAATGTTCAGGAGGTCAATTACTATAAGTTTTCGAAGTTTAAAAAAATTGCAAGAAAATCTATATTCATAACAGCGTGGCTTTTGATGACAGGTGGGGGTCGAAAGGATTGCTTTTAAAGTAACTTAAATATTTAAGAGGTCAAGTTCTATAAGCTCTTGCAAATAATGAAGAAATTTATATTTTTTAAAGCATGACCTTTGATTATGAGTGAGTATCAAACGGATCATCAGATCGCTTTCAGAATAATTTAAAAAATGCTCAGGAGATTAAGCCTGCAAAAGGTTCAAGAAATTTTAACAAAATATATTTTGACGAAAATGACCTTCGATAACTACTAAAGGTCAAACAAATCGCTACATCGTTTTTACGGTAGCTTAAAAACATCAAGTACTATAATTTTGCAAAGTCTGGAGAAATCCTAAAAATTCTTATATTTTAAGGACATGATCTTTGATGACTACTGGGGTCAAATAGATTGTCGGATATTGTTTTTAAAGTAACCTGGAAAACGTTCAAGAGGTCAAGTTCTATGAGTTGGCTAAATATAAGAAAATTTAAAAAAATTATATTCTTACGAACATAACCTTTGATGACCACTGGAAGTTACACGTATCATCGCATTAGTCTTACGGTTGGTTAAATAATGTTCAGGAGGTCAATTACTATAAGTTTTCAAAATTTTAAAAAAATTGCAAGAAAATCTATATTCATAACAGCTGTGACTTTTGATGACAGGTGGGGGTCGAAGGGATTGCTTTTAAGGTAACTTAAAACATTTTCAGCAGGTTCAATAAGCTCGCAAATAATAAAGGAATTTATATCTTTTAAAGCATGACCTTTGATTATAAGTGAGTATCAAACGGATCATCAATCACTTTTAGGATAACTTAAAAAATGCTCAGGAGATCAAGGCTGCAAAAGTTTCAAGCAATTTTAAGAAAATATATTTTGACGAAAATAACCTTCGAGAACCACTAAAGGTCAAACGAATCGTCACATCGTTTTTGTGGTAGCTTAAAAACATCAAGTACTATAATTTTGCAAAGTCTGGAGAAATCCTAAAAAATTTATATTTTAAGAACATGACCTTTGATGACTACTGGAGGTCAAATAGATTGTCGGATATTGTTTTTAAAGTAACTTGGAAAACGTTCAGGAGGTCAAGTTCTATGAGTTGGCTAAATATAAGAAAATTTAAAAAAAAATATATTCTTACGAACATAACCGTTGATGACCACTGGAAGTCACACGTATCATCGGATTAGTCTTACGGTTGGTTAAATAATGTTCAGGAGGTCAATTACTATAAGTTTTCAAAATTTAAAAAAAAATTGCAAGAAAATCTATATTCATAACAGCTGTGACTTTTGATGACAGGTGGGGGTCGAAGGGATTGCTTTTAAGGTAACTTAAAACATTTTCAGCAGCTTCAATAAGCTCGCAAATAATAAAGGAATTTATATCTTTTAAAGCATGACCTTTGATTATAAGTGAGTATCAAACGGATCATCAATCACTTTTAGGATAACTTAAAAATGCTCAGGAGATCAAGGCTGCAAAAGTTTCAAAAAATTTTAAGAAAATATATTTTGACGAAAATAACCTTTGAGAACCACTAAAGGTCAAACGAATCTTTACATCGTTTTTATGGTAGCTTAAAAACATCAAGTACTATAATTTTGCAAAGTCTGGAGAAATCATAAAAACTCTTATATTTTAAGGAGATAATCTTTGATGACTACTGGGGTCAAATAGATTGTCGGGTATTGTTTTTAAAGTAACCTGGAAAACGTTCAGGAGGTCAAGTTCTATGAGTTGGCTAAATATAAGAAAATTAAAAAAATATATATTCTTACGAACATAATCTTTGATGACCACTGGAAGTCACACGTATCATCGGATTAGTCTTACGGTTGGTTAAATCATGTTCAGGAGGTCAATTACTGTAAGTTTTCGAAGTTTAAGAAATTTGCAAGAAAATCTATATTCATAACAGCGTGACTTTTGATGACAGGTGAGGGTCGAAAGGATTGCTTTTAGGGTAACGTAAAAAATATTTAATAGGTCGAGTTCTAGTATAAGCTTGCAAATAATGAAGAAATTTATATTTTTAAAAGCATAGTCTTTGATGCTGAGTGGAGGTAAAACAAATCATCAGATCGCGTTTAGGATAAATTAGAAAATGTTAAAGAGATCAAGTTTTATACGTGGCAATGTTTGAAGAAATTTCATAAAACGTCTTTTACGAGCATAACATTTGATTGAGCCACTAGAGGTTAGGTAGATCGTCAGATCTTTCTTAGAATAGCTTAAAAATTGTTTAGGAGGTACTATAAGGTTGCAAAGTTCCAACAAGACTTATATTTTTAAGACCATGACCTTTGATGACTACTGCAGGTCAAACAGATCATCGGATTGTGTTTAAAGTAACTTGAAACATGTTTAAGATGTCAAATTCTAGAAGTTTGACAAGCCTTAAAAACTTTCAAAGAATAACATTTTTACGAACATGAGATGACCAGTGGAGATCAAACGGAACTCCAAATCGCTTTTAGAGTAACTTATAAATTATTTAGAAGGTCAAGTTCTACAAATGGCAAAGTTAGTTTGCAATATCTGAAGAACTAGCTAAAAAAATCTATATTCATAAGAATGTGACCTTTGATGACTACTGTAAGTCAACCAAAATCATCAGATTATTGTTAGGGTAACTTAAAAACGTTCAGTAGGTCAAGTTTTATAAGTTTACCAAGTTAGATAAACCCTTGATGAATACTGGACGTCAAACGGATCATCAGGTCGTTTTGAATCCTAAAGAATGTTTAGGAGGTCAATACTATAAGTTTGCAAAGTCTGGAAAATTTTAAGATTTCTTAAATCATGACATTTGATGACTACAGGAGTTAAAAAAGAAGTGTTCTAAGGGTAGATTGAAAATGTTTAGGAGGTCACGCTCTGTATGTTTGCCTAGCTTGAAGAAATTTCAAGAAAATTTATAAACAGATCATTGAATTGTTTTTAAGTAACCTGAAAAACGTTCAGGAAGTGAAGTTCTAAAAGTGTGCCAAGTCCGATAAAAATTTAAAAATAATTATATTTTTACGAACATGACCTATGATGATCAGTGGAGGTTAAACGGACCATCGGGCCGTTTTCAGGCTAACTTAAAATCGTTAAAATCGTTCTACAAATGGCAAAATTTGAAGAAATTTCAAGAAAATTTATATTTTTATGAACATGAGCATTGATGACCATTGGAGGTCAAACAGATTATAGAAACATTTGTAGGGTAACTTAAAAAATGTTAAGTGCTATAAGTTTGGAAAGTTCAAGAAAATTTGATGACTACTGAACGTCAAGCAGACTATCGGATTCTTTTTCTAGTAAATTAAATATGTTCGGGAGTTTAGGTTCTATAAGGTTGCTATGCTTGAAGAAATTTGAAAAAATATATATTTTTATGAACACGACATTAACTAACTAAATTGTTTAGAAAGATCCCAAGAAAATTTAAATTTTTCAAAACATGACCTTTGATGACCAAGGTCGAGGTCTAACTAATAATGTCCAGGAGGTCAAGTGATATAGTTTGAAAACATCTCAAGGAAATTTATATTTTTATAATGACCACCTGGGGTCAAAAGGATCATATGATCAATTTTGGAATAAATTAAAAAGCGTACAAGAGGTAAAGTTCTATTTAAAGTTCTATTTATCTAGGTAAAGTTTTTAAAGTTTGAAGAAATTCCGAGAAAATCTTTATTTTTAAAAGCATGACCTTTGATGACTACTGTAAGTCAAACAGATCATCGGAATGCTTTTAGGGTAACTTGAGGTCAAGTACTATGAATCGAGTACTATTGCCTCATAGGCTGAAGAAATTGCTAGAAAATGTATATTCTTAAGAACATGACCCTTGACGGCTACTGCAAGTCAACCATATCATCGGACTGTTTCAGTCAAGTCAAGTCAATGTTAAGTTTATAGAAATGCATAACAATTATATTCTTACGAACATGGCCTTGATGAACGCTGGAGGTCAAACGGATCATTAGATTGTTTTTGGGGTAGCTTGAAGAATGGCTAGGAGGTCAAGCATTATAAATTTGCAAAGTGTGAAAAATTCAAAAATTTCTTAAATCACGACAGCCATTCATATTTTTAGTTTTTCTTAATTTTAAAACCTTTTTTGATGTTTAAATCGAAATCTTGGAATTTTGAGAGCTCAAGAATTCCGAAATTCTGACTGGAACCACTTGCATCTGTAATAAGAGTAAACTACCATATGATACATGTAAGTATAAAGATAGTAAATATGTAGGGTCTCCTGATAGCTCTGTGACTATTGCAACTCCAATGCAACACTTGCCAAGTAGCATATCGTTGGAAGGGAAGGACTTATCTGTAGCAACACATGATGTTATGTGACCACTCCTGTCACCACCAGGACTCTATAAAGTTCAATATATAGACAATATATGATTGTACTGGAGATTATGCAAAAAAAGTATTTCCTGCTGTAAAACTTAGTGCCCCTATTTTGGAAATTGCCTTATGATTGCTTATAAGATTATGTCTACCATAACCTTAAAATCAGCTAAGGGAGGACAAAGAATGCTGAAGCTCGCTGCCGAGCTGAGCATTCTGCAAATAAGAGTTCAACACGAGCGCCTATATCTGAGAAGATCTTTCGTCAGAAATATTTGAAATATTTAAATTTCCCTCTGTTCAGAATTTCGGCATTTTTCATTGAAATTTATACAATTGCCATTTTATCTTCTAAAAGTGCAATAAACTTCAGCAATACCGCAACATCTGATCTTTATCTCAACAAGAACGATTTTTATCTGTTATTTGACACAGGTCAAGTCACAGGACAAATCTGAGTTCAGAATGAAACCCTCAAAGGTCAATACCACTAATACACTCTGTTAAGGTATAAGGTACACATTTGTTCTACCTTTAAACCACCAACTCGTGCATTTGGTTGATGTATCAAGATGGCCTAGAAGAAAAGAGAAGATAGAAAAATGACAGATACAAAAAACGCGTCAAAGAAAATCGGTGAGTGTTTTTCATTTTGATAATCTACCTATAGAATATAAATGTGTACCCCGCTATTGCCACTTTGGTTTGCGTTACAATCCTAGGATTATAAGTAAGTTTTATTAAAAATTAAATATCGAAGGCCGCACTGCACCTCTTATAGGAAAATCGCAAACACACATTCTATTGGAGAGATGAAGATGAGATGAAAAAAGAAGAAGAAATATAGCGGCAAGATGAAAAAGTACTTGTTTTTGCTTCAAGTAAGTTGTTGTAGAAAGAGTCTCCTGCTTTATTCACAATCTGGGCGCAGACTAGCGTGTCGAACTATTGAAGTTATTCTATACATGCAGAAAAGAAATAATGTCACTGAAGAGCTACAGGGTAATAAATGCTTACAGGGAAAATTTGTAAGGACCATGAACTGATACCATGAAAGAAGAATCGCTCACATTTGTTATACATCATTAGATTTTATTCAACCAAAAGCATATTTATATCGAAGCCTCTCATATCAGCAGATCATACTGAGAGGTTAGCTTAGACCCTGGTAGCAATTTTAACTTGTGAGTAAGTTTTCGCTCAAATAATGTTATTAAATATGTTTGAAAATTAATCCTCAAACTACAGATCAATCAAGAAATAGTAAACTTTAAGCTCATTTTAAATTTAACTACGACTACGACTACAGAATTTTAATTATAAACGAATGTATAGGCAGTAGACATATTAATGTTGCAACCTTAAGTTTTATAAAAAACAGATGCCCTACACTTGAGCGCCAATTTGCAACAACAAAAAATCAGCCCCACGAATCTGCAACAAGCATTACGTTACCAAAAAACAAGTATTTACGTTATACAACTATCTATGCCTCAGAATACTGTTAGATTAGCTGAAATACCGTAAAGTGAGAACCCTTTTTGGAGATTAAGGCAGGTCATAGGTGAGTTGGAGCATCATTAAATTCATAGAACTATGCATATAGGGGCGTCTGCATAATTGATCTAAATTAATAAAAAAGTAGCGTTAATGCTCAATAATAGGAGCTTTACATCTTAAAATAAATCCGTCTCAATTATGCAAGGACCTAGTTCCGACACTCTGCTCTTACACAAAAATAGCACATAATACAAAGTAAACAAGAAATAACACAAATAAAACCATTTATTTATTTATGTCACATAAAAAAATCATTAAATAGCAAAAAAAGAACTGGAAGGACTTCAGTTGTTAGTTAAATAATATTTTTACATGGGTTGTAATACTATGACAACAAATTAAAGAATACTTTAAAAATTCGTACTATGATCGTTATTAGGTTTGAAGTTTATCAATCTTACTTGAAAAATCAAATTCAGAATCTCATAAAAATTTTACTTTAAAATCTTTATCACATAATTATAATACTTGATCATTAAATTTTGATAAAATGAGCTAATTAATGCTTCCACAAAAAACAGGATATAAATAACTCACCTGGTTATTTCTATAAACATAATTTGGCTTGCAGACGTTACTTCAAATGGCTCGTTGAAAATGACCACCAGATTATTATGAGCCTTTTTGGAGAAGACTTCCAGTGATTCTCTTGTAGGGTTTTAAAATACTAAGGACGGCAAAACCATATTCGCCATTAGCGTCAAGCAAACAAACAAAGGTAAAGCTCACAGCTTCAGCTATGGAGGTCAAACAGCAAACTAGGTTTTAAATCTGTCAATTTTCTTAAAACGCCAATTTGATTGCAAGTCTGAATCAATATTCTCGAACTAAAGTCTACATCGATTTTCTTAAACTAAAATGTGGATTAATTTTCTTAAACTAAAATCCGTATCGACTTTGACTAGAAAGAATGATTGATATTGTAAATAAAAGTTTATTGATCTCATCAATAAAACAAGAGAAAAGTTTTTAATTAAAATAAAGATTTTTATTGCCTTTTCAAAAGCGATTGTTCCAAAATGGACGACGAAGCGTGGTTTCACAGTTTGTAGTTTGTAGTTTTAAAATATCACAAAAACATTATTTGCACTAATCAAACTATAATTGGCCCATTAAAATGGAATTTAAAAGGAAATTTTCAAAGTTAAACAGATCATATATTAATTCACGCGATGGCTTCTTTGAGGCTCGCAAAAGAAGAGAGAGAAAGAAGCCAAAACTTTTTTTTAACGAACAACAAGCGTGGGTCTCGTGACCAACAAGCTGCCTTTTAATTGGTTGAATTCAGGCATCTTGTCTCACAACAAAAGATTTATTATTGACTATACGAAAACGGACAACCAAAATGAATTGAAAAATCGATAATTCGTAAACAGAATATTAAATTTAATTAACATAAGAGAAAAATACAAAAAGAATTAAGTTATTACAAAAAAAGATCGATAATTTTGCAGTCAATAACACCAAACCTATATGACATTGCAAATAAACATTGAAAATTGAATTTATTTTAGTGTACAGGGTGCTTCAAAAATATACCCAATAATATTTTTATCAATATACAAGGTGTTCTTAAAATAAAAGAATAGACAGAAAAACTATCAGTTACAATGTTGTTATAAATATTTTACTGTTTACAGGTTATGTTCAAGTAAACTGAAATAAATACATGTGTACACGCTTATGAAAAAGGGGACTTTGTTTTATGTCATATTGAAGTTGACCTTAACCTATACTTTGAATAACGACTTTTATTAACGTACATTTTTGTAACAACTCTATTGGTATTTTTTCTTAAAAAATTAACTGTTACGACTACTTAAACTTTAAACATTTATCTTTAACGCGCTTAAGCTTCTCTAAACCTTGATAAAATCGAAAATTTATATATATTTTATTTATGTATACCTCTCAATATATTTGTGAAATCATTCACATGAGATTTACGTGTTACCTGCTTTTAAAATTTATATTGTAAAATTTAAATAACCATACTCTACAACTGCACCTATATTCTAAATTATTTATAAAAAAAATATGTCAAGCTATTTTCGTTTCGTAATTCAGGATGACTAAAGTTAATTAAATAATTAAATAGAATAAACAATGATGCTTTGCCCATCAACGCTTTTTTTGCAAGTTATTTAGGTTACGCTAATTTAATTATTGTTAATTTATTTATTACGCAAGGTCTGCAATAACAAAGAAGAGTAAGTGCATACTTTATTTACAGCAACATCCTACGTTATATTAAAAAAATACACAATGTTTAAATAAATCGAAATGAGCAGCAATACACATCACACATACACTCCTGCAAATACACATTTGAATTAGATTTTTCTAAAAATTAGGCTAAACACGAAAAATAATAATAATAGAACATAACCGGCATATTTATAGGCCCTAAATTCAAAAGTATAACTAAAATAACGATAACGTCTGACATTTCGAAGATACAAAAAAAATATATGGAATACAGAATTTTAAGAAGCCCTAGAATGTACATCATACAAAAGGATTTGTTTAAGAAAAATCCAAAAACAAAACGAGTTTTCACTTTTCAGTAAATTACCTCCACTCATTAGGAGTGGAAGTAGTCGTTCCACTCGTAGCGAAACGACAGTTATAATAATTTTTTAAACAAAAATATCTTGTGAAGATTTAATAGTATTTTAATGTGCTATTATGTTTAATATGGATCTTCGCCAAGTAAAAGCCGAATTATTAAATGTATTATTAGCATTGAATTGATATTATCTTATTTTTGAAAATCTTCTAATGACAAATTTTATTCAACAACAAAAAAACGCTTAATATTAATGAAATAAAAAGAAAACAAAAAAATAAAATAAAAATTAATTCTAAGACAGTATACTTCTTTTTATCTTGAAAATTAATATTTCTATCATTAATCTACCTACTTTAAAATAAATACCTAACATTCTTTACAAAATTCAAATTATTGGCGCCTTTTTACAAACTACCGACAGAAATTAGTAGTTATCTGCAAGATTTCCTGCTTCCATAAGGTTCAGTTCTCTCTCATGAAAAAGTCTTGTATTGTCAAATACAGTTGAAATTATTTAAACCAGCAGTTTTCAAACATAAGGTAAATCCGTTTAAATTTAAAAAATGATTAATTTCCATATTCCATCCCAATTCCAAGGACCATTATCAAACTTTACCATAAAAAATTCTATAAAAAAATTTAATTCACTAACGCATAATAGCACTGTTTATATATTTCATTGAAATTGTTTATTATTATTTGTTCTACTTAAATTCAAGAACTATTATTATACAAAACATTTTGACGTAACATCAAGATATAACCTCAAATTCTTGACTTATAGTGGACTTTGACGTTTGATTACTCACAAAATAACCTTAAAATCTTCTAAATTAGGCTCTGCATATAAACGCGTGGTTTGCACAAATAAATTTTTCAGAGAGAGCGTCACCAGATTTCCAGCTCTACTTATGTTTAAAAAACAAAAGAGGACCTGGTTATTTCTCTAGTGGAATACACTAAATTAGTAACTTTTTTAGTGGAAAACAATTGAATAAAATTGTTACTAAAACTACATAACCATATTGTTATTTAAAATTAAATTAATTTTTTAAGCAAATATTATAGTTGGGTAGAGAAAATTTCCCTCTTTTCAAAGATATATAAAACTTATACTAACATGTAATAATAAGCTTAGGGTTGAATGGCAACCAAATCAATTTTCCAATGCTTATAAATTTACATTAAAACATGAATTAGTTAATTAATACTCTTTTTATGATTATAAATTCCTTTCTTATATCCTATCCTTATTCTTATATCTAAACTCATAACTATTAACTAAATTACATACTTTCAGAATACTATGGTTAATCGCAGAAATATCTGTTTTTCAAATGCTTAGATCTTCTACAATTAATGATCCCTATATTGCCATTTATGTCTCCAATTGTGCCCAAGAACTTGCTTGACAAAACCACAATAAAAAATATTTAAGTTCAAAGACTTTTTAATATTGAACACTAACATATTTAACATAAAACTACTCAAATCGTTGATTAAGAAGAAAATTTTTAATTTTTCAACAACAAAAACAGTAGGTAATTTAAGTATCTACATAAATCTTCACAACCATACCCCTTATCTGTTTTAGGTGAAAACAAGCCTTGAAATGACTCTAAAACTTAATTATCTACAAAAATCATGTAGCGATAGCTCAACGTTGGGTAACCACGAAAATTTATCAAATTTCAGAGAAAAGTCAACTTTAAAATTTATCCTTTTTCTATTTACTGGGTTATAGAGTGTTTCTTTATCAAAATGAAACATTTATATTTATTTTAAATATTACTTAATTTAAAACAAATCATTTCGTCTTAAAGTTATGCAATCCAACATGCATGTATGTCTTTAGGAATGCCTACAGCATGTCATATCATATGTACTTTTCAAACTATAAAATTTATTTGCTGCATACAATAAATTATACTAATTTACATTTTTATATTTCTAAAATAATAAAATTGTTCAGACAGGGTATATCGCATCAAGAGTCGAAAGGCCATCTTTATTGGTGATTGTAGAGCAAAAAAAATGTACGTGCCTTAGCGTTTTGTCGAATGCTCCATAGTTTTTTGCTAACAATCTTTTAAAATATCGTATCATACAGTAGCGATTTAAAAAGAACAGAATAAACAAATACAAATAATAGTGTTAATAATAATGAAAAATAAATAACATTTAAAAATATAATTCAAATCATTAATTAAATAATATCTTTTTTTCTAAACTCAGAAGTTCAAATAAAAAAGAGTTACTGGTACATGGATCGACCCTGCAATCCACGCGTTACGAAGCACGCACCTTACACATCGAGCCACAGGGATAGTTGTTGTATGCGCTGACGCGCCTATTCATAATTGTCTATACTGTATGATTTGTAAATGAAGCATTCGACAAAACGCCAAGACACGTATATTTTTTGTTGGCCTTTACAATAACTAACAAAAATGGCATTTCGATGTAATGGATGCCAGAACAATTTTATTATTTTAGAAAAAGAAATTATTTATCCAAACGAACTTTTATTTTTTTTCTAATGAATAATTATCATAGTTTTTTGTTTGTTTTTTTGTTATTAATTACTTCTATTTTTTAATTCTTTTTTACAGTACATTAACTTACCAATTGATTAATATTAATTAATTAACAATCACTTAAGCATGTAAAATATGCTCTGAAATCTAGAATTTCGTGTGTTGTGGTGTTGTAATTGTATAAAAAAGAGGGGAAATCAGTGGGAAGGAGATGCATGATTGCATCTTTTTTGACGGAATTTTTTTTATATATAGTCTACTAGTTACTATTACTATCTTTTGATGTCGTTTTCCTCAGGGTCAGTTCTAAACCTATTCTTGTTAGGGTCAGCATAAAGCTAGATTCAAAATTTCAGAGCTGTATGTGTTATAGTTTTGCGTAAGTCTTACACATACGCGAAATGCCCGCACTTGCGTTCACTCAGGAACATAATTTTGCAAAAATAGTATTTTTCAATTCAGTAGTATTTAAAGCGTCGATAAATGTCAAAATATCGAACCCAGTTTCCGAAATTAAATCAAACAGTTTCTTTCTTACGTTGTTTGAGGTTATCGTAAGAGAAAGTACTAAAACATAATATTTTGGTGCAATCTATTAATATTAACACTAGTTTAATACATCAAACTGTGCTCTTTACGTAATCCAAAGTGTTGGAATTTCAGAATCTTGTAATCAACCCACAGTTCACTTGATTAGTAATTAAAAATTTAAATACTGATTTATCGTTATTGTATGGGTAAGTGTCGTGTATATTTAAAAATTATTAGTAACGAGCAGGCGTTTGCAAATTTAACACTTCGATTTTATTTAAATCTGTGATTTACAGGCAATAAATTTAAAATATCACTTCCTGATTTTAATCCTAAATCCCATAAATTCCATTAAAAAACCCCTCCCGTTTCGAAACGTCTCGAATTTATAACATTTCTCCCGACCCTCAATAACAATTTTATTGGTTAAGTTACCAATCGAAAAAGTAAAATAACAATTTACAAAAAATAAATTCTAATCATAACGATATGATGAGAAACTTCTCAAACTTGAAAGTTTTCGGTTGTGACTTTTAGATTCTGGAGTAGATCATAAAAAATACAAACTTTACACATCATAAAACCTATACGGAGTTCAGATCTCTTCGTATTTCGTTATCGCCCAGTTTAGGGGTGTGAAAATTTTCACACACACCCGTCCGAACAAGAAAAATTCCTGACAGGAGAAGAAGAATAAAAGTTAAATCTTTACAAAGAAAAGTTTTGACGTTAAATTTACGTAGTTTAAAATTTTATCCAAAAGAAAACTGTTAAAAAGTTTAAGACTAGACGCGGCGACGGCGACGACGGTCCTTTAGGAATTATGAAATTAAGAGGGTAACGTTTTCAAACAGAACTTAAATCATAAAAACAGGTGCTGGCGACAAATTAGAAATGCAAACGTATTGAAACTAGCTTTCCTTTTACGGAACTTGTATTCAGAGTAATTTTTAGTGACTAAGGAGAAGTTGTTTCACTGAAAGCTGCACGCTCTTATGATAATTTACGACAGTTTTAATAACTCGATGTGTGTACTTTTTGTGTCAGTGACTTCCAGCATAGTTCATTAATAATTATCACTTACTTGTACACATAATAGAAATATTTTCATTAATATTTAACTATAATTAAACAGTTTAAGTTTGTAAAACTGTTTTTAGGAACACAAAAATCATTTTGATAGATAGTAGGTTCTTGGTTTTTCTATGGAGTAGTATCGTACAGACTCGTTTATTTTATTATCGTACAGGAAATGTATAAAATCTATATGTCATCGGAATATTATTTTGTGATCGCTGATAGTCGGTATGACCACCAATTTCTGTTGAGTTTTATGTTAAATTGTTGTTTATCTTTCTTGAGATTATCCGAGCTTATATTAATTCCGCCTTTAATTATAAATTATACTAATGATATCTTAATTAAGTTGGTTAAGTAATAATAATATTTGAAAAAAGAAAAAGAATGTTTGATGCTGGAATTAGAACTTTATCACAGCCGATTCTTGATGCCACTTTGAACGTTTTGTGAAAACTCTGACCTTACGGCGTGCTAGCTGGCAGCTGACAGAATAAAACTGCGGTTAATAGTTTATTGTTTTCTCAATTGACAACAATAGTTTTTATTGGTATCCAATAATATTGCATTTTTTATTTTCTACAAAGAAATTCTACTAGTTCAGTTATGAATTCATGTGAGTGGGATACTATTGAATGTAATAATTATTCAAATTTGCACTTTTTGATGGTAATTAAAAATGTTGTGTAATAGACTGAAGCTACTATGATTCTGATTCCACATTGAGTGTGTATTATGTAACATGTGATTATTCTTATCTAACGAAGATTAGACAAGATTTATTTATTTCCCTTTTTTTACTTAGATGATAAGTGCAGAGCCCTTTCTATGAATATTTTTTTTAAATTTATGTTTCTACGTCTTGCTATTTACTTAGGCTTTTAACCGTATTTATTTCAACCAGTTTAAATTTCTCACCTTTTTTTTAGCAAAGTGATTCTTTATTTCTTATATTTTTCATCTTGACGCATGATGTAAAGTCTGTTTCGTAAAAAAATATTTTTAATTTTAATTAAGTTAGTGTGGCTTTAATGTCACGCTAATAATGAATTTCTAGCATTCGAACTAATAATTTCCCAGCAGAAAATTGTGTAGTGACAAAATAAATATTCAGTAACCAATTGTTATATTTCTGGAGGTAGAAAAGGTAGAATGATATGGAGACTATTGAGATGATTTTTACTCTGCGCCACACTCAGGATAACCCATAAAATATCTGCGTTGAAATCTAATAAAATAAAATAAAATACACCCCAATACTTTTCCTTTTCCCAATTGGCTAACTCGATAGGTTTAACTCGATAGAGCATGAAATAGTTGAAATAATAAAATCTTATTGATTCTTATACCTGGAAGAAAAGAACTTACAATGAAGACACTTGGACTTCCGCAACTGGACAACAGCAAGCTAAACTCTAAATATGTAAAGAAAAAGAAATGGATGCTTGTATACACATCAAATAAACACATAGATGAATTAAAAACACAGTCTTTTTTTTATTAATGAAAATAAATGAAAATCAAATTCAAAGAAAAATAAAGGAAAATTATTTAAAAACAGAACAATAGAGTGAAATAGGAAATTCTTTTCTGAGCTAGCTCAAGTGTGTTAATTAGTCGTTACTAACCTGACATAGAGCTAGAACAGTTCTCCACTTGAGCAAACTAACATCAATAAATGTAATTAAATAAAAATATTTACAACTGTTCAAATAAATTTAATTTCTGATAATTAAATTTTAATAAAGAAATTTAATTTGTATTATTCAGAATAATTTAATTACATATTTAAAAACCTTTAACGTTAGAAAAAGAAGTTCTGAAATTATTCAGATTGTCTTCATAATTTTTGTTATTGAAAAATTAAATCGAAACCTTTTAATTTGACCAACCTTGTATATAAAGTAAATGGATCTTGATGTACTTTATCTCTTTCACTTCAATATTATTTAAAATTGGTACTACTGCATTCAAATCTGTCAGATGATTTTATTAATGTAAATCCGAATCGTAAATCGATTATTCAGTAAGATAATGGAAATAAATCTTCTTGAATTTATTTTAATAAACAACTCGTTCACACTTCCATATAATTGTTGAATAAAGAATAAATCTTCTTTTGATTTTAAAATATCCAGGTAAATTATTCTTTAAACTTTGTTGTATTTTCTTTTGTTGACATCCAACCATATGATTATTACATAACCACACTTATTTTACAGATTTTGGGTCTCGAGCCGAGCATGGATTCTCCAAATGCTTTTGATCGACCGTATTTGTTAATTTTAGCTGTGGTTTATATATGATTTGGCAAAACAAATGAAGATTCTGTTAATTTTTCCAAACAACCGCATCGCGAATGTTTTATATGACGTCACTATTCAAACACACCTGACAATAATTACCACAGATCTTAATTCTACAAAGATAGAATTGTAGCTGGCAAAATAACGATTAAAACAATATAAAACACTCATATTCCGAAGTCTATCATAACGAAAATAATTAGCAAAAACGATTGACGATGAACTATTCTCATTATGACTTAATTATACACAAAACTCAATAAATCCAGCTTCATTCTTTACAAAATGAATACATAATTACACTATACACCTAATACATATAAAATTTACACAAGGACATCTTTACAATAAAAGAAAAACACAAATTAAGATTCCTCTCTACGATCAGATAAACCCAACGATGCTTTATAAAGAATCCATTTTCAAATCAACTTAAATGAAGTCAAATTATAGTCAAATTGTCAACATACAGTCCTCCAAGTGTTTCTATTAAAACAATGGTGAGAAATGTTGTATAAGAATCAATATTTGTAAAAACTCGAAGCATATCAACACAATCGAAACCTTTATTTCATTACAATAAATGCTCAGGATTATTATATAAGAGTTTGTAAATGTATTGTGCTAGATTAGTCTTTACAGGATTGACCTAATTTACATATTTTTAGTTAAATATCAGCCCAAAACTGAGTCAGTCTCATGGAAAACATAAAAATTCTTCCTACGTTAATGATCGTAAAACTTGAATTTAATCAGGAAAATTAAATCTTCCAGACAAATGAAAAAGCCATCCTAATATGTGACTTGGGTTGCATATAACATGTATTATCAAGAAACAATCTAAATGATTGATATCCTTTTTAAAATCAGACCTTTTTATATATAAAAATTGAGGTTATGTTTGCAAGAGATTTTATCCTGCTTAATTTCTATTTTAAAAATTGATGAATCTACCTGTGACCTAACATGTAGCCTTCAGATTAATTAGACCTAACATCCTAGCATGTCTATTCTTTATTTTATTTTATTACATGAAATAATTATTTTTACGTTTACGGTCATATCGTCTATTAAATTTTCAATAAGATGAATTCAACACATCTCACTATTATAGTATATAGACACCCAGTATATGTTTATTCCTAAACAACTTGCAACTCATATAGAGAGAAAAAAGGAATCGTATGCAAATACTTTTTGAAGTTTCTTCACGAAAATAAGTATTTGTATTCAAGCTGATTTCTTTTCTTGAAACTCATTTCTAAAGAAACTGGAATTTTATTCATCCTGCTCTAAATTCAATATCCACATCTAAGTTATTGATTCCCAATTTAATGTACGTTTCTTAACTCCTAGATTTCTAGTCTTCAATAAGGAAGAAAAAAAAAGCAAAAAACTTTTACAAATGAGATGCTTTACATGCAAAAACCAATTTTATTTTGTACGATTTTTATTTCGTTTTAATGGCAGCAACGTTGTAATGCCGCCTACACATCTGAACGTTTTGTTTTAATCTTGATAATAGGAAATGCTTTTACAGAATGTGAAAAGTGAAATCCCTCTTTTGTGATTCTACAAACGTTTTTGTCTTGTAAATTTAATTATGAATTAATGAATGAGAAAATTGCACATTTAGGGCAGAATCCTATGAATACTGAGAATTTTTTTAACATGAATTATTATTCAAGACTAAACGGAAGATTATAGAAAGAGGAGTCTTACTTTGTTGAAAGACTGTCTTATGAAACTTATTATGAGAATTTTTTTAAATCTATTATTGGTTTTTCAAAACATTCGTAATTAATCTTAGCGTTACCATTTGCATTAAGCACATCTGTCTAATTAGCTACCAGCCTAAATAAATCTGATAGTTTATAGAACGCTTTAGAGACTTAAAGGTCTTAAAAAACTCAAAAGAGCAACAGTTCTAGAATTTACTGCGTAAAATTTTGTGGTAAATTCTCAAATTCTTTAAACTAAATCTATACGAGCTCGCACATTTACAATGTAAAATCATTAAATTGCAAAATTAAAAATAATAATATGGTTAGCAACCTAAACTTATGCATAATAATAAGAACACGAATATTTTCCAGTTTGGCCTTTTTAAGTACGCAGCAACTAATTAACCAAACGTATTTTAATTTTTAAATCGATGTTACAACAGCGTTCAACAGTTTTCCTTAGGAGTTCGGCCACACTTTATACTTACCGAGTGTTGCATTATCAATGCTGAGTTAATAAACGCCTTTATTTACAAAACAAAAAAAATCAGTACCTTCTTTACGCTATCGACAAGACGCTCTCAAGTACCTCCAAAGTATGGCAAAACTGGTGTGATAATGTGACCTATATAATTGGTCTTTTTCTTTTCTAGTTCCTGTAAAAATCTTTTTTGATAAGCTGATCGCGATTTCTAGGTGTACGGCTCTGTTGTTGAGGCAGGTAAATAATACACCCCAGTTTTCCCACGATGTCTTTCAATGCTGATAAGCCTAGGCCCAAAGTTGGCAATGTTGCAGTTCACTATTTTATCCTTCTCACTCCGCAAATTTTAATACAAGTAAAAATGCTTGATTACTAATGTCGTAAAGCACTGTTTCTAGGGATCAATCTATAGTAGCAACTGGGTATTAATTTTTTGAGCTATTAAGTCCATCAGGTGCTTTGAAATATCATCATCCCATCCAATGTTGAAGCGCCATACCTCTTGAAGTAGAATTTTAACTTTGACTTCCAATAAAAACGCTTCATCCAAGTTGAGTTCCTTGACTTCTTTTCTAGAAACTTCAGTGAGACCTTCTTCAGGATATCGGTGGCGTTGACAATCCAGTTTTCGATATCGAACCCGCGATCTGCGTTGGTGTCATGGAAAAATTGCAACTTTTATTTTATGAAAATCTGGCTTGTAGTCTCGAGTTATCCGAAGCTACATTAACATTTGAGACAGGCAATCTTCTCTCTTTATGTATTCTTTGTGAAACTTGCTACGTATGCATTCGGCGCAGACACATTTGAATTGCCCGAAGGAATTGTTAAAACCCGGTCTTTAGAGCAGGTTGTGATTCAAGCTGGTTCCATTAGACTTAGCAGCAGCGTCATACACAAGCACAAGCTTCGGTTTGTTAGTGTTCATGACTCTGAAGTGGTAAAGAAACCTTTGTTTGGGGTTGAATTATTCAACTTGTCCACTTAATGGATGTAACTTCATGGATAGACTTTATACCGTAGTCTCTGGTAAACTTTGTGTAGCTGCCCATCTTTTTTCCATGTAGGTTTTCCAGGATAGAATGGCCTTGTAGTGGTTGCTGTCAACGAAATTTCTTCTTCAAGATGCAACATTCTGAATGTATGTTAATTTCTTTGCTGGCGATGACATGTTGCAGCGCACACTTTAAATTATTTTTCTAAACTGCTTTTCTTAGCCTAGATTATTCCAAGACTTCACCATAAAACAACATTTAGTGTAAGTTGGCCTTTTTTTAGTATGTCTCTTGGTTTGCTTTCCAGAACTGCGACGGGCCAACCTAACCTTAATTTAATATTAAAAGTACGATGTACTTTCAGGAATTCAATTAAGTCGAAGTGGAAAGTACAAATAAAGTTCCTCTTTGTAGACAGGCTTTATCAAGATGTTATTGAGGTAAAGATACTGTTTTTTACTTTAACTCTGTTCACATTATCACGTTTATTCTAACGCAGCTTGAGCCCCCTCAATCGGGGCAACGTCGAATGTCTCCTCTTATGCTCTAGCTATAATACTGTTTGCCACTGAAACTTCAATAACAATAGTTTCAGGTCTGTCATCATGCAGAACGAGAATGATTACGTATGTAGCATGATCCTGTAAGAAAAGTAGCCATAAGAACAAGAGAAGGAACGCCAAGAAAGAAAGAACGCGAAGAAGAGCCAAAAGGGTCAAAGGAGGTATACTTTACCTACTGCGTTGCCAAAACGAAATTTTTCTGTGCAGTATATAGATTTTGCCTACTTTGAACTCCGCCTGGCTCTCCATTACAATGACCCTGTTGTTGTGCTGATGGATAGGAAGTTATACATGTTATCATGATATTTAGAGGTTCTCTGGGAGATATAATGCATTTGATTACATTTACTAAGAAAATATCATGCATTATTACAGGTCTCCGATTTTAAAAGTTACATAACTTCAATTTATAAAATAAATTTTAGAAAAGGAATTAAAATAAATAATTAAAAGTAAAATGCACACAATTACACTTAATACAGGTGAATGATACTGTAGCATTCAGATTTTCTTAGCAAAAAAAATTTCTCATAGTTAGTGTACCGATTTGCACTTCGTAATGATATTTCTCAAAGTTGAAATGTATTGGCTTATTTTCTGGTAGAATTTTAACTGCAATAGATAGAGCAAGTTGTAATTAATGTGTATGCAAAAGTAAATCAACTTACCTGAATGAACTGTTGTAAGCTGGAAATTTCCATAACATTAGCAGAGTAAAATGGTTTTGTTGATTTATTTTCAAATTTATAACTTTGTTATAAGATGTATTGCTGGAATTCTTTGTACTATCATTTTAAAAGCAGAATTTGAAGAGATTCGCATTGAAGAAAAAACATATTTGTAGAATTGCGGTTTTCTACCGCCAAATAGATTTATGTAATTTGGGTTGCAGATCAAGTTTAGATGCAATTACAAGTATTCAGTTAAATTAGCTTAACACATAAGCTACATGATGGTGTTTAATGATATAGAAGAGTGTGCAAATACGTTGAAAGTAAATTAAGTTAGTTAATAGTAGCTAAATTGAGACTTTTCAATCGGCATTCAATAGAGATGTTAAAATTCAAAATAGAACCTAAGAATTATATGTTTTTAGAATCAAGAGTTTTGTATTTTATTTAAACTTTAAAATCAGAATTTGGTTATGTATTTTAAAATCTTATTTTCTTCTTAGTGGAATATTCAGTTGTTTTTTTGCAGAGCTATATAAGACACAGTTCAAGGAAAACAAATTGCTTACTAGGTTTTGTTGTAGGCTATTACTTGATAGGATCTCTTCATATCTTTTTAATTCACACAAGTTCTTTCAATTCATGTCTTGATTTATTTGACGTTAATACTTATCGGTTAATATAGTCTGTTCTTAAATTCACTTCTTATAAAAATCACGAGTCAATAAAGCTTAAAAATCGTTAACACGGCGATTTTCGCGACATAAAAATAAAAATTGATATGACATTAGCTGCGGCTTTGCTAACTCCCATACTCTTCATCCTATTAGTTTTATCAAACTTCAAGAAAAAGAGTAAAAGATGCTTCGCGTGTGCGTATCTCACGATTTTTCCTCTTCTTCAATTTTTTAACATCATAAAAAACTATTCTTCCGATAACTTGAGTCCCCGATCAGCCGATGAATAATGTAGTAAATATCGAAAACTCGGGAAAAGTTCGACCAAACGTCAATGTCGCGAATAATATAAACGTATTCTGGATGAAAATCAAGGACTGCTTCACGTTTCGATCTCATCCCTTTCTTTATACTACCTTGGAACTTTAATAAATTGATCTCAATCAAGCAATCAACTGTCACAATGAGTTTACGAGATGTAGCTGTACACGTGCCATAAACACGAAAAGATTACATCAGAATCGTTATCGTGTTAAAATAGTTTTGTCCCATGTTTGTGTTTTCTTTTTTGAAGGAATAAGATAAAATGGTAAAAAGTGGAGGAAAACAGATCGATGAATGTATCATGGTCGCAAATCACGTTTTCTTCTCCTACTGAAACAATAAGGCGCGCTGCGCTCCCTTTAATACTTTTGTATGCTGCAACGAAACTTGATAGTGTTAACGTCATCTTCTAACAATTTCTTAAACGTGCCCTGATATAAACACGACAAGATAATAAAAAGATGAGTGGAAGAATGAGGGGCGCAAAATTTTATGTACGGATTTTTTCCTTTAAGTTGTGGGCGACGATATTAACGTGGGCGAAAATGCCCAGGGTTCTGTTTTCATTTAGGAGGAAATGCTTATTTTATTTCTAAAGTTCAGTCAATACATAACAATGAGAAGTAACAATGGATGTGTTTTACCTGAAGCTGTCTCTGTTTTGAATGTATACAAAATGTTGGAATATGAAAGGTGTGTACACAGAATACCCACCGTTCATTCTTATGCTTTGATTGTGAAAAACACCCACACTTGAACTTTAAATTTCTTACAGCTGGATTATCTTACCGGTTATTTAATATTGTTAGTTATGATAGATGATAATACAGTCAAAAGGGTTCTAATGATGTTAGTTCCTGCATACCTAAAATAGTTTGATTATCTACTTTTGTTAATTAAAAGCTATTTCAGGACGACTCTAAATAGATTCAATATGGATAGTTCAAACAAAAGTTAGCAGTTATTACTCATCAAAAGAGTACACAAGAAATAATTGTAATTTAACGCTCTTGAATCCAGAAGAGAGTCAAAATCACATTCACAACTTATTATTATAATCTAAGCTGAAATAAAGAATATTTTTTACTTAATTGTACGTAAAATCATGTTTTAGGGTTAGAACATTTGAATGTAAAGTTGATCTTTTTATCAAAAGAGTGAGCTTTTTTGATTACGGCCTTGGCCTGAAAGACTTTTCTCGGACACCTGTTAAGAGGTTGTTTAAGGATTACAGATATTATTTGCATTTTGTTTTTTTGTCAAACATTAAATTAAAAAGCACTTACATTAATATATTAAATATAATTGTGTTTTCATTGGCTCCTCATCATTTAATTTATGTTTGTTGAGCATTGTAACCTCTACTTGTCATGTGATTGTCGGTAAAGTAGGCAATGATGCATGTCGTAAATTGATTGACTTCATGCCGTATGATTAAATTAAAAAGTTATTTTATTTTTTATAATCTTTTATAATTAGAAATATTATATTAAGTGTTAAATAAATAATTTATAAAGGATTTTTAAAAATAAATGTAAAGCAAAACACTTACTAAAGACATATCAAAAGAAACAAAATTATGACATCTTTATAACATATTCATTTGTTTTTTATTTGTGGTAAAATACGCTTGTTAAAGTTTACTATAGAAAAGCAAATAAACAAAACGCAAACATAACCTGATGGATATCTTTTAACATTAATACTAAATTATTCTTTAAAACTGATAACAATCGAATGAATAATAATGTATGACACACGGACGAAAACATTTTCTTTCGGACTCTCGCATTCGTCCGAAAAATTCTAGTTTTCGTCCTGGTATCATAAATAACTATTTTTTATTTATTTTATTTCAGTCGATAAAAAATAATATAAAAGCTAGTGTTTAATCTAAAAAGCTACATTAAATTTATTAAGCAATAACATTGTTATTTAAAAAAGGTTTCTTTAAGAATCTTAAAGGCGTAGGATTCAATTTAAAAATTCTACATTGACCTTGAAAGAAGTCCACAAAAGACCCAAAAATAAATTGGTGCCTTCTCTACAACCGCAAATCGACGTAGTACCATGAACATTTCCTTTACTTACGGGACTTTCTGTATATGGAAATTTCTTAATGCCTTCAGTTTTTGTTATTTTAAACAATTAGAACAATGTTATTGAAACAATTATAAATACCCCGATAATCCACTAGCTGCAAAAATATTGGTTTTTACACTAAATACCAATTTGTCAATTTTCCATTAAATACAAATTTATACAGTTGGTTCAGAGAACCTTTAGCACAAAAAAAACTTGAATTAACTTAAATGCATATGGAGTAATTGAAAAAGTTAACTCTCTTTACAAATTGATAAGGAAGGGAAAATGTTCGATACAGTAACTAAATAGGGATTACTGAAATTAAAAATTATGTTTGTTGTAGTAAATTAATAATAATAAAACAAGTAGTGCAAAACATTCAAAAGGCCCAAAGTTAATAAATAAATTAAGATAACAATTTCAAGGTGGATTAAAAGCAGTGTGATATTTCAGATATACTGCACAAAAATTAATTCAGACCAAATAGAGCCTACCAATAAATATTCTTAAATTTTTGTTTTATTATAACTAGATTAATGACATATTCAATAAAAAATATTTCGTCAAATCAGGCTCCGATTTATTTTCGTCTTATTAGAAAAATATAACTCCAGATTTCTACAATGACATTTATATTGAATGCTCCATATAATGAACCATTCCAAACTAATTTCTTTTTATTGAAAACATAAACCTTTATTTCGAAGTTTTCACGAATTGCCCAAAATTCCTAAACCACATGCAAAAATCTTTGTAATAAAATAAAACTGTCTTAATACAATAAACATCCACTCGTATATTCTACTTAATTCACTTTTATAAGATTTTTTACTTTTTTGTATCCAAACGAATGCTAAACGTTACTTATCTTCTGTTCAAGACATACTGTACTTTACTTCTGCTCATGAAAGAACGACTTTACTTGACTACTGTTTAATATGGTGTAGATCTCTGTATGCATAACTTCTTACAAAAATTACTATTTTATTTACTAAATAACAGACAAATTCCGTACATGAATAAACATTGATAAATAAGATTCAACAAATTAATGTGGATAATAATAACAACCCTAAATCCTCCAGAAGAACATTAAATTGATCTGAGTAACATTACCTATTGTTATGATATAGAAGGTCAATAAGAAAAAAGAAAGCACCACGTTCGTGCGCCATATTGATGTGATATAGAGGGACAATAACAAAAAAGAAAGCATTTATTGTTGTGAATAATAAACCCTCCAACACTTTATGAAAGATAAAAGGTTATAAACTCCAAAATAAATTTGTTATTGTAGAAATTCGCAAACACAAAATTATGTTAAAACAGTCTGAAAATATACACAACTAAATATCACTTACCTTTATAAAAAAATTCTCCGGCTATAATTTCTAAATTGGAAAACAAGTTCCATAATTGCATGAGACGAAATCACTAAGTAATTAGAAAGCTATTTAAGTTATATCTGTAAAACGTTGTTAATGGACCAAACACAAATAAATACACAAATAAATTTCTTTTTAAACATTTAAATGGATAATTTTATTTATTAACACAGAAAAGAAATAAATATTTAAAATTGCATGAAGAGAAAACAAAACATCTATTAAATTCCAAAATTAAAATTAAAGAAAATTAAATTAAATCTCGGTGTCAAATAGATTTAACAAAATAAGAATTAAGAGACATTCTAATTCTCTTTTCCTTTTTAATTCTTATCTGATCAATCCAACATAAAATTATATTGAATTTTAAAATTATTTGGTGCCAAATAAAAAAGTAAATCACCCTAACTTGAAGATTAGCAGATTCCTGTTATAGTTGGTAAAATTACCTGCTTATTTGTTGACAAGATGTTCTCATTCCATGTCATACTTCAAATTGATTTTATTTGTGATTTATGAAGATAATTATAATTGTTAAAGGTAAAACATGTATCTTCCATGACGTGAGTCCATAAAATAATTCGGTTATCTGCCACAAGATTTCATTACCTTCCTTTAATTCGTTCCATACAAAATAAATTTCCGAACATTTCTCCAAATAATAATAACAGTCTGAACACCAAATTCAAACACTGCACGTTTGTTTTATTTCACTTTGATTGTTCATTTAAATTATTAAGAACTTATATAAAAAAATTAAAAACAGGATGACATTTGTCATAACCTCACTTTGTTGATATTTAAGTGACATAAAATTCACCAACATAACATAAAAATAACGTACAAACTGACATGACCTCTGCTCTGTATGAAAATTCAATGTAGATTCACCAAATTTTCGTGGTGTTTTTATAATAATTGGAAAACAATTGCGAATCGCTAGTGATTTTCCTAGTTCGGAACTAAATTAATTTGGTTTCTTACTAGAAACAAAACAACATCTTTTCCAGCAAAAACCTTTCTAGCCAAATTGTTGAAAAAAATTAAATTAATTGTTTAAATAAATGTTAAAAAATGAAAAAGGAGAATTTTTCCTTCATTTTAGTACCTAACACGGCTATTAAAATGCAAATTTAGAGTTAGGATTCATTGACAACCATCTTGAATTTTCTGACAAACATTACTTCACAAAAATTCAAATAAAAACATTTTAACATCTTGCTACGTCCTTTTCTTATCATATAATTAATCCTAAGATCCTAACAAAAATTACATAAATTTTGACACCAAGATTCTGAATATAAACTAGCAGACCCTGCTGAAATGTTACAATTTTGGGATTTCAAAGGCCTAAACCTTCTCTATAAAAAGTTCCCCACTTTAACATTCTAGTGTCAAATGCACCCTAGAACTTGGTTAACAATATTGCAGTAAAATATTTAGTTAGAAATTCAAATAACATTAAAAAATATCCATTTACTATGGAGAATTATGAATCGTCAAAGAAATAGAACATTTTCTTGAAATTCAATAATAAAAACTGTAAGTAAAGTAATAAATACTGGTGTATACCTTCTTACCTATGCCTTTAATAATTTTAAGGTGAAAACATGCCATAAAATGGCTTCAAAATATCTAAATGTCAAAATATCAACCAACGACAGAAGATCGTTCATCTTAAAATTGAGTTAGAGAAATTCAAGTGAAGAATCTGTTTAAAAATTATCCCTTCCATCTCACAGTGTATATTTAATGCAATATATTTAATGCAAAATTTTATTGTTTTTAAAATAAAAAATTGTGAAATCCTTTCGCCTGGAAGATAGGCAACATATCGTGCATACATGTTATGCGGGATGCCTATACCACAACACTATGTTAGTACTTTTGTAATTCAAATTTTTTGATAAATGGATGTAAGTATAACACGTACCTTAGAAAAATAAAAACAGCACAATTAGGGTTATGTGGTCATGTGATTGATAACGACAATTATTATTTATAGGCAATATTTATTTAATTTTGTTATTTTATATTACGGTACAATTGTACCGTAGATTGTCCATTAGAATCTTTAGAACACATGCAGCAAACTCCCAGAACAAATTTGCTGCACAGAACAGCGCTTAAGAACCACTGCCCGTATATCAGACATTTCGCAAAGCTGTGAAATAGTTATTTGTTTTATTAGTACAAAAAATACATGTTTTTGGAACGAATAAGAAAGTTGTCGGACGACGCGTTAGAGGAGTCTGGCAACCTTATGAGTTTATTTTAGTTATTTTTTAGTTAGTTTTGACGGATAATCCGCCAAATATAGTTTGTAGGAAATCATTCGTACTATAAAATCGGCGTTTGTCATTGAGTATTTGTCTGTTTTTTATCGGTTCTATTTTAATATATAGTAAACATTTATAGTACAACAATAACTGAGTTTTGACGGATAAGTTTCTACATACATTTAGTCGTAGATTTGTATTTATTCGAATATCCGCTACGAAATTATTGTTCCTTTTGCAGTAGCCACATGTGCAATTGAAATCAATGGATAAGCACTTACAGATACTCTGCCACGGAGAGATCATTGCGGATTATCCGTACATTTTGTCAACGTTATTGTGGATGGTGGAAGTTCATAACGAATATTAGTACAAGTGCGAGTTTTGGCAGTTAATTTGTCGCGGATTATCCGTTACAAATATCCATAGGTTTATATTAAGCGATTTTATATGTACTTACAACTGTTATCGCAATCTTATGATGGGTTTTCTTTCTTTTTCTATCATAAAGTAATTAATTAAGTAAGATTTGTCATCAGCGGTATTGTATTTAGTTTGTGTTACATTTATTACTCTGTTTATCGTCGATTTTAATTTAACCTTTAAAGGTTTCTATTTTTAAAACTTTAGTTTAAAACTGCCTGATTATTCTATTGTAATATACTGGCGGATATCCTGTCGCGGATCATGGCAGATTATCCGTAACTTTTGGTCAATGTCATAGTCCGAAAAGGCCCATAATGTTAATTTGTCACGGATTATCCGTTACAAAGTATCCGTAGGTTTACAACGAACGATATTATACGTACTTCCAACTATTGTCACAATTTTCTGTTTTTTTTATAAACTCTCTTTTCAATAAAGCAGTAACTGTACATGCGTCATCAGCAGTATAATATTTACTTTGTGTTACGTACTATGTTTATAATATTATCACTCCACGCTTACTTTCTTACCTCTCTACTTGCATTTGCATCAAAAGCAACGAATGGATGATGACAGGGTCAATGCGAATTCGATTGTTTACATTTACATCTTTATTGTTTTCGTAAAAGTCAATATCTTTTCCCAAAGTTGTGTTTAGAAGTAATAAACAAAATTATTTTATCTGGTTAAATTCTTCAGTGTTAGCTAAATTCACTGACGTTCAATAACACTGTATTCTTTACCGTATTTCCTAGGTCGTAAAGAGAGACATTTATTTCCCTATCAACTAACTACTATATGGATAAGAAAATTTTTCTTTAGTAACGGCGTGTAAGTTAACGACGTATGAGTTATCTTGTAAGTAAATGGATATTTGATGATAAAAAGGATGATATCGGAGTAAAGGGATATAAATAAGTTGTGCCCGAAAGCTCAGAAAATAAACCCTTAATTTCTTTCTCCTTATCCTCTACTAATACAAACTTTTCTAACGATCTCTTCGTCCCGTCGTCGTTGTTCCAAATACCCTAGCATCAATCTTTCCTCCCTTTTCCGGTGCAATAATTCCTGAAAAAAATTCCAGGGGCAATCTACGATAAGTGTGGGCTGTAGTGACAGATGTGCTTCACAAGGTGTTAATAGCTTCAGTCCGTGCCTTGCAGGCATTCATCACAGTCCAGGTGTATGAATGGGACTGAATGAAAGAGGCCTTCCCTGACTCTATCCGTTGCCGACGTTACCGACGCGGTCTACCTGTGGAGCGGCACCAACTTTTGGGAAACGCAACCGAAGCGGAACCGACAATTCGGCGGGTCTACAGTTGATGGATCTTCGTTCGTGCTCTGATCAATCATTCGCAAGGGTTTCCCCTTTCACCTCGTTCCACCACACACAATTTAAAGACTTTTTTTATACGATATAGTTTCCTATTTTAAATTTAAGAAACAAAACGAGACAGGCCATAAAACGTTTTTTATTTAACTTTTGATTCGAACAATAACGAAAAGAAGGAATTATAAGATTTCATTGTAAAGTAAATAATTTTTTGTTAAGCTTTGAAAGCTCGTGGCAGAACAAATGTATTTTCTCTCTCAAGTTCAGTGAATTTCTTCTCACAGTCACAAGCACTCATTGTTCCCACGCGAGCGCCAACATAACGAAAGGTGCGTGGATAATCATAAAATAATTTATACGGCGCCACCGTCGCGCGGCGCGGATTTTCTCGAAAAAAAAATAAAAAAGGAAAACATCGTAGTCTAAACAAGGTTTTGTTGGTGAAAACCTTTTGAAAAATAACCCAAACTAGCCGGCGGTAAATGAACCAACCGACGAGTCCTTTTTCTTTCATTCTCTCCCCCCTCACGCCATTACTTCCTCACACCTAAAAACTGGAATGTAGGGAATTAAAATATACATGTCCGGCTATTTTATTCATTTACCTCGGAATTTATTTAATTTTCTCGCCCGAATGTGAATGGACGGTGTTATAGGGATGGATCTTGTCCATATAATAAAACTCGAATTGTCGTCAACATCCGCCTCTCGTTCTCTTCAAACACAAATCCTCTTTCTACTCGCGAGATTGGGTTTCTGCTGGACTCGACATGAAAAACGGAAAAATTCCAAAGAAACACAAATGAAGAGGCATATTATGTATGCAAAAGCGTTTATTATATTTACTTTTTTTGTCTTGGCGTTAAGGGCAGAAAAGAAAAAAAAGGAGAATATATGGGCGCACAAGAGGAGAAAATCTGAATAAGAGAAAAAACAATCTCGAGGGGATGCTTTTAAAAGTCCTGAAATTTTATAGATAGCCTGATAATGCTGTAATATCAGAACCAGGAGCTGTGCTAACAGTATCGTTAAGAAAATCTTCTTTTTTTCTTGTTCGCCCTAAGGATGTTTGAAACATATGTGGATTTTTTTCGTGAATAAGTTTTTTGTAGGGTGTGACGAATACACAGGGTCAATGATAAAAATACAAGTACTCTTACGGCTTACTCAATAATTTTGTAGTTCAAGTCTGACTCACTGCTCTTCCCTAGGACTACTATGCCACTGATGTACCACTATTTTATTTTTTACCGATTTAGCGGGGAATCCCCGAACTGCTAGACTAATTACTTCTAAAGTATTACAGCAAAAATATTTTACTGCGAATGACAATTACTATTGCAAACCTTTACTACGAACGACGATTACTGAAAAACCTTGACTGCGAAAACAAAATAAGTCCGGCACATTTTTTGGTAACGCATAGTTAACCTAACTCAATCTAACCTCAATTTGTAAAAATGCTTATTCGTAGTAAAGGCTTTCGCTGTAATTGTCATTCGCAGTAAAGGGTTTTCGCTGTAATTGTTTTTCGTTGTAAACTTTTTCGTTGCAATTGCTATTGGCTGTAAAGATTTCATGCTGTAATGAATTCATTGTAACAAAAGTTTCTCGCTGTAATGGCGTTCATAGTAATGAGTTTCGCAGTAAAGGAAGGAAGCTTCGTTTTTACCGAAATATGAACTTCGCAAGATCTGTTAAGTAGAATTTTGTTAAATATACATTTGAGGTAATAAAGTTCCGGCAACAACACTACCGGCTCTAACTGTCGATGATATTGCTGGTTAAAAGTTTAGACGAATGAAAATAATATCCCGAGTCCTGCTCACCATACTTATCTCCTTGTAATCTTCGTAATCTTCCCTAACGATAATCTTCATGTTCTTCTTGCGCCGGAGTGTGTTAAAGCTTTTTCTTATTTTTGCATTGTCGACCTCCCAGGTTGCAACCTCTACAAAATGGACCGTGTAAAGGTGGCGTCGCGGCTTACATTGTAACGAAGTTACTTATATCAGGGTTTAATTAGTTAATATTATGTGTATATTTATTTTAAATTGCCATGCAAGCTTAGCCGCGTCGCTCTTCTCCGGGGAGCCAAGTCTCGCGTCGCCACCCGTCTTTTCCCTCTTATTAGCCGTTGCCATTCCCTCGTTCAACGCGCATCGCCACTTACTTTGGTGGGTATATAAGCAGGTTTGCTGGACTGCCAACCCAGTCTTTTACCGTTAAAATAACGAGAAGATCGACTAGTAGAAGTTACAACAACAACCAGAAAACCGACCGACGAAACCGCTTTCGGTGAGAAGTAATATATAATACACTAACCGATACAACGAATTTTAGGTAACAGAATACAACCGTACTGAACACTACCGAACAGAACCGAATACCACCATACCAAATACGGTGGTATTCAGTTCGGTTCGGTACAGTGGTATTCGGTATGGTGATACCGAATACCACTGTACCGAACCGAACTGAATACCACTGTAATGAACATAACCAAACCCAATACAACCGTACCGAACATTACCATACCGAATACCACCGTAATCAATCGAATACAACCGTACCGAACACTATCGAATCTAACCGAATACATTAACAAATACCACCGTGCCGAACATTACCGAACCGAATACCACTGTACCAAAGACTACCGAACTGGACCGAATACAACCGTACCGAACACTACCGAACCGAACCGAGTACATTACTGAATACCACCGTCACGAACACAACCGAACCGACCAAAATACGTAAGTTATCCTGTATAGTGTGTATAACCGCTGCACACTGCTTGCATTTAATTGCACCCCAACCGTTTCTAACCTTTTACTACAAACCTATCAGTGCTTAAGGTGTTAGTTTAGCTTGACACGGTAATTGGGCTATTTAATGCTGATATCTGTAGACTGCGATATTGTGATTAATAAACTAAAGGTTTACTGAAGTGGTAGTTTCAATTGTGTAAAATAACCCGTAACCTTGAGTTCTTTAAACCTAGACAAAGAGCCCTGGAGACCGTTTCTTCACTGCAGTTGCCCTGGGCCCCGCCACTGACGAGTGTACTCTCCGACATTGTACATTCTCGGACCAAAGGATGTCACAACATTTGGTTAGACCTGAGCGATAAAATAGTTCAAGTTCCATCTAACTACACAGGTTGAGCCGAGTGTATGATGTTGGAGCTCGGCTTTCCCGACAGCACGGTTCTTCTAATAGCAGCCTACTGCCCAAGTAACAAGTTAGAACTGTTTCTGATCTAGAAAACATCTTTAGAAAACGTCCGTCTTTCCGTACTGTCACCATATTCCATTTCATGGCAAGACTTGTTGAAGGTTACGACCTCTTCGATTATCTCAATATCTCCTACACTGTCTCTTCAACGCACTCACCTCACATCTAATCACTCCTCATCTAATGACACTTTTCTGGACCTAGTTATTACATTCTCAAGATTAGAACTATTCCATTCTGGTTTTCCCTATCACGACCTACTCCACCTCTGTTACTCTCTGGGGGGGGGGGGAGAGCTATAATATACAGAAATAGAAGTATTAATCAGCATAGGTGGAGTCTAACGCAAGACGACTTGACTGGGCTGCATTGCAGAGATTAGTGGGCGTGGAGGACAAGGTGTAACAATTTAACGAGCGCTCATGCTCCCCTTCGTACAACTAGGAAGCGTTATCCTCCCAACCTCCAAAACACTCATGCCGCCGCATAGGATACTATACAACAAGTTTAGAACAAAGGTTAATTATAAATATTTAGTTGAGAAATGTTTACAAAACTAAATGTAGCATCTTAGGACCATTTTTCCTGGTTCTACGGATTTTGCCACCACAGGAAAGCTCTTAAGCAAATGGTGATTGGGAGGTCCGGCGTAAGTAAGCATATCAGACGGTGATACCCTCAATAACCAGTTTATCTCTCTTCCTACATCAATCAACTCCACTAGAAAATCATACCAACTGACATCCCCTCCTATATTTCCCTACCCACGCTTTCGGCTTTTATGGTCGAAGGCCACTGTTAGAGTAACTTCAAAAGTAATCCGTCCCGATGACATGGGTATTCTCATTTCTCTTTTCTTGTTTAACTAATATAATTAACTTTTTTTTGTCCTCTAGACAAACCGAATTAGCGAAACTTTACAAATCATTAGGTAGCCAAGGAGTACAGACTAATATCGATCCTACCTGTCTTTTTCCAGTTGATCAAGCAAGGTGAAATGTCTAAAATCTATGGTCACTGCTAATCTTTCTGCTTTTTTATTTATTTATGTAATCTTCAAACATATATGGGCATAGTTAACAGCATTTTAAAGATAAAATTCAAAACATCGTACTCGCTTAAAGCATAACTTCAAGTTTAAAGCAATGCAATTTGTCTTTATAGAATTCTTGCACACAATTATGGCCAATGACTGATATTAAACAATTTTTAATCTACAAAAGTAAATTTTTAATCTAAGCCTTCCGAAACACAGAAAGTAGAGTTCGACAAATAATTATTTGCTTGATTATAATCAAGCACAAAAGTAAACATGTTTTATTGCTACAGTAAAATACGAAAATTTATTTATTTACACATCAAACAAGATTAACATAAAAAAATTGGAAGGGAGAAGGTAAGTCGAAGACGATTTATAATATGTATGGATCTTCGCTGTAAACGGATTCGTATTCAGCTATCTACATATGTGGTAAGAAAAATGCATGTGAGCGAAAGGGTTAGATTTCAATGGCAGTACAGTTCGCCAAGAGAAACATGTATGTTGATAATACCTTCTACGCTACTACGATTCAGAAGAAGATAACAGCAGAATTCAGTCTGCAGGGGGCTTTGAAATGTTGAAGTAGGCCAGTATCTTCCGAGAAGTGCTGGACTCCATTATCGAAGAAAGAAAAGTTCTAGTTGCCACCGAAGCCAATGTTGAAAAAGAAGACCTGAATACCAAAGTCCGTTTGAGCTTTTTTAAGTAGGCCCTGCGGTCGCACCTGGACTCAAGAGACCGACTAAAAAATTAGGTCATTGTCTGATCAGCTTGCCAACTAATTGTATTGAAGAACATGGTACAGAAAGTTTGGTGTTTTGATGTCGAATGGGATGACCGGTTACCAAATCAGCTCTTCGAGAAATAGAATCTCTGGTTTGTCCTTCTTCACGACTTCGAGCAGGTCAAAATCTCCAGATGTTACAACAAACTCATTCCTCATGCCGACATCGTCTACTTTCGCGTCTTTACTGTCTACACCAGTGTGGCTTATCGTGTGTACATGTGAGAGAGAGTGTTACTTAGAAAGTAAATAAAAAGCTACTCCAACTTTAACTTAATATTATAATTAACTAAGCTAATTAGCACAAAAATAATTGTAGAGCACAGTAACTCAACTTGTCAAACATACCAAAGATGAAACTTTTTTTAAAAAGTAAGTTTACCACACTCAAATTAAATATTCAAAACGCTTACAAGACTAGCCACTAAACCATTGTTATAATGATCAATGAACTGAACTAACTAAAAGCCTGGGGGAAGCTGCTTTAGCTTGTTATAATGCTAACGTATTGTGGAATTATTCCTCGAGTAAGCCACTTGAGTATCAGGTAGGCGCGAGTGACGATTGCAGAATCAGTGATTCAAATAGACGAGGCAGGGTAGCGCATGGCTGGGTTAGGTCTTCTATCTTTTTCCTGTATACGGACTAAATGCAGTGTCACGTATCGAGCGCATGGAAATGTGTCTGTGTTAGTACTGACCGTTATAAATTTTTGGAAGCATCCTCTACATGCAATATACAAAACCCAATATCAGAAAAATAACTAACTGGTTTTAAAATCTATTTTTTTCGTGTATTACGTTACGTATTTTTTTTGTGGGTTCATCCCTCTGTTTATTTATTTTACAATTTTCTTCCAAACTCCTTTTCGATTTGACACCCACGCCATACAGAGCAAAACCGCCTTCTGAATTCATTTTACAAGTAATACTTTCTACGGCATTTTTAATTTTTTTTCTTTGTGCTCTTTTAAGACGTCTCAGAATGCAAATTACAGATTTCTAGATCAAAAGTGAAACAACCCCAATCTTTATTATTTTACAAGAAGCGTGTGGAGGCGTTGATGAATTTAAAATATTAAATCCACCTCTCGTTAAAAAAACAAGTAAAAAATTCCAAACATGCCCTAAAACATTTTTTAAATTAAACATGCAGTATTGCAGCGAAATGAACATAATTTAAATTAATTTCCTGTCCTGGAAATAATTTGAATGTAGGTACATGTACTCCCCCACGCGTTGTATTTATCTTTCTGAGTAACACGTGGGTAGAAATCCATTTGTTCAGTTGTAGGCTGTAAGGAGATTATGCTTGATTTATCGGAATTTGAAGTTAGTTTATTAGAGAGAAATATCTCCCTTACCTCCTCATATAACTTCATCTGTCGTCCATCCCCCCTCCCCCCTCTTATCCCACTAAATATGGCATCTGGTCAGAGGGTAGGCTTCTATGTAGTATAAGCGCCGGTTTAATCACTTCTGTACGAGATTTATTAGAAAATTAATATTAGAAGCGGAGGAGTATTAACTCCCCTTAAAGTTATCCTTATTGACTAAATTTTATATGTAGATTGAGATTGGGAAAAGTATTTAAACTGGATTTTCTAATGCGAAAATTTAAATTCAAACTCGAATCGTACTAGATCTGATACATCTTTAAAAGGAAATTTTCATTTAGATTTCCCATAGGTTTTTCGTTAAATTGTAACTATCAACTTTGAAGTTAGTTAATTACGTAGACTCTCACCCCTTTTATTTATAGTCACATTACAGCAACTTTCCCTCGAGGACACTTCCATTTTTAGTCTTAGAATGTGGCTGTGCACCGTGATATAAGATTATCTGCGAAAATATTACATTAATAAAATGTCTATTCTCTCTAGACTTATAAAATGTTTCTGGTAAAGCAAATTTCATATCAATCAACATTAACGACTCTTGAGGATTCGAGTTTAAAAGGATTAAAACATCGCTGAGTCTTGTTTTAATTACAAACAAATAACATTTTTCATTAATTTTCCCTGATGCAATCAATAATTTTCTGTTTTATTTTAAATTGTAAGAAAGAGAGAGATATTAAATTAAAAAATTTTGGTGTAGGGTTATTTTTTGAATTTGATATACGTAAATATTAAATGATGGTTGCTGTTTTCCTCACTAGAATTTGAGCTATCTGTGTGTGTTTAGATTATGACTAAACTCTGTCATTTCTTGATTGATGAGTACACAGGTTTAGCTACTATATTCTATACAGCTTTTTTAAAGTGTTGAGTTAATTCAATTAAACCAGTTAATATGATGACATAGCAAATAATCTTATTCAAACTTAATGGAAAGAATGATAAAATTGATTATAATGTTTGGAAAACTTTTGTTGTATAAGTTTGAACGAATGTAATTCGTACCCGCAACAATAAATAATTGTACACCTACCGCTTGGAGATATATTGTAATTTATTCTAATTATATTCCATAATATATTATAATTTATCGTAATTATTTTCCACGTAATGTAAATGTTATTTTATTAAGTCAGTTCTAGCGTACCATAGGCTCGTGTCACGGTTCTTCTCAGAATGTTTGGAAGCAAAACTAAGGACGACATCAAACATAGAAACAAAGAAAGCACAAGCTATAAATACAGCATCGAGCTGCTACCTTGTCAGAGTTAATACAGCAGCAGAACAGCAACGTATTTGACCACCGAGCAACGAAAATGTCGTGTGGTTTGCATCTTGTAATACTGTAAAAGTCAGATTTGCCGACTTAGACGAATTTCGTATTTAACAATAAATACTTTATTAAATTCTGGACTCCAAACATTTTAAACTTTATAATTGGTATTGCACGAGCTCCAAACAGGAAGAAATCAAATCGGAAACGTTTTTTAACTACTAATTGAATAGCTTTAAAAATAACAAATGTGTGTTAAAGTCAGTAACTAGTTAGTTCAGAATTGTTTCAGAAATTATTTTTTATTTATTAAGCTGGATATCTTGAAAACTAACACTAATTCAATTCTAAGCTTACTTTTAAATTAGTATTTGCTAGGAATGATTACCTACTTAGCGTTGGTTTACATCTTTTCATAAAACCTCTAAGAGTTTCTTTAACTGTCCTAATTATTCTTTCTACCATTAACTGCTATTTAGAAATTTTTTGTAGATAAGAGATTTATTAAATAAACCAAAAATGTGGGGAGAACTCCATTGTAAGAAATAATAAAAAAATAATATAAAGATGAAATCGACCGTAATTTCTTTTTGTTATTAAAAATATTAATAATAAAACTTCAATTTTCTGTAACAAAACTTGCGTTCACTTGCTATCGATAGATAATAACAAAAAAAAAGTACTTCACAAAAGTCCCAATTTTCGCAACAACGAACAAAACATTTCGCTAGAGTTAATGAACTCCAATTTCTTGATAAGATTTTTCTCGCCTTTGTAAAGCTATTGACAACGATCCAATATATACCCTATGCGTATATTGAGGATGATTCCCATAAGAGCAATTTTGTTTTTGCTTCATCGATTGAATGTGTTAATTAGGGCAAGTTGGCAATTAATAATTCACTGTTTTTCTACGTCGTCAAACTACGAGCAATTGTTAGGGATTATGTACATATTTGGTTAATTTAAATAAAACGCCGAAAGCCATTTCCTCAATAATGCAAGATAAATATTTTTTTATTGAGTTGCCCAAAGTTGTACTTTGAGAAGTTCTGATAAGATTTGCTTTAAGATTTTCAAGATTTTTGTTTTCATATCAAACTCAAAAAGATTAAAATATTTTAAGTCAATTTTTGAATTTTAGAATTGTAATAATTAATTGTTCGCTGTCGAAGATGGCTATGTTGATGCTATCCTCAACTTTAGATAAATTCCTTATATTAATAGCTGTTTGTAATAATGAACTTGTAATTTTCTATTTAAAACTAATTTTGTTGATTATAAGTACTAATGATAGTTGTCTACATGATCAGTTAACCCTAAATGTGTTATTTTCTCGCTTCAAATAAGTAGTATAGTTGTATTTCTTTATCATAGGTAAATAATCTTCCTTCTGATATACTTTGAATCACAGAAAGTGCCTCATGTTGTGCCTCATTAATTTAATTAATTGTCTTTATTGTCAACCTTTCTAATTCCATCCATTTATAATCTACTCATAAATTTTTTGTAAGTTTTTCTCTTTTAGCAATTAATAAAATTTCCATCGCAGAACATATTAATGCTTGATTAATTTGAAGCACTTGTTATATGATTACTTAAATTTACCGAATTTTCATAAAACATTAAACACTTTGATGTTTCACAAAAATAACATTGATTTCAGAATTCTCACATCGCTTTGTTTACATTTTAATTTCAAACATAACCTTAAGTTACATTATGGTCTCCAAAAGGTTGTGTAATTCTTGAAAGATTAATTAGAAGAGGGTTTGTTACAAAATGGCCGTGTTTATATATGATTTTGGAGAAACAAATGAATGCTATACAATTTTTGCATAAAACAAAAACTTTGAAAAATCATTTTAACATAACCAAATTATTGCTTATAAATTTTAATTAACACAAAAACTAATTAGATAATTTTATAGATAAAAAATTCCCAATCTAATCAACAAAATCAACCCCCTTTTGAATGTCGATGACATCCCTGTTTCCTTAAAACTTTTATTAACTTAATTACTTAAAAATATTATTTCACACATTGCTATCTTCACAAATTTAAACATTGTATCCTAACCAACACTGTTTGTGTTCTTAGGCGTCAACAATATGAAAATTCAAGCCGTATTTCAATGTACGATCCAAAACGCAACATAATTATATGTTGTCTAACTGACATCATAAATAAAAGCAGCCCCTACGTTTAAGATAGTTACAAATATGTGGTAATGAAGCAGCTTTACAATCCTCCGCCAAAGTTATTTAACCAAGAGCTGTAAAATTTTGAAATACAAGAAACTTATGCAACTGAAAAATCTCGTTAACATGAAAACACATTTTTTACTATTAAATGCTCAAGTATTGCAGTAAATACTTGCATACCTCCCCATTACAATAATAATAATAATAATAATTGCTACAACCCATAGTCTGGAAACCAGGCCCCAGAAGCTATAAGCTTGTACGGGTGGGAGGGGGCGATTATTATTATTACGTAGGCCCTAAATGCGGCTGCAGCCGACTTACAGATGGAACAGCGCAAATCCCACATTTGTGTCACAGCTAAGGAAAACTGCAGAAAACCTTAACCAGATCTGCCGGCACCGGGAATCGACCGCGGGCCGCTTGGGTGAAAGTCCAGCACTCTAGACAGTCTGTTTTAGATTATAGCTTACATTTACTTTGATCTAAATGCAAAATTAGATAATCATCAACCACATCGTTAGTGAATATAGGAAGATTAACTAAATTTTATAGAAAATCAGTTTTACAAATACCCTTTATCTGACTATAGTGTATTAGTGTGCATGATAATTATTATAATTAACATTGCTAGCTTCTTTAAAAGATAAATTCTTTAAAATTATAATTTAGAAAGTAAGGTTAGGCAACCAATCTAACGTGTCACTTTGAAATTCCAAATCTAAGCTTACTTACAAATATAAAAATATCAAATATCACAATAATGGACTGCAATCTTTTACGTTGAGGATACTTTAAAAAACTTTTAGACGGCTAAATAATAATTATGGAATTATTTGAGTTGAAATCGCAGAGAAATAAGCATTTTGGTTTGACATAATATATATTCTGAAGTACCTACGCTCCTACGATTATTATGAATGTCATCCTATAATCCTTTTATTACTATTACTACTAACACAAGAAGAACACTAGTAAGTAGTACTAATACTGCAAAAGATACTCTTTAAGAAAGTTATTAAGAGAAACATGCCTATTTTTATATAGGTTTTTCTATATAACTGAATATAAAACATGAAAAGAAGAATTACCCTAGAGACAGCATTATTTTTATTAACAAAGTTAATAAACTAAAGTTTTTAGTTTAATGACTACATTTTAATGATTTTTAGAGAAAAAAAAAGCTCTTATACGTGGTTTAGTGAATAACGCTGATGCCGGGCCGTAGGCATTTTTTTAATTACCCTTTTTCTTTTTTTATATTTAATTTTACATCCTATTTTAGTGCTGTTTTGTTTTCAGTTTTATAACATTGCAATTCATTGTTATAATATTTACTATTCATGTACATCTCCATAATCACAACAAAATTGAAACTAATATAAGTTTTTTGTTCTAAAGGGTGTCATTATTTAAAGTAGGGATTTTGTTTTAATTAAAATTAGTGTACCCGAATTCTTCTACCGGTAATTTTCTTAGTAACCCTTTTAAATTAACAAAATTTTATTTGCTCTAAACTTCAGTGTAAGTGAAGTATCGTAAATCTGAAATTGAAAAAGCATTGCATTGAGTATACAACAAAGTGGAATCTCAAAATGTACTTTACATAGTGCAAAAACAGAATAGGGGCATGCTTCCCAGCGATTGTCGTCGTTGTTCTTCACGTTGAAATATAATTTTTCTAATTATTGTGTGAAAATCAGGACTTGGTATATTTGTCAGCTTTTATGTAGATTATTGTTTGATATACCTAATGAATTCGGATATTTTTGTAGTACGTAAATTTTATCATCATATTGGAAAAAATTCATGTTAAATTAAAAGAGTATATTGTATGGGGGGCGGTTTACAGACACAGGTGGTATACGTAGTAAAGATTATAATACACAAGTCACTCCTACTTGTTTACCTTTAACTGATATAAATGCTCCGGCCAAGTAAAATTGTTGTGTAAAAAACTAGCTCTCCACAAATTAAAACTTTCTTTGGCGGGCCTCTTTCATGAACATCTAAATTCTTATATATAGGGACACAGTAATGTAACAAGAGAGAAAAAGAAAGAACCTCTTTTCGAGAAACAAATGGTGTGTTCTATCGCATTCGAGAGAATGACGCATCGCGCGGGCATGTGAACCAGACGCGGTTTATTCTGGTGTATTGTAGAAATACATGGTATGTTCGGGCGACTTCTGGAACGTTTATAGGATGGTATAAAGTCGGCGTCGCGGAGAAAAGGAGTAGTCAACAGCAAGTCATTAACTGTGTATTACAAAATAAATAGTGGATATAAATGTTGTATTAGAAATTCATAGTCTGTAAATAATAGTTTTTAATGGTTTATAATTATAGCGTTAATTTATAGTGTATTCATTAGTGTATAGAAATAAATATTTGTTTGTGAATAGACGATTTAAACAGCACTTGTGTTATTATTTGAAAAAGAATGTTACATTGGTGTTACAGGTGTGAGGTTTTTTTTAAAATAAATAAAATCGCGTAATAATTAAATAAAGTGCTGTGAGATTAAATTTTTAGTGTTAAAAATAATTTCAACAAACAATTAAGATGGCGATGAAATTGTTGAAAGATCTGAAAGTAATAGACTTGAAACATGAACTGGAAGAACGAGATTTGGAAACAACTGGCCTTAAAAACGTGTTAATAAATCGGCTAAAAGAATGGCTTATAGAACAGCAAGAAGATCCTGAAAGTTTCCTCTTCGAAATACCTGGACCCGCAATTGATACTAGTTTGTTGTTAAGTAAAATGGAAGAAAATTCTAGAATGTTAAAAGAGGAATTGCTGGAAAAGTCCGAAGAGAATTCTAGAAAGTCCGAAGAGAATTCTAGAATTTTAAAAGAAGAATTACTGCAAAAGTCCGAAGAGAATTCTAGAATTTTAAAAGAGGAATTACTGGAAAAGTCAGAAGAGAATTCCAGAATGTTAAAAGAGAAACTATTGGAAAAGTCTGAAGAAAATTCTAAAATGCTTAAACAAGAATTAATGGAAAATACTAAAGTGCTGGAACAAAAAGTTTTTGAAAATTCTAAAATGCTTAAAGAAGAATTACTTGAAAATACTAAAGCACTGGAAGAAAATGTTAAAATGCTTAAAGAAGATTTACTGGAAAATTCTAGAACGCTTAAAGAAGAATTACTAGAAAAGTCTGAAGAAAGTTCTAGAAGGCTTAAAGGAGAATTGCTGGAAAATGTCAAAGCGTTGGAAGACAAAGTTTTCGAAGAATTTTTTGAGAATGCCAGCGCGTTAGGACTGTTGGAAGGTAGATTGGCGGAACATGATAGGGTAATAAAGATTGTAGAAGAGAAAATATCCCAAATGCAATTACCACCAACAACTAAGAAAGACGATATGACCGAAGTGCTGGAAGATAGAATGAGGCAACTACGGTTTCCTTCAACTTCTGAGTGGCCGTTTAATGAAGTAAAGAAACAATTTAAAGAAGAAAAGGTTCCTGCCGTAGGGATAAAAGTAAAACCACCCACGTTCGATAGAAAGATACCTTGGTCCACCTACTACAAACAATTTGAGGCGGCCGCTGGGGCCAACGGATGGACAGGCAAGGAAAAGGCCGTTTCTTTAACTGTGGCTTTGCGTGGAGACGCGTTGAACGTCCTGCAAACAATCCCAGCAGGACAGGAAAATGATTATCAATTGTTAGTGTCTAGATTGGAGATGAGATATGGAGACGCGCATCTTCAACAAGTGTATCACGCGCAAGTGAAGAATCGTATCCAGAAGAATGGAGAAAGCCTGCAGGAGTTTGAAGCCGATGTTGCGCGGCTTGTCCGATTGGCGTACCCTACGGCACCCGATTCATTTCTGGGACAGCTCGCTGTGCAGACCTTCATTGATGGGTTAAGAGACGGGGAAACACAACAATCATTGAGGCTAGCACGACCAAGAACAACTGATGATGCGCTTGCTCACGCCTTAGAATTTGAAGCTGCAAAACAAGCGTCCCGAGGTCACGGACGTGTTCGGACCGTTTTGGAAGAAGATGAAGGTTCTAAAGATCGCCTAGAAGAATTATTAATGAGAGTTCTTCAGAAGGAAGAGAACCGTAAAAAGAATCCTCAAGAAGTTCGAGGACCCCGTTGCTGGAACTGCGGTGAACAAGGGCACATACGACGCCGCTGCCCTAAACCCAAACAAGTTCAGCAGTCGGAAAACTAAAGGGGGTCGACGAGAGGGGGCGAACGTTGACCTTGAGTGGAGATGCCCCGGAGATCACCATCCATGCCGTAACATCGAAGAATAGTACCAGCAGTTTGTTCGTAGATGGGAAGATTGCTAACCGAACTGTTCCACTACTTATTGATACGGGGGCGACAAAATCCATCGTACGCCCTGATGTTCTACGATCAAGTATTAAGTTGTTACCCACAACTACTCAACTCCGTACAGCAACAGGTGAAGTGATACCAACACGCGGAGTGGTGAAGATGAAGATTGGCATTGGAAGTGAAGAACGTGATCATGAGGTGCTGGTAGCCGATATCACTGATGACTTCATCTTGGGAATGGACCTCCTGAGAAAATTTGGTTTTACGTTGGATTTGAAAGAGGGTGTTTTGAAGGTCGGTAACGAAGAACTTCCGTTGCACCCACGAGAAGATCCGGTTGTAAGGGTTTTGCTGACTGAAGATGTGATATTGCCGGGTCAAAGCGAGATGGTTGTCGAGGCGGGTTTGGATGGAGATCTTCGGGTAGGATGTGTGCGAATGATGGAGCCTGTTTGTGATAAGAAGATCCATAGTGGCATATTGGTGGGAAAAGCGCTGATCAAGGTTGGAAAGACTGTACCGGTGAGGCTTATGAACGTTAATGTGGATCCGGTGACAATGAAGAAGAGTACCCTTGTGGGACAGTGTGTGCCAGTATTACGAGTAGCCAGGTGTATGGCTGATGTTCCAAAACCAGTGCCCAAAGACCATGGTGGAAAATTAGTGGGTATGGTTACTAGTTCGTGCGAAGACCTTAACAGAACGGAAGTGAAAGAGGTACAGGGTTTGGTTCACCGATACCAAGATATCTTCGCTCTTGACGATAGCCAGAAAGGACGAACAAATATAGTAAAACATAAAATCAATACAGGCAACTCTATGCCTGTCCGTCAGCAGCCGAGGCGTCTACCTCTAGCAAGGCGAGCAGAAGCCGAAAAGATTATTACTGCTATGGAAGAACAAGGGGTCATCGAGCCATCCAGCAGTCCATGGGCATCACCGGTGGTCCTGGTCAGTAAGAAGGACGGGTCAACGAGATTTTGTGTGGACTATCGGCAGCTTAATGACGTGACCAAGAAAGACAGCTATCCCTTACCACGCATCGACGACACGTTAGATACCCTGTCTGGTTCACGATGGTTTTCGACTTTGGACTTGAAGAGCGGTTACTGGCAAGTTGAAATGGAACCTGAAGACCGGGAGAAGACCGCGTTCACTATTGGTTCCGGACTATGGCAGTTTACAGTTATGCCTTTCGGTCTATGTAACGCTCCGGCCACCTTTGAGCGTCTAATGGAGACCATCCTGAGAGGGTTGTCGTGGAAGACCTGCCTGGTATACCTAGATGATGTGATTGTAGTCGGAAAATCATTCAACGAACATTTGAAAAATCTAGAGGAAGTGTTCCGAAGACTACGTGGAGCCAATCTGAAACTGAGTCCGAAAAAGTGCCACATATTCAGAAAGGAAGTGAAATATCTCGGGCACGTCGTATCACAAAATGGAGTGGCAGCCGACCCCGATAAGATTCGTGCAGTTCAAGAGTGGCCAACACCGAAAGATAAACACCAAGTTCGTAGTTTTCTTGGGTTATGTACCTACTACAGGCGTTTCGTTCCTGGGTTTGCCAATATAGCGAAACCTCTGACAAGGTTAACTGAAGATGGGCGCGAGTATGTTTGGAGCGGAGAGTGTGAAACAGCTTTCCAACAGCTGAAGCGTGCCCTGACAACAGCACCAATATTGAGCTATCCACGGACAGAAGGGAAATTCATACTTGACACAGATGCAAGTAATTTGGCCATTGGGGGGGTACTTTCTCAGATACAGGATGGACAAGAAAAGGTCATCGGCTATTTTAGTAAGGTTTTGTCGAAAGCCGAAAGGAATTATTGTGTGACCAGAAAAGAACTATTGGCCGTCGTGAAGTCCGTTGAGCACTTCTACAAATACTTGTACGGACGGAAGTTTTTATTGAGGACGGACCATGCAGCGTTGAAATGGCTGTTACAATTCCGTAATCCTGAAGGCCAGGTCGCAAGGTGGATCGAACGATTACAAGGATACGACTTTGACACCGAACATCGAGCGGGCACTAGTCATCGAAATGCCGATGCTCTTTCAAGAAGACCCTGTCCAACGGATTGCCGTCATTGCTCTCGTTTGGAAGAGAGGGTTTGCCAAGTATTAAGGACTACCATCGTCAACGACAATTGGTTGCCGGAAGAATTGCAACGACAGCAGGAGGCTGATCCCGAACTAAAAATGGTACTGGAATGGAAGCTCGTGGGAGAAAGGCCTGCCTGGGAGGCCGTCAGCCCTTTTAACAGAACGCTCAAAGCATATTGGGCCCAATGGGAGTCCTTGAAGGTGGAAGACGATCTCCTGAAGCGAGTACTGGAGAGTGAAGATGGCACCACCATTAGGTCTCAGTTCGTGGTTCCAAGAAGCCGAGTGGCTACAGTATTGCGACATCTCCATGACGGTGCCTCCGGAGGACACTTCGGTGTGAAAAAGACCTTGGAGAAAGTTAGGGAGCGTTTTTATTGGGTCAACTGTAAAGAAGACGTGAAGGAGTGGTGCCGGAAATGTGAACTATGTGCCACTGGCAACGGACCCTTGGGGAAACGAAGAGCACCTATGAGGCAGTACAATGTGGGTAGTCCTCTGGAGAGAATAGCTATAGACATTGCCGGACCATTTCCCGAAACTGACGATGGGAATAAATACATCTTAGTGGCAATGGACTATTTTACCAAATGGCCAGAAGCATATGCCCTGCCAAACCAGGAAGCTGCGACTGTTGCTGACGTACTAGTCAAAGAGTTTTTCAGTCGCTTCGGAGTGCCCATGGAGCTGCATTCGGATCAAGGCCGCAATTTCGAGTCTGTACTCTTTGGAGAAGTCTGTCGATTGTTGGGCATTCGCAAGACTCGGACCACACCGTTACATCCGCAGTCCGATGGAATGGTAGAACGCATGAATCGAACAATGGGCAAATATTTGGCCAAGGTCGTCTCCGATCATCAACGAGACTGGGACCAATACCTGCATCTGTTCCTGATGGCTTATCGTGCATCGGTCCACGAAACAACCGGTCAGTCACCAGCGTCTGTGATGTTTGGACGCGAGTTACGGTTACCGTGTGATCTGGAATTTGGGTCTCCACCTATAGAGCAGGAGGTAGCCGGGAATGATTATGTCATCAACTTAAAGAAGAAGTTGGAGGATATTCACGACCGAACCCGAAATAATAGTCGAATCGCGAGTGACCGGATGAAGGCTACGTACGATGTGAGGGCCCAAGAAGGAGGGTTTCAACCTGGAGAGCTTGTCTGGTTATACAACCCGCAAAGGCGTCGTGGCTATTCTCCAAAGTTACAGCGAAATTGGGAGGGTCCATACCAGGTGAAGAAACGAATAAATGACTTGATTTATCGCATCCAGAAATTGCCAAGAGGGAAACCAAAGGTGGTACACTCCAATCGTCTGGCTCACTATGAGGGAAATAATGACGCAGTTCCGGAAGATGAGGCTGAGGTGGCCATCAATAGCGTAAGGCCTGGAGATGATCAGCCAACCTTTAGAGAATTTATGGCTGCGTTTTCAGGAACTAGAAAAGCGCGATTCGGAGTCACGACTGAGATGCAACAAGATCTCTTCCGGGTCCCTGGTGATTATTCCATTGCCCACTGTGTCTCCGAGGATCTCCGTATGTCCAGGGGGATCGCAGTGGTGTTTAGAAATAAATTTGGACGGCTGAATGAACTTCGAGAACAAAATCCCTCTGTTGGTAAATCCTTACGCTTGCCTGATCATGACCGATCCATTTACTACTTGGTAACCAAGCAGTTTTACTACCAGAAACCGAGTTACGCCGACTTGTGGAGGGCACTATGGAATTTGAGAATCGAGTTGCTTACCTGGGGAATTAACAAATTGGCAGTTCCCAAACTCGGCTGTGGGCGGGACCAGCTGGATTGGAGAATCGTTAGAAACATGCTGGAAGTTGTCTTTAGAGGTACGGACGTCAAGATCTTCGTCTGCAGTTTTGACCCACAGCCCGCATTAAGGCCAACGAAGAGTGTAGACTGTTATTTCTACCGTAATGGAATGTGTAGTCGAGGTGAAGACTGTCGATATCGTCATAACCCGTTCTACAGGAACCAGAGCATAAAACCTGTTCTGGGACAGAACAGACTTGAAGAGGGGGGCAGTGTAACAAGAGAGAAAAAGAAAGAACCTCTTTTCGAGAAACAAATGGTGTGTTCTATCGCATTCGAGAGAATGACGCATCGCGCGGGCATGTGAACCAGACGCGGTTTATTCTGGTGTATTGTAGAAATACATGGTATGTTCGGGCGACTTCTGGAACGTTTATAGGATGGTATAAAGTCGGCGTCGCGGAGAAAAGGAGTAGTCAACAGCAAGTCATTAACTGTGTATTACAAAATAAATAGTGGATATAAATGTTGTATTAGAAATTCATAGTCTGTAAATAATAGTTTTTAATGGTTTATAATTATAGCGTTAATTTATAGTGTATTCATTAGTGTATAGAAATAAATATTTGTTTGTGAATAGACGATTTAAACAGCACTTGTGTTATTATTTGAAAAAGAATGTTACAGTAATATAAAAACGATAGGTACACAAAAGAATTTCCCAATAATAACAACACAATTTAATTTTTACAATTTAACAAATGCTAAATAACAAAAAAAAAACGAAACAAAAAGAAAATTAAAACTTTTCTCTTTTAATAGGTTAAAAGATAGAAACGTTGCTTAACTATGAACCCATCTCTAAATATTCAAATGCAATGACACACAAATTTGTGATCTTTTTAATCCTATCATTTAAACTTTTCTTTATATTAATCCCAAAATAGTTCAGTATTATTTATTTGGAGATTAATACTTTTGGTATCAACATAACTTTTAATTACTAAAACTAAAACTAACTACTGTTAAAAAAAAACTTACGTTTATATATTTAAATCCTTTTTAAATATTTGCCCCCACAAGCTTGCCAACTGTGATTTTATAAATTTCCAAATATCCCATCTCAGCTTTCATTCGTCGTGGCAAAGAAATCAAGAAAGTATGCCATTGACCTCTTTCAAATATCTTCTCAAAAAGGGCTTTACTAATTAGAATTCCAAATCCATTTATTTGTATAATAGTGGTAAGTAAATTAACTTTTTTTTGTTAAAGTCCAAATCCAATTATAATCTAGTCATAAATTTCTTCATGATTAAAAAGTTTTCTTTATTAGCAAATTATAAAATTTCCATCGCAGAATAAATTAACACTTGATTAATTTGAAGCATTTGTGTTAAATAATCACTTAGATTTACCGAACTTTATTAAAACTTTAAACACTTTGATGTTTCACAAAAATAATTTCTCGCAATCTTTGGCATTGCTTTGTTAACATTTTTAACTTAAAACAACCTTAAATTACATTATGCTAGCCAAAAGGTTGTGAACTTCTTGAAAGATTAAATACAAGAGAGTTTGTTAGAAAAATGGCCAGGTTTATATGCGATTTTAGCGAAACAAAAGAATGTGATACAGTTTTTTCATAAAACATTAAGAAAAAGTCAATTTAACATAACCAAAGTATTGTTTATAAATTCTAATTAATACAAAAACTAATTAGATATTCTTATAGATAAAAAATTCCCAATCTAATGGTATATAGCAAATGTTTTACAATGTACAACAAGGCCTCCATTGAATGTCGCTGACATCCCTAGCTCCTTACAACTTTTATTAACTTAATTACTTAAAATTACTTTTTCACACCTTCCTATCTTCAAAAATCTAAACATTATATCCTAACATACATTATTTGCATGTTCTTAGGCATTAGCAATATGAAAACTCACCCAAACGCAACATAATTATATGTTGGTTAACTGATATCATTAATAAAAAGAAGTCCCTACATTTAAGAGAGTTACAATTATGCTTTACAATCTTCCACCAAAATTATTTAACCAAGAGCTGTAAAATTTAGAAATAAATACAAGAAACATGAAAACACATTTTTATCTATTAATTGATAAGGTAATGTAGTAAATACTTGTATACCTCTCCATTACAATATACCTTGCCCGTTTTAGGTTAAATCTTAACATTAGCCTAAACTTAATTAAATGCAAAATTAGATAATCATTTCCCATATTGTTAACGGACAAGAAAATATAACTAAATGGAAAAATCAGTTTTCCAAACATCCTTTATCTGACTATAGCATACTAGTGTGCTTGTTAAGTATAATTAACCATTTTCAACTTCATAAAAGACAAATCACCGAAATTTAAAATTTTGTTTTAAAAATTAAAAAATTTGCTAAATTTAAAAACTATGCTATTAGAGTTAATCTACTGTAAGCTTTTATATTACATCTATTAAATTCACCCAATTTTCCAAATGTCAACTAAATTATGTTTTTCTAAATTAAACCTTATATAGCATTTATCTTCCAGTATAAGGTCAGTTAGTAATTCTAACATGAGTTAGAATATTAGAATGAATAGGAATCTTTCAAACTCTTGTAGATAAAAGAATTGTCTTTGTTGAAAAGAACTGATAATATTCATCTCTGTTTAAATTGTTATACATTTTAGCTTAAAAAAATTAATTGTTATTTTCTGTTTTAGGTGAGTGCCTCCAACTACATAAATGAAACTTCGTTTCTTACTGGTAAGACAAAAAAGATTTTGTACTCGCGCTGCATTTCAAAGCGTTAACATAGGTTATGTAGTCACATCTTATTTGTTTTGGAGAAATCATGGGCTTCTTCAGTGTCCATGATTATTTTTAACACTTTTTTTAAAATCCTAAATCTTTTGGAGGTAACTAATCGCAATTCAATCATATTAGATTTGTTAGAAAAAAAAAGCTACGCTGTTGCATCTGAAATATGTAAGGGTATTCATATAGAATTGTCAAGTCACTCAAGTCCTCAACTAGCTAACTCTGATATGGCAATTTTACCGCCCTACATCGACAAATCTCATTCTAATATAGTACAATGCAACATATACAACAATAAAAGAGAATGCTTTTTATTAATTATTTTGTTATTAGTATCATATATATTGATTCTTGTAAATTTCTGAAGTAAAATTGTATGTGAAGCAAATTTAATTTAATCGCAACAACGCGCAAGTTAATGGCATTTTCGCATTATAATTAACACTACTGGAAGATAGTAAAAGCTAGGATAAGAATTATAAACAAAGTTAATCAATTAACATTACCACTAATAAAAAGGACATGCTTTTAATAATGTGTTAAAGTTTACCAGAGCTGTTGAGAGTTTCGTCTTCGAGCTTAATTTGCAATCTAAATGGATACTTACAGCAGCTCGGTTTATATACACACAATGCTTATATAGCTGCCTAGGAAGATATTATGTATTAAAATTCTAAGAAGAAAGTAGGCGAAATGTGTAGCAACGTCACTGGATTTAAATGCTTTGTAATACTCTTTCGCCGCTTCTATAAATTAAAACAATCAGCAAACTGAAATTCCGAAACTTTGTTCCGGTCTGCACCAACAAGTTCACTTCTGATTAATCTTGAGCTTTAACATAAATTGTTGATATTGTTTCAACAATTGTATTCATAAATAAATCTAGGCGTTCGGTGCGGAAACTGCGTTAGATCAAAGGTTAAGCTAGCTTAGCGATCATAATAAGATTAATTAAGGTAAAATGTCATATTAGGTATAGGTTAGTTTGGTTACAAGTTACCTAAGGTAAGGATAAACATTACGTCAGGTCAGGTTAGGTTAGGTTAGGTTAGCTTGTATTGTGGCGTTACTGGACTCCCACGACCGATAACGAATTTTACAAATATGCTGTATCGATCGTCGGAGACTGATATGCATTAGTGTATGATAAACCATATCTCGCGACCAAACCTAATTTAAGGTACTGATTTTTTAACTTGTAGGTTAATTAAAATCAGTTATAACTTAATGGTACGTACCATTTTGTATAGGCCTCCGGCGATCGGTATCGAAGTTAAAGGTAATTTATCACCCTAGTGCATTATCGGTCTCCGGCGTTCAATGTATTTTTAAAATTTTTCAATTACTTATTGCTTTTGTTGAAATTTTTTTGTAATTGTTTGTAAAAAGTTAATACTCAAAGATATAGTTTTCGGTGCAGTCTAGGAAAAAGTTTCCATATACTCTCCGGAGACTGACAACACAGCCAACGTGTTGCATTAGGTTAGAAATTAATGAATTTTTAAATTTTAAGTATCTCAATTTATGTAGGTGTATATGGTACTCAGAAACATTAGAATTTTAATCTATGAAAATCTGAGCTTTCATACAAAGAAATTGCAAAACTTTTACTGGATAGAAATTTCAAACTTCCACTATCTAAGATTTTGCTATTGAAAGTTTCAACATCTGAAGTTCTGAAAACCAGCTACTTTGAAATATGTTAAACTATAGAACAAGAAATTATGAAACTTAAATCTTAAACTTGTTTATTGTTTCCAGCCTTACTTTTTGGAACTCCATAATCATGAAATAAATAAAGATTATTAAAAGTTTCACAGTTTTATTAAACTATAACCTGACAATATTGTTTCGACAGCTATGCTGTCATTATCAAAGGTAATATAATTATAAACAAACACGTCGCTAAGGTAGATACAAAAATAGGTAACTAGATAAAATAATCAGAATTAAATATCTAATACTTCCAGTAACGGAGAATTACTGAGCTCAAGTTGTTCATTCATTAAAGGTACCCTGAGTTTGTGTTTGTATATCTCAAAGGCTTCTAAAATGTCTAATTTGCGTTTGTTATTACAAAAATGTAGGAATTTAATGTTATTTTGAGGAGTCATTGTGTGATTTTGTTCTAAAAGGTGTTTGGCATAATTAGATTTTTCAGGATGTTTATTTTTGTAATGACGTACGTGTTCTTTATATCTTATGTCAAAATTTCGAAGTGTTTGCCCAATATATACCGAACTACAAAAAGAACAATTTAAACATTCTTTAATTTAAACGATTAAAATGAATCTTAAACATTCACTCTGTAACAATTGGAAATTATAGAACATTGTATTTAAAGTTTTGACAACTTGACTTGATACAATCCAAATCCATCCGACCATAAGTATTGAAGATTTCATGATCTTCATGCTGCACCACATCTACATACTAAACTACAAAATGTGTTCGTCAGTATGTTTTTATCTTTATCGACTCAAAAGGGTGCGATGGTTAACTCGGTTCCTGTAAAGTTTCATACCCACACCAATATAGTAGGATTCAACATGAACCAGAAGAATGCAATTGGTAGGTATGGTGAGCGGAGCTTTATGTTATTGGTTGTGATGAATTCTTTTGTCAGTATGTTTGTCCCTTTATACATTAGGTTTTTCTAAGTCCGCACCCAAACTAACTGCACCGTATGGACCAGAGGAGTGGGTGGGTGTGGTAAGTTTGTTTGTGCTTTTATAAACTCGATTAGACTGGGCCGTGTGGTTCCACCACATGCCACACGTATATGGTTGGACTAAGCATGCACCAGAGGAATACAATGAGTGTGTCTTCATGTTAATTATTCACAAATTCAAGTACTCCTAGAATTGATTTTAATCTTGTTTCTCTTATATGTTTAATAATTTCTTCGTAAAAGGTTCCCTCCGCCCGCAAGGTTTTAAATCTAGTAACTTAAAGCTTTTAAGGTTCTGATAGTTCTTTGAGACATTGCTGAAAACATGAATGTTGTAAATGATTAAGGTAAAACTTAATGATTTATATTCGTGAAACCTTAAACTTTGAGACATTCAAAAAGAAACTTCAATCTTTGAAACTAGTAAATCATGAAATTCTGAAACGCTACAAAATCCTAAAATATCATTAATTTAATGGCCAATAGAAAGGCTTAAAAATAGCGAAAAGATAGATCTTAACAATAAATTTTTAGAATAGTCTTCTAGAATTAGACTTCAAAGCGAGTTGTTTAACCTTGTTTTTACCTTCAACCATCTAAAAATAGTAGACCGATTGATAGATAGCTCTTTCCTTCCGCATCTTTTTAATTATTTTTGGATACCCTTTTTAAGGAACCCAAATCAAGTTAATGTCTTCAACGTCAAACTTTTTACCGAATATTATTTTCGGATAAGTTCTACTTCCTGATTCCAGAATAAAACAATCAAATATAAATAATGTTTAGGGTTGATTTTTTATTTCCTTGTTTTTACGACCCTTTCCAAAAAACCGAAATTTATCTACCGTATAAGAAACAAAGCAATAATAATTATGAAATGATACTTTTTTAAGTGAAACAACTTCCGCGTCTGTTTTTAATAAAAACTTTTTCAACTTAACACAAACCGCGGAAAGATCGAACGAAATAAGGCGAACAACTACAGAGGGGGGAGGCGACAGCGGAGGGGGTTCGATGGATCGCGTTGTAAATGGGGTTTTAATTAAATATTTTGTGTTTTCTCTTTGCGTACATAACTTTCAATTAGATTCATTCGCGGCGTGCTAATACAAAGCTGAGGACGTGGGCGGATGTTTAAACAGGATGCCAACATCAAAAACACCACCCGATGTGCCCTTCCATTACACTTTTTTTATTATTCCATATTCTTTAACTTGATTGAAATGAGGAAATTCTACAGATATCGATTTTACTGTCATTTCAATATTTCGTCTCATTTTATTTAAATAATAATAATAGAAATAAAAGGGGGGCGTTTACGATGTGGCGGCGTTGAAAGTTCTACGACTTTCCCTTTATATCGCCGTACGTCGCCGCCGGTTCGAAAACGTATGTAAACATGAACGTTACCAGGGGATTTATGAGAAGCTACATTGGCAATTCTTTAGTCAGTTATGAGGAAATCTAAAAAGCTTACGTACGTAATAACGAAACAAAAGGCATACGATTTTTAAATATTCGTTTGAATAAAAGGATAACTTGTATTTCCTAAAAGATAGTTGCCGTGGACTTAATGCTACCTTAAGACTATTTTCGACATTTTTGTTAGAGGGTAAGGTAGTTTTTACGTATATCCAAATTAATAAGCCAAGGTTGCCTTTTACATTTCATTCAGGCAGCCCAAGAGTTATCAAAATGTTTTATTTAATCATCTTGATGTGCTATTTCTACTGGTTCTTTTGCCGATCCTTTGCTACACTTGGTAGAATGACATATCTGACGCTTAATTGATATTAATTGCTGTAGTCAGTTTATAGAAACATGACATGAGAGAGATTGGCTTACGGAAGATGAAACAATAACAAAAATAGAATCAAATAATCAAGCAATACATTCAATGGAAGTAACATGCTAAGAAATTGTTCAAAACCTCACCGAGCTGCATGGAGATGGTTCATCTTCGAGATCCATATTGGATCTGAAGTTTAACTCATATACAGGGTGGGATTAAAGTATGGAATATTAAAAAAAGCGAACCCAACCGGTTTTTTTAAAAACGCTGAAACACGTCGATTTTATTTTTTAAAAATACACATTAATATGTGCGATTCACCTTCCGACTTTCATTTGTTTCTAAGTTATGACGCCATCACAAAAAAATTTAAATGACAATATAGATTTTTAATAGTGGAATCCAATAGTTTTTTTCTTCCCTTTATGATCATGCAAATAAATCATAAATTGCATAACAAACATTCTGAGAAAAATCGATTTGATATATTGATACCATAATATCGATAACATTAAATGTTCAGATCCATTTTTCTCAGAATCTTTTTATGCAACGTTATGATTTATTTGCATGATTATAAAGGGAAGAGAAGTCACTATCGGATTCCACTATTAAAAATCTATATCCTCATTTAAATTTTTTGTGATGACGTCATAACTTAGTAACATTTACAGAGTTCAGCTCCATTTTTCTCAGAATTTTTGTTATGCAACCTTATGATTTATTTGCATGATCATAACGATATGAAAAATTACTATCGAATTCCACTATTAAAAATCTATATTGTCATTTAGTTTTTTTGTGATGACGTCATAACTTAGAAACAAATGAAAGTCGGAAGGTGAATCGCACATATTAATGTGTATTTTTAAAAAACAAAATTGACACGTTTCAGCGTTTTTAGAAAACCGGTTGAGTTCGCTTTTTTTTTAAATATTCGATACTTTAATCCCACCCTGTATATACGTATCGTATCGTATATATTTCTCGGGCGTCAGTTATTTTAACGTAGTATGCTCCACGGATCCAGGTAACTGCTAGTGGAAAAAAGACAATCCAGAGAACGGTTGAAGTCAATATCTCATCTGGATGACTTCGTGGGCATGTACCTGCCTCCCCAAAGCTCGTACAGAAAGTAAGGGGGTTAATCTCAACTCTTTTGATAAACTTATTTACTCTTTAGTAGGTATTGCGTCCCTTGAGCTGACCCCACTCCTTTTATGCAAATGACCCGCGATCTAATTAATATTCAAATAAGGCGTGGTCTAATTAAATGCGCGAATTAAATTAATTGATCTAATTAAATTAAATTAAATTAATTCACGGTATCATTTACATATCTCATCTCTCATTTACATATATCATTTCTCATATGCATGCGCGAATTAAATTAATTTAATTTAATTAGATCAATTAAATTAATTCACGGTATCATTTGCATATCTCATCTCTCATTTACATAACTCATCTCTCGTTTGTACATCTCACCTCTCTCATTTCTCATATGCATGCTCGAATTAAATTAATTCACGGTATCGTTTGCATATCTCATCTCTCATTTACATTTATCATTTCTCATATGGATGCTCGAATTAAATTAATTCACGGTATCATTAGCATATCTCATCTCTCATTTACATTTATCATTTCTCATATGGATGCTCGAATTAAATTAATTCACGGTATCATTAGCATATCTCATCTCTCATTTACATTTATCATTTCTCATATGGATGCTCGAATTAAATTAATTCACGGTATCATTAGCATATCTAATCTCTCATTTACATTTATCATTTCTCATATGGATGCTCGAATTAAATTAATTCATGGTATCAATATTAATAATCGGTATTAATAAAAAGATTATCCATTTATATAATTTTTATTTGTTTTTGAACTAAAGTTTAAGTTAATTTACTGTGATTAGCAATTTATTAATTTAATTCTGATTTTTTTCCAAATTTTATATGGGTATCACTTTAATTCTTTTCTTTTATGTGTTTAATGTTGTCATAAATAAATTAAATCCATTTTCTTTATTTTGTGTTTTGTTATTTATGTAATCGTATTTGTTAATAACTAGCTTATATTTAAATATAAGAATATTCTACATCAGCGACCCAAACCTGAGAGAGTCTCAATATAGTGGGATTATGTTACTCACTATAATACAATTATTTAGCCGGAGCATTATTTAAATCTTTTTATAAGCAAGTTGTATGCTATATGCATCTTATTTACAAGACATCTTTTGTCTGATCTATTTTTTATATTTGGTATTAATATAAAAATAAAGAATAAGTAACCACGTGACAATTTTTGTCGACCAAGCGTGGAGAAAATCAAATTTAGGTATTTATCTAAATTTTTTATACAAACGCCTATATAACATAACAATATGTAGTAAGCTTTTAATGTAGTTCATAATTTTATATTTCAGGTTACATATTTTAAATTTCTTTTAATAAAGAAAGCACAAAAATAAAAAACTTTTTCATTTATTCTTGACTCTCTTTCAATAACGACTACCTCCATATAACGCTCATTTTACAATAAATTTTAGTGACAGCTATTTATAGGTTTTACTGTATATTAATTAATTTTCCTCTAGAGATATTTTAAATTCTTGTATGTTATTGTAACTAATCCCAATTAAACCAGTTTAATTTATCAAGATTAATTTGCAAATCAATTGATTTTAAATTGTTTGTGGAATAACTTTTATTGTGTCGATTTGTGAATCACAAACACCTCAAATTAAAGATTTTGTAAGTAAGAATTTTATCATTAACACTTTACGTATCACATTCTTTAAAGTGATTACCGGTTTAATTAATTTAATGGCACCCTGAGTAATCTAAATTAGTGTTTTTTTTTGTAGAGCATAGCTTATATTAACTGCTTTAATATTTTCCGGAAAACTCGAGAAACGACTCTACAAGCAAGATTTTTTAGTTTGTGTTGTGTAAAAACAGAACCAAGGGCGTAGAGATCCATTTTATTTATTTTCATTTTGGGAGGGGGTAGGAAAAATACTAAAATAATATAGATCAAGTCCTCCTTTGCTATTTTCCGAAATATTTGACTACCTATATCACTATATTAAAAGGTAAAATACTATTTTTTAAATACATAGAAACAAAATCAACACAGCTTTTCAAAGCGGTGGCAAAAAGTCTGTATAGATGCTACTAACTAATGTTGTACCAAAGTTACTTTATTTTTAATTATTATTTGTGAAAGAGAGTAGGTATTCGGACACTTGAGTCCACCCCCACTCCTTTTATGCAAATGACCCGCGATCTAATTAATATTCAAATAAGGCGTGGTCTAATTAAATGCGCGAATTAAATTAATTGATCTAATTAAATTAAATTAAATTAATTCACGGTATCATTTACATATCTCATCTCTCATTTACATATATCATTTCTCATATACATGCGCGAATTAAATTAATTTAATTTAATTAGATCAATTAAATTAATTCACGGTATCATTTGCATATCTCATCTCTCATTTACATAATTCCTCTCTCGTTTGTACATCTCACCTCTCTCATTTCTCATATTCATGCTCAAATGAAATTAATTCACGGTATCGTTTGCATATCTCATCTCTCATTTACATTTATCATTTCTCATATGGATCCTCGAATTAAATTAATTCACGGTATCATTAGCATATCTCATCTCTCATTTACATTTATCATTTCTCATAAGGATGCTCGAATTAAATTAATTCACGGTATCATTAGCATATCTCATCTCTCATTTACATTTATCATTTCTCATATGGATGCTCGAATTAAATTAATTCACGGTATCATTAGCATATCTCATCTCTCATTTACATTTATCATTTCTCATATGGATGCTCGAATTAAATTAATTTACGGTATCATTAGCATATTTCATCTCTCATTTACATTTATCATTTCTCATATGCATGCTCGAATTAAATTAATTCACGGTATCATTTACATATCTCATCTCGCATTTACATATCTCATCTCTCATATGCATTCACGAATTAAATTAATTCACGGTATCGTTTGCATATCTCGTCTCTCATTTACATAACTCATAACTCATTTGTACATCTCATTTTTATATATCATTTGCATCTGTCATCTCTCTCTCATAAATTTATTTTAAAATAAATCTTATGTTGTTATTCCTAATTGATATTTAAATATAGATCTATAGGTCATCATGTAATTCTGCGAAAACAATTTAACATGTAGAAACATCTAGAGTAATAATACGAGAAAAAATTTACTTTCAAGTATACAAGGTAATCACCTGTCGGATTATCTCTATTGCATTTTGACATGTTTAAATATACGTTATAAACATTTAAAATACAGTCTACAAGTAAAGCAAATTCTATTTGAAAGAAAACAATTAGCATCGTTCGTTATGATTTCTTAAAAATTTATTTAAATGAAACTTTTTAAGAATACAGAATACTGTAGAGCATTATTTTTAAAATTCAAAAAATATTTTCTGTATTTATAACTGTTTAATAAGTTACTTCAAACTGATGTTTTTGCATGAAAATACGTACAAGGCAATTGGTCATGTTGTTTTCGACATTCCTTAAAACTGCTTTCAACCATAAATAAACAAAACGTTCTTACAAATGACTGAACATTTCAAAGGAATTTAAATTTTCTAAATAATTTGTTAAAAGATCCTCATCTTAAAAGCGGTATCAATTATTGTTTTAAATGACAACTACTCACCCTTGTATTAATCTGTATAAGTTAGATGTGTAAAAAATTTGAATACGGGTTAAGTACACTATCTATTTAGCTGATTCAATAAAAATTTCGTTATTTTTAAAATTCCTAACAAGGGTTCAGGGTTCTTTATCTGTTTTAGAATATTCAAAGACAATATATGTATAAATTAGCGTGAGACTCCTGCTCTATATAAAACGCCATATATAAAATTAGAGATAAAAATTTATCCTGAGTATTGGTGAAAACTCAAATATTCACGGAAATATAACAATCGGTACATATAACGATACTAATCAGTCTAACGCGGAATATATATTTTATATTATACAAACGGAGGGAAAAGAATAGGTAAAAAGCCTTGGTAGTGTAATGTCTAGCGTGTCGGACTTTCACCCAGGCGGCCTGGGGTCGATTCCCGGTGCCGGCAGATCTGGTTAAGGTTTTCTGCAGTTTTCCTTAGCTGTGACACAAATGTGGGATTTGCGCTGTTCCATCTGTAAGTCGGCTGCAGCCGCACATAGGGCCTACGTAATAATAATAATCGCCCCCTCCCTCCCGCACAAGCTTATAGCTTCTGGGGCCCGGTTTCCAGGTTATGTGTTGTAGCAATTATTATTTTTATATTATAATCGGATTATGTTCATACCAGGCTCACCATGATTATTATAAACACTTAACACACATAACTTATAGGATTTAATCAAACTAGAAAAATATCGATATATATATCCTGCGTTGAGAAAATAATTATACTAGGCGTTTAAATGTTTAAGTTCATCATAGCTTGCATCTCCTAAAATATGAGCGTTATACACATGTTTGAAATTCAATTCATCTTGCTTAAAGAGAATAGGTAAGTTAGCGTTGTCCTTAATCAGATGTTTGGGAAGTTTCGTATATGTTTGACCTAAATAAAACAAGTCAACACCCTTTATGCCTACCCATGCAAAAATATTGTCTATTTTTTCTTGTTTGTCACAGATAATATCGTCGAAAATGAATACTGAATTAGGTTTCACATCATTAGGGGTGATTACATCATCGTTTTCGCCATATTTAGGTTGAAATAAAGACTTGGCGTATAGGTAGATATTTTCAAATTTTAATTCGTTTTCATTAATTAGTAGACCTAACAAGGCATTAGTTTTACCACAAGAAGAAGGTACACTCAAAATTGCTCTACAGGAAACAGGTAAAAACTTACCATGCTTCTTATAACCATCGGAATATTATCGAGAAACACGATCGTCTAAGTTAAATATATTTAGCGACTTCTTTTGATTAATAATTTTCATTATGGTATGTGTATATGTCTAGTCACAGTTTCAGCAAACGCATTGTATTCTATCAGCGAATCATGTAAAATTAAGCAGTATGGTTTAGTTGTATCAGAAAGTGGGTAGACCGACTCAAGCTCTAATCTCTAAATTCATGAATACCTTATACACACGATATAACTACGATGTAAGATTACGAGAGGGTACATGAAGAAAAGGGTATGTTGTAAGTCGGTTCTGAATTTCTTCAAACATTACTCGAATATCAAAAAATTCGTAACGGCGATGCATAGGTTTAATACTATCAACAGCTCATATAAAGGAAATGTTAGATTGTTAACAGTTTATGAGCATTAATCAAAGACTATTCTATAATGATGTATTATTTATTTTAAAGTTGTACTACATATATTCAACTAATTTGAATATACGATAACGGATACTCATTATACTTCTATGCACACAATCGAGGTATCAGTACACTCCAACCACGTGATCAAAATTGTAGTATTCAAATCAAGCTTCCTAGCCCCTATAGAAGTATTCTAAAACACAGAGTATTCATCACTAAACGTATTCTTCATATATGAAATCATAAAGTTCGAGTCTAACTACTGACGAGGGGAAAGAATAGGTGCAATCGGTTTATGCCCATACCAGGCTCCCTATGATTATTATAAATGTCTTAACAGAATAAAAAAAAAATGAATATAACTTATAGGATTTAATCGAACTAGAAAAATATCGATATATCCTACGTTGAGAAAATAATTATACTATGTAAGCATCGATACGCTACATATGATTGCGAGCCTGAGTATAAGCATAAACCCTATACTACAGATTTGTATCCCTTTTTCATTATATCTACTACAGACGAGGTGAAAGAATAGGTACATTTAACATGCGTATGCTACAATTATCTAATTTTCTAGTTTTCTAGACGTAATGTAATTTTGAACAGATTTTAACCCTTTTCGTGATATCTACTACCCTTGTAAGCGATTTCTACATATACGTTCTTATTGTTTATACACCATATAGATATTCGTAGCATCTAAAGTAAACTCTTATTTAAACGTTATTTTACAATATATCATACATTTCAGCAGCTCGTATGATTATCCCTCTCTATCGTAACCCGTAACCGTAAGGACATTATGTTAAATACTATCTCATACATGTAAATAAACATTTCTTTAAAGAGTTTGTTAGGTCACCTAATCTGTTATAATATTACTATGATATTAGATCTCGTCGATTACAGTTTTACCATTAGGACATACTTAGTAGGTTATATGTGCTAAGTAAAATAATAAACAGATATTTCGAAAATTGTATGCATTTTTGAGAGAACGGGGTATATTATTTAAAAACACACTGTAGAAAACATATCAGCAGAGAAAGGGAATACATAAATACAGTATGTTTTGTATGATGAGTTGTCGTCAGTTTAAAAGAAATAAGTTCGTCGCCATATTTAAACGCTATTTTACAATATATCATACATTTTCAATAGCTACGAAATACGCAGGTATGTAATAATATACTATATACTCTTGTAGGATATTCATCGTATCTATAGTAATGAGTTGTTATCGGTTCTTTAACAAGCGTATGCTACAATTCTTTAATTTTCTAGTTTCTAGACATAATGTAGTTTTGAACAGATTTTAGCCTTTTTCGTTATATCTACTACCTTGTAAACTGTTTCTACATATGTGTTCTTATTGTTTTTACACCATATAGACATGAAACGATAACTTTGCGTACTAATATATGAAAATAATATAATGTATATCGCCTGATAAATAAAATTGAAATTATTCTTATTCTTTTACAATGAAATTTTTGTTTTGAAAAACACGATGAAGCGTTATGCATATTAATCTCCTGCATTAATATGCATACTGTTAACGCATTCATTATTTAGAGATTCACTTATAAGTACACTATCTATTTAGCTGATTCAATAAAAATTTCGTTATTTTTAAATTTCCTAACAAGGGTTCAGTGAGACTCCTGCTCTATATAAAACGCCATATATAAAATTAGAGATAAAAATTTATCCTGTGTATTGGTGAAAACTCAAATATTCACGGAAATATAACAATCGGTACATATGACGATACTAATCAGTCTAACGCGGAATATATATATTTTATATTATACAAACGGAGAGAAAAGAATAGGTACAATCGGTTTATGCTCATACCAGGCTCACCATGATTATTATAAACATCTTAACAGAATAAAAAGGGCGATATGAATATAACTTATAGGATTTAATCAAACTAGAAAAATATCAATATATATCCTACGTTGAAAAAATAATTATACTATACAAGCATCCAGTATGTAAAGTAAAAGGCATTAGACTCAACTATGATGTACTGAAACTCATCAACGATCATCTTTTATCCCGATGACGTTATAGGGTGAGATTATGAAGTCGTACTAATATATGAAAATAATATACTGCCTGATAAATAAAATTATTCTTTTACAGTGAAGTGTTTTGGGGAAAACCTTAATGTAGCTGCTGAGCTCTGCTAGCGAGCTTCACTTATAAGTTCACACCCATAGGTAAACCATCCTTTTGTAAATAAATTATGTTATTAAAAGTGAAATAATTTTGACTTATACAAAGGTCAAATAATTGAATTAACTCGAACCTTTTAACTAATTCTATATTACTATTGATCAAGAAACTATCTAACAAAGGAATACATTCTTGTGGGGGTATTCTGGAGAACATGTTGCAAATACCAAAACTAACAAGTTAATTCTCTAGGGTAATTCTCTAAGTCCTCTATTAACTAACATATTTATGGACAAGTTTGAAGATCGAATATTTGAATTAAACCTCTCTAAACACATTATCTTCTGGTTTCGTTATGTTGATGACATTTTAGCTTGTTTTGACAGTTCTTTTGAGGTTATCAATGAATTTGTAATTCTTATAAACAGTATCCACCCTAATATAAAATTTACACTAGAAACAGAACAAAACAGGGCTATAAATTTTCTAGACTTAAATATCAAGATTAACGCAGACAATCTATTTGAATTTTCCATATACAGAAAACCAACACAAACAGATATAACAATACCAAATGAATCTTGTCACCATAATACACATAAAATAGCAGCCTACAGATCATTAGTACACAGAGCTTTAACTATTCCACTAACAAAATCAGATTTTAGCAAAGAGATATCAACCATTAAACAACTAGCACATGCAAATCATTATAATCCGAACATGATTGACACTTTAATTAAACAAAAAGATTATAGGTTAGCTATCAAAAGAATATATCCCATTGACAATCAAACAGAAGACACAAATTACATATCTATACCATATTTTGGCAAAATATCAGAAAAAATTGCACATATACTAAGAAAAACCAACAATTATAAAATAACATTTAAAACCAACACTAACACTTTTTCATTTTTATTTAATGCTAAAGACAGAACACATGATATCATGAAATCGGGCATTTACCGTTTAAATTGTTCTTTTTGTAGTTCGGTATATATTGGACAAACACTTCGAAATTTTGACATAAGATATAAAGAACACGTACGTCATTACAAAAATAAACATCCTGAAAAATCGAATTACGCCAAACACCTTTTAGCACAAAATCACACAATGACTCCTCAAAATAATATTAAATTCCTACATTTTTGTAATAGCAAACGCAAATTAGACATTTTAGAAGCCTTTGAGATATACAAACACAAACTCAGGGTACCTTTAATGAATGAACAACTTGAGCTCAGTAATTCTCCGTTACTGGAAGTATTAGATATTTAATTCTGATTATTATTATTATTTTATCTAGTTACCTATTTTGTATCTACCTTAGCGACGTGTTTGTTTATAATTATATTACCTTTGATAATGACAGCATAGCTGTCGAAACAATATTGTCAGGTTATATTTTAATAAAACTGTGAAACTTTTAATAATCTTTATTTATTTAATAAGTTTTAAATACATTTATTATATTATATTTATTATACATTATATCCAGATGTAATAAATTTAAGTCTATCATCTAAATCAAGGTCGTTCTGCAAATCTACAATAGATTTCTTAGTAAACTTATAAATTAATTCATTCAAAAATAAATCATCCTTATATCTATATTTGTATGTTAGAATATAAGTTCTCTAGTATCAAATATGTATGTTAGAATATAAGTTAACTAGTTTCAATAAAAAGTAAAATATTTATCTGTTTTATTTCTCCAGATTAAGTCTTCAAGGTTCTCATAACTATAGATACTGTGAGAGGAAATCATGTAGAGTTTCAAAGTTATAAAGACGTATTACAAAGCATATGACATACGTTATAGATAACCGTGTCCAGGACTTCTTTGTTACCCTCAAGTATACTTTTCTATTTTGTTGTTGTATATTTGTATGTTAGAATATAAGTTAACTAGTTTCAATAAAAAGTAAAATATTTATCTGTTTTATTTCTCCAGGTTGAGTCTTCAAGGTTCTCATAACTATAGATATTGTAAGAGGAAATCACGTAGAGTTTCAAAGTTATAAAGACGTATTACAAAACATATGACATATGTTATAGATATATATTTCGAAGGTGCTGAAAATAATTACAAATTAGTATTAATTATACGAGTTAATATTCTACAAAAGTATATAGTATATTATTACATATCTGCGTATTTCGAAACCATTGAAAATGGATGATAGATTGTAAAATAACGTTAAAATATGAGTTTACTATAGATACGACGAATATCTACATGGGGCAAAATTATACACAGTAAGGAGGCATATGTAGAAATCGTTTACAAGGGTAGTAGATATAACGAAAAAGGTTAAAAATTAGTTCAAAATTACATTACGTATAGAAAAGTAGAAAAATTGGGGTTAAAATTGTGGAATATTTGCATTTTCACCATATATCATAGGTTTAATTTTTTATCTTTAATTTTATATAGGCTTTTTGTATAGATCAGGAGTTTCACGATAATTTATTGTCATATACTGCCTTTGAATATTCTAAAACAGATAAAGCTATCCATGTTAGGAATTTTTAAATAACGAAATTTTTATCGAATCAGTTAAGTGGTGTGAATTTATAAGTGAAGCGCGCTAGCAGAGCTCAGCAGCTACATTAAGGTTTTCCCCAAAACACTCTTCACTGTAAAAGAATAATTTTATTTATCAGGCAGTATATTATTTTCATATATTAGTACGACTTCATAATGCCACCCTATAACGTCATCGGGATAAAAGATGATCGTTGATGAGCTTCAGTACATAATAGTTGAGTCTAATGCCTTTTACTTTACATACTGGATGCTTGTATAGTATAATTATTTTCACAACGCAGGATATATATATATATATATATATATATATATATATATATATATATATATATATATATATATCGATATTTTTCTAGTTTGATTAAATCCTATAAGTTATATTCATATCGCCCTTTTTATTCTGTTAAGTTGTTTATAATAATCATGGTGAGCCTGGTATGAACATAATCCGATTGTACCTATTCTTTTCCCTCCGTTTGTATAATATAAAATATATATTCCGCGATAGACTGATTAGTATCGTTATATGTACCGATTGTTATATTTCCGTGAATATTTGAGTTTTCACCAATACTCAGGATAAATTTTTATCTCTAATTTTATATATGGCGTTTAATATAGAGCAGGAGTCTCACGATAATTTATACATATATTGTCTTTGAATATTCTAAAACAGATAAAAAACCCTGAACCCTTGTTAGGAATTTTAAAAATAACGAAATTTTTATTGAATCAGCTAAATAGATAGTGTACTTAACTCGTATTCAAATTTTCTACACATCTAACTTATACAGATTAATACAAGGGTGAGTAGTTGTCATTTAAAACAATAATTGATACCGCTTTTAAGATGAGGATCTTTTAACAAATTATTTAGAAAATTTAAATTCCTTTGAAATGTTCAGTCATTTGTAAGAACGTTTTGTTTATTTATGGTTGAAATCAGTTTTAAGGAATGTCGAAAACAACATGACCAATTGCCTTGTACGTATTTTCATGCAAAAACATCAGTTTGAAGTAACTTATTAAACAGTTATAAATACAGAAAATGTTTTTTGAATTTTAAAAATAATGCTCTACAGTATTCTGTATTCTTAAAAAGTTTCATTTAAATAAATTTTTAAGAAATCATAACGAACGATGCTAATTGTTTTCTTTCAAATAGAATTTGCTTTACTTGTAGACTGTATTTTAAATGTTTATGACGTATATTTAAACATGTCAAAATGCAATAGAGATAATCCGACAGGTGATTACCTTGTATACTTGAAAGTAAATTTTTTCTCGTATTATTACTCTAGATGTTTCTACATGTTAAATTGTTTTCGCAGAATTACATGATGACCTATAGATCTATATTTAAATATCAATTAGGAATAACAACATAAGATTTATTTTAAAATAAATTTATGAGAGAGAGATGACAGATGCAAATGATATATAAAAATGAGATGTACAAATGAGATATGAGTTATGTAAATGAGAGACCAGATATGCAAACGATACCGTGAATTAATTTAATTCGTGAATGCATATGAGAGATGAGATATGTAAATGCGAGATGAGATATGTAAATAATACCGTGAATTAATTTAATTCGAGCATGCATATGAGAAATGATAAATGTAAATGAGAGATGAAATATGCTAATGATACCGTAAATTAATTTAATTCGAGCATCCATATGAGAAATGATAAATGTAAATGAGAGATGAGATATGCTAATGATACCGTGAATTAATTTAATTCGAGCATCCATATGAGAAATGATAAATATAAATGAGAGATGAGATATACTAATGATACCGTGAATTAATTTAATTCGAGGATCCATATGAGAAATGATAAATGTAAATGAGAGATGAGATATGCAAATGATACCGTGAATTAATTTAATTGATCTAATTAAATTAAATTAATTTAATTCGCGCATGCATATGAGAAATGATATATGTAAATGAGAGATGAGATATATAAATGATACCGTGAATTAATTTAATTTAATTTAATTAGATCAATTAATTTAATTCGCGCATTTAATTAGACCACGCCTTATTTGAATATTAATTAGATCGCGGGTCATTTGCATAAAAGGAGTGGGGGTGGACTCAAGTGTACGAATACCTACTCTCTTTCACAAATAATAATTAAAAATAAAGTAACTTTGGTACAACATTAGTTAGTAGCATCTATACAGACTTTTTGCCACCGCTTTGAAAAGCTGTGTTGATTTTGTTTCTATGTATTTAAAAAATAGTATTTTACCTTTTAATATAGTGATATAGGTAGTCAAATATTTCGGAAGATAGCAAAGGAGGACTTGATCTATATTATTTTAGTATTTTTCCTACCCCCTCCCAAAATGAAAATAAATAAAATGGATCTCTACGCCCTTGGTTCTGTTTTTACACAACACAAACTAAAAAATCTTGCTTGTAGAGTCGTTTCTCGAGTTTTCCGGAAAATATTAAAGCAGTTAATATAAGCTATGCTCTACAAAAAAAAACACTAATTTAGATTACTCAGGGTGCCATTAAATTAATTAAACCGGTAATCACTTTAAAGAATGTGATACGTAAAGTGTTAATGATAAAATTCTTACTTACAAAATCTTTAATTTGAGGTGTTTGTGATTCACAAATCGACACAATAAAAGTTATTCCACAAACAATTTAAAATCAATTGATTTGCAAATTAATCTTGATAAATTAAACTGGTTTAGTTGGGATTAGTTACAATAACATACAAGAATTTAAAATATCTCTAGAGGAAAATTAATAATTATACAGTAAAACCTATAAATAGCTGTCACTAAAATTTATTGTAAAATGAGCATTATATGGAGGTAGTCGTTATTGAAAGAGAGTCAAGAATAAACGAAAAAGTTTTTTATTTTTGTGCTTTCTTTATTGAAATAAATTTAAAATATGTAACCTGAAATATAAAATTATGAACTGCATTAAAAGCTTACTACATATTGTTATGTTATATAGGCGTTTGTATAAAAAATTTAGATAAATACCTTAATTTGATTTTCTCCACGCTTGGTCGACAAAAATTGTCACGTGGTTATTTATTCTTTATTTTTATATTAATACCAAATATAAAAAATAGATCAGACAAAAGATGTTTTGTAAATAAGATGCATATAGCATACAACTTACTTATAAAAAGATTTAAATAATGCTCCGGCTAAATAATTGTATTATAGTGAGTAACATAATCCCACTATATTGAGACTCTCTCAGGTTTGGGTCGCTGATGTAGAATATTCTTTTTTTTTTATTTCACGCCTACACTACGGGGGAACCAACATCTAAGGTCATCTGTCCCCCATCTAACATGCGACACGAATACACACATCCATATTTGAGGTGGCGGAATTTTCCAATTAGAAAAATCCCGCCGCCCCAAGTGGGATTCGAACCCACGACCCTTGGAACACGAGTGATGCACTAACACCACTCGTCCACCGCAGGCCCCTAGAATATTCTTATATTTAAATATAAGCTAGTTATTAACAAATACGATTACATAAATAACAAAACACAAAATAAAGAAAATGGATTTAATTTATTTATGACAACATTAAACACATAAAAGAAAAGAATTAAAGTGATACCCATATAAAATTTGGCAAAAATCAGAATTAAATTAATAAATTGCTAATCACAGTAAATTAACTTAAACTTTAGTTCAAAAACAAATAAAAATTATATAAATGGATAATCTTTTTATTTATTATTGTTTTGCAATAAGTATATTATTTAAATTTGATAAAATTGTCTAAGCCACAAACCTAATTTCTATTATCACCAAAATTGTAGGTATCAAAATTAAATTAAATAAATTTTCATATTTGGCTCCACATGAATCTCACCCCTATTCAGATTTGATTTACTTGACAAAATCACGTGTTATTCTCCCATCGCTAATTTATACCATACTGCCAAAAATTGTCTTGACATCTCCAAATATCGATCAAAATTCCAATGATCGACTATTACTCGAATACAATATCCATCTAATTAAAAACCAAATTATTATGTTTTATTGACAAAAAGGATCTTCTTTTAATTAAACAGATAAGTATAAACACGTAATACTTCTTTTAGATATTTCCACAAATTAATTTATAATTGCCAAAGCTAAATAAAAATTACGAAAATTATTTTTAAATTTAAATTTAAAATAAACTGCATTTTAATTGAAAAGTAACTTTATATCAAAACACCTTTCACATAACCTTAAATTTATTAATATAATCAATGTTCAAGGCTAACCTCACAAATTTCTGATTTTAAATTTTACTTATTTGTTAAAAATAAATCCTAGATTGTACTTTTTAAGCAAACAAATTACCTCTTTGAAATTTCAGGTGTCCTAATTTTCAAAACCCATTTTTTTAATTTCCAGTAATATAAAAATTAATTAGATAAACTTATGGAAAATAAAATTCTGGATTCAATTATATACAACACTTAAGTCAAAAATAGTATTAACCTTACAATTGTCGATGTCGATGAGAACACAATTTCTTAAAACTAAAAAATGGTTTAATTACATAAAAGCACCTTCGTACATATTCCTGCCTTCACAAATATAAACATTAAATTATTAATGACATTATCTGAATGCTTTTAGATGCCAAAAACTTTGACTTACAAGCCATTTTACATAATTCAATTGAACGCTAGAAAGGCGCAGCTGAACAACATGTTTTTATTTTAGTTCATCAACAAAATACAACCTTTAGATTAAACTGTGTAACAATTCTGTGGTGATAATAGCACTCTTCAATTTTCCACAACAACCTAGCATACAGCTTTAAAATTATGAAATTCTTTAAGACTGCCAAATGAACATATCTCGTTAATATAAAAATAATGTTTTAACTATAATTTAATGAGGTAAGTTGCTATACATTTCATACGTCCTGAAAACAACATATTCTGTCTGTTCTAGATGATCTTTGTCTTTGAAATTGAACTAAACTTTATTAAGTTGAAACAATGTTCACATTTTCTAGTGTCGCTGGAATGCGACGAAAAATCCAGAAATATTAAGACTTTTTTTATTTTGTCTTCACATTTTTTTAGCAAAATCATAATCTCTGTTGTCTTCCAAGCTTTTTCATTAGATACCAATTACCCATTTCTTTATATGAGATCTTTTAAAGCATCGAGGGTTTTTACTTTTGTTTCACCCAATGTTTAACGGGTTTTCCTTGTCACCTTCCATATTTGCGCAAAATAGAATTGTCAATCTTTATTTTGCAGTTTTTTTACCGTTACATTTATGGCTTTTTAGAGCCAACCAACGCATTGAAAGGTAAAAAAGTCCGGTTTCGTCAGCATTGTACACATTGTTTGAGGAATACTGCTTCAATAATATTACTTGAAGATTTGCTTTCCAAGCTTCAACACTGTCCAGGTCAACATCAGGTGACTCCCTGCAAATTGTTTTAAACCTTATGTTGTGTCTTTGACAAAATTTTTCAAGCCACCCTTTTGAAGCTTTAAAACTCGTCATTTTTTAATTTCGGCTGGCTGCCTCCAAGGCTTTTTCCTTTATTAAAGTTCCCGATATGGGGATATTTTTATTTTTGGCTTTTACAGAACCAATTGTAGGCTACTTGGCCATACCCAACACATAATAGGGTTGATACTAATGAATACGAATAGGGTTTTTACTAATACCCTTTTACTTTACTGTTTGTGCATAGTTGTCAACAAAACAACTTATGACAGGTAATTGAGAGGTAAGATTGCATATATTTTTTCCAAGAAAATAAACTACATAATAAGCTTTCACGTATTATCTCGGAAATCCCCTTTAATGATTGTTGCATTTGCATTCTACATCGTTGTGAACAAAACAATTTATGGTCGGTAATGAGAGGTAAAATTATAGGTATTCTTCCAAGAAAATTTTCGTCGAAGTGGTCTTGACCGTTTTATGGAGGGCGCTGCTATAAGAAGGGGCAATAATATGGGTATTCCAGTATAATTGGTTTTAAAATTTGAAAACTGGCCGCTTTTAAGAGTGTAACGTTACGTTTTTGTTGGTTTTCAAATATTGCAATTTAGTATGCATATTCAATAAAAAATTATAAATGCGGTCCTGTGTATTCATATATTTTTTTCCAATTTAAAATTACCGTTGGTATACTGCATAAAATAAACTCTATAAAATACTAAAGGTCATCTTAACGAAGCATTCCAGACTAATAAAACTGTTTTTATAAGAATTTACAGACTGTTTTAAATAAGGGTATTGTTTTTAAACTTGTTAGCATCTACCATTTCATATTGTCCTTGGGAAAAAGAATATCCTCGAATAGACTAGTCTTTTAAAATTTAGATTGTTGGCTATTTTCGTCAATGTGATAGAGATTTGAAAATATTCCCATCTAAACAAGTTGAAATTCTATAAAGAAATATCATTAAAACCTCTAATGCCTTAATTTATGATTTCCTTGTACGTGCTTATTGGTAAATTTCAAATAAACACATCTGCGCTTCGAAAGATATCATGTCTGCAAGTCTTGTTGTGAAACACCGGGCTCTGAATTCTTTTTGTGTAAAAATACTAATTTTGGTTGGCTTAAAAAAGTCACGTCCTTATTGGTCTATTTGAAAGTGTACCCCTCTTAAAATTCCGGCCACCGACAAAATATGTTTAGTTTTTACAGTCAGTTGACAGTCAGGTTTCAATAAAGCAAGAAGAGAATACAGACAGGGCGAAACGTCTTTACGTATCCGGCCGGGATTTCGGTCCCCGTGAATTAGTATTTTTAAATTTAAATGCCGAGGGCATTTTTAGAATTTTTTTGAGGCGTTTTAGTTAATGTTAACGTACAGTAAATACAGTGATTGTGGAGAATTAATTTTTTACGAAACCTAAAGTTTAATACCGTACAGTTTCCCGATAAGAATAATAGACTGTAATTAGTGTTTTGATGATCGCAATTTAGTTTTGTAATATCGTCGCCTAGTTCAATTCTCATTGAATTAAGTTTTTATATAATCTCGTCCGGATATAATTTGAAATCGGATAATGTTAAATTTAAATTAAACTTTAATCGTACGTTTTAGCGGATGTGAGTGTTAATAATGGCAGTTTCTTCCTTCTACAAGATAACTAAATAAGTAAATTTCATCTGAATTGTCTGGTTGTATCGGTTACTTGAAAGAGTGAATTTTACTAATGAATATCTCTTTGTACTACAGTATTGCGAATTTTAATTCTCGCAGTTTTGGGTTATTAGTGATTGCAAAATTCTATAAAGTTTCCAGTTTCTATAGTTTAGTGATAAGATAACTGTGTATACCTGTGTTGGTAAAAGGGCAATATAGTATAAGTTTGTTCAGATTTAGTTTTGTGAATTAAACAATTTGAACAAGGTATAGTGAATTATCGACTCTTTGAATTTTGTGGACATTGTGTAAGTTGTATGTTGTTTATGTACCGATTATTTTTGTTATTTTGTTGTATGAAAACGCTCCCATTTGCTAAGAATTTTTATGCAGATTATTGTGACTTTATTTAATGATTTGACTAGTTGTTATCCTTTCTAACTTTTTGGTTTATGAATAAACATAATTTTTAAACTTAATTAGATTGAGTAATATTGGCCAATATAATTATGAAAGTCTTTATTCGTATTTTATCCAACCTAATTTTGACATCACCGATTATGACTATCAAGTTGAATTAAATTTATTAGATCTGACTCCAGTTTCTGGTTAATGGTGCCAGGTCATTATTCTAACTACCATCATTATCAAACTTTCATAATTAGATGGCGCCCAATTATATGCATTTTATTGTGACGTAAAACCTTTATCTATTCTTTTACAATTTGAAGCTATTGGAAACAATACCTACGACCTAAAATTTAAATTTGTAAAGATAAGATCTCAAGCTGTGGCAATTTTAATCATTACCGTAACGTAAGTATAATAATTTGAAGATTTTAAATGTAACTTTAGTCCAGAAGAATAAGCTGTGTTTCAAGAGGTGGCCGAAAATGTAGGTTTTATGTACTACCAAAAAATAATACTATTCATTATTAATTAAAGTAATAAGGTTATTCTTTAATTATCGGGAGTATTTCCTGGTAAAAGCCAAATAAATAGGTTTTCATGAAAAAAATGTAACAGAAACTTCCAAGGCAATCCTTCAGGGAATAAAATGGGTTGTATTATTTTATTTGACTGCATTTGGAAAGTTGTATCACCACTGCATGACTATATTCGTCCCCTTTCCAGTAAGTAGAACTCGACAATTCATAAAAATATTGATTTCCTTGTCCCTGGATATTATTGTCGTTGACTGCAATGTGTGTATAGCTGTATACGTTGTACGAATGTGTGAGATGTCATGGGTTTTACAGTCCATGTGTGTTAGGGGTGTGAATGCGTGTTTGAAGCGAGTTTCTATCGGAATTTCTCAAAGGAAAGGCAAAAAAAAGAAGGAATCGTCTCTCTTTCTGGTGTATACTTTTTCAAAAGCGAGTCATAAAGTCTTGGAAAAAGTTTCGAGTTTCACAAGTTTTCCCTATACTAAAGGGAAAAAGAGTCTTGATTTATGTCATTAGAAGTATTTTTATTTATAAATAAAGAAATGTTTTTGAATAAGAAAAATGGATGATTTATGAAAATTTTTTACTACTTTTTATGCAATAAATAAATAAATGGATTTTACGCGATTTTGCTTATACACCGCCAAACATATCAGATTCAGGACAAACTGAAGCGATTTTTAAATAGGATGACAAATGATTTTTGTGTCGGGTATATCAGCTCAAAACATTTTTCATTTTGATTCCGTCGGAAGTCGACTAAGCAACAGAATTTGTGTTTGCAGCATTTATTTCCATATATTTCTACTTGAGTTTTCTTTTTTAGAATATTTACATATACGAAAGCGCGGATAGAATTCTTCACAAGGGTTCAAATTAATTAGTGACATTTCGCAATGTCTTATTTATTAGATTAATATTATTAATAAGTATACTATTACATTTAATATTTCTTGGTATTTAATCCGACTATTTTCTATCCGAATTTAAACATCAAAGGCAAGGATCAAACATGGTACTTTTACATTTGGTAGGAAACAATTCAAACTTTGCACAACGATATATCGCGTTTGGCCTTCATGGAACACCAAAGATCATCTAAAACCATAAATACCGCTTTTCTAAATTCCGAGTTGAAGGTTTCACAAAACCTGGTGACTCCATTGTTCGGAAAGGAGCCTAAGCAGCATTTTTAGTCATTGCTACGTACCGGCAACCACCAATGGAACTATTAAGTATTTGTCACTAGTCACAAACACCTAATATCTACGGTTGTATTACGAGATAGTGATATCGTTAAATTTTCTTCATTAGTTAGATTATACAGCTTGTGGCTAAAATGTTTTATTGCTATTTTGTCAAGCAGTTTCTTAAGCACAATTTTAAAACAATCTTGAATGTTGGGATTGTTTTTTGTAGAAGATATCATTGAAATAAAAAGCAAGTTTGTACGTTTTGCCATAACAGTCTTGTAATTTAGCTACTATTTTCATGGTATTGATATCTAAAGATATGTAATAATAATAAAATAAGTAATTTTAAGTAATTAAGTTAATATTAGTTATCCGATAGTTGCATAGGAAATGTGTTTGGTTGACTTTTTCTAGTGATCTTATTTTTTGGTCAGTACAAGTGTCATACATCATTGGAAAGGAAATTTTTTTAGCTATCTATTTATTGAACTTATTTAAAGAATAATTAATAATTATAAACAATTATGTGGTTATAATAATAATAATAATAATAAATATCACTATAGCTTTCTTTTGTTTCAAACAGGGTATAAAAAGAGCGACCAATTTAGTAACTAACTCTCTGTTATTTTAAAACTGTGAAACAGTGCACACATGTACGAACAAAAATTTAAAATTTTAAGATTATGTTGTGAGTTTGAATAATGTAAACAAACCAAACGTCAAATATGTTAGGTTATATTTTGTTGAAATGTCAAAGTGTTAAATAATCTTCGGAGATCTTTGAATTTGATATATTTTTTTAATAATAATATTACATTAAGTAATATGGTAATCAGTGTTGTGAATTTATTTGTGGAATAACATTTAATTACGACAAGACAAATTTATTTGGATAATGGAACTCTTAACCTTCGTTATAATTTGGATGTTAGAAGGCAATTAAAAAACTTAATCATTAAATGGACTTACCACATTTCAAGCAAACAGTTTGAAGCAGTTTCAAGCAAAACAGGATTTGAATTTTATTTATTAATAAAATAGAGAGGTAGGTAGTTGTTCTTCCACCATTTTAGGATTTAAACCATATGGAAAACAAAGGGTTGTTGTTTTGTTTTGTTACAATTTCAGTTGGAAAACTGTTGGCGCCAAACATTGATTTGATTTAAAAATTTATAATTTTAAATAAAAATTTAGTAATTAAGAATATGATGATAATGATGATGCAAGAAATATTACTCCTCGGATGAAAAGGCATTTAACTATCTTAGGATTAATTTTTCATTTGTTCATGGTATCCAAAATTTTAGTTTTAATATTTTAATTCTTTTTTTGTTTGTTGTCTGCGTTCAATTTTAAATAAAATCCCCGTCATTTCAATTTAAAGAAGAATTGGTCTATATTTTTCTTTGTGCACATTACTTGTATTTCCTATATCTATATTTATTTATTGCCTTATTTAAGCGACCCGCTTGAAAGTCTCAGTGGAGATTTTGATGTTTCACCACGTTTGTAATTAGCCGTAGCAAATTTTTTTTAAGAGTAAAGGTAGGTAGTTTATATTTTGTAAATATCATCACTGTGCTACTACCGAAGTCTGTTGCTGTATAATTTGTTTTTACTATCATATAAATCAATTAATAGATGAATAATAGATTGAAAAATAACATCGCGCCTATTTTAAATATATTTTTTTATAAAAAAACGTCTGTAATAAAAGATGACAAAAATGCTTTTAAGTTGATACACATTACTTAAACCATTTTTATATTATTCCTAAGCCATACTTTGGCACCAATTTGTTATTTTTATTGAAGGTTATATAGTAAAACATCTATTAACAATCATAACAAATTGCAAATTGATTAATGGACTCCAACATTTAACAAGTAAATATGGAGATGGAATAGTTTACGAAAAATCACTTTAAAGTGATTCTCCTGGGTAGCAAGAACGTACGTTTTACTTTCAATACTACATGTAAGGTTCCGTTACTTTAAAGGGTTACGTAACGGTTTTAGACAGGTGGCAGGAACTTTCAGTACTACTTTAAAGTTTTAAAAACTTTAAAGTACCTTCGAGTAAGTTACTGCTACAATCATAATACTACTTTGAAGTTGCAACTACTTTAAAGTAATTATACTTGTTGCTTGGGAGAGGCAAGAGAAAATAAAGATAGAGCTGTTGTTTAACGCATGTGTAGATTTACCGTCTTGATTCATCTGGTTTATCAAAGATCACAACCTTGAATGTGCAAGCTCTGCAGTTGCAGCTAATTACCACTGGGATTACCCGCCTCTTAGATTTGTTTTGGCTATCCGGTGACTAGTTTGTAGTGTCCGGGCTTGCTTGGGGTGACTCTATGAGAATGTGCTACGCCACAAAGAAGTGTGAATCATTATGGGAAATTTTATACAATGATCACATTTGATCAACCAAGGCTTGAGAGATTTACAAGAACTGTCCGTACTCTTTACATGACTGAGGAAGTTCTAAGTACGCTATCACTGCAAATGCATGGTCTTCTTCTAAATAGGGAGGAGTTAAGAAACAGCTACATGTTTCTACGAACATGTTTCTATGAACACTAGAATTTCTACCAGAAAAGAACGTCGTTGGCATACTGAAAGAAACTACAAGGGAAGCTGGTCTTACTCAAAACTTATGGAGTCAGTTTAACGATGTGTTGGAAATGAGATAAGCGGAGACTGGTCCCTGCATTTACACCTCAATTACTCCCACATCTACCTTCAGCAAATGCTTAAACTTCAATCTACCATGCCCGAAGAAGAATTTCACAGGTTTATAAGACAAGGAAATTTCACCATCAGGCGAAGTGAGAAGTTTTGAGGTGGAGCCAAGGGATTTTACCTTCAACTATTGCTACATGTGAGCACTTTATTCCTGCATCCTCAAGAACAGTAGAAGCAGTAGAGCAATTAACTGTGTTGTGTCTGGAATAGCATGTCGATGTATGGTATGTCAGGTAGTCTGGTAAAAATCGAAAAGCCAAAAATGTTCAGTGCTTTATCATCTTCCGAAAACATTATCCATTCGAGAGAACATCTCAACTTCCTTTTCTATCCTCTGGCGTGTTAGTAAGAAAATGTAATTTGCGAAAAGGCTCTAATTGGTATTGATGCAATGAAGGGGATTGAGAAGAAGAAATACAATGAAATTCATCTTAAACGTAAGAAGTCAACCGTTAAGTCTCTGAGTAACGTAACGAGATCTGTAACATGAGCCAGTCTGCGTAAACTTCAACGAGCTTTTACGCCCTATAGCGTGCAGTGTTCCTTCTTGATGAGGAAGGCTTAACGAGAGAAAGCACAAAATCTACAGTGTCAATTTTGTCTTTTACGTCGACCCAGCCAAAGGCAAACAGTGCTTCCGCACAGGACATATTTCACAGAGTCAAGCGTGTTTGTTGTATGGCAGCGTTCAGAGATATTTGAAAGCATATGCCAGCAGTCTACAGCATACATCATTGCAATTATAAACAAACCCTCGTCGTATTTGATGGGTACGATGGAAAAGCAACACAGAAGCAGTGAGCACAAAAACCCGAGAAACATTTGCGTCGATCAGGGAAGGTTTGCTACGTTAACGTAGCAGTAGAAGATTCTATTTATGTCAGTCTAGGACAGGCTGACTTTCATCTGCTTTTTGAGCAGTCGCTAGTAGGGAGCAAGATGAAAGATACTCCAGGCTGAGGCAGATACTGAAATGCTAATTCTCTCCACCGCTACTACAGAGACCAAACAAGGGCTTTCAAAAGTCTTAATTGTTAAAGACACAGCTTTGTTGGTTCTTCTGATTGCTCTCGCTCCATCGAACACCTGGTTGAAGATGAGCTTAACTCATCCAGTTAAGATTCACCCTTTTGGACTTATTCAAGATGATATAAAAGAAATGAGGGGCTTTCACATCTTTCAAGTGACTGCGTACTGATAAGTAGCTCAAGGTGCAATTGTGTCTGTGTAAGAAACTCCAAGCATCTGCTGATAATGTATGGATCAAACGGAACTAAAACTTGGGCATCTTATGTCACCAGCTGTATGTGGATACAATCGTCAAGCTGCCTGTCCATGCAGTTCAACACAGATGCAGCAATGACGTTCTGTTAACATAAACAGACTCTGCTGGGGATGAAAGATAATAAATGGTTAATTGTGTCCCACGCCAATTTCGAAGATCACTACCCCAGAAGATCTGCTGCATCTTGTCTTGTCTCCTGTTGCTGCACAGATGACTGCCAAAGAAGTTCTGAGAACGTTTTAAGACATGAATAAATATCGCTAAATTTTAAAATTGAATATTACAGAATTGAACTAATATTGCGGCCATAGCAACGACCTCGACGCAGAATTCTTTGGAACTTCTTCTGACTTTATGGATAGAGCACTTTTGCCAGTTTGGAATGTTTCAGCTTGTTTGTTTGAAATGTCTGGGTCGACACGCATTTTCCCAAAAAGTCAAGATTTAGAAGTTTGAAGGAATTTTGTATTTTTTATGCTCATGACCTTTTTCAGCATTTTGAGATCAAGCTGATCTTCTGTTTGACTTTAGAGTAATTTAAAAGCAGTTTAGATGTAGTTAGATCTATAGTACTTTAATAATCTCTTATTCAGACGCACACTTGCTGTCGATTGTCGTATATAAAACCTAATAGTTACATTAAATCCCGATGATGTCATATGCGGTACCAACAAATGTTCTAAAATGGGTTTTAATGCTGGTTTCGTAAACTAAAATTGGAAATATACTCCTTGAAAAGTCCGTTCAATGTATGGTTGGGTGTTAGACCGTTGAACGGGTTAGAACTCGTTAATTGGTTCTAGCTCCGTTATTATGTATTTTAGACCTATAGTACCTTAATAATCTTTTTTATTCAGACTCACACTTGCTGTCGTTTGGCGTACATACAACTTAATAGTTTCATTTAAAAGATCCTGCTGACGTCAAATGCGGTACGAACAAATGTTCTAAAATGGGTTCTAATGCTGATTTCGTAAATTAAAATTGGAAATGTACTTCTTTAAAACTCCTGTTAATAAATGATAGAGTGTAGAATGTTGAACGGGCCAGAACCTGTTAATTAGTTCTAGCTCCGTTATTAATGTATTTTAAACCTATAGTACATAAATACTCTTTTTTAGACTCAACTTGCTATTGATCAGAATACTTAAAACCCAACGGTTCTATTTAGAAAATCCCGATGACGTCATATGCGGTACCAACAAATGTTCTAAAACGGGTTCTAATACTGGTTTCGTAGACTAAAGGACGAAATGTAATATTAATAACTATTCATAGTTTCATAGTCAGCACGTTGTAGTACGTGTCAGAACACTTTAGTTTGTTCTAACTCAGTTATTATGCATTTAGTAGTTATGGTACCTTCATGCTAATATATTTAAAGTCACATTGCTATCGACTGGCAAACTTCAAATATGCAGTGTCATTTAAAAAGAATCCTATGATGTTATATCCGGTACCAGCACAAGTTCTAAAATAGATTCTAATACTGGTTTTGTAAACTTGAGGACGAATATTATTAAAATTGTATTGTATTGCAATAGCCAGAAGCTTGTCCGAATGATCAAGTGTTAAACGTTAAACCGGACAGAACTTAGTTGTTTCCAGCTCCGTGCATACTCCTTATTTAGAATCACCTTGTTATCGATTAACATACTTAAATTATAATAATTTCTTTTTAAAAAATCGGATGACGTCATTACGGTACCATCAAATGTCCTAAAATAGGTTCTAATGCTGGTGTAATAAACTAGAGGACGAAATATACTAAGAATTTATAGTTCTATTAAAACAACCAGTAGTTTGTGCTAGTGAAACCGGACAGAACCAGTTTGTTGGTTCTAGCTCCGTTATTATGGAATTTAGATCTATGGTACCTACCTCAATACTTTTTTATTCAGCATCATAATTGCTATCGATTGGCATACTTACAATCTAATATCTTCATTTAAAAAACTACGGATGACATCATACATACTGATGTAATAATTTGGGTGTATATCATTAGGAAAGGCCTCACGTATTGGGTGACAATAATACTATAATATATGGGGGGTGTATACCATTAGGAAGGGTCCCACGTTAGGGCAACAGTAATGCTATAAGACATCCCGGGTTTAAGGGATACAACCACCCGAAATTGATGATGATTGATATTGAAAAATGTTAAATTGATTTAAATTGAGAGTACAAACAAAACATAATAGACTTCAATAAAAGCACAGTGATGATATATACAAAATATAAGCCACCTACCTTTACCATAAAAGAAAATGCTCCGACTAAAAAAAATTTGTGAAGCTTGAATCTTACCACAACTGATCTCACAGGTTTACTCGACCTCGACCCGCTTTAAGAATGGATCTAAGAAACATAATTGAAGTACACAAAAAAATATTCCATAAACTTCTTTAAAATTGAAATGACAAAATTTATTAAACAAAGGGCACAGAAAATAAACCAACTAATATCCTAATCCTAAGAAAATATAATGCCTTTTGCCTTCAGCAGTAATATCTCTGTCATCGTCATTATCTTAATCACTAGATTATAACTAAATAAATACCTTAAAATATTTAAATAACATCAAAATTTTGGCACTTTTTAAATTACCAACTGATGCAGTAGCTTTCTTGAGATAAGGTAAGTCCCTTCAATAAATTAATTTATAAATTCCCTTCCATTATCTAATTTATAACGAAGGTTGACATTCTCATAAACTAAAAAAAATTTTTCACGAAAAAGAAAATTATTTCACTAATAAAATTCACAGCACTGAATATTGATTTAATTAAAAGTAATTATGATTAAAACACATAGTCAAATTCAAAGGACTTCCACAATTATTAATCACTGACATTTTATCAAAGTATAACCTAACATTTTGACGTTTGGAATTGCGTACATTTTTCAAATCACAACATAACCTTCAAATTTTAAAATTTTGCTTTGAACACAAGTGCACTGCTTGAAATGTTAAAATTAACAGAGAGTTTGTCACCAAAACGGCTGCTGTTCTGATATCCTTTTGAAAACAAAACATTGCTATGGTGATTTTTCTAGTTATAAACAAAAGCCAATTTGGAACTAAATATTATATAACCACATATTTGTTTATAACTATGATATTAACTATTGTTTAAACAAGTTCAATAAAAAATTCTCTTTTTAATGATAAATTCTTATACTATCATAAAATAATAAGTTGCATAGAACTTGTCAAGCAAATCATCTTTCAAATGCAATTATTAAATAACTAAACTTAACTTAATTACTCTAATTTACCTTGTTACAACTTCCTATTTCTACAAAATCCATCCTTACAGCTTAATTAACTTTATTTAGATATTTTTAAGATATTCAACCATGAAATAACAACTAAATTACATTATTTTAGATTGCTATGGCAAAACCACCGAAATGTGTGTATCGTATTTTAAAGATACCTTCTATAAAAAAACAATCCCCCACATTAACATTTATGTCAAAATTGTGCCCAGAGAACAACTCAATGAAATATTTTAACTACAAGCTAAATAATCTTACTAAGAAAGAAGTTTGTTAACTTGAAACATATTTTTTTAAATTAAAGATGCAGGTAACGTAGCAAACATTTGCATACATCATCACAACCATTTACCTTGTCTGTTTTAGGTCATAAATGCCTTGAAATAGCTTCAAATTCATTTTTATGTACAAAAATAAATAACGATATCACAATGACAATTTATCAATATAGTAAGAGAAATCATCTCTAAACTTTATCCTTTTACTCCCTAGTGTGTTCCAAAGTGCATATATATTAATTAAAACATTTCCTTTGGCTTTATATAAAAAAATTATTTAAATATTTTTCCCCTTGAGAAATTATGCAACCCATCAAACATATTTGTAAATGGGGTAGACTAATTTCCAATGCATCTCATAATATCATGACAATACATATACGTATGGTACTATCAAACATTAAAACAAATAACACTGTATAAAAACAAATAGCATTCAAAAAAATGCAGAGGTTTAAAATATAATGTGTGTTCGTGTGTGTGTGTGTGTGTGTGTGAGAGAGAGAGTGTTTTGCACATTAGATGGAGGACATATTACCTCCGTACTACATGCAGTAGTGTAACCGCAAAATAAAAAAGATGCAACTGGTAACTCGTTTAGTTAATGTGTAATTAAATACATTTATTTACTAAAGAAATTTATTTTTAATTCAAAATAAGCGAAAAACCGCCCTTCCGTATTTTAAGTATTTTAAAAATTTAAATTTAAAGTTGTTTATGTAACAAAAGCTCTAAAACTCCTAGCCATAAATCTGACAGAAATGTTCATTACTAATTTAGTTTGTGCAGATTTTTTTCTCTCTTGAAAATGGTCTCGAGATTAACGATAAACCCCTTAAAATAATCGAGATACAAATTAGATGGCAAGCAGTAAATCCGCCCGGGGGTTTGCATCAATCACGATGTAGTCAAAAAAAATTTTTTCCTCCTCCAACGATGATAAAAGCCTCGTGCACAGGCACAATAAATTAATAAAGACGAGATGAATGGATGTGTTTTTGCAAGTTTCCATTAACAATAAACCAAGGGTAGGATTTTGATGACTTGTGATGATGCTTTGTGATGATGTTCATCCTTCTTGGTGCTGGCGGCGTGGCGCGGCGCGTTTCCCTCCTGTAATACTGTACCGAAATCTACTCTCTCATTACTATTTTACTGTGTTCATTTGGTACATTCAAATTTTCCTTCTGATCATTCTAATTCGTTTTCGAGCTTAGAAGGATTTGTAGAAAAGCCACTGACCGTAATACACACACAATAATTAATATTCATAGTCACTTCCGGTCAATGTTTGCAGAGATCGTGTTTTCGATGCTATGTTGTGTGTGTTTACTTAAGTTGACCGACAGATTAGTTTGTTTGATCAGCTATAAAATTGTTTTACTAGGGGTTATAATGGAGGAATAAACTTTTTCATATTTGTAAATTACACACTTATCTCTTGTATTCGAGAAAATTGGTTTTCCCCTAAAAGAAACTGTAGTTTGATAAGTTACATCAATCCCTAAATCAAACATACATAGATGAGAGTTTTCTCATTATTCCGATCAATTTTGTCTTTCTCTGCATAATCTCTTGTATAATAGATAAAACAATTACCGATCCAAATCCAATAAGATGTAGGAGTTGAAATAAAGCTGTTTATAGAACTCAATTAAAATGTTTGCTAAGCGCCACTGTGTTTGGTGCTTCAAAATTCAATAAATAATCGATTTATTGAAAGTCTTACTTAGTTTTACTCTTACTTGAGAATTTTCGATTTTTATTGCCAAAAGTGAAAAGGTCTTCATTCCATTATTTCTCTACCCCAATTTGTATTCTCACCAAAGGATTTCATACCGTTTTGATTTTGACTTAATTTCCTTAGAAGTTTGAATGCATTTATTTCACTTTTAGATCTCCTTTAACGTTTTACCAAAACTATTGCTCAAGCCAATAAACTACATACAATAACACCAAGGTTTTTCTTAAAAACTGCTGATTGAAACTACAGTTCGGGAAGCACATCTTGAATCTTGAACTATTTTTCATATTGAACAACAGACTTTACACTCTGCATTAATTTCCAGTACGGACCAAATTCGTTGTAAATCTTAACTTTAACAATACTAAAAACTATAATTAAAACTTTTAACTGAACGGTACGTAAAGCTAACTAGAATGTTGCTTGAATATATTATTGCCAAGTCCTTATTATTATTAAGACGCGTCGATTTAACATAAATTTACTATTTACTAGCTTTAAACTGATTCTTTAAGCAAATGAGTGAATTTTAACATTAAACTTTATTCTCAATAAGTTGTACCGGAATAATAATTAATTCTCCTTACTGAATTGATTCTGTATCACCATAATCAGCAATACTGAACACTCAGATTTACAGAAGGTTCATGCAAATTTTTATATTAACTATATGTTAATAATAAACATCCACGCCAGCCCGAATGCCGACGCGAGAGTGACTTCCAGGGTGTGAAAACTACATGAATTTTATAAATTTAAGAGACGGATTTTTTAAACGGTCCGAACAAACCAAATTTGACATTTTTAACTAATGCGAAAAATAACCGAAATTCGAAGCATATTATATATTTTAGAAAGGCTTATCAGCGCTACAGAAGTGCCAGGCTATAAAATTCGACTCCTAGGCAACTTATTTAGTTGCAAACTGCTAAATTCTTTTTGCAGCTTGAAATACAAAAGGACGTATGACCATTTCAACTGTAGCCCCATAAATTGTTTTTTTTATACGAAGTCTGTACGTGCGTTTCAACCAAAAAGGAGACTCGATATCTTTATTGCTTACTTAGATAAGATGCTAAAAATGTTTTTCAATGAGAAAACATTTAATTTTTAAACCAGACGAAATATTTCCTTATTATACAGGGCGTACTAAGATTATTTTTATAGCTTGAATTTTGAAGTTTTCTGCACGTTTCAATGTATAATACATTACTACGATTGTGGGGTAATAAATATAAAAGACAAACGATGTTTGAAAAAAGATGAAATAGCATGCAACTTCTTATTTTATAAAAATTTTACATATTGTTCCGACTTTACAAATGTATCGTAGTGAGTAACATATTCCCACTACATTGAGACTCTCTCAGGTTTAGGTCCTGATGTAGATTATTTTTATTACATATTTAAATAAATGCTGGTTTTTAACAAATTACACAAATATAAAATAAAAATATACAAATAAAATGTATAGAATAAAGAACACAATTTTTTTATTTATTAAATCTTAATTAAACAATGGAATAAAAAGAACAAATTTGATACCCCAAATAAATTTTGAAGAAATTCAGAAATAATTATACATTACAAAAAAAGTAAATCATTTAAACTTATTATTTAAAAAAACAAAAAGATAAAAAGATTATTTAAATGGATAACCTTTTTATTTATTATTCTTTTAAAATTTATCAATAAAAATTAACTAAATTGAATAATTATCTAGACCAGAAGTCTAATTTCTATTATTAATAAATTGTAAGCATCTAAATTAATTAAAATTAAATTTTGTTTCAAAAACTCACTTTTTTCATTTTAAATTTGGCGCAACTTACATCTCATCTTTATTTAGGCTTGAGTTGCTTGATAAACTCATTAATACATTCCCATCTGTGATCCAAACAATTCTGTCAAGATTATTCTGACATCTCTATACATCAATCAAATCAAAATGGTTATCGACCAAACCAATTATTATTTACGAGGTTAATTGAATTGATGATTGTTATTATTTTTATAATGATTTTCAAAAGTTTATAAACTGTTTTATTTTCGAAGAACTTTCTTTTTTTTATTCAAAAACACTTTAAACAAAATCAAATATTTTTGAAGTTTTACATAACCTCATTATTTTTTTATGAACAAAATTCAATTCTAACCTAAGAATTTAAAATTTTTTAAGCAACTAAGACACATGCTCCTTTGATGGAATAAAGCTACTTAATTGTTAATCAATGGATTCCCTTTATATACTATTTTGAAAAACAATTGGATTTTTTCAAAAACAAAAAATTATTTCCATTTTCACATAACCCAATTATAATTTATAAACTTTCATAAATAAAAATAAAATCTAAACATTACGTCGTTAATAATTTTTTCTGAATACTGTTAGATGCCAAAAACTTTGATATGCAACGCAAGTTACATAAGTCAATTGAACGTTAAAAAGCAGCTTGTCAAACATGTTTTTGTATGATTCCATCAAAAAGATCCAATCTTTACATTAAAATGTGTATCAATTCTGTAATTATAACGCTACGCTACCTATTTTCACTAAAACAACTTATCAAAAAGCTTTAAAATTTTGACAACTCAATAAGTCTGCAAAATTAATATATCTCGTTGACGTGAACTTAACTAAACTTTATTAAGTTGCAAAAAATGTATATTCCCAAATCGTCAAGTTAAGAGAAAAATTTATTTTTTACTATGAAAATCTGGATTCCTACATATCCTTTATTTGCTTAAAGCGTTTTTGTGTGCATGTTAGTCTCAATTACCTAATTTTATTTTCACTAAGAAAATGTTTTTATCCAGATTGATTATTTTAAATGTTAGGTTGTACAACCATAAATCGAGTAATTATTAAAATGCATGTAATCTGTCTATTAAATATTATAATGAGAGTTAGATCTCCCCAGAATGATCAGATATCATAACAATGTATAAAACTCGCCTATATCATATCATGCATCATGTATGTAGTATAGTCAACACACCAACACATTGAAAGGAAGACAAATATTTATCAATGTTTATTTCAAATCAATAAGTTGAAAATTGTACAAAGTTAAAAATAAGATTAAAGGATCAATGTTGATTATTTTATTATTATTTATCGTATGACGATCTACATAGCGCTTATTAACTAATTTTAAAAGATATGTAAATATAAGTATATGTGTGTTTAGAACATATAGTCAACCTATTACTAATATTGTAAATGGTTAAAATTTATTAAGATATTAAAGCTATTAAAGTTTAAAATTTATTATTATTGTAATTCCTTATCCTATAGATCTAAGTCCAGGTCGGTCAGCCATTTGATAGTTTCAGGTTTTGCCTTTATAAATTCATCCCAGTTCCCTTGGTATTTACGTAGGGGGCAGTCTTGTAGTATGTGGGCTTCCGTTTGTTCTGGCACTCCGCAGTCGCAATAGGGTGAGTCGGACATGGCCGGTTCTGATGCGGTTTAATCGGCGCCACATTTTTCTGGGCAACTGCATTCCTGGTAGAGTGGTAGTTGGATCTTGAAGACCATTTTGGTTGAAGTTATTATTTAACGTTCATTTTGATTTCCATGCTTCCTTTAGGTCGTATTCTTCTCGTTGTAGATATATTTCGTCGGTCCGTATTGGATTTCGGGACTTTAGGCGGGATCGTGGAGCATTATCCAGTGTTTTGTGGATTGGGAGAGTTCTAGGGAGGTTAGTATCGTTTATTTTATTTATTTCGTTGACAGTAGCTTGTTGTCTCCTGAGATCAGCTGGAGCAATGTTGGTTAAAGCGTAGAGCCAGGGAATAGGAGTGGATCTTAGGGTACCTGATACGAGTCTAAGGGTGTCGTTAAGGTGTACATCTATCTTGTTTACATGAGCACTTCTGTGCCATAATGGTGTATCTGCTCGTGCGCTCCAGGTAGTCCCGCCAGTTTTCTGATCATGTTGTTTCTGGTCTTTAGCTTTTGGGCAGTCAGTTCCAGATGTTTTTTGTATGTTAAGGAGCGATCTAGCGTGATTCTTAAATATTTAGGGTTGGGGTTATGTTTCAACCTTTTACCGTAAAATGTTACGTCAATCTCAGTTTTAGCTAGTCTATTATTGAAGTGGAAGACACTTACTTCAGTCTTAGATGGGTTTGGACATAGTCGCCATTTTTTATAGTATTGGTTGAGCGTTTCTAGGTCTGTTATTAGGGTTTCTTCGCCTTCCTCCTTGCGTCTGGTTTGTGTAGTTATGGCCATATTGTCAACATAGCAGAATTTTTGAGAGTTGGTTTCTGGCATATCACTCGTATATAAGTTAAATAATAGAGGGGCCAGCACTGATCCCTGTGGCAGACCGTTTTTAATGGTATATGATTTGTTTGTTGTTTGACCCAATGTGACTTTAAAATATCGGTTTCTTGGCATGTTCTCCAGGAGTTTAGTTAGTTTGGCGCAGGGGATTGTCTGTTTTAGTCCTTTCTGGAAGCCTGATTCAATGTACGACGTTGTTCACAGCAGCTTCGCTTCGATCTGAAACCAGCCTGTTTCAGGGGGATTACGTTGTCTATTGTAGTATATATTCTGTTGTAGATTAACTTCTCTAAGAGTTTATAGCAAACGCTAAGCAGTGCGATAGGGCGGTAGTATGCTGCGTCATTGCTATGTTTTCCTGGTTTAAGAGTAGCGAGGGTTTGGGCCATTTTGTACTGTTGGGGTACGAGTCCTGTGTTTAAAATGTCCGTAAGGAAATATCGGAGCCATTTTTTTCCAAATGTCCCTAAATTTCTTATAAATTATGGAAATATACCGTCCAGTCCGGCTGCTTTTTTCAGTTTTAGAGTTTTTAGGCACTTATTTAATTGAGATTTTGTGAAGGCAGAGGAAAAACGTGAGTTTTCGTCAAGGCGACCATTTAATGTTTTAGTTTCTCTTCTGACTTCTTTTTCAGTATGTTGGTCGACTGGGACTTTGTCTGCACGCTGTTTAATATGCATTGCAACTTGAGTAGGAGTAACCTCTGAATTTTGCTAAGTAACAACTAAGGAGTAACAGGGGTTGCGGCTCCGAGTCGGCATAAAAGAGACCATCCTTTTCTACTAGAGTGGGTAAAGTTTATGTTTTCTGTAGTGGTTTTCCATGTTTCTCTTCTTTCGTTATTAAGTGATTCTAGAATTTGGTTACCTAGTTCAGAATTTCCAGTTGCTTCATATGCTTTGTAGAGTTCTTCCGTTTCTTTGTTCCAGCACGGTATGTATTCTCTCTTTGGTGTATAATGCCCAATCTGCCTTACTGAAATTCCATCTCGGTTTTTGGATAGTATTTATTATAGGTAGTTATATTCCAATGTTAACTATGATTGGGCGATGCTGACTTCGTGAGAAGTTTGACAAAACCTTTCTCGTATGAGGCAATAGAGCCTGCGTTGTGTGCGTTGCAACGAGGCATATATCTGGGTTTGTATTCGACTGCCACCTGGCTGATCGGTAAGATTTTAAGTCTTTAGCATCGTAAATCAAGTAGAGATTTTGTTCATCGCTCCAATTCACAATGGTCTCTCTATTTTGGTCGTTTTTTGAGTATCTCCAGTTGACATGATGGGAGTTGAAGTCTCCTATATAGACTCCTGGGCGGTTTATAGATGGGAGTGGGGGGTTTGACCGTTTGTCTTTAGGAGGTTTGTATTCTGCAGTAATTGTCGTTCCTGCTACCTCTGATAGTTATTCTTTCTATATTAAGTTCTTGGTTACTGCTGATTACTTTGTAATTGGTGATGCTGTTTCGGATGTACATTGCAGAACCATAAATTTCGGAGGTAATATTTGCTATCATCGTGTATCCTGGTACTTTTGTTCTATATGGTGTTTGTGTTTCGTCGCCCAGAAGCGTCTCCTGCAGAGTTATAACATCTATATAATTTTCTCTGGCAATTTTACTCCGATGTTCGCATTAATTCCTTGATATGCCCTCTATGCTTAGTTGCAAGATATGAACACATGGTCCGATATTTTTTGTCTGTTGGCTCTTAAAAATGCCTTTGGTGTTTCGCTAGATCTTCGGAATGACCATGGGAGACTTTTGGTCTAGTTTGGTCGACTTGTGTAGAGTGTTTGCCGTCCTGCCGTAGCAGTCCGTTGCCCGGGGTGCACCATCGTGGAGGTCATCTACACTTCGCCCCCATCAATGTTAATGTTAGTAATTAAATAAGTAACATAAAAAAGTCAAACAATTTGGGCCTGCTCTGGTTAGTCAAAAATTAAATTTCGCAATCATGTTTTCTACTTTCAACTGCTACTAGGAATGTTAGTAAAAGTTTGTTTTTGTTCTTTCACTACTAATGTCAGTTCTTCTATACATGAGTTTTTGAAAATTCTTACAATATCTTGGCGACAATAACAATAAATCTATATAATCTTATTTAGTTATAAATGCTAAAATAAGAGAAAATAGGCCTGCATACAATTTTTCAATTAGATCACATAAATCCAACAAAATCGTAGCAAAAAGTATTATGTAAATCAGGAAAAGCTGCCTTCAGCTGCTTCAGATTATTTCAACACCATATACTTACTTATTTCTCTTTAGCTTTTCTTTCACAAACCATTAAATCCAAATAAAAATTTTAAAGATCATAAAAGAGTTTTGAATTTTCATAACATTTTTTAATGTTGATATAATACGGGATAATAACCAAAAAATCTTACATTATGGTTTTACATTTCAAATTTATGTTGATATTAATGTCGCAGAGAGATCCTTGTATCTAACAGGATAATGTTATTTAGAATCCTGTCTTTACTATAGGAAACGAGGTCTGTCACCCCTTACAATATCAAGTTATGAAAGTCGAACGCACCTGGGTACGAATCCAGGATTCGCATTTCCGAGTAAAAGGCATTTTGTAAAGGTGTCCTAACTTTTATATGTATAAAAAAAGCATTGCGGTGCTGGTGTAAAGTAGTTTAAATAAATGGGCTAGCAAAGAGGGAAGAAGCACACAGATATTATGTTTATTATCCTTTTATAAGGACAAAAGCGGCCGTAGTGGTATAAAGCGTGAAATATGGATACTCAACATATATAAACGAGATAAACGTCATGCCAGGTGAAAAAGAGAATATTATTTGTTTAGCCCTTTCAGTAGTAATATTTTGTTCTTTATCTCCTGCCAAGGATACTACATGTAACATAACCTACACAAACATGCATACATGCACGTAAACTTTGTCTGACAAAGCTAAGAAATTAGCATGACAGAAGAAATTTCATAAAAAGTGAGTGAGTTCCCCTCTTTCTTGAGTTCCTTCACGAAGCTCGGAAAAATGCAATAAAAAATTTATACTTACTCTGTCTGTGCTGCAGGAAAGAAGAAGCCTGGAAAATACAGTTGAACTTCTTGCTTAAATGACGGGTGAAGGTTAGCACCTCGTTAAATTTTAGAGGGCGAAGGGAAACATAGTTAAGTCCCATCTTTGCAATTTGTACGCAGTTAACTGTCTTCATTTTACCCTTTTTCATAACAAAAATGATCTTAAATAACAGACGCAATAATTATTATCAAAGTTCATTATTGCGCTCGTCGTAGAAAGGCAAAAAAGTATGCTTTTGCCACCCCCCCGTCCCCCCTAAACGTTATTTGTGGTTGACAACATTAGACAAACAACCCGCGAAGAACAAAGAAAGGGCTGGCAACGTGTTTTCTTTTACTGCTGTACACTTGATGTTATCTATCTTTGCTTGGGAAATTTGAGAGAAACTCGTTATGTAAGCGTTTTTCTTCTTTGGAAGTTGTGAGTGAGAAAGAGAGTTGTTTCTGCAGTAGTGGTAAAGGGGGTGGATGAAATAGAGGGATGAGAGTTGAAAGTAAACAGTTATTTTGAAAGAACAATAGCACACAACGAGTTAACGACTTGCAGGAAAATTGGGGTAGTGCCTGATGCTCAATGTTAAAAGTAACATTTCGGTTAAACGATGGCGTCTACAAAACCACAAACGTCTACCCTCAGGTGGTACTAATTTAACTCTGATGATTCTATCTCTCAACAGTCACTTTACTCACAAGATTTCCCGGTGGAAAGTTTTATATGTTCCAGACGAAGGGGGTGTCCGAGGGCATCTTGATAAATAGTCTTTGAGGCTGTAAATCTGTAATTGATACAAACAACATTAAAAATGAGTTAAAAGCAAAAAATAATTTTCTTTTTGTCTTTCTCCTGTTTATCTAAAGAAAAATTGGAAAAAGCTAGAAATTAGAAAAGACATATAATTCTTGTGTAATATTGTTGTAATCCGGAAGGATTCGCGCGGCATTTCATAAAACTAATGAAATTTGTGACATACCATATAGAAGTCGTACAATATTTTTATGTGTTTATATTCCAAACATGCAATAGAATTTTATTATTAGTTTCTTATCATTTTCTCGGTTCATTTTTATTTCCGGATATTTATATTGTGCTTATTCAATATTAATAAATGTAGACATTAAAAGTGATATTAAACGCGACCCGGGTTCCCTCACACAAACGCAGTAAATAATAGAAATTAACTATAATCGATTTACCTCTCTGTCAGCATACCGTGTGTATCAGAGGTTGCATAACATATAAATAATTGCAATAAACCTAATTGTTCTGGTATTAAATAACAAACTAAAACTACTTATCATCTAAGTAAATAGCTTCTAAAATATTTCACCGCTTTTACTATAGCTAGACATTCTTTTTCTGTAACTGAATAATGTTGTTCACTATTTGTAAATACACGAGAGTAATAAACCAATTACTTTAATTTGTCTTTTATTTTTTAGACAATATTGCTCCACGATCGTAGTAACTTGAATTTGTAATTAATCCACAATTTAATCTATTGTCAGGAATATGCAATATAAGTTTCACTAATTTAATGAAACTACAACCTTTTTTTCCAATAAATCATATAATACCGTTTGCATTATTTATTAAAACTTCGTTTTTCGTTTTTAAAACTATTAACCAAAATAAATTTTTTAAAATCAATTTTTGCAAACCTTATTTACACCATTTATTTCCCGGTAGCCCTCGCACAAACTATAGGAGTCGGCTTTTTTTACGGTCACTACCGAAGTGTACTGTGATTCCGAGTTTACCATAATAATCTTCCTGTCAAGTATTTCTTTGATTTTATCATTTATCCATTTTTGTTTATAAAAGAAAATCAACTATGGCTTTATTTTTACCCCTTTATGATTCTCTTTTCGACTGAAAACAGCTTGGAAGTTTGGTTTTACCAAACTAAAATTCAATTCATCTTCATTACTATTTCAAAAAAGTTGCTAGTTGTTACAACATATTGTCATGATGTTAGGCATGCAATAGGAAAAAGGCAACCTCATTCAAAAAAAATGTTAGTTGGATCGCATAATCTCTAGGGGAAACTATTTAAATATTTTTTTGAAATAAAGCCAAGGAACAGGTTTTAATTTTATAAATATGCACTTTCGAATACACTAGGCAGTAAAAGGATAAATTTTAATGTTGATTTTTCCTACAATATTGGTAAATTTTCATTTTTCAGCTAACGTTGAGGTATTGTTACTTATTTATGCATATTAAAATGGAGTTAAAGCCATCTCGAGGCATGTTTTGACCTAAGACAGGCAAGGTGCATGGTAATGATGATGTATGCAAATATTTGCTACCTTAGATGCGGTTTTAATATGAAAAAAGTATGATACAAGTTAACGACTTGGTGAAATCGTGAAGATTTTCTTAATTACTTGGATTGTGCAGCTTGTAGCTAAATTGTTTGATTGAGTTGTTGTCAAGCAGTTCCTTAGACACAATTCTGAAATAGAAATAAAATGAAAAGTTCTGCGTTTTAACATGGCAATCTGAAATAAGGTAATTTAGCTTTTATTTCATAGTTTGCATATCGAAAAATAAGTGAAAAGTGTTCAATAGGATGAAAGGTCGGATTTTGTTAACAAAGGAAGATAAATGTAATTAGACAGTTTTGAGCAATGAAATTAATTTTAGTTATTTGATAGTTGTATATGAAAGCTGATTTGGTTGACATGTTCAAGTGAATTTATTATTTTAAGTTTGGACAAGTGTATTACACCATTGAAAAGGCAATTTTCTTGTCTAGCTATTTATTGAATTTGTTTAAACAATCATTAATAGTTATAAACAATTATGTGGTTATGTAATATTTTGTTATTTATGCTCATCTGTTTTACACTAGAAAAATCATCATAGCAGTCTTTTTCTTCAAAAGGATATCAAGAGCGACGGATTTGGTGACAAACTTTCTGTTATTTTAGATCTTTCATACAGTGCACTTATGCTGAGAGCAAAATTTAAAAAATTAAAGGTTATGTAGTGAGTTCGGATAATTTCTGTAAATGCCAAAATGTTAGGTTATGTTGTTTTTAAAATGTCAAAATGATAAATAATTATTATGAATCTTTGAACTTAACTTCTACTTTTGAATAATAATTACATTTAATCAATTTAATATTCAGTGCTATAAATTTATTTGAGGAATAATTTTTTTATTTACGAGAAGAAAGATTTTTGTTTATGGATAATGAGATTTTCTACTTTGTTTACAATTTGGATGCAAGAAAGAAATTATTAAATAATTTTCTTAATCATTAAATGGACTTCACCATTTTGTCATTTTTAATTTCAAATCATATGGAAAGCAGAGAATTGTTGTGGTTACAATTTCAGTTGGCAACTGTTGGCCCCAAATATTGATTTGAGCTTTGTTAATATTTTAAGGTATTTATTTAGTTTTAAATAATTTCTAGTAAATTAAAAATATGAGAATTCCAGAAATATTACTCCTTGGATAAAAGGTATTAAACTATCTTAGGATTAATTTTTCTTTTTCTATGATATCAAAATTTTAGTTTATTTTAATATTTAATTTCTTTCTGTGTTGTGTTATTCGTGTTCACTGTTTAATAAACTTTTGTCATTTCAATTTAAAGAAAGCTTTTGGGTTAAATTTTTTTTTGTGTGTGTACTAATCACATCTTAATCACATCTAGTTTATCATATTAATATATACGAATTAAAAAATCTGATGGGTTTTAAGTCCAATTTATCAAATCATAATTTAGTCGTAATTAATACGTTTCATGGAATCTACTGATAAATACTACATAAAATAAAATTTTCGTTGGAATCGAAGAGAACTTGTGCTTTGAAATAATGTTCTCATTGACATTGTCAATGTCAGACCCTGTCAGACATGACGTCTAAAAGAGCCTCACATGGGACTTCCTAGACACGATATAACGATGTTAACGGCGTTTTTGGTGTCACCGGATTTGCTCCTTGTTAGGAAACTCCTAGGTGTTTGTCGTGGTACATAGAAGGCTGTCTTTATATTAAATTTCTGGCTATCTTCCTGATCTACTTCGATGCCTGCTTTATGTATGGAATGATCAGGAGTTGCTTCTGCGTCGTCTTTTCTTACGGAGCTGCGTAAGTTAGGCATTTTGCGAATGCATTCGTTATTAATTCCTGTGGTTTGATGTTACCAGTCAGCATTAAAACTTTTTAATGTTTTTAGCTTCTGCTTCTAACGACTTCTCTGTTTTGCAAATAGTCGTTCCTCGTTGAAATCAAATAGGAATAGTTTCATTATCTCTAGCTGAGCACAAGAAATTCATGTTCATTTATTCTGTAGCTTCTCAGTTTTCTTATCTTGTCTTTCTATTTCTCGATCTAACGGTTCTTCCACTACCTTATTTATCCACACTCTGTATCATCCTCCTTTATTGATAGCTATTGCTAGTCATCTTTATTTAGTAGTTTAGGACATATTGTGTCCATCTCTTTAGCCTCTCTTGAATGTTCTCTATCAAAAGCGACCTGTCTCTTTGATCTCTTCACATCTTGGTAGAAATTTCTTATCTCTTTATTTACATTTACTTTGCTTTCTATTTTTAATTTTCATAATTTCGTTTGACTGTCTTTGTATCTTTTCAGTCAATCCGCTATTCAAAGGTTTTTTTATCTAAGGAATTTCTACTTATTTTGGAAAAATATCAGAAAAAGCTAAATATAAGCTACGAAAAACCAGCAATTACAAAATAGCCTTTAAAACCAACATGAATACTTTTTCATTCTTATTTAATGCTAAAGACAGAACACACGATACCATGAAGTCGGGCATTTACCGTTCGAATTATTCTATTTGTAACTCGGTATATATTGAACAAACACTTCGAAATTTTGACATAAGATATAAAGAACACGTGCGTTGTTACAGAAATAAACATCCCCGAAAAATCTAATTACGCTAAACACCTTTTAGAATAAAATCACACAATGACTCCCCAAAATAATATCAAATTCCTACATTTTTGTAATAACAAACGCAAATTAGCTTTCGAGATATACAAACACAAACTCAGGGTACCTTTAATAAATGAACAGATTGAGCTCAGTAATTCTCCGTTACTGGAAGTGTTAGATATTTAGTTTTTATTTTTTATCTAGTTATCTATTTCTTTTACCTTAGCGACGTGTTTGTTTATATTCATATTACCTTTGATAATGACAGCTTACCTGCCGAAACAATTGTCAGGATATACTATATTAAAACAGTACTTGAAAAGTAAAAGTACAATTAGGGTTAATTAGCCGTGTGCTTTATAAATTTATTTTTAGTTCCAAGAAAATATTGGCAGTTGGCAGTGGTTTGTTAGGAGCGATGTGTAAGTCTTGACAACTAGCAATCAGAGTAGAAGCATTGTCGGCAACAGATACAAAGATTTTAGAGGGGTATGTTAATCCACTAAGCGTTTACGACCGATAACCCATGTAGTTAGCGTTCAGCATCAGAAAAGCGTAATAAGGCTGAATCCATTTTACTGCTTAACCAACGATCAGATGTAGTCCGTGTAACCGTGTTTATTTATTGTTGCATTATTACCAGACCATTACAAAACCGTTTAGATTTTCTGGTTGAATCAGAAACCCACAAATACTCTTTTCCGTGGTCCGATTGATTTGATTTGGGTCTATTTGGATCCCCTGACAATAAACGCTATAACAGCACGGGTGAGTGGCGCGTTTGTAACTTAGGAAATATTCAATATAAGTTCTCTTGTAAAATTATTCAGTGAAGAAGTTGGCCTTAAGATGGCCTTAAGATTAACTGAACATGGTTTGTCTACGCGCTGCATGTTCAAACCCATCCTACTGTTTTGTTTTTTCCTTGACGTTGATTTTGGGTAGTCATTTTGTATATATCCGTGAAAGATGAAGTTTTCTTGTGCAATAAGCGAATAAAATGTCTTAGTAGATAGCGCTTATTTAGCTCCACGTTCTGGATTTAGCATAGTAACACGTGGGGGTTGTAGTTAAGGATAGGGTTAAAATTAAGCACAGTACATTTTAACAATATAATAAATAACAATGGACTACAAACTGCAAGCTTAGGATGACCAGGTAAGCAGCATTCCTAGATGCCAGCTTCTAGGTCTCCTAAATAAGCAGTAGGGAAACCAGGTAAGCAGTATCCTTGGATACCTTAGCTTCTATTTTTTTATAGTTAAAAAAAATATTAAAGTACTCCGGAGCGAAAATGAGTTCTTAAGCCAAGAGCAAACCTCTGGTGTTATAGCTTTTTCTAAATGCGAGCTAAGCATTTCTGGCGAGATGGGAGATGCTGGCAAAGTAGCGAATTGCAAGCGCGTGTCTCGAAGGTTACACGTGTGCTCGAAGATCTTTGTCTAACGCCGAATGCAGGTGATGAATGCAAATGTTGCTAAGCTATTAATAGCGCCACGCTTTTGCGAGATATGATACTAACAGCAACCTTGGAGAACATTTCTGTTAGCTAAGATGTGACTTGAAAAATAATGGATAAATTAGTTTCAAATTATTTCTACTGTGACAATTAGTTTAAGTTTACAATTAAATTAAAAATCTGCTAACAGTTAATGTCTATTTTCCACGCCGATGGTAATATTTCAAACGCACTAACATGTATGTACTAAACCCGTAATGCTCATTTTTTTAGAATATTATTGAGACTAGTTACTTTGCTTGATTTCCTATCGAATCTTGTTTAATGTATTTTTTATTCAAATTTATAAGCATCACATAAAAGCTGGTTTATTCAAAATTAACGAACATTTGGGAAAAATAGGAAGTGTGGGACAATAGAACCCATATCTAGGACTTCTTGTAGATAACATGTCATTTACACCATTAAGCTATCGCTACTCGTCATCTATCTTAACCGTGTCATACGTAAAGTAACCAAATTGCAAAATCTATAACTTTCAAAGTAAAAACCTGTTCGAATAAACTGGCTTTTCTGTTCAAGTTTAGATTTCAATACCAAGAGCACATCAAAATTCGCAACCCGATAGCTGTGACCTTCCCTTGTGAGCCATTCTGCTATCTTCCCTTGCATTATTGAATACAGTTCATATTGCTTTTTAATAAGATTTTTTAAATCAGTGATGAACCTTTAAGTTATCCTTTTACTTGAGGCTGTAGGCGTAGAAACAACACATGTAGGCTTCTAGTACGCACCTTTAACCTTTATGGGTAAATAAATATTTTCTAGATAATTTTCTTGTACAAATAATGAAAAGGTCAGTTTACGAAGCATCCTACATATCCATCCTACGTCCTCATTTTTATACTTTTTCGAAATTAAAAGTACCGGTGAAATTGAAAATATAAAGAGGAAAGGTTTATTACTCCCATAACTCTAAAAATGGTGATATTCAAAGTCGAGAGAAAAAATTATTTTTCTAAAACGATTTTTCACCCACCATCTGTTACATACAAACACCTGAGTGAATTGTATGATATCGTACCTGCTGTGATATTAAAATGTGTATATAATGTATGTTACTAAAAGCTTGTTTCTTTTCCGTTTATGGCATGTATTCGTGGATTTCAAAACTTGATAAGCGGTAAGGAAAAATCCTTCATTTTTAACATCACTTCATTTAAGCACTTTCTTGCTTAAACTCAGCATTTCATAATGTTCTCATTTATTTTAGGTAGCGGTAGATTCTTTAATATTTATTTTTTAGTTGTACATACATTCTGGAACTTTCGAGAGTAGAGATCAATTGACAACGAAGGCGTGTACACTACAAAGTGACTTCTAAGGAATCCCAGAACCTCCTAATGTGATATTTAGTAAAGTGATGCTAAGTGATGGGGAGTATGTGTACGCATACATATATACGTAATATTTGTATAATTGGCATCCATTACATTTTGTATGTGCCTACTACCATGGTATACAAGAATTCTCCTAGTCGCTTTATATTAATGTTAACAGAGCACGTCTTGAAAAAGAGAACCGGGAATATAACATCCTTAATTAAAGTTTGTTTTGCATTTATTTTAAGAAAAAACAAGTTGGTGTTATTTAACTTGTTAGTTTAGCAGAAAGAATGGAATAGCAAAGTAAAAAAGTTCTTTCTTATTAAAGCTATAACGTTATATCAATGAGAAAAAATTAATACACCCGAATACTTTAATTTAGAATTGTAAAAGCAGTGCTTTAGTCTTAGCTTTCCATGTATGCATATTCATAATACCTAAAAATAATTATTAATGTTTGGAGATTTTAACGTTTTCATGCGTGAAATATAGTAATTATCATTTATAATAGTAATTTTCAAAAATAATGGACAATTCTTAACTTTTAAAACACTACCTGTCCAACTACACTGAAGTCAGAACCTTCATGAGGAAAGGACATTGGAAATTATATTTTTAAAATGATAAAACGGTCATTATAATCTGTTTGGGATTTAGTCGCAATTCTTAATCATCCAAAAAAATTAAAATTGGATTTAATTATTTGTGAAAAGTAAGATCGCGTGGGCTAGGTTGCTAAAATGCTCAATTTTCCAGTAAAAATAAATTTAAATTATCTTTGGCCCACCATAAGCTCAGTAACTGATGTCAGTGATATTATATTACATAGGCCATCTTAAAGTAATGACCTTTTCTGTCCTTTTGCTCGTTTAAATAATATGCTAGAAGAATCATCGTACACTTTTTAAAGAATATTGTTATATGTGACTCAGTTTTTTCGAAAATCATTAGTTCCTCTAATATACAATTTTCGGGTGGCTTTTTAGATATAGATTGAAATGTTATATATTTTTGTTCTACTCTGACCATAATATTTTGAGGTTTTTCTTCATTATGAAACTGCCATAGAATCTACATATCGTCGTGATCTTTTTACATGTAAAATCAGGAATTCACCCACTCAACAGTTTTAAGTAAGCTTAGATATGGAATTTCAAAGCGACACGTTATATTCGTTGCCTAACCTCACTTTCTAGATTATTTTGAAGAATTTATCTTTTAAGAAGCTAGAAATGGTTAATTATAATTATCATGCACACTAATATACTATAGTCAAATAAAGGGTATTTGTAAAACTGATTTTCTATAGAATTTAGTTAATTTTCCTTAATTCATTAACGATGTGAGAGAAGATGACCTGATGTGACATTTAAATTAAGTTTATGCCAGATTTAACTTAGAACAGACAAGGTGTGTTTTATTAGGGAAGTATACAAGTATTTACTACTTTACCTCAAGGTCCATTAACTTTATAGGTTGCCTCAGTGAGTTTTAGCCAATGAGCGCGCGAAACGTCAGAGGGTTACCCATCCTATCTCACTTACATTCATTTATTATATGGCATCCGTCTCTGTCTTATAGCTTTTTTAAGTTGTTTTACAGCTTTAAAAAGTACATTTAAGTATGAAATGAAGTGAAAAACTGCCTTGTATGCCAAAATGATATTAACTTTATATATATTAAATAGTTTACTTGAGGCATTACTTAAAGAAACTAAGATGTCTTTAATTATTCACGAGAATTCGTTATTTTGGACTATATAATTCAATGTTTATTTAAAAAACTTACACCTATCGCTAATTAGTCAAGAAGGTATTTTGCTTTTAAAGTTAACATTAGTCGTTTTTTTGCACATGTGTGATTAAACATCGAAACAATCAACAATTTAGGCATAATTTGAGAATGCTTTGTCACAAAAGAACATTGGCAATATAGCTACAAGTTTCGTCACAGCACCTATTCGATTCAATCATGTCAATCACAAAATTTCTACGATTCAAAGGGGTAAGGAGATTACCAACTTTTAAACTTTTAACATTAAGTTTTCATGTTTATGAAATTTATAACATATAAATAGCTTCCTCAGCTTCTGTGGTTGGCATAATGCTATACAGTATAAAACAAAACAATTAATATTTTGTAAAAGCTTTTTATAATAGTAATCAGAAAGAAGCTGTCACATTGACTAATTACAAGAAATTAATTGCGGAAAAACAAGACACTAAATAATTTAATTTATAAACTTATAACTTCTGTCAAGAACTGACTTTTTTACTACAAACAAATCAACAAATTAAATTTGCAAAAGTCCTGACGCTTGACAGTGACTGCAAACACTGCATAAACACAACATGAGTGTAAGTGAGAACCAATAGGTGAATGGTTAGTTCTAGGTAGTCCTCTGACGTATTTGCTTCCGTCTCAAAGAGGGGTCAACTAACTGCTCTACTGAGGTAACCTATAAAAGTTAATAGACTTTGACTTACCTGAGCGTTTAATAAGAAACAAAAATGTGTTTCCATGTTAATGAGATTATTCATTGGCTAAAGTTTTTTCGATTTCAAGACTTTACAGCAGTTGGTTAAATAATTTTGGTGATGAATTGTAAAGCTGCTTTTTTTACCACAGAAATGAAACTATCTTAAATGTAGGGGCTGCTTTTTATATGTGATATCAGAGTAAAACGACATATAATTGTATTGCAATGATGCATCGTACATTGAAATGCTGTAATTGGTTGAAATTCTCACATTGTTGATATCTGAAATTATGTCAATAATATTTGTTAGTATATAAAATTTAAATCTGTGAAGATAGGAAGGTATGAAATGGTATTTTTATGTAAATAAGTTAATAAATAGTTGTGTTAAAAGTAGGTTTCACTGACATTCAATGAAGGCCTTAGTTTGTTATGAAAGCCTAAGTGTTATATATCACTATATGAATTAGATAATCTAACAGTAATTTGGTTATGTTAAAAATTAAATGTAATTGTTCTTTTATTTTAATGAAAATTAAGTAGAGTTCAATTGTTTATCAGATAAGTATAAAAACCCGGCCATTTCTGTAACAAACTCTCTTTCAATTTACATCTTTAGAGAAGTGTAGTTAGATTGAAGAGCAATAAAATGATTTTAAGGTTATGTTTTGAGTTAAAAATCATGTAAACAAAACGTATGTCAAAATTTTAAGATTTGTGAATCGTCAAAGTCTTTAAAGTTTTAAGGAAGAGTATTAAATACAAGTGATTCTTTTAATAATAACAAGTGCTTTATTTGATTAAAGCGACAATTTATTTTGCTATGAAATTATTTTTAAAAATGTAATTGTCAAATTTCCTTTATGACTGGATGTGATAAATGGATGGAACTCTAATTATAAAATTAATTTACTTACCACGATTCGACAAACATTTGGATTTAGAATTCAACTTCCATAAAACCATTTTTATGGAAATATTTCAAAGAGGTCAATGACATACTTTCTTCATTTCATTGTTCGACCATATGAAAGCAGAGAGCAGATACTGGAAAATGTATCACAGTACACTTGGCAAGTTGGAGGCGCCAAAGATTTAAATATTTTTAAACGTTAGTTTTTCAACAGTAGTTATAGTAAATTATAGTAAGTAAGAAATATGTTGACGCCAGAGGTATTAACCCCCAAATCAAAAAAATTAAACTATTTTGGGATTTATATTAAATAGACTTTTGGTATTCAAGTTTAAAATTTGTTTGTTTTATTCTTTGTTAAATTTATTAGATAAATTTGTGTTGTATTAATGAAATATTGCTTTATATATGTGGTATATTACTGTATTCCTAGATTTATATATTCATTTAGTGCCCTACTGAAGCACTGAATTTGTGGAGACTTAGACTTTTCACAACAAATTTAGTTTAGCTGGAGCAATTTTTTAAATTTAAGGTAAGGAGTGAGTTGTGTCTTATATACCATCCCGGTTTTACACGTTTGTAGACAACAGCCATGTCTGTCAGTGTGCTCGTATACATTATAACAATATGTAGCAATTTTTGGAATTTTGTAGATTCTGAATTTCCGAGGTTCGGCAGCAAATTCATACACAGCAAAGATCATTGACTAAATTGCCAAAAACTGCACAAAATCTTTTCCGTGGTCCAAATTGTATCGTAATAAAGGATTAATTACAACGATAAATAAACCAGTCCTGACAAATATTTGAATATGAATTGAAATATACACTAATTTAACAGCTCGTGTCAAAAAACTTTTCTGCTGTAGCTGTTTGTCCTTAATATAAGATTCTATCAAGACGTTCACAGGATAGTCTTAACATTCTTTGAATTAATTTACTTTCTCTTCAATTATAAAACAGAATCAAATACAAGAGGGGCACCACGCACTAAACATTTTTACCATCCAACTTTTTCAGATACAAAAATTCAAATTTCACTGTTTAATGACTATTTATATCAGGAGAGCATAGCAATTATCGGGAATATACAGAGTGTCTTATTTAACAGTCTCCACAGTCATCATTCGGGCTTCTGAGTACAGCAATGGAATCAATAGAGCTTTGTATATCTCGACCTCTAGTTTACAGAGTCAATATTAGAACCCATTATGACAACATCGTGCCTTTTTTAAGTGGAGTTATTAACTTTAAAGTATCAAATTCTATAGCAACCATGAATCTGAATAGAAAAATATTAAATGGACAACAGGTCCAAAAAATGTATAATAACGGAGCCAGAAGAGATTAACTAGTTCTATCTCGTTCAACAGTCTACACTCAATCATTTGGACAATCTTCTGGTCTTAGCAGTGAAATAAAAAGAACTTTGTATATTTTGACCTCTAGTTTACGAATTTGTAGGCTGTTAAACGGGACAAAACACGTTAATTAGTACTAATACCATTATTATTCATTTTAGACCTGTAGTACCTTAATATACTTTTTCATTTCGGATTACACTTAGTATCGCTTTTCATACATAAAATCGAATGATTATACATAAGAAAATCCCGATGACATCATGCGCGTAACCAGCACACGTTCTAAAATGGGTTCCAATACTGATTTCGTAAACTAGAGGTCGAAATCTATAAAGGTCCTTTAGTTTCCACTACTAACGCCAAAATATTGTCCAAATGATTGAGTGTAGACTGTTCAACTGAACAGAACCCGTTAATTGTACGTTACACATTTTAGATCTGTAGTAGCCCAATACTTTTTATTTAAAATTACGCTTGCTATCGGTTTTCAAATTTAGACTGGTGGTACTTCAATACTTTTCTATTAAGAATCAAAATTGAGATCGATTTTCGTACTTAGAAGCTAATAGTTCTAATTAAAGAGTCACGACGACGTCATGTGCGGTACCAGCACATGCTCTAAAATATATTTTAATACTGATTTTGTAAGCTGGAGGTCGAAATATACAAAGTTCTTTTAGTTTCCACAGCTAAGACCAAAAGATTGTTCAAATGGTTGAGTGTAGACTGTTACACGGGACAGAACCCGTTAATTGGTTCTAGCTCTGTTACTAACAACTGTTACTAATTACACTTGATATCGGCTTTTATATTTAAAAACTAATGGTTATACTTAAAAAATTCCGATGACGTCATGTGCGTAACCAACACATGTTCCAAAATGGGTTCTAATACTGATTTCGTAAACTAAGGGTCGAAATATATGAAGGTTAGACTGTTAAACGGGACAGAACCCGTTAATTGGTTCTAGCTCTGTTATTATGCATTTTACCTTAATACTTTTTTATTTAATTACATTATTACATTATTAATAACATTATTAAAATTACACTTGATCTCGGTTTTCATATTTAAGATCTAATGGTTATACTTAAAAAAATCCCGATGACGTCATGTGCGTAACTAGCACATGTTCCAAAATGGGTTATAATACTGATTTGGTAAACTAAAGGTCGAGATCTATAAAGTTTTTTTAGTTTCCACTGCTAAGGCCAAAAGATTGTCCAAATGATTGACTGTAGACTGTTAAACAAGATAGAATCTGTTAATAGGTTCTAGCTCGTTATTATACAATTTAGATTTGTGGTACTTCAATACTTTTTATTAAGAATCAAAATCGAAATCGATTTTCGTACTTAGAAGCGAATAGTTTTAATTAAAAAGTCACGATGACGTTATGCGCGGTACCAGCACATGTTCTAAAATTGGTTCTAAGACTGATTTCGTAAACTAGAGGAGGTCGAAATCTCTAAAGTTCTTTTAGTTTCCACTGCTAAGACCAAAATATTGTCCAAATGGTTGAGTGTAGACTGTTACACGGGACAGAACACGTTAATTGGTTCTAGCTTTGGTTTGTTTGTTTGTTTTGGGCGAGGAATCAGGATGGCGGAGCATCCTTCGTACCTCATGGCACCGATTGCTATGATCATTTGGCCGACCCTACTAGAATTTAGCCGAATCTGGGGAAATTCCACCCCCAGTAGGAATCTTTATCGTGCCAAACATCGCATTGACACGGGACCTACAGTTTTACTTCCTATCCGAAAAGAAGGCATGTTTTAAATTTTTCTCCGATATGAAAAATTACCGGCTCGGCCGGGGATCGAACCTGCGATCTTTGGATTATGAAGCAAACATGCAAACCACTAATCCACCGAGACTCCATTAGCTCTGGTATTATGCATTTTAGACCAGTAGTACTTGAATACTTTTTTATTTCGAATTTCTCTTGCTAGCGGCTTTCATACTTATAATCTAATGGTTATACCTAAAAGAGGTCCCGATGACGTCATGTGCGTAACCAACAGCTGTTCTAAAATGGGTTCTAATACTGATTTCGTATACTAGAGGTTGGAATATATAAAGTTCTTTTAGTTTCCACAGCTAAGACCAAAAGATTGTTCAAATGGTTGAGTGTAGACTGTTACACGGGACAGAACCCGTTAATTGGTTCTAGCTCTGTTACTAATAACTGTTACTAATTACACTTGATATCGGCTTTTATATTTAAAAACTAATGGTTATACTTAAAAAATCCCGATGACGTCATGTGCGTAACCAACACATGTTCCAAAATGGGTTCTAATACTGATTTAGTAAACTAAGGGTCGAAATATATGAAGGTTAGACTGTTAAACGGGACAGAACCCGTTAATTGGTTCTAGCTCTGTTATTATGCATTTTATCTTAATACTTTTTTATTTAATTACATTATTACATTATTAATTACATTATTAAAATTACACTTGATCTCGGTTTTCATATTTAAGATCTAATGGTTATACTTAAAAAATCCCGATGACGTAACCAGCACATGTTCCAAAATGGATTATAATACTGATTTGGTAAACTAAAGGTCGAGATCTATACAGTTTTTTTAGTTTCCACTGCTAAGGCCAAAAGATTGTCCAAATGATTGACTGTAGACTGTTAAACAAGACAAAATCCGTTAATTGGTTCTAGCTCGTTATTATACACTTTAGATTTGTGGTACTTCAATACTTTTTATTAAGAATCAAAATCGAGATCGATTGTCGTACTTAGAAGCCAATAGTTCTAATTAAAAAGTCACGATGACGTTATGCGCGGTACCAGCACATGTTCTAAAATTGGTTCTAAGACTGATTTCGTAAACTAGAGGAGGTCGAAATCTATAAAGTTTTTTTAGTTTCCACTGCTAAGACCAAAATATTGTCCAAATGGTTGAGTGTACTGTTACACGGGACAGAACACGTTAATTGGTTCTAGCTTTGGTTTGTTTGTTTTGGTCGAGGAATCAGGATGGCGGAGCATCCTTCGTACCTCATGGCACCGATTGCTATGATCATTTGGCCGACCCTACTAGAATTTAGCCGAATCTGGGGAAATTCCACCCCCAGTAGGAATCTTTATCGTGCCAAACATCGTATTGACACGGGACCTACAGTTTTACTTCCTATCCGAAAAGAAGGCATGTTTTAAATTTTTCTCCGCTACGAAAAATTACCAGCTCGGCCGGGGATCGAACCTGCGATCTTTGGACTATAAAGCAAACATGCAAACCACTAATCCACCAAGACTGGCTATCTAGCTCTGGTATTATGCATTTTAGACCAGTAGTACTTGAATACTTTTTTATTTCGAATTTCTCTTGCTAGCGGCTTTCATACTTATAATCTAATGGTTATACCTAAAAGAGGTCCCGATGACGTCATGTGCGTAACCAACAGCTGTTCTAAAATGGGTTCTAATACTGATTTCGTATACTAGAGGTTGGAATATATAAAGTTCTTTTAGTTTCCACAGCTAAGACCAAAAGATTGTTCAAATGGTTGAGTGTAGACTGTTACACGGGACAGAACCCGTTAATTGGTTCTAGCTCTGTTACTAGTAACTGTTACTAATTACACTTGATATCGGCTTTTATATTTAAACACTAATGGTTATACTTAAAAAATCCCGATGACGTCATGTGCGTAACCAACACATGTTCCAAAATGGGTTCTAATACTGATTTCATAAACTAGAGGTCGAAATATATGAAGTTCTTTTAGTTTCTATTGGCTAAGGCCAATAGACTGTCCAAATGATTGAGTGTAGACTGTTAAACAGGACAAAACCCGTTAATTGGTTTTAGCTCTGGTATTATGCATTTTAGATCTGTAGTACCTTAGTTCCACTATTAAGGCTAAAAGGCTGTCCAAATGATTGAGTGTAGACTGTTAAACGGGACATAACTCGTTAATTCGTTCTAGTACTAATATTATGCATTTAAACCTGTAGTTACTGAATACTTTCTTATTTAGAATTACCCTTGCTATCGATATTCATACTTAAAATCGAATGGTTATACTTAAAAAAATCCCGATGACGTCATCTGCGTAACCAACACAGGCTGATTTCATAAACTAGAAGTCGAAATAGACAAAGTTATTTTAACTCTATTGCGATTGTCAGAAGCTTGTCGGAATGATTAAGTGTAGATTGTTAAACACGACACCCTGTATAGCCGCATAACGTGTTAGTAACACAGTTAAGTAAAGTCTATGTTAGGTAAACTCTATGTATTTGACTATTTTCGTTTACTTGAATGGTATACATTTAGATTATAATGAATAAATTGTAAAAAGATTTGTCAGTTATCATTTGTACAGTTATCACGAGCTGGGCGACTAGATTATTGTTCCATAATTACAAATCGAAACATGAAATCGATTGTATTTTGTCGTTGAATGCGGTATACTATTGATTCACATTACTAATAGATTTACATCACTTAATGTGAAATAACTTTCATCACTGTTTCATTTCAATGATTGCTTCATAAAATGCTAATAGGAGCTGGTGTCTTTTCGCTCAGTTACGAGCACGGCAAGGTCTATCCGAAAAAGGAAGTTCAACCCAATTTATCTACTTGCGTATTTAATTTAAAATACAATTTTAATTTTTTTGTTTTTAACAAAGAAAAGTGCAGATAAGCAATGGAGATTATTAACTTTCCAGCTGTAATTTAAAATTAACTTTAAATATTAATTTTGAACATTAAATTGATTTTATACTCTGTAATAGTAATTTATCAATTCGTTATACTTCAGTAGAAATTTCCAAAAACTTTTGACATTAAACAAGTATAAATTTCAATTCAGTTACGTAACTAATCATCCCTAAAAATACAAGTTTGTAACTACTAGTTTTAATGAAAATTCTGAAGATATAAAATATGCATAATTCAAAGACATTAGACAATATCATGTCTGTTAATTTTCTACCTACAGTCCTTGTTTTTGTTGTACACTAAAAAATTTACAAAGGTCATTTTTAATCATAAAAAAGCCAAGCATAAAACACCGAGACGTCAGCTTAAATGAAGCTAAAAAAAGTCCTGAAAATATCTCCTAATTACTTTTATTAAAATTTCTTTCCACTACTGACATAAATTTCTTTAACTTCATGCGCAGAATTTGCGTCTCCGGAAAAACCATTTTAAAGTCTAGATATGCAGTTTTAGTGCATTTTAGATTTAATGAAACTTCCCTCAGTTTCCTCATTATTTCAAACCAAGCGCAGCATGAGTTTATATTTTTCCTTATAACCATCGTAAAAAGTTCCAGTTTTTCATTAAGTTTTCATTTTATTTTGTAATTTTCCCCTTCTACTCCTCCCATATTATTTTTTTACTCTGTATATAGTATAGTTATAGTAAGAATAATATATTTTTATCGGAGTTTTGCTGTTATAGTCATTAATTAGTAAATAAAATATTATTTTTAAAGCGTGGGTGGTAGTTTTATTCGTGTGTCATGTATTTCTATATATTGTTTTTTTTTCTCTGAAAAGTTCAATAACCGAATTTCCGAATTTCATTTTAATAACGATTAAATTTCTATTATATTATTTAGTTTGATTGATGCGAGTTTTCAAGTATTTTGTTAGCTATTATTATGGATATCAAAGGGATGGAAAAATGATTGAAAATTAAAAACCAAACAAATGACTTCCTGCTTTAACAAATTTTCGTTTATAGAACGTGCTCAACAGTTAAATTAAAATTTTCCGCGATGTGTAGTTTGATGCATAGTTTCATGGGATTTCCAATTTAAACTTTCAGGATTATGCTTAACTGCAAAGAATCTTAATTGAGTTAAACTTAAAACTAAGCGTTGACTAGTAGTGGTGGTAGTTGTAGTAGTCAAACTTATGGAGTGTCGAAGAAGTGATGAAAACTGAAAATTAGTTTTAATCTTTGAGACTTACTCCTATAAAAGCAGTTTTCATTATAACTAGTGTTAGAAATGAAGTTACTACATCTGGATTAGTAGGTTTGCGAATAATATTGCAAATAGGCAAGGGAATGTTTACTTTTGTAGCCTTCAATAAGCGCCGACTAGGAAGGATATAATAGGGTATAATTATTATAAGATCGGGTCACCTGAAAATAGTAAATCTACTACTTTAAATTAGCTAAAAAGAAATAAAAAACAAATTAACTTGGAATTTAATATAAGTTCCACACATCCTTCAATGGGACACAGCATAAAGATTCAATCTTAGTGTTGAGTAATGACATTAGAAAAAAAATTATACAAAATCTTTACAGGAACTATTAGCCCCTTTGGGTCATTCAGTAAAATAAACACGTATATTTCTGTGGAAGTGCAAAATCTTTTCAACATTTTAGATAATTCCTTTATTCGTTTGCTAATTTTTGTTCAGTTATCTTAGTGGTGCGTAGTTTTACTTTCACTAGATTAGTGACTTTTGGAAATTTTTGTTTTTAACATTAGGTAAGTTTTGCCTTTTGCATACATTATACTTACGTGTGTAGTAAATCTATAAAATTAAATATTAATTTAATATTTTGTGTACATAAAATATCGAACCAGCATAATACGTCCTGGAATATTCAAATTACTTCGTGGAAATTTAAAAAGGCGAAATAATTCTTCGAACTATTTTATAATAGTATTCTCTGAAAGAATTTAACACGCATTTTTACTTACTAACCTTCATTCTCTGTCCTCGAATATTAAAATGAAATCGTAGAAATTCAAAAAGGCGAAATAATTCTTGGAACTATTTTATAGTAGTATTCTTTGAAAGAATTTAACCCACAGTTTTACTCACTAACCTTCATTCGTTGTCCTGGAATATTCAAATAAATTCATGGAAATTTAAAAAAGGTGAAATAATTCTTGATACTATTTTATATTAGTATTCTTTGAAAAAATTTAACCTCCATTTTTACTTATTAATCTTCATTCACTGTCCTCGAATATTAAAATATATTTGTGGAAATTTAAAGGATCAATGTAAAGCATACCAAATTGACGTATTAGCAGTACAAGAAACTAACATGAAAGGTGAAAGCATAACAAAGCTCAGAGACTACACCTTTTTCAAGAGAGGAGCACAACAAAACAGACTGGGCACAGGATTTCTGATTCTAAACTCAACGGTGGAAAATGTAATAGATTTTAAAGTAACAAGCAAAAGAATTAGCTTTATTAGAATGAAAGGAATGAGGAAAACTAGCATAATTAATGTTCATGCCCCGACAGAGGAAACGGAAGATGAAATTAAGGACAAGTGTACGAGGTATATACCAAGATCTGATGTAAAACTGGTAGTAGGGGACTATAATGCCAAAATTGGCAAGGAAGATAGTAACTACCCAGTAGCAAGCAAACATAGCCTACATCACAAAACCAATGAAAACGGACACAGAGTAATTAATTTTGCGACCATAAGAGACCTGAGAGTAATATCGACATTCAAAAAGAACAAGGACGTCTATAAAAGCACCTGGGAACACCCAAATGGAAGGACAGTAAATCAAATTGACCACATGCTCGTAGAGGCAAAACACCAACACCTAGTCATGGATATCAAAAGTCGCAGGGGAGCGGAAATCTCATCCAATCACTATTTAGTGAGAGCAGTAACAAAAAGAGAAGTAAGACACAAACCTAAAAGGAGCAGAAAACAGAAGAGAGAACTACAATTGAGTTAACTAAGTAACAAGGAAGTAAGAGATGAGTACATAAATCAACTTGAACAGGAACTGAGAAGAATAGATGAAGTCACATCGATAGAATGGGAAGATCATAAAACATTGTAAAGCAAGTAGCGGAGGACAGAATCGCCAAAGTATTAAAACAAAAGAATAGTTGGTTTAACGAAGAGTGCAGAGAAGCATGGAAAAGCCTGAAAAAGGCTAAAATGGAAATGAACTATAAATCCGAAAAAAACAAAGAAAAGCTAAAAGAAAAGAAAACTTAAGAGTATCTGCAGGAGGAAGAAGAGGAGAATGCAGGAAAAAACAATTGAAACTATAGTAAACTACACTACAGTACACTATAGTACACTACAGTAAAAAGTACATGAAATTATTTTACAAACAAGTAAGCTTTACAAAAAAAGAACACCTACATGATCCATCCATGTGTAAAGATAAATTCAGCAATTTAATAGTTGGTACCGAATTCTATGAAGAGCTACTTGCTGAGCATGGGTAGGAAGCTGAAGAAGAAAATGCATGGAACCAATTGCAAACAACCGACAAAATCTTCCCAACACTGGAAGAGGTAAAAACAATCATACACAAAATGAGGAACAACAAAAGCCCAAATATAGACGAAATCCAACCAGAATTAATCAAATACGGCGGTGAAACCCTAGAGAAGAAAATATATGAGCTCATACTGCAAATTTGGACCACCTGTAAAATGCCAAAAGAATGGAGTGAAGCCATAATAATTCCGATTTATAACAAGGGAAATAAGCTGGACTGTGAAAATTATAGGCCTATTTCCTTGATAAGTGTCGTGTATAAAATTTTAGCATCACTAATAAACGACAAGCTAAAGGATCTTGTGGAGGATGAGATAGGTGAGTACCAAGCGGGATTCCGGAAGCAGAGATCAGTAACAGACCATATCTTCACTCTTAAAACTATACAAGAAAAAATGAAAAGGAAAGGAAAGCAAGTCCACATACTGTATGTCGATTTTAAACAAGCGTACGAGAATATATGCAGAAAGGAACTATTAATTGCACTTAGTGAAATGGGATTACCAGAATGGATTATACAACTATCTCTAACAAACAAATGAAGGATCTAGGTCGCAGCGTGATCACCACCTGCTAAACACATAAAATCTAAGATCAGATTTTAAGCAACACTGATATTATATAAGCTGTTAAATCTGTCAGTGACGTACGTTGCTCGCGTGATTCGCGATACGGCATGCAAGTTAGCCCTCGTGATTTTGGCGACCTAGATCCTTCATTTGTTTATTAGATTATAATAACAATGACATTAGAAGGTACAGAGAGTAGGGTGATGATTGAAGGAGAAAAGTTAAATAAATCCAGGATACAAAAAGGACAAGGGGACCCCTTATCACACCTACTATTCAATCTGGCCCTGGAAACAACAATCAGACGTAGTGGAGTGAAGGTCAATAAGAGTATTATAAATCGCCCGTACCAGATACTAGCCTACACTGATGATCTCACAATTATGGCACTGACACAAGAGGAGCTAAAACTGGTATTCCAACGCCTGGAAAAGGAAGCAAAAAAAATCGTACTAATGATAAAACAAAGTACATGATCCTCAACTCCAACGCTCCCAGAGCTAATGGACTTGCTATATTGGACAATCAACAAAACCTAAAATACAACTTCGAAAAAGTACAGAACTTTACATTTCTTGGTGTAAATATAAGCAGCAACGAAGACAGAAATCAAGAAAAACAACGAAGAATCGCGGCAGGATCAAGGTGCGCGGCAATGCTGAAATCAGTGGTAAACAACAAGACATTATCAAAGAAGGTTAAAGTTCGGATCTATAAAACGGAGATACGACCGGTAGTGACGTGCGGGAGTGAAGTGTGGGTGCTGGCAGAGGAAGTGCGTGGTAAAATAGCAAGGTGGGAGAGGAAAATGCTACGAAGGATATTCGGAGAAGTGAAAATACAGGGAGAGTGGAGGAGAAGAACCAATGATGAGGTGTACGAACTGTACCGAAAACCCGGAATTGAAACCATAATTAAACAAGGAAGATTACGCTGGCTGGAATGAAGGAGGCAAGAGTGCCAAAGAGGGTCCTAAAAGAGGAACCAGAGGACAGAAACAGAAAGGGCAGACCACCAAAAACGTGGATGTAGGACGTAATGGAAGACCTAACACACATGGATATAGCCGATAATTGGGAGACACGAGCCAGAAATAGGAAGGAATGGAGAAAGATTGTAGCTACGGGCCTTCAAGGCTTTTTGAGCTGATTGATGATGATGATGGAAACTTAAAAAAGGTAAAATAATTCCTGATACTATTTTATATTAATATTCTTTGAAAGAATTTAACCCACACTTTTACTTACTAACCTTCATTCATTGTCATCGAATATTAAAATGTATTTGTGGGAATTTAAGAAATGTGAAATAATTCTTGGTACTATTTTATATTAGTATTCTTTGAAAGAATTTAACCCATATTTTTACTTACTAACCTTCATTCATTATCCTCGAATATTAAAATGAATTTGTGGAAATGTAACAAGAGTGAAGTAATTCTTGGTACTATTTTATAGTAGTATTCTTTGAAAGAATTTAACCCACAGTCTTACTTACTAACCTTCATTCATTGTCCTGGAATATTCATAAATAATATCACAAGTGGTCTGATTTTTTCCGACAAAATTTGTCGTTTCAGATATGAGTAGCTTTGCAACGAAAATTACACGAGTCGACGCAGGAGACGAGTGTAATTTTCCAAAAGCAAAAGCTACGAATGTCTTAAACGATAAATTTTGCAAGAAAAAATTAGACCACGAGTTGTATTCGGCATGATAATCCACCGAGCAAATTTTTATTTAGCGTGTGTAGTTAATATTAATTTAATTAAATTTGACATTTCATTTTGACAAGTGGTTTTTTCTTAGTGAAAAACCACTAGTGGTTTTTTCACTATAAAACTAATTTCATTGGTCCCAATTTGAAAAATTCTGTAATTTGATTGGTTAAAAATTTTCGAGTTGAATTGTCAAATAAATTCATGAAAATTTAAAAAAGGTAAAATAATTCTTGGTACTATTTTATATTAGTATTCTTTGAAAGAATTTAACCCACATTTTTACTTATTAATCTTCAGTCATTGTCCTCGAATATTAAAATGAATTTCTGGAAATTTAAAGAGAGTGATGTAATTTTTGGAACTATTTTATAGTAGTATTAATTGAAAGAATTTAACCCACATTTTTACTTACTAACTTTCTTTCATTGTCCTGGAATATTAAAATAAATTCGTTGAAATTAAAAAAAATGTAGTGAAATGAAGAATATTAAAATAAATTCATGGAAATTTAAAAAGAGTGCAATAATAAGTAGTATTTTTTGAAAGAATTGAACCCACATTTTTACTTACTATCCTTCATTCATTATCCTCGCATATTAAAAAGCATTTGTGGAAATTTAAAAAGGGGGAAACAATTCTTGGAACTATTTTATAATAGGATTCTTTAAAAGAATTAAAGAATTGAAATTTTAAATTCTTAAACTTAAATTAAATAAATTAAATTAAATTTGGCAAGATATCAGAACAAATCGCAGCTATAATAAGAAAAACCAACACTTACAAAATAACCTATAAAACTAACACCAACACATTTTCAATTTTATTCAATGCTAAAGACAAAACACAAGATATCATGAAATCCGGCATTTACCGTTTGAATTGTTCTTTTTGTAACTCGGTTTATATTGGACAAACACTTAGAAACTTCGACATAAGATACAAAGAACACATACGCTCTTATAGACTTAAACATCCAGAAAAATCGAATTATGCCAAACACATTTTGGAACAGAACCACCCAATGACACCTCAAAACAACATTAAATTCTTACAAATCAAAAAATATAATACAAAAATTTTTGCATTATTAAAAATTAAAAGTGGGGAAATTATATTGTCACACTTTGAATTAAATTCTTACATTTTTGCAACAACAAACACAAATTAGACATTTTAGAAGCTTTTGAAATATACACGCATAAACGCACAGTACCTTTAATGAATGAACAAACTGAGCTTAGTAATTCTCCTTTATTAGAACTGTTAGATATTTAGTTTTTGTTATGTATTGTATCTAGTTACCTATTTTCTGTATGTATTTATCCTTAGTAACGTGTTTTTTATCAATCTTATCTACCTTTGATAATAACATAAAGTGTCGAAACAATATTGTCAGGTTAAGATATTAATAAAACTTGTGAAACTTTAACTAATCTTTGTATTTATATTATATTTCATAAATAAATTAAGATAATTTATGCGACACAACAGATGACAAGTAACACCTCGACATTGACGCACGTCTTGGTACCTGTAAGTGTAGTGCGTTCACAAAATAACTATCTCATAGTTAACTTCATGTCACGGACGTCAAATTTTAAAAAATTTCTTTTATTTACAATATGCTTGCGTGTTTATTCAACAACTTACATGCAATCGTGACAATAACGTCTTTTTATTAAGAGCGTAAATGTGAGTGGGCCTATAGGCGACATAATTCGGCCCTGATTACCTATAGTCAGTTTGGGAAAAAATGGAAACAAATTCTGCCAAATGTGGATTTACGACAGATAGAACGTTTTTGTGCCTAATAGTACTCATGCCGTTTTGTAGAGTTTTTGAGGAGCTATTTTTATTATATTTCATCATTCTGTGGAGAATTAACTATCATTATAATATTTAATATGCATATTTTATGCATTTTAATAATTATCCGATTTATGGTTGCATAACCACACCTTTAAAATAGTCAATTTTGAAAAAGATTTTCTTAATGAAAATAAAATTAGTTGATTAAAACTAACTTGCACACAAAAACTCTTTAAGCAGATAAAGGATATGTGGGAATCCAGATCGTCATAGTAAAAAAATTAATTTCTCTCACAACTTCAACTTAATAAAGTTTATTCCATTTTCAATGTTATAAATCATCTGGAACGGACAAAGTTGTTGTATTGAAGGTGTATGCAAATGTTAATTTTGCAGTCTCATTAAATTCTCAAAATTTTAAACCTTTTTGATAAATTGTTTTAGTAGAAATAACTAGAGTAGCATTATAACCACAGAATTGATACACATTTTAATGTAAAGGTTAATTCTTTTTGATGGAATCACATAAAAACACGTTTTACAAGCAGCGCTTGTCTAACGTTTAATTGGATTATGTAATTTAGATTGCATATCAAAGTTTTTTGCATCTAAAAACATTTAGACAAAATGATCAATGATATAATGTTTAGGTTTTTGGAAAAAGGAAAGTGCAAAAATGTGTTTTTATGAAATTATAATTTCATAATAATTTCAGTAATTGGAAAATGTTCTTTCCTCGGCATTAAAATTAAGGGTATTATTCTATTTTTCAACCCAAGTCTATATGGTTGGGTCTAGGATTTTATTTTCTATATGTTAATAAATAGCTTTTGCATTTCTGAAAGCTTTAAAGTTATAATTGGGTTATGTGAAACTGAAAATGTCATATTTTTTTAAAAAATCTCAATTGTTTTTCAAAAAGTGAATCCATTTCTTAACAATTAAGTAGCTTTATTTCATCAAAGGAACAAGATGTATCTTAGTTACGTCAAAGATTTGAAATTCTTAGGTTTTTAGGAATTTAACTTTGTTTATTAAAAAGATAATGAGGTTATGTAAAACGTTTCGTTGAGAAATTTCAAAACAATAATAAATGAAAAGATTATTTAATTAAATATTTTTTAATGATTTACTTTCGCTTGTAATTAATAATTATTTCCGAATTTCTTCTAAATTCATTTGGGCATCAAAATTGTTCTTTTTTATTTCACTTATGTGTTTATTTAGTTTTATTGTTTTAATTTATTGTTTATTTTGTTACACTTGTTCAATTTTAATTGTTATTACGAGAAATTAATTTATTAAATAATTAAATAATTTATAAAATGTTTACAAGGTAAGAAGTTATGTGCCATTTTATATTTTTGAAAATCTTGCATTGCATCTTTTGTCAAGTTTAATCTAATACCATTGCACATTTTAACTTATAAAAACATAAGTCAATAATTGAAAATCTATGCAATAAAAAATGAGAGATTCAAAAATAAACAAGGGAAAATGAAGGGCAAATGTTTTTAAGAGGAAACAAATATTAAAAAGAAACTGAAAAATCCTAAGCACAGAAGTTTTGGACCGTATAGTGAAGAACGAGAAGCTAAGATATAAATTTAAGTATCACAGTTTTCCTAGTCACTTTTGGTAGAGCTGAATTCATATAGCAGTTGTTCAGCTCATATCAATATTTGTGTTCTTCAGCTTATTGACTCTCACCCTAATATACGCGCTTGCAAGTGCTTGATTGGTACAGTCTATTTGATTGTACGACTTAGAAGGATATCATGAGTGAACGACTTTGATTTATTATCATTTGAAGTATATACTTACATTATCTTTTCATAGAGTGATTTTTGTAATCTTTTTTAAGGTTTCACGTAGAGAAACTTTAAACTGCTGCTTAAACACCCGAAGCGGCTTATGTTCCAAAAACAGACACTCCTATTTTATTGTTAGACAAAATAATTTCAGGTCGTAGGTCTTAATTGCAAAGCTTGGAATTAATAAACCACCACTAAGGTAAATTAGGACAGTCCACTAGACACAGTAAGAAAATATTGGAAAGTCGGCCCTCACTTGAAGGCCGTTGTTGTTCAAATCTAACCACTATTTAAACTTTAAACAAAACACAAATACTTTAAAGGATCACAACTGATTAGATTAATTAATAACATTCATGCGGTACGCAACAATTTGTTTAAATTTTAACAATTATATTTCCTGCTTCAAAGCAATCGCCGCAGAATGCATTTATAAATCTGAAAGCGCACCACAGTGCATACATATCCGAATGGTACGGTAAATCTCAACGGAATCTTCACTTAATTCGAATTAGTTTAAACTTAACAAATCTCTAAACTTCAAAGTTTTACTATTCCCACAAAATCGACTTAAAAAGGGTGTAAGACCGTAACGCTCTGTGGCGGACTCGCATTCTTCTTACCAACCAGTTGATTCCCCGTGTTTTGAATATGATCTTGTAGCTACCCAAAACTTGCTCGTTCTTTCATTGCCCTTAATTGTAATCGTATTTCTTTTGGAGTTCTTTGAATCACTTGAGAAGACATGACTTTCTGACACAAAGCTTGCAGTAAGATCTAGTTACCTAAGAAAGGGGTCGTAAATTAAAAAATCGATAAACATCTATTAACCGCAGTTAATTCTATCGACTTACGATCTGCTAGCAGGGTCAGGATTCTCACGAGATGTGTTTTCCAATATGTACTAAGAATTCAACGCCAACAATGCTCGAAAGACTCCATAACACATCTGCGACTACATCCCAATATATCGTACCTCTAAACCTGAAAGCTTTCTGTGAAGGAACAACACCTTTATAAATACACAATACACATTAATAATAAGTCACAAATAAGTTATGAAATGCTGTATTACAAAAAAGATATCAATGTAATATAGTACATATACATACAAGTTTTATTATATTTGTGGCCGAAGGTTTTTAAAAACTTTATTTATTTAATATAATAAAACAAATTTATATATTTCGTCTGCAATCGTAGAATATAATTTATTATTTATAATGAAGAGAAAACTTTATCTCTTTTTACATTTACAATACAAATGTGTATAAGATATTACTTGTCAGTAATTATTTAAATGAGTTAAGACGAGTTTAAATAATTAGATTTAAATTAACACACTTAACAGAACAATTTTAGAATTCACATTTAAATAATATTAAACAAAACACAATTAATTAATACTCGAATGAGTCTTTATGTTTTTCTAGTAGGACAATTTTAAAGTCCACACCTAGATGATCTGAGACTAACTAAGACTTGTTTATTGTTTTCTAACTAAGACTGATTAAGACTTAAACAAAGACTCACCAAAGACTGTTAAAATAGAGGTATTTATACAGTGATACAATCTTATCTGCCTACACAATTCTCATGTTCATGAGAGAGTTAATACTAAAGCAGTTCTCATGAAAGATAATATAGTTTTATCATGAAAATGTAATATGATATCGTGTGTTTGCGATACTAAGCAGTTCTCATGAAAGATAATATAATCTTATCATGAAATGTAGTATGATATTATCTATAGTGTGATTATAACGTACGTTACTTACATGTATTTAATAACTAATAACGTTATAATGGAGACAAACCATCTAAGAAGAAAAATGTTAACTAAACATAAACTGCTTGTCTAACATGCCTAATAATATAATTAAATGTTCTACTCTACTTATTATAAATTGTACCCCGAATAAAATTAATCCGCATGAGTGTTCTGTCATGTAACGCACAACTGCTAGTTTCGAAATGTGCTCACAGCTGGTTACTTTGCGAGCAGATCCACCAAATGTCGAAAGCACGAATCGACCGGAGGAGGTACTCAATAACGCCAGTAATAGTATGAGTATTTGCTTACGGGTTACAAAAAAATCAACTAAATCCCAGAAAGATGGTCATGTAGAAATGACTACGAAGTTGTAACATCTGTTGGGCAATTAATAAATAAATTCTTGCGGGATGTGTAAACGTGATGCATAACCTCTAAAAAAAGAATTCTCAAAATAATCCAATAAAAACTGGATCAATACACCACACAATTACAAAAAAATTCGCTATAAAGCGTTTCCAATACAATCAGCGTAATTTAACTAAGACTAAACATTCATAGTTGTTAGAGCGACAACTAAAATAGTAAAAATCGCAGAAATTTCCAACAAAATAGTACAGGGTGCTACGAAATCAGCACTTAACAAGCTTTCATAACGGACCCCAAATCCGATTACTTCCATTTTAATCAACAATCTATTTAATTACTGATGTCTTACCTACTATTTAATTGTGATATGTTTCTGATATCTCAAAAATGCCCTTTTTGTCGTACCTATTTGTCCCGAATTAGCGACTTCGATACGGTTAACGTTTTGTATGTATTGCTACACAATGTTACACAAGAGAATTTCTAAATAATACCTAATAATAGGGGCTTTTTATAATTATAATTACCTACCTATAGATGAGCAAGAATACGCTCAACAAAAGATTATTTTACCAGAACTAATTAATCTGTCAGTCAAGTTATCCAAAACAAGAGTTAGACAACTCTCCCTTAGGAATATTCTTGAAATGCAGCGGTAACATTATCTTAGCTATGAAAAGCAGCTATATGACAGGATTTGATTAATATTCGTATCCATCTTATCATCCTAGATTCCGTTCTATGTTCTTGAACCGTGTCAGACATGGATTAATAAGTTGCGTTGTCAATTATTCCCTTTCTCAATTACGCGAACTAGATTATAAAGTGTTTTCTCGATAAATTTACTCGGAGGGTGATATTAATTGCTAGCTGCATTTTATAAAGTTACTTAGAGAATACATGAAATATTATAAGATATCATATTATGTCTTCTACATTCTTCATAAATTAGGAATATATGAAAATGCAGTCAGACACTTTTATTCTAGATCTCAAAGAAGTAAAATAAGTTGATGTTAAAACTTCTTCCATGAACATTTTTTCATCACTTAACGGTAAACTTTCAACTACAAATATAAACTGTATATGCTTAAAAAAAGACCTAATTATAGATTGTCTTGTAGAAACAGCCATTAAAATGCATAATTCTCACTAATATTGTTTGTGGGCACGGGAAGATTGAAAGTTTGGCTGATTCGAATAGAACTATGGTTATTTGAAAATAGGTTTATTTTATAATTAAAGTTTCTCCAACATGGGAACAAAATTCCAAGAAATATTCAACGATCAAACTAAATAGAATTTAAACAAATTTATTTTATTCCACGAGGAGTATTACAAAGGTTAATCTAAATTGTTTAACATAATACGACGTGTTAAAACACACTCATATTACAATTTGACAAATGAATAGCTATTACACCATTTTAATGTAGATGCTACTCAATATGTAAATATGGTTGTAGGTCAGATTATGGATAAGGCTAGAGATGATGTTACAAGTGAGGTGGTAGGTGATGTTGTAAATAAGTTTGTAATTGAGATTATAGGGGAGGTTCTGGATCGGGCTATAGATCAAATTATATACTGATCAGGTTATTAGTATTAGAGGTCCGACTACATCTACAGTCTGATGTATGTTATTCCACTAGTCTGTAGATCGGGCTACAGAACAGAGTGTAGGTCGGGTTGTAGATTAGTTTGTGTGTTATCAGGTAACAGGTCAAGCTATAGTACATGTTACACTCACATTATTGGTTAGGTTATAGTGCGTTATATTTCAGATTATAGGTGAGGTCATAAATGGCGTTATTAGCGAGGTAATACGCGACGCCATCCATCAGATTGTAGGCTAAGTTATACATCAGTTTTTAGGCCAGATTTAAGGTTATAAGTCATGTCATAGGTCAAATTATTAGTAAGGTTATACGGCATGTTTTAAATCAGTTTATAGGTCAGGTAGTATACCAGGTTATAGATCAGGTTATAAGTCAGGTTATGGGATAACGAATAGGTGAGACTTTAGGTGGAGTTGTTGCTAGCCAGGAGGCTAGCCTATAAATCGCAGGTAATAGGCCAGGCCATAGTTAGATTATAGGTCAAGTTATAGATCAGTTTATATATCAGACTATAAGACGTGTTACAGGCCGGATTATATATTTGGTTATCGGACTGGTTATTCCTCAGATTACAAGTGGGGTAAAGATTAGGTAGGTTAAACGTCAGACTATTAGACAGGTTATAGGCCAGGTTATGGATAAGGTTAGGTAGTAAGATTAGAGGTAAGTTTTTCGGTGAAGTTGTAAGTAGAGTGAGTTTGAAGCAGAGGTTATAGGTCAGATTATAAATCGGTTTATAGGCTTAAGTTATACGTAAGGTTATAGGTCAGGCATACTTCAGGTTATATTTCCGATTATAGGTAAATTTACAGCTTAGCTGGTAAGTGTGGTTATAGCAGATGTTATAGGAAAGGTTATAGATGAGGTCGTGGGTCTTGACGTAGGTGAGGCTATAATTAAATAACAGGTTAGACAGGCCAGGTCGTAGGTCAGATTGTCGATCAAGCCAGAGATCAAGTCACAAATCAGTTTATGAATCAAGTTATAGGATATTTGCCGTTATAGTTTGGATATTTTGTTTTATGAATTTCCAAGCATGACTACGATTACAAATAAATACTTATTTCTATTTTTAAATAATTTCATAAAAATGTTTTTCTTTATAAAAATTTATATAATCATAATTCCGTAAATGTAGTACTCTAGACAACCCCTTGATGTTTTGACATATTTTTCCCTTTTTTTTGATAATTATTCAACTACAAATTTTTATTTTAATTAGGTATCCTAATATGCCTTATTGTTGACTAAGGAACATTATTTGGTGCATAACCCTATTCGTGATTATCAGTTGCATTGGTAACGCTGCTCTTTTTACTGAAACGTTCGCTTGTCTAATAATAATTGTGCTTAAAATCAGTTTTTTACATGTGCTCTTGAGAAAAATAATTTTAAAAAATACGTATTCACAATATAAAGTTTCCATTCGTTATTTGCTTCATTTTTGTTTTTTTTTAACTACCAACATATGAAATTGCACCAATTCAAGCTACAAGTCTTAGAATTTTAGCCCAACCTTTATCCTTCGATGTCTTAGCCATATATTGTCCCTCACGACATACCATAACAACCAAACAACACAAAGATTTCTTCCAAACGTTAGATCAAAAAGTTATTGTAGGAGGCGACTGGAATACTAAGCAAGCACATTGGGGCTCCCGAATAACTCTCACAAAAAGACGTAACCTTCTACGGGCTACAACAGATAACCATTTCTTACACCTCTCTACAGGCAAACCCACCTATTGGCCCACCGATCCAAATAAGGTTCCTGATCTTCTCGACTTCTTCGTAGTTGCGGGTATCTCTCCAAACTACTTTCTCGCTGTAGAAAACTATGACCTGTCAACAGATCATACGCCGGTTATACTTACATACAGTACCAAGGTAATAGACAAGCCCTTAAATCCTACTCTAACTACCAAGCTAACTAACTGGGAGAAGTTTCAACATGTTGGGGAAAATATCAACCTCAACCTTTGTATTAAAAACGAACAAGAGCTAACTGATGCAGTCGAACACATCACTAAAACTGTCCAAAACTCTGCCTGGTCTTCAACCCCTAACTACACCAAGACACACGATGTCCATACTACTGTACCATTGGCCAAACGCGAACTAATTGCCGAGAAAAGGCAAGCAAGAATAGATTAACCAAAAGACTCAAAAAAGTACTGTTAGAGCACCAAAATGAGTCCTTCCAAGAATACATTACTAAATTGAATAAAGAAGACCACTCCATTTGACGAGCAACAAAAAATTTAAACGACCTCACGTCAGCATCCCAACTATTCAAAAACCGGATGGTACATGGGCTCGATCAGATAACGAAAAAGCTGATGTCTTTTCTAAGCATTTGATAGAAGTATTTAAGCCCCACAATGTACCACCCCCAGCACATACGGATGAAATCGAGAGCTTTCTAGATATTCCATGTCAGATGTGTCCACCAATCACACCTTTCACCCCTGCCGAGATTTGCTCTGGTATAAAAGCGCTAAAAACGAACAAAGCCCCAGGCTACGACTTAATAACAGCCTTAGTACTCAAGAACTTACCTCGAAAACCAACTGTTTTACTAACCACCAATTACAACCGAATGCTGAGCCGGTCGCACTTTCAATGGAAGCATGCACAGGTACTTATGGTACCAAAGCCGGGAAAGCCGACACATTTACCAAGCTCGTATAGGCCGATTAACCTTCTACCATTACTCGCCAAACTATTTGAAAGGCTCCTGTTAGGAAGACTAAAAGAAGACATTGAACTCTCTACACTGATACCTAACCATCAATTTGGATTCCGGGAAAGGCACTCTACGGTACAGCAAACCCACCGTATTGTTAATCTAATAGCCCAGAGCCTTGAAGAGAAAATATTCTGCAAAGTTTCTGGATGTGAAGCAGGCTTTTGACAAAGTCTGGCACACTGGCTTGCTTTACAAATTAAGGAACTCACTACCGAACACCAACTATCTACTGCTAAAATCTTATCTAACTCACCGCTATTTTACTGAGAAACATAATATACATACCTCAGCTCTACAACGAATATCAGCAGGAGTACCCCAAGACAGCGCCTAGGACCCTTCCTTTACCTCTTCTATACCGCTGACATTCCTGAAACCGAAAACATTTCAAAAGCTACATTCGCCGATGATGCTGCCATAATATCCGTCCATAGCGATGCCAATGTAGCGTCACAACACCTTCAGACACGCTTAAACAAGGTCAGTAAATGGACTGATACTTGGCGAATTGCTATCAATGGAAATAAGTCTGTCCAAGTAACATTCACCACTAGAACCACACAATGCCCTCCAGTAACAATGAATGGCAATCCAATCCCAGTCCATGAAGTGGACTAATACCTTGGCTTTCATCTAGACAGAAGGCTGACATGGCATCATCATCATGTCAGAAAGAAACAAACGCAGATAGATTTAAAGTTTAAGCGAATGTACTGGCTCCTTGAACCAAAATCTAAACTCACGCTGGAAAGCAAAGTCCTACTATATAAGACCGTACTTAAACCTATCTGGATCTATGGCATTCAGCTGTGGGGCTGCGCTAAGAAATCTAGAATAGAAATAAAACAGCGAGCCCAATCCAAAATCCTTAGAGCCCTAGAGAACACACTCTGATTACGTTAGTAATCAGACTCTGCACGATGACCTGAACGTTCCACTTGTGACAGAAGAAATCCAAAAAGTGTCCACCACCTACTTCGCTAGAATCAGTGCACACGAAAATAACCTTCTCGAACAAATGACTGAACCACTGCCTATAAGAAGACTACAAAAGCAATGGCCCATTGACTGGAACTGAAGCTTTTAGCTAGCACATCAAGATCCTGGAATATCGTCGTGGATGAGGACCCCTACATGAGGGGTCCTCATCAGGCATACACATAGCACATATACTAAATACTCATATCATTTTTATTATAGAGTTGATTGTAAATTGACAGTATTCCTAATAAAAAAAGTGTTGTATTAAAACGCTTTCAATTAAACTTTAACTAAAGAGATCAGATAAGCAAGAGCTATAAATAAACCTAACAATGCCGCACACTTGAGTAACAATAATCGCATACTTTCAGGGCAAAGCAGTACGACTGGGGGGATGTAAAAAATATGCAGACAAATTGTAAATTAAAACGTCGCACAAAATATACAACACCTTAGCTTGAATTAGTTCTTGCTCCGGCTTAAAGTTTTTATTATTAGGATAAACTTTAATATCCCACAAAATTAAGACACTCTCAGGTCGGATCGCTTTGAAGAACTCTCATTTCTTATTTTAGCATAAAATAATTAGAATACCAACTCACAAATAAATTTTTATAATAATAATAAAATTCTTTATTCTTTATTTAAAACAATTAAACACAAATAAAAACAATTATGATACCAAACTTAACTTTTCTCTTGGAATCATAAAGACTGAATTTTGATTAATTAATAAGTTCCAAAAATTTTAATTGATTGAAAAGATAATCTGTCTTTTTGCTTCTATTTAAATAAAAATCACCCAAAAATTTTGTTTAGGATAAAACAAATAAACAATTTAATTTATAATAATAAACCTTAAAAAAATTATTTATAATCATAATTTGTTTATAATTTAAATAGTATCTTTTATTTTCTTAATTAATAAAAATTTTGTTAAAAAACTCACTGTATTATTTTTTTAATTATTTATTTTGGCTAAAATAGTCCTCCATATATTTCCTTAAATATTGACGACAAAACATTCCATCTCTGTCCTCTTATCAGCTGCTTGCTATCTTGGCAGTAAAATAAAATGATGCAAACTAAGATCTGCAATTATCCGATCCCATACGATAAAATATGTTCTAAATTATTTTGTCGCATTTAAGTAATTAACTTTAACACTGTTTAAATTGGTTTAATCGCTTATTAAATTTGACATTTAAATTACAACCTTAAATATTTTTCAACTGACATAAACTAAATTTCAATTATGTTTTTTTTCAACGCGATCTTACAAAAATCTGATTTGAAGCGCTTCAGAGGTGCATGTTCCTCTTTAGAGGGTTTAGAGCTACTTAATTTCTAAAAAATGGCTGTCTTTATATACCTTCTGATAAAACAATTGAATTTATAAAAACAATTAATTATTATAGTTTTGTTGTCGACGAAACAACATTGTATTCAACAAAAATAGTAACATAAATTTATAATAACACAATTTCCCAATGCATCTTGCTTATAAATCTATACCTTGCACTTTTTATAATCTTAATTAGATATTTTTCTAGATAAAATCATAGCATTTAGTATTTAAAAAAAACCCAACTCAGCGTTTATATTATCCTAACAGGTATTTAACCGAGCTGCAGCGAGCTTACTTAAGTTGCGTTTTTGGAACTAGAACATGATGCATCTTCTTACAGTTTGGCAGGTTTTTGAAGATTTTAACATAAACATACTCTTTGTTTAGCAATAGTTTTTAACTTTGTTTTTATTTTCTTGACAATATTTTAATTTTTTATTATTTGTAAATATTTGTGAAACCTTGAAATTTACAAAATCCTTAATATTTGAATATTGGAAGCTTAAAACTTCTGGAAATTATATTTAATTGAAATATTTCTGAAACTAAAACTTCAAATGTTAAATGACTAAATATACAATTCTTATACATAAAATGAATGAGGAACGAAACTTAAAACTTTTAGAATCAACCAAATTTGATTCTTAAAACCGTACAAATCTGTAAATCATAAAGTGATTTTCTAAATGCTATCTTCAAATCTCGAATTCTGTTAAGTAGTTGTCTAAGAAATTTTGTAATGTTGAGATTTCATACGGGGAGATTTTGAATAATAAAACTGAGAAGCCTTCGAAATCTAAAGATGTAGTGCCTTTAAATTAAAAATCTTTTTATAGTGTTAATTTTAAAAAGTTGAAACTTTTAAATTCTAGAGCAGTAATGAAATTTAAATTACCACTGTAAAGCTTAAGTAAGACTTTCAGCTTGCAATTTTTAAAAGTCCTTGAACTCGAGCCTTAAAACTCCGAGTCCAAATTTCGACATTTCAACATTTCACATTTTTTGTTGTTTATAAATTGAGACGAATACTGTGATGGTGAACGGCAAGCTGCGCAAGCTATGTGACAGTCATTGGTCTTCCAATACTGTAGACTTGTCCCGGTTACCAGAAGACTCATGGGAAAGAAAGATTAGACTGGGGACAGTTCTATAGCCGTTCAGCTTCGTACTGAGCTCTAACAGATTCGGGGTAAATGTCCAAGGCAGGTAATAGTAGCGATGTAGCTGCCTTTTAGTTGGTAATGATGTTACACTGGAGTATAATAACGGTTGAGTTAGGCTGGAAGGCGATAAAAACGACACTATATTTTCTATTTACATCAAATGAGAAACGATATGATAAAAAAACTCTTTCTCTAGTCAGGAAGATACAATCTGTAATTTATAAATTAAAAAATATTTTAGTAGATTAAGTTAGTCTTTATTTTTTAAGGGTCGACACAATAACACAGAAATTATCTAGAAATTAAGGTCATAGCGGCTTTTACTCCTTCTGAAAATTTTTAATGACGCGAGTTAAAATTACAATTTAAATTCATCAGTCACGTTCCTCCCCCATCCTAAAATATTCCTTTGGTACATCATCAAAGACATTCTAAGACGTTCTAATAACGGTCTTTCTAAAATCAAGATATCTTAAAGCGAAAATGGAATTTTACCATTATTATGAAATCATTTATTCATTCATAAGAGAAAAATTTGCCTCCACACAGACTGAATTTTTTAAAAAGAAAAATTTCCTCGGTAAGTAAATATTCCCATTTCAGGCAACCATATAAAACTCAATTTCATGAAGGAATTCAAATCGAGCGTCGCGCGGTTGCATCCTGAAAATCCCAACAGATTCAGGCTAAGACAATTTGTGCGCCCATAGGCGTACAAGTTAAGGACATAACAAGACAACGTCTGGAATCTGAACAATGTTTCCCTTTTGACTGTGACATTGTCTTTTATGATCCTTCGCGCCATTTTTGAGTGCTTCACGTAGGGGAGAGAGAGATATTAAAACAATTATCCTATTAGGTTTTATTGGAGAAAAATAGAATATCCTTGCATTTATAGAATCAACCCTGAATCATATTTATCTCATCCATGTCACGTGCCAAACCTTGCCAGTTTGTTATTAATTTTTTATTGCCTCGATATATTGGGAAAGGGGAAATTGTACAGATGCGGCTTATACACTACCGTCGAAAAGTTGTTCATAACTTTATTATTTGAGTCTTATCTTATTACTTTATTTCGTCAATATGACTGCTGACCTGCTTTTTTCTAACTGAATGGCTATATCAGAAATACTGAAACTGGCATCTCATTCTATCGTAATATGTTAACATTCTTGTATCGAATACCACTAAATTATTCAAACGTTCTAGTAAACTAATTTAAATTAGAATGGAATGCTCCTTAGAACTTTGAGGAGACGATGTTTAACTAATTCTTAGCAGGTTAAACGCTTGTATGCGCTAATGTAATATACTGCACCAGCTGTGAGATGTACAGTAATCGGAAGGTAGAACACAAACAAAGTCATTCGAAGTGCAACTTCGAGATCTAAACGCGTCTGAAGCTTAAGCTCGTTATCTTGATTATATACCACAAAGACTTAAATAGGCGCTGACTTAATAATTCTGATGCATAATAGTGAACTAATCTTGCTATTGCAGCGCGCCTACCAAGGTCGCGGGTATCGAGGTTAGCCGATTATCGTTGATCGATAAAAAAAATGCTTGTTTATGCAATGTTGACCCATACGAGTAAGGCTTAAAAAGGCTGTTGACTAGACTGTAAAAGTAGAGATTACCAAGTCTTCTGCCTTTGTTGCGTGTCATTTTGTCATACGACATAGCTATAAGGCTGTTAGAGTTTAGTGCAATGTCCACGTGCGCATTCCATTCTAGTTTAAATAAACTTTCTAGAATATTTTAGTAATCCAATTTGTATCAATTTGTAATGCGAGCTAGAATATTCTTTTGGTATAGCTAGAATATTCTTCATCCTGTGAATAAAAAGCTTATTTTCATAAGTCATGTCAGGTTGGTGAGTCAGTTAGTGATTCTAAGGCCAGTAACAACAATAAGCACTTTCTAGAGTGGAATCAGATGAAATTCATAACAGCACAAAACTTTTCTACAGTAAAACTCTAAATAGCGGCCTCTAGAATTTATTGTAAACATGGCCGTTATTGAGAGTCAAAAATAAATTAAAAGCGTTTTTTATTTTTGTGTTTTCTTTATTAAAATAAATCTATATAAATATGTAACATAAAATATCAAATTGCAAACTACATTAAAAAATCTTACTATATATTACTATGTATATAAGGGAAATTAAAAAAACACAGACAAAAGATGATTCCCAAAAAAGATGATATGGAACTTATAAAAAATTTATATAATGCTCCGGCTTTATAAATGTATTGTAGTGAATAATATAATTCCACTACATTGAGTAGAATATTCTTATTTAAGTAAAAGCTGGCTGTTAAATAAGATTGCGCAAATGACAAAGTACATAATAAAGAACACAAGTTCTTTATTTATTTAAACAAAATCTTAATTAATCATAAAAAAATAAAAAGAACAAAATTGGTACCAAATTAAATTTTAAAAGAAATTCAGAAATAATTTACTAATTACAAATGAAAGCAAATCAAATTAAACTTATCATTATTGTATAGACTTATAGAAAAGAAAATTCTGAATTCAACCATATACAACTTGGGTTGAAAAATAAAATAATACCTTTAATTCTAATGTCGACGAAAGAACAATTTTCCACTACTAATAATTAACTTAAGTTCATAAAAACACCTTATTACATAATTCTTTCTCCATAAATCTAAACATTTAATTATTACCAATATTATCCGAATGTTTCTAGATAACATGTCAAGGTTGTTTTACGTGGGGTACCTGTGTGAACTTACCCCCACGTTCCTTCCAGAAGGAAGTGATTGGGATACGCCCAATCAGCGCGTAAGTTGCATAACCGGCAGTCGTGCAATTGCTACCAGATTGACTCGCTGGTAGGAGCGAGGTTGCCTATCCACCCTCTACTAGCTAAGTCGCGCATAGTGACCGATTAGTTGACTTAACACGCTGCTCACTCGCCGGCACCCTCCCATCCTCTTTCATACGGGGTGAAGTACCTCGTCCAGCAATACGACTATTCCCCAACTTGACGCTGTTATCAAGAGGGGCCACTGCCCGATCGAATCCAACCTCAAATGTGGCAGGACTTAGTTTTTAAGCGGTTTTGCCACCCCGATCTACCAATTTTAGGCTTGGTGGGCCCTCGACAGGGCTTATAGACGTCTACAAGTCTACAAGTCTACACGTTATAGACTGCCGGTGCGTACCCGAATTTGGTGAAGTTGTCTTGATAGTGAGAGGCTATGTATTCGCTTTAACTATCCTTAAGTGTAATGGCTTTCAGAGCTTCTCTCAATCACTGTACCCGGCTGCAGTCCGGATCATAGGGTGGTCAGGATAGCTCCTAAGCACATTTACCTGACGGCTTGCAGTTTCCCATTGCCCAAAAGCGGGATAACCTCACATCTAGATATTTCTTGTTCACATTTGAATGTTTCTAGATGCCACAAACTTTGACAAACCAAATTGCATAATTCACTTGAACGTTAAAAAAGTGCAGCTTGTCAAACATGTTTTTACATGATTCCATCAACAAAATAAACCTTTACATTAAAATGTGTATTAATTCTGTGGTTATAATGTTACTCTGCTTATTTCCACTAAAACAACTTAGAAAACAGTTTTAAAATTATGAAAATTAAAAAAGACTACAATACTATCATCATTAACATGAATTTTATGTTACAACTGTACTTCAACAGGAAAGTTGCTGTACATTCGCATACACCTTTAATGCAACAAATTTTGTCTGATCCAGATGATTTATTACATTAAAATTCAATTAAACTTTATTACATTGAAAAATGCATAAACGACCCCCCAAATCGGTAAGTTATGAGAAAAATTATCTATTTTCTATGAAAATCTGGATTCTCACATATCCTTTATCTGCTTGAATAATTTTTGTATGCATGTTCTTGCATGGTCTTAATTAACTAAATTTATTTTCATTAAAAAATCCTTTTTAAAAATTTATTATTTTTAAAGTGAGGTTATGCAACCATTAAGACGGGTAGTTATAGAATTGCATAAAATTTGCCTATTAAATAATACTTATTTTAAAATTAAATTCTCCCTAGTATGATCAAATATCATGACAATATGTACATAATATCTACAAATGAGGTATGTATTAAATAAAATTAGGCGAAACAATAAAAAAACTATGTATATATGTTCCAAAATAATTAATTGTTTAACATTCGTTGAGTAAGGTTCTTTGCAATTGTACTCCGTTTGTAAACAATATAACAGAGTGTTGATAGTGCAATAAATTAAGTGGGTCAGAAAAACATGACGCGTGTGTTTGATTGTGATAATAACACGTAATATTAGACATGGACGTAAGTCCTTTTGAAAACAGTCAAAGGACTCTCCGGTCTCCTACTAAAAATCCGAATAATGTTAAATTTAATATTGTTAGTGTTAGTTCAATTAGTAATCTAAAAATTCAATTACAGCAAGCCTTGAAGGAAATTAGTCCGCTGAAAGAACAAGTAAGTACATTGCACGCACAAAATATAAAATTAACACAATCAAATAAAAAAGAATTAGCAAAAAAGGAATCTTACAGACCCAAAAATTCAGATGAAGAGGAAAATTTAGTTGCCAGAGAAACAGACTAGCTTCTACCTAAAAATAGAAATAAAAAGCCCAAAGCTACTAATTCACCAGAAAAAGAATACGAAATCCCTAAAAAGCAAGTAGATAAAGTAATTAAAATAGTTAAGCCACCGCCAATAATCTTAAGTAATGTAGAGGATTATAATGTAATCAGAGAAAAATTAAACTCAGGTAACTTTGAGTATAAAACTAGCTTGATGAGTAACAAGCAAATTAAAGTTAATGTCGGCTCTGATGAAGAGTACAGAACCCTGACAAATTCAATAAACGAAACTAACATAGAATGGCATTCATATGAAAACAAAACCTCCAGACCCGTTAAAGTAATGGTTAAGAACTTGCATCTCTCAAATGCTGAGGAAAAAATTGCCAAAAAACTACAAGAAAGAAACTTCAAGATCAATGAGGTAACACAAAAACTCAAGAGAACGACCTCCAACGGTAAGCTGAGCTATATTCGCTTGCCATTATATATGTTAGTATTTGATAACTCGGAAGACTTCAAAAAAATCTATGATATACAACACATCAACAACATGAAAATCAAGATAGAAGCAGTAAGAAATAGCAAACTAATTCCACAATGTAAAAGATGTCAAAGATATGGACATACCAGGAAATTCTGTAGAAGAACTCCAAACTGTGTTAAATGCGCAGGAGGACACCTAACTGCAGCATGTACTAAAACTAGGGGACATACCAGCCAAGTGCATTAATTGCTCGGAAGCTCACCCTGCTAGCTACAGGGGATGCACAATTGCAAAGGAGCTCCAGAAAAGGAGAGAAAATACGATTACGACAAAAGAAAAGTATTCCTCAACCAAAATCAGCCATCCCCAATACAATCAGAACCGGGGTGTCTTATGCCCAAGCCACACAACAGAAAGCAACGGGGTCAACACCTGTCCCATTAACATCCGAACCATCTATGATGCAGCTTATGCAGGATATGATGAAGACATTAGACCGAGTCAACGCTAGACTAGATAAACTAGAGGCCAGAAGTACTGGTACTATACCCAAGACAAAATAAGTATATGGCTCTAAAAGACTTATACTTATTTTGTTTGTTCTTGTTCTTGTTCTTGTTCTTCTTTTCTTTGTTTTTTCTTTAGAACGCCATTGGCATTCCAGGCAGCAATACGTATGGCTCTAAAAGACTTACGTATTGCTGCCTGGAATGCCAATGGCGTTCTAAAGAAAAAACACGACCTTGAAGTCTTCCTAAACACTCAATATATAGATGTCTGCCTCATTTCAGAGACACACATGACAAACCAAACTTACCTTAAAATAAGAGGTTATAAAACATATCACACTATCCACCCTGACAACCAAGCCAAAGGTGGGAGTGCTGTTGTTATAAGAGAAACGATCAACCACTTTGAAGAATGTCAACTGCAAAGAGAGGATATTCAACTAACAGTGATTGGAATGAAGTCAACGAAACAAAAAGTGAGAGTTGGTGCAGTTTACTGTCCACCAAGACATAACCTTAAAAAAGAAGACTACCTAACCCTCTTGAGGCACCTAGGGGAAAGATTTGTCGTAGGGGGGGAATTCAACTCTAAACACATAGACTGGGGATCTAGGTTAACCACAACCAAAGGGAAAGAATTAAGGAAAGCAGTCCAAGAAATGAATTGCAATTTTCACTCAACAGGAAAACCTACATACTGGCCTACTGATACCAATAAAATCCCCGATTTACTAGACTTCTTCATCACGAGAAAAGTATCTCCTAACTTCATTGAAGTTGAAGAAAACTTTGACCTAGATTCCGACCATTCAGCCGTCATATTAACACTAAGTGAAAAGATAATAAAAAAGACAGCTAAAGCCAGCTTTACTAACAAAATTGGGAAAGTTTCAAGATCGACCTTCAGAAAAATATCTGCCTGAATATCAACCTTAGAACAGCTGAACAACTAGAGAAAGACACTGAAAGATTCAACAGACTTATCCAAACAGCGGCATATAACAATACTAAAGAGATTGTACATATGACCAAAGGCGTAAACTATCCAGCCGAGATTAAAGAACTGGTTAAAGAAAAACGAAGAGCCAGGAGAAGATGGCAGCAATCAAGAGATCCAGCAGACAAAACCATACCTAACAACAAAACACAAAAGCTTAGAAGAGAAATACAAAAGCTTAAAGAAGAATCTATAAGCTTCTATCTGCAAAAATTATCAGCATATGAAGAAACCGATTACTCGCTCTGGAAGACAACCAAGAAGATTAAAAGACCCGTAACGTCTATCCCCCCTATTAGAAACAGCAATGGATCATGGACCAGAGAGTATAAGCAAAAAGCCGACTTATTTGCTGAATACCTGGCTGAGATATTCACTCCCAACCAAGGAGAGGTAAATCAAGATATGAATAACACCGACAATCCAAAATACCAAAATATCACACCAGTTACACCAAGATAAGTAGCTGAGGAGATAAAAATTAATTTGAACCCAAAGAAAGCACCAGGACTTGACCTGATCACTGGAGAAATATTAAAGCACCTGCCTAGAAAGGGTATAGTAATGCTCACCTATCTATTCAACGCAGCCTTCAGATTGCAACATGTCCCTGCGTGCTGGAAAGCTGCGGAAGCCAGGAAAACAACCTAACGATGTCAAATCCTATAAGCCGATCTCTTTTATCTCAAAACTTTTTGAGAAACTACTCCTCAAGAGGCTGAGACCAATAATAGAAACTAATAACCTAATTCCAGATTATCAGTTCGGATTCAGGCAAAAGCATTCGACAATAGATCAGGTGCATAGAATAACAGATATCATCGAATGTGCTTTAGAAGAAAAGCAAGTCTGCACTGCAGTCTTCTTAGACGTAGCAAAAGCCTTCGACAAAGTATGGCACGAAGGTCTAATTTATAAATTAATATGGCTCTATGGTATTCAGCTATGGAGCTGTGCCAGTGATTCTAACATCAAGTGTATTCAAACATTTCAGAATAAAGTATTAAGAAACATAGTGAATGCCCCCTGGTGTGTTCGTAATACAGACATTCATACAGATCTTCAGATTCCAACCGTTAAGGAAGAAATAAAAAGGTTTGCTGGCAAGCATGAAGCTAGACTTCACCTGCACGTCAACTCAGAGGCTCTTCAACTGTTGGACTACCAACACCGTGTCCGAAGATTGAAGCGGAGAAAACGATCTTATCTTGTGTAAAGTGTTAAAGTAGAGCATAGTGCGCGAGTGAGTGATGAGCAAATAGTCCAGAAAAACCTAGATAACATCAATGGATAGACTCGAGCAGATAATTTATCAGCTTAAGACTTATGAGATAAAAATTAATGGTTAGTCTGCCAAAGTCTAGTTTTAATTGCAAGCGCAATGTTGCTATTAAGGAAAAAAAATATGTTCCAAAATCTTTTTTAAAAATCCTGCTTTTGTCGGAAACAACGGAAACAGTGAAAATTATTTTGTCACTTTGGTACCGGATATTGCGACAAAAATCTTTAATATTGCGACAGACTTCAACGTTAATACTCTTGATGGCTCCAGTTTGTCCATGTAATGGGGGGAGATTCATATTGTGAGTCCACACACAGTTATTGCTCCAGATCAGGAAACTCAACGAGCTATCAGAGTACCATCTGCTGTAGCTATTGGTTAATTTGGAACTGTATTATTACATGTATACCAGAAACCAAAAAACCCATGAAACACATACGAGAAAATACGAGAACGGTTTTGTTTCAGTCTCGGCTTTTATTTGGCTGTATGGCGAATCGACATTGTTTCACAGTCTTCCAGGCTGAGCCGATCGTATGGAGCAGATAAAGCTCAAAAAATAAAAAATGTTTCGCCTTCCCATCCATCCACCGAATATGATACAGTTTATACAGCTCTTTTTACGTTGCCCAGAAATGCAACGAATTCAAGCAAATAAACTTGCTTCGTCTATTGCATGGTAAGAAACAACAATTACAAGAGACTTTTGATAATTAAGGTATTATTTATAAAGTGACATATAGAAAACAAAAGTATTATTTGACAACAAAGTTATTCAAATGCTGTAAAATGTAAAAGTTTTTAAGAGCGTAAAATTTGTAATTACAACATTGTCCTTCAAAAGTCGAGGTGATCTAACCACACTGTATATTCTCTTTTTTTAAAACAGAATGATATTGCTACATATTACAGATTACGGATTGAAAATTGAGTTGTGTGTATAGCAGATTATTTATTATTTAAGGCTAGATTAATTGAGTAATTACGGGTGGAATCTTATTATCAAATTCTACCACGTTTAGGCCTTAGTGGACTTAAACCTAGGCTCCTTGTAGATTAGAAGATTTACAACTTAAAAGTTACAGATTTTTGGTTACATATTACAGGTTTACACATTACAGGTTTACATATTACAGGTTACAAACAATTTCGGATTGCAGGTTATAGGTTGCAGTTTACAAGTTACAGATTACTGGTTGTAGATTGTAGCTTACAAATGTTACAAATTATATTACAGATTATAGGTTATAGATTCAGACTACAGAATACAGATCACATGTTACAGAATACAGATTGCAGACTACGGATTACAGATTATAAGTTACAGATTACAGATTGAAAATTGAATTTTGTGTATAGCAGATTATTTATTGTTTAAGGCTAGATTAATTGAATAATTACGGGTGGAATCTTATTGTCAAATTCTACCACTTTTAGGCCTTAGTGGACTTAAACCTAGGCTCCTTGTAGATTAGAAGATATACAACTTAAAAGTTACAGATTTTTTTTACAGATTACAGGTTAACATATTACAGGTTACAAACAATTTCGGATTGCAGGTTATAGGTTGCAGTTTACAAGTTACAGATTACTGGTTGTAGATTGTAGGTTACAAATGTTACAAATTATGTTAGAGATTACAGATTATAGGTTATAGTTTCAGACTACAGATTACAGATCACATTATAACGTTGAAATTCACAACCCATTGTTTGTTTGATGGTCACTGTTTAAAACCAAGCTTCTCCATTAGTTTGGTTGTCACTGGTTGCCCCTTTCCCTCTGTTTATGGTGAAGTCGTACCTGCGCGGTTGCTCGATAGTGCCGTGGATATAACAAAATGGCTGTCTGGCATTAGAAGTTGAATGTGCGAGATATATTAGTAAATTGGTTTTGGATATAATTCGCTTCAGCGGAGAAAATCTCGCATTCAACAGAATGATCGCTTGATTATTTATATGCGATTAATCGTCAAATTAGACGGATTACGTTCTGGTGCTAACCATTTAGGTAAATTCTTTTTGTTTTCTCCAATGTGCTAAAATCTGATAAAGTCTTTTTTTATTTTAGGTAATATTTCCCTATCAGTTCCTTGAGGGAATTGTATTGTAAAAGACCTTTCAGTTTATAGAAAGGTAAAATTCTTCAAATATTTAAAATTAATACAATATACAGGGTGATTTATTTGTAGGTCTTTGCTTTTGGGTTTTGTTGCTCGTTGTCTTTTATTCCTGTTCCTGTCCCTCTGACCGTGGGTTTAATTAGAAGGTTCTTCCCCTTTGGGTCCGTACCTGCATCTATATATATACCGTGTCGTAACAAAACTACAAAATATCGAAGGGTGAAGCGAAAACCCCTAAGCAAGGCTTTAAATTATACTAAAACAGCCGCGGGTCTTCGAATGGTGGGATGTTTGTCTAAAATTGTATGTATTTTGTGTCATTCTATTTATGTTTACATATATTTATTAAACGTGTATACAATTTGTTCATGCATGTTAATTTTAAGAACTAGTTAACACGTGATCTCGAGTAGTGAAATTGTCCTAGGGTAGTTTTTAAGTTTACAACCTGCTGTGATACAAATCATCATTCACAAATTTTTTTTATTAGACATTAAAATTTTTGATCAGCACAATAATTACAATTTCAATAAAGCCATACTTAGAAAGTTTACATTTCACTACGTGTGTTTTATTTATTTATTATTTATTTATTTGTGTGATTATAATATTGCTTTCCAGCTCATCAATTGCAAGTATATATGCAATGTACGACCAAAATTGTGGAAGTTGTCCATATTTTAGTAGATCTATTTCTTCGTTTATCTGATAAGCTTGAAGCTTTAGTAATAAGCATTGTTTTTAAACGAAGTGGTGCTTGTTTTTTTTCTTTTATATCTTGTATTACCCAGCCCCTCTCCGACTTATTGGGGTTGGCCGGCAAAAATTAAAGCAGTGTTATTTGGATCAAGCTGATACTTCCAGCACAGTTATATTTTGGTAGGTTAGGTATTTATCTATATAAAAATAGCCTTTGTGTTTCTGTAGGTTATAACATGTTACATAATACAGATTGCAGACTACAGATTACAGATTATAAGTTACAGATTAAAAATTGAATTGTGTGTATAGCAGATTATTTATTATTTAAGGCTAGATTAATTGAATAATTACGGATGAAATCTATTATCAAATTCTACCACTTTTAGGCCTTAAGGTAAGTACTCACAGCAGCGGATCCGCAGGCGGATGTCATACGATTGGTCGGTTTGAGTCAAATCGTCTCAAACCGACCAATTGTATGACATCCGCCTGCGGATCCGCTGCTGTGAGTATTTACCTTTAGTGGACTTAAACCTAGGCTCTTTGTAGATAAGAAGATTTACAACTTAAAAGTTACAGATTTTTGGTTACAGATTACAGGTTTACATATTACAGGTTACAAACAATTTCGGATTGCAGGTTATAGGTTGCAGATTACAAGTTACAGATTACTGGTAGTATATTGTAGGTTACAAATGTTACAAATTATGTTACGGATTACAAATTACAGATTGCAGGTTACAGATCACATGTTACAGAATACAGATTGCAGACTACAGATTACAGATTATAGGTTACAGATTGAAAATTGAATTGTGTGTATAGCAGATTATTTATTATTTAAGGCTAGATTAATTGAATAATTACGGGTGGAATCTTATTATCAAATTCTACCACTTTTAGGCCTTAAGGTAAGTACTCACAGCAGCGGATCCACAGGCGGATGTCATACGATTGGTAGGTTTGAGTCAAATAGAATTCAAACCGACCAATTGTATGACATCCGCCTGCGGATCCGCTGCGGTGAGTACTTACCTTTAGTGGACTTAAACCTAGGCTCCTTGTAGATTAGAAGATTTACAACTTAAAAGTTACAGATTTTTGGTTACAGATTACAGGTTTACACATTACATGTTTACATATTACAGGTTACAAACAATTTCGGATTGCAGGTTATAGGTTGCAGTTTACAAGTTACAGATTACTGGTTGTAGATTGTAGGTTACAAATGTTACAAATTATATTACAGATTACAGATTATAGGTTATAGATTCAGACTACAGATTACAGATCACATGTTACAGAATACAGATTGCAGACTACAGATTACAGATTATAAGTTACAGATTACAGATTGAAAAGTGAATTTTGTGTATAGCAGATTATTTATTGTTTAAGACTAGATTAATTGAATAATTACGGGTGGAATCTTATTGTCAAATTCTACCACTTTTAGGCCTTAGTGGACTTAAATCTAGGCTCCTTGTAGATTAGAAGATTTATAACTTAAGAATTACAGATTTTTAGTTACAGATTACAGGTTACAAACAATTTCGGATTGCAGATTACAAGTTACAGATTACTGGTTGTAGATTGTAGGTTGCAGATTACAGATTATAGATTCAGACTACAGATTATAGGTTACAGATTACTGGTTATAGATTGCATGTTACAAATTACAGATTATAGGTTACAGATCACAGACTATAAATTGTAGATTGCAAATTACAGATCACATGTTACAGATTACAGGTTATAGGTAGCATATTACAGGTTACAAATGTAGGTTACAAATTACAGCATACCGAGAACATGTTACACATTGCAGGTTAGATTAAGATTTATAGATTAGTGATTACAGGTCTTGGGCTACAGAATAAAAATTGGATATTACCTATTAGGATTAACCCATTGTAGATTATCGACATTCATTTGCACCTAAATTGATTAATTAACTTGAATCCAATCTTAATTATAAATAAATTTTAAGAAGTTACAGATTACGCATTAAGAATGGTATATTGTACCTATATTGCAGATTATTCATTTTCAACCAAATTAATTCAGTACGGATGTAATTTTGTTATCATCTTCTGGTTCTTAATGTCGCTTGTAGATTAAAATATTACAACTTAGAGGTTACAAATTACAGATTACGAATTATAGGTTACAAATTACTGGCTATAAATTATATGTTATAGATTAATGATTACAGATTGAAGATCGAGCATTGAATATTGCACATTGAAGAGTATAAATCATTTATTCGCACCCAAATTGATTAATTAATTTCTCAAACTGAGAGTTAAGTATTCTACATAGATGCAGAGGTTTGAAATTTTTAAAGTAGTCCCATTCATCTAACGTAACGTTTGACCAACCCCTACACATGAAAGCTAGAGACATTGGCAGACATGTCATCGTTCGGCTTAGGGGATTCTATTTATTAATGTCGTACTTGAGAGGTGTCGGTTACATCATGCCAGTAGCGGACTAGGAGATCTTTTTAAACACATGTATTTGACAAACGAAATTATAAAAACCATCGCATTCGCTAACGACTCTATGGATAAAATTCTCACTGATTTTGATAGAATTATAGTTTTGGATGCAACCGAAAATGCAGACTTTAAAGATGTTATCGAAAAATTCAAAGACGTAAAGTATCTGGAAAAAATGGCCCGACTGCCAAACTACGGATCCAATATTTCGAAATGATCCCTCTAGTGAAACTATTCGAAAAATGTTGCTGTGCTTTAATGCTAGTGGTGACGTTTTGTATGTTAAATTCGCGCAACTACATTTACAAGGTATGACATATTTGAAAAACAAAATGAATATTTTTACAATTCGTCGCTCGGGGAGAATTGTCAAGGAATTGTTTCAGATATAGATACGATCTGTTGTGGAGTTACTTACGACCGAGGAGACACATACATCTTCACTGCTTTGTGGATATTATTAATGGGATTCCAAGCACAACGTATGTTGCAAACTCGAAAGATTTCTCAGGGTTCTATTTGACACATCTAAACAACATATAGACGTGAGCTCATCTCGTATTGCACGCAACAACGCAGACGTTGAGAAACTCATCAGTTGGTTTCCACAGTATACTCCTTTCCCAAACATCAATGACATAAGGTCTGTAAGCACTGGTGTAGTCGAAGATGAAAGGATTAACAGCCCCCATGTCAAACAAAATCGACAATGATGAGCTAGCCAAAGTAACCCAACTATCCAATACAGCGCTGCAAAAAAAGACATAGATCTTTCAGTTCTTCTGCTGGTTTGGCAAAATGGGATCAAAACCTATATATAAACCAGCTAAAAAATGGATCCTGGAATAACTTTTTTCACCTCGAAGTTTCAAGCAGACAATATCTTGTTTATTCATGCTTTCAGCAGATGTGGTACTCATACAATCTCAGCCAAAAATAAAGTTTATCACAAATTTTCAAAATAAGGATCAATTGCTTGATGCATTACGTATTTTCAAAGCACAAAACAGAGACCAAGAGAAAATGGCTTTAGCTGGAGAACGCTTCTCAAATCATTTAAATGGAAGAAACGCATCAAAACCATCAATTCTCAAATTCCACACGATCTATTATAAGAAAAAAAAAGAATCTTGCACCACGTCTACGAAAGCAGCTGCGTGAGAACATTCACTGTGGACTTACCAATCAAATTCAGGCCTAGTGACGTATTGACAAGCATTTACATAACCGGCTGGCAAAGGAGTAAAAATGAACTTGTTCCAATCAAAAGCACATCCATCTGCATTGCTTCATCTGATCTCCTGCACTTTTGCCGTAGGTCCTCCCACTGGTTCACGAGTAGACGGCGTTTGTGAAGATTTTGATGCTTTCTTGGAAAATGATATCTCGGAGACTCAAGAGGGCAAAGAAGGTATTAAAAGAAGTGAAATCTCAAAACAGATCAGTTTATGAGGAAAAAAACACGAGATCCGATAGTCACGACGTTGCAAAGCAAGACAGCGGCTGTTATACGCTAATTATGTCTTTTCAGCCTTGTGAAGTAGAGCGTCAGTGCGTCTTACTTGGGCAGCTCTCGCTGAACCCCCAAATGTAAAGAAAAGGTAGGCAAAAGTGATTTTGGATCTTCTCCTGGGGAGGTTAAAGGTGGTGGTGGTGGCAGCGTACGCAGGAGTGGGCTGGCTGTTGAACAAATAGTTGACTGGATGGACACAGCAAAGGAAGAGAGAGCAGGCGGAGGCCATCACTCCCAAAGAGAGGCAACGGCTAAAAGAACGCAAGAACACAAAAAACGGCCTTCTCAGAGCTACATCCCATTTATAGATCGAAAGGTCTTATATAAGATTGCGGTCCACTGTCTATAAAAAAAAGGTTTGCGAAATCGATCACGTGAAATCGCTCCTTATACGAGAAAACCATAAAGGTCAACATCTCCAGGGGCAGCCCCGATTCTGTCAGAAGACGATAGGTTTGATTTTCAATCAAAGATAGGGCCCATTATCAACTAACAATGAAATTTGGAAGTCGCGTCGTCGTCTTTTTGCGAGCCTTAATCGTTATCTATTTCGAAATGGCTTACAAAGTACACAAACTCAATGAGAGTCTAATAGACACATTTTCCGTTTGCGCTACAAATCAAACTATATCTTATATAACAATTTTTTTCAGATTTATTAATATCCCATAATAATCATTAGCCACTAATAAAATTGCTCGATGTTAAATATAATTGTTAAAATGTCTTGTGTATCCGACAGACCAAAACAGCTATTGGCAAGTGCTGTAGTTAGTCCATCGAGCATCTAAGATCAATTTTCGTTAACATTCGATATGGTCTTTTTATGCGTTCTGTTATGTGATTCTTTGTATTGCTTTTAACTTTCTGGCGGTGTTGCATACCAAGTTTTATTGCTAGCTTCTCCGGATAAACTGTTTATTAAAAGATTCTTGCGTTTAATTAATTTGTAATATGATAATATTTACATTAAAAAACCGTTTGGGACAATTCCAAAAATAATCAAACATCATCTTATCGATTCAATATTATTCAGTATCTTTAATTACAAAACATTTCAACTTACATGTGGGTGTATAAAATAAATAACATGTATTTACACATTTAAAGTTTCTGTTTAAAGGAATAAATAAACAAGCTCGAATAAACAGAGCAATAGAAATACCTTAAACCTGAAAACACCCACGTATAATTAAAACGTCTTCAGAACATGAATGAAAGGCGACCTGTTGGTATTTATCTCTTAAATTAATTAAACAAAAACCCATCTAGAACAAGTCAATAAAGAGGATTAAGTGGGAAATAATACATCAAATGTTGCCTTTTTTAAACGACAGTACTAATTAGTAATTAGTTAAAAGAAGGAAATTATAAAAAGGAGAGAAAAATTAGAATTTCCTTTTAAAAGGTCCCATCTTGGCAATTTAATCCAAATAATTGTGTTTGGAAATTTGAGCACTTCTAGTACCTGTTTAAAAGCAAAACAAAGAGATTTAGTAAGATTTAACAGTCTCCCGGTTCGTGTTGTAAGCTTGGGAAAGTAATTAAGTAACGCGAGTTTTCTTCTTCTCAAGGAGTTACTTTTTAAAGGATTTAAACGCGTATAAATTACTGATGAATAAAAGATATACACGACGGGGGAGTAAATTTACGTAACTTATTTTTCTGTTAGACAAACAAATCGATTTATTCAATATTTCTAGCGATGAAAATGAGGAAAAATTGATGCTGCTGTTCCTGCTGATGCTTCTATAGATGTGAATTATTTTTCCCCAAGCATTTTTTTTTTTGAGTTATTAAACACATAAATTCGGATACTAAAAGGTTTTTTCTTGAAGAAAAAACTTCAACAATATCGGGGAATCTAGAATAAAAAAGAAATGTATCTCTGATATACAGTATCGTCGGTAAGTTCGAGCGAACAGATAGATTTTATATAAATATACAGTAGCCCTGATGGATTTTCATGCACACGTCGTCAATTATATATAGACAGCACGGTTAGATGATATTGCGATAAACCCCAACACAATAATAAAAAAAAATAAAAATTACACAGTAAATTTCGTTTACGCTTTTAATTCAATATTCAATTCAATTTTAATAATTCCTGTACCTGGAACGAGACTTACTACCAAAGCATTTGACTTCTGCAGCTAAACAACAGGAACATAAACTCTGTATGAAGATAAGAACAATGGATACTTGTATGAACATCAAATGAAAATATGAATAAATTCAAACAAAGATTTTTATTTTTATTGTGGTTAAAACGGAAATCAAAATCTAAAATAAACACACAACACAGGTGTTTAACCAAAAGAAATTCAAAATTAGGAAAATCTTCCTAGAGTGTGCTCAAATGTTTTTGGTCTTAGTTACAACCTGACAATGGAGGTTGAAACTGGTATCCACTTCAACAAACTAACATAAAATAAATTTATCAGTCAATAAAATAATCATTTATAAATACTAAATGAATTTATTAAACTAAATTGAATTATCTTTGATAATAAACAAATTCAAAATTGTTTAATCGTTATATCTTTGTTATTTGAAAACACTCCAAAATGATCAAAATCAAATTCTAGATTTAAATAAAAATTGTCTTAATAACTTTATAGTTCTTTATGCGAACACAATCTTTAACTTTCGAAATACCTTGTATATAATCGTCCGGATCCTTTTAAAATCTTTTATTAAATTACTCCAATTGCATTGTTGGTAATACAGACGGCTTCCAATAGTCAGCTGATCGATCTTCCAAATAAATCGATTTTTCAAACCACTAAATAAATCTTCTTTATATTGTTTATAATAATATTTACAATCCCAAATAATTGTTCTAAATGTGGAAATATTTCTTCTTTATTTTATAAACAGGAAAACTATTCCAAAATACTTTGTTTACATTCGCCGTATGTTTATCAAAACATATGGTTATAACTTAACCTTACTTTATTTTTTAGAAAATCTTATACGAGCCGACGTGGACTTTCCAAATACGTTTTGTCGACTGAATTTGTTATTTTTTCGAGGGTCTTTTATATGTTTTACCAAAACAATTGATGACTATGACAAAATTCCAGAAACAAAATCTACTCGCTACATTCGTGACGTCACAGGACAAAAACATATGTTTAAAATTACCATTTATCTTAAATCTAGAAAAAACAGAAATATAGCTGGCACAAAGACGAACAAATTAATGTAATACACTTATAGTCTAAAATCAATCATAACTGAGAAAATCCAAAAACGATTAACGATGAAACCTTCATTAAAACTCAAATTACAATAGAAACACATTATCTCCAGCTATATCTTTACAAGAAATGAACACATAGCTACACTAGGTAACTCATACATATAAAATTTACATGGGAAAATATTTACAATAAAAGAAAAACTTAAATGAAAAATCTGTTTACACGTTTTAGTAGTTCAACGATGCTATACAAGAGCGTACACAAATATCAACATAAATTAAATCAAATTATACTCAAACTTGTCTAGCATACAGACCTCCAAGCACTTGTATTGTATTTAAACAACGGTGAAAGATGTTCTATTAAAATCAAAATTTGAAAAACCTCCAACATATCTAAAACAGTTGATTTTCCTTAATAATTAATACAAATCCTTTAATTACAGGAATTAGTAAGTTAAATGTACTATTATAGACATCATAATAATGACCTATCTTACATATTTCCAGTGAAATATAATCCCGAAACTGTTCAACTTACTAGGATAATGAAAATACTAACTGCGGTCCCATCATCGGCACTTCAAATTTAAGAAAAGATAAAAACCTTCTAAAGAAATGGACAAGCTGTCCTAAACATGTAACATGAGTTACATACATCATGTTTTAGTACAAAACAATCAAATTAAATGATATTCCTTGTTATAAAATATCCTTTTTAATAAGATTAGGTTAAATATTATCGACACCTATCATGGTCCTATTATTACTATTTTTAATTGATAAAACTATCTATAATCAAGCATGTAGTCTTTAGCATGAATAAAACTACTGTCATAGCATGCACATCCTTTCATTTGTTGCATGAATAATTATATAAATGCTATCTGGCTAAACCCGATACCTATCGTAACTTATTGATTATTTTTATTATGTCGTAAACTACTAAAATTTCCAAATAGATGATCCATATCATCGCAATATAAATGATATTGCACAGTGAGTTCTACATACTAGCACACACATTCAACAGAAAGCCATTGCACAGTGACATAATCGAAAGGGTATTTTACCTATTTATCTTATCTTCACAAATTGTAAGGAGGTTCTTTATTCAGGACAGGACAGGTCAGGAAATTTTATACACGTCAATAATTTTCTAAGCAATGCGATAATTACATTCAAAACAATTGTTAGCCATCACAATGGATTAAACTTCAACTAAATCGTTACATTTAACGATGAAACAACCATAAATAACAACTTTTTTACAATTCACAAAATGGACGCTTGTGAGACATCCTGTTACGATGACTTTTGGTGAAGCAGAATCCTTGTTTTCTAAACGGAGTATATCATCAGGCAAAAATTAACTTATTGGTAAATAAGTCTCGAAGCAAAATCGACTAAAAAGTCGAAGAAGTTATGAATAAAGACATTTTAAAACCATAATCCGTATTTTCCTTCTAGATACATTTAAATTTCTCACAAAAAGTTAATTAGTTAAACATGAATGAATGATGTAATAAAACTTTAAAACTTCTTTTAATAAACAGAAAGTGGGTAATTAAAAATTAATAGTAATAAATTCTTAAAGGGTTGTATAAATTAACAAAAAAAAGGAAAGAAAAAAGAACTTTTATTATCTAGCACCAACCTTATCAACAACTTAAATTGTGTTGGTGTAGTGCGGGAAGTTTGTCCAGAGCCTTGGGAGAAATAATTCAAAGCAAAAGAAGACGTGCGCCCATATTTTTGGTCCTGACGTTAATTAGCAGCTAAAAGTTGGCCTTTTTTAAAAATATGAAATACAGACTAAAAGTTTTTTTTTCTTATTTTTAATTGCTCATTATATCTGTTCTAAAAACTTTCAAAAATAATTTTTGCTTTTATTCTTGTTATATTATGCACTAATTTATTATTTTTAATTTCAGGAAAAGGACATCCTCGAGCTCAACAAATTTTCCAATAAAGCTTTGTGATAATGCCCATCATCCGAAACTCAATTCACCTCATTTTTAAAATGTGCCCCTCCATTACGATTCTGATTTTATAGAGGTCAGGACACTAAAAAAAAAAGTTGAGTGTTTTCGACATAAAAAAGAGCGCTTTTCCCATAACTCTTGCTCTGTAGGGTGCGTCCGCGTGTTAAAAAACCGAATAACATGTCCTATATTTTCTGCATAACAAAGTTGTCCGTGTGATGCCCTGTATTTATTAAAATAAAAAAGATGTGACAATGTCCCTTTTATACTCGAGCGAATCACCTGGACATCTGTTGTGTTCAAATACGAGTGGCGCTGGATGTGCATTTTGTCCTTGGATTAATGGAACTATGTGGTATGAAGAGCCAAGGACTGCACTTCTAAGGAGGTATGCATATGGAATCACCCTTCCGGCAATTTGCAGTCTTGGCATTGTTGGCAACGTACTCAATCTCGTTGTACTTACAAGAAGGAACATGAGAGGGACCGCTTACATTTACATGAGAGGTAAGTAGGTATGCATGAAAAGTAGTGTTGTAAGATTAGAAAGGCCTTTCTACTTTATGATCATATAACGGCCGCACTTTGTTAAATTAAGACGATGTTAGGGGATGGTGGTTTAAAACTTTAAGTTGCTGTAACTTTACTTCAAAAGATTGCGTCGAATTTCCTACACAGTAAATTTTCTTTTAATTTTTTAGAACATGTTAACTTTTAAAGATTCACTAAAGTGCTTGTTTGCGATAGCAATGTAATGGCTTCTTAAGGTGAACGTTGTTTTAATAGTTTAGCTAATACTTAGCACAGTCAATAGAACACTAATAACTACCTTTGATAATACAACATTCTTTATTTGGAAGAGTTGACCTTCTGCTCAGATGCATCTTGAATAATTACGTTCGTTTTTAGCCTTGGTGGGAATTTGGAGTGGCTGAATGGCAAATTTTAACTATTGAGCTGTTCGCCTCTGGCTTTCTCGGGCCACATGTTCGACCCAAGTAATATTATAATAAGTGTATGAATGTTTTGTTGGCATTATAATACCCATAATATACTATATGGCCGGTGATGATCTATACGCGAAATGTTACTTAAAACCGAGATGTCAATTTAAATTCCTCAACCTGGTTTGATTTCCACGATCAAATCTGCAAATATTAATTTTTAATTGTAAACTACTTTCGCCCCATTTACTTTTTACTGGTAAATTTTAATTATCATAATCTACGTTCTCCATCAATTGAACCCTTCTTAACTGTAATCCCGTAAACGTAAATTTTTATCCGTAGATATTATTCAATATCAATTTTTAAACTAAATCCCGTAATTTAAATGTTTTTAATACAAAAATCATTAGCCCGATGCACACATGTCAATTATTTGAAGAGTGCAAGGGACCATCCTCATTCCGGCATTACTATGGCACCCTCTCTTTATATATGCCCAGGAAGTCCACTCGTTCATACGTCAAATATTAATAGATGTGCTGATAAGGATATAATTGAGCTGTACTGGTGCTGAAACATATCCCATCTATCTTGTTTTTCCAGTAGAAAAAAAATGATAAAAAGTTGAGTTTATTATTTGAAGTCTGACTTCGTTTACTTTCCAAGATCACATAAAAAAATAACTTCAACAAAAAGACCTTATACTGGTTCACCCTGAAAATATTTATAGTATTGCCTAATAGGACACATTTCGTCTAACAGAAAGTGAACGGTTACATTTTAATTAAAAAAGACACCAAAAAACTACAAAGTTACAAAATAATCAAAATGGCTTCCTGCAAATTTCATTGGCCTGTGGTAGCAAGATTCAAGATGAATAAACTGCGCGAAATACAATAGTGTCAAGATGAAAATCAATAACTTTAATAATAATAGCAAAAAACGGAAAGGTCTACCATTCCTTGCCAAAAAAACAGCTGTGTCAATCTCGGTAATTAAAAACAGCTGCTCCGGCTAGTTCAGAAGGAAAGGTTGCACGTGGGTTGCCAATTTGTTTATGTTTACAATCCAAGCTTTCACATAATAAAGTCCAGCACTTCGTATATAATGATCTACAGATACCTAGGTATAACTAAAAGTACCTACATTTATTTAAATATATAATCAGCAAATTGTATATACTATATAATATAAATGAAATGCATTTATTATAATATCAAATAATAAAATGAATAATCCTGTAAACTTTAACCATACCTAATAAAATGAATTCACAAAAATTCATATTAAAAAATATTTGAGCAAAAATAAATTAAACAAACACAATCTCAGGATGAAGCTGGGTTCCCAAGGTGGTTAGGTGATTCGTGCGAATCAAACTTTTTTCTTCTTTTTTAACTAATAGGTACTCAAATTATGAATTGTCTATCTTCGCGGTTGTAGACTAAAAGAGTTTCTACCTTTAGTTCTTATCTTATACTGCCAGATTTATAAGAAAACAAATACATACAATATGCTACAAGAGTAAATTGTATCACATCATTCTTTAACATTTTGATTAGAAATTGTTGTTATAAATAATAATATTTATAAGTTTATGTAATAGTAACAACTTCTTTAACATAATACGAAAAGACATTAAAACGGTTCTAATAAAAATTAAATTAGATAAGATCCTATGTTTAAAAACACATGTAAGTATTGAGATGTCTAGAATTCATCTCATTGAAAATTTATTGAACGGTATGATCGTAAACGTAAAAATAATTATTTCATGCAATAAATAAAATAAAAGATAGACATGCTAGGATGTTAGGTCTATTAATTTAAAGGCTACATGTTAGGTCACAGATAGATTTATCAATTTTTAAAATAGAAATCAAGCAGGATAAAATCTCATGCAATCATAACCTCTATTTTTATATGTAAAAAGGCCTGATTTTTAAAAAGGATATCAATCATTTGGATTGTTTCTTGATAATACATGTTTATGCAACCCAAGTCACATATTAGGAAGGTTTTTCCATTTGACTGGAAGATTTAATTTCCCTGATTAAATTCTAGGTCTACGATTGATAACGTAGGAAGAATCTTTCTGTTTTCCATGAGACTGACTCGGTTTCGGGCTGATATTTAACTAAAAATATGTAAATTAGGTCAATCATCTAATGGCTAATCTAGCACAATAAACTTACAAACTCTTATATAATGATCCAGAGCATTTATTGTATTGAAGGTTTCGGTTTTGTTGATATGCTTCGTGTTTTACAAATATTGATTCTTATACAACATTTCTCACCATTGCTTCAATGAAAACACTTGGAGGACTGTATGCTGGACAATTTGACTATAATTTGACTGCTTTGAGTTGATTTGAAAATGGATTTTGTATAAAGCATCGTTGGGTGTATCATGATCGTAGAGAGGAATCTTAATTTGTGTTTTTCTTAAATTGTAAAGATCTTCTTATGTAAATTTTATATGTATCAGTTACATTGTGTAATTATGTATCTTCATTTTGTAAAGGAGAAAGCTGGATTTATTGAGTTTTGTGTATAATTAGGTCCTAATGAGATTCTTTCATTGCCAATCGTTTTTGTTAATTTTCTAAGTTATGGTAGATTTTGGAATATGAGTGTCTTATATTGTTTTAATCGTTATTTTACCAGCTACTATTAAATTTCAATTAAATGTTTAGAAACAGTTCAACATAAATTTTTGCGTTTAATTGCATTTAAATTAGGTATTAATGTAGCTGTAATTAATTATGAACATATACTTAATCTTCTAAATCTACAAACCTTAGAGTTTAGACGTAAGGTAGCCGATATGAGCTTTTTATATAAAATAGCCAACGGTCTAATCGACTGTGATATATGTTACTATCCAATGATTCAAATTATAATACGGCAAACACTTACAATCTTAGAAGTTGCGATATTTTTAAAATTAGATTTCATTCAACTAATTATGGCTATCACAGTCCGTTAGAAAGAATGATGCGTTTAGCGAATACATTAAATAGTTGTAAGCAACTGCATTTATTATATGTTTCTTTCCATGTTTTTAAGCACAACGTGTTAGCTGCCTCATACATTCTAGAATCGAGGTCTTGATTCTTATTTGTATATGTAGTTGATATCTATCTATTGTATCTTATTTTGTGTATGCACTTGCTTTAAAATTGTTTTAAAATTGTAATTTTCTTCTAAATGGGAGATTCCCGTAAATAAATAAATAAATAAATAAATACAATCCTATCTTTGTATAATTAAGATCAGTGGCGGTTGTTTGGAAAAATTTACATAATTTTAATTTGTTTCGCCAAATCATATATAAACCCCAGCTAAAATTAACAAAGTCAGTCGATCAAAAGCACTTGGAGAATCCACGCTCGGCTCGAGACCCAAAATCTGTAAAATAAGTGTGGTTATGTAATAATCATATGGTTGGATGTCATCAAAAGAAAATACAACAAAGTTTAAAGAATAATTTACCTGGATATTTGAAAATTAAAAGAAGATTTATTCGTCAATCCTACAATTATATGGAATTGTGAACGAGTTGCTTATTGTATAAATTCAAAAAGATTTATTTCCATTATTGACTTAAATAATCGAAGTATTTACAATACAAAATCGTCTAACAGATTTGAATGCAGTAGTGCCAACATAAAATGATATTGGAGTGGATCTCATTTACTTTTTTATACAAGGTTGGTCAAAATAAAAGGTTTTGATTTAATTTTTCAATAACAAAATTGTAAAAACAATCTGAATAATTTCAGAATTCATTTTTCTAACCTTAAAAGTTTTTAAATAATTAAATTCTTATGAATAAAACAAATCTCTTTAAAATAAAATTTCTTTATTAAAATTATCATAAATTAAATTTATTTGAACATTTGTAAATATTTTTATTTGATTACACTGATTGATGTTAGTTTGCTCAAGTGGAGAACTGTTATAGCCCTATGTCAGGTTATTAACGACTAATTAACACACTTGAGCAAGCTCAGGAAAGAATTTCCTAATTTGCTTTATTGTTCTGTTTTAAATAATTTTCCTTTATTTTTCTTTGAATTCTATTTTCATTTATTTTCATTAATAAAATAAAGGCTGTGTTTTCAATTTATATATGTGTTTATTTGATGTGTATACAAGCATCCATTCCTTTTTCTTTTCATATTTAGAGTTTAGTTTGTGGTTGTCCAGTTGCGGAAGTCCAAGTGTCTTCATTGTAAGTTTTTCTTTTCTTCCAGGTATAAGAATCAATAAGTTTTTATTATTTCAACTATTTCATGTTCTATCGATTTAAACCTGTGTATATTAGGGTGTATTTTATTTTATTAGGGTTTACCGTAGCTATTTTATAGGTTATCCTGATTGTGGTGCAGATTAAAAAGCAACTCGGTATAATTCTCAAACAAACTTGCTGTAATACACCTAACCTCAATCAAAACTCGACTAACACACGGAATACGTTAAAAAATTGTTCCAACAATCAAGACATAGGCCAAGGTCATTGCATGGTATAATTCGGGCAAAACTTGCGTACTATTGGGGAGGCTTGATTGCGTAATTTTTGATAACGTTTTCTATATTGTAAGGGAGGTTTACTTCGCTCGGTGCTGGATTGCTCGAGCGCTAAATTTGTACGGGTCGTTGCGGCGTTTTCGATGTCGACGGTAATTCTCGGTCGTGTTATTTTAAAGGTATGTTCCACGGATCCGAGTAGCTGCTAGTGTCCTTACTCTAATAATCCTGATCGGCTGCTTGCTGGTACTGGCTGTTGTCCTGGTGGAGTTGAGTCCTGGAAGCGGACTGATTAAAACGTCTGTAGGTGCTCTCGGGGCATAGGGGAAATGGTAGGAGAGAAACGTAACGGCGCACGCCAAGTAACCGGTAAGGGAAGGTACGCGTGGTTTCGCTTGATTCGGCGGCTTATCCGAGCGGCTACCGATCGCACTGATGACAAGCTTACTCATTTCTACACCCAAAATAATTAAACAAAAATAAAGTAACTTCGTTACAGCATTTATTTAAGTCAGTTTTGCACATCGATTAGCTCAAATTAAGGTTTTCCGATTAAACTATTGAAAACTCTTTATAACTGTGACTTTCAACCTATTGGTGTCATTCTCATCTTTTTTTTGTCATTAGAATAGACGATATCTTGATAGTATATATTTCTGGTAGACTGTCTGCATGTAGAAAGAAGTTGTCAATTTGACCTCAGTGATTGTACGCCGATTTGGCAAAAAAACTATTGTTTTAATAAACTATCAGAAACCTTCACAACTTGACTCTTTTTTCTCTATCTCGATGGCTCTTCAGTTAGAAGAGTAAGCGATAGCTTTATTTATTGTTCATAACACTTAATTCAACTAATTCAGAAAGACGTTTTCAGTTAAATCACTCTGGAACTTTTAGTAAGTTGTCAAAGATTTTTACTTTGGAATTTTACCCTCCAATACGATGTCAATAAAATAAAAGATAGCTCAAAAAACGAACACTTTCTACATTTATTCGATTCATAAGGAAATTTGGCCGTCGATTTGGTCAAAAGCTTTTCTCCAAAACAATTTTCACGTTCCACTCATTGATGTCGATATTTCTGTTCTTTCGCTTTCTAAACTATCCTTATCCCTTGCAGATGCCCTTGAGATAACCCCGAACAAGAAACTTTTAGAACTTGGTTGATTCTAGCAAATTAACAATTTTTGCCAAGAAGTTTCTTTTGCCAAGGAGGAAATGGAAATTTCCTGATTAGAAAGTAGTTTTCGATTAGTTTAGAAACTAACTTCGAATAGACTCTCTTAATTTTTTAAGAAAATAAATGTAGAAATGTAGAAAGTCTCAATTATTCTCGGAATTACAACAATCAGAAACTTAAAATGTAAATTAAAACAAAAATGCGAAAGCACATTTAACGTCTTCGATAATGTTCAAAAACTATTTTAATTAAATTTTCTCTTCCAGCAAAAACATTGTTGAAGTAAAACTAACAATATGACCTCTTCCCTTTCTCAGCAAAAGCACACTTCAATTAAGTTTTCTCCTACCTCTTCACTTTTCCGTTTGGACTTTTGGTTGTGCTTAACAACCCTATTAGCTATCAGGAGAGTGGTTGCAGAACCGCCCCCGGGCATGAAAGCTCTTTGTAAGCTGACTCGACGTTACGACACAGGACATAAACGGTGGATTACCGTGAAATATGCGTATGCCAGTCAGAAACAGTACAATCCCGTCATACCGCCACTCTTAATGCACACCAAAAATAGGGAACATCTACCATCCCCCCCGCTACCCTATCCTCTCCCAGATTAATAACATGCTGGAAGTCCATAAAGTCGTAGAGTTATTCATAAAATTCATAACCTAATAAATTGAACCGCTGCATCTACTAACCACAAACGCGCGCCGTTTTATCGGCATTCCAGCACCGCTAATGATATTCGAGCTTGATGAATTAGAATAATAAAGCGATATATCTTCTCTTACTCTTTTTTGTTCCTGGCAGTCTAAGGGGAGAGATGAACGCGACATTCAGATACTAAAAATAACTGGAACAACAACAGAGGAAGGAGTTTCGCGAGATTTAAGAGCGACGAGTTGAATGCTGACCGGTTCACCCCATTGAATCAGTAATAAATTGCGATCGGTAAAACTCGTTTTTCGTGTTTTCTAATTTGTTGCTCGTATCACTTAAAGAGTTTGATCCTGAACCCACCCTAAGTTCCGCAACATTCGCCCATTTAACTTTTGTGTCTCCTTAAAACGTAGCCGCTTCAATTGTGTGGAAAAAGTTTGGGACAGACGTTTTTAATGAAATTTTTGCGGTACACTAAATTTTCACTAATAAATCTAATGAACTTCAAGCATCACTATAGTCCTCAATTGTGTCCTCTATTAAGTTGGATATCTAATTAAGAAACTTGAGGAGGTGAATGGGACAGGGAGTGGGGAGGGGGCTAGAACTAGAAGATGTAATTTTGTAATGTGTATAAGGGGCAATAATACCCTCCCGACGTCCAACGCTTCCATTGCATACGAATTACACAACAAGTTGGTCGAACACGCCCTGAATATTTCACCACGTTCTACTCTCACACAATTAAAATGGAAATGCACAACATGTAACACGTATGCCCTAAATAGCTACGATTAAAGCCAGGAAACTGGAAAGCGAAGGGATCGGAGTGAAAACGAGGACGACGTTAAAAAAAAGGTACAACGGAATAATGGGGTCTCATGGGCGAACCCGAAAAAAGAATATGAAAAGCTTATCTTAACCGTATTTTTGATTGAAAATGCTCTAGCTTTTTATGTGCTCCCGTTTTTTAAAAAAATAAAATTTTGAAATTTATTGCCGTGCTCTGGGGAACTTTTGGCATTAAAGTTTAATTCCCCGTGGAAAATGGAATTGAAGAAACGTAATAATAGTTTAAAATTTATAAAGGAAGAGCATAAAAAGAAATTAGCGAGAAACTTTAGCAACTCGACCAAGCAAAAGAAAAACAGGTAATGAAAGCTCCAAAATTGTGTGCAGTAAACTAGAAGAACTTTTAAGATGCCGCCACGTTTGACAACTAGTTCCGGTAATATATTCATCATAAGTTTTTTATTTTTGCCGTGATGAACCTGAACTAACTTCTGAAAGTAATTAATGGTATGGTACAATCTTTTCAATCTGTGTACACTTTTAGGTGGACGTTTTCAACGATTCAAAAGATTTTATTCTAAATCGTCTAAGACTAAATCAATTGTTTTCCTATTAAATAGCATTACTAATTTTTTACCCTCCTATGGTATTAAGATTTATTTACAAATTTAATTAGCTCTCAAGATAGCATGGTATTTATAAATCAGCTGTCGGTTGCTGATACAGATGTGTTTTGGTTAGATACTTTATAAATAAAATTTACGTTTTTTTTTAAATTTTTTGAAGATAGTATACCCTTCGTTATAAAATTACGTCAAGGCCTTTATGGAATTCCGGAATCTTGTTTTGCCATGAACGATCTTTTAGTGTTATAATTTAAGTTTTTTAATTAGTAGTTACACTTCATTAATTAAATTTCGACTTGCATCTATTGAAGAATAATTAAAACAACGACAAAACACTTGAAGATGTATGAAATCTCAAACAGTTTCTATGGTTGCTTGTAGTTACATGTAAATATATTATCTAAGCTACGGCATGGTTGGTGTAGAATTCAAGAGAAGTGAGCTTAATCAGATTTTAAAAAAGGACTATACCTACGATTGATTTAATTCAGAACAAAAAGAATGTTTGCTGAGCGCCACTGCACTCAAAATAAAAATCGAAGTTCATGATAACAACAATTGGGTCCAAAGAATCTAATTGTTAATGTAGCCTCAGCAAAACCCAGACCAAGGATCTAAATAAACATTTCCAATATAAAGTTGTGATCGCAATAAAACACAAATAAATTCCATTAATTTATTGCACATGATTAAACTGGGGAAAAGGAGCATTTGGATAAAATTAGCACAAAATTACGTAAAAATAAATTCTGTAGTGGGGGAGGGATTTTAAACGTACCCCGTTTAGAAATCGTATATCATTATCCATATCACTTCAAAAGCTTTCTGTATTTTAATCCATCTACAGTATGTATACCTAACATTGCCTTGCCTTTGTTTCGAATCGTGATAATGTCATGATACTCAATCATTCTAGAGAGAATTAACTCTCATTATAATATTTAATAGGCAGATTATACGCATTTTAGTAACTACCTGATTTGTGTTTGCATAACCACAAGTTTTAAAAAAGATTTTTTTAATAAAAATAAAATTAGTTAATTAAAACTAGCATTGCACACAAAAACTCTTCAAGCAGATAACGGATATGTGGGAATCCAGACTTCCATTAAAAAGATAAATTTTTCTCAGAACTTAACGATTTAAGGATCGTTTATGCATTTCTTGCAACTTAATAGAGTTTAATTCATTTTCAATTTTATAAATCATCTGGAACAGACAAAATATGTTTCATTGAAGGTGTATGCAAATGTATAGCAACCTACCTGTTAAAACTATAGTTTAAATGTAAAGTTTATATTAACGAGACATGTTAGTTTTGCAGGCTTATTGAATTTTCAAAATTCTAAAGTTGTTTTAGTGAAAATAAGTAGAGTAGCATTATAACCACATAATTGATATACATTTTAATGTAAAGGTTAGATCTTTTTGATGGAATCACATAAAAACATCTTTGACATGCTGCGCTTTTCTAACGTTCAGTTGAATTATGTAATTTGGTTGCAATCAAAGTTTAGTGCAATCAAAGTGCATATCAAGGTTTTTCGTATTTAAAACCCTTCAAGTAAAATTTATCAATAATATAATGTTTAGATTTTTGAAGAAAGGAAAGTGTGAAAAGTGTTTTTATGAAATTTAGCTAACTAATGTTCTTTCGATGAAAAATGTTCTTTCATCGATATTAAAATTAAGGGTATTATTATCTTTTTTCAACTCAAGTATTGTATATGATTGGATTCGGGGTTTTATTTTCTGTAAGTCTATATAAATAGCGTTTGCATTTATGAAAGTTTATAAATTATAATTGGAATATGTAAAAATACAAATGTCATATTCGTTTTGTGCATGAAAAAATTCAATTGCTTTCCAAAATAGTATATAGAGGGAATCCATTTTTTAACAATTAAGAAGCTTTCTCTCACCGAAGGAACAATGTGAAAGGATATAAAGTATCATAATAAAGTATCGAAAATAATACTTACCTGTTTAATTGAAAGAAGTCTCATTTCAATAAACTGGTTTTCAATTTGTATGGAAATAATAATTGGTTTGATCGATACCATTTTTATTCGATTGATGTTTGGAGATGTCAGAATAATTCTGACAGAATTGTTTGGATCAGATATGAGAATGTATTAATGAGTTTATCAAGCAACTCGAGTCTAAATACAGATGAGACTTATGTGGCGCCAAATTTAAAAAGAAAAAAGTAAGTTTTTGGCACAAACTTTAACTTAATTAATTTAGATTCTTACAATTTAATAATAATAGAAATTAGCCTTGTGGTGTAGATAATTTTTCAATTTAGTTAATTTTTGTGGAGAATTTTCAGAACAATAAAAGAAAAGATTACCATTTGAATAATTTTTTATTTTATGTTTTTTTTTTAATAATAAGTGTAATTGGTTTACTTTTTTTTGTAATTAATAAATATTTCTGAATTTTTTCAAAATTCAATTGGGTATCAAATTTGTTTCTTTATTTCTTTTATGTGTTTAGTTCAGTTATAATAAATTAAAAAGTGTGTTTTTTATTTTGTACATTTTATTTGTGTATTTTTATTTTATATTTGTGTAATTATATTTGTTACCAACCAGCAATTATTTAAATAATAAGAGTAATCTACATCAGCGACCCAAACCTGAGAGAGTCCCAATGTAGTAGAAATACGAAGCAATACATTATTTTTTGCAAGGTAAGGAGTTATATGTCATTTCATATTTTTGCAAACATCTTTTGTCGGTGTTTTTAGTGTAATTCTTTTATATTCATCATCACACCAACCGTAGTAATATGTATTGATGTGATAATGTGAGAGTCAAAAGAAAAAAATTAATTGTAGTGAATAATAAACCCTCCAACACTTGATGAAATATGAAAGGTTAAATTTACAAACACAAAATCATGGTAAAACAGTCTGAAAATATACACAACTAAATATCACTTACCTTTAAAAAAAATTCTCCGGCTATAGTTTTTAAACTGGAAAATAAGTTCCATAAATGCATGAGATGAAATCAGGCGGGTCGCTAATTAATTAGGAAGCTATTTAAATTATATCTGTAAAATGTTGTTAATGGACCAGACAAAAATAAATACACAAATAAATTTCTTTTTAAACATTTAAATGGATAATTTTATTTATTAACACAGAAAAGAAATAAAAATTTTAAATTCCATCGAGAGAAAAGAAAACAACTATTAAAAATTAAAATTAAGAAAATCAAATTAAATCTCGGTATAGCTGTTGTTAAATAGCTTTAACAAAATAAGAATTAATATACATTCTATTTCTCTTTGTCCTTTTTAATTCTTATCTGAACAATCCAACAATCTTAAATTACTATTCCCACATAGCACCATAATATCTGCTGGATGTCCTACGGATATCCTGGAGCAGCTTTACGAATATCCGAAGGATGTCCTACGAAAAGCAGTTGGATATTCTACGGACATCCGTGGGATGGTGAAATGAGACTAAAATAGACATCTTCAGGATATCCGATGAAGGATATTCCTCGGATATTCTATTATTAATATCCGTTGGATATCCTATACAATATATCCCCGGGACATTCATTACAAGATATCTTTGGTATATAATATGCAAAATATCCCTTGGATGTCCTGTACAAGATATCCACAGGAGGTCTAAACAAAATATCTTTGGAATATCTTGTATTCATTATAAATAATATGAAAACAGATTGTTTCTTTAAATTTTCACTTTAATTATTGTAGCTAACAATTGTTTCGCCACACAGTGGCTTCTTCAAACGTCTAAAACGTAAAGCTAACGTAACTTCTGTAAAAATTGGCAATTATAAACCTGCAATAAACATTATATTCCTTGAACGTGCTTAGATGTGGGTAATGATAGCGGACACTATTATTATACAAATAAATTTAACAACGGTGAATTGTTCAGTCTGTTAGGTCGTTTATAAAGTAAATATTTAAAAAACAATCTGTTTTTATATTATTTAAGATGGATATAAATTTTTATCAAGTAAAGGCCGAATCAATTCATTAATTGATTATAAAATTACTATTAGAGGATTTGCTAATTACATATCGGTATCAAATAAATAGTATATGAATATAATAAAAGAAATGATGGAGGTGTATGCTTATAAAATATAAAAATTTATTATAATTGAGGTAACTACAAACATAAAAATTATATTTAACATATTTTTAACATAAACATATTCAAAGACTTCTTCTGTTGGACCTCTCATCCGCCGCCGCTTTCAGAAATTGCTGAATTGGTTTTTCAGCATTCTTTTTCTGTCTAATCTAGATCTCTGTTTATAACTTCTGTAATAATATATAAATGTTAATACTCTTAGCGTAAATGCAATTCTAGTTACTTTACTTAACAAAAATGCTGCAGTTTTCAGGGTGGAAAAAATCTTATTTGTTTTTCCCTGACCAATTAAATCTAAAGGTGTCGTCTCCAACAAATCGGGGTAGAGTCCTTTTGCTCACTTCATAAGGAGTGCTGCCACCAGATTTTGCAACTTGATTGATTTGATTTGATATTTTCTTGTGCTATCTAAAAAACAGTAGAATTTAATAGATCACAATGCGGATATGGCAAATTTTACCCTTCAACGTTGTACCTGTTATGTCCAAGCTTAATAGAGATGAGGCTGTAAATAAATGTTGCTTTAAATGATAATTGTTGTAGTATTATAGTATTTGTCAAAAGTATATAAACTATAGATTTGTTACCTTTTTATTAGAGTACCTACATAATTATTAAAACGAATGAATCAAATTCAGTAATTCTACTTACCAAATACTCTTCTGCAGGTCGGTTAGTCACCAACAAACCAAATCAAATATATTTAATCGGAGCGCGCCAGGGTTGGCATGTTTAAAACATTTTGTTTAAAACTCATGTTTAAAACTAGTTTAAAACATCAAACTTAGTTTTAAACTATTTCTTTTTAAACATGTTTTAATCGTATGTTTAAATCATGTTTCTTTGTAATCGTTTTAAAACAGCTTTTTGACAACTTTTAAGATAATTTTAGATTCTTATACTGCATTTTCGAATTTAAATGACCATTTTCCATCTGAAACGTGTATTATTATGTATAATAAGCATCACAATTATAAATTATAAAATGTAAAAGTATAGACAATTTATTGATTGTTTATTATTTAAATCTATTTTGGAACATGACTTAGATTGAAACTTGTGAAAAGTGGATCTAGGATTAGATTACATTGTATAAAATCAACTAATTTTGCTGCAACAACATTAAATTAATGTTAAATATTTCTTTTAGATGTAGAGCATTTAATAATGAGTTACTATAAATAACGTAAATGTAAATAAACAAAAATACCTTAGAAAATCCTCCCCTATAAATATTAGCAATAGTCTTTGATACTTCATAAATCAAACTAATTACGCACATTTATTTTTTGCAATGGATACACTTGGCACGAATTTTATGAGGCATCTTTAATAAAATTGTTAAAAAATGCTGCCGTATGCCATATAAAATGCGCATTCGTCGACCCGTCATCATGAATATATAATATTCCAGTGATTTTCTATTTACTAATTCTGCATTCTTTTCAGAGGTCTGAAGAAGCATTTACAAAGAATAATGATCCTTTCATTTCTAAATTACAATTTGCAAGGTGTTGACTTAACATTATTTAATACTTTTGTTTTGACGAGAATTGAAGTAGATTTTTTATTAGGGTATTTTTTATTTAAGTTACTCTATACTAGGAAGTTGTAAAATTAAAAAGTGATGATATAAGAATAAAAGGACTTTTATTATTGTTTCAGGCATGCACAATCATGATTCATGATGGTAATTTATATCCGAATTGAATAATATGTTTATTAAAAGCTTTCATTAAAATATTTCAAAATCTTTATTAGTTTAAAACAGTTTAAATCATGTTTTAAACATGTTTTTTTTATATGGGGTGTTTTAAACTAATTTTCGATAAAAAACATGTTTAATTTAAAAAAAACAACTGTTTTTGTTTTTTTTGAAAAAAACATGTTTTTTGCCAACCCTGGAGCGCGCGGCGTAATAGTTGTGAATGCTCAAACTGAAGTGACCGAAAACCAAGTTGTTTGGATCACGCTCGAGTCTGACAAAGTTGTAAATCTTTTCGAGGTTTGAACATTTTTTAACGCAAGGCAATGTCATAAAATTTACCCAAAGAGGGTCGATTACAGATGTAGAAGTATTCTAGCATTCTAGGAAGAATCCTTTAAATGCCACACGATTTAAGAAATATACATACTGTTGTGTTCTTCCAGAAAAGGAAACAAGGCACTGTTAGATACACACTATTTCCGTAGTTATAATTATTATATTGTTTTATTAATTTCTTTTAATATTATTAACATTCATACTTCATTAAGATTAGCATTACATATATCACCTGTTCACCTATTATAGCATTTAATCATTAGTTCATTTCATTTACAATCAATTATAAATTGTTTATCATTGACCTATTTAAAACTATTTATGATTGTCATACAATGAATCACAGAATTTCCATTTAATGTTAGATAAACATAATTGATATTAACTTTTAAATAATATTTATATTTACAGACAGCATATTGTATTTAGAAAATTTCCTTAATGAACGTTGAACTGTAAACTAATTAATAATAACTTTCTTTTCAATGCATAGATCACTTTTGTAGGCAGTTGATTGCCACCAGTCCTGAGAATAACTCAAAATTCATTTTCTATTTCAATCATAATAATAAGTATTAAATAAAATATATTATAGATTTAATAGTGTTTATTATCCTAAAATTAAACGAACACTACTGAAAGGAGGAAACCTGAGAAATACAACAGCACTGATGATGTTAAATGTTTATTTAATTATTGGAAATTGTGACAATGTTTATTAATACTAAAATTGTTACACGTTCCCTTTTTTAACTATAATTAATTTCGTACTTAGTTAAATAGTATGATGTTTCTTCGATGAATCTACTTCTTGTACTGTCTGAATAACAAACTGCGTTCCATAAGGAAACTTACTATCAATTACTCATTAAAATAACATGTTCCAAAGGAAAATTAACGACAACAACATGTCATATCATCTCACAATTCTTTGTTCTTAGCCTGTAAATAATAACTAAAACCTAGAGAATATTGCCGTCAGCAAAATATCATTCAATGTTAATTTAAAGAATACCAGATTTCTAAACTAAAATACATTGAAGTTAATTTACAAAAGTAATGTTGGATAATTCTTTTAAATCAATATTTTATATACGAGGATGAATTGATAAATCTCCGGCCTAACCCATATGGGATACAAATTTTTGCAATGTTTTTACGGCATTTTATTTTTTCATAATTTATCAGTATGGCTGTGAAATAACAAAAATTTCTGTCAAACAATAATTGTTTGGCAAGTTGTCAAAGTCGATAAAGTTTTGTGTGGTGTTAAAATGGAAAAAGCTGAAATTCGTGCGGTTATTAAATATTTTCACATTAAGGGTTTATCCCCAAAAGAAATGAAAGCTGAGCTAGACGGGACATTAGGCGAATCTTCTCCTTCCTATAGCACAGTTAAAACCTGGGTTGCGGACTTTAAACGGGGTCGCAAAAGCACAGATGACGCACCGCGTTCAGGAAGACCGAAAACTGCCACCACAACGGAAATTGTCGAAAAAGTCCATAGAGTTGTGTTGAATGATCGGCGATTGAAGTTGGCTGAAATAGCAGATACCCTGGGCATTTCAACGGAACGAACATATCATATCCTAACCGAAATTTTGGGAATGAGAAAGTTATCGGCACGTTGGGTGCCGCGGCTGCTCACAGTGGAACAAAAGCTGACTCGCAGAACAGTTTCAAGTGAGTGTTTAGACTTGTTTAATCGAAATTCAGTGGACTTTCTGCGACGGTTTGTAACAATGGATGAGACGTGGATTCATCACTACACACCCGAAACAAAGCAGCAATCAAAACAGTGGACTGCCAAAGGAGAACCTGCTCCGAAGAAAGCCAAAACAGTTCCGTCAGCCGGAAAAGTTTTGGCTTCAGTCTTTTGGGACGCCAAGGGAGTACTTTTCGTTGATTATCTTCAAAAAGGTAAAACAATCAACGGAGTATACTATGCTACCTTACTGGATGAATTAAAAAAAAATATTGAAGAAAAACGACCTGGATTAGCAAAGAAAAAAATTCTGTTTCACCAGGACAATGCACCTTGTCACAAGTCGGCAATTGCCATGGCAAAAATCAATGAATTGCAATTTGAATTGTTACCCCATGCCCCTTATTCACCAGACTTAGCCCCATCGGATTTTTATTTATTTCCAAACCTAAAAAAATTTCACGCTGGAAAGAAATACGAGTCCGATGAAGAAGTGATTGCTGCCACAAACGCCTATTTTGACGAGTTAGAAGAAAAGGCTTATAGGGACGGTATAAGAGAACTTGAACAAAGGTGGACCAAGTGCATTGAACTCGATGGGGACTACGTAGAAAAATAAAATTTTTGTTAACCTGATATTCTTTTGTTTTATTGCCTAGGCCGGAGACTTTTCAATTTATCCTCGTATTATACTATATCTATTAATATCTTATTATGTAATTATATATTAGAGAATCTTATTGCCGCCACACAAAAAAGTTAATCACTCTAACTCGAAAGTTAGCAGATTCCTGTTATAGTTAGTAAAATTACCTGCTTATTTGTTGATAAGATGTTTACATTCCATGTCATCCTTCAAATGGATTTCATTTGTGATTGTTGAAGATAATTATAATTATTAATGGAGCAACGCGTATCTTCCATGACGTGAGTACATAACATAATTCGGTTATTTGTAATAAGATTCCATTGCCTTCCTTTAATTTGTTCCATACAAAATAAAAATTCCAAGCATTTCTCCAAACAACAATAACAGTCTGATCACTAAATTTTAAAACACTGCACTTTCGATTTATTTCACATTTAGTTCACTTTGATTGTTTTTTCAAATTATTAAAAACTTATAAAAAGATTTAAAAATAAAATATGATGACATTTGTCATAACCTCACTTTGTTGACATTCAAGTGACATAAAATTCACCAACATAACCTCGAAATTTTATCAAAATAACGTACAAACTGACATGACTTCTGCTCTATATGAAAATTCGAGAGTAGTCAAATTTTCGTGCTGTGTTTATAATAATTGAAAAACAATTGCGAATCGCTAGTGATTTTTCCTTGTTGGAACTAGAAACAAAACAACATCTTTTCCACCAAAAACCTTTCTAACCAAATTGTTGATAAAAAATTAAATTAATTGTTTAAATAAATGTTATAAAATGAAAGAGGATACTTTTTCCTTCATTTTGGTACCCAAAACGGCTATTAGAATGCAAATCTAGAGTTAGGATTCATTGGCAGCCATCTTGAATTTTCTGACAAACATTGCTTCACAAAGATTCAAATAAAAACATTTTAACATCTTGCTACATCCTTTTCTTATCACAAGATTTATCCTAAGATCCTATCAAACAAAAATTACATAAATTTTGACACCAAAATTATGAATATAAATTAAATTTTAACATTCTAGCAGACCCTGCTGAAACGTTTCCATTTACTATGGAAAATTATAAATCGTCAAGGAACTAGAACATTTTCTTGAAATTCATTAATAAAAACTGTAAGTAAAGTAATAAATACTTGTGCATACCCTCTCACCTATGCCTTTAATAATTTTCAGTTGAAAACATGCCATAAAATGGATTCAAAATATCTAAGTGTAAAAAAATCAACCAAAGACAGAAAATCGTTCATCTTGAAATTGAGTTTGTGAAATTCAAGTGAAGAATATGTTTAAATATTATCGCTTGTCACCTCACAGTGTTGTAGTGTATGTCTTGAACATAATTAATGCAAAATTTTATTATTTTTAATAAAAAAAATAGTTAACTCCTTTTGCCTGGAAGATAGGCAACACATCATGCATACGTGTTATGCGGGATGCCTATATCATAACACTATGTATAAATCGAGCACCTCTCAGACAGATCAATTTCTGTTGCATTTCCCTAATAATCACACAGAGATAACGAAAAACGAAAAATAGTCGATATAGCTTACTTTAACTATTGAGAATATCACACCACTTCGATGAAGCACAAATAGCTTCATATTTCCAAATACAGAATGAGCACACGGTTTCAAATACGAAGCCAGAATGTCGCCAATTCTGTTCAATTGGACTATGCTTCAGCTTCAGCTTCTGTAAGTAACAAGTGTGCCACCCTTTATTGGCATACTTAATTTTGATAAAAATAGTCAACCGCAAAGAAATCTCCGTCTTTACCTCTTTTTTTAGGTATATACTTTGAGATTATCAAACTTTACTGAAAGGTACGACATCGAAGCAATCGAAATTTTAGATTACTCCATTCAAATAAAATTAGTTAAAAACTTTTAACATTAAGCCCTGCCTTTCAGTTTTTCATAAAGTACCTAAAAGCATCTGTAATTTATCAATCTGGAATGAAACTTTTAATTACTAGTCACGATTTCAGCTACAGATAACGAAATTGTCCATCCTTTTTCATCAAATTTGTAAAAACAGTGTTCGTTTAATTTCTTTAATCCTGAAGTTTTTATCACGGGTCACTGAAAACTCATCAGATATTCCTTCTTATAATATGCAGATCGTTTTCTAAAGCTGCTCGCGAACTTAAAGCCTGATAAATGCCTTAAATCTCTTGAGTATTAAGACAAACTACCCTCCAAAGAAAATTGCTTTGAATACACTTATCATTGTTGTACTTACTCTTTAGTGTAGTTAAGTTTTATTTACTAGCTTCTTCAGTAATAATAATAATAATAATAATAATAATAATTTAGTCCTCTTTTTTTTCCTTTAAATTAGAAACGATCTGTTTCAAAAGAAAAAAATTGCTTGATATTTATAAACTTTCCCTTTGGGGTTCCGTTTTCCTGTTTAAGTGCTTGTTAAATTGGATTAAAAAAAGAAGACGAGTGAGATAGAAAGAGGAAAGAACGCTGCACATCCATGTCGTTCAATTCGTTGGAAAAGTATAAAGACTACTGCAGGGTGGTGTCAAAGTGTATACGTCGCTTTTTATCAATTGAAATGAAAAAAGGTTGTTCGTCATTTTGTTTCTTGTAAGGAAAAAGTAACACCCGATATTGCATTTCTATGTCGCTTTTCTTTCTTTTCTCGTTTTTTCGTTTTCTCGTATTACTTTTTTTAGTTACGTTCGATCTTATCTGACATTATACAGAGTGTCTTAGAAATATTACCGATAAACAAGAGTGTAATAATTATATCAAATGTAATCGAGATAATAATAAACGCACTTAATAAGAGCAAGAAAATAATGCAGCAACGTAATCAAAATTTCACTTTTTTTTTCTCGTTCCCTTAACGAAGATTTTTAATGCAAAACTAAAATTGATTTGTTGTTGTTTGAATTAATTATTTACATTAAATGTACAACAAGATGCAACAAGATTGGAATTTAATACTATCACAATTAAAGTTGTGACATCCTAGTAGCCAGGATGTACAATATTAACGCTCACGGTGCTCAAGGTTAAAAGGAGAGCTGGTAGGTTGGTTCGTCGATGATAGCTACTAAAAAATAACGATTTGCTGCCTGGGCGCCATTCTAGAAACCTAGAAAGAAGGGGAATGACCAAATACACACAATCATAACAAAAACACAACACGATCATGTAAAACGTATAATTAATATTAAGAATTAATAATGTAATATAAATGTAAATAGTAACAGTAGTAATAACAAATAAGTAAATACAAAAGGTACAAAAATTTAATAAACAAGAATAGTCACCAAGGGCTAAACAAACACCCTACTATAATAAAGAATAAATGGCCACACTAAGGTATGAAAAATGACCACAGATATGACTAACAGCCAGTATAATAAATGTACTACAAGATTTTCTGATAAATAAAATCGATAACAAATGTCAATAATGAACGTTCTTTTTTGTATACAAACAATCAAATTACAAAAATCTATAATAAAGTGTAACTTGCAGTGAACAGGAGTGTGCAAAAATAATAAAAAGAATTTTTGGAAACTGTGAGAGGTGAGGTAGGAAACAAATATCGGGTCAGTATACATAAACTCAATTCCTAACCTTAAATCTTTACCAAACAACAAGTAATATAAATGCAAAAAGATCATAAAAATAACCTGTAATAATTTCAGGCAAGCTTGCTTAATAAGGCGCCGTACCAGCAATAATTAATACCAAGCAAAGAATTTACAAGTACCATCAGTACCACATAATAAAGATTTGAACGCAACGAAGGTAAGTAATTAGCTTTAATTAGGAATAAGGATAATAAGAAGGGAAAACACTTCTGTAATACTTACAGTTACAACTCTCAAAATTTACCAAAATATAACAGTACCAAAGATGTCGAATGCTGACAAAACCAACTACCATAAATAAACGGCAGGAACACAATACTCCTGGCTGTGAGACAATGTGGTCTACGGATGTCTTCATAGATCAAAAACCACCTTTACCGGAGGGTAAGATTATCACATCACAATCCAAATAGCAGGATAAAATAAGTTGACAACAACCAGCTTCTAGGTTGTGAGACAGTGCTGTGGCCTACAGGTGTCTTCAATGATTAAACCACCATCACCGGAGGGTAAGATTCTCACATGGAAATTCCAACTAGCAGAATAAAAATATCATTCTTTTAGAACTTGCTTAAACCAAAGCAACCATTTCCATGATGCAAGCCAATAAGATTAGCCAAGTAGATCTCAATAAACTTAGAAAAAACCCTCAACCATTAAGGTGAAAAATGTGGGGTATATAAGAGATGCCTAAAAATAAAATAATAAATTACCCCCAAGCAAAAGTAGGTATAAATCTCAAATCAAAATCAAAGAGAATTAGAAAAATTCAAAAAATTAGCAAACATATTTACCTAGATGTTCTTGAACCAAAAGTTCAATAGGAAAAGACTTAAAAAATTTTAAAATGTCTTCTCATTATCAAAAAGAGATTAGAATTCCTCCTACACATAGTTGGTAAAACTTTCACACCAAAAGATAAAAAGAAAGTAGAAATGGCTGACAATTGTTTATATTAAGATAACCAAAAATACACAGGGGAAAATATCAGGAAACACCCCAAAAGGAAAAATCCGAATAGTAATTAAAGAATAAAAATAAATAAAGTTAGTTAGGTATGCAAATCATACAATAAAGACAATTCCTTTTCTTTTTTTTTTCAAGGAAACTTGACTCCAAAGAATCAAGAGGATTAAATAAAATTTGGGAACGTCACAAAGTTTCTTTTATTATTTTGATATAATAAGCCGATGTTTTTATTATTAGAATGACTTTATACGAGGTCTAACTATTAAATAACGAGACTGAGCGCACAGAAGACGTTCTAGAGGAGTAGGGGGGAAAACGATGCAGCGTTGGATAGCTGGAAGTGTCTACTATTCCAGTACGAAAACATGTTTTTGTCGCTGTAGTAGTATTTTTTCTATAGAGGTTAGAAACGAACGTGTTTTTTTTCTCGTGCCGATAAAAATGTGTGACGAAAAACACAAGCAACGGATCAATGTGAAAAACTCCGACTGAGTGCTATAAGTTGTTGAAAGAGGCCTATGATGAGAATTCTCTATCTCGTGTGCGTGTTTTCGAATGGTATAAACGGTTTTCTGAATGCCGAGAGAGCACCGAAGATGACAAACGTCCAGGTCGACCTGTCTTTGTTTCAACTCCGCAAACAGTGACCATCATCAATGAAATTGTGCGCGGAGATCGTCGTATGAGCATTCGGATGATTGCTGAGACTGTAAACGCCGATAAAGAAATTGTCAGAAAAATTTTACATGACGAGTTAAACATGAAGAAAGTTTGTGCGAAGTTGGTCCCAAAAAATTTGACCCCTGAACAAAAGCTCGTCCGTCAACAGATCTGCTCAGATTTTCTTGAGAGGTTAGATGAAGAGCCTGAATTGATGGAAAACATCATCACTTGCGATGAAACATGGATATTCCAATACGATGTTGAAACTAAGCGGCAATCCATGCACTAGAAAACTCATGCATCGCAAAGAATGTCGAAATCAAAATTTAAAGCCATGCTAATCGTTTTTTTCGACATCAACGGCATCGTGAAGACTGAATGGGTGCCACAGGGTCAAACTGTAAACCAAACTTACTATTTGAAAGTTTTGGCAACACTGCGAGAGCGAGTTCGTAAGAAACGGCCGGAGTTGTGGAAAAACATGTCGTGGATCTTACACCAGGACAACGCACCTGCCTATAACACGCTCTCTGTGAAGCGTTATTTAGCCGCTAGAGGCACTCGAACACGCGCCGTACTCGCCTGATTTAGTACCCTGTGATTTTTTCCTGTTTCCGAAAATCAAGTCTGCCTTAAAAGGAACCCTGTTCGAGTCGATCGAAGTGGTGAAGCGAAAATCGGCGGAGCTCCTAAATGCTCTTACAAAAGAAGACTTCCAGCATTGCTTTGACCAATGAAAAAAACGAACGGAACGGTGTGTGGCGAGGGGAGGGGAGTACATTGAAGGGGAGCATTCGATTGTAAAATAATTTTTAAAATAAAATTCTTTTTCATAAGCAGTCTCGTTATTTAATAGCCAGACCTCATATATGGTGAGGAATCTCATAAATCGCATCGTATTCGTAATAAGCACATCACAATAGCCAGCATTAACGATTAACAATTGTTAAATGTTTTTTTTTTGTTGCTCAGATTTAAATTTTCCCCTACTCAATTAACGAAACAAATTGAAAGCTTTTTATCTCTTTAGACTTGTTTCGACTGCATCAACTATGTATTAGTCTATATAATGAATATTTTTAAAATGCTAGGACAAAGCTATTTTTAATGAAGTTGTGATTAGCTATAGTAACTATTTAATAATAACTTAAATAAAAATTGTACTCTCGAAATTAAGTGTTTTATGAAAAAGTTAATAAAAGTTAGAAAATTGTATACGCCAAAGAAGTCCCATGTGACTGAGCGGTTTTACATAGGGGCGATTTATGAAGTGTAAAATATTGCGTGCATAGTCGCTATATTCGTTTGAGTTAATTTTTTTTCGCGGTTTTAACCATAATAACTTAATTTAAAGTTTCCATTTACATATATCACATCCAATTGTATATTTTTACAGCACTGCAAGCATAATCTACAAATCAGCTTTCGAAATGTTGTGATAAGCTTACTCTCTTAATATTTATTAGTGCCTATTAGCACTTTTAAACTTTTGGATTGTGTAAGTTACTTGCATGTACCATTCTGAGCTTGTTGAGCGCGTAGCAAATGATAATAATTTCGTGTGTTGTTATTTAAAGTGACTGTCCTCGTTCTGCAAACTTTTTTATGGATATTTTATAAATCAACCTTTAAGCTATCAGTTAATGGTGGCGCAAATGGTTTTTAGAAAATATTTATTCTAAACCACCATGGCTGACTTATTTAATGTTGCGATTTCTTGACTAATCTGATCTACACAAAATATGACTTATTTACTTGCATCTGGAACTGCCATATATTCGTCCTTCACAATGACACCCACGTTATGTGATCCATGTAAGGAACCATGCCAAACCAAGTACCTTTTTTTGTCAAAGATATAAATCTCTTTTCCATAGTTTATTCCAGTAACCATTTAGTTTCTAACCCAGTTGCCAAAAATCTGCAATCTTAGGTAAATAAAATAAATATTAAAATACTGATTTTTTTCTCAAATTTTCAAAACCAGTTACAATAGATTTGAAAATCAGAATATAAAACAACGAAAATGTGGTAGTTCCATTGACATTATAGCTATAGCTAGGCTGAAGAATCTCGAGTTTCTGAACAGCTTTGTCTTTGAAATGCTAATTAATCTCTGCAACCTTCCAACTGGAAAATGCAAAACCTTGCTGTATGCTGAATTACTGAGTGTATGCAACATTGCGGTTGTACCCATGATTATTGACCATACACCATTCAACTAAAAAGTTCTTATATACGCTTGGAATGAGCATGCAGCCCCATGCTTATCAGTTAGACACAATACCAGATAGCATCTTCGACATGCGCGATCCTGGCACGTCAACGGCTATGACACGCGCTTATTTGAGACCTCTGCATGCAAATTTCAAAAGTCAGCACCTATTTAAAGGATTTCAGCATTCAAATCCAATCTTGTAACGATATGTTTTTTACCAGTCTTGAATTAATGAAATTTTGGTGCATAAGTTCTTAAAGATCTTAAATGCGGTCCTGTAAGTCTGCGTTTTTCTTGTAATCCAAAATTATATTGGCATGCGGTATAAACAAACCTCATGAAAATATGTTAAAGGTCATCTTTTAAAATCTTTCCAGGCTAGTGGAGTCGTCGCGTATAATAGAATAATAAAGAATTATAGCTTTCGTCGTAAACAAGGATATTTTTTAGACAGGTGCTTGCAGCGCCAAATTATTCCGTTGTTAAAATCTAAAATTTACAAGATAGACATTTTTGATTAATGTGAAATCATGTTTTCAAACTTTCTCATATACGTTTCAATTTTTTATTCCCCGCAAATATTATAAAAATCTATTTTGTTTCAAGGAATGATCGCTTGTACGTGCTAAATGACGTTTTTTAAATAAATCATCTGCACTTCAAAATATATTCCGTCTGCAATTTACGCTGCAAGAAGCATTGCGTTCTAGACTTCTTCGTGTGAGAAACATTAATTTTGATTCGCTTAAACAAGATCATGCTATTCCTATTGGCCAATGTAAAAGTGCACCCCTCTCAATATATCGTCTACAGTAAAATAACCCGGAGTTTTTAAGTTAAGTTGATATTAAGTCTTCAGACAGTACAATTGGGGTCGAGTCAAGCTACAGAGTTGGCGTTCAGCCTTCAGTTAGTTTTCAGTATTCAGTTGGTTTTCAGTTTTTAATAAGAATTTACAGTTTACAGTTAGTAGAAGAATACAGATAAGGCCGGGCTCGGATCCCGTGCTAATAATTAATAATAATGATGTTAATAAGTCGAGGAACGGAGTTTAAAAAAAGCAAGTCTCCACGAGAGCTTCAATTCGGATAACGGGTCTCATACCCTGAAGTGGCGTCCGTTCGGACAATGGGTGTTCACCTTCAGTTAGCGGGCTTGTCCCAGCATTCTAGTTCCCGTGCTATTATCGAATAAAGTAAATTAAGTTGTGTGATTACCGTTTTGCGTTTCTTCGCTAAATACAGCTAGCTTATTGACTTCATCCTACCGTCTTAGTTTTGTGTTAATAAAATTAACCAAATCCCGTTCCCGTTCGTTAAAAGTTCTAGTGAAAATTCAATATATTATTGAATTTTAAAGTTTGTTTCTCGGTTAACGCATTAAAGAATAATTTAGAAGATTATTAGTTAATACTTGAAGAAGAGAATTTAAAGTATTTGAAAGTATAGCCTTCTAATAACGAATTTCAGTTATTGATAAAATTTGAAATTAATAATTAAACTTCTGGAATTACTGCAGTTTAAGAATTTTTCTTATGGTGGTTCAGTGCCGAAAAATTATAGAAATAATTTTAGTAACTTCATTCAAGAAATTTCAGTTCATCGTTGCAGCATCTTTACCCAAAATTAAATGTTTTAAAGTTTAGTGAATAAGGTCTTTTATTGTGAGGTGTTTTGTGACATTTTGAAGAATTTTAAAATTCTACTTCTGCAATAGACATTAAGGATTTTTTGTTTGATAAGAGTAAGTTTATGTAACTGTGAAATATATTTGTATTGTTTTTGTTTTATCGAATGTTTTTGTAATTTTACGTATTTTGGTCCTTTGAATAAGAATTCTTATCAAGTTTTTTTATTTTATTATTAAAATTATTACCATCAAATCTTCTTTATTGTCATCGGAGATAATCCGATATTTTTTATTTTGGAATAAATGAATTTATAAATTAAACCTTACAGTATTGAAGATGGACCTAGCATTAATTGAAATTATTTGATAATTTAATTTGTGTTAACGTCAATCAAACTAATTTTAATTAGTTTCTTTTTTTAATCTTGAATCAACTTAATCTAGCCCTTTGTTATTTGGGGGCGTGTTAGAATAATTTCAAATAACTGGCGCCCATTCTTTTTTGTGACTACTTTACTTTTCCTTATAATCTGTGTGTTATGGAAATTAATACCTACATCCTGAGCTATAATTTGTGAAAAGATGTCTTAAAGAAAGTCGGAGCATTCTATATACAGTAAGTATCCTATTTTGTGTTCAGTAAGAAATTTACAAATCTTATTGCAAGTATTCAGAATAATTTAGAGTAAGAAATAAGGGGCTTTGTGTTGTTTAATTTGAGTAAAAAAACCTTTGTTTCAATCTGAGTCTCGAAGACGACCAATCTCCAAGCAGCTTGGTGAGTGTTTGATCAATTTTTGAGTATGCTGTTTTTATTATTAATATATTACTTAATTGTCTGATTTTTTACTTGTTATAATACTCTTCGCAATTCAATTCATAACCTAACATATTCTGTAATTCGACATATTAATAATTACTTTTGAAGAAATAAGGAAAGGCATTAAATTCATTAAAAAGAAAAGTTGCGGAATTTCTAAATAAAGAACTAACCGCCGACGAGATTCAAGTTTTATTCAGGCAAGAAGCTCAATAAATGGACTAAGAAAAATACTGACGGTATTGATATTTCCAAAGAAATTGTTTCTTAAAATAATATTCATAAAAATTATTATTGTTTTAAAGCATTTTGAAGCTTCTGTTTTATTTAATAAAACTGTTATATTCCTGTAGGTTGAATATGTTCACAAGCCATAAAGACCAACTTTGTTTTTGTAAAATCTGCTCTTTATGGCGCCATATAAAAATATTTTTATTACAAATCGATATGTGTTAGATGTGCAGAGTGAATATAGAAGCGCACTACATGTAGTAAACTGAGTAAAGTTAACTCGCTTAAGAGAACATAAGATAAAGTATTAGATGCTTGTAAAGCGACATAAAACCGTAACTTTATAATAACTAAAGGGACATTAGCTCTTACTGACTTGAATCATTCTTTATATAACAAAAGTGCTAAATAAAAGTATTTATCGCAAATTCTTCTCCCTCTTTTTAGGATTACTTCGGTATCAAGTCGGCTAGTAGCTTTTGCAACTTTAGTTCGTTCTTGAGATAGTTTCACTTGCATCTAACTTAGATATAATCAACGAAATAAGTTGGAAATACGTTTTAGATATTAGTACTGCTTGCAATAATTGAACAGTCATTCCATGTAGTTAGAATTAAGATTTAAACGACATTCACGTTTAAACTGCAGCCCCTAAAAACAAACATTAGGGCGCGGGGAACAAAATGCCGGAACCAAGTAGGTCAGTTCACATATCCAGCAGCACGTTCATGGCCTCGTTGCTCACGTGTGTTTAGGTTCCTTTCAATATTTACTGTACTTGATTGAAAATTAGCAATTATTTAATTAACAATTAAAAAGTGCGCCTATAAAATCTTCAAACATTTTCCCGGACTGCTGCAGTTTCATCTTCTTTGAGTTTTAAATTTGAACTGTACGCGTGTAATTAAGGATGTTTGGGAGGTACAATCGGAGGCAAAAGTACTGAAAATTAGAAATTCATGATTAGTCGATCGGATTGAAATTTTCACTGTAGTTTTAGCATTAAATGAGGAAGATTCTACTAAATTTTTGTTCGTTTCGTACCATTTTGACATACCTCCTAAACATCCTTAAAGAAATGATTAGTAAATAATAAAAAATGAGATAAAGTGTTGAGGGAGCAATGTGTTGATGTTAGTGATCCAAAATGAACTAAAGTTATTTATTTATCTTAACCGAGTCTCCACACTCCCCTTCTGTAGTGTTTCAAAGTTTAGTCAGATAATGTTTTTACAGATGAAATACTTCGAAATTAAATTATTCATTATTTTTCAAGTTGCATTTCAACTAATATAAATGCAAATGCAAACACATTTCTAATCTCGTGCAAGCTTCCTCCTATTAATAACCTAGCATATAGTTGACTGACCATCTGTACCCTGCCTGCTAGAGAAAGAGCTACTTGCGCACGTGTGACCTTAACACGCACGACCTTAACGAAATATACCACATTGCAATTTCCCCGTCGTTTTTGTGTACTTTTAAATTGCTGATCTTGCAATTACAAACCTTATTTAATACGAATTTTGTTCTAACCGAGCTCCTCCGGAAGCTCACAACCATCATCTTAAAGCCTGCCTCGGTAAAAGACTTGATTTTTACTTTGCGTTTAGTAGACTGAGAATCAGTCTGGAATCTGCTACTTCTAATGTTACCTGGCCTGGCCTGCTACGAAAAGCGCTTGCGCTCAAGAGTTTTTCAAACTGCGCTTTATCCATCTTTGTGGATAACGAAGATAATAATTTTACAATTTTGTTTTTATTGTAACTCCATCAAGTAGGGCGTCCATGAAAATATTTGCAGCTCCCAATCACGAATTTATGTAAACCGCACATTTTTAATACTTATAGGTCTTAGGCCAGGGCACCAAAGGTTACAACACCTGTGATTATTCTAACCCAAACAAGTGGTGTCCTTGGAAAGATCTTGGTCTCCCGATCGAAAACTTAGAATTGAAGTGTAAACACCTAATGGCACCCTACTTTATCCATTTTAAAAAAATGTGACTTTTTAGAGGCCCAGACCTGTGATATAAATCGAAGATGACGTACAGTTTTTATACATCCCTGATCAGGACACGACAACTTTTTCAAGATTACATGTTGTGACCTACTCTAGGCTATTACCTACGAGCTATACAGTGCTATTTATTTACCATGCAACATATTGTTATGATATAGGCATCCCGCATTACATGTATGCACCATGTGTTGCCTATATTCCAGGAGAAAGGATTTCACAATTTTTTTTATTTTAAAATCAATAAAATTTTGCATTAAATAAGTTGAAGATACACACTACAGCACTATAATATGATAATAGATAAATTTTAAACAAATTCTTCACTTGAATTTCACAAACTCAATTTCATGATGGACGATCCTATGTCGTTGGTTGATATTTTGACATTTAGATATTTTGGAGCTATTTTATGGCATGTTTTCACCTGAAAATTATTAAAGGCATAAGTAAGAAGGTATACACAGGTATTTATTACTTTACTTACAGTTTTTATTATTAAATTTCAAGAAAATGTTCTATTTCTTTGACGATTCATAATTTTCCATAGTAAATGGATATTTTTCAATGTTATTTGAATTTCTAAGTAAAGTATTTTACTGCAATTTGTTAAGCAAGTTCTAGGGTGCATTTGGCACGAGAATGTTAAAGTGGCGAACTTTTTATAGAGAAGGTTTAGTTTTTAGGTTTCAGCAGGGTATGCTAGAATGTTAAAATTTAGTTTATATTCATAATTTTGGTGTCGAAATTTATGTAATTTCTGTTTGATAGCATCTTAGTATTAATTTTATGATAAGAAAAGGATGTAGCAAGATGTTAAAATGTTTTTATTTGAATTTTTGTGAAGTTATGTTTGTGAGAAAATTCAAGATGGTTGCCAATGAATCCTAATTCTACATTTGCATTTTAATAGCCGTGTTAGGTATCAGAATGAAGGAAAAAGTCTCCTCTTCCATTTTATAACATTTATCTTAACAATTAATTTAATTTTTTATCAACAATTTGGTTAGAAAGGTTTTTGGTGGGAAAGATGTTGTTTTGTTTCTAGTCAGAAACCAGACTAAGCTGGTTCCGAAGTAGGAAAATCACTAGCGATTCGCAATTGTTTTCCAATTATTATAAGAACAGCACGAAAATTTGTTTACTCTCTTTTGAATTTTCATACAGAGCAAAAGTCATGTCAGTTTGTACGTTATTTTGATAAAACTTTTAGGCTATGTTGGTAAATTTTACGTCACTCAAATGTCAACATAATGAGCTTTTGACAAATGTCATCTTGTTTTTAAATTTTTTTTATAAGTTTTTAATAATTTAATTAATAGTAATTAAGATGAACAATCAAAGTGAACTTAAAGTGAAATAAACAAAAGTGCAGTTTTTAAAATTTGGTGTTCAGACTGTTATTATTATTCGGAAAAATGTGTGGAATTTTTTTGTATGGAACGAATTAAAGGAAGATAATGGAATCTTGTTGCAAATAACCGAATTATTTTATGTACTCAAGTCATGGAAGATACATGTTGCACATTTTATAATTATAATTATCTTCAAAAATCACAAATAAAATCCATTTGAAGGATGACATGGAATGTGAACATCTTATCAACAAATAAGCAGGTAATTTTACCAACTATTACAGGAATCTGCTAACTTTCAAGTTAGGGTGATTTACTTTTTTGTGTGGCGCCAAATAATTTTAAAATTTAAAATAATTTTCAATTTTTATTTTTTTTTATTAATAGTAATTTAAGATTGTTGGATTGATCAGATAAGAATTAAAAAGGACAAAGAAAATTAGAATTTGACTTTGGCTTTGACTCGATTATTTTTAAATGCAACATAAGAAAGTTGCACATATTGCAATTCAATTTAATAGGGCTGTATGTCGCAGATAGACTTGATCAGAAGATCAAGATTATACCAAGAACATTCCAATTAATGGAGTTATAACGATTTTGTTTTATCTACTTAATCGTTCAACATATTTTAAACACCATCCAGCTTTTTAATCGTGTGCAACACTACTGCGGATCAGAATTACAATTTTGAAACGCTATTTATTAAAATTTGTGCGAGAAATTGTAATTAATTAAAAGTAAGTTTAAAAAGTGGCTTACGGAGAAGTGACAGCGACTTGGTTTATTATCACCCCGCTCTGGCTAACTAAGCTACGAAAAACATTAGCGCCCGCGAGCCTGCCGAGTTTATTTTCAAAGTAGGCTGCACTTGTTTAAATAATTTTTAAAAAATGGTTTAAATGTGTTTTTAAGCACGGGCTAGTTCCTATATTCGATAATGAGGCGTACGGTATGTCCTTGATATACTAATCGTTTTATTTTATATCATATCATATACTAATATAATCCTTAAGAATATTTTTGTACAATTTTGATAAAACATTCAAGTAATTTAAGGGTGACGCGTTTTTAGTTGCAGAAAATGTGAAATACTTTTTTCAGTAAAATTTCTTGGCTGCATTTTTTTAAATGGTCCTTATAAGAAAAATCATTTATCCCGCTTTCAACGGGTTTTTGAAAGCTCGTTTTATCAAGTAACCTGCGAAAATAAAATTAAGTGTCTTTGATTAATTAAGTCACGAGCCACTTAATAAGACGGGTTTTCTAACACCCGTTATAAGCTGGAATAATAAGAAACCTATATTTTAAAGGAACAGTTAATAAATTTGGAAACTACGAACTTGATAAGTTCAGTGATCTCTTAACATCATTATCTAATAGAACAGATTTGTTTCGAAATGTCGATAATTAAGGGCACTGATCAAAGCTCTAGATTTCAAGTCCTGCGGGTGTTATTTAAATAGCTATAAATATTTATGGTTATTCAAATAGTACTAGCCTATTAAAATAAGGGATTTCCGTTACAGTGGTGGCTTGTAGTATTTAAATATAAGTTTTATTAAAATGTAACCTTTACAGAAGTTGTCATTATTTATCAGCAATGGCGGATATATATATATATATATATATATATATATATATATATATATATATATATATATATATACATATATATTTCGTTTTTATTCTTCCAGATAGACAAAATAAGACACTATACATAGATTTCATGCAATTAGGAAACGGTTTCACGTCCATACGGTCCAATATACTCTAAGATGCAGAAAGAACAACTCAAACTGTTAATGAAGTGTTTCATAAAATAGTGCGTTCTAGTTTTATTATTACGGAGATCGCTCTGATGTAACAGGGATCTCATGAAGAAAATGGTTTCAAGTAGCACATGACAGGGTTAGATGAAAATCTATCCTAAACTTTAAAAGATTTATAGGGACTTTAATTGTAGGTTTTGCTTTGATGGCAAAGTATAATGTTAGCAACCAAGTAAGAGCAAATTGCAGTAAATACGAAACATTAAAGACTTACATTTTAGTAGAAGCCAGCATTCTGAGAACATTATTTAGCACTCAGGAGATGATGGTGTTTGTATAATATTTTGACGTGCATAGTAACCCTACTTAGCCCTACTTACTTATAGATTATACAGTACATAGTTTAATATACTAACTATACATAATGCAGTAGTGGTCAAATTCCGACGTATTTTGCTGGTTTCATATCATCCTTTTTATCAATCTGTACTGAGGTCTATTTGTTTTTGGGATTACTTGATGTAGGAAGCTAGTAAGAAACATTATTTTTAAATATGACGTTGATTATGTTTTAGGGTATTATGTTAATAATAATTATTATTATCTAATTGAATCCCAATTTATATATTTTTATATAAAGGCAGAACCAGCAATTTTATCTCCATAATATACTATTATGGCGACATTTATAGCAATTCGATTAAGTGTTTCAAATCCTTTTCAATTTTTCTTTATTTTTCTGTTTCCACATTTTTAAAATTTATAATAGTGCCTTTAGTACCTATAGATCAGGTTCCCAAGTTCTACTTCCGCTGTAGACAAATCGTTACGAGATAATAAAAATGAGTATGCCATTAAAGCTATTGCTATAAATCTTTCAAGTGATTACTTTTATTATCAGTAATAAAATAGAAATAAAATGGAAACACTTTTAAAGATATTACAATAAAAATTACAAACCATTCAAATTAAGAAAAACAGACTGCTGCTGCTTTTAATTAAAACCACTTGAAAGCGGAAATTTCGTTGAACCGAAAATTCCAAATTAAAATTGGAAAACTACCCGAAACTAAATACTACAAACAGTTAAACTTTTCTAGACTTACAAACAAAAATTTATAAAATAAATCCTGTTAAAGTGTTGAATAATAACGGTTTATGGTAAGCGTATCTCAAACACTTTATAAGTGATGACTTTGTAAAAGCCTTTTTATTGGCGGCTTTGTTATTTGCTCTTATTTAAATTTACGATAGTGAAGCTCGCGAATTAAGTGGCCTCCTCCTCCACTCCTTGATAAAGTTGTGAAAAAATGTCATTTTTCATAATATGCAACGACATGTAACGCAATATTAACAGTTTCAGCAGCCTATTAAAAGGTTGCACCAACAAATGCTTTTAAATTAATTTGTGGGGCACTATTTCAGTAGATATGTCGCCTCAAGATACACTGGGTCATATTATACATCATATAACCCAATTATAATTAATTAACTGTCATAAATGAAAAAACTAATTATACACACTTATAGAGAAGAAAATTTTGATTCCAACCATATACAACACTTGGGTTCAAAAATAGAGTAATATCCTTAATTTTAATGTCGACGAAAGAACATTTTCATAAAAATACGTTTTTACACATTCCTTTCTCCGCAAATCTAAACATTTAATCATTAATAATTTTATCTGAATGTTTTTAGATGCCAAAAGCTTTGACATGTAAACCAGATTGCGTAATTCTTAGAAAAACGCAGCTTATTAAACATGTTTTTATGTGATTCCATCAACAAGATCCAACCTTTACATTAAAATGTGTATAAATTCTGAGTTTATAATTCTACTGTACTTATTTCCACTAAAACAACTTAGGAAACAGCTTTAAAATTTTGAAAATCTCGTACATATCTCGTTACCATGAATTTTATGGAACAACAGGTAAGCTGCTATAAATTTGCATACATCTTTAATAAAACATATTCTGTCTGTTCCAGATGATTTATAAAATTAAAATTGAACTAAAGTTTATTAAGTTGAAAATTATCTATTTTATAGGAAAAATCTGGATTCCCACATATCCTTTATCTGCTTAAAGGGTTTTTGTGTGCATGTTAGTCTTAATTAACTAAATTTATTTTCATTAAAAATGTTTTTTTCACAAGTTATTATTGTAAAAGTGAGGTTATGCAACCATTAAATCGGATGGTTATAGAATTGCATAAAATCTGCCTACTAAATATTATCGTGAGAGGAGATTCTCTCTAGTATGAATCAAATATCATTAAATTGTTTGACGCAAACGATATTAGTAACAAGTAACGGAAAAGGCAAATAATAATTAACATTTTCTTATTAACGCCGTATTTACTGACGAACTAACTTTTCCATTACTGAGTCGACATAACTCATCTGGTGTGCGATATTGGTCACCTACAAATTTACATAAAAATTTTGAACTCTACACTCAATATCCTCAAAAACCTAATGTTTAGGCTGAGATACTAGTTGAACACATGATCGGTCCCATTCTTTGTTAACGCAATCTAGACGGGTCTAAATACCCGCATCTGCTACAGCTACATGGAATCTGATCTAAGACGATTGCCTTTCACTGAGAATTTAAATAAAATGTTTCCAAATGGTTTGATAACAGAAGACGGTACCATCAAATGGCCAGCACGTTCACCAGACCTTGCTCGGAGCTGTTTCTTTTTAAAAAATTTAGATAAGAAAAAAATTAACAATTAATTAACATTTATTGATTATGTGTTATAAATAATGTGTGATAAGAAAATTCATTAAGCTTATTGAAGCACAACTAGCAACAAATTAATAGTGCATGGCAAGGACGTCGTACAATAACTGTAACTCCAAAACTGTTAATTTTAGAGTTTCAGGACCATAGAGACTTTTGATCAGGAAAAAATAAACTACAAAATATCACAATGTCAGCCAATTTGACCGAGATCCAAATTTCGTAAGAAACGCGCGGGGTCCTTTGTCAATGAAGATTTTGAGGAAACAAAACAAGCAAAAACATTCTGTTTTACTAACCATTTTTGTTATCATACAAACATTTAACTCGTGAAATTATAATATTCTTTAGTGTTATCTTTGTTTAATTACTAACTTAGATGAGTGCCGGGCACGTTTTCTGTTCATTTTCGGTTTATGAGGACGTATAACGACTGTCAGAACGGTCGTAGAAAATCGTTCAACCCGTTACAGGGCATGAAACTGTATTCGCTCGCTGTAAAACCGCTTAATTATCTTTTATATGCCTCTAGTTTTCCTTTACAATATTAAATAAAGGCAGCTTCTACCACTCTTCCCCCTCTTTTACTTTTAACTTGTACTTGTAGACAAAAGGCATCCAAAAGCCAAGCTCGTAAAACTAAACTCGCGAGAGAAATCCTGACCTGATCCTTCCTCGGATATATAATCATATTTGAGATGTAAAATGTTAGATTTTGATAGAATGGCTTTGCCAAGAGGGGTTCTCAACAGCGAGATTTACAGTCTTGAGGAAAGTAAATAAACGTCAGTGGAACTAGTACAACTACTGTTGGACTTTTGATATTTAAATCAAATCTTTCCGGTTTCATCTTCTGTCTTTTTCTGTCTTTCCTGCATTAACTTGTTTTTACCTTGTTTTTTTCCTGTGACACCTGATATTAAGAAGCAAACTGGCATGTAATTACCGTTAAGGATTTCCTACTTTATGCATTTAGTCGGTTCGGTTCAGAAATAATAAATTCTCTCAAAGAGAAGGATGAGATGTTATTTCGGTTTTATTTTTATAAAGAGATTTGAACTCGAGGAATTTTATAGACTGTCTGCATATCTATGATAAAGTTTTATGTGCTACGTAACGATTGCGGACATCAATGCTTATTGCTTGTCAATATTTAATATCATTGTTGGAAAGTATTACTAACCCAATATTGAAGAGTGATGAAACGGTGATTTTTGTTTTTTGAATTGACTGGGATATGAACGAAGAAATATTGTTCGGAATATTTAAAATTATTTCAATATCACAGCATAAATTGATTTAAATTGAAACAATGTGCAATGCTCGCTGTCTGTGATTCAAATTACATCAGACGTGTCAATTTTCTAACTATGATGAATAAGCTCAGCATATTGTATTGTTCTGCAAAAGAAAAGATAACACAATTAGTGTCAATTGGCTATGTGTTTCATAAAACTACTGTTATTTTTAAGAAAGTGTCCCATATCATACAAATAACATTATAAAATGCTTTCAGATCATAGTTTTCGAAGCAAGGTTGAATGGTGATCAGAGATTTAAAAAAATGTTAATTTACTGTTGCAACATGGGCAATCATGCGCTAAACGGATGCAGAATAAGGCCGAAGTTGCTTTGTTGTGAAAAGATAATCGATCTTAACGAACTTTGCATCATTTTATAAACCTTAAACAGTGATTTTGATGGACGTGTCTGACCTGACGAAATAAAAATCGGAAAAGATATTGACTTACTACCACACCAAATGGAAAAGTTGAAAAACTTAAATCAACAATTAGATCATTCCCAAAATCTCCACACTTCCTTTATATCTGCAGTAATTTCGATACGTTTAGCAAAATTACTTAATTTAAAGACCTTTTATTGTAATTTATAGACATGCTATATATGTAGTTAGTTGCTTATACACCGTATTCGTTGTAACATTTGCTATAGGGAATTAGTATAGGAAATCTGAAATGTGCCTAATAGTTCGTTCTAGAACAAAAGTCGGTGAAATTAATAGTTGCAATCGATAGATAAGATATTCTAACGTACTGTCCAAAAATACTACCCTCAATAACAATCCCAATTCTTCAGAAATTATAAATTCATGAATTATTTGCAAAACATTAATTTAAAAGCCTAAACCTGAAAAGTCGATGCGACTTGCCTCCGTGGTTCAATGGTTAACGTTCGACTTGCTAAACCGCACGGGCTCGTGGAATGCAAGATCGAACCCCGTTACAAGCAAGACCCTTTTTTTTTAATTTTATTTGTCATTAATCTTTAATTTAATAACAATTTAAATAATTTGTTATTCTTTTATTCGAAAAACGTACAAGAAATAATTTATTCGATATATTATTATAATTTATTACCGACTTTTATTCGAGAACGAACTATTTGGTATATTTCAGATCTCCCATACTAATTCCCTATAGCAAATGTTACAACGAACATGGTGTATATGTAGTGTAGTCCTTTTTTAGAAAAATATTATATTAACAATTTACCCTTATGAGATAAATTCCTCACAATTATTCAGAATTCTCCATAATCTCGTGGCTCGAGGATAAACTCTATAACAGCATGGAATTCATAACCTAATATTTCTAGACATTTCTGAAATTTATGGACATGCCTAATATTTATGCGCAAAATCCTCATTTCTGTAATTCTTTGAAATTTCAAAGAATTTCGTCATGTTCGTCTGCAAAATTTACATTTTATAAACTGTAGCATGAGCTTAATAACTAATTTTACTTGTATTGTCTATACTTTTTCTTTATAGAAATTTCCTACAATTCCCTTAAATTCTCAATAATCTTATCAGTCAGCAAAAAATGTCTATAACTTGTAAGATTTATAATAGCGAAGAAAGGTTTTGGTATTCTTTAGGTTTATTCATACGGCCTATACTTTTCCTTTATGAAAAGCGCTCAAAATTCCCTACAATTCCCTTAAATTCCCAACAATCGTGTCACAGTCAGAAAATGTCTATAACTTGTTGGATTTATAATATTGAAGGAAGATTTTGGTATTCTTTAATTTTATTCATACGCCCTATACTGTTCCTTTATGGAAAACGCTCTAAATTTCCTACAATTCCTTTAAATTGCCAATAATCTCTTCACAATCAGCAAATATCTATAACTTACAGGATTTATAATAGCAATGAAAGGTTTTGGTATTCTTTAATTATGTTATAAACTTTAATTTAGTTATGTATAAACATAGGCCCTATACTTTTCCTCTATGGAAGCGCTTTAAATTTCCTACAATTCCTTTAAATTCCCAATCATCTCTTCACAATCAGCAAATATCTATAACTTATAGGATTTATAATAGCAATGAGAAGTTTTGGTATTCTTTAATTTTATTCATACGCCCTATACTTTTGCTTTATGGAAAGCCCTATAATTTTCCTACAATTTCCTAAAATTCCCAATAATTTCATCACAATCAGCAAATATCTATAACTTTTAGGATTTATAATAGCAAAGGAAGGCTTTGGTATTTTTAATTTTATCCATAGGCTCTATACTTTTCCTTTATGGAAAGCGCTCTAAATTTCCTACAATTCCTTTAAATTCCCAATAATCTCTTCACAATCGGCAAATATCTATAACTTATAAGATTTATAATAGCAATGAATAGTTTTGGTATTCTTTAATTTTATTCATATTCCTTATACTTGTCCTTTATGGAAAGCGCTCTAAATTTCCTACAATTCCTTTAAATTCCCAATAATCTCTTTAAAATCAGCAAATATCTATAACTCATAGGATTTATAATCGCAATGAAAGGTTTTGGTATTCTTTAATTTTATTCATAAACCCTATACTTTTCCTTTATGGAAAGAGCTCTAAATTTCTTACAATTCCTTTAAATTCCCAATAATCTCTTTACAGTCAGCAAATGTCTATAACTTTTAAGATTTATAATAGCAAAGGAAGGCTTTGGTATTCTTTAATTTTATGCATAGGCCCTTAACTTTTCCTTTATGGAAAGCGCTCTAAATTTCCTACAATTCCTTTAAATTCCCACTAATCTCTTTAAAATCAGCAAATATCTATAACTCATAGGATTTATAATCGCAATGAAAGGTTTTGGTATTCTTTAATTTTATTCATAAACCCTATACTTTTCCTTTATGGAAAGAGCTCTAAATTTCTTACAATTCCTTTAAATTCCCAATAATCTCTTTACAGTCAGCAAATGTCTATAACTTTTAAGATTTATAATAGCAAAGGAAGGCTTTGGTATTCTTTAATTTTATGCATAGGCCCTATACTTTTCCTTTATGGAAAGCGCTCTAAATTTCCTACAATTCCTTTAAATTCCCAATAATCTCTTCACAATCAGCAAATATCTATAACTTATAGGATTTATAATAGCAATGAAAGGTTTTGGTATTCTTTAATTTTATTCATAAGCCCCATACTTTTCCTTTATGGAAAGCGCTTTAAATTTCATACAATTCCTTTAAATTCCCAATAATCTCTTCACAATCAGCGAATATCTATAACTTATAGGATTTATAATAGCAATGAAAGGTTTTGGTATTCTTTAATTTTATTCATACTCCTTATACTTTTCCTTTATGGAAAGCGCTCTAAATTTTCTACAATTCCTTTAAATTCCCAATAACCTCTTTAAAATCAGCAAATATCTATAACTCATAGGATTTATAATAGCAAAGGAAGGCTTTCGTATTCTTTAATTTTATGCATAGGCCCTATACTTTTCCTTTATGGAAAGAGCTCTAAATTTCCTACAATTCCTTTAAATTCCCAATAATCTCTTTACAGTCAGCAAATGTCTATAACTTTTAAGATTTATAATAGCAAAGGAAGGCTTTGGTATTCTTTAATTTTATGCATAGGCCCTATACTTTTCCTTTATGGAAAGCGCTCTAAATTTCCTACAATTCCTTTAAATTCCCAATAATCTCTTCACAATCAGCAAATATCTATAACTTATAGGATTTATAATAGCAATGAAAGGTTTTGGTATTCTTTAATTTTATTCATAAGCCCTATACTTTTCCTTTATGGAAAGCGCTCTAAATTTCCTACAATTCCTTTAAATTCCCAATAATCTCTTCACAATCAGCAAATATCTATAACTTATAGGATTTATAATAGCAATGAAAAGTTTTGGTATTCTTTAATTTTATTCATACGTCCTATACTTTTCCTTTATGGAAAGCGCTCTAAATTTCCTAGAATTTCCTTAAATTCGCAATAATTTCATCACAGTCAGCAAATGTCTATAACTTTTAGGTTTTATAATAGCAAAGGAAGTCTTTGGTAGTCTTTAATTTTATGCATAGGCCCTATACTTTTCCTTTATGGAAAGCGCTTTAAGTTCCCTACAATTCCCTTATAGTTTTCCAACAATTTCGTCGCATTCTGCAAACTAACATTACGTACATATATCTATATTATAGCATGAGCTTAATAACTGATTCATTTTAATATTTTTTAATTTTATTCGTATGTTCTATACTTTTCCTTTAAACAAAACTCTCTAAATTTCTCACAAATCCCTTAACTTCCCAATAATCTCGTCTCATTCGGCAAATTTCTGTAGCTTATAGGTTTTGTAATAGCGATGGAAGATTTTGGTGTTCTTTAATTTTATTCACACGCCCTATACTTTTCCATTATGAACAGCACTCTAAATTCCCTACAATTCCCTTAGTTTTCCAACAATTTCGTCGCATTCTGCAAACTAAGATTACGCACATAGATCTATTTTATAGCATGAACTTAATGACTAAATCATTTTAATATTCCTTAATTTAATTCGTATGTTCTATAATTTTCCGTTACAGAAGATTCTCTACATTCCCTACAATCCCTTACCTTGTAACTTCCCCTTCCTTACCCTGGTTTAAATTTATTGCGTAAGTATTTTAAAATCAGAAAATTATGATATCTTTTACGATTATATTACAAAAAACTTATCGGCAACTATTGACACCCCGATTAACTTTTATTAACGTGGAAAAGCGTTTTTAAAATAATACTTTATTATTCAAAAACGCAAAAGACGGAGTCCAAGTCATAGAAATGAACACAGTTTACTGTTAAGTACAATAAAATATTTATTCGTCGTGAAATTACATATGCACTTGCATAATCACTTAAATACTATTATACAATTTCAACTTGAACCTAGTAATAATGATGTTCAGAAAAACCGAGGTAAACAGTAGCCCTGGCTACCAGTTTCTACGGCTTTCTGGGTGAGTATGGCTTGAAGGAAGGTAAACAATAGCCTTGGCTATCAGTTTCTATCCCCAAGCCCGTCATAGCAAAGGATCTCATCGAGGTTCGGTGTTTATATACCATCCTATGGTCATAAAATGCACCTACTTAGCATATATTAAGTTGAAGTTCTTAGAGAACCACATTAGGATTCATAGATTAAGATAAAGATTTTGAGTATCTTGCATCTGTATCTGTGCATAATATTATGAGAAGCGTTATCTAAAAGGTAAAGCATCTGGTTGATACATCGTCTTATATGACTGCATACAGTTCGAACGTTAACTCCCCTAATAATTTTTTTATTTATGTAACAGAAGTGTCATAAGAAGGCTTTTTTTACACTTAAACACTTAGTTTTGAATCTATTATTAAATTTTTAAAAACAATTTTTTAATCATTAAACAATATTATTGGAGTATTTTATTTTAATAATAAGCACATTTATCTTTTGAATTATTGTTTGTTTAGACTCACCTTCTGGGCTTCAGGTAACTTAAATTGGAAGATAATAATATTTTCTTGATAAGCTTGCAGGATAGGGATCAATACTGTTATTATTTGCTTTGAGATTTGTTGATGACTTGTTTTGTTCTTTTTTTAGACCTTACGAATCCCTCGCTTTTACTTTCTTTACCTGTCTCTGATTAATTATTGTGTCGTTAACAGATTTTGTGTATGCGACTTGTATTTTAAATAATCTTTTCATTGACATTCTTATTCATAGCTCCTTCTGTTAAATTTAAATTGAATAATAAATTAGTAACTGCACAGGGAACGAAGTGTGCCCATTTTTCTCAATGATATTATACATATATTTACTCTTATTAACTCAAGTTAGTTACTGATCAAATTACACCAAAAATACGTCAAATTCAGTTAAGACGTAAGCACGTCGAACTTTGATAATAATTTAAGTAATAACGTTATAACAGTTAAATTCTCCCAAGACAAAAGAGGCGGTTTAAGATTTAATTTATCAAGGTGTTGCAAAGTTCTTACATTTAATTTAGTAAATCGTTCGAAATTGTCGATCAATATAGGCTCTAAAAGCTTCAAAGGAGAAACTTTAAAATTAGATAATAATTCGCCCGAGTTACGCGGAAGATCAAAAACCATCACGAAGATTCAGAACGTCCGCTTTTTTTTCATACAAGAATCTCATAGTCTCATTCTTTTCTTTTTTCATTCCGCGTTGTAATTAATTTATGTGCTTGTTTTTCCAAGCAATTCGTTTGCTATAAGTACCTTGAGGATGCGTCTCCTATATTTTTCTTATATTCTCCTTTTATTGGAAGGAAAATATTTTTTCAACCGTTCACTGAGCAGAAAGCCACCCCAAGTTTGCACAGAGATGAAGGCCTTAGTTTTCACTCGATATTTTAAGTAAACACGGCTACCAATCGTAGACATCCGGCTCGAGCTGGAAATGAATTAATAAATGTAGTTAGTAGTTACCTTCTTCTTCTACTGCTTCTCATTCTGCTTCCCCACTCTTTAAAACATTTGCACGAACTGCCACCCCCATTCTCACTTCGTCGCATTTCTCCGGATTCACTTCCGCAATTCAGTTCGATGAAGCAAGATTAAACCCAACCTCATTATTACGCTTTACCGGTAACTAAGTTACGAGAGTCCGGATTAAGGGGGCTCCGCGACGTTTTCGACAAAGCATCCCTTCAATTCGATTATAATGATAAACAGTATTTGGAAATGTTAAGCAGATTAACAACAACCAACGGCTTACTAGGACGCTACATATTTAGGCAAACAACAAACATTTACGATGATAATTACGACTATTCCATTGAGTTGCAAAAGTTAGCGGTTTATGAAGAAAAAGAGATAGAACAATTCATCCCGAAACGAAACTTTGGATTTCTAAACTTATCATTTACTTACTTGAAGAACGTCGGAAGTAGATTTAATTTGATGTAATTGGTTCATAAAGAATGAACAGATTCACGCTACATAATTAATATGCTTTTTGGACAACTCTGGACAGTATACAGTATAGTGACAGCACTAAAACAAATTAAGCAGCATATCATTAACTGATTTAGTAGCTTTCGGTTCAATGGAGTTTTGGTTCAATGATATTTGATGCAACGGAACTTTTAGTCTAGTGAACGTGTTTGGTCCAAAGGGACTTTTGTCCTGAGGGATTTTTTCATCCAATAACCGTTCTCGTTTAACGGAATTTTTAGTCTAATGAACGTTTGGTCCAATGGAACTTTTCGCGCAATAGTACTTTCAGTCCGACTAAAATGCAATAACTGCATGAACTTAAACGACGGCCTCTATTAGTATCTTAAAAGGCAGTTTAATAATTTATTTTAAGTATTCTGATAGGAACCTTTCATTAATAATCTTAAAATAAAATAAAATGAAAAGTTTTTAACAAAAACTGCCTTTATTGTAAGAATTTGAGCTAATAAAAATATCGTTGGAGCAAAAGTTACGTTGGACCAAATATCGTTAGACCAAAAGTCGTTTAGACAAGAACTTATTGGCCATGGGTACTTGGGGCCGATTAACGGTACTTGGTGCAACAAAAACAAATCGATCGAAGTAGGACAGACAAGATCGGGTGCGAACAGGGAGGAGGAAATTTAGTATTTTAGCATGGAATTAGACCGTCTGTCTTATAAAAAACGCACGACGCTGCAACTCTTGTTATTAACAATTCGATTTTGAGCAATGTTTCTAATAATCAGGTGCCTCTGTATTTTGTTATATTGTTTTATTTCACTAGATAATAAAATTTCCCATTGTTTTGTCCTAAATTTTGTTTATAAAGCTAAATTAATTCCCAAAAACGTTCTACAAAATCAAGTTGCAAAACATCATTTAATTCAGAATAAAAATCTCTTTCAGAATTAGAAAAAAAAGATATGTATTGCTATTTAAAAAAAGTGACTGTCATTTGTAATGCTGAAAAAAATGTCTAGAATAAGGCTGTTTTGTAGTATTTAGAGCCCTATACAATTTTTCTTTATTCTGCTGATAAAATATAAAAGTATAATTACCAGGTTTCTCACAAGACAGCATTGCTATCTACATACCAAATTGTTTTTTATAAAAAAAAATCTTTAGTTGTTACCTTTAAAAAATATTGGCTCAAGTGAACTCATTCCGTTATTAAAAAAATAAAATAATCTGCAGTTACTCAAAAGATGTTACGGCTAGCATTGGAGTGAAACAAAGGAACTGCTCTGAAATTAATAGGAATGCCAAGATTGATTAAAATGAGATTAGAATTGTACTTGAAAGATTAAATTCAAGATCTCATAAAAAGTTTTTTAAAATTGCAACTTTAAAAATTCTATCACAGGATTATAACAATTCACTCTTAGATTTCCATAAAATGAGCTAATTACCGCTTCCACATAAAAATTAGAATATAAAGAACCCACCTGGTTATTTCTATAAACTTAATTTGGTTTACAAACGTTACTTCTAATAGCTCGTTGGAGATGATACGGGATCTTATCACGTGTAGGGATTCAAGATACTGCTATTACAAGACCAATATTAGGACCTCACATTCAAATGCAGCTTTTACATTCCACAGTCCATACAACACAATCAATGGGTGTTCTTTAAAATTTAACAGCAACAAAGGAGAAAACTCGCAGATTTAACTATAGAGGTCAAACAGCGAACTAGGCTTTAAAATCTGTATTGATTTTAAATCTGTCAATTTTCTTAAACGCCAACTTGATTGGAAATCAGAATTAATATTTTCGAACTAAAGTCTACATCGACTTTCTCTTAAATAATTATTGATTTTGTAGAATTGATCGCATCAATAAAATGAGAAGAAACTTTAATTAAAATAAAGATTTTTTATTACTTTTTCAAACGAGATTGTTCCAAGATGAACAACGAAACGTGACAAAGAAAACTCGAAGAAATTTTCGATATCTTTTAAAATTTCAAACATGCTTTTATAAAAATCATTTTATGCACTTCACTTCAAAAACAATTTAAAAAATGCAAAGTTAAATAGAGCACACTAATTCACGTGTTGATTCTTTAGGCTAGCACAAGAAAGGAAGGAAAGAAGCCAAAGCTTTCTAACGAACAACAAGCGTGGGTCTTGTGACCAACAAGCTGCCTGTTAATTGATTGAATTGAGGCGTCGACTTGATCCTATCTTGGCGCAAAAATCCAAACCAGAGTTTTATTATTGATTAACGAAAACGGACAACCAAAGTGATTTGGAAAATCGAGAATTCGCAAATAAAATGTTAAATTTAATTAACAGAAGAGAAAAATACAATAAGAATTAAGTTATCGCAAAAAAAGATTGATAATTTTGCAGTCACTAATACTAGACCTAGATGGCATTCATATAACAAAATAGACAGAAAAATTGTCTGTTACAAGTTGAAGTTGTGTTTAGAACATTTACTGCGTTGATTTTACAATATATGAAAGTTTTAATATTTCGAATATCTGAAATCTTAAAAACTATGAGCGTATAGAACTTACAAAAAAGATTTTAAACTCGAGAAATTTAAATCTATGGTTCCTCGAGGCACTTAATTCGAAATTCAAGTCCCATTGTATAAACCACTTTAAATTTGGATTAAGAATGACATTTTTTATCATGGAATCCCAATGTATATAATTTTTAGATCCCCAATGTGTAAATTCATAAATACCATCGAGTTTGACTAATGAATGAATTTTATTATTCCTAACCCATCGATGCCGAGACCATACAGAACTTTTATTTAGGGTCTCTTCAACCATATAAAACACTTTTTAAGATTAATTTATTTTCTATTTTCACAAGCTGTACTAATAAACCTTTTCTACTACTCACTTTATAAATTCTCACGAGCACAGGAATTATGTAAGCGATAAATTTTTACGGTCGCGTGATGAAGTTAGTGAGTTTTCCTGTTTACAAACAGGAGATCAGGTGCAAGGATCAATACAGCACATTGCGATAGGTCAGGGTGCCACTCCCGTTCAACAAAGGGTTGCCCCAACTGCAATTTACGCGCGGTTTAGCTAGAGGTTAAAAAATTGAATCACATAAAAAAAGGTCGAAACTCCGGGGGTTAGAAAGGAAACATTTTTTTTTGGTCACGATTCAGGATCAGGGCCTGATAATCGTTGATGTATGAGCCTTTTTCCTCTCGAACAGGTTCAGCAAATTTGGGATTGTTTAGATTTATATCTGAAGAGGAAGATTTAGCTGTCGCCACTTCTGGGAGGGTTGCATAGGTCAGCTTAAAAATAGAGGTTAAATTCGAGTTCCTTTTTTTTCCGGGTTTGGAAAGAAACAAAATGTTAAAGTATTCAAGTCGTAAAATTTTAATGACCCCACAGAAGCGAACACACACGTATATAAAATACATACACCGGAAAAATATCTTGAACTGACCGACGATATCTCTGCTGAGATTTATTTTGCTTTTTATATCGTGGATGATAAAGTTATGTTAGGTAATAAGAGAATTTTTATTTATAGTGGAGGATTAGATATTTAGGGCACTAGGAAGTAGAAATAAAAACAGGAAAATGCACTTAAAATCTGTTGAAATGGATTGTGTAATTTCTAGGTTTATCTAAATACCCTGGCTCGATTTCAAGATAAATATAGTATAATAGTATAGCACAGGTCATAAAATTTTATTTTACAACTACGAAATCCCTGTGTGTGCAGATTAAATGAAATTTTTAAAATCACCCGTTTTGTTTGACTAGCAATACCAACAAGAGAGGAAAACGAAATTTTTATTTTTCAACTTGAATTTTTGTTGCGCCCTTCCACCCTGAACCATCTGTAAGGATGTTTTTAGACATTTCCATATAATTACTCCTGTCTCACAAGTTTCCTCATCTTGACATTAATATCTAAATTACGAGAACGTTTCACGAAACTCCCAACCAGTTTATCATTTAATAATTCATGCTGCTTCACGTGTTCGGTTAATTTGAATTTCAGAATCCTGAAAGGAAAGGGGAACACAATTATATTCGAGTTTTAATAAGATTTAAAAAAATTATCTACAGTTTTGCATCAAATAAGAATTTAAAACGTTATTATGAATGCTAAGGGTTTTTAATAGTTTTATTATGTCTAAAAGAGGGTAACTCGTATATTCTACAAACAAAAAACATAAATTTACATCATAGCCATTAATTTTAGTTGCTAATAATTCTATTTTAAATGACCATTCATAACGACAGCCCTCCATTTTAGTTTTTGAGATAATAAATTACACTATCAAGCACATGGTCAATTAACCTTATTTGTTTATTTCTCTTTTGCAGAGTGAGTTACTATAATTGGAATAAAATCAGTTCCCTTTATAACCAGTTTATAATGTACTTTTCTCTTGTTAAAGTATGCACCAGTGGAGTTGTTCTAAAAAGATTATGAAATAATAAATTATCGAAAGATATTTTGGGTTTGACATCAAGAAAGTTTTATACTATGGATATATTCTAAGACATTTTTTGTGGAATTTTCAATAATTTGAAATACCTGATAGTTTGGAACATAATTTTAGGCGTTGAGAAATTTGTGCTGCTCTTTTGGAGTAAACACGATTGACACAGCAGTGACTTTAAAATTCTTCTTAGCAACAAACCATCCACCATTTAAATTTACATCACATTTAAGGATCAAATTAGGTTTGAGGAATATAATTTTTTATTGGAAATATCACAATTGCAAGTAAATATCAAAATTTCTGGTGGTGATCAACAGTTTGAAATGCAACTCTTCCTCTTACGATTTAAACTGGTTACTTACATAATCATTTTCTTGTAAATATTTCAAAATCCTTAAACTATTGCCTTGATAGTGTAATGTCTGGCGTTCCTGACTTTCACCCAAGCGACCCGAGATCGACTCCCGGCGCCGGCAGATCTGGTTAAGGTTTTCTGCAGTTTTCCTTAGCTGTGACACAAATGTGGAATTTGCGCTGTTCCATCTGTAAGTCGGCTGCAGCCGCACATTGGGCCTACATAATAATAATAATCGCCCCCTCCCTCCCGCACAAGCTTATAGCTTCTGGGGCCTTGGTTTAGGTTATGGCTTGTAGTAGTTATTATTATATTATTCACTTATTTAGATAATTACATTATTTTAAGTAGTACTTGCTTCTCTTTTTTCGCTTTAGTCTTAAAAAAATCTATTTATGCTTGGACATATGTTAAAGAGCCTTGGTGTTGTATTGTCTAGCGTGCTGAACTTTCACCCAAGTGGCCCACGTTCAACTCCTGGTACCGGCAGACCTGGTCAAGGTTTTCTGCAATTTTTCCTTAGCTTTGCCACAAATCTAGAATTTTCGCTGTTCCATCTGTAAGTCGGCTGCAACCGCACGTTGGGACTACGTAATAATAATAATCGCCCCCTCCCTCCCACACAAGCTTCTGGGGCCTGGTTTTAAGGTTATGTGTTGTAGCAATTATTATTATTTTTTTTAAATGTCGTCATCGATAAAAGTTTTTCAAAATACAGTGGCGTCAAAAAACACTTTAAGTTCTATTACTAACAGTTTTACAATTCTCGCAATCTAAATAGATTTAAATCAATCATTTGATTTGTCCTATATAATACTATCGCGATGGATATTCGAGCTATTCTAAGTACCTGCCAAAGTTGTTTAAATTTGAACGAAATGGATATCAAAAAAGAATCTGATATAAAATCCGCGTGTGCACTGTATGTACATTAGGCTTCGACAAGATATTTTGGTGCCGTGTCCAAAGAGAAAAGCGAAATACAGCAATGCAAAAATAGAAAGTTGAATATCAAATATACAAAATGCATGTCCGTGTATTAATTAAACCCGAGCTGCTGCGAGTGTTTTGGGCTTCCTGATTTGCACGTGTTACCAAATCTTCCATCTAATTCTTATGCATGGTGCTGTTTCCAGTATCAGGCTCTAGACGCATGTGTGAAGGGCGAGTTGTCCCCTGCACCAATATTGCATTATTATCCAGAGGCTTCCGACCAAGTGTGAGGCCTCGGTAGGATTACTTATAGCTCTTATCAGTGATTCTCTCTGGCAGAAGCTTTGTTTAAAACGCTTGAGTAATTTTAAATAAAGCGCATATTTCATTCGTTTCGTGACCTTAATTTTTTACGTACCTGCAATTTACATAAGACGAAAGTCCTTGGACTGTTGTGCACTATTAAAAAAGTGTAAAATCCTTAATCTAAAGTATGTATGCATCTAAGTAGTAAAACACGGAATCCAAAATTAGCCAGAAAACGGATTTGAGAAAGACTCTTATTTCATTTTCTTTATTTATGGAGCAAAGAGGAATATTTGTCCACTTTCCCTTTCATTATATATTTAAATCAAGTTTTGTTACAAGGAGAAGCGTAAGGAAAGTTCTCGGTTTTCCTTTAAGTCTTGGGAGCAAACATCTGATGATAGCAAAAGGGTAAGCAAACGCTGCTGAAGTTATCTCATTAACGGGGGCAGTGAAGCAACAATGTAGCGGATACCTCTTGCTGTATGAAGGAACAGGTTCCGGATCCGGGAATGCCGCAGGAGCCGTAAAATAAAGGGTAGATTAATACCACGAAAACATCCCCTTTTATTTAAGAGAAGAACAGGTGAAGAAAAGACCTTCGGTAATACACTTAAACGTTCGCTTGTTATTATTCATAAAAGAGATTTGAATTGTCAAAGTTTAAATCGAAATGTATAAATCTAGCGATATAAATTTTAATTTTCTTTGAGAGGGTTGAAATTTTTTCCGTGAAGCCCAAATCCTCCATAAAGTTTGATAAAAAGATCAAAGGAAAATAAGAAATAAATTTATACTTGGACGCTTTAAAATAAACATCCTTTTTTGCGTTTTCGAGAGGAGAATAAAAAACTGTCAAATGTTCCATAAAATTGGATTAATTACAGATGATAAATTATTTTGAAAGGGGGGATTTTAAGTAAAAGGGTTAAGTATATTTTCGTCTTTTGACATATGAGATCGTTTAAAGATTAAAATTAATAACCTAATCGTTTTATAAACCTTTCAATTTTATTGGCATGCTCTAAATTTGCAAATTTTATTTCAAGTTCATACAATTCCTTAAAACTTCTAACTATTGCTTTGTATTCATTTTATTTGCGCTTTCCACACTAGCAATTTACTGTTTTCATTTTACATTATATTTTATTTGCGAACAATATATTTGCAAATTCGTCCTGTAGGGAAAAGAAATCTAAATTCCTAGTAATAGGTTAGATTAGATTAGGTTGTATTAGGTAAGGTTAGGCTCGGTAAGATTAGGTTAGGTTGAAATAAGTTCGTTTGTAGTAATTAGGTTAGATTAAGTAAGGTTAGGTTAGGTTTGTCTAGGTTAGTTTAGATTAGGTTGTAAATAAGTTTGTTTGTAGTAATTAGGTTAGATTAGGTAAGGTTAGGTTAGGTTAACATAGGTTAGGTTGTAAATAAAAAACAACATTCACATGAAATCTCATGGTTAATGCTTGGAATAAAATAATCGATAAAAATTGAAGAGTAGAAATAATTTTCAATATGCTGCATATCGAATATGTAAATTTCGATAACCTGTAATTGCGATCAATTGTGTTTGATCAATTTTTCGATAAATTTACCTCCCGTTTTTTTTGAAAAAATTATTAAGCGGGAAATTGAATGTCAAAATTATGGCATAGCTGAAAAATGGATTTACGATGCTTGGTGCCATTTTATAAATTTTCGAGGTACAAAAGCTTTGCTAATACTGATTCGAAGCAAAATAAAGAGCACTTTTCACTAATTTTTATCGGAGACGAGAAAATATTCGAAACACAATTGATCGAACACAATTTATTGAATGCAAAGTTTATCGAATCCACAATTTATAGTAGTAATAAGTTTAATTTAGTTTAGGTTAGGTTAAGTTCGTGTAGCAATTAGGTTATATTAGGTCATGTAAGGTTAAGTTAGATTAGCTTAACTTAGGCAAGGCTTAGTAAAGTTACATAAAGTTAGGTAAAGGTTAGAAAAACTTAGGTTAGGTTAGGTAAATAGAAGATCAACATTCACATGGGATCTCCTGGTTAAGGCTTTTAATAATAAAATCGACAGAAATTGAAGAGTCAAAATAATTTTCAGTATTTGGTAGATTACGATTGGATCAATTTCGATTCTATCAATTGACAAATTGTGGTTTCGATAAATTGCTTTCGATAAACTTTCCAAAACCTTAGCCTAGTACTCCGAAAAAGTATTTTACAAATAGTTTTTTACGCCGACAGAAAATTAATCGAAACACAATTGACCGAACACAATTCATTGAAAAACAATTTATCGAAACCACAAATTATCGGTTAGGTTAGAAAAGGTTAGGTTAAGTTAGATTAAGACAGGTTAGGTTAGCTTCGGCTAGGTGCGGTAAGTTTAAGTTAGGTTAGACTAGATTAGATTAGGCTAGGCTAGGTTAGATTAAGTTAGGTTAGGTTAAATTAAGTTAGGTTAAGTTGGGTTAGACTGTAAATAACAGAACACGATTTACGTGGAATCTTCTAGTTAAGGCTTCTAATATAACCACAAAACAAAGTCGAAATAATTTTCAATATTCCGTAGATTGCGTTCGATTCATTGTGATTGCGTTTAATAAGTTTTCTTATCTAATAAGTTCTCTGGTTTCAAGAGAAAGCCAAAAAGCTTTAAAAATGTTTCTGGGGCCCAAGTATTAAGGTGCACGCACAAAATAGCTCAGCAGTCCAAAAAAGTTTTGACTCAATTTAAAAAGATAGTCTACTTTTTAAGCATAAAAATTGTATATAATACTCCGGCTTTACAGATGTATTGTAGTGAGTAGTTAACATAATCCAACTACATTGAGACTCTCTCAGGTTTGGGTCGCTGATGTAGAATATTTTTATTTAAATAACAACTGGTTGTTAAACAAATAAAATTACACAAATGACCAAATGCATAATAAAGAACACAAACTTAATTATTCACATAAAAATACAAAGTTGATACCAAATAAATTCCGAAGAAATTCTAAAAAATATTTAAACAGATAATTTTTTTCATTTATTATTTTATTGGAATATCTCAACGAAAATTACTTAAGTTTGAAAATATTATCTAGACCACACATCTAACTTCTATAATTAATAAAATGTAGGTATCTAAATTAAATTAAATCAAACTTTGATTAAATAACACACTTTTTCTTTTTAAATTAGACATCACGTATACCTCATCTGTATTTAGGGTCGAGCTGCTTGACAAACTCGTTAATCGGCTCCCATCTCTGATCCAAAGAATTTTGTCAAAAAATATTCTGACATCTCCATACATCATCTCAATGAAATAGCAAAATATTGATCGATCCAAATATAAATTCCAGGCCAATTGAAAACCAAGTTACCGTTGTTTATTAAAACGAGATCTTCTTGCAATAGGTATAAAACAAGTATAAAATTTGATACATCCTTTTGATACTTCTGACCAACCGTATTTTTTTATTATTTTCAAAGTTAAATTCTAAACAGGCAATTTTAATTTTTGAAGCAGCTAGAAACACACCTTGTTCCTCTGATAGAATATTACTACTTAATTGTTAAGAAAATGGATTCCTTTTTATATTATTTTGGGAAACAAAAGAATTCTCTTAAAAAAGAAAAAATCTTGATATTTCGGTTTTTTTATACCAATTATTATATATAACCTATCATTAACGCAAAAACAATTCATATAGACTTACGGAAAAGAAAATTCTGAATTTAACCATATACAACAATTGGGCTGAAAAATAGAATAATACCCTTAATTCTAATGTCAACGAAATAATTACTAATAATTATCTTAATTTCATAAAAACACCTTTGTGCACTTTCTTTTCTCCAAAGATCTAAACATTTAATCATTAATAATATTATTTAAATGATTTTAGATGCCAAAGACTTTGACATACAACCCAACTTGCACAATTCAATTAAACGTTAGAAAAGCACAGCTTGTCGAACACGTTTTTATGTGATTCCTTCAACAAAATTCAACTTTTACATTAAAATGTGCTTAAATTCTGTGGTTATAGTGTTACTCTAGTCATTTCAACTAAAACAACTTATCAAAAGGCTTTAAAATTATAAAAATTCAAAAAGATTACGAAATTAACATATCTCGTTAACATGAATTGTATGTTACAACTATATTTCAACAGGTAAGTTGCTATACATTCGCATACACCTTCAATACAACATATTTTGTCTGTTCCAGATTATTTATAAGTTGAAGAAATGCATAAATAATCCCCAAAGAGTTAAGTTATGAGAAAAACTATCTATTTTCTATGAAAATCTGGATTCTCACATATCCTTTATCTGTTTAAAGAATTTTTGTGTGGGTAGTCTTAATTATCTAAATATATATTTATTAAGACAATCTTTTTCACAATTTATTATTATAAAAGTAACGTTATGCAACCATTACTATATTGGGTAGTTATAGAATTGCATAAAATATGCCTATTAAATATTACTTATCGTGAGAGTACATTCTCGCTAGTATGATCAAATATCATAACATTTTGTATAGGTATGCACCGAATTCATTAAAGTGAAATTGATATTGGTCGGACAAAGATTGGACAAGTTGTTATTGAAACAAAAAGCCATTGAAGTGTAGTACGTTCGAGTAAGCCTATTTTTTCCATAATGTTTTTGCAAAACCGTATGCATTTTTGACAAAGGATTAGATCAAAGCGCTTTTCAAAAAAACAAGCATAACAGAGGCAACACAAACAGACTGTAATGTTTCTCTGGGTTTCTGTGACTTTAGCAATGTGTGGTCGCCATTTTACAACTTTCGCTGAGTCAATATTTTACAAAAAGAGAACGTAAAAAAAGAAAAGCTCAGTTTAACATTATAATAACTTATCTAACTAAAGCAACAACAATAGAAGAGTATAGTAAATCAGGATGTCAAGAATGCAAGAGGTGAAACTCCCCTACAGACCAATTTAGTGCAAATAAATAAAATACACTTACCAGACTGGCTACTAAGCTATTATTGAATGAGCTCAAGGACTGAACTAACGGCTTGTGACGAACCTATTTAAATATGATTTCTATATTTATATATTTAAATCGCTAAAAGTAGCTTTAGAGAGAGAATAAAACTTAATTACTTCGTCCATATTGTTGATGATACCCAGGATGTACCAATGCAGGATCTCAATAACAAAGCCTGGTTTTTTGGGACCAAGAATCTCCTATTTCGAATAACTCTAGATTCACTCAAGGTTTTTGTTTTAACTCAACACCATCCATCCAATCCGGTCTATAACGTTCCCCAGGTAGCAAGGTGACGTCTCCGAGACGCCTTCTTTGAGTCATATTAATCTAAGAGGTAATGTGCGTCAGTCCACAACAAAAGGGTTACGTTCATTTATTTACTGTTTTCAAGAGATGAAATATATGCACATGTAATTTGAGCAATACGGATAGAAATATTTCAGCTGTATAATTTGATTGTTGTAGATGTTTGATTTAGTGAGTTTCAACAAGACGAGGAGGTCAGTCTTGTTTTAATTAGAGACCAATGAGTGACTCCGAGAAAAAACTAGTTTATATTTCTACTTTTCTAATTTGGCTTTAAACAGACTACATTAAAACCTAAAAAGATTCGTCAATTAGACGTCAGCAAAACCTAAAAAGTTTCGTCAATATGACGTCCTAAAGACGTTTTTTAGCTGTCACAAATTCACGTTACTAAAAGGTCGATAAGACGTTGACCCTTTTGATCAGTAAATGACCAAAAGGAGCGTCGTTTAAGCGTCTGGGATCTTTGGAGCTGGTTTTCTGGAATTATGTCTGTGGCTAGATTTAAATAATTACCTTATTTAACAATACGGCCTTTACTACCTAGTTTACAGCGATTTATTATTACATTATTTTTGTGTTTAAAATGCATAAACAAATAGACAAAAATAAAACCTTTCTGTGCCATTAAATTTTATAAGCATTACAGAAAGATATGAACACGTATGCACAACGTTTGGATATAAAGGTTTAATTCTTGGGGAGGAAATGTGTAATTTTCCATAAAATCTGATTAAGTACGGACGATAAATTATTAAAACGAATCAGGCCTTTTTACCACAACATTCCATCTGTTCAGTTTTTAAAGATTAAAGGCGTTTACATATATCCAGTAATCTCTTCTCTGATCCTAAAAGAACCATAACTCCTCCCCCCCTTTAATGAAATTAAACAGGACGAGAATCCTTCCCTCTAATATAATTAATTATCGATAAAGCTCAAATTTAGAAAACAACCCCATTTCACAGAACAGTATACTATTAACCCCGACAAACATCAACTTTAATTCATAACGAATCCATCTCTGACCAAAAAGGGTATTAGATTCTCAGCCCCAACGCACCAACATACACACAGGCACCCACATACATGTATACATACCACCACTACTCCGGCTATCGAATAAACTTTTAGATAAATATTTAATTTCAACGATGGCCGCAAAGTGAGGAGGAAACTCCTCTTGCTCTCGCTCCCATAGTTTTGCGTTAAACCGGAAATATTTTATTTAATGGAGATTGCCGGTTGGGCAGCAGCAGAAAACGTACTACTTGAAGGGCGCGTGACTGAAATTCCCAAACGTTGTCGGATGCAGGAAAATGACCTAAAATAATAAGGTTGCAAGTTTCGAAGATAAAAATGTTTTCAAATGCGAAACTTGCACGAGATACACTTTTTCGTCCTCCGGGGTGCTTTAAAAAATATCGAATATTATGCGACTTGAGACTTGCGGTTTACTTCCGAGTTGGTTGTTCCCTGACAAAACGGTGGACATGAAATCTGTCACGACAAAATGTCAGAAATGAAATGTAATAGAATGAGATTTTTGTTTGAGAGAAATATTTTTTCCTTCTTAGTGAATAAATTTGCTTCCAGTTTAAGCAGGGCTTAATTAAATTTGGAAAATAAATAAGGGTGACAGGATTGTTTGAATTAAGAGGAAAACTTTATAAACCTTAAAATTCATTAGGCGGAGGGGAAAATTGCATTCCTTGGGTTTGTCTTATTCGAATGGAGAAAATTAAAACAAATGAAATACATCTATACTTCGTTAACCGTCTATTGATGATTTTATCTCAAGTAAACGTAAACGTCGTCATGACAGATTCGTCTGTGACCATATAAACTTCGTTAATTAATTTTTAAAACAGAAGACTAATTAATTTTACAAGAGAATTGATTTTGTTTACTAAAAGGAAAACAGCGCTCACCATCACTGGTTTATATTGCTTAGAAATGACTGTTTGACCATAATAATAACGTTTTTTATATTAATCTGCAAGAAATAACATATCACATTAAACGCCAAACAACAATATTTTATATTGAGATGTCTAGAATTCATCTCATTGAAAATTTAGTAGACAATATGAACGTAAACGTAAAAACAATTATTTCATGCAATAAAATAAAATAAAGGATAGACATGCTAGGATGTTAGGTCTAATAATCAAAAGGCTACATGTTAGGTCACAGATAGATTCATCAATTTTTAAGATAGAAATCAAGCAGGATAAAATCTCTTGCAAACATAACCTCAATTTTTATATGTAAAATGATCTGATTTTTAAAAAGGATATCAATCATTTAAATTGTTTCTTGATAATACATATGTTATATGCAACCCAAGTCACATATTAGGATGGTTTTTTCCATTTGTCTGGAAGATTTAATTTTCCTGGTTAAGTTTAGGGTCTACGATCATTAACGTAGGAAGATTTTTTTCTCTTTTCCATGAGACTGACTCAGTTTCGGGCGAATATTTAACTAACAATATGTAAATTAGGTCAATCTTGTAATGAATAATCTAGCACAATAAACTTGCAAGCTCTCACATAATAATACTGAGTATTTATTTTAATGAAGGTTTCGGCTTTGTTGATACGCTTCGTGTTTTACAAATATTGATTCTTATACAACATTTATCACCATTGTTTGAATGCAAACACTTGGAGGACTGTATGCTGGACAATTTGACTATAATTTGACTTCATTTAAATTGATTTGAAAATGGATTTTGTATAAAGCATCGTTGGGTTTATCTGATCGTAGAGAAGAATCTTAATTTGTGTTTTTCTTTTATTGTAAAGATGTCTTTGTGTAAATTTTATATGTATTAGTTGTATAGTGTAATTATGTATTTATTTTGTAAAGGATGAAGCTGGATTTATTGAGTTTTGTGTATAATTAGGTCATAATGAAATTAGTACATCGTCAATAGTTGTTGTCAATTGTCTTCGTTATGGCAGACTTTGGAATATGACTATCTTATGTTGTTTTAATCGTTATTTTACCAGCTCTTTGTAGAATTAAGATCAGTGGTAATTATAGTCAGCTGTGTTTGAATAGTGACGTCATGAGAAACATTCGCGAGGCGGTTGTTTGGAGAAATTGACAGAATTTTCATTTGTTTCACCAAATCATATATAAACCCCAGCTAAAATTAACAAATTCAGTCGATAAAAAGCACTTGGTGAATCCATGCTCCGCTCGAGACCCAAAATCTGAAAAATAAGTGGGGTTATATAGTAATCATATGGTTTATATCAACAAAAGAAAATTCAACAAAGTTTAAAGAATAATTTACCTGAATATTTTAAAAATTAAAGAAGACTTACTCTTTATTCAACAATTATATGGAAGTGTGAACGAGTTGTTTATTAAAATAAATTCAAGAAGATTTATTTCCATTATCGTACTGAATAATCATTGGATTTACGTTTATAATATCATCTGACAGATTTGAATGCAGTTGTACCAAATTAAAATAATATTGGAATGAAAGAGATAAAGTACATCAAGATCCATTTACTTTATATACAAGGTTGGTCAAATTAAAAGGTTTTGATTTAATTTTTCAGAAACAAAAATTATAAAGACAATCTGAATAATTTCAGAATTCATTTTTCTAACCTTAAAGATTTTTAAATAATTAAATTAAAGATATAATCAAAGAATCGAAAAGTTTACAGCAGTAAACGAATTTATAACATGGCTATTTTGCGGAAATTCTCATTATCGTTATCTGTATTGAATCTAAGGCCACATTTAGTTTAAAAGATTTTTCTTATCTAATTCTTATTCCTAGTAAGTCCCAAATATGAAAAATGCAAAATACATAAAAACTAACCTTTTAATTTGCTCGTTATTAAATTTCGCACTTTATTTGCCACAATATGGCGTCGTTTATGGTACTCTGATCCGTCAGCATGGCCTAGCTGATTAGATGTAGTGACTCTACACAAAAGAACACAACAGGGCGCCACTCTACACCAACGGCCATTGTGATTTATTGCCGACCAAGCCCACTTGAACTCCAAATTTCAGTTTTCTATGTATCTCATCGACACAGTACTTAGATATCACAGGTACCGCATAGTTGCCAAATAATCTAGGAAATGGTAATCTGGCTAATAATGGTGGTGGAAATGGTAATAATGCTTTATTCAAAAGATACCCCATAAGAGAAAATTTAAAAGCGTTGATGGTCTTTGATTGTACAATACAATAATCCGATCTTTAAATACTTTTTAAAATCCATTAAAAACTTTAGCAGTATGGTGGCGGCGTGCTCCATACTGCATAACCAGTAGATACGAACCACTTGCCGACGACTCGTTTCACGTCCACAGCCAGAGGGCTTGGTAATTGTCTTGTGACGCTGTCTACTCTGTCCTATGATCGGTTACTTACAGAAAAATGGACCGTATACTGCAGTACGTAGTGAAGGAACACCAAACGTTAGTAGAGTGGTTGGTTTATTAGCATAATCATTAGGTTAGCAATGTGCTTCATCGCTAAACCAGATGTACTCCCTACCCATAGATTCGTTTTCGAACATGTCAACTGCGTGATTTGAAAATGTCATCCTATGCTGTTTAAACTGTGGCAGACAAAACCGTTTTAAGTTAGAAAGCCTCGGGGAAGCCCATTGTTAATATTGGCATACAACACTCCACCATAAAAAAATTGGATAACGATCCCAAACAACCAGAACGAAAAAAACTGATAATAGCACGAAAGTGAACATACAGAGAAAACGATATGAAGAGACAACCAACTAACTACAACCCACTTCTTAATGCAAATAAACTTAACGCAGCCATCTTCAGACTGAAATGTGGCAAAACAGCCTGTATGGATGATTTCAGAAACGCGGAGACACGGGAATTTGGACCAGAAACCAGAAAATGGCGCTCTCGCCAACAACTATCTGCATAGCTTTGAATTCCATTCCAAAGGTATGAAGGAAAACACGTACCATATCCATACCTAAAACCTTAAAGAAAATGTAGACGTTGTCAAAAACTTCCGATGTGCCATCTAGTATATAAAGTTTTCGGGAAATTCTTTCGGAAAACAGGATACAACCAATATTGGCACCTGTTCAAGAACATGCTGAATTTAACCCAGATAAAACCTGTACTGGTCAAATAGGGAATCTAGCTCAGTTTATTGCGGATGGTCCTGAGAAACAAAAAGTACTTTCATAGATTTGTTGTCTGCGTACGTCAACCGCCAACCTTGCTTCTTAAAATTTATGAACGTTAAAGAGTGTCAATTCAGTACAAATAATATAGTAATCACCCAATCGCTTCATACTAGTGTTGACATCAGGTGCAAATCAAACACAAGTAGATGGGGTTAGTTCAATCGTCTGATAGAATGTGGCTTACAGAAAGATCTTCAGATGTCCTCACCTCTCAGTCTCCTGCAACACTGGAGATTTAGCGACCGCTTTTTCGAGTTCCATAGAATTATGATACATTGATGGCAGTTAAATCTGGAAGGTTTTCTTGTAACTTAATTTGGTAGCATCTGTCTGAAAGGTATGACTTTAAAAACTGCTAATGTGTATGGAGATTTTTATTTGATCTTTAGTGGTAGGCTTGCACGCTTACTCTATCAATCTAGACTTTAGCAAAAGTCTAGATAATATCAAAGAATGCTGCCGATTAATTATATAGCTACGTACAACCCCATGCCTCTGTTTAATGGTAGAATACTTTTCCCTGAGTCTGAATTGAAGATCCGGTAGAAGCCTTTTAAAAAAGACAAACTGATAGAGCGGTAAAGGAGGCTTCTTTTGGGGATTTCCTAATTTATATACCTAAATTATTTGAGCTACCTTTCATTGAGCTAGAAAGTATGCTATTCTTAAAATCGGATTAGATGCGGCTGTGATAGATTTTTGATTACGTGGCAGTTAATTAAGGAGCTTTCCGGTGATGAGGTCAGTGTTAGGCTTCATCTATAAATTGTTTATTTGTAATCATTTTTTATTAGTCTATGATGGGCTCATGTTACTGCAAACCCCGAAGCTTTTTTTAGTTTTAGATTGTATTTTATGATGAAAAATCACGTTCACTACGTTTTCAGCAATGTACGTATAATACCAGGTCAATGATAAATGAAAACTCTGAAAAAGTAAAATTAAGGCACCTGCTTAATAATAAAAACAAAAAAATAGAATTCACGATTCACAACATTCACAAATCTAAAAATATTATTTATTTGTACTATAAAATTTGAGAACATTAGGATGTACAGTTGCGATCATTCGCTAAGGAACGATGTAAAAATCATAACCACCGATTTTTCCGTTTTTTGTACAATGTAAATGTAAGTTTATTATATGGTATGCAAGAACATTTCATTTTTGAATATTATAATTGCCCAGTTCATAAATCAGGTCGAGTTACAGCGTACATTGTACAGAAAACTGAAAAACCGGCGATAACTATTTTTTCATCGTTCCTTAGCGAATGATCGCAACTGTACATACTTCTTTGCCATTTTTCTTAAAAACTATTCGAGTACGACAAAAATTGTATATAGAGATTTCCTTTATTTAATGATTTTCTAACTATTCGTTAAGTTTGATCATCGAGACGACTAATCTGGCTACCAGCAGGCCCGGATTTAACATTGAAGCCTACAAGCCGCCAAGTTTTTGGAGACGCCACCCGCAGACACGGTTTGTAGAGTTGCAAATTTGTCTGGGCCTGGACCGCCAAAAGTATTTGTAATGGCTACAACAAACTGCTATGGACAGCGTTCATTTTCAGCCTTAAAAAGGGCAACAAATTATCTTAGATCCTCTATTGGACAAGCGAAATTAAATGTCCTATCAATTTTATGCATTGAATCAAAAGTAACTGATTGTATAGATACAGTTGCTAACTTAAAGTCAAGTAAAAGATGATTGCATAAATTAATTTGGGTTTAGATTTATGAAAATAATGGTTTCTTAACCTTGTCAAATTTATAAAAAAATTTATAATAAACATACCTAAATATAAATAAATCACAAAATATTTGTTGACTTTGATACCTACTTCTAGTTATCTTAAGTCTGGTCGCGTTAGCTATTCGGAAAGCGTAAACAAATCAAATGCAACGCTATTGGTAGACGCGCTTAATAACTGATGACGTTTACTTAAGCGCGGAAATTGCAGTGCAGTTGCATACATTTTTATAGTGTAAGTGTTGACTCTGCACATTTAACGAAACTTTTAGCCGAGGGCCATTAAAAAATATCGCGAAGATAGACGATTGATATTTTTTACTGACGAAACTTGGGTTAATGCTGATACGCCGATAAGCCTCAACATAACCGAAACGTAACTAGACAAGTTTTAGATAGGTCATTACAACATATCTGCTACGCACAAATTGTTCCTCGTTTTGGTGCCAGGCACGTAATAAAACCGTAACAATTACGTGCTTGTGACTGGTAGCAAAAACTTCATAGTTCAAGTGTTATAGTTGTTGGTACGTAGCGATGACTAAAAATGCTGCTTAGAGACAAAAATTAATTAAGCCTTAATTGAAATTAAATTGTTTCACGTACCTATCAAATATCACTAAATGTCACCCACTTGTCAATAAATAAAACTTAATTAAATAGCACCAGAGTATTACCGTAATATTCCCGAGTATTTCTTAAGCATTGCCATGTATTACCATATATTCCTCAAACATTATCGATTATTTCGGCGTATTCTCCAGTATCTTAGGGTATTCCTGACTATTTAGCAGGTATTGACGTGTATTCCCGATTATTCTCTATATATTCCAGTGTATTCTCGATATTGCGGTGATATCAATATCACCGTATTGAAAATTTTATCAACGACGGAACGGAAACGTCAAAATAAATGTTTCACACATATCAGATTCAAATCAAAAGAGGGACATGCTATGTTATGGGCATAATCAATATAAAGGCTATACATAGGACCACAGTTAGGTTCATTAATACTTAGATTAAAAACTACGAATAAATATTTCATGCAAACATAACCTAGCTTTCTTATGCATAATAATAATAGGTTTCGTTTTTAGAAAAAGGATATCATTTAGTTAGTTTGCTTGATTACAAATATGTTTAGGCAACCCAAGTTACATTTTGGGACGGTTTCCTCATTTGTTAGAAAGAAGTAATTTCCTCATTCAAATTTAGAGTCTACGATGTTTAACGTTAGATAGATTTTTCTATATTCCAGGAAACCAGCTCAGTTTCACTTTGCTAATTAGCTGAAAATAGATTAATTAGGTCAATCTTATTATGACTTATACAATACAATTAACTTTTGAATTTGTTTATAAGATTTCTAATCACTTCAATTAATGAAGGTTTTTAATCCTGTTGTTCGTGTTAATATGACTCTTATAGACTTTTATCCTGCTTTTCTTCACCATTGTTTGATGTAAATGCTTAGTGTACTGTATTCTGGACATTTTGAGCATAAATTGATTAACGTTGACTTAATATTTAAGCTGGCACTTGTATATGCATTAATTGGTTTATCTATTGCAGTTCGTACTGTAAAAATTATGTTTGTATTAAATTGTAAAGATGTCTCTATGGAGAAACTGATTGTATTACTTGTATCATGTATTCCTGTAGTTAGCTTGTAAAGGATGAACCTTGATTTATTAAATTTCATATGTATTTAGATCATAACGAGATGTGTACATTGTCAATCGTTTTTCTTGAATATCTTCGTTACGATACAGTTTGTGACAATGAATGTGTTATACTTTTTTGATCCTTGTTTTAAGGGCTACAATCCTGTTATAATAGAATTAGGATTAGTGACAATAAATAACAGCTGTGCCGGATTAGTGACGTCATCAAGCTTGTTCGATGTTCCCTTGTTTTGAAAAAATGTCATAGTTTTCTTTTGTTCTGGCATAAACTATATAAGCTGGGGCAAATTGTAACAAAGTCAGTCGATAAAACGTAGAAGGCAGAACCTATGCCCGGCTCCGGATAAAATCTGTAATTAATTTGAGGTTAGATATTTAATCATATGTTTTTGACGCAAATGTCATATGTGAAACGAAGCTTAAAATAAATTAAAGTGTTACCTGAACATTCTTAAAAGGATTAAAAGAAGATTTAATTATTGTGCAACAATTATTTACGTGATTGTTTAAATAAATTCAAGTGGATTTATTTTCATCATCGATCTTTGTATCGATATTTAATAAACAAGAAGTCAGCTGATTAGTTTCGTCGCAGTGTTACCAATAAAGGATTAATTTTTAAAAAGGGAAATTATACCGTAATATACAAGGTTGGTCTTAATAAATGATTCTTGTTAATTAAATAAATAGTTTCATTTATAATTAAATTTTTATTTGTGTTGGTCTGTTCAAACCAATCATCGTACTGGCCCTATGTCAGGTAACTACCACTATTTCTGACGTTTGAGCAAACCTGAGAATTTATTTCTCAATTTTCAATTGTATTATTTTGAATAACATTTTTTTCATTCACTTTTCTTTCGAATTTTTATATTGTTCGTTAAATAAAGTTTTATGTGTTTTCAATTTTACATATGTGTTTAATTGATGCTAATACAAGTATCCAGTGTTCTGTTCTTGAATACAGAGTTTAGTAGCAGTTGTCCAGCCTGCAGGAGCTTTAGTGCTTATAATATAAGTTTTTCTTCTTTTCCAGGCATAAAAGTAAATAAAAGTCTCGTAATTCCAATAATTTATGCTTTACTGAGCAAACCTGAGCTAGCTGAGAGGAATAAAGAAAAATATCTGTGGTGTATTCTCATTTTAATCCACTGTATATAATTTATGTTTATATTTGGAACGGTGGACATATTTTATTTTACTTTAAAGATCACCGCAATATATTTCCAAAATTTTGTATACCTATTGATATGATATAGATGGATGGTATTTAACTAATATTTATTGTTGTAAATAATAAACCCTCCAACACGATGAAAGATGAAATTCACACACACAAAATTATGGTAAAATAGTCTGAAAATATACACAACTAAATATCACTTACCTTTATTATCAAGAAAATTCTCCGGCTATAATTTCTAAACTGGAAAACAAGTTCCTTATATGCATGAGACAAAATCAAGCGGGTCGTTAATTAATTAGGAAGCTATTTAAATTATATCTGTAAAACATTGTTAATCGACCAGACACAAATAAATACACAAATAAATTTCTTTTTAAACATTTAAATGGATAAATTTTATTTATGAACACACAAAAGAAATAAAAATTTAGATTCATTGGAGAGAAACGTAAACAATCATTAACGTCTTAAATTTAAATCAATTAAACAAACGTGAAACAAAATCAATTAAATCTTGATGTCAAATAGATTTAACAAAATAAGAATTTAGAGACATTCTAATTCTCTTTGTCCTTTTTAATTCTTATCTAATCAATCCAACAATCTTAAATTACTATTAAACACAAAATTAAAAACTGAAAGTTATTTAAAAATTAAATTTTAAAATTATTTGCGCCACACAAAAAAATATACTCACCCTAACTAGAAGATTAGCAGATTCCTGTTATAGTTAGTAAGATTACTTGCTTATTTGTTGACAAGATGAGCACATTCTAGATCATCCTTCAAATTGTGCTTTATGAAGATAATTATAACTATTAAAGGTGCAACATGTATCGTCAATGACGTGAGTACATAAAACAATTCGGTTATTTGCAACAAGATTCCATTATCTTCCTTTAATGAGTTCCATTCAAAATAAAATTCCAAAAAGTTCCTTCAATTTATGAGATCAGTCTGTATACCAAATCAACACATCACTTTTGTTTTATTTCACTTTGATTGTTCATTATAATTATTATTAATTAAATTATTAAGACCTTATAAAAAATTTAAAAACAAGATGACATTTGTCATAACTCAGTTTGTTGACAGTTAAAGTGACGTAAGATTCACCAACATAACCTCCAAATTTTAACAAAATAACAGACAAACTGACGTGACTTCTGCTCTGTATGCAAATTCAAGAGAAAGTCACCAAATTTCCGTGCTGTTTTTATAATAATTGGAAAACAATTGCAAATCGTTAGTGATTTTCCTAGTTCAGAACTAGATTAATTTAGTAAGTTACTAGAAACAAAACAACATCCTTCCCACCAAAAACCTTTCTAATCAAATTGTTGATAAAAAATTAAACAAATTGTTTAAATAAATGTTAAAAAAATGAAAGATGAGAATTCTTCCTTTATTTTGATACCTAACATGGCTATCAAAATGCAAATTTAGAGTTAAGATTCATTGACAACAATCTTAAATTTTCTTACAAACATTACTTCACAAAATTCAAATAAAAACATTTTAACATCTTGTTACATCCTTTTCTTATCATAAAATTAATCCTAAGATCCTATCAAACAAACATTACATAAATTTTGACACCAAAACTATAAATATAAACTAAATTTTAACATTCTAGCAGACCATGCTGAAACGTTACAATTTCGGGATTTCAAAGGCCTAAACCTTCTCTATAAAAAGTTCCCCACTTTAACATTCTAGTGTCAAATGCACCCTAGAACTTGGTTAAAAATATTCTAGTAAAATATTTTACTAAGAAATTCAAATAACATTGGAAAATATCCATTTACTATGGAAAATTATGAATCGTCAAAAATAATTGAACATTTCCTTGAAATTCAATAGCAAAAACTGTAAGTAAAGTAATAAATACTTGTGTATACCTTCTTAATTATGCCTTTAAGAATTTCCAGATGAAAACATGCCATAAAATGGCTTCAAAATATCTAAATGTCAAAATATCAACCAACGACAGAATATCGTTCATCATAAAAATAAAATTATGGAATTTGAATGAAAGATTTGTTTAAAATTTATTACTTATCATCATACAGTGTTGTAGTGTGTATCCTCAACATATTTAATGCAAAATCTTATTGTTTTAAAATAAAAATTGAGAAATCTTTCTTTCGCCTGGAAGATAGGCAACGCATCGTGCATACATGTAATTCGGGATGCCTATATCATAACACTATATTCCCGTAGTGAGATGCCCCTCGTGATTTATATTCTAGCCAGAAAAACATGTGTAGCTTCAAAAAAATAAATTATTTCAAGCCTTAGGTTAAGTTAGCCTATTTCGGCCTTGAACTTTTTTTTATTTGTTTAACATAGTGAACGTTTACGTCGTAAAAATGTCCATTTTACGACAAACACCTCTTTTAAACTTAGCTTTGTTATTGGTAATGATACGTAATGAGTCTAATTTAATTGTGGTGTTAAACATTTTCATTGTTCTTTAGGATTTCGCGTGCTAGAACGTATACTCTAAGCGGTAACGCATGATTATGTGAACGTAGCTTTGAACGGTCACCTAACCACTTTTTGTTTATGCTTTCCGAATAGCTAACGCGACTGAAGCTTACTGATACTTATATCATCAGAAGGCGCCAGTTGTAAAAGAGCTTCAGCGCGCCCAGGAGATTAATCTGGGTACCAAATACATAAGAGGAGAAATGCACTACATTTTGAAAAATTATTGTTATTCAATTAATTGAATATAATGAATTAAATTAATGCAAGCACATTGTAGAGCGAACTTACTTTTTTAAATTTATTTAATACATTTAATCAGTGTAATGATAAATTTGCAAAACTTTACGCACGTATCCTTAAGCACCACATCTCAGTCAGGCGTGCTCAATCTCCGTTAGACGTGTCGTCGCCATCGGAACCACAAAAATATCAAGCTTAATGATTATTACCAAATATGCCAAGATTATTACTTATTTATTTTGTAAATTCACAAGACTTTTTTAATGAAAGTTTACGAGCGAAAGTTTCATCTTTTACGACGAATACCAACCAAAACAAAAAGAACATGAAATTTTGAAAAGAATCGTAAATCAAAAAAAATTCTTCCCGTAACACTTGAAATTCAACAAACAAAATTGATGCTTACTTACCATAAAAAATAATCTAATTTATAAAATATACGATCCCTTACTTTTCTAAGTCCTGTAAACTTCCTTTTTGATGCAAAAACATACCTAATATCCAAAACCCTTTTGCAATAAATATTCAAACAAATTTATCTGTATGTATTTATTCAGGACGTCAAATAATTTACAGAATAATTTAAATAAATTCATTTTGACAAATTGAAATACACAGATAAAAAGAATAAAATAAAACGCAAACACGAGAAAAGGTAAATGTTTCACAATTCTTCTTTCAATGGAATCAAACAGCCCAAAAAAACTTCAAGAGATAATTCTTTTTCATTGACAAACCGAAGCTAGCGCCGTACACTCCAGATAAACCAGACTCTTATCAATGAACTCGAGTTATCCGTTATCTCCTCTTCATGATTTCGTTGTGGTTAGAAAAGGAAACCATAGAATGTAGCTTATAAAAAAAAGAAAAGGCAAAATTGGAGTCGGGAACATTTTCTCTCGGGGGAGTAATCCACATTTACCTCTCTTGGAATCTAAACTCTAAATTAGTGTAGCGTGGTAGATCTCGAAAAAATGATAACTGCTTATACAATATATTATGTTGTTGGAGGTATGGAAACGGATTATTGGGCAGTTTATCTCTTAATAACCTCTGTTCCGTTAAAGGGATTTCCCTTGACTATAACAATGGCTTTGGGAACTTCAAGTACGATGTGAGGTAAAACCTTCAGCCGGTTATTTCCCAGATGTAAATATTTCAAATATTTCAGAGGCTTGAAAACTTTTGGATGTAATCGAATCAGCCAGTTACGATCCAAGTATAAAACAGTGAGGCCCTTTAACTCCTTGAAAGTATTCGGTTTTATTCTTCGTATTTTGTTGTTGCTCAAAGAAAGAATTTTTAAACTTTTCGAATTTAACACTGGTGTCCTTTTTGGTATGAACACACGATTACCCTCCAATAGCAACGTATGTAGATTAATTAATGACGTAAAGCCGTCCTTAGGAAGTCTTCTTAGTTTGTTGCACGAAAGATCAATTAACTCCAAGTTTGGCATTAAAATCGTTGCGGAAGCTGGGATGGTCACCAGAAGCGTCCTATCGGCATAAAGAGTCGTGGCTTTGGTTACTTCAAAAGATGGCGGAATCGTTTTTCTTGTGCCCATAGAAGTAATGTCCACACATTGTACTTCACCATCGCCGTTTTTAGGTAATAACCAAACTCCTTTTGTGTTCAAAATTGCGGTATTTCGAACGCTGCAAGGGGCACCACTTGTAAACCCACCAAGTGTTTGGTGATAAATCCTATTGAAATAAATTCTGCGTAAATATTTAGACTTAACATAAAATATTAACTTACGCGTTAAGCACAAAACAAAACAGAAACACACTCCGCATTATTAGATTACAAGTTCAAAATTTGATAATCAAATGAAGACGAAGCTCCTAGATGAATCTTTTATCAGCACCTGGCGTTACGTCATTACTTGATGTTAATATTTACAGATCATACAAATCATCAAACTTAAATATTTAACCAATATATAGAGTATGTTTGGCAACATTTCAGGGAAAAGACAGATGTGAGTTTATACAACTACCGCTTGCATTCAATTTTGGAATGTTTCCAATGTTTGCGGTTTCCTTTTTTACCCGTTAGTGTGTGTTCGCGTGTGCGTATCGTGGGAACACATAAATATCGAACACTCTGAGCATTTCCTGGATTCTTTAAAAAATGAATGAGATTAGAATATTTTTATGAGGAAAAAATGTTTGCCGCTTTTAAATTTATCGTTGTTTTCCCCACTTGGATTAACGAATCGTAGCAAATAGTAAATTCACTTTGGGAACGCTTCTGAAGAACGAAAATAGGAAGCAAAAGTCTAGACAGGAATAGGAATCTAGCAAATTACGGAATAAAAATATGTAAAACGTTTTGTTTGCCTGAATGTTACCTTTTATTTTACCGAATCCCTTTTATATTTCGAGCGGTCGCAATGTCATCGGCAGAAATAATAAAAAACAATTTTTCATATCATCTCCAACAAAAATGTTCTGCATGGGACAAATTGTTGCCGAAATGGATTTTTATTTTACTTACCTAGTAGTAAAAGGATACACACGGGGCATAAAGGAATTTTTATTTTATTCTACATTAATTAATATGCTTATATGTCCCCTTTTTCCATTTAGCCCATGCAAAAATACTCTTCAAAACATTTTCAGTTTGTTTAAAGAGTTTATTTAACGGGTATTCTTTTTCAGACCCTGGCGTAACTCTGGTAATCTTCAAAATGTGTCTTGATGAATTTGTGATAGTGGCGTCAATGTCTATAGTAGTTGTGGCCTTAAAAAGTTTTTAAATATTTGAGTCACGCATAAATTCTTCAAAATAATTAATTAAGTTAATGACTCAGCAAATTACCAGTTAACCTTTATTAAAAAGTCTTGTGATTATAAAATGAGTATGATTAAGAATCATCTACATCCATGACAGTTTCGACACGTTTTCTTTGCCTAATTAAATTGCTTCCTTGTTCGAGAAGGTCACGAACACACACTGTCCATTAAACTACTGTTACGATCACGCTTTGCTTGTTTGAAATTGATGTGTTTTAATAACTTAAAAATGTAGCTCTTTTAATAGTTAGCAAATGAAGAACCTGATTAACTGTTGAAATTTCGTTTCTAAAGAAAAAATTGATAAACTTTTTTACGCACCAATTATCGCAGCTTCCAGAGTTGTTTTTCGGCCTTCGTTAGAGCATTTTGTTTTGCACAACGCTTTGGCTGAGGTAACATAGTTAAATCAAGAAGTGCTGAATGCGTGGGACCAGACATTTCTAAAATTTCTTAACATTAATTAAAAAGAAACTCGAAATCGCAAGCGTAAATATAGTTCGCCTTCTGCTCTGTAGCAATCACAACAAAACTATTTACGTCAAACCGCAACGTGTAGGCGTAGGGTTAAGTGAGTGAAAGTTAGACCAATGATACCAAAAACGATGACGTCCCGTGGTTAGAATCCCATTAGGTTTGTTTACATCTACTTTCTCTTCTCCCTAATTAAGCTTTAGACAGATGAGACAGAGTGCATTTTTTCTGACGTCGGCAAAAATAATCCCAAGACACATTTGTGCATGAGCACAGAGTGAAAAACAGCAGAAAAATTTTAAATTCCTTTATTTTGCTCTAAAAAAAACTACTTGTTTAAATATTATGATTTATTCCAAACAAAATTACACAGAATTTACACGAATAGCCTTGACTTTTATGACATTATATTAAATTTTTTTTATAAACTTAAATTTTTGTCTATAGTGAGATGTCATGAATTCATCTCATTGAAAATGTATTGGAAACATAAAAATAATTATTTCATGCCATAAAATAAAATAAAGGATAGACATACTAGGATGTTAGGTCTATTTAATCTAAAGGCTACAGGTTAGGTCACAGATAGCTTTATTAATTTTTAAAACAGGAATTAAAAAGGATAAAATTTCATGAAGACGTAACCTCAATTTTTGTATATAAAAAGTCTAAATTATAAAAAGGATATCAATCATTTAGATTGTTTTCATAGTAATACATGTTTTATGCAACCCAAGTCACATATTAGGATGGTTTTTCCATATATCTGGAAGATTTAATTTTCCTGATTAAATTTAAGTTCAACGATCGATAACGTAGGAAGATCTTTTTCTGTTTTCCATGAGACTGACTCAGTTTCGGGATCATATTTAACTAAAATTATGTAAATTAGGTCAATGTTGTAATGACTACTCTAGCACAATAAACTTACAATCTCTTGTAAAATAATAAAGAGCATTTATTTTAATGAAGGTTTCGGCTTTGCTGATATGCTACGATTTTTCCAAATATTGATTCTTATATAACATTTATCACCATTGTTTGAACTCAAACACTTGGAGGACTGTATGCTGGACAAGTTAACTATAATTTAACTTCATTTAAGTTGATGTTGATGATGGAATTCGTATAAGCATCGTTGGGTCTATCAAATCGTAGAGAGGAATTTTTATTTATATTTCTCTTCTATCGTAAAGGTGTTCTTATGTAAATTTTATATGTATCAGTTACATAGTGTAATTATGTATTCATTTTGTAAAGGATTAAGCTGGATTTAGTGAGTTTTGTTCATAATTAAGTCCTAATGAGATTCTTTCATCGTCAATCGTTTTTGTTAATTTTCTCAGTTATGGTAAATTTTAGAATATAAGTGTCTGATGTTGTTTTAATCGTTATTTTGCCAGCTACAATCCTATCTTTTTAGATTTAAGATTAGTGTTAATTATAATCAGCTGTTTTGGTAAAATGACGTCTTAAACAAGCGGGTTGATATTGTTTTTTTTTAATTTGACATAATCTTTAATTGTTTTGCTAAATCATATATAAAGCTCAGTAAAAATTTACAATTTCAGTCGATAAAACGCTTTGAGAGAACTCACGCTCGACTCTAGACCAAAAATCTGTAAAAGAAGTGTGTTATGTAACAACCATATGTTATATGTCAACAAATAAAATTTAACAAAGTGTAATAAAGATTTACCTGGATATTTTAAATTAAAGAAGATTTATTTGTTATTCAACAAGTGTATGGAAATGTGAACGAGTTATTTATTAAAATAAATTCAAAAAGATTTTATTTCCAAAATTGCCAATTCAACTTTCAAATGATCTGACTACAATTTAGTCAGGGGACGCTTTCAAAAACAATGTGGCAGGTGTGGAACGAAACCTCCACACTGAAAACCTTTATTAATATATTAATTACATTTTTACATAAACAAAGGTTAACTAACAACTTTATTGAAATGAAAATTGTGCAGACACAAAACTTTCCATTAATTCGCAAATAATTTTCCAAATAATACTATAACGGTACTCAAATCAATAGTTAACAACCACAATGGATCAAACATCAAACAAATTGTTACATTTAACGACGAAACAACCACTAAAACAATGTTTAAAATTTCATAAAATAGAGGCCAATTTAAACCAACTAACTCTTTAAACGAATGTCGTTCTCTAACGGGACGCGTCAAGTAGAAATATTTATTTTACTTGGGGCGCTATCAGCAAAATTCTACCTTATATGGCGATTCTGATGATACGATTGTGCAATGATTCAAATACTTATTCCTCAAAATATAAAGGATTTAATACATTATAATAAATTTTGTTTATTGTTGTGAGAACGTTATAGCAAACAAGTAGGTTGATACGTGTGCTAAGGGAAATGAAAAAGTGCAAGCTAGAGATACTGAGGTGAGCGAAATGACACGGGATGGAACTGGTAAAGCAATAGAAGGAGATTTCAGTATGACCTATGTAAAACAGAAGGAGGAAGTGCGGAAACACAATTATGTAGTTCAAATTATTGAAAGCCAAAAGATGATAAGCATACTGATAGGCTGGAATCCCAGATGCGAAAACAGCAAGATTGAATAACATTTGGTGCGCAAATAATATAGCTATCAAAACAAATGCTAAAGAGTGGAATTTCATGTCTTTATGGCCAGTCAGTGCTCTTATATGGTTCTGAAACTTAGTGCATGACAAATAAAAAAAATAAAGCACTAGCTACACGATAGAAGGAAACTTGGTTGAATGGCCCACGAGAAGAGAGAACTAAAGGTAGCAGAAAGAGACTAGGGTGAAATTCTCAAGGCATAAGGAAATCTGGCCATACAAGAAAAACATGGAGAAGGACTGGGTCTTCTGGTCAAAAATAAAAATTTTTATTGAGGCACTTCATTAATACCCACAAAACGAATACATTTTGTAAAATAGAATTTAGTATAAAAATATATCTTAATTTACATATAAACATCCTGTATGATGTGTTCATTTATTTATAAATATATGTCGTGGTATATTCATCTTTTACATTTTAAATGAAATGACACTTCCCCCATCTCAAAACCTTTTTGGTACACCAGGTGCCGTTTCTGAAAGTTAGTGTGAAGTAAGGACCCTGCATCTGCTCCTTCACAATGCTTCATTTTGCGATCGCAGATTTATCAGAGTAACGAGAAACTTTAAAAACGGAAGCGAAGGAATCTAATAGATTTTCATGAAACTTGGAATGAAATAGGTGCATGGGCAATACTTCACTATAGCAACAAGAAACAGCCATATCGTATACCGAGAAAAAAGTTCGGCTCGTATCTTCTCTTTATACTAAAATCCAAAATCTGTTTATCAGTATGTTTGTCCCTTTATAGATTTAATCACTGTAAGCGTCACTCCGGAAACCACATGTATGGTTGGACTCGGCATGGACCGCACTAACTGCACTACGAATGGAATCGGCCGAGAATTCGGAGTTAGTCCATTCTTCAGAGCCTTATAGCCTATTGCCTGTAATATAAAATAGACCGTATTTGAAGCTTTTGGTGTTATGTTTCAACTTATCGACGAACGTCCGGGTGTTCCGTCCCGTCTTATCTCTAAGACACGAATTGAGAAACGCTCAATTAGCGTGCATCGGCTACACGTCACGATGCTACCAGTATCTCACTGGTTGGAGCGAGGTTACTACCCATCTTCTACTAGCTCTCCAGGCTAGTACCGGAGCAATAAACGTGCTTACCAGTCGGCACCCTCTCCTAGCAGATGGTACCTCGTCCAGCTTTGGATTATCCTCCAACTTATAGAGTTGGGGACCACTGCCGGATTGTGGCAGGACTTGGGTTTTTTTAATGGTTTTGCCACCCCGGGTGTGCCCTCGACAGAGCTTCGTTTTCAAGTCTACACGTTAATAAACCTCCGGTATGTGTCCTTTCAACTGAAGTTGTCTTGAGAGTGAGAGGCTGTGATACCCCTTTCCGTATTACTCCCTTTAAGAGTAAGGTTCTAGAGCTACTTCAGATCACTGTACCCGAAACAAGTATCGGGTCATATAGTAACCCGAATAGCTGCCAGAACAGTACCAGCAGTAGCATGCAGTCTTTCATTGGCACAGATTTACCCCTCTGAACCGGGATAAGCCTCACTTCAATTCTCCTTCTTAGAATTCAGTCAGTTAGCGGGTTCCTCGGCCTGGACCATATGGATGCGATAGATGGGTGTATCTTCGTTTTAGACGGCATGGTAGATGTTTTTGTCAGTATGTCTGTCCCTTATATACTTGGCCTCTGTAAGTTCCACACGCAAAACAACTATGGGGTTGGACTGAGCATGGGCCAAACTGCAATTAATGGGCCTGGCTAGCGTAACTTCATGTTAGTGGGCGTGGTAAATTAATTTGTCGATACGTTTATAGACTTGTTATACACTCGGTCCATGTAGGGCCAACTACCAAACCACATATATGGTTAAACAAAGCGTGAACCAAAGGGATACAATGAATGGGTCTGGTGGGAGTGGCCGTAGTAAGTAAACTAGAATTAAAATAGTACTCTCTAGTTTAAATATGCTTTTACCACTTTGTAATACTTAACTAGGGAAACGCGTCAAAAGATGAAAGTCAAAAGTCTAATTTATTAAAGAATTTCCTTATATACAGCGTTCGTTGAGTGATTACGATCCTTCGGGTTTAAATGAGTGATTATTCAATTAAGAGTAACTAAACAAAACAGTTGAAAATGCTAAGTCTAGCATTGCCAGATGAACCCCTAAACACCCCCGACTTACTCATTCATCCACTACGACTTACCCTTCTTTCTCTTCAGCTTACTCCATTAACCACCCATTTTCTCCTTATTCATTGAAATTCATTAAATTCAATTTATGTAATAGTAGATAAAGAATGGGCTTAGTGGAGCAACCTTGTGTGGAGCTCCTCCTCCTCCTTTCACTTTTTAAGCCCCTCCCATTTAGAAGCCACTTCCCCCTCTCCAAGCCCCTCCCATTTAGAAGCCACTTCCCCCTCTCCAATCCCCTCCCATTTAGAAGCCACTTCCCCCTCTCCAAGCCCCTCTTCCTTATAAGCCACTTCCCCCTCTCCAAGCCCCTCCCCTCTATACCTCGCCTCTGTATACCTACCTTCTCTTTTTGCTTATAATAAAAATCCACAAAAAGTTATAAATAATAATTTATTTAGATTAATAATACATAACCTGTAAAAATAATAAGCACAAAAGTATGTTTATAATTCATTTTAAAAATAAACCAACAATATCGTATAATTTATTAAAACAGGATGAATAGGTATAATTCATTTAAAAAAAATAATAATGTAAAAAATAATAATAAAGTATTAAATTGTTATGATTTAATATGAGACACCATTAATCAAATGTTTTCACATCTAAATGTGGAGCAGAAGTGAACGTGTATTGACTGACTTTCGTTCTCGTATAGCCTACAGCAGGCCATTACAAATGCTGTACATCGAATTAATGAAATACGCTTATTTCATATTTCATACCGCTGGTCCAGTAGCTAATTATTATGCCACACAAATAAAAGGTAGTTAAAATCTCGTCATACAACTTGCCAAATTCTGGGAATTTTAAAGAACACGCGACGTTCCAAGTGGTATCTCTTTTTATGTAGCAGGAGCAATTTGATCTAAATGAAAACTTGTAGATCCTTCTGCATATATGAAAAGGATTAAATTAAAATGCACGCATCGCAAAAGATATTTTATTATTAACAATAATTCTTATTTATGAGGTTGTCCCTTCCAAAACGATCTTATTTTTACAAGTGAGCGAAATACATATAGGCCTGGAGAGCTTGGTGTCAACTTGAGCCGGCGACTAGGCGAGCGCTGGACCTGGTGGTGTCATCAGGCCGGTTTCGAGTGGAAACCAGACAACAAAGCAATAAAACTTTATTAAAATTATAAAATCTCATCTAAAATGTTAACGCATTCTTTTAAATAATCAACTTTAAAAGTATTAATAAATTTAATGTTGTTATTTATTAAATTGCACGTGCGTGTTAGCATTTAATGCAATATTAATTTTGGTAGGCTTTTTGTTAAAAAACCCAACAATTATAATTTAAATTTATTGATTTGATTCATTTTAAAAATAAACAATAGATTAATACATAACCATTGCTACGAAAAGACAATCTATAAAAATTACTTTCACAACAATAATGTATATTTTCTTAACAATAAAGTAATAAATTGTTATGATTAATAATTATATATAAATATTATAATTACAAAAGCATTTAAAATTAAAGCGGGTTAATTTTTTAGAATCAACAATTTTTGTGCAAAGTCGCTTTGCATTCTTTACGTTTCAATTTTAATAAACCTATCTAAACCTATTACTTTACAAGTAATTTTAAAGAAAATCTCTCCCTTCTTTCTACACAGTTATATTAAAAAATTCTGTTTTCATTATTGAAAGTAAAAGACCTTAATAACGCCTTACATCGAATTGCAGATTTAGAACTTCCAAATTAAGAGGATTAAGGAATCTTTTTACTATTAACTCCAAACGAACAAGGGTTAAGTTCGCAATTTTAACTATTATCCAAGATAGACACTAGACTTAAATTAAAGTCTGGATCGATTTCCCTATAAATAATAATGGATCTTGTAGAGAAAAGCTTATAAATCACGCCAATCAAACAAGAAGAAAAAGATTACCTTTCAGATACAAAACGCAAATTCAAGATGGTAGCCAGAGCATCAATTCTTCTCATAAAGAAATATTTAATTTCATTACATTCCAAAACTTCCAAACAATGATTTAATACTTTCAGTAATTCACCCTAGAACATGCTCTCTTCTTGAAAATCTCTCGACAAAGCAAGACGATAGCGTCATAGCGAAGAGTTAATTTTAGTGCTGTGTAAATTCCTTTTTGATGGGCCAATTATTGTGTATTAGTGCACAAACTGGTTGTGTGCGCAGCAATCAGTATGCTATAAATGTGGACTAATTTCACTAAGTAAGCTGTATTGGTTGGTAAGCACCCAAACTGTGCTCATAAATGTTACAGGGGTAGGTGGCAGACTCGCAAGATGGAACTTACTAGTTTTGCGCTTAGCGGCTGCTGATCTATTAATATAAGCATTAAATAAAGAATAGCTAATACGATAGCAATTTATTTTATTGGTGATTAAGTGATTTATCTATCACGCAACAAAAGGAAGGCCGTGATAAGTTATCAAAGTAATTCTAATATATAATTATTTAAAAAAAAAGGACTTATAGATTTTGTTTTTAAACAACTTCATATATTAAAATTATAAACAAAAATTTGAATAGGAGACTTCAATGGTTTTTTATAAAAAAAAAAGTTAGGAGATTTTTCTTACCATACCGAATTTCGGTCGGAATATACCAAGTTAATAAATCAGATTGATTACTACCTAAACGTTTCTGATCACTGAAGATCTAGATTTTCTAAAACTTGGATTTGCAAAGTCTGAAAGTTTGAAATCCTGAAAGAGTGAGCTATCAGACTTAATTTAAGCTGCCGAGTTGAAGAGTTTAATGTTCTAATCTTTAGATTTCTAAAGTTTTTTTAATTTAAAACCCTAAAATCATAAAAACTCTAAAAAGCTAAACTCCCAATACTTTATGCACGTCTGCACAAATCATTTGAGTTCCTACCAAATTTGGTTGGTTAATGTTTATATGTTTACTTCATAATCAAAGAGTCACAAGTTCGTTGCCCGACCAAGCTGGTAATTTTTCATAGCGAAGAAAAATTAAAACATGCCTTTCTTCTTCTCGGACAGGAAGTAAAACTGGAGGCCTCGTCTTAAAGCAATTCCTACAGAGCTAAGTTGTAGTAAAGTCGGCCAAATAATATGTAATTGGGCATAGCAATCGGTGCCATTAGATAGATACAAGGGGTGTTCGACCACCCAGATTCCTCATCTAAAAAAAATTAATAAATAAATTAAGCTCGATGCAGTTAGTTCAAGAAGTATAACCACGGAAATTATTTGTATTTATTTTTCGATTGTTTTATTCTTTTGCATTTTATACAATTCTCGAATAACCAGATTGGCAAGAAATATAATTTTTTTGAGAACTTTTTTTAAATTTGATTTACGTTGAGGAAAACATGTTTTGCAGAGTAAGAGCGTTTGTAACATATTCAACCCCCCACAGTTTATAAAAATTAAAATTCGATACATTCCAGAATGAATTCAAAAAAAGAGGCCGATCCCATTCATCAAAAACGAACCATTGACTTGTTTAACATTTCCCTTTCCGGAGCGAAATGCTGTTATTTATTTTGTGTCCCCTTCGGGTGGTCTCGCTGTAGGGAAGGAAAAACGGATACGTTTCCCTAATCCAGTAAACTCGGATAGGAAAGCACACGCATCGCGAACCCTAAATACGATCAGCAGTCTTGAGAATCCTTCTGTTAATGACTGCTCGCTTATAACAACAATTTATTCCAGGGGTAAATGACTTCAGAGAAAATAATGCTGCTAGTTAAAGTTGCCACGGTTTCATAGTCCTACACTTCATTAAATTAAACTCTTGGGAGGAAGCTCAAAGGTTGGCTTTTAAGGTCACTTAACAAAAAGGGCCATCCTTAATTTAGTACTAGGTAAATTTGTTAGGTAACGAAGTATTTATTAAATAAAACGGTACATTGTAATTAAAAGGAAATTGAGAGGCTAATAAATATTAATGTTAGTTTTCTTTTGTTTCAGGATATTCAGCAGCAGCCCTTTTGGCAATCCTCTTCGCCCTTCCATTTGCCTGGCGTGTACTCGAGCATCGTGATTCAGGACGCTGGGAGAATCCCGCCTTAGCTTTTTACCACGCTCATCTGGAACTTTTCCTCGGAAATGGATGCCTTGGTGTAGGAGTTTTAATGCTGCTAGCATTAACACTCGAACGCTATGTCAGCGTATGCCATCCTGGTCACGCTCGTCCGCTATTGGGCCCACCACATCGAGCTGTCGTCCTAATTCCCTTGGCCACTTTCTTATTGTACCTTCCAGCAGTTTTTCGTAGTAGAGTTACCGCTTGCACTATTTATCCAAGCGGTTCCTTCTTGTATCAGAGACAAGACGTGCCCTCGGTTGTGGAGAATCCCTTATTTAGGGCTTACACTGTGCTTTTGGAATTAGTTTTTAAGGTTGTTCCCATTGTGCTATTAGCAGCTTTAAACTTGAGGATTTTATTGGTTTATAGAAAATCCTGCGAAAGGAGACGTAGGATGACTCTTAGTAGAACTTCATCGGGCGATGAAGATCCAAGAAAGTTTGCTGAAGAGAGAAGACTTATGCTTTTGTTAGGATCTACTAGTATTTTATTTTTGGTGTGTGTATCACCGATGGTTATTCTGAATGTTACCCTTTCAGAAGCAAATTTGGCTCGATATCCTTATCAGGTAAGATTTTAACAACATTAAATGGATTCCTGAAAGAAGCCCTTGAGGTCGAAACCATAGATTTTGCTAAATTATTTGCTTTGTTTCATTAGTAATTTCCCGAATAAATTATGAATGAATAGATTATGAATGGCAGGCACCATAATTTCATTCATGAATGGTCCCTCTCTAATTTCATTCATGAATAATCTTCTCGAACTCAGGAATTCATTCATGAATCTCTTACTTATTATTACTTTTTTAGACTTCGCCTTCTGTAGCAAAAATTGCCAATCTTTTTCCTCTCTCTTTACTTAAATTACAAAAAGAAACTGGAAAATCTCGTTAGCGGGTCGTTATGCCTTCAAAAAGATCTAAAGTTAGTAAATTGTATATTTTCAGGTTTTTAGAGCATTGGCGAACTTATTGGAAGTAACGAATTATTCGATTACATTTTATATCTACTGCATGTTTTCCGAGGATTTCCGGAATACCCTATTGAGGACACTGCAGTGGTCAGGCGGACACCAAGGGCGCGGTATCGCAAAGGCGCCACCACCTACTGCCACCACTACGATCACTCATCATCGCAGCGTCTGATACAAAGTTCCGGGGGCGCACGCCGCCACCTGCGTCTGATACAAGAAGAAAATTCCCCCGAGGGACAATAAGAAAGTGTCCATGCTATTGATCTTTTTTTGAAATGAATCTGTGATAAAGTACATCAAACTGTAGTTAAAAAAAATAATGAGGTGCAAACTCACACCGACAATTGTTGTTATATCGACTTATTCACTGCCCCTCCCAAATTGTCACATTCCCGTTTTGAATGTTATTGTAATAAATTATGTTCCTTTTGGATCCCTTCCTGTCTAAAAACCCCTTTAGTAACGATTTAAGATATACAAGATATCTCAATTAAGAAGCCATTTAATATTACTTAAAAGAATCTAAGAAAGTCATCTTAAAGATAGATACGCAGGGTTTCTCCTGATGTATTTAGATTAATTTAGATTTAAACAATACCTTATATTACTTAAAACTGATTTTATAGATCTAAAGAACTAAACTTTCTTCCTTCCTTGGACAATATCTAGAGCCGCCATTTTCAATTTTTTCATTAATATCATCGTCCTGCGTCATATAAACTCTTAGACACAAAAATATGTATCCAATCACAGTACTACATACACTTATTTAGGATTTTGTGCGTTCTGTTATGGATTACATATCAATTTTGGCGCCCAACATAAAGTAGTTGCGATTCAAGATGTACGGGAGGTGTGCCTTGAATTAAATGTAATTCCGCCTAAAACATTAGTTTTTCGGAAGTAGGGTTTAACTCCTACCAGTTAATACTTATTATTATTCTACAAATTATCACTTTGGGTTAGTTATATTCAGTGCCGGTCTTAGCCCTCATGGCGCCCTCGGGCAGAGTCCTTCAGAGCGCCCTTATTAACTTTAAAAAGTTACTGTTATCGAATGGTTTTAATCATTTTACTAATTTCGGCGTCCCAAACAGCCTAGGGCCCTCGGGCGGCGCTCGACCTCGCACCCCCCAAAGGCCGGCACTGGTTATATTCCTCAATCGTGGATGTCTTTGTGTTATATTGACGTTCCTCTGCAGATTTTCGTAATATTTGGTAGTCAATTGAATACTTTTTTCAAGAAACAACAAGAGAAAAAAGACTTGGCGTGCGCATTTATCGCATTATGTACTTGAAGCTTTAATTATCGTCGAGTACGTAATTCACGCGTCGCATTCGTGCGGTAGTAAAGAAACCCAATTAGAGGATTTCACTGAAATTATCATTGTCAGATTCACACGCTAGGCTTTTCGCTAGGATAGCGCTGATAGTGCACGCACGTGTAATCGGCAGGAAACGGTGAAACTTAATACTTTTTAGCAATACATTTTTAATTACCGTGTATTTAAAAAGGAATTGGATTTTCTTTTATAATTCTACAAGAGAAAATAATAATTAATGTATCGGTATATGACATTAAATGCCCATCTGGTACCATCATCAATAAATTCATGTTATTCTTACATCGGATTGACACATAATCATTGAAAAGGATATCTATTGCTCTCAAATCGTCGTTGCAAACCAAAAAAATAACATGCAGAAATGCATATTCGGGTTACCAACCATCCCTTATTTTGAAGCATGGTTCTATTCTAACACCCATTTGTACCAAAAAAAACCATTTTAGCTGGAGGCCAGAATTTTGAGTTTCCAAACTTTCGAAGTATAGTGCAGAAAATTGGACAGAATTGTTTCAATTATTCTCTTTCGAATAAGTTGCCAAGTTGGCTTGCTAAGAATTCCATGCATCCAAGAGTCATTGCAACAAAAACTACTATACGTTTTCTATTTAAGGCGGAGGTTATTGGTTTCAACGTTTCAGAAGTCTATAGTTCAGAAATTAAAAGATGCAGAGATCAGTGTCAAGGTTTTTGCAAATATAAAGTTTTAGAGTCCTAAATTTTTGTTTTTCAAGATTAACCTCGAAGATCTCAAATCTCAAAGATTGTTAAAACCTGACAGCTTCATTGTGTTGAAGTATCAAAAACTCAATGATCTTCGGACGCAGAGACTAAGTGGTTCTATTTGTAGATACGTGTAAAAATATTAGAACAATTAGGATAAAGAGAACTTGGAATAAGTGGGTGAGCTAATGGTTTCCACTAACTTATTACTAGTTAAACGTATAGAACTTTGTAAATGACAATGATGACTTTTAGACAATTTAATACTTGCTTTCTATAGACCATGCAAAAATAAAGTGCCATTAAACACTACAATTAGCAAAGTCTTTAAACAAACTAGATTTGTATCTTTCAAAAAAGAATTTGTCCCATTATCGGAATATACATCAAAGCAACCAATAGACTCCAAGTGCTTTTTTCATTCAAGTTTTTGAATAATTCTATTGACCCAACTTACGTAATCTAGCCGTGGAATTTAAAGCCCACTTTTGTAACTCAAGACAAGGTCTTCTTGAAATTAAACATATTTTATTACAAAGACTAATAATGTTAGAAACAGTTTCAGTACCAAAAATCTACATTAAATTTAAAATTATCTCAGAGGTCTCTGAAAATATTGTCACGAATGTAATTTGCTTTATGTTACGATATTTCTGAAACGTTTTAAATTAGCTCTCTATTCTCAGTCAGAACGAGTAAAAGCTATAAATAGGTAAATATCTGCCGGATGCAGCTCAGTAAAAAATGATACAAGATAAAACTAGGCGGTCAAGAAAACACGAATGAAGCGTACGATAATGTATCAAAAAAGTATAGAAATAAAGCGTATTCTGTATAAGACGCGGCCAAACATCACTCTACGATTTTGCACGGAGGGTTCCGGGGGGTTATGTTTATCACTAATTAAAACTATTAAATTCAAACTGAGCGGGCGGTTAGATTTTGCTTATGAGAGAACGGGGCAAAGTAATTGCCCCTAGTAGAACCATTGTTAATTATGGAATCGGGTAATGATATTTAGCCACATTTATGTAAAACATATAAAATCGTAGCATTTCAAATTTGAGGCTATTGCATGGGTTTGCAGAAAAGAAGGGAGTATATCTAGATGATGGCAACAACAACGCTGAATCAAGTTTAAGGCCGCCAGCCGTCCTCTTTGCCCGGATATATTTTTACAATGGTGTCCGGGGGGGGGGATATTTCAAAAGTGTTATGAACGTTCGGGGTTTCAGGGAATTTTTAAAAATACTTTACTGTTAAGCTTCAACGGTGACTTGACGTAGATAATGCTGAACCCTTTTAACTCTTCTACTGATTTCTATTTCACTCTCAGATAATCTACAAAGTAACGGCAGCCTGTATCAGAGTAAAAATCTTTTAGGGAAAAGGAAATTAAGAGCATGTCTTCTATCATTAGGTACTTTTTTAAGGACTTATATTTGCTTTCAAACAGTTTTCTTGTCGCTGATTAGAATAACCCAATCTATGGGAATTTTACAATTAGTAATTAATTTTTTCCTTTGCAAAAAAAAACCAACTGTCGCTACATATTTGCAAAAATCAATCCTCAATGGCACTATTGCCACAGCTACATACATATAGACAAATAAGAAAAAGTAGCTAGATCAAATAGATGGGGGTGGGAGAGTTGGGTACCATTATCTACACAAGACAGAACTATTTTGAAATTTGCAAAAGAACTAAAATACCGTTATTACACATTTTTAATAAATTTTTCTGAATGGTTTTAATCTCACAGATTAATTCTGTACTTTGCAACGCAAACACACGCACATATTTAACCCCGTGAAAAGGTGGAAATTTAATCACAAGAAAACTATTAATAAAAATATTAATTAGTCTAGTTAATTTTTAAGTTTTGCTAATTATTGAATAATAAAAAAGAATTTCAAAGGTCGTATTAAATGTTATTCAGGAGATAATAATTATAAATAATAGTTATAAATAGAAGTATTTTTATTAGGTAATATTTTTTTCTGTTTACAGATTTTAAATGTAGGTATCCTTCTAATAAAGTATTAATCACATTTATTAAATATCAATAATTAGTATATTAATGTAATATTAAATGGCTTTGAAGACATGTCATTTTTACACGATTTTTGTATATGTGTATTTTTGAATGCCTTAATTGATGTAGTTAGTATACATTTTGAAATTTTTCTTACACTTTGTACCTATTTGATAATGTCGGTAAAATAATGTTAGTTGTTAGAATTATTAATGAATAAATAATGTGTGAATAATAATAAAATTTATATTTAGAAGGGTGTAAATTTAAAATAATTAAATAGGTATAATACAGGGCGAATAAATCTGTTGGTTAAAACTTTAAAACAAAAACAGAATTGAAACATTTGACTTTACAAGACTATTTAATGAGCCTTCAAGAAAAAAAATGTTCAATTCAATTTTTGCTGAAAGTTTTAACTATCAAACGCATACACCCTAGAAGAAGAGTCTATGAAGTTTACGATTCTCATAATTGTGTATAAACACACCCACTTTTTATGACAAATTTGTGCTATTATATATTGTATATTTGTACCATTTAATAATAAATTTCTATTTGTAACAATTTAAAATTTAATAAGAAAATACAATTTATAAAATGAGGATATATTATTATAACATCAGCTGTACTGTTATTGTACTACTGCAAGGTGCTAAAATAAAAACCAATTACAATTTGATTTATTTATTTATTATTAAATATATCACAGTTAATCAACAAATATTTTAAGAAAATCCGACAAAGAATTGTTGAAGAATTTCCTAAAGTGTTCCTTATTTGATTCCCACTGACTCTCTATTAATTTGGGATTAATACAATACTCTTTCAGACGTAAAAATAAATTCTCTTCATGATCATATAAAAACTCTTTAGGAAATATTTCTGGATAAACCAATCTATTAGGTACGAGAGGAATACAACCGCAAACACTAGCTTCCAACCTGAAAAAATCAAAATTAATCTCAAGGTTCTACATGAAAAAGAAATACTAACATAGAAACCCCAAAAAACTCATGCTTTGCTGTTGAAACTGCAACATGACACGATTGTAACACTTTAAAATAATCCTCTTTTTGTTCAATAAAACCATAATTTATAATTTCTTCCTTTAAATCCTCCTTAATATTATTCATAGTTTCTGGAACATCCGTAAATGTTTCTCCGAGTAACGCTACTTGAAATTTTAAACCATCATTTTTAAGCTTCAATAACACCTTCATAAATCCTTCAGGATCTTTATCAAATTCCCAACGATGTGGCCAAACTATTCTTAAGATCGAATAAGAGACTTCAGGCCTGTTTGAACAACATGAAGGAAGTTCAAGCGGGAAATATAAAACGTGGCATTTAAATTCAATCTTTTCTCTTATATTTTTTGGCTTGTAATCGGGAAAAATTTTCGCAACATTTTTTAAGTTATCCAAAAAGGAATTTTTGTTAAAATGAGAATTAAATAAAATTAAATCTGCCGCTAAACTAAAAAAAAATTAATTAAAGCAGTAATTATGAATATGTTTTTAATTTTCCAATGAATTACCATGTTGTAATCTGATTATAGGCATATTGGATATCCCTGTCTTTTATTTCTCGTATTGGATAGACTAATTGATTTTCGTGAAAATAAACAATCTTTTTTAAAGGATTTAAATCAGGTCTTAAACCCAATAATTCCGCTAAGCTTAAGACTGAGCTACAAAATAAAATCTTTTCTGTTGTAATATCAGGAATCATAGAGTAAACAATTAAAGAACTACATCTAGCCCTCCAATGCCACTTCTTTGGTGCGAGCGATATTAAATTGTTATTTGGCAAGTCTGGAACGAAACCAATAAAATTTGCTGCATTTAAAATTTTAGAATCAAATTACATTTCCTTACAGTATCGATTAGTTGTTTATGAGATCCTCCATAGAATGGTTCAATAAAAAGTATTCTAGATTGATTATTTTGTGCTAGCTGTGACTGATTAGGTAGATCGGTGGGATCATTTAGGTTATCTTGTGTCGCACGTACCGTCTGAGCTAGATCACTAAGAGTTCTAACATTAATTGTTAATTTTTTATGAAAATTATCCATAATTATCTAAAAAATCTATTAAAATTTGCTATTTTAAACATTAATGTGAAAATAGTTAGGTTATGATTGTATTGACAAGTCTCATTTTATCAAAAGATTGTCATCCCATCTAAGAAATAGAATCCCATTATTTAAAATTCTCAAAATTTTTCAAAAATATTTCGTTATTAAAATAACATGTTATTGTTCTTGTTGGAATACCAAGTTGCAAAAGTTATGACTAATATTTCGATAATGATATCATGAAAGTTTCACATGAATAAATTCCTGAATTAATTTTTTTTTAATTAATGAATTCTTCGCACGTGCTATCTTTTATATTTCTGTTAGTCTAGAGAAACACGAGTTCATCTTGTGTTAGTGTTGATTAAATTTACGATTTGTTTTTTTTTGTAAACACCCACGTGCTGTGCAATAGTCAATAATAATCTAAATTGCATAACTTAATTTGTTATTTTGCTATGACTTCTGTATAATTACCAGGGTGTAAATTAATATTTATTTATACCGGTTCAAAAGTTGTTCATTTATTAATCTCTAAACTAATAAAAGTGCATGTGCAACTTTAATTCAGTTAATTAGAAGATAATATAAAATATTTATATGTTTCATATAATCAATGCATTCTGGTCAAGGTCTTATTCAAGATAATTCTTTCACTTTTGCGGAAAATATTTATCAATACCAATTTCTCGTCTTTAATTTTTAAGTAAAATCTGCAATAGTTAATAATAAATACTTAACAAATAGGAAGTAAAAAACTCGACGACAAAAATAAACGACTATAAATCTCCACTATTGCAATATTATGATTAACATGTTTTTGTTCAAAAATATTTATTTAAATAACAACAATTAATTATCAGGAAAATCCAGTTAATTTCAGAAATCTATATTGAATTTTTCATGACTATAATGAAGAAGTGATATCGTTGAAGAATAAAAAGGTTAGAGTTCATTGTCTGGTCTATTTCCTACATCTGATAGTGTCCATCTTAGTTTAATGCAACCATTAAAAAAATTATGCGTCTATTTTTTCTCAATTGCTCAACAAGTTATCTTTTATACTTTATATTAAGTAATTTGTTTTTCTTTAAGCATCCATTAAAGTGATTAGTATTAACTCTAAATGGGAACACGTTTTTAAAAAGCGTCATTAAACTTGAATTTTAGAAAGGACCATATATCTCTTCCCTGCACACCCATCTTTAGTAAGCGTTTTGGAGGAAATGTTTTTAAGTATGTAAAACTAAATCCGTCATTACCAGGCCCAAAAGATGCTGATTGTGTAGTTAAGTACGACCGCACAGAGTTATGTACTCAATAACTTAATCGGCAAGATCACTCCCCAGACAAGAGCCTGATCATTACATCAAAGATATTTTCAAACATCAGTATCAATATTACAATTAGAAAATGATTGACTAAGGTTAGGAAAGTAACATGAGAATAGCAAAACTATATCAATCATCATATTGTATATTATTAGTTTTCTTGAAAAATGAATTATTCAAAATTAGTACTATGGCGATGTTTCTTTCATCATACCGATAACAACAGGATACAGACACACGTGTTACAAAAATTCATAACTACCATAGATATGGATAGTCTTGTTTTTTTAGCCGAATGCAGTTTTTAATCAAGCATACTTACTAAATCTTCAGTTCCGTTTGATAAGAAGTATTCAAATCTAAACTAGGGAACCCACATGTACTAGTATTGGTGTAAATATGTTTGACTATTGATCCATAGTTTAACGCCAGGAATGTTTTTGGATATTATTTTTGTTGTGATTGAAAAAACAATATGCATGGGAAATGCAAGAATGTGTTCATTCTCCGATTTAATTAAGCAATGGAAATTCCTGCCACGGTAGGATTTACTGCCATGTTTGGGTTTACCATTAAAATTCACAGAATATGACCTTGGTTAAATTTATTTTGTTTCCAAGATTTCGATTTAACCAGGAAATTAATTATTATCTATTTTTTTCGCAAACTATTCACTGCTTTTTAGGTAACGTTCCTAAAGCGATCAAGCAGACGAATCAAATCTATCAAAGAATGTAAAATCGGAAGTTTCGTGTTAATGTGATGTGCAGCTCACCAAAATCATGCCGTACTACATCACAATGGAATTGTTCTATTGAAATTTCTGGAACTAAACGCAGCTTTGAGTTAAATGCGTCAGTCACAGTGCCTGGATAAATGATGTGAGGTAGTACGCGACCAAGTATTCTTTCACTGCTTAATCTTTATTAATAGGATATACATTTCGGTACATGCTAAGACGGAAGACTTTACAAGCAACTATTCCTAAAAAAAGGAAAAACATTGTGAATAAACTAAGTATGTCAAATAATATATGTCACCACCAATCGTAATAATAAAATCACCACCAGCGTCGAAAAGGGAAGCATGATAAGCAATGAACATTATGTACTTAGAAACCTGACTTATAATCTTTCAAATTATAATATGATTGAGAATATAATATTTTGTTGCGTACTAGGAGTGTAAAAATAAAATTATCTTCACAAAGTTTAAAAAGGTATAAACAAAGATAGAAAACAAGCATTCTTCATACAAGGTAAAATACTGTGACAAGCATAAAGAAATTTAGAAGATTTAGAAAGGATTAGTTTACTTACATAAGTGCTAGTGAGTTTCATCCGGATAACTAAAAAAGAAAAACAATATTTTTAAATATTCTTTCACATTAAGAGAGCTTACCTGCCCGAACAATCATAGTGGGTTGACCTCAGTTGAGACTGACAGTTGTCGTTAAAATATATTTTGACGTATCTCAAATAAAACTTCCCATTGTGGCAAACTATCGACAGATGCAAATGGTAACATATCTAATTCTCATAAGGGCAAATGAGAAGAGAGTTTAATCACGAACCCAGCATTGAAATCACTCCTAAATTAAAACTAGAATACAAAAATAAAACAGCTGAGTCTAGAAGACTCGTATGTACGGCGTGTATGGACATTTAAAACCAACAACAGTGCATAAGGTATACATTTGAATGTAGTATGTTGAAAAATCTGATATTGAATATGAGAATTACTCGAAATTCTACAATATTTTGAGAAGCAATTCGTAACTCCATGTCAGAATACGTCAAGAATGGCGTAGCAGCTAAGACTTAAATTAACAACTAAGAATAATTAAACTGTTTCGTAAAACACAATTATAATTCCTATCCAAATTGATCGACCGCAAGAAAAAGTTCAGGCATTCGAGAAGAGTCTGCAGAGATCCCTGAAGAAGCTCGATACGAACAGTACCTTCACATATATTTTCAAAACTATATTTTCTTCTGGACATAGTGTACCTTCACATATATTTTCACAACTATATTATCGTTTGGACATTGTAACCTAGCAGTTTTGTTTGACGCAAAAAGTTTCGTTGTCGAACCTTATCGAAGTCAACTTGACCTGTTGTTCATCGACGGAATGTGATTTTGATTTTTAATGATGACAAATAGTAATATCGGTTCCAAGACATCTTTTACTGAAAAAGCAGCTGTACTTAATATGATAAAGTTGGATATTAATAGTTATTTATTGTTCTGTTAGGAGGTAGAATATATTAAGGTGGTGATGAAGACGAATGCCCTACTAAAAAAAGAATGTCTAAGTTTGTATAACAGAACTTTAATTAAGTAGAATCCAGTACCTCTCTTTACTAGTTCACTATAGGGAAGTAACCAACATTGATCAATAACGTTGATTTATCTAAAAAAAATAAAAGGCTATAACCATACATATAAAAAAGGGTGCCTATAACATTTTGCAAAAGGAACAAAAAAAATAATTTTTGACAAAAAGTAGATTCTTAAGTAAACGCTAAGATACACTTAGAAACAAAGGATCAAACCGCCGTCGTTTGACGAGCAATACTTTAATTTGTTATAAAAACTTGTTCTTACATTTTGCATCCTATCCGGACTAATATTTTGGAAGCAATTAACAGGTTTCATTCTTAAAGCATCCAAACTATGAACTTTTTCATATTGAAAACCAACCTCTCAAGAAGAGGTAATTTGGTGCTGAATCTGATTACCGATCAGGCCAAGGTATTATTCCATGAAATGTCCGGAGAATATATCAATCAAATATTCTCTTACAGCTTGAGTATTGGTGAGCAGAGCAACCGCTAAAACCAGATGTCCTTTAGTTACATTTGGTAATTATTAAAGACATGAAACCACAGATTATACTTTACAGATGCGAAGCTCGCCTGTTCCCGCCAATCCAAATTTCTAGGAGCATGCGTGAATCCGCCATTGTTTTAGGGGTATTTTAATCAACCTCAATTCTCTACTTGTTTATATTTTGCACGTGTGTTTTTGTTGCGTTCGGGTCTTTTGAATTATTTTGTTTGTACTTTATATATTTTTGCATTAATATTTGTTTTGACGTTAATCTTATGGACATAATGTTACCTTTCTGCACTTACCGATTGATTTGTACAATAAAGTATCCACATAAGAATAATTTATTATAATGTAAATAAAAAGTTTTCGATTTTGGTAAATTGTTTATTTTATTTATAACTTATTATTTTTTATTTTATAGACCTTAATATGTTAATCCGTAATTGTTTAAAAACCCACTTAAAAGAATTCCATCTTTGATTTAGGTTATTTTGCATGTATACAATTTAGTAGTAAGTTCTTACCGTGGTATTTGCCATGTATACTGTTTTAAAATTCCTATTGGTTTATTATATGCCCAACGTTTTTGCAAAATTTTCAATTCATTGTGCTTCACGAAAGGATTTCATTTACATACTTATAAAGCACCAGTGAAATGCTAAATCACTTTATTTCTCAAGTAATTTCATAATATATCATGCTATTATACTTTTAATAATATTTATTATAATTTATTTATAAAAATAAACAACTATTGTAAACAATTTTATTTTGAATTTTACCAACCGTTTTCTCGTGATTTGAAATCCCCGCGTAATACCACCTATTAAAAGGCGCAAGGTCATGAAATTTAGCTACTTTAAGATTAAAGGAACCGCCAAAGCTTTCGCATCTGTAAAGGTTAATCTGTGATGAAACTATTACAATTTGCAAAAGATCTCGTATCAGAGTTGCATTATTTCTAGGTCATGCGACTTAAGAATCGAATATTGCATCTCTTATTAACGTCAACTTTTATACTGCATACCATGCAACAGAATTCACTACAAGACGCGTTTCTTTAAAAAGCTCTATTAATGAAATTTACTGAACTTCATTTTAAAAATACTTAAAATTATTAGAAAAATACATGTGAGCTAGAGAAATTGTTATTACAAATTGTTTCCAATTGCAAGGTTAATAATAAAAAATGTATTTTCATGTGTTTTTTATGTTTATTTTTTCTTTCGAACTTGATAATTAATTTTTAATATAAAAAATTAATTAAATTAGAAGATGATTAGAATGACTAACGATATATGAAATTCCGTCAATCAAATACTAGTGATCTCTGATAAATTAGAAATAAAAAAGTAGTATGTACTTAACATCGAATTAACAAAAATACATATCATTCCTAAATTTTGTGTTTAAGCAAGGCCATCAGTTATGATTAGCAACTTCTTATAAACTATAGAATTAATATCATGTAAAAAAATAAATAATTGCTTTAAATATTTTCAAGTGGAGCGAAATTATTTTTCACCAGATAACTCAAAATTCGACCTTAGTATTTTTTGATAAAACTCTTGGGAAGATTTGTCAATAATGAAAATGTGATTCACAGGTCAAAGAACTACAAGAATTAATTTTTTTCTTTATTTGAAATTCCAATCAAGATTTCCTTTCTTTATTTATAAATCAGTTAATTTGTTTGCAGTTAATGTGAGAACGATCTAACTGAAAGGAAAAAATTATTATTTATTTGTGAATTTGTTGCTTATCAGTAAAGTTTTCGTAAACAAATTAACCTTCAGGTTATTATTATTTTTAACTAGTTAAATTCTACGTAATAAATAAAACACTTTATCCAAAAATTAACTGATACTGCAATCAACACATACTCACACACTTTTTTCAAAAGTTTTAATTAAAATTGTTTTTATAATTAAATATTTGGCAATTTTAGGAAGAAAACAGTGGTAAACAAGAAAAGGAAAAAATGCCCCAATTTCCTTGTCACTACTGAACTAAAGACGTAATAGTTTAAGCTAATAAAAAGAAAGAAAAATAATAAGTCATATTTGTTTGAAACTTAAAAGGTTAAGTATGTCAATATTAGTACGTAGGTACTTATATCGTAAAAATTCTACGAGGGCCTTACCTAATTCATTGAGCAAAAATATTAACACTATAAAAGTTAACGCGGGAATGGGCGTTTGCATTACCTGCATGTCAGCTTGCTACGGCCTACTTTGCAAGTATCTACTCTTCAATGAAGGCCGCGCCCAATAAACTAATTGCATTGATAAGAAAGTGATAAATTCATATACAAACCAACTACTCATCTGATTACAAGATGACTAATTTAAATTAATATCAGTCCTTAATTTTAGTAGATAAGAGATTCGTGATTTTTTAGGTTGTCATGAAGCTACGCTAGGTAAAAGCTATAAGGTTAAAGAAGAAAATGCTATAGAAGTAGAAATTAAGATTAAGAGGCTTTTGATTTTTATTATAAAGTAAGAGTTGTGTTAAATCGATACTAAATGGTGCATCTATGTCTTGGGAAGCTAGTGTATTTTTCAAAGAAGATTCTTTATTTCTTTTACTAGAATGAAGTCAACACACTCTCTTATGGCGATGCCGGTCTTTTCCTCTGAAATAAAATGCCGACCATATAGATTCTTTTTACATTTAAAAAATAATTAGAAAAACATTATGAATTGTTTTCAATTCATAATACGTATTTAATGTTTCCGTTGTAAAAAAAATTGTTTACTAACAATTTAAGATTAAGATTTAGCTTATATAACATTTATTGTAAATACTGCAAAGCGTTTTATGTTAGACAAAGTGGTAAAAACATAAAAACCGCCTAAACAAAACAATTAAGATAAAGAAATATATATAAGAAAAAGGAACGAAGTTCTGTTTTAACAAACAGAAAAAAATAAAGTTTAAAAATCTGGAAAAGAGAATGAAACTTTAAAGAAAATAAGAAAACCAATTGAGAAAATGCTAAACAGACGACAAAGATGGCAACATTAAAACTGAATTTTCTAAAATACAGAGTATGGAAGTAGCATGTTAAAAATAAATTTAAAACAAATGGCAGTCAATAATAATCAGCATAATCGAATAACTTTAAGGATAACAAGAGAAAAAGTGAGTGATGGAAAAGATAATAGAACGGAATTAGAGCAAGATGAACTAAAAAAAGCAATAAAACAATTAAGAACAGGGAAGACCGGAGGTTCTAATGGTTGAAATAGTTAAATGGGATGGTAATTCATAAATAGATAAAAGAATATGCAAACGGCATGAATACCAAGAAAATGGAGAAAGAATTGTACCTATAAACATATAGTACAGTCCATTAAACGAAAACTTTCATGTGGATTGCACAGACGGGGAAGAAGAACGATATTCAGTGTAAGAGAGTATCACTCCATCGCGAGAACTTTCAAACACTTTTCCATCTGACTGTACCCGAAGTGCACCGCAAGACGTTCAAGTAAGAATTGCGCTACCGGACTGATTCACTGGTCAGCAAAAAAAATCTTTTCTGCTCCTGACACCATTCCTGCTGATTCTTACGTAAAATGACCTCCTGAATCCGAATATGACCTCAGTTTTCCCCCATCACCCACCGTTTTCGGGGGACGGCCACCCACCTATTTTTATCACTTTTCCATAATTTGGAGGGATGAAAAGGATAATTTTAGCCTTTACATTTCTTCTTAGGGGCTAGAGAGGTGAAAAGTTCTAAAACATGAACATTTGTAGCAAGGAGGTAGATTTGGGGGGATTTGCCCCCCTAAATTGTAAAAAACGGTTTTTTCGCAAATTTTTTCACTTATTTTCTACTTACTCCAGCTTCCAGCCCCCCCTCATCCTCTCTCAAACACCCCCAAATAATAAAAATATATAGCAACAATAATAAAAATATATAGGAGCAGTTCGGAAGATTTTCAATGCCCCGCGCGCGCAGGTTTGCACAGGAATTTTCATGCTTTCACAAGTTTAAACTTCCATTGCTCTTGTCACTATAGTCCTGCACTGTAATCCTTATCTTCCCTTATTTTTATCACTTTCCGATAGTAATTTTATGGCCATGAATTTGATTTGGAGGGGTGAAAAGGATTATTTTAGCTATCAAGAATATCAAATAAAAAGTAAAATAATAAATGTAAACAATAATAAATAAATAAGATAACTACCTTCATTTGGTGCTTACTTTCCTTTTATACCCTAAGGTAGAAGTTTCTCGTACCAAAAGCCAGCAGTACTCTGATGCTCGCATTCCACTTCCCTGAAAATCTCCTCTCGAACCTATTGATATCTTGATGGAATCATTCCCCGTGTTCATCCAAAACTGCTCCTAAATTCTCAGGGAAGAAGTCCAGGTGTGAGTGAAGGAAATGCACTTTAAGAGACATGTTACACCCCATGGCCTCGTACACTGACAGCAATTCCTCGACATAAGCGACATAATCATCCCTTCTGTTGTTACCCAAAAAGTTCTCACACACACACACACGTTTTGGAATGCAAGCCAAGCTGCATTCCCCCTCCCTTTTTCCCCTACTCCTATCCCTACTCCTCCCCACTTCTATCCCTACTCTACCGCCATTTCTAATCGCCATCTTGGATCGCCATTTTGAATCGCCATTTTGAAACGACATTTTGAATAGCCATTTTGAACCGCCATTTTGATTCGCCATTTTGAACCGCCATTTTGAATCGCCATTTTGAAATGTCATTTTGAATCTGTCATTTACATATCCGCCATTTTGTATCTGTCATTTTCAATTTGTCATCTAGGATTTCCCGCCTTAGATTCAAATTTTTAATACTACTACTGCCATCTATCGGTGACGTCATGTGATCGGTATAGTAGATTCCTTTCTCTCGCTCTCGTTTGGTTCAGGCCCTCTCTCTCTCTCTCGCTTGGCTCAGGCCCTCTCTCTTGCTCTGGCCCTCTCTTTCGCTCTCGCCCTCTCTCTAGCTCTGGCCCTCTCTCTCGCTCTGGCCCTCGCCCTCTCTCTAGCTCTGGCCCTCTCTCTCGCTCTCACTTGTCATTTCCAACTTGTCATTGTTTCCCGCTGAAAGATTTGAATTCCTAATGTCTCAACTGCCATCTATCGGTAACGTCCAGTGATCGGTATAGTAGATTTCTATACACCTGTAGATAGGCAACCTGCTACACTTTTTTTATAAAAATCAAAGGATCCAACGAGCTTCGAACCAGGGTTCGTAAAGTACGTCTGTTTACAAGTCCATAGCTTAAGCCCGAGACCACGGAGCTTGTCTTTTAAATTACTGCATACGAGTTATTTATAAAAATGTCTTCACGTATATTTGATTAAATCGAATTTATTTTAAAATAATTCCCGGAAAATATTGATAAATATTGTACATTAATAATAATAGGAAAAATGCTTTCTGAATCCTAAAGATTTATTTAAATAAAACTTAAAAATAAAATAAAATTTTTAATACTGACGCTCGGTTAAATATGTTTTCTAAGATTATCCGAATGTGCTAATTACGTACAAGACAATTAGTCAGTCTTATATGAGCTAATCGTGAAGAAAGTCCAATTTTTCCGATTTTTCCGGCGATCCAAGATGGCGGTAGAGTAGGGATAGGAGTGGGGAGGAGTAGGGGAAAAAGGGAGGGGGTGGACTCAAGTACCGGAATACCTACTAAAAAGTTGTCTAATCTGGGGACCCACGAAAACTCCTTCCTGGATTTTAGCCTCACTAAGACGAGGAAATTTAGTTTTCAAAAATTGAAATGCATCACCTGTCTTGTCCAGTGCTTTGACAAACTGTTTGATAAATCCGAGTTTGATGTGCAAAGGCGGCAAGTATATATTTTCCTTCGGGACCAGAGGATCATGAGAGACATTTTACTGGCCGGGAGTAAAACTTTCTCGCAGAGGCCAGTTCCGTACGATGTAATGTTTGTCTCGTGCGCGGCTGTCCCATTCACATAGGAAGCCGCAGTATTTTGTGAAGCCTGATTTCAGGGCCGTTAGTAGAGCAACAACTTTTAAGTCAGCGCAAATTTTCCAATTATATTCATAATAACTGATTCGTCAAGGATTCGGCTGATGTTTTCGTATGTCTCCTTCATATCCACAGAGTATGCAACCGGGACTGATGGTAACTCATTCCCATTAGCCAACAGGACAACTTTCAAGCTTGTCTTTGATGAGTTTATAAACATTTGTCGCGCGGTGTATTGTGAATCTTCCGAACTGTAGCTACATATTTTTATTATTGCTGCTATATATTGCTACTATATATTTTTATTATTTCGGGGTGTTTGAGAGAGGATGAGGGGGGAGGGGGCTGGAAGCTAGAATAGGTAGAAAATAAGTGAAAAAATTTAGAAAAAAACAGAAAAACTGATCATTCTATACGGTTACAAAATAAATGAGTTAACTCGTATGGTAACATACATATTTTAGCAAGTAATAATGTCATAATAACGAAAAGCCATCTAAATAGAAATGTCAACTTATATAAATAGTCCAATAAAGAGCCTAATAAAATAAATAAATATATCCTCTACTTATTATCAATTGAATCCTAAACAAAATTAATGCTTAACTGACACAAACCAAATTTTTTTATAACGCTAATCCTAATTATATTCCCCAAATTTCCCAAATAGGATAGCAAATAAACTTAGAAAAGCCAATTGTAATACAATTTCTGCTAATATAAATAAAATAAGAAAATTATTAATTAATAGTAAAGATAAAATGGAAAAGAAGAACAAGTCGGGTGTATATAAAATTTATTGTAAAGACTGCGAAGCGTTTTATATCGGGCAAAATGGTAGAAACTTAAAGAAAATCTAGCGGAACACAAACGTGATATTTTATATAATAAGAAATCGTATGGAATAGCCTTCCATTGTATAGATAATAATCATTTCATAGACGCAGATAAAATAAATCTTTTGCTTGGGATGTGAAAGGTTCTATGTTTGCGTCAACATCTCTTAAAGGTGATCTCCCGAGATAGCCTTGGTGGGTTTGACGGAATCGTATCTCCTCAGAGATCGGTCGGTTCTAAAGCATCCCTTGAAATTCTTGACAGTATAAAAGTCTATTTTGTAAACCTTGGCGAACTTTTTATGTTTACACTACTCGATCACGCAAATCGATGTTAAAGATGAAAACAAAAATTCCGTGTCATACGCAGAATGAAAAGGGCTTTCAAATGAGCCGTCACTCAACCCATCGTGCCATTTAGAATCAATGCGTGGTTAGGCATCGCCGTGCCACCGCAGCACAAAACTTTTTTTATTTGTCTAAAAAGTTTTAGTTTTGTAAATAGTAAGGTTTGTTGTAATTTAAATATTTCGAAAGCTATTGCACTCTTCTACTATCGATTGAAATAAAATTGCGATTGATTATTATTTAAATTTAAATTTGATGATAAATTAAGAATAGCCCTTGTATTAAACTCTATATTTAAATTTAGGGCAGTTATTTTAAGAACTTAATGTTAAAGTAAATATTTATTGTTTATAATTATATACATGAACTACTGTATCCAAAGTAAGTCAATGGTTTCAATAAACTCTTTATTTATGACAATTTTATCAAATTATCAGTCACATTTTAAGATTTTTAGAATCATTAATTCCATTATTATAATATCAATATATATATGATAGCTAGTAAATTTCCAAATTATTGTGCGATTATAGAAATGATATTGATTCGATGCAATAATAATAATTCAATCAATCATTCGCTGACTACGAGTTTGAATAAAGAGAGAAACATTTTCAGATTTTAAAAATTACGCAATAGAAATATCAAAGTTCAAAATAAATCACGAAAGTCAAGTTTTCTAAAATATAGGCACTTATAAAAGTTTGTTATAAAATAAGGAAATACGTTTTTATCATTGATGCTGTCACAGATTTGAAGAGGCATTCACGCACGATTTCGTTTTGTATAAAGTTTAGTTTATGTAATTATAACTTTATATAAAGTTTAAAATTATCTCATGTAGCTTATTTTTAATAGACCTTGAATAAGTCATAAAAACAATTAAATCAAGATGAAAAAGCGTGTTTGTTTAGAAAATTAGGCATACAGGATAGATTAATTTTTAATGAAATCGTTAAAAATGCACGAAAAGTTATTGGCTGTTATCAGAAATTCCAGTAATTTGTTTTGTTTATGTCTAGAAAAATTATTTTTTACATAAACATGTTTTTAGCTGCTAATTAATGTGTAGTAATCATCGCCATTTATTTTTTTATTCATTAACCCTAAGAAACAAAGTTTATTTTAGATTATAGAATAGAACGGTTTTTTCATGTGAACTTTTGATTCTTACTGAAACAAACACTATAAAAACCGTTATAATGAAAAAAGTAACCGTCACAAAGGTAGTCTTTAACAGTATTCAATCCCTTATAATGAATAAATTAACCATGAAATAGGTAGTGCTTAACAATATAAAACCGTTATAGCAAAAGAGCAGCCTTTAAATAGGTAGTCTTTAATAGTACAAAAACCGTTCTAACGAACAACGAAACTGTCAGATAGGTAGTCTTTAACAGTATAGAAATCGTTATCACGAAAAAGTAACAGTCAATTAGGGAGTCTCAGTATAAAAACCGTTATAACCATTAGGCAGTTTTTAACAGTATAAAAACCGTTAAATAATGAAAAAAGTAACCTTCACAAAGGTAGTTTTTAACAGTATGCAAGCCCTTATAATGGATAAAGTAACTATGAAATAGGTAGTGTTTAACAATATAAAACCGTATAAATACCGTTATAAAGGAAAAAGTAACCCTCAAGTGGACAGTATTTAACAGTATAAAAACCGTTCTAACGAACAACGAAACTGTCAGATAGGAAGTCTTTAACTGTATGGAAATCATTATAACAAAAAAAGCAACAGTCAATTAGTTAGTCTCAGTATAAAAACCGTTATAACCATTAGGCAGTTTTATAACCGTTACAAGGTAGTCTTTAACAGTATTAAAGCCCTTATAATGAATAAAGTTACCATGAAATAGGTAGTGCTTAACAATATAAAACCGTTATAGCGAAAGAGTAGTCGTGAAATAAGTAGTCTTTAATAGTATATGTAAATACCGTTATAAAGGAAAAAACAAAACTGTCAGATAGGTAGTCTTTAACAGAATAGGAATCGTTGTAACGAAAAAAGTAACAGTCATTGGGGTAGTATCAATATAAAAATCTTTATCATCATTAGGCAGTTTTTAACAGTATAGAAACCGTTATTATGAAAAAAGTAACCGTCACAAAGGTAGTCTTTAACAATGTTCAAGCTTTTATAACGGATAAAGAATCATGAAATAGGTAGTGTTTAACAATATAAAACCGTTATAGCGAAATAGTAGCCGTTAAATAGTCTTTAATAGTATATGTAAATACCGTTATAAAGGGAAAAGTAACCGTCAAGTAGGTAGTCTTTAACAGTATAAAAACCGATCTAACGAACAACAAAACTGTCAGAGAGGTAGTCTTTAACATTATAGGAATTATTATAACAAAAAAAGTAACAGTTAAATGGGTATAGTATCAGTATAAAAACCGTTATAACCAATAGGCAGTTTTTAATAGTATAAAAACCGTTATAATGAAAAAGTAACCGTCACAAAGGTAGTCTTTAACAGTATTCAATCCCTTATAATGAATACATTAACCACGACGTAGGTAGTGCTTAACAATATAAAACCGTTATAGCGAAAGGATTGCCATTAAATAGATATTCTTTAATAGAATATGTAAATACCGTTATAAAGGAAAAAGTAACCGTCAAGTAGGTAGTCTATAACAATATAAAAACCGTTCTAACGAACTACGAAACTGTCAGATAGGTAGTCTTTAACAGTATAGGAATCGTTATAACGAAAAAAGTAACAGTCGAATAGGTAGTCTCAATATAAAAACCATTATAACCAATAGGTAGTTTTTAACAGTATAGAAACCGTTATAATGAAAAAGTAACCGTCACAAAGGTAGTTTTTAACAGTAGTCAAGCCCTTATAATGAATAAAGTAACTATGAAATAGGTAGTGTTTAACAATATAAAACCGTTATAGCAAAAGAGTAGCCATTAAATAGGTAGTTTTTAATAGTATATGTAAATACCGTTATAAAGGAAAAAGTAACCGTCAAGTAGGTGGTCTTTAACAGTATAAAAACCGTTTTAACGAACAACGAAACTGTCAGACAGGTAGTCTTGAACAGAATAGGAATCGTTATAACAAAAAAAGTAAAAGTCAAATAGGAATAGTCTCAGTATAAAAACAGTTATAATCATTAGGCAGTTTTTAACAGTACAGAAACAATTATAATGAAGAAAGTGACTGTCACAGAGGTAGTCTTTAACAGTATGCAAGCCCTTAGAATAAATAAAGTAACCATGAAATAGGTAGTGTTTAACGATATAAAACCTTTATAGCGAAAGAATAGCCATTAAATAGGTAGTCTTTAATAATATATGTAAATACCGTTATAAAGGAAAAAGTAACCGTCAGATAGTTAGTCTTTAATAGTATAGGAATCGTTATAACGAAAAAAGTAACAGTCAATTAGGTAGTATTAGTATTAAGTAAAACCGTTATAACCAATAGGCAGTTTTTAACACTATAGAAACTGTTAGAACGAAAAACGTGATCATGAAATGTATAGTCTCTAACGATATAAAAACCGTTATTGTAACTTGATGAAATTATAATGGTTAGCTTAGCCGTGCCACCCTTGCAATTGCACATTGTCCGCTGTTGAAGCCGGTTTGACAGACTGAACATTATAAAAACCGTTACAGCAAACAAGTAACCGTCAAATAATAATGGATAGTCTTATTATAACAGTATAAAATTATAATGGTTAGCTGAGCTTTGCAATTGCACATGGTCCGCATTGGAAGCCCGTTTGGTAGACTTCTTTTTATTAATAATAATTGCATAGAACGGTCCCCTCCTCACTGAAGTGATATTAACTTAAAAATAAAAATAGATATGATAATAGATAACCCCAACTTTGGCTAAGGCAATAAATACGGAGATGTTTTTTAAAACTTAAATAGGAATATGATTCAACTCGCCCCACGTTGGTTGCCAATAAAATACTCCGGTGCAATAAATAACTACTAAAATAATTAATTGGATTTGGCTAGCTGTAATATGAAATAAACACCTGAATATTTTTTAACCTTTACCAATCCTTATACCTACAAACAGATTACTCCAAAAACACTTGGAATTACACAGCTGGACGAGAATAGTTTGATTATCCTTTGTGATGCAATTGACTAACTAATTTATAAAACACAAATAAATACACAAATTTATATAAAGTAAACACAGATTTTATTTATTCAACACAGAAAAGTAAATAAAAATAGATTACGAAAGAGTAGCAATAAATAAAGAAATCCAGTAAGATTTGTTTATGCTTGTTCAAATAAATTGTATTTTGTTTATAAAATTACAATTACGATACAAACAATTTTATTTGAACCAACATGTGACTTAACAAATTTAAAAAAATACTTTAACTACACAAACAATATGTGAGAATACTAATCTCTATAAATAAATTTAATCTATAATAAATCCTGCAAATGAGCTCTTGATTTTTATTTAATTTCTATTTCTGCACTTACTTTGTTATGATTTTGCCTACGGAGAACACTGTTATTATATTCCCGCTGGGAAAATAAACGGTACTGTAGACACAGCAACAAACATGATAAATATTTCAGCTGTCAACTTCCAATTGATCAATGCAACAAAATTTTTTTTAATTTTAAATTATAATTCCATTGAAATTTCATATACAGGTGATAATAATTCTTTTTGAATCCAACAAACTTCATAAAGGTGAGTATGAAGTGGGTGTTGACTATATCAATTTTATCTTTGTTTACAAAAATAATGGGTACATAATCCTACTTTTATTTAATAATTTTGCAGCCAGAGAGACGTGGTTTCACCTCCGCGGTTTATGCTGACTGAAATTGTTTTCTGTTCCAGGTATTTATATACTCTTGCAAAAAAACAATAGAAAAATAACAAAATGGAGTGGCGATCACGACACATAAATTTAACAAAAATGAAAATTATCGAATTTCTTAATTCTAATTACATAGGAAAATGTAGTTCGTAAAAAGTCGAACAAATTGATATAACATACTTGTGGTCTAATATGCGTCATAAGCTTGCAAATCAATAAGAATGTCAACCGTCAAATACATTAAACTATTTCCTAATTACATGAATTCAAGCTATGATACTATATGGCACAGCTGCTTTACAACACAACGCAACTGTTCTACATAAATTTACATTATATACAAATACATAAAGAACAACTAAACAATTAGTTTGACGAAAGTACGTCTGAAGAAAATAACTGTTACACACAAGATCAAGCCATTCATTAAATAGATTTTGCAGTTTGTACTTTTATTAATTATTGTAAATTATACCTATTATAATAAACTATATTCAAAAAGAGATTTTTGGTATTTTCAAACATATTTATAAACAGGTATTAACACATTTTCATTTTCTTATAATTTGAGTTTTTTGTATAGATAGTTTGTGTATTTAACTGTTTAGGTAGTCATTTCTCATTGAATCTCCTTCACATGAAGTTGAAGTGAATAATCTTACAGTAGTAATTGCCCTTAAATTAAGCTGAAAAGAGAAAAGTTGGCGTGGGAATATTATAAATTGAATTGTATAAACCAAGCTTTTTAAAGAGATAAAATTTTTAAATAAAAGATGTTAAAATTTTGTTTAACTAATTGAATATGGATTATAAAAATGGTTAGCATTAAAGCTGGTTTCTATATGACATCTTCAAGTGTCAAAAAATATAATATATATGAGGTTGTATTTCACATCATAATTTGTTTTTCAATAGCACTAATTCACAATAGGCATAAAATACGTGCCGCTTTTAAAGGTAGTAGACATTTTTAGTATCGAGTATCGGTATGACGATACCTTTCAAAATAAATATTCGTTTTGGAAATAAAAATTAAAATCCAACGTTATTATTGTTAATAAATGCGACCGATTTAAAACAAGTTTGTGAACCGCTGACCACTGGACCACATGATTTTCTTGCTTGGAAGTGTTATCGTCCATAGTATTCAATGTTGGTAATTTTTTACATTCTTATTTAGTTTTGAAGGTTGGACTTGGGCTGCATTTGAAGTTGTGTAATGATGTGACAATGATGCAATGACGTCCCGTCTTTGTTACACATTGTTGAGATTGCACTACACTCAGGGGTCATTTTATCGACACCGGTAATAAGTTAATAACTTATTTGTAATCAGCAGTAAATCAGCAGAGTGGGATACACTTGTCGGTAAGGATTACACTTATCACAAGTTTGTGCAGAAATGGAAGAAGTCCAAAGGTGTATGACTCAAACAATGATCAAAACAGCGAGTTCTTCCACGTTCACGAACTTGATAAGAGTTGAAGATAGGGAAGGTTGGAAGTCCTTGGTCGTCGAAATCACTCATTGCCATGACAAGAGGAAAAGAGAATACTACGCTTATGGTAGTATTTATCATTTGCTGATTGCAGAAGAGTTAAATGTAAAAAACTGCCAATACTTTAAAAAAGTAAACATAACCATTGAATCCCAATAGAAACTGTGGATACTTTATCACTTTTAACACTTCCTTCTTTTATATCCTTATCTTTAGTAGCCCTATTTTTATGAGCTCTATATTTTTGATTTACTTGAATTATAAGACGATAACTACACTATTACTACTTTTATAGGGCATTGTTTTAAAACAAATAATCATAATATTTATTAAAGTATTTACTTTGACTAAAGATTCATCTTTACTGATTATGAGTTTAGTCCAGAACAGAACTATTTTATACCTTACAGTACAGCACAAAAGTACATCAACGTTGATGGAAAGATTCGCAAGGTGGTGTGTTAAGAGTTAAAACTTTTAAAGAATAACACAGCCCCACAAAAAAAATAATTGTTCTGACTTGGGATCGATTCCGATGTATTTGACGCTGAGACCGAATCTAACCTCAGAAAAGCACATATACATTCAAAATCTTGCCCTAGGGCCAAAAACAATTCCCAAATGGAATAAAACCACTCCTCACATATGGTGACAATAAATACAGCAAAAAATGGTTGAAAACTGCAAGTGTTTTGTATTTGGAAATAGACCGTTGGTATATCCCAGCCAGCACACTGACGTCATAATCTCGCCGTTTTTTCGGCAGTAACGACGTCAAATTGTCGTAAAACTGACAGCATTATGTCACAGCCCAAGGATCTCAATATAAGACGTCATTAAAACGTACTTCAACGACGTCATTAAAACGTCCTATACTAGGACTAAAACATAAATTATAAATAAACAGTTGAATATTGGAAATAAGATTTATTATATACTATTTCAGACATAATTATTAAACAAAAGTAAACATTTACTAATTGAAAAGCTGCTAAAACAATATGCAGTATAATTATACTGCATCATCAATTGATGATACTAAAATAATATTAGTAAGTACTAAGAAACCATTTCATTAGTATTAATTTATTAACAATAGTAATCTCATAAAATCGTCGAACGGGTAAAATTGTGTAGGTTATGTAGTATTGCGACGGAACAAGTAATGATTAATACTCGCCATTTGTGACAAACCACCAATTATTATTATGTAGTAGTTGCACCTACACATACACTATAAATGTAGGTACGTCAACAACTTTAATAATAAATAGAAACGTTACTAATTGAAGAGCAAAACAAATACACGAAAGACGTTGTTGCTGTTTGTATTGCGGCATGTGGCCACGTGGAGTTCAGTAAAAAAATAAAGTAAAGCAGTGTTGCTAGATTTGTCTCCCGCATATCAGTGGACCTGACATACAAAAATAGAGTAATTGAATATTGAAAAGAGTAAAATAATGTATTCTATTTACATTCTGCAAATGTAATAATAAAAAATATTTTATGGAATATATCACTTTTTGGTTGCATAGATTGATCACAATTAATATTATTAGAAGTCTAAAAACGACCTTATTGTACATCTAAAAGACGTCGTTTTGAAGACGTCTACGTACGTCCCATAACATGACGTCTTATGGACATCATTTATTAGTCATTTGACGTCGCCGACCAATAATCAATTAAAGATAACGTCATTATAACGTCAGTATAACGTCAGTGTGCTGGCTGGGATGGCCAACAACCCTCTTCCCTGAGGGGGTTTAAGCACCCAAAAATGGGTCAAAACCATCCCTTAGATTAAAATACAATAAATACATGTAAAAAATGGTTGAAAACCGCAAATGTTTTGTATTTGGAAATAGACTTCTGGCATATGACCAACACTCCCCCCTCCCTTTAAAGGGCAAAACTACCCCAAAGTGGGGTATAACCATCCCTTACGTCAAGATTACAATAAATAGACGCACGCAAAATAAAATACATGGAAATAACTAGAGGTAAAAAATGCATGCAAATAAAAACAGGCAAAGAAAATGCACGGAAAAAAATAAATTCAATAAAACCCCGTTAATCCTCTAGTCTCTCGATTTATGATATCTCCTCCTTTTATTTTCAAACGATCTGCGTACTGGCTGCACCATACTACACACACAAAGAAATCATTACAGGTTTGTTGGAGAATTATAAAAATTAGGTTATAATATGAATGTGAAGTTACATTTCCTCCATTCTCACCTCGACTACTTTCCAGATAACTTTAGGGGATTACAGCAAAGAACAAGGGGAACGGTTCCACCAAGATATAAAAGAAATGGAACGGCGTTATCAAGGAATATGGGATACGCATATGATGGCGAATTACTGCTGGTCTATGGAAAGAAAAACGAAAAACTAATGAAGTACATAAGAGGCAGCCAGTACCCAGATCGTTTAAAAATAAAAGGAATTATATCATAAAACGAGAGACTAGAGGATTAACGGGGTTTTATTGAATTTATTTTTTTGCGTGCATTCATTTTACGTGCGTTTATTTATTGTAACTCTATGTCAGGGGTGGTTATACCCCATCTTTGGGAAAAGAATAAAAACTTTTAAGAACCTGACTGAAATATTACTGAAATATTCAGCAATGCATTCGTTTGATTTTAAGTTTTGTTTGCAATGTGTATTAATAGTCATAATTTCATTTGATTTATTATAATTTGTAATATTTTTCAATATGTACCCTTAAAAGTAGTATTTGTTTGATATGTAATTCTGATAACCAGAAATAGACGTCAAATTGACGTTTAGGATAAGATATGTAGTAAAATAAACGTCTAGCATATGTTATTATCACGTCATATTTACGTAAACTGTTTACAAGATTTACGTTATTTACTGCCCAACTTTATACGTCACTTTCACCTGTCTTTGCCATCTGGCTTGTAGCCTGTCGTTTTCGTAAACTAGTTTTGGGATCCCTTCTAAGAAATGCCCGGATAAAGCGAACTTTCTCAAGTCTTTTATGATGTCACTAAGATACTTAAAGTTTTTTAAAAAATCTACATTTAATTTTAATTTTAATGATTTGCCTGCACAGCCGGCAGGGTTAAGATATTACATTCTAGTTGCACCAGCAATTAGCAAAAGAACAAGATTATCTGTATATAATTCCACTTATCAATCCCGTTTCTAATAAATTGCTTAGAATCATGGAACCTAAAAGCCAACACCATAAAGAACTACTAACTGCAGAAATGAGATTCTTGTAAAAAAAAGGCAAAACTCTATGAAGGAACAGAACCATATACGAAATAAAGGCATCATGAGATGCAACCTATAGTATAAATCACTCAAAACCTGGTTGGATGGTTGGTGTAGGCATATAGATGCATTCGAAACTCGACTTGCTAAACAAGCATGAACTGCCAAAAAGGATTGCTGAAATAGAGACACCAAGTAAGTAAGAAATGGCAGACTTATAGAATAGAAGCGATCACTATTGAATGTTTTCAGATAGACAAAAATAAAAATATACAACAGAGATGGGAAAGAACGGGAAGTCTTGTACTGTCAAATAATAAGCACATTTTTGATCTGCTGCTATTTATACTCTTAAGATTTATCAAAACTTAGTGTTTTTCATTTTCTTTAAATTAGAAGTAATGGGGAAAGATAATGCTTAATTTCAAATGCAAAAAAAGATAGTGATTACAGAATTCCAGCTAGATTTTTAAATTAGTTTCTGAGTGATAGTGGTTGAAAAGATAAGAAAAAATTTTACCACCGTCCAGACGGTCTGACTAATAAGAAAAAACCACTTCCAAAAGGTCATAGATTAAGAACTCACAACATAAACTGAAGTGGTGCGAGGCTTGAAGAGGATGATTAAAAAAATACAAAAGCAAAAAAAATAACAATCTCTTAAACTTTGAAATTACCTAGAAACGTACTTTGGTTTCCTTTTTATTGGATAATATCTCTGAATCATTACCTTATCGAAAAAAACACACGCGAAAGTTACATCAGAAGAATCTTAAAAGTTATGTCAAAACTCTTCATGTTAAAATCCTACAATAAGTTGTAAATATGAGAATTAACAAAAACAGATGAACTTAGGTCAAATCTTCTCAATATTAAAATCGCACATACGTAACTAATTCAAAACAAAAATAGCGACCTTCGTACTATTCTTCAAATGTAGTCAAAATAGGAAACGCATTTTTACTTTATGACGAACAGCGTAAATAAATTTACCGCAAAAAGGATGAGACAGGCAGATTTACAGTTCTTCTCGTTCTCCTTTCAATTGAGATAAAAGAAGTTATAACTAACAGCCATATATTTAATTAGAAATCGAATTCAAGAATAAACAAAACTATTTTCCCAAAATGATTGGGTTGGGGAGAAAGTAAAAGACCCCAAATATTTATGCACAAATTTAGAGTATAGGACATCAACCATTACATGCGTGCTTTTTCTTGGAATGCGGAGAACTCCGCATTCTTCCTTTCGAAACGTGATCATCCCAAGATATCATCGCCGCTATTAATAATTGGACTTTATTCATCCGAGGGTGATATATAAAGTTTAAGATTCCTTCATAAGGCGCCAGTATACATTTTCATGTGCGTTTGAAACGTTCAGTTTCTGATTGATATTTTGCGAAAATATTATTTTTTTCTATTTTGTGTTTACTTATTCAGTGTATCATACGGAAGTGAATTCTGAAACAGTTTCCATTATAATCGTTCTTATCGTTGTTTGTTTATAATTAACGCTACCTATTTTTAGACAAGATGGCTAGACTTACTCAGGTAAGTTAACAACCCCTTTTGTAATTTTTGCTTTGGCAAAAATTGAGGTTTTGGGAAAAAAGAAGGAACTTTTTGGCTAATCTGAATTGGGATAAAGCGCGAAAATGTGTTTTGAAAAAACGTGTTGGCAACGTGATTACACTTATCAGACGTATTCTTCGTGCCCGCATAATTTCTTGCTCGTGGCGTCTGGTAAACACGGATGTAATCAATATAATTTATTGCTCATTAGTGTTGTTGTTTTATTAACATGCGATATGAATTTTAGATAGTTATTAATTAACGATTCCAGTTTTCATACACTATATTCATGTTGTAGTCAAAACAATTATTAATTTTGCTATGGGAAATTGATGAGCAACAGTTTGCACCAAAGTGAACGACCTTCGTGCATTTGATGCACTTTTTGTGCTGCTTTCTATGCATCCAATCTATTTTTGGTTTATATAGATCACAAGTCTGTTAACATATTTGGTAGATAGTGATGTTTGGGCAAAATCATTTCCAACTTCTGAGTTTGCTTTGGAGCTTTTGAAAACTCATAATTATTTCATTTAATTAAAATTAGAAAAGATGATTTTCTTTAAAGTTATAAGTAAATGGATCCTAAGTTATTGTACCAAACTCTTCAAATGAAAGAATATGGACTAACCCTCTTCAGGTAGAACGGCAAAAAGATTTCTTCAGCAAAGATCTCTAATATCAGATTCTTAAAAGTATTAACATTTTTATTTTCTGTCTAGGTCATTATTGTACTAACCCTCGTCTTATTCACACTCCTCTCATGTCTGCAAGAAGTAAACGCAAGGCCTAAGCCAGGTCCATTTCCCAATTCTTTGGACAGATTAAGTGGTTGTCACATAGATGTAAGTTTATGATTCATTCAAACTATGACTTATTTATTAACAATCACATTCTGTAACAACAGAGTAAACTACAAGAAACATGCCAAAGATGTGCAAAAGCAACAAAATCCAATGTTGTTTATCCAATGTGCTGTTCAAATGAAGACGATGCATACGTTTGGTGTGAGAAGTATATGGGATATGGAATACACTGAGAATAACTTTTAGACTTTTGGATTTACCAAAACCAAAAGTCAGTATTTATTATTATACATATTTAGTTTTTAAATATTCTAATAATTAGTGTATCGTTTAATTTTTAAGTATTTATTATTTTTTATATTTAAAAGACAAACAGAACTGCAACAATATCAATGCAAACATCATCAAAAAAGATTTCCTTTGGAAATTGTATAAAACATACAGCTGTAAATATTCTTACATTGTGATATAGCGAATACATAAATTAATAATTTTATATAGTTAGTTACTACTCTTTAATAAGACATATTTAAATGTGATATACAAAAGAATTGCTTTTTACAATTTTAACCGGATTTAAAACTGTTTTATAGCAATTTCCAATTATTAATCTTCGTATAATTAATTTTATTCATTATTATTGTATTTTAGAAATATTTATTGCTGTGAATGAGACAATTGTTTATTTTATGGCTGTGAGAATCATTTATTTGTAATAAAAATATTAATATCAAAAAGTATCTTTATTTACTACTTTGCATTTTTTTACTTTTATTATCATTTACATTTAATTGTCGTTGTAAATTTTCAAAATATATTAAATCTTCATTTCTAATGGACGGTTTTAAATTTTTCAAAGAAACCTTAAAATCCTCCATTGTGACGATAACATCATCTTGGGTTAAATTCATAAGTTTTTCTGAAAAATAAAAAAAAATAAATTGAAAATAAATAAAAAGTAAGATAGATACCATTATCGTTACTTTCTGTCAGTCTTCTCACGGAGGACATCCATGCATTTGAACACAATCCATAAAAATCTGCCCCTGTTATATTGTTAGGACACATCTCGATTACTTTTTGTAAATTGATATCATTTGCTAATTTGAACCTAAAATAATATTTGTTAATATAAACAATAACATCATTCTGAATAAACAAATAATATTACTTCCTGGTTAATGCTTGAAGTACACTAAGTTTTGATGTAGGGTCAGTACAAGGTCCAACATATAAAAGTTTGTCGAACCTTCCAGGTCTCAACAACGCTGGATCTATTAAGTCAGGACGATTTGTTGCACCTGTAAATAATAAATACCTTTATTGATAAAAGGCAATTCATTTTTTTAATTTTGTTGTGAGGTTTACACAAGTACTATCGAAAGCAGAAATTCTGAGCCCTGAGTTTAAATGCGCATAGCAAAAAACTAACGGCTCAAATTAATTCAAACAAAATAGTTAGATAGCCAATTTATTTTTGTATAAAATAATAAATTTGTAAAATTTTCTAACTTTTTTAATTTTAGCGATTTATTACAGTCCTGTTTTTGGGGAGTTTTGATGTAAAGCGTGTTTTTAATAATTAATATTTCAATAACTACTAGGCAGAATTGAATGTGATTTTATATGCAAGTAGCTAATAGTGTTGTATGTAAGTGAAAATCTTTGTAATTTGATATCTGTGTTATTTCTCAAGTTATTCTATGGATTAGAGGGTAATACATTCTGGTGCCTTAATCAAAATCTTTTTTTTTACAGAATATAGTATTTTTTTAATAAAACAATAAATACGTTAAGAAATTATGAAACTATTAACAAATTACTAAATAAATAATTCTTTTAAGAACTATTTATTAATTAATTCGCGAAATTTTCAAAATTTCTTAATGTATGTCTTGTTTTATTAAAAAAATACTGTTTTGCAAAAAAAAGATTTTGATTAAGGCACCAGAACACCAGAATGCATTACCCTCTATTTCAAAGAATATCTTAAGAAATAATACAGATATCAAATTAAAAAAATTTCCACATACATAAAACACTATTAGCTACTTGCATATAAAATTTGTCGAGTAGTTATTGAAATATTAATTATAATACAGTAGAACTGCCTAAAGTGACCACCTTTGGGACTGACCCAAAATGGTCAATTTAAACAGGTGGTCACTTTGTAAAAGTGTGAATTTCTTATACACAATAATCTTTATTTTCATGCGATATTCATTACATAGGTAGGTATTTTGGGTTTTTGTGCTTATAGTAAATGCTAAAAAAATGTATATGTACAATATATTCAACAGAGCACTTACCCTACTTATTACATGCGATAGATTTGTGTTATGTACATACTACTTATAGGTACATATTTATTTAAAAATCATGTAACGTAGATTGTCTCAAGATCATATGTTTAGCACAGATTAGTTCATTAATATTATTTTTAGCGTGGTACAGTTCTGTTAGAATTCCAGGGCAGTTCTGAATAGTAAAATGTTCCGCTGTTTTTCTTTCACTGCGGTTTTCTAAAAACTAACACCTTTTGTTTTTCTTTCAAATTTAGTTCTTTGTAAACTTTTCTGAAGTCATCTTGATCACACTAATTAACACAAGGGTTTCAATCAATAGATGAAACAAGACTGATTTTATAAAACAATTTTAAAACTATCCAAGGGTTACTAATGTGAAAGTGCAGGTAATGAATTTCTCAGAAGCAGAAATAAAGTCTTAAAACTTGGAAATACCTGAACCCAACTGATCACTATTAAGGGATTAGATGCATTCTTAGAAATTCTCTGAATGCAATTTACATATACATGACTATTTATACTTTTAGAAGATTAGTTATAACTGTAAGTAAAGTAATCCCTTGTCTAATGGTCACATTACACAAACATTTTTAAACAATTATTTGAGGTAAATGTGGTCAATGGTCACAAAAGACAAGTGGTCAGTTTATACAGTATAAATTACATTAAAGTAATGGGATTTTTGCAGGGACTGAGAAAAAGCGGTCAATATGACCAGAGGGTCAGTTTAAACAGGTGGTCAGATTTACAGGTTTCACTGTACATGCTTTACGACAAAACTCCTAAAAAACCCGACTTTTTGTAACATAATTCGCGAAAATTCAAAAACCTAAACTCAGATCTTGTAAAAGTACAAGTTCACTATTTTATACAAAAATAAATTATCTATCTAACTGTTTTTGTTTGAATTAATTTGAACGGTTAGTTTTTTTGCTATGCGCATTCCAACTCAGGGGTCAAAATATTTGCATTCAATAGTAAAACCGTTTATTACACACAGGGTGTAACTCATACAACTAGAAACCTCGTAATGGGAGGTAGCTATAATGATTTAGAACATATTCTTATCATCATGTAGTTAAGGGGCGTCCTTAAAATTTGAAATGCGATTTTCTCAAAAACTATCAGGAAGCAACCACATGTTGATAGGGAAAATATATTTTTTTAAATCATTACAGCTACCCCCATTACGAGGTTTCTATTTATATTAGTTACACCCTGTATACCTGAATTTTTTTATAAATATTTGTGTTACTTGTTTTTAAAAGCTAAAACTGCTTAAAAGACTTATGTCTTTTTATATCAGACAGAAATATTATAAAGGTGTCTCAGGTGAAATATGCTTCTGGATTCATTTTCTTATAGTAACCATCATCAGTTAATTTGAAAGATATTAATTCAGTATGAGACTGTTCATTCAAGTATCATTTTGAAAATCTTAGACCCAGATCACATGCTAAAACACTCGTTGAGACAAATGTTGTTATTAAGAATAAATTCCAGCAAGTCTTTTTGTGTCTGACAGGACAAAGGTCAGAATATACTATTAATAGTTTCCTACTTGCATTTAAGTTATAATTCTCAATTGTAAGTAATGTTGATCATACAAAACTTAGATAAGTCCCTCCTGATAACACTTTAGCAAATACTAAACAGGCCATACTTTCAAGTGAATTAGATTTCCATGCTTGAAACTTTTCTTAATAGCCTAAATAAAAACAAAAACAACAACAAAGGAAGGAATGCTTAATTGCTAGCAAGTTTCTGTAAGTCGCTGTTGATTAACAGAAGTTGAACCACACTAGCTCGGAAAATCTGTGACCATTTTCTTTACTTAAAAGCTCTTGGCCACAGTTGGCTAAGGTAGTCCACATCCAACTGACTCTAGAACCGTATTCAAACTGATCTTCAGATAGCGCATCTCCACCAAAGTTCTTCAAGTTTTTATAAAATTTCCCAAACTTCATATCACTTGAAATTCATCACCTGTGACCTTTTAACTCCCCTCTAACCTTTCATTTGTAAGAATTATCTGTAACAAAAATGTGTTTTCATACAATAACTGGTTACCAGAGTTTGTGTAGTGGCAGAAAACAGAAAAATGCAAAACCTGTCAAGAATAGGTTATTAACAAACAGTTTTTGGTCTACGAATATATGCTACAGCTCAGTTCATCTCTGAATTATCCGGAACTTATCAACAAAGAGATGGCTGCAAAGAGATTGAGTTCCATCCGTGCCCAACCCCAAACAGCACACTGATGTTATAATGACGTTATTCTGAAGTAATTACTGGTCGGCGACGTCATATGACTAATAAATGATGTTCATAAGACGTCATATTATGGGACGTACTTAGACGTCTTTAAAACGACGTCTTTTAGGCGTACTATAAAATCGTTTTTAGACTTCTATTATTAATTATAATAAATATACTATTTTTGTATTGTCAGGTCCACTGATGTACGAAAGACAAATCGGGCAACATTTAATTTTTTTACTGAACCACACGTGAACACATGCCGCAATACAAACAACAACATCTTTCGTGTATTTGTTTTGCTCTTTAATTAGTAACGTTCCTACTTATTATTAAAGTTGTTGACACACATGTATAGTGTATATGTGTAACTACTGCTTATAATAATTGTGTGGTTTGTCACAAAGGGCGAGTATAATAATTACTTGTTCCGTCACAACACTACATAACTTAAACACATTATGACGTCAGTGTGCTGGCTGGGACCCCTCCGTCTTAGGAGAACTCTATGCAGAATTATAATTTTGTATTAAAAGTCTGCATCTGCACGGACTATATTACATGCTCTCTAGTGTGTGTCACTTTTGACATTTTCCTCTGCTGGTGCAAGGCATTTCAGACATACACTTAAATAGGATGGCTCCAAGATGATAGTATCCCCAGCAATAACTGCCTGCAGGTGCTACAGCTACATGGAAATTATCTGCTCCGAATCCTACAGTTCATTTTTGAACCACATAAATACAAACGTATGATGAAGATGCGAATTGGCGCAGCTCATCACTGGAATTTTCAGTTTGTATGTACTAATATATATCCCGTTACATTAAGATTGAGTTTAGCCATTTAAAAACACTGCTTTAATGAAAGGGAGACTTATTATGTAACACCCTCTATTAATGGATTTAACTTTAAAATTAAGAAATACTAGGTTTATCTTATGATAACCTTACCGATAATAAATATCGTAGCCGTTTGATTTAATCCATCCATCTCCGCCAACAGCTGGGAGACAACACGATCCATTACACCACCTGAATCGCCTGAAATACCTCTATTTGGAGCTAAGGAATCTAACTCATCAAAGAATATAATACAAGGCGATGCTTCTCTTGCTTTCTCGAACACTACAACGATTAATCACATGCATTATTTTATAAAGCTTTAATTGCTTAAACAATATATACCTTCTCTAACATTTTGTTCAGATTGTCCTACATACATATTCAATAATTCAGGACCTTTAACTGATAGAAAACATAAGTTGCATTCAGTTGCAACTGCTTTTGCTATAAGGGTCTTTCCAGTTCCAGGCGGACCATACAGTAGAATACCTATTAAAAAAATTTGATATGATAAAAGATGATATCTTATTGAAATAATTACCAGAACGCTTCAATCCGGTCGTTTTTAATATCTCCGGATGCCTTAATGGTAGATTGATCGTCCTGATTATCTCTTGCTTAACATCAGTTAAGCCTCCAACATCCGACCATTGCACTTGAGGTATTTTCGGAGCACCAATACTTTGATTATAGTTTGATTGCATAAAATCTATAAGACGGTATTCATTCAAGTGTAACAATATCATAGAAGCAATTTCTCTGATTCCCTCGAATGTCGTCTGCTAGCTCAAAATTTTTCATTTTGTGTCTTGAAAAAGTATTTCACCATGAAAGTCCTTAAATTAAATATTTTTACTGTTACGTTTGCAAGTTTCTCAAAGGAAATGCATTGGAATTTTAGTCATACTTTAGGAAAAGTGATTTGCTCACATTGAGCTATTTTGAGATATTGAATGGAACCGATCTGGATATAACTAAAAAACTTAATTAGGATTATGTGCCGAATGTTGAACCAAGAATCTTCAAAGTAAGAAATGGCCAAAATTCCCATTTAATATATGAAACTTAAGCAATGGGAAAAATAATTAAGGACGTCTATGACAAAACCCTTTCTCTAGACATAGATTTTGAGCAAGTAGACAGACAGATCCCACGAAATCAGAAAAAAAGCTTCGACAGTAGTGTACAACATTAATCTTACCTAAAGCATGCTCAAAATTATCATTATCCAATAGGTTAATTATACCAGAATGCTTTTGGGCATGAAAGATTAGAGCTTTGAAATCTTCAAAAACAAATCCATGGGTCTTTTGAGAAATTTCTTTGAGATTAGCGTTAGTTTCTAAATTTTTTAATTTTAAAATCCAGGTTAACATTTCGATGCGTTGGTTTTCATCTGGAGACTTCAGCGTGAAAGTTTCTAGAAAAGCCCTTGTTAATTCTGAGGGGAGTTCTTTACTGTTGCTTATACAGATTAAGATTAATGGGTATGAATTAGCTTGGAAGAGGTTTTCTAATTCTGTTCTAAAGAAACTCATAATGCGTTCATCATGTTGCCCTTCATTATTTTTACCAAAATTCTAAAAATGATGAATTTAATAATCTGTAATTATAAATTATTGTAATAGTTACTTCAAAATTGTTTATTGTTAAAATGCATGGAGTACACAGTTTTGCTTTAAAAAATATATTGCGTATTTTCGTTTCCGTTTGGGCATAAGTAGTTGATGTGATATCACTAGATGCAACTTCATACAGATGCAAGCCCAACTTTCCTACCAAACTAGAAACTATTGACGACTTTCCTGATCCTTTACTACCTTGGAGTAGAAATATTGGTCTTAGTTGTAATTTATCTGAAAAGTTATTATTTATTAAAATAATTTCTTAATAAATTTCTATTTTTAGTTTGATAGTAATAAAAGGCCAAAAAGGGATTATCAGGTTTGAACTTAAGACGAAGAATTTGCCACCTCTGTATTATTTGTTACATATCGTAAACAAAATTTTAATTAAGTAGATAAATTAATGAAATAATCTGCGTAATTACAGCTTGATTAATAAGCAGAAATGCTACATTATAAATGGGTATACAAATTATTTTCGTTTTGTAAGATGGACTTTGGAAATGAACAGAATAAGGAACGTCGTAATTTCCAGGAAACATGTAGTCATTTAATTTTTGACAACCACGCAAATTTGTTAGAAAAATAAAGATAATTAATTAATTAGACATGGACATGAGACTGTGTTTTTGATATTTGCAAATCATGAAAAATACAAATATGCGTATCACATATTACACCCAAGTATGAAATGGCAAAATCGTATTGAAAACTGAAGCAATTCAGTCAGAAGGATAACTGAAATGTACACATAAAAATTAAAAATGAAAGAAAAATCACCAAGGCATAAAAAATCTAACATAAGCTTCACGCAACGCAATTAAAAATTATCAGAACTTAGAGCTAAGTGTTTAGTGGTTTCTCAAATTTTTATTAAAAGTTTTGTGGCGGATTTGAGAAGAACGAACGAAAGGAGAATTTCAAATAAATTACAGAATCTTTTAATATCATTCGTGTTTTGCACAGCTCGAAAAGAGATTCTATAGTATACATTTCTAACTGCCTAGTATAAACAATTCTATGCCCCAAATCTCCTATTAAAAAAAATTTTCATCCAAAGAAATTTCCTATTTAAAAAATTACAAAATTTCACAAAATTCCTTTAATTCCTATCATATTCTTATTCAAAACTCCTACTTACGTAAATTCCCCTAAATTTCACGAAATTCCATTACTTCTCATTATATTTCTATATAAATTCCTTATACTAACAGCACCAACCGCCCAAAGTTTCCTATTTAAAAATAACCCAATAAATTTCACAGAATTCCCATTATATTCTATTATATCTCTTTAGAAAGTCCTTATGCTAACTCTACACATTGTCCAAAATATCCTATTTAAAAAGATTCAAATAAATTTTATAGAATTTCATTAATTCCCATCATATGTTCTCATCCAAAGTTCTTACGTACATAAATTCCGCTAAATTTCACAAAATCATATTATTTTTATAAATTCCTTATGCTAACAGTACTCGCTACCTAAGATTCCCTATTTAAAAATATTCCAATAAATTTCACATTATTCCCACCACATTCTATTGTATTTCTTTAGAAATTCTTTATGCTTACACTACGCGCTGTCCAAAATTTCCTGTTTAAAGAATTTACAAAATTTCATAGAATTCCTTTAATTCCCATTATATTGCATTATATTTATTTAGAAATATGTATCTTATGCTAACGCTGATCAAATTCCTATTTCAAAAAATCCACGGAATTCTCGCCATATTCCATTATATATCTTTAGAAAGTCCTTATACTAACACAACGTGTTGTGAAAAATTTTCTATTTAAGAAAATTCCAATAAAATTCACAGGTTTCTACTAATTCCCATCATATCCTCATCCAAAGCGCCAAATTCTGCTAAATTTCACAAAACTCCATTAATTCTCATATCCAATTATATTCTTTTCATAAATTCTTACGTATGTTAAATTCCGCTAAATTTCACAAAATTCCATGAATTCTTATATTCAATTATATTTTTTTTATAAATTCATTATGCTTTCACTACGCGCTGTCCAAAATTTCCTGTTTAAAGAATTTACAAAATTTCATAGAATTTCGTTAATTCCCGTTAAATTGCATTATATTTATTTAGAAATATGTACCTTATGCTAACAGATCTCGCTGATCAAATTTCTATTTAAAAAAATTTCACATAATTCTCGTCATATTCCATTATATCTCTTTAGAAAGTCCTTATACTAACACAACGCGTTGTGTAAAATTTTTCATTTAAGAAAATTCTAATAAATTTCACAGGTTTCCACTAATTCCCATTATATTCTCATCCAAAGCGCCAAATTCTGCTAAATTTCACAAAACTCCATTAACTCTCATATCCAATTATATTCTTTTTACAAATTCTTACGTACGTAAATTCCGCTAAATTTCACAAAATTCCATGAATTCTTATATTCAATTATAATGGTTTTTATAAATTCCTTATGCTTACATTACGCGCTTGTCTAAAATTTCCTGTTTAAAGAATTTACAAAATTTCATAGAATTCCGTTAATTCCCATTATATTGCATTATATTTATTTAGAAAGATGTACCTTATGCTAACAGGTCTCGCTGATCAAATTTCTATTTAAAAAGATTCCACAGAATTCTCGTCACATTCCATTATATCTCTTTAGAAAGTCCGTTGTGCAAAATTTTCTATTTAAGAAAATTCCAATAAATTTCACAGGTTTCCACTAATTCCCATCATATTCTCATCCAAAGTGCCAAATTCTGCTAAATTTCACAAAACTCCACTAATTCTCATATCCAATTACAATATTCTTTTTATAAACTCTTACGTATGTAAATTTCGCTAAATTTCACAAAATTCCATGAATTCTTATATTCAATTATATTTGTTTATAAATTCCTTATGCTTACACTACGCGCTGTCCACAATTTCCTGTTTAAACAATTTACAAAATTTCATAGAATTCCGCTAATTCCCATTATATTGCAATGTAGTATATGTTTATTTAGAAATATGTACCTTATGCTAACAGCTCTTGCCGATCAAATTTCTATTTAAAAAAATTCCACAGAATTCTCGTCATATTCAATTATATCTCTTTAGAAAGTTCTTCTACTAACACAACGTGTTGTGCAAAATTTTCTATTTAAGAAAATTCCAATAAATTTCACAGGTTTCCACTAATTCCCATCATATTCTCATCCAAAGCGCCAAATTCCGCTAAATTTCACAAAATTCCACGAATTCTTATATTCAATTATATCTTTTTATAAATTCCTTATGCTTACATTACGCGCTTTCCAAAATTTCCTGTTCAGAAAAATTTACAAAATTTCACAGAATTCCGTTAATTCCCATATTATATTGCATTTAATATTTAGAAATACCTTTATCAAATTTTCTATTTAAAAACTCCACAGAATTCCCATCATATTCCAGTATATCACTTTAGAAAGACCTTATGCTAACTCTACGAGTTGTCCAAAATTTCTTATTTAAGAAAATTCTAATAAATTTCTCAGAATTCTATTAATTCCCATCATATTCCCATCTAAAGCTCGTACTTAAGTAAATTCCGCTAAATATCAGAAAATTGAATTAATTCTAATATTCATTTTTTTTTTATAAATTCATTAAGTGCTAACTCGCCGCCCAGAATTTCCAATTTAAGAAAATTCTCCTAAATTCACAGAATTCTACCAATTCCCATCATATTCCATTACATTTCTTTACAGATTTTTTTATGCTAACAGTACTCGCTGCCCAGAATTTCCTATCTGGAAAAAATGCTTCATACAATTTCATTGATTTCTATTATATTCCTTCTGTAAACGGCACTTCACATCATTCCATTCATTTCTATCAAATTCCATTTTATTCCTTTATAATATCTTTATGTGAAACAGCATCCGCTATGAAGAATTTCTCATTTAAAAAAGTTCACTTTAAACATACAAATATATCTATCTATACAATACATCTACCAAATTCCTTTATAAATTCATCCTATGCTAAGCACCCAGCACTTTAAACACAAAACTGAATCTAACGCTAAAAATTCAAAATGGTGAATTCAATTAAATTCGATAGCTTGTACATATATTTATAAACCTGGATGGTGAGTGCAGGATTCACTTGGTGTCCGATGAGTAAATTCGAGTAACTGTAGTGCCTCGAAAGGAACCGCAAACTCCGTGTAGAGGTGCTACTCGCACCGCCACTGCGTTGCCGCAAGCCTGCTCGGACAGTTCAGGTAGTGTTAACCGCAAAAGTCGAGGACGCCGCCCTCTGTCCAGACCTCGGGGAGCCAGAGTAAGAGTAAGGAACTCCCCCTTTCCACGCGAACCGCGCCCTCCTGTTACCCCGGCGGTCTAGAGCTGCAGAAAATATAATTTTCGACGGGAAACTCGGATCGGTTACCCGAAACAAGCGACTGTCTTTCCTAATCTCCTACTTTTCCATCCTGTGCGATCTAGTAGCACATCCAAGAGAGATCAACAAACTGTTTTAGTTTTTTTTAACCAACTCTTAATATCTCGAAAAAAAGCTGTAGCAGAATTTCACATGGATTGCGACCGTGATGGGTGCAATATAACACTGTTGAGTCCAAGGGCGTACCCAGCGAGGGGCAAGAAAGGCAGTTGCCCCACTCTGGAAGACGTGGCAGGGCGGGATGCAAATTAGTATGCATTTTTTAGCGACTATTAAAACCAGTTTTGCAATAGTTTTTATTTTATTTTATAAGAAATCGTCGTTTTTCGCTTTGCCCACACTCTAGTTGAGATCCTGGGTACGCCCTTGAGTAGTAGTATTGTATTGAAAGAATTTTTACCTACAATTTTATTTACAAACCTTCATTCTAGATCCTGGAATATTAAAATGAATTCGTGGAAATTTAAAAAGGGGGAAGTAATTCTTTGAACAATTTCTGTTTCTATTAAAAGGTTTAACTATTTTATAGCAGTAGTATTGTTTTGAAAGAATTTATAGCCATATTTGTATTTACAAACCTTCATTCATTGTCATAGAATACTAATAGAAACTCGTGGAAATTTGAAAAGGAGGAAATAATTCTTGGAACTATTTTATAGTAGTATTCTATTGAAAGAATTTTACCCACAATTTTATTTAGTAACCTTCATTCATTGTCCTCGAATATTGAAATGAATTCGTGGAAATTTAAAAATACGGAAATAATTCTTGGAACACTTTATTTTTCTATTAAAAGGATTTTTTTATATAACGGGGGGCCCGCTCCCCCAGAAGATTAAAAGAGAATAAAACCCTTTTCAAATTGATGCGTATGTGTGGCGGGGCGGGATTCGAATCACTACGCATTTTTTACTGACTAATAAAACCAGTTTTGAGTTTTATTTTGAAAGAAATCGTCGTGTTTCATTTTAAACCCCTTCCTCGAAACTAATGAGTTGTCCCCTTCTAGTCGTCAAAGCTGAACCCGCCTGTTGACACGCTTTACAATTTTCTTTTTTGCGTTGTGGGCGGCGGGTTTCGACCCGCCATCTTGTAGCTCTAATATTTTTTAAATTTTGAATCGAGAATAAAGTGTATATGGAAATACGATGCAACTTGTGTTCTATTTTATAAGCCAATTTTTATTGACATTTTTACATTTTATATTTCAATTTCTTGGATTTCATTAGTTTTGAAATTATTCAATAAAGATCAACAATGAGCGTCATCAATGAGTTTTATCAATAGAATTTGTGCAATGAAATTTGTTTTATTTTAGATAATTATCATTTTTATTTTCATTTATCGTTTACTTTAAAATTATGTAACTGCATTTTAAACCAAAAGTATGGTGTAAAAAGTTAATGTTACGGTTCATTGATAACTTTAATGATAAATTTGATAACAATTCTTTGTTCCTTTAAACAATTTAAAGTATTTACATACATGGGACATGGGAACACACAAGTTAAAATGATTCTAAATTAACGCTTGGACCACATCTAGGAATATAGCTAAGCAGATCTTTTCTTCGGGTACTTTATCTATAATAATTGTATTTCTGTCTCTATGGACCAAAATTGATGATTCAGAGATTTTATTCTTTTCAAGAATATTTTCTCAGTTAGTTTTGATATGATCGACACTGCAATGATTGCCAAGTAGCACCTTGTATTTCTATTACGAACCTCTCAGCTTTTTATCTAGGTGTTGAATGATTCTCAGTTGCACATTATATTACAATTAGTATTCCTTCAGTTCGATTTTTTTATACTTGATTGCTTTACTAAATGTAAAAGTGGTCAATGATCATAGCCTCTAGTCCTTCTTTTCAATTCGAATCCCAGTAAGCAGACTGACGTCATTTTAACGTCGATTATTGGTCAGTCATTACGTCATTTTCACCTTTAACGTGACGTTATAACGATGTTAATAAAACGGGTAAATGTCACAGCCCAAAGACGTCATTTCACGACGTGGAAAAGACGTTGTTTTATGACGTAAAAACCTCATGTAATGATTTAAATGAAGTTTTATTGACGTCTTAATGACCTACTTATTTCTACTTCTGCAAATAAAACACCTTAATTTAAAAAAGAAGATTTATTACTTAAAATTCTGAAACATAAATATAATCACTATTATTAAATTATTATACTTAAATGGCGGCCATAAAACGTCTGTTGCTTTCGAGGCGTCGGCCAACACGTGTTACCGAGTGCTATGCTTCCTCCGTCCTTTTCGGTGAATTGTGTGAAATTGCATCTTAATTTGTTTTACCAACACCGACACAAGAACTGCAAGATATGCCCAGAAATAAAATACCACAAACATATATTTTTTTACTGAAACATGTACATACCAAGCAGCAGAGTGGAGATCAACATCAACCAACTTTTTGCACGATTCACCTCCTCCTTCGTTGCGTTGTTGTTCACGATCTTTACCGATAGCGATCACGTGATGCTATAGAACCTCGAAGTTTGAATTTTTAAAGCGTATGCACCACATCTGTTTATTTTGTTTATAAAAATGATTTAGCCTGTAGCAATAATAAAACTAAAGATAAAGTAATATTTAAGCGCTAAGTGTGCAAGATATTTTAAGGTTCATTTTATTTCTTAAAGTTCAATGAAAATACCTATATGTAATTGTAAATTTATTGTTAACATTTTGTGAAAGATTTAATCAAAATTCTGGTCACAATTCTCATCTCGTATGTGTAAAAAGGGTCTTACATTTTTTAAAGAAATTTGTCAACGTCATAACTCTACATTCGTGATACTGGTATGACGTCATTATAACGTTATAATTGGACATTCGTCATCAGCGACCAAACATGCCTAAAAAATCACGTAAATAAGACGGCACTCTGCTTACTGGGATGTAATGTGCCGAAATTCTCCTTGAGACAAATACATATGACCTCCAATCCATGAACTCTCGCTGTTGACACGATTATGAAATTAAATAAACGTGAAACCGAGCATTTTTATAGAAAAAAAAGGTTTATTAGTCAAAAATGAGTGTTTTTAAGCGCTTAATTACCCCCGCTTAATTAAGCATCCCACCAATTTTCCAAAATAAACTACACTTTCTTCTTAATACTCCACGTATGTATGCGGTTTCATCTAGACTGGGCAAGGAAACCAGCGTCAATAACGATCATGGTACCTTAAGTACTGTTTTGAGGAATAACAATACGAAATCGACGGCGCTAATATAGCGCAAATTAGCGCCTTCCAAAATATATCTATTTTTGACCTGTCTCAACTTTTGAAAAATATGAAGGATATCCCTAAACAATCGACAAGCTCCAATTAGCGCCGACCCAAAATGTACTATTGATTTCATAATGATCTAGGACATCAAGGCTAATATGATGCTATTTTATTATTTTTTCTCAATGTAAATGCATAGGATAAAACAATAAAAAATAGCATCATATTAGCCTTGCTGTCCTAGATCATTATGAAACCAATAGTACATCTTTTGACTGGTCTCAACTTTTGAAAATTTTACGTATATCCATACGCAATCGACGGCGCTAATATAGCGCCAATTAACGCCGACCCAAAATGTACATCTTTTTGATCTGTCTCAACTTTTGAAAGTTTTTAAGTATATCCATACCCAATCGACGGCGCTACTATGGCCTCAATTAGGTACTTCTCTTTGATCTGTCTCAACTTTTGAGAAATTTGAAAGATACTCAAACCCTATCGACGGCGCTACTCTAGTGCCACGGCGCTAATTGGCGCTATATTAGCGCCGTCGATTTCTTAATGTTATTCCTCAAAGCAGTACTTCAGGTACCATGATCGTTATTGACGCTGCCTTCCTTACCCAGTCTAGATGAAACCGCATATACAGTGAGAGTGTAAAGTCTGGAACTATCGCAATAAATCGTTTATTAAACGTTTTTGAAAAAAATCCTCGGCCACGTCAACTTTTATCTTAAATGAGACATATTTTACTGTAATCGTCACTTAAAGATCGTCTTTTGTTTTTGAGTTATGACGTAAGCGATAATTTTTTAAATGGAAACCCTAATGTTTTATGATGAATTTGCAAAGAGCATGAAATTCTAAGACCAAATATGCTAAAAAAGTATGGTACTGTATTTTGAAATTTTCGAGATAATTGCCGTTAAAGTTTTAAAACAAAAATCTAATAACAATCAAGAGTTCCAAGTTTTAATAAAAAAATCAAGTAGCCATGTAACAATTGACAGCGTTAGAATTATGGCAGTTCTTTATCAGTTTGTTTATCTGTTTTTATTGTGGGCTTTTTTACGTAATACAGTAAATAATGGTGCGATATTTGACTGAAAAAGAGCGAATTGAAATTTTAATATTGAGGGGATGTGGCGACCGTACTAGAACACAACAAGAGGTTTGTGAGATATTTAATAACAAGTACCCTGATAAAAAACCTATCACAAGAGCGACAGTTTCCAAAATAGGAAGAAAGTTTTCTGAAATCGGACATTTGACAGATCGCCATAGGGGTGGTCGTCCAACAACCGAAAAAGGTAACGAATTAGATATTCTGTTGTCTCTACAAGAAAATCCCCATGGAACTACAAGAGAACTAGCCGCAAATAATGACATTTCTCAAAGGTCAGTTATAAAGATTTTAAAGAAACATAAATGGCATCCCTACAAAGTTCAATTAGTGCAAGAGCTTAACGGAGATGATCCTGATCGCAGAACAGAGTTCTGTGAGGTAATGATGGAGCGGTGCCATATCGATGGCGACTTTTCAAATCGCATCATTTTTTCTGATGAAGCAACATTTCACCTTAATGGAACAGTGAATCGTCATAACTATCGATATTGGGCACCTGAAAATCCGCGCTGGATGAACGAGACGCCCACGCAGTTTCCTCAAAAACTCAACGTTTGGGCAGGAATTGTAGGGGGATAGAATTCTAGGACCATTTTTTATCGAGGGTTCATTGACAAGTGAAAAGTATTTGGATTTCTTAAGAAACGATTTAATTCCTGCTCTTGCGGTGCTTTATCCGAACAATGAAGATCCGGATCTACCAAGCGATACATTATGGTTTCAGCAAGATGGTGCTCCGGCACATTTTGCTATTGGTGTTAGGAATTATTTAAACGAAATTTTTCCTGGTAGATGGATAGGCAGAAGGGGAACTGTTGAGCGGCCTCCGAGATCACCCGACCTAACTTCCGATGGATTTTTTTTATGGGGCTATCTAAAGAGTAAGGTTTGCATAAACCGCCCACAGACAGTAGAAGAGCTACAGCAAAGAATTCGCACAGAAATAAGATTAATTCCACCCGAGACTGCGTAAAGTTCGTGACGAATTTCAGTACAGACTCGGGTACTGCCTTGCACAAAATGGTGGTCAGTTCGAACATTTAATTTAATTGTTTTTCTTTACTTTGTTATTTCTTGTTTCTTTTGTATTTCATAATAATTTCAATACATTATACGCAATGAAACAGTAAATTATCAAATCATTGACCTATTTGACGTGTTTTCAATTTTTCATTACTATTATGTACAATATCTTCCAAATAGAAAAATACAATATCACACTTTTTTATCATATTTGGTCTAAGAATTTCATGTTTTTTCCAAATTCACCATAAAAGATTAGGGTTTCCATTTAAAAAAACTATCGCTTACGTCATAACTCAAAAACAAACGATGATCTTTAAGTGACGATTACAGTAAAATATGTCTCATTTAAGATAAAAATTGACGTGTTCGAGGATTTTTTTCAAAAACGTTTAATAAACGATTTATTGCGATAGTTCCAGACTTTACACTCGCACTGTATACGTGGAGTATTAAGAAGAAAGCGTAGTTTATTTTCGAGAATTGGTGGGATGCTTAATTAAGCGGGGCTAATTGAGCCCTTAAGCTTTTATAAAATTATTTACAAATACTAAACGTATTTATTAAACTAAATTGAATTACCTTTAATAATAAACAAATTCAAAATTGTTTAATCGTTATATCTTTGTTATTTAAAAACAATCCAAAATGATCAAAATCAAATTCTAGATTTAAATAAAAATTGTCTTTATAACTTTATAGTTCTTTATGTGAACAAGATTTTTCACTTTCGAAATTCCTTGTATATATAATAGTCCGGATCCTTTTAAAATCTTTTATTAAATTATTCCAATTGCTATTATGCCAATTGTTGTTGGTAATTAATACAGACTGCTTCCAATTGACAGCTGATCGATTGACCAAATAAATCAATTCTTCAAATCAACAAATAAATGCTTCTTTATATTGTTTATAATAATATTTACAATCCCAAATAATTATTTATAGGTGGAAATATTTCTTCTTTATTTTTAAACAGGTAACTATTTCATAAATACTTTGTTTACATTCGATGTATGGTTATCAAAACATATGGTTATAACTTAACCTTACTTTATTTTTTTTGAAAATCTTATACGAGCCGACGTGGACTTTCCAAATACGTTTTGTCGACTGAATTTGGTATTTTTTCGAGGGTCTTTTATATGTTTTCTCAAAACAATTGACGACTATGACAGAATTCCACAAACAAAATCTAATGGCTATATTCGTGACGTCACAGGATAAAAACATATGTTTAAAATTAGCACTAACCTTAGATCTAGAAAAACAGAAATATAGCTGGCAAAAAGGCAAACTAATTAATGTAATACACTTATAGTCTAAAATCAATCATAACTGAGAAAATCAACAAAAACGATTAACGATGAAAACTTCATTAAAACTCAAATTACAATGGAAATTCATTATATCCAGCTACATCTTTACAAGATGTGAACACATAGCTACACTAGGTAACTCATACATATCAAATTTACATAGGAAAATATTTACAATAAAAGAAAAACTCAAATGAAAAATCTTTTTACACGTTTTAGGAGTTCAACGATGCTATACAAGATCCTACACAAATATCATCATAAAGGAAATCAAATTATACTCAAACTTGTCCAGCATACAGTCCTCCAAGTGCTTGTATTCAAACAACGGTGAAAAATGTTCTATTAAAATCAAAATTTGAAAAACCTCCAACATATCCAAAACAGCTGATTTTCCTTAATGATTAATACAAATCCTTTAATTACAGGAATTAGTAAGTTAAATGCAATGTTATAGACATCATAATAATGACCTTATTTCCATATTTCCATTTCCATATTTACATATTTCCAGTGAAATATAATCCCGAAACTGGTTCAGCTTACTAGGATAATGAAAATATTATCTGCGGTACCATCATCGGCACATCAAATTTAAGAAAAGATAAAAATCTTCTAAAGAAATGGACAAGCTATCCTAAACATGTAACATGGGTTACATACATCATATTTTAGTAGAAAACAATCAAATTAACTGATATTCCTTTTTGTAAAATATCCTTTTTAATAAAATTAGGTTAAATATTATCGACACCTATCATGGTCCTATTTTAACTTGATAAAACTATCTATAATTAAGCATGTAGTCTTTAGCATGAATAAAATTACGATCCTAGCATGTACATCCTTTCATTTGTTGCATGAATAATTATATAAATGCTATCTGGCTAAACCCGATACTATCATAGGCTATTGATTATTTTTAATATGTCGTAAACTCATGAAATTTTCAAATAGATGATCCATATCATCGCAATACGCCTAAAATATGTCAAACCTCCGCCAATAGCTATAATAATAATAATAACATTAAACATTAAATATGTATTCACATTTTCTTTTATTTTACAATAAAAAAAGACTAATCGGATGAAGATACAAACCAATAAAGAATAACAACTTAAAATATATTACTGTAATTTATTACACATTTATACTAATCAAAAATGTAAATTTTATTGACAAAAAACAAAACTATACCAACGGAATTCATATTGAGTTTAGGTAATTCTACAACGATAAAAACAAGACACTATACGTAAACGTTAATTACACGCTATAATACTGGCATAACCTAACTATTAATGATTGTTTCTATTAATTCTTTCTTTTCATACTTCTTATCACTTGCTACTCATTTTTGTTGCTGCTTTCTCGTTCTTCCTCTTCATTTGTGGATTTTTCATTCTAATATATTCTTCATATGAATTATGTATTGTTGGTGTCATTTGCTGTTGCGTTGGTACAATCAAATAGTTGTTAGTACAGGTACTTAATGTAGACTGAGCAGTATTGAGTAGTAAATGGCAGGATGATTTATTGAGGGTCAATTTGTTGGTATATGTGATAATTGTTCATTGTGTTACCTAATCCAGGTACGTTCGCAATAGGTTATACGTTATTATAATATTTTATTCTGCTTGCATAACAAAAAGTCCTCGAATACTTTGCTATAAATTGTTATCTGTGTTTATAGTTTTACTATCACCTTATTTTTACATCCTTATTATCTCACACACGTACAGCCAGTTTTTAATACATAGAAACTTCCGCTACAAAAGTATAGAAATAAAGTCCAGGACTTGTACTATTCTTATTCCCATTTTCCCAACAATAGGTGGTGCTCTGTGATAGTACCTATTATTTATTTACATTCTGACTCAGTTTTAGTTGACATTTAGACCATAAGTAAACATATGTAGTGAATGTGAACGACTGGGTACAAGATTAAGAGATAACCGTTTAAACGATAATGTCAAAAGTATTTGTGCAGCAGAACTAGTTGTTCAAAAGAGTAAAAAAATTTTTTAGTAAATTGCAAGAAGTACAAAAACTATTTGAGGAGCACTCTGAAATTTTAGGTATTTTTATCACCTTTTATCACTTCTCACTACATGCAGATTCTGCCCCATACAGGAAATGTTATATTTTAGGCAACTTTGGCTTTATTGGTTTAAAATCTACAACTTAAAAACAGATGCTAGTCATTTCTATGACCTTTGTAAATGACCACGATCGTAAATGGGGTATATTATTTATAAACCATATAGCCCAAGAAGTTCAAGAACAGCATATTTTCTTTGACGCACGTCCAAGGCAAAATAAGAACAACACGATCGTAAGATTTTTATTGGCTGTACAAAGCAGTAAGCGCTTCAAAATGTTCTGCCACCATTTTCCAATTCGTGGTTACTCCTTTTTGAGGGATTTTGAAAGTGGAAAAAATTAATCAGAAGATGTGATCATGTATGCAGTGTGATCAGTACTATAGGACAGTCCAAAACAGAGTAAATGAAAATTTTACAATTTCGAAATATACTGCTGTAATTCCAGCACTTACAGTTGAATATAAGTCATTTGGGTTGCCTACATATTTAGGGGTTTGCATTCAACTTGAACAAATCTTAATTTAATAAATTAATTTGTTACTTAATAAGTAAAGGATATACTCTACATCACTTGATAATAATATAAAACTGAAAAATTATTTTGACAAGTTACGATTTGCATATCGTTATGACGTTGGACTTGGTTTTTCATAACTGAAGCCATTGTAAGGTGTAACCTGGAAATTATAAAAGGCATAGACGGAAAGGTGTATGCAAGCACTCACCACAATACTCACAGTTTTTGTTGTTGAATTTCAAGTAAATCCCTTGCTGGTTTAATGATTCATCAAATTTATGATAAATGTATAATTTTCATTAATCTATGCATTTGCAGCCAAAATGTTTTGCTGCAATATTGTTAATTAGGTCTAGAGCACCTTCAACAATAGAATTTTCAAGTGGGCAGCTCTAAATAGAGAACGTTTAGCCTTTTGAAGCTTAAAATTTGTATCGTTTGAACCTGATCTGTTAAAATAGTAAAATCTAGTTATTATTTAAAGTTTTGGTGCCAAAATTGTGTAAATATTGTGTAATAGGATGTTAGGATTAATTTAATAATAAGAAAAGGAAGTAATAAGGTGTGAAAATGTTATTATCTGTAATTTTGTAAAACCATGTTTGTCAGGAAATTCAAGATGATTGCCATTGAATCCTGGAGTTAAATTTGCTTTTTGTTAGACATGTAATATACTAAAATATAGGAAAAATTTGTTTAAACATTTAATTTAATTTTTTAACAATAATTTGGTTATGTAAATCTTGTTAGGTTAGATGTTCAATTTTTTAGTAACTTACCAGATTTTGTTAGTGGAAAAATGACGTTTGGCGTTTGGTTTTGAAAAAAATATAAAAGCAGGTCGAAAATCTGGTTACCTTCTTCTTGATTTTCATACAAAGCAGAAGCCATGTCAGATCACGCAATAATTTAATAAAATGTTGAGGTTATGTGTGTCAAACTTAACGTCAAAAGAGTGAGGTGTTACGACAAATGTCATCCAAATTTAATTTTTTTTAAGTGTTAAATAATTATAAATAATGATAATAATAAAGAACAATTAATGTGAATTATAAAAAAAGAAAAGTGAAGTGTTAATTTGGTTTTTGGACTATTTATTTATAAGAAGAAAATTTCTGTAAAACGTATTGGAACTTGATTTCTGGATGGAAGGAATTTAAAAACTAGATGTAATGAAAACTTATGGGAAATAGCAATTGATTTATGTACTCACATATTGGAGGTAATTTGTTCAATAGTTAATAGTTGTAATAAATCACAAAAGAAGATCCACAAGAACAATTATATAAAAATGTATGTACGCCATGACAACAAATAAGCAGGTAAATTTACCGACTATTACAGGAAACTGCTAAATGGTATAGGGTGTTTAAAAATTTTCGAGTGGCGCAAAATTTTTGAATTTAAAAATTTATTTTCAAACTTTAACTTTATTTTTGTTTCGTTTCTTTCTTTTAATTATAATTTAAGATCAAGATTATAGATTAAGATTAATTATAATTAAGTGGGATTGATAAAATAAAAATTAATCAGGACAAAGGGAATTAGACCGTCTCTTAATTCTTATTTTGGTAAATCCAATTGACACCAATAATTAATTTAAATTATTTCAAGTTTGTTAATTGAATCCAATTTAGATAGTAAGAAATTTTCTTTTGTTTTCGTTTCTCTTTCATAAACTTTCAGTTTTCATTTTTTTTATATGTTTATTAATAAAATAATATGTATAATGTTCAAAAAGAAATTTATTTGTGTATTTTTTTGTTTTGTGTCCATTAACAGAATTTTACAGGTATAGGATGAACAATATTTTATTATTTTGTCAAAGAACGGACCCACCTGAAATTTTATCATGCAATTTTCCTGAGCTTGTCTTTGGATTTTAAAATTATAGACGGTGCACATTTTCTTTTCATCACAAAGGTAAGTGGTGTTTGTTATTGTATAACTTTTCAGTTTGCCTTGCTACCATTAAACTTAAGTGATAGTGGTCTTTAATTTAAATAAATCTATGATCAAGTATTGTAAAGTGTATACTAGTACAGTGCTTATCACGATAAAATTTTATTGTCGCACAAATGCGATGCTTATTAATTAATTTTATATATAATCTAAAATGATTAAACGAACACACACACACACCACATATCATAACAATATGTATATGCAGTTTGTGTACGACGCATCACTTCCAGGGTATGTTAAATGCTTAGACTTTATAGATGTGACTATTTGCTATTACTTTCAAGTTATTAAAACAAAATCGAACTCTGGAGATGCCTACTAATAAAGCCTATTCTGAACCAGTAACAATTAACTAGAAGAAAATTAATGATATAATACGGTAATGCAATACATAGAGTGAGAGAGAGAGCAGCTTGAGTTTTATTACCGCTCATAGGTTTACGAATAATCCAAAATATTTCCAATTTATATTCTCCTTCCTTGCAAATCTTTTAAATGCAATGAAACTTTTTAATTAAATTATTTAGAACTAAAAAGTTTGTAAGTACTTGAACGTACGTTTTTAAATTATTATACTCACTGTGCGAACATAAATTAATACTTACTTCTTCTCAAGAATGGTGTAACTGCCCTCTCTATTTCTTCAAGGTAATTCTCCAAGCCTCCAGGACATGTATTAATCAAACGATAATCTTCTTGGAAACCACACATGTTCGTTAAACTTGATGCAATGAATCGTTGTGCATTAGCCGATTGTTTGATGGTCGTTTCACCAATCATGCACAAACAACTGTTTGTTTTCGTTCCTATTATTTTATTACATTTAAAATAAACACACTTTAAGTTTCTATATTTATTTGAAGTATAAAAAAATTCTGGTGCATACTTTTGAAAATCTATCATTATCAAATCATTCTTACACAGAAACTTTGGGGTTTTAAAATAATTCTTTATAATTGTATCAATTAAAGCATTATTTATATCGTAATTTGTATTTATTAAAGAGAGATCAATTTCTTTAGCAAAATATACATCTGAAGGTTGTATAAATCTTAAGCGTATATTATCATGAATGCTTAAATTATGTTTTAAAGTATCGCTTGCTATAATAATTGCACTTTCGCTAGTTAGCGAGCTGTTCTTACACATTGGCAAAATATATGTAGTCCTTATTACACGATCTTCATGTATTATTTTAACAAAATAATCTTTGCTGGAACAAAACTTTTCATTTACTAGAATTGTGTTGTGTTCATCATCGCAAAATGCCAGATTATGATAGTTCGTTATGGTCTTTCTGATTATTTCTGCAGGTACTCCTACAATTTGATAAAGTTGTTTAGATTTTCTAATTCTGTTATAAATGTTTAGCATGCAGAATGGAAAGAAATAGGGTGGATATTTAGGAAAACGTAAGAAAGATATATAGATTAGCAATTTTATGTTTTTAACTAGATTTTGTTTATCTTTATAATCCATTTTTGATTATTGTCACATATTAAAATTTTTAATTTTAAAAACAATTTAACTTAACACTGTTGTAATGTGTACTTTAATTCATTTATAAAACACAAAACTATTTAAATAATTTTTAGGTTAGAATTTAACCTAGAAATCTGAAATGTCACGAATGGCTAAGCAGAGCAGATGCACTTATCACCGCCTAGAAGTTAGGCAACTCAATTCGCGCGACTATTCGCAGTGGTACATGTTAAATAATATAAACAAAAAAATTAAGAACAGGAATAGTAAAGTCTAGTTTTTGTGAAAAACTGGTATTGAACATCATCCTTTTTATTCATAGATCTTTTACACAATTACTGTCCTTGTTTTGAATATAAATTTATAACTTTGAAAAGTATGTTTTGGTTTAAAATAGCTATTCAAAAAATAAATATTGAAAAAATAAACACGCAACATAAAAATCAGAAAACACATTTTTATTAGCTTAATTTATAATAAATTTTTTTCTTTATTATTAGTTTACTAACTACTAACTAAAAAACTAAAACCATTAAAAAAGTGTAAAAACACGTTGGTCTATGTTGGAGACTGCACAGGCACAACACTTTCATAATAGAAACATAACTTTTTTTTCAGTTTGTAAATACATATTGTGTAGTAGTACATGTGGGCACGCAACCCACATATAACATCTGTTACACCTTTCTTCTCTATTAACAATTTATTTACATTAGTTGTTGTTTAAAAAGGATTCGCTCACATAAATTCATATTTTTATACCCTCTGTGAATACATAAACCCCTGGTAGCAGAAGTGTGCACGACATCAGTTACTGCTTGAAAGTCTTTTCACAACTCCAATTATTAATTATTAAACTACTATTAATAAATAAACCTTCTGATAGCAAAAGTGTGCACGACATTAGTTGCTGCTTAAAAGATTTTTCACAACTCCAATTAATATTTATTAACTGTAGTTTAATAATTAACTATTAGAGTGGTGAAAAGCCTTTTAAGCAGCAACTCATGTCGTGCACACTTTTCCTACCAGAAGATCATGCATTCGCAGAGGTTAAAAAAAGTATGATTTATGTGAGCGGATCCTTTTCAAACAACTGATGTAAATAAATTGTTAAAAGAAGAAAGATGTAATATATGTGATATGTGGTTTGCATTTCCACAAGCACTAGTACACAAAAAGTATTATTTACAAATTGAAAATAAATAGTTGCCTTCCTTTACTCATAGCGTTTACTTTACGATAACTTCTGTTGTTTATGTTCCTATTACGAAAGTGTTGTGCAGTCTCCAACATAGAGCAACGTATTTTTATATTAAATTTACTGTAATGGTTTTAGTTTTTAATAAACTAATGGCCGGTTTCACAAAGCTTGATTAAACTCTGATTAACTTAATTGTGAGTAAATTTGAAATCTAGAAATATGATTGGATAAAATTCAAGGTCTGTTAAATCCCAGTCAATGAAATTTCGAATTTAATGACAATTAAGTTAATCAGAACTTAATCAAGCTTTCTGAAACCGGCCATAAGTAATTGGTAATTTTTAAACAAACTAGAGTCACTACATCTAGTCACCTAGGCCAGCTGGTCGATCAGAGTAACGCAAACCGCCGCCATATTGGGGCAAACGAAGCACGAAATTGTTCATTATTTGTCTTGTATTGAATTTAATCAAATCCACGTTTACTTTAAAAGGTTTTTCTTATTCTGAAAGCTCAAACCAGTAATATGTCAAACACGTAAAACGTGGTTTTAATTTGTCTATTATTAAAAATCACCCTTCTCTGCCCCAATATGGCGGCGGTTTGCGTTATTCTGATCGACCAGCTGGCCTAGGTGACTAGATGCAGTGACTCTAATTAAAACATGACTTCAATTGCTGTTTAAAAGGTTTTTCACCACTCTAATTGTTGATTATTATTAAACTACAATTAATAAATATTAATTGTAGTTGTGAAAAGTTTTTTAAGCAGCAACTCTTGACGTGCACGCTTTTGCTACAAGACGATTATGTATTCGCAACAACAACTGGTGTAAATAAATTGTTAAAAGAAGAAATATGTAACATATATGATATGTGGGTTGCATACCCACATGGACTGGTACACAAAATGTATTTACAAGCCTAAAATAAATAGCTGCCTTCCTTCACTCGTAGCGTCTACTTTGCAATAGCTTCTGTTGTTTATGTTCCTATTACGAAAGTGTTGTGCAATCTTCAACACAAAGCAACGTGTTTCTACATTTACTTGTATGGTTTTAGTTTTTAATAAACTAAGTAATTGGTATTTTTTAAATAAACCACATTAGCGCCACCTCTAACATTTGAGGAACTATCGAAATTTGAAAATCTAAATCCTATCAATTTATATCTGGGAATTTATCAAGCGAACAGTAGATGGCGCCAATTTTGCAATGGTTGTAGTTTTAATAAACTAACTTAGTATACAGTGGCGTAGCTTAGGGAGGGGGGCGGTCCGCCCCGAGTGACACCATTCTCGGGAAGACACATTTCATCAACTGAATTATTTTAGTGAATTTGTGTTCTAAACACATTTAATAATTTGAATTTTTACTCTCAAAATCAGAAAAATAATTCTTTTTGCTTAGTGTATATTTACTATCTGATAGCAATAATATGTAATTTTAGCTTTAAAATGATATTTCTGCTATAGGAAATGTATCACTTTTCAGTATTCATGTGTATAATTTGAAGAATTTACGAATTTCTATTTACATTTGTCTGTTTTACGAATTACAAATTTTAAAATTTCGCGCGCTTTTAAGAGTGGCACACCAAAACATATATTTATAGACCCTCTATTTCAAATAGAAGCGACATCGTGGAAAGAAAAAATTACCACATGCGTTTTCTTACGTCAATTTAATAAAAACTTAGAATTTCGTAGGTGTATAATATATTAAACATGATCGTTTTTACATAACATTGTTACAATTTTTCTTTAAAGGTTTTTCCCCAGTTCAATTTCACTTAATGTTTAACCTAAATTTTTTTTTCTTAAAAGGCTTTTCTCCAGTGTGTTTATCATATTTTTGTTATTCCAAATATGTAAGTGTTTGTGGACACACCCTTTTATTGGTCATTCCTCATTTGGTAATATTTCTGTTTGGGCTACCTCATTGGTGAAATCAGCTTTATCTGTTTCCTTGAACATTTTTGATAAGATAATCATCATTTGTCCTTTTAAAAAGGGAGTTGTAATTTGACTTGCAAATAGAGTGTTTGCTTCATTCCAGTTTTAGGAAATTTCTGATAATTTCTCTCTTTATGAGTTTATTGTGGAATTTAGTGCAATTCCTGGTGATCAGTTTTTCACAGTGGTAATTGTTTGTATCACAGGAATCCAATTTATTGGTCTTTTAAGCTCTACTGCAAGGAATACCTTTTCAACCAATTATAACATAAGGTGATAATCCACCCGTTGACTATTGTTTTAAAGCCGAAGGAAACATCTTTTCCGGTAGGCCTGTGGTTATGTTGATAGACAGTTAATTTATACAGAATTTCTTTCTAGGCTTCTTTTTTCCCGTTCTTTTTCTTTTCCGGCATCTACTTTTACCTCCTTTTTATACTCCCTGGTTTAGCTGCGTTCTACCTGGTTCCACCGTCCAAGACGTTGGGTATCTATTGACCATCGAAGCCGCATCTATAATTAAAGTATTTTATCAGCTACCAAAAAGAGTAAAAAAGGGCAAACCAACACCAACATCAACACAGAACTTAACACCTAACAAGATACACAGTTTCTTCCTTCTTAACTTTTAGGTTATGTAGCAACTTCATGAATTCATTCTTAACAATTACACTGGGAGGCAAAAAAGTTATTTTTTTCTGTCCCTGACGCCATTCCTGCTGATTCTTATGTAAAATGACCTCCTGAATCCGAATATGACCTCAGTTTTCCCCCATCATCCACCGTTTTCGGGGGATGACCCCCCCACCTATTTTATCACTTTTCCATAATTTGGAGGGATGAAAAGGATAATTGTGGCCATTACATTTCTTCTTAGGGGCTAGAGAGGTGAGAAGTTCTAAAACATGAACATTTGTAGCAAGGAGATAGATTTGTGGGGGATTTACCCCCTTAAATTGTAAAAAAATCATTGAAAATGATCAATTTTTCCGGTTTCTTCGCAAATTTTTTCACTTATTTTCTACTTACTCCAGCTTCCAGCCCCCGTCATCCTCTCTCAAACACCCCCAAATAATAAAAATATATAGCAACAATAATAAAAATGTATAGCAACAGTTCGGAAGATTCCCAATAACCCGCGCGCGCAGGTTTGCACAGGAATTTTCATTCTTTGACAAGTTTAAACTTGCATTGCTCTTGTCACTGTAGTCCTGCACTGTAATCCTTATTTTTCCTCATTTTTATCACTTTCCGATAGTAATTTTATGGCCATGAATTTGATTTGGAGGTATGAAAAGGAGTATTTTAGCTATAAAGAATAATAATAAAAAGTAAAATAATAAATGTAAACAATAATAAATAAATAAGATAACTACCTTCATTTGGTGCTTGCTTTCATTTTATACCCTGAGGTAGAAGTTTCTCGTACCAAAAACCATCAGTACTCTGCCAACATGCTCGCATTCCACTTCCCAGAAAATCTCCTCTCGAACTTATTGGTGTCTTGATGGAATCGTTCCCCGTGTTCATCCGAAACTATATATATTTTTATTATTGTTGCTATATATTGCTGCTATATATTTTTATTATTTCGGGATGTTTGAGAGAGGATGGGGGGGAGGGGGCTTGAAGCTAGAATAGGTAGAAACTAAGTGAAAATAATGAGAAGAAAAACGGAAAGATCGATCATTTTTAATGATTTTTTTACAATTTAAGGGGGAGAATTCCCCCCAAATCTACCTCCCTGCTACAAATGTTCATGTTTTAGAACTTTTCATCTCTCTAGCCCCTCAGAAGAAATGTAAAGGCGAAAATAATCCTTTCATCCCTCCAAATAATGGAAAAGTGATAAAAATAGGTGGGGGGGCCATCCCCCGAGAACGGTGGGTGATGGGGGAAAACTGAGGTCATATTCGGATTCAGGAGGTCATTTTACATAAAAATCAGCAGGAATGGTGTCAGGGGCAAAAAAATTTATTTACAAATAATTTTGTGTTCTGTATAATCATTGCATTGCATTTGGTGAGTGGTGTGAACCACACAATTTCTTTTTTTTTAAATAAATAACCTTCTGTATCTTCTGTATCTGTGTCTTTTATTTCTACAAACGCTTGTGCCGAGTTCAAACGGCGACTGTTATCTTAGAGCAGACGTTTGCCGGACCCAGAGATTCAGTCAGATTAATGTTAATGTTTGGTGTAATAAATTTTAATATAGCTGGGACTTTTTTTAACACCGTGGGCTAGCCGGTCAAAAATTTCCCGTTATAACATGCACGTTCATTATCAAATTAATGCTAAATTGTGAATATTTTTGTGCATTGTTATTATTAAACCTAAGATTTATTGCAAAACTAAATGTCAAATAACTTTCAATATTGCCAACACCAGTTCTGGTGCTTTTGCTCCAGCGGCGAGATCAATCGTTGTCGCTACTATTTGAAAATAAAGGGGCTATACATATATTTATAGTCCCTTTATTTTCAAATAGTAGCGATAACGATTGATCTCGTCGCTGGAACAAAAGTATGTTGGTGACATTGGAAGTTACCAGATTTGACATTTCGATAAACATATTTTTTGTTTATTTTGGTATCAGTTTTGTTATTCTACAGTGGTATTCCACATCCCTTGTTATTCCACAGTTTATAGAATTGTTTTATGTTCAAGAGCCTCTCATCCTATTATTTTTAATGGAGCTTAAATAAAAAGTAACTTTCTCAAAACTCGAACTTCTAAAATACTATTTGAGATCAAAGATGAGTCAGTCGAGGCTTTCCGGCTCAGCTTTATTGTCTATTGAAAATGAAATAGCATCTGAAATTGATTTTGAAGGTGTTATAAATTAAAATGGCTTTAAAATGTATAAGAAAATTGTTGTAAAAAAGTTTATTAATTGTTTTATTATTGTATAACTTGATTTGCTTTATTGTATTATTGTTTTGTTGTATTGTTTATTTTCTTGTGTTATTGTGTAACTCTCTAAATTTTCATTAATTTATAGGATTTATAATTTCTATTTACATCTAAGTATAGGGGTGACACCATTACTTCTGACCAGGGTGTCACCCACCCTAGCTACGCCACTGTTAGTATAGAATGCAAAGAAATTAAATAATGAATGTTGAAGTCAAAAACACTTTTATTAGCTCTATATAATATACGTGATCAAAATTGTTACGTATGTTTACAACAGGTATCTCGCTATTATCAATGGTTTTTAAAATTGTTCAGGCGATTGGATGGTTGTCTAATCGTAAGGAGGATAAAAAGTGCCACCTGCTACCTTGTCATGTTTGTGAGTAGCCAACCTTGCTAAGTAAAAATCTCTATTATGCTCCAAGAAAAATGTTGGAAAATTAAAGTAAATAGGTTTATTAAATATAAAAGCATTAAAAAAAACATAAATATTTAAATATATTAAAAAATAAGTATTTATAATTTCGAAAATAGTTAAAAATCAATATAAAATATGAAATTTTTCCAGATAGCTGTAGATGTTTGTTGGGCTGTCTAAGCACACCATAACTGTATGTTGGGTTGCATAAGTACATCTTTCCGATTCTATCAAACAATGCAATTTAAGTAAATACATTTTCCGATAATTTTCCGTTTATATTCAAATACATTTAAGTCTCTTCGCTTGTAAACTACAAATTTCCAAGAACCCCTATTTTAAAGATTTAAAAATTAAAAGAAAATCCTTCAATTTCATCTAAATGTTTAAAAGGGGAATGCAACAGAGTGATGACAAATGAGAAAAATGGTTTTCCCAATGAGTTGGAGAAAAATGTCGCGGCTTGTTTCATGGGGTAGTTTACCCCAACAAAAGCGCAAACTCGGCTCATCCTGGCGTGTTTTGAATGGAATATACACACCCTTTGCTTCCACCCCGTGCTAGGCACTCCCGGCATTATAAAACACGCGTGTAGATCTGTCTTTTAGCCTTGGTATTCTTTTCAGTTCCGTCATAAGGTCGGTGGAAAGTGCAAGAAAATTTCCTTTCACACATTCATTTAAAAACTCTGTACTATGTGCTTTTTTAAACTAATATAAATTTTTAAAAACAGTTTTGTGGATAAATAAACCAGATTTATACAACAATAATAAATTTATTATAATAAACTATAAAAGTGATTTTTTAAATAAATAATTGTAAGTATTAAGAAAATGCAAACAAAGAAGGAAATGCTTACTTAAACATTCTTTTAATTGAGCGCTTAAAGAATATCTTTTAAGTAATAATAAGTAGACGCAGTAATTTTTAATTTAAACGAATCAACAAGAGGAAAGGACAAAGGGTATTTTTTCGATTTTATTCGTTTTTCCTTTATTATTATTAGTTCCTCTTTATTAAGATTTTCTTTATCAACTCTAGCAGCCTTTGTTGTTTTTTGCCCGAGAGCAGACCGGCCGGCGCCCGTCTATTCGCAATGAAGGCGCCATATCGGCGCAAATGCTTTTGCAAGGGAATGATGAATCATTCTTGCAATCCCCCATCTTGCTGGTGCAGGATGCATAATGCATAATTCTAATTTCTTGCATTGATTATTAATAATTTTAGATTGCATTCGGAAGATATAGTTGCTTTTTTTATTTTAATTGTTGAATTTTGAAACTTATTTCAAAATGAGATTTTACACTTAAACCTTGATAAAGTTAATTAAAGATACAAAAAAAGATTAAAGACTATTTTATTGGGACCAATCAAAATCTTATAAAATTCATATTTTAAATACTTTTAATTATATTGGAATCACCCTGTATTGGGTGTAAATCCACTCAATTTAAAAAATTGCCACTCTATGAATTCTGTCTGTCTGTCTGTCTGTAACATTTATAATTCAAAAACGTTTAAGGACGTCTCACATATGTTTCTATCATTGTATTCGTTGGGTACATGAAGGAAATAGTAGGTTCTTTTGGTTCCTCAATTTGAATTGCCACCCCCACCTGGTGTGTGTACCGAGGTTGTATTGTCCCTTATGTAATATCATTATGAAATGATAATTTTAGAGTATCTTGCTAAAAGGGATTCTTAATGGAATGTGCAGATCTCAAATTTGGAACAATTTTTAATTATATGTGTTAAAAATTGCTAGCCGCTCTGGAGAACTCTTCTCGGCCCACCATTAACACTGATTGATTATCACTTTTATAAGTTATATGTATTTCTCACAGCATTCTAGATTAAGTATGATACAATTTTAAAATGTTAGTCGAGATAAAAATTATATCAAAGCTGGGAAATATTGCTGAAATAGCTTGCTCCCGCTGCAAACTGCAATAATAATAAGTTGCTATAAAATAAGTCAATATAATCATTTATTTCTGAAGAAGTTCCTATTCCATATTAAAAACAATACTCTGTAGAGTAACATATAATACTTTACATGTTTTTTTTTTGTAAATTCAAATTAGACTTGTAAAATACATTACATATTCCATTCATTTCTAACTAATTGAGAATTTCCAGAAATATAATTAAAAGGATGTTCAAACAATAAATGAATAAACATAGCCCTGTTCTACAATTTTATTCATCCCTTTTATATTTAAAAATAAATTCTCTATTAAAAATTTAAAAAATGTGTTTTAAAAAATTTTCCCCTCTGCTTTTCTTGTAAGCCAAGAGTGAACTAAGGGACTCGGAGTTATGTGAATTACCAAGTCATTCAATAAAGTAATTTCACACTTAGGAAAACGTGAGTTGAATGTTAACGCACCAGATGAAACTAAATTTATTTATGGAATTAGAATTTCCATTCCTGGAGAAAATAATTGCGGATAATTGAAAGGCTGTTTTAATTAAACAAAATCTAATCAAAGAGGAACGAGGAACACTGGTTGCTGCCTACTCTACTGAAAACAAGATAGTATTTTATTGATTGTCTGTACTTTTCGGGTTATTCTCTTCCTACAGGACAATGCCTTCACCTTATCGAGCTTTTGGGTTTTGGTCAATTCTAGTTATTGGAATAACACTTCTTAGTAGCAAGTGATCATAAGAAACTTTTTTTATATATTTTTTTTTAAGTTCATAATAGAAGCTTTTGAATACTATTGCTTAAATTTTTCTTGAATCTTTGTATAATTCCTTTTAACCACCTAATCTTTTAAAAGCTTTTCCCCATTATCTAATTGTGGAAAACCTTACAATTAGTAAAAGCTTTTGAAGAACTTTCAATTTCTTTAATTATTTCATTTCTATTGTATGAATCTAATTAATACTAGTCGTTATTTAGGCAATAATCTATTTGAACAGTGCTTATACTACAGATGATAAGCTGGTGAGGGGAAGCAAAATTGATATTAGTAGAGATAAGTAAATAGACACACTACCATAACAGTATTGATCATTTCGAAATTTTTAAGAACATTTTGTTCTTGTTGTGGACTTCATTTATTGAAATTTGTTGGCAGAGTATAGAATGTTGGAGATCCGGACAGTGAAAGTCCGCATGGTAGACTAGGGGTGATGGGACTCCCTCGGAGACAGATCCCAACGTGCTAGCACGTAAATAGCTCTGGCACTAGCCTGGAGCGCTAGTAGAGAATAGATATGCAACCTCGCTCCCACCAGTGCGTACTGGCAGCTCTTACAAAAGTAAGTGACGCGCTAATTGAACGTAACTCAATTCCTTGACTCCTAAGGGGGGCGTGGTCATTAAGCTCAACGCAGGTGGGCCACATGCCATGCCATATTCCTTTCACTTTTACTCGGAGTTTTGTTTTCATTATTGTTGTAACAAAGGCATATTACAGGACTTTATAAAGTAAAAAAATGAAAATTGTGTAACTAAAGACCAAAGTAAATGTTTTGATAAAGGTGCTTTGGTCAAAAAATATTTTTTCGTCCTTGAATAACGTCACTAAAGCAAATGGCCCTATGTATGGTATACATTGGAAATTATTTTTGGCCTTCTTATCATAACCTTATATCTTTGAATACTCCAATTTCACGTTTTTAGCTCATATGGTTTATGAGATATTTTTTTCTAACAGTCAGACAGATGACACCCGGAATATTTCAATAGGGCTCCTTTTGTGAATGAATCAGTTGCTTTATCATAATTTAAAAAATATGATCAATGATGATCCATCTTATTACAGGTATCGCGCTTCCATGTAAAGCTCTATCGGAGTAATTAGTAGGTATATTTTGGGAGGCTTTTGCTGTATCGTCGGCGATAAGACAAGTGCAGTCTGTGTATATTCACCTTTGACATGTTGTACATTGTCACATATCGTCAACTCGTGCCTGTTTGCCTAACTATTGATATTCTGCCCTTCTTTTACGTATTCTTGAGACGCGTTCTTGGTGGCTCTCTTGAACGTCTGAGCTTCATAATTGAAGACTTTTCGACTGGGAGTTGTTTGCCTTCTTAAGATGAAGTCAAGGGTGTGCAAAATTTTAGATTTTTAATTTTTTTTAACAGTATAATCTAATACTTTTAACAACTAATATATTCTCGGACAACCAATTCTCAGTTTTTTACTAGGTTTGCTAGATAATTGTCATTAAATGTTGTTAGACGGCATAAATGCTGTTTCAGAAATTACTGAGAGATCAAAAGAAACTATCTCTGTCGATCTACATTCACTTTGTATGTCGGTAGGGTATGTCAACACATATGGTCTTTGAACTGCATTCTATATTTACGTGATGTGCACTCTGTTTGCACACAATGCACATACTGAGACAGTTTCCGAACAGGTGTTCATTCGTCAGGTTATTTTTTAATCTACATCGACATCCCATTTACCGCCTTATTACTAGTCTTCTTTCTTCATTTGGGACAGTCCGATGAAAAATTGGTAACTTAAAAGGTTAGAAGATCTGAGGTTTTTTAATCACCAGAAATAAATAGCTCTCTTCTTGAATGAGGTTTGACAATTCTCTGTCTTTAATTGTTATGAGGCGACAGCCCCATAATGTATGTTTGCAGTTATAGTTGCCTTCGGTAAACGATTTTTGGTTCTAGAATTTGGAAAAAGTTCCTAAAACTATCTTGCTTTGCATTGAGGCGGGTAGAAAACATCAATTCATCAGGCATCATTCTGAATTATTGTAGCTTGTAAGAAGTTGTTTTCATATTTTGGAATTTCATAATGACTGACATTGTTTCTTGTAAGTATTACAGGGCCAGCGTGCAATGGGGAGATTCTCTATTTCAAAAGAAGTTTAAAAAGAAATTACCTTTCGAAATACCGCAATAGCTTCAAGCATAGACAATGTAAACGCGAAAATGTTACGAGAGTTACCTAGAAAAGGAATACTGTTGCTTATGTATATCTACATACAACGCTACCCTAAGACCTGAGACCCCTAAAAACTGCAGAAATCATACTAATTCTGAAGCCAGGAAAGGATCTAACTGAAGTTTCATCATATCGTCCCATAAATATGTTGTCCATTATATGCAAGCTTTTTGAGAATCTTGTAGGTATGTACTGCAACGAATAAATGCTGACCTCATCCTATATTGTATACTAAACAACAAATACTGCTCTTCAGTATTCTTAGATTGTAACCTAATACAGTATTATCTAACTGATCGAGATTTAGAGCCAGAGTTAACGAAAAGGTACGTGGAAATGTTCCTATTAAATCTGGAGTTATTCAAGGGACGAGAGGAACTTTATACAGATAATCTACCAACCACCACAAGCACCATCATCGCCGGTACCTTAGCCGGTGATACAGTAATTCTCAGTTCGCCAAACATGAAGAGTCTTTAATATCCTATAAACTCATTAGGATCAACTACAAACCTGGCTACAAAAATCGAACATCAAAATAAATGAAAGCAAATCAAAGAGCGTGGATTTTACTCTGAGAAAAGAACATAATTCTACAATTTTAAATAGAACATATTGACATTAAGCATAAACAATGTAAATGAAACATGTAATAATTATATGTAATGTAGTTGTTAAGCGCATCCTCGAGGAATAGTTGCTTGTGCTCCCACTGAAAATGTTGGAAAGCACTGGTTTAGATCAAGAGAATTTGTTGTGTATTATCTCTATCGCTGTTTAAAATACTTTTTAGCGAACTCGCCAAAAAAAGCTATAACAGTCGTAAAAAGCAAATGCGAAGCATAAACTCCCCGAGGGCCAAATAAAAAGGGTACAAATTATTGATTTTTGTTGTTTACAAAAGCAAGTCGAATGAAAACCTTATTATGTAGATATACTTTAGCTTCTCTATTATATTTCGGGAATGACTTATACGGATGTAAATTGGTGCCTTTTAGAAGAAAATTGCTATATTTATTTATGTTTATTAGATCTTCGTGCTCGAATATTACGAGATTAGGCACAATGGCATAGTGTGGCGAATAGAGGAAAAGGAATTCTTTCTGTAACAGTCCTGAAATACTTACCAGTTCTTTTTAAAACTTATATAGACATTTTCAGTGCTGGCGTCCTGTTGGCGAGAAATTACGAAAAGGTCTCGTCTCTCCTTATCCTCATTGTTTAAATTATTACGGTTTCGGTGGAAAACTGGACCACTCGGATCCGAACAACAATAACTCAAATGGTTAATTATTTTATATCTAGCAGAAGCTATTTATACAAAAAAATCTGGAGTATCTATACACTTTCGTAAAATACGTTTAAAGTTGTATTTTTCGAGGTTATGTAATGAGTACGGAAGATTTTACCACTCGGATCCCAAAAGCTGTTATTGCAAAAAAATAGGAATTATAGTGTATTCAAATTCAAGATAGAGTAAAATATGCAACCCAAATAACAGATTTCTTTAGTAACTGGATAAATAAAATTAAATAAAATTGAAATGAAATCAAAGAGGCATTTGCTTCTTATGTTTTATGTTTGACATTTAGTTATTACATAAATCAAGTTTGACACATTTCCTTAACCACAAACAATTTTATGACATAAGAGTCGAAAACCCATCACTCTTTGATCTATATTTCTTTAATTTTGTTTTATTTATCCAGTTACTAAAGAAATTTGTTATTTGGGTTGCATATTTTACTCTAGCTTGAAATTGAATACACTATAGTCATGAATTTCTGAAAAACTTACGTTCATTTTTGGAGGTTATGGTAATCATTTCTTACACTAATTATGCAATCCAACGGCCTGTCAAATGTTGTTATTGTGACGCTGACTGGAATGTTTGCCCACAGCAACCATCTTGGTGTGGATTGATTAGATCAATAATTAGGTAATCCAATAGACTGTCAAATGATGACTTTATGTCGCCGGCGAGAATGTACTCGTGTCTTTGCCCACAGCGACCATATTGGTCTGGATGTCTGGATTGCCTAATATTTTGATGCTTGTCGATGGTTGTGGTGTCTAAGTTAGCTCAAGCGTGCATTAACAGGTGTTTACCGTCAAAGAAAGAAAAATGATAAAAGTCCGACATCATCAGAGCCACCATTTTTATGACTTTTTACTCAGAATATGGAACAAACAGTATGGAAAGTGTATTTTACCGGCAATGGTTGTGTATAGAATTCGTTTTGTTGCGCTTGCAAAAACATTAAACTTGTGAATAACTTTCGAAACATAACCTAACATACACTATCACTTTTTAATTCATGCCAGTGGCATATGTACTATTGATTTTTTTCTTATACATTTACACTGAAAAAAGGGAATAAAATAGCATCATATTAACCTTGCTATGCTTCATCATTATGAAATCAATAGTACATGCACATAAAGTATTTTATAAAAATTACAACTAAAACGAGTACCTAACCAATGTAAGAACACGATGAATTCCTTTGGAGGTAAACTTTCAAAGATAATAGAAATTGAAGAATGATTTATAAGTTACTCTTGTGTTGCTGTGTTACTAGGTGTCGCAGTGATTAGTAAAGACTGAATTTTATCAGATCTATTTATTTACCAAAAATCGGAAAAATAGACGTATTCCACTCAACTAAATTTTGATATACCTAGATTAGAGGTTATTTATGATAGGTCAAAGGATCAACAGGTTAACAGAGTAGTAATCAAGTAAGTTAACTAGTAAGTTAACAGAGACTAGCATAGTTAAGTTAACAGACAATTCAAAGAAGTCTTTAGGTTACCGTGAATGCGACATCAGTTTTAAAAGCAAGGTTAGGAAAGAGATACGGTAAAGTTTCGGTTAGTATACATATTAATCTAGGATAGGTGAGAAAGTAGGTAATATTGTATTAACTACTTAAAAGAAGTTTTTAGGTTACCGTGAATGCGACATCAGTTTTAAAAGCAAGGTTAGGAAAGAGATAAGGTAAAGTTTAGGTTAGTATGCATATTAATCTAGGATAGGTGAGAAAGCAGGTAATATTGTATTAACTATATTACAGGTTAGATTTATAGGCTAGGTTGTAAGTGAGGTTATGGTTAGGTTAGACCAGGAAAGTGTTTAGGTTAGCTTGGAGGTTACGTAATGTTAGAGGTTAGGTTAGATTGGAAATTAGGTTGGATTACGGTACAGAATTGGTTAGGCTAGATATTTGATTGGGTTAGGTAAGGTTAGAGTTTAGGTGAAAGTATCGATTACGTTAAGTTGGGTTGTAGATTAAGTTGGAGCTGATGCTAAATAATATATTAGGTTATAAATTACGTTAGGTAGGGTTAGATTAGTTTAGTTTATGTTATGATAGAAGTAAGATAAGGTTTTAAATAAGGTGGGTTATGTTTGTAACTTTTCACAAAAAGTTAAATCTTTCTCCCGGAAAATCGTGTACATTTAGAGTACCCCTGATTCTACAGAGCGAGTTTGAGGGGTGCAGGATTTCAGATAAAGCCTCAACTACTGACGAGTTTAGAGTAAGGGCGAAACAATTGTCTAGGAATGTTTTGTTTGAAATTCTGTGCATCGCTTTGATAATTCGCATAAGGTTGAAAATTACGTAAATCAAAACCTACTAAAAGTGCTTCCCTTTCAAGCTATACTTCCTTATCTGCAGAACTGTCAAAATTTATTTGAAGTAATAATGCAGTTAACTGTTGTTCAAATGCATTTTTTAGTTCAAATGCACTTTTTAAATTTTTAAAAAATAATTTTTTGTAATAAGCAATAAAAATTGTAGAACCATAGAAATTGTTTAACCGCCAGAATTTATTTGAAGTAATAATGCAGTTAACTGCTATTTAAATGCACTTTTTTAGTTCAAATTTAATTTTGCTATTTTCGAAAAATTATTTTTTTGCAATAAGCCATAAAAATTGTAAAGCCGTCAGAATTTATTTGAAGTAATAAAGCAGTTAGCTGTTGTTCAAATTCACTTTTTTAGTTCAAATTTACTTTTGAGAATTTTGAAAAATCATTTTTTTGCAATAAGCCATAAAAATCGTAGAACCGTCAGAATTAATGTTTTGAATTTGAAGTAATATTGCAGTTAACTGTAGTTCAAATGCACTTTTTTAGTTCAAATGAGCTTTTGAAATGTTTGAAGAATCATCTTGGAATAACTAATTTTGGAATAAGTTTAAAGTTCAACTTTAAATTTACCAACCCTTGATGAGAAAATTAGTAAAACCAAGCTAGCAAGTAACGGGCTACCACAAGATTCATTCTTTTCTGCTCTCTTGATTATCGAGTGTGCACATCTGGCCTCCCAGATTCAGAATCAGAAAAATTCTGTTATGCGAACGAAATAGTACTAGCTGTCAGGCATAAATCTCTTTTTTCGTACTAAAGAGACTTTCAGCAGTGATATTAAAAGGTTAACACCAGAATGAGAAATACACAAATAAATATACAGTTTAGAAATATTACTCTTTATAATAAAAAAAAGTACCAAAATCTTTTTGGGCAACACGCGATCGCAGGTTTTTTTTTACTGCTGAAACATACAAACTGGCGAATACCCGCGCAGAAAATAGAGGCTCGTAATATCATAATCCAGAAAGTTTGTGGTACTACTTGGGGCGCAATTGCAGAAACCTTAACGTATGATCGTTTGCTCTGATTTTCTCATCAGCTGAACATTGAACTGCATTATGGATCAACAGCTGTAATACTAAGCTAACAGTCAAAGTAAAATTTTTCTACGTGGATTTGCATTTATAATATGATTTAATGTAAAACTTTATTTATGATTTATGCTTATACAGGGCGCGACAAAATATCATTCCAGATTTAGCTCCGCTGCTGCAGGGGAGTCACTGAAGGTGGGAGGATCATAATGTGCTAGATTAGTAACGCGTGCTTTGCCGTTTTAGTAGTTGCAATGATTAATTGGACGGCTGAGCGTCCTGCGTTTGTAGGAACACAATAGACGATTCTGTATCGCGATCCGAAGAACCTTTCGTACCCTTTTTGCACTTGGTCGAAAGCCACAGGTTTAGCCATTGAAAAGAGAACCAACCACCTGGTAGATCCGGAAGTTGTCGGACGCCAAAAAATATCCAAGCTGTGAGAGAATCAATATTGCGATTACCCAGGCGTTCGACCTGTAAGCATTCTGCTTTGCATTTGTCAGATCGAACTCATTTGACACGCGGAGTTCAAGCTTCATCCGTACAAAATGATGATTGTACAAGTTATTGAACGCGACTGGGAAAACCGCGAAGATATTTTTCACAATGTTCCGGAAAATGACTTTTTAATAACAAGTGACGAAGCTCATTCTCATTTGTCGGGCTGCGTGAACCTATACTACTCGAACATGGAGGGCCTACCATGATTGATTTTCATTGCACCCTGTATTTTTTTTACTGTTGATCTGTTTGTTTAGCTTCACATTCTGTGTTAAGGGCTACTTACATTAGTGGTTCAATTCTATAAGAATTTTATTAAAATAATTATTTATTATTATTATTGAACATCTTAACCAGATGCTAATCTGAACATATATACTATGCTATTAAATAGTACTAGTAAACTTTTATGAGGAACTTTTTTAAAGTTCTGAAAAGGATTCAAGTATCGCATACGCAATAAACACTCTATTTTGAACTTTTTAATAAGTTTAATAATGAAATTCTTATAGAACTCTTGGGTTCAATTCTAAAAGGCAAAATCAATTCTATTACTAGAACTCAGTTTAATCGAATCGTGTTAAGGTTATTGATGTATACGCATTCAACTTTTTCTAAACAAGTGATCGTTATCACAAAATAACAAAAAAAATCATATTGATGAGATATTTATTACAGCTAAAAGGATTACCGTGCTGGCATTATCAATCGCCCTTATACACACACATGTCTGTATTCCAGGATAATTAATGATCCTTTTTCAGTTGACCAAACATTTTCTGCATATCACTGTTAGGTTTAATACAGAAAGCATTTCCTTCTTTGTGATTCTATTAATAGGATAATGTAAGAAAATTTTCAGTACTTTCACCTTTACCAACATAATAGTGAACTATTTTCAATTTTTGTTTCAGGACACCTGAAAAGCTTCCCACACCTGTCGTGTTCGCACTCGAAGTCAAAGATCATTGATATTTTCAGACAACACACACACACACATACAACACCAAACATATACATTAATAACACTTCATTTCCCATGTTTGAATGGAAGTTACTATAGAGACTTCTAATAATAAAGAGAAAAATAATATTCTTAGCACACATTTATGTACAGAACGAAATAACAACAAAGAAAGGAAATATTGACTATAGAAGAAAGAACCTTAAATAAAGTTTCGGTTGATTTGTGCGACTTGATTAAAAAATAATTTTGTGTGTTTTCCTCCTTTTCGTGCGTTTTCCTTGTGCGAGTGTGTGCATTTTCTTATGTGTGTTCTTGAATAAGTTTTGGAAATCGTGATTTTGACTATTAAATATGGGGTGTAATACCAGTAAGGAAACGTTACAGCCTGCGGAAGAGGAAAAGGACAAAAACGAAAATGACCCTAACACAACGAAAATCGAGGAGAATAATATCAACGAGGCCAAAGGTAAATAAGAAAACTCGTTAAAAATTCATTAATGTTTTTTTCTTGTGGAAAGGAAATTTTAGTTATTTACATAAATGAGACTTTTTTAAATATCGTTAAGACATTCAAAGTAAAAGTTTTAAAGTATATAGTATAAATTTAATAGAAGAATATAATTGCATTTTGATCGTTCTAACGTAAATACCAAATAAATGATGTACATTTTTAAACTGAGCATGGACACGAAGGCTAATCCAAAACAAATAGTTCCGATTATAATACTACGCGTAAATTACTGAATTTTGTTTTATCAACCAAATTAACCTATTTAAAAGAACTAACTAAATAAGGTACATCCTAGTACATTTAGATTTCTCAATTCTAGCTCCACAGTTCCATACCTATTTATGTGCTCCATATAATGGACCATGCCAAACCAACTTTTTGCCGAAAACATAAATTTCCATTCTACAGTTTAATCCAATAACTAACCAATGTTTCAGAACCAATTCCCATAAATTAGTAGTATACTAGATAATTCCAATAAATATTGCTTTCCCCTCAAGGCTCGAAAACGAATTACCTCAAATTCGTAATTGAGATAATTTCAATAAATGTTAACACCCGAAGTTAATTAAGAAGAATACAGATTTTGAACATCTAAAATTAGTGATGCACCAAAGCGGCTTTTCGCCGAATCACCGAATGCCGAATATTCCGCCATTAAAATTTGTCAAAGTGCCGAATATTAGGCCGAAGCAAAATAGAAATTTCAGTTTTGATTAGTTTTATTGAATACAAAAAGAAAACATTGGTGTCTGAAAAATACGTTTCCTACTACGCATTTGGCTATAATAAAATAATAGAAAATATAACTAAACAAAATTTATAAAAAATAAACAGTATCGGATTATAAAAAACACGTCAAAAAAATATGTAGAAAATCTAATTAAAAAACGTTTATTAAAAACTACAACGTAATGTAATAGCATTAAAATACATCTTAGTATATAAAATTTAATTTAAGAAGCTTGTGGTCGATAAAAAGTAGGTTTTCGGCATTTTCCTGGAGCAATCTAACTCGAGCACGTGATCGCCGTGATTTGCGATGTATTTTGCATTTTCGCCCTCGTGATTTCTTTTGCCCAGATTTATTGTTGAAATTCTAGTCGGAAAATATTGATATGATATTTTGATGGGGCTAGATTAATATTTATTGTTGGGAATAATAAACCCTCCAACACTTGATGAAAGATGAAAGGTTATAAATTCCAAAATAATTTATTATTGCCGAAATACACAAACACAAAATCATGGTAAAACAGTCTGAAAATATACACAACTAAATATAACTTACCTTTACCTACTTAGTTAAGAAAATAACGTAGTTTTTTCGGCATAAATAAACAACAATGGTATTACAAATAATCTTAAGTATCTCATGTATCATTGTCAAAACTAAATATATCATTTTGTCGCCCTAAATAAAAACAAAACTAAATATATATCTCATAATCAAACTATCGTATTTTACCTAAAAAATAAACAAAATAAATATATATATTCTCGTCTCCTGACGTTCTTCGTTCCCGGTTACTGCTGTCTGTGTGTCTTCCATACACCTCCTATTGGCGGACTCGGACACCTCTTCGATAGGACACCCCGGCGACCACATCTTGAGCAAAAAAGGCACGGCGTGGACGTGCAGCTGTCCCGGCAATGACCTACCTCCCCGCACCTCCAACAGACGTCTCTCTCCCAAACTGGAACACGTCCGGATGTCAGTGGTTCGGGCATGGAGTTGACGTTCTTCTCCATAATTGTTACCAAGGATTTTCCTGGACTGCCATATTCTGTTTCCGTGGAGGTTCCCACCGTCCTGGTTGGGTATTCTGGAGTCGTAAACAAATCCTCCGTCGACGTTCCTAGCGTCCGGGTTGGGCGTTGTGGGTTCCAATAAATGCCCTCGGTGGTTGTCCCCACAGTCCTGGTTGGCCCCCGAGTATTGCGGTTTGTGGTGGAGGCTTCTTGTATTGCCCCCTCAAGGTCTTCTAAGAGCTCGAAAGTATCTAGATCCAACACGGTATCCATGTTACGGCTTTGAACATTCCTTGTGGATGTTTTAGTGGCGGTTGCGGACAGTGTAAAGTTTGTGGTGGCCCTACAAGAACAGCGCGGTCTTTTGTTGGCGGGTTCATTCGCTACAACAGCGGCTGACGAGCGCTTAAGCGCGTTGGACCTTCTCGAGGACGGAACGGTACTTCCCTCGGTTAGTATTCCGAAGTGAACCGGTTCCTTACGGACCTCCCCAAGAGGCTTGGATTGTGTCCTTCTTCGACGGATGGCCGATTCTATATCTTCCGAAGAGAGAATTTGGCAATATTAATTCACGTCCAAAATTTAAAAATGCTGGAGTGAAACCGGTACTTTCTTGCTGTGCTGAATTTATAGCTAACATCAGGTCAGGAAGGAAATGATCCCATTTTCGGTGATCGGTCTCGCAAAATTGTGCTATCGCTGTTTTGAGAGTTCGATTAGCTCTCTCCACCGGATTGGTTTGCGGGGTATAAAGAGGAGTAAATCGGTGACTTATGCCAAAGTCACGTAATAATGTTCCAAAAATCTTACTATCGTACTGTGTGCCTTTATCTGTGATAACGGTTAGTGGAGTTCCAAAACGAGTTATCACTTCCTCGTATAAGGCCCGTGTTACATTATGTGCCGTAGCCTTTCGTATGGCGCGACATTGAACCCATTTCGTAAACCTGTCTTGGAATACTACCATGTAGCAGTTCCCCTTTCGGGACCGCGGCAACGGTCCCACGAGATCCGTACTCACACGGCCTAAGGCTGGCGATATTTAGTCGACTGAATTTTCCCCGAAGTCTGTTGTTGTAGGGTTTTAAACTTCTGACATGATATACAACCGCTTACATGTTTTGTGACATCACGGAACATCCCGGGCCAATAATATCTACTGGCAATACGTGATATAGTTTTCGATGTTCCTAGATGACCAGCGGTAGGTAAGCTTGTGATTTTCTTCTAATACTTTCCCACGAAGAGATGTGGGTACACACAACTTCCACGGTTCGGACAGATCATCATCTTTTAGGCTATTATCGAAGAAATGCCGGAGAAGACTACTTTCTCGGATACAGTAGAAATTGTTCGGATTATTTTCTACCTCCATCTTCTTACGGCTATACCATGAACATTCGGTATCGGCGGCGGCACATACCTGCAAGCCTTGCAGGTGGTAGGGTAGCGGTTCCCGCGAAAGAGTGTCGGCAATCTTATTGAGCTTCCCTTTGCGGTATTTTATTTCAAAATTGTATTGTTGTAAGAAGATACTCCAGCGAGCTATTCTCCCTGACGGGTTCTTTATAGAGTGTAGCCATTTTAACGATTGGTGATCGGTGACAACTAAGAAATGATATCCTTCCAAGTAGGGTCTCATTTTCTCTATTCCCCAAACAATAGCTAGGCACTCCTTCTCGGTAACGGAATAATTTCTTTCTGCGGGGAGTAGAGTTCGACTAGCATAAGCTATAACCCGGTCTTCATTGTCAATGTTCTGGGTTAATGCAATCCCTAAGCCATAATTGGATGCATCGGTTTGCAAAACAAATTGTTTGTCAAAATTTGGGCATGCAAGTATAGGAGCTTCAGTCAAACGCGTCTTAAGTTTATTAAACGCTTCTGTTTGTTCAACGGCCCATACCCATTTCTGATTCTTACGTAGGAGCTTGGTTAACGGGCCGACTAGGTCCGAGAAGTTCGGTACAAACCGTCGATGCCACGAGCAAACTCCCAAGAACCGTCGGAGACTACGGATATTTCGGGGCTCCGGAAGGCTACGTATGGCCTCTAGCCGGATCCGTTTGAATTCCTCCATTACTAATTACGTGGTCCAGATATGTCAATGAAGTTTTGCCAAATTGACATTTTTCGGGGTTTGGTCGCAGCTTGGCGGCTCTTAATCGACAAAACACTTCCCGCAAATTTTCCAAGTGTTCTTTGAACGTCTCTCCCAAGACGATAATATCGTCTAAATAAGCGAAAGCTTTCGGCTCCATGTCTGGCCCAATAATCCGGTCTAGGAGACGTTGAAAAGTGGCCGGAGCAGAGTGTAACCCAAACGGTATCACTCGAAACTGGAACAAACCGCGTCCGGCAACCGTAAAAGCGGTAATAGGCTTGCTTTCTTCCGTAAGTAGTATCTGCCAATAGCCCTGCTTTAAATCAATGCTCGAAATGTACTTAGCTGTCCGTAGTTTATCCAAAATGCCATTTACACGTGGAAGCGGATAAGCATCTTTTAGACTAACATCATTAACTTTTCTAAAATCTATACAAAATCGTGGTTTCCCGTTCTTCTTCAAAGCTATCACTATCGGTGAGCTCCACGCACTGGTTGATGGTTCTACAATACCTTCCGCCAGCATTTTATTGACTTCCTCATTGACTATCGATTGCATTCTAGGATTCAAAGGTCGGTAGCTCTGTTTAATTGGGCGAGTGTTAGCCAGTCGAATCTCATGGCTAATTTCTTGGGTGGCGCCGGTAATTCCTTCAAAAGCAAATAACTCAGTAGTTAAAAAATTTTCGAGTCTCTTTTCCTGATCGGGCGAGATAACCGCGATTGCGGCACAATCGTTTGTCACCAAATTAGCTCTTACACGCCGTTTTGGGTTAAGTAAATAGTTTCCCAAAAATACGTTTTCAGTTTTCAGATTTATATGCATATCTATATTACTGAGAAAATCCATTCCTAGCAGCACATCGTACCTCATTGACGGAATATAATTAAAGCTATGCGTTCTCTTTTCCATGTTTATCGTTATAGGCACGGTATAAGCCCTAGAAATGCGGACGGACGAACCATCAATCACCATAGCGGTACGGCACGTAGCAATTTGGACGGGATCATTCAACTGGTCTATCACTGCCGATCCTATGAATGAAATAGCTGAACCGGTATCAATAAGGGCATTGTAAATATGTCCTTCGATACTCACTGGAACGAACGGTCTATTTTCGGTAATTTCGGAGGCAGTCGTATTTAAGAGCGTCTCGGGCATCCGGACTGGGCGCTCTTCTGTAGTTTTCCGATCGGTTACAGGTACATTCCCTAGACATTATTCCTTTCTTTCCGCACCGGGAGCAGAAAATTACCGGCTTATTCCTGCATTCTGTGCGAAAATGCCCGGCTTGGCCACATCACCAACACTGCGGCCCTTGAATATTTTCCTTCGTTTGTTTTGTAGTTGCTCTAGGGAGGTCGGTTGTAGCTGGGGTCGTTCGAGGCCTTGCAGTAGCCATTTGATGTGATACTTGCAATCCTCCACCTCTATTCTTAAAGGCTACATTGCTATTATCAATATTTTGATAATTTCTTGGTCGCATTCCCTGATCTATACTCTCATACTCCTTGACGGCTCTTATTAATTCAGGAATAGAATTAAAATCTGATCGTCTTAGGTACAGTCGGTATTCCGGTCGGAGATTGTGATACAACCAATATAATTCCTGCGCTGCTGTCATGTTTCCGTGTCGACATATAGGGGTTTGTAAAGCTGTAATGTAGTTCATAGCGGATTCGTTTTCATGCTGGACCCTTCGGTTAATTTCAGCTTCCAGATTTATTCGATAATCGGCGGGTAGGAAGAAGTCTTGAAAATCCCTTAAAAATTCTGTCCATTCGCTCCAATTTTGTTGGTTGTTTCTGTACCAGTATAATGCTATGTCTGTTAATAGCTCTGGCAAAACTGACAGGAGCTGGTCCTCGGTAATATTGTACCGTAATCTTATTTCCTCTAGTCTTTCCAAAAAAGCTATCGGATCGGTTTTACCGTTAAAGTATAAGTTCCATTCTACCGCACGAAAATTTATCGGATGTTGTAGCGGTGTTACAGCTGGCACTGGCGGAGCGGTTGTTGGTAACGAAGAAGGGTGGCCTATAGTCGGTATAACGGATGGACCAGGCTGAGTTCCCACAAAACTGGAAGACACCGGGCGAAATTTGGTATTGTACTAAGGCCCATGAGTTAGACTAGTTGACGTTAAATGTGTCGGAAAACTGTTGGTAACAGTGGTATATGCACTTGTACTGGCTACAGTATATATTAAAACTGAGGTGTAATTGGTAGCTGTAGACAAGCCTGGCAACATCCTGGATTCTAATTGCTTCACTGATGGAAGTGCCAAGAATTCGGTATACGGACCGGTTACGGTTGAAGTCCTGGTAAGAGGTATATTATGGATGCTGGCGGTAATTTCGGGTTCCCAAGGTAGATTGTAGTTGTTGTCTTGTGGGCTTTTATACCCCTCTTTGAGGTATCTACTTAAACGTTTTCTTAGATCGTCAACGGAACCCTCTGTCGATAATCCAAACTTAGCGGCTTCTTTGATCAAGTTGGCTTTCTTAAGTCGGTAAATCCAATTAGTCCGAATGTCGACGTTTTCGGTCCCAGTTGTCTCTTCTTGTCCTTCGGAAAATCCCAGCTCCGATTCTGTCATATTGAAATGGTTTGACTGCTTGGTTTAACTGATTGTTTTGACCCCGGTATCGGTTTGAGTTTTTGATTCGGCCGACTTTTAGGTCCCAGCTCGGGCGTCAAAATTGTGACGCCTTTCGGTCGGAGAATGTATCGTTGATTCGGTCCGGTCTCGAGCGCCAGTACTTTTTACCGAGAGTACACTCGTCAGCAGCGGGACCCAGGGCAGCTTCAGTGAAGTCTCGGTGTTCAGGGCTCTTCGTCCAGGTTTAAACGGCTCACACTTACGGGTTACTATTAGTACTATTCAAATAAAACTCCAATTCAGCAAACGTTTAGTTTATTAATCACAATATAGTGTGCTACATATAAACAGCCAGATTACCATGCCAAGCCAAATTATTATGCCAAGCCAAACTAACACCTTAAGCACGACTTGCTCTTCTCGGAGAAGGGCGAGGTCACGCGGCAAAACTTGCATGGCAGTTATTTCAATAGTAAATACATATACAAATAAATAATTATACCCCGTAATAAGTAACTTCGTTACAAATTTATGAGATCAGTCAGACCAAATTAACACTTCACTTTTTGTTTTATTTCACTGTTAGTTCGCTTTGATTTATAATTACTATTAATTAAATTATTAAGAACTTATAAAAAGAAATTTAAAAACAAGATGACATTTGTCATAACCTCACTTTGTTGACAGTTTAGTGACGTAAAATTCACCAACATAACTTCGAGATTTTATTAAAATAACGTACAACCTGACATGACTTCTGCTCTGTATGGAATTTCAAGAGAAAGTAACCAAATTTTCGTGCTGTTTTTATAATAATTGGAAAGCAATTGCGAATCGCTAGTGATTTGCCTAGTTAGAAACTAGATTAATTTAGTAAGTTATTAGAAACAAAAGAGTGTTTTACACTAAAATGTCCATAACCACATTGTTAATAATAAATTAAACTAATTGTTTAAACAAATGTTATAAAACGAAAGAGGAGAATTTCTACTTTCTATCAATACCCAGCATTAATGTCCTGGTGCAAAATTAACTCCAGGATTCAATAACAATCTTGTTGAATTTCCTCACATTTTAACATCTTGCTACATCCTTTTCTTATCATAAAATTAATCCTAAGATCCTATCAAACAAAAATTACATAAATTTTGACACCAAAATTATAAATATAAAGTAAATTTTAACATTCTAGCTGACCAAGCTGAAACGTTACAATTTTGGGATTTCAAAGGCCTGGACCTTCTCTTAAAAGAGTTGCTCACTTTGACCTTTTAGTGTCTAAAGCACCCCAAAACTTGCTTAACAACATTGCGGTAAAACATTTTAGTTAGAAATTCAAATAACATTAATAAACATCCATTTACTATGGAAAATCATGAATCGTCAAAGAAATAGAACAGTTTCTTGAAATTCAATAATAAAAACTGTAAGTAAAGTAATAAATGCTTGTGTATACCTTCTTACCCATCTTTAATAATTCTCAGGTGAAAACAGGCCTTAAAATAGCTTTAAATAGCAAAATATGTAAATGTAAGACTATCAACCAACGACATAGGATCCATCATGAAATTGAATTTGTGAAATTCAAGTGAAAAATCTGTTTAAAATGTATTCCTTCCCATCACACAGTGTTGTAGTGTGTATCCTTCATAAATTGAACCAAATCTAAATAAGTTAAATCTATTTTTTTTAATTAAAAATTCAGTCGCCTGTCAGATAGGCAACACATTCTGCATATATGCATTTCTGCACTACTCAAATATGTTCTATCATAACAATATGTACGCTCTCTTTGCGTCATCGTCTAGATTGTATTTGAAAATAAATGCTGATATATATTTTAAAAAATAGTTTTTTTTTTGGTTAAACCGGTTCAACGCTAAATAATGAGTTCTTCAGTTAAATTAAAATGCACTCAAATAAGTCAGATTGCGACAGAGAAAATAAAATAAAATCCGCTTCGGCCGGCCGAATTCCAAATCTTCTACGCTGCTTCGGTCAAAATTGTTAAAAATTGCTCGAATCTGCCGAATACCGAAGTAAAACCGAAACTTCGGTGCATCTCCATTTAAAATTCTTTGTAAGCTATACGCTTGCTTTCTCCTTTCTTTAAATATTTTAATACAATAGTACACAAGTATTTTTAAATGGTTTTCTTACTTCTCATTACTATTAATACACTTGCATTGCACGAGGACACGATCAGATTTTTAATTTCATTTGTTTTTATTTTTGTAATAAAATAAAACACTTTAATCACAATAAAAATGTAAATTCTAAATTAACTTTTATAAGGCGTTGTACAGCAGTTTAACGATGATAAAATTGTTTGTTCTCGTCACTAATGCTCAAAGCAGATTTACTTTACTTGGTTACCGTTCCTCTCAAGCTGGAATGAATCTAAACTAATACTACTACCTTACCTATTATGTATGTACAAAACATACTATATAAGATAATGAACTATATAGGTACAATCATATTACATAAACTTGACTAAAACACACAAAACAAAACACAAGAAAATTCGAAGGCAGCTCATAATGACATTTAAATAAACAACACATTAAATAAAAGCATGCAATATTTTTCATATATTTGTTTCTCATAAAACAACAATAGACGATATGAAAATATGGAAGTATTAATGACCTACGATTGCTCATATGGAAAAAATGTTTCAATGTCCTTCAGCAGTTATATTCAACGATGAAACTTAATCTACAAATATTAAATTCTTTATTGTTTCAAAACTAAATAAAATTCAAACAAATTTATTTTACTCCATTAGGAGGATTACAAAGGTTAACCTAAATTATTTAAAACATTCTTATTTACACAAAATAAAATTACACTTAAAATTTATTTTGCAGTTAAAACACATTAACCTATTTTCTCTTTTTTTTATAAATGTTAACTTTTAATTATTGCAAAAAATCTTAATTTCCTATGCACAATAGGCTCAGGCAACTTAAAGACTATCATTTACGAATTTTTATTGCTCCACTATAGTAATAATAATAATTTCTTAAATCATTAGTGAAACGATTTGTTGCACAAGTCACTTCAGATTTAACTCAAATCTTCAATCTACCCAAGGCGACGATCTCAAAAAGGACGTGCTCAGGGTGCAACAAAACCCCATGTCAAAAATTTTTGATAAACGTGTTCAAATTAGATTGTTATAAAAACGGAGATTGATTAACATTTTTTTAAAGTAAAGAGGAGACGAATACTAAAAAAATATCTTACCTTCAATAAATAGGTCTTGTTTTGACTGCGAGGTTAAAAGTGGTAGGCTGGGCAATAAGGATTAGATAAATAATAAAATCCTAATTAATCGAGAAGAACTTTAAATAAATCTGAATAAAACTGATTAAAAACATCCCGCGGACGTTTTTTTTGTTACTCTACAGATTTAAGAATAATGATGTCCAACTACTACGTATTGTTATTAGAACTTTTAGATTCAACATCTTCTATAGGTGATCTTTGTTAAATAAACTTCATTTTATTTAACTAGGAGTTAAAATTTATTTTAAGAAACAACACAAAATATTTTCTAAAAATATTTTTTAAAAATTTAAAAAGATCAAAGAGTGAGATCCACAGCATTTGTCCCCTCCTTGTTTAAAACAATCGTAGGCTATCTTAAGTACGTTTTTTAATTTTCTTTTTAATTTAACAACACAGACAGACTAACTAACGGGCCAAAAACCACAAAATGTAAATAAACAAAATAACTGCATGTAAAAACAAAAATTAAGCAAATTACAGGCACTTTGTATATATCGAAAGTGTTGTTTAGATTTTTAAGTAACTACTGAAAGCTGTTGTTTTGTGCGTATACATTCCTTGCAGTCGGTTAAAGACTCTCTTAGAGTGTCATAAACTTCACAATTTTTCATAAATTTCTGCAATGTTTCATAAAGTCCCACAAACTATTAAGAAATTCTAATGCGTACACCGAAGTCAGAAAAACTACATTTTACAGTAAGAAATGTGAAAATTCAAAGGTATTTTATTTTTTTTATTTGAAAGAATTTTATTTTCTGTAATTTTACGAGATTTCACCTAAAATAGTACTTAGACTTCTTATTAAATAATTATTACAAGTTTCGCAATATTTAGTAAATTGTTACCCACAAAAGAGGTCGCTAATTAAGAACTATTGTGCGATCGTGACTCTCACGAGATGCCTAATACCAACGTGTTTGCATACCTAAAAGCTTCCTAAAAAATACACATACATAATAAACCACAACTAGATACAAGTTGCTTTATTACAAGAAGAAGAAAAAGAAATAGTTTACGTGAGCGAAAGCATCAGTAATGGGAATGTTATACGGTCACAGAGCATGATTTCAGAGCTCAAGAATAACAAAACAACTAGAATTTTTAATGGTAGCAAACATCCGCTAACTTAGTTAAGTAAATATAACTCATCCAACCTAAACATTGTAGTTATAAAATACATTGCCGAATTAATGCGAGCGCGGATAATTACTTAAAATTACTTGTTTATCCATAATATATAAATTAGTAAAACTAGAAGATCACAATCAATGCTAACGCCTGCTGATTATGTGTTAATGCTGTTTGACGTTTCAATAAATAGTAAGATTACAAAATAAATGTGTTATCTCGCACGATAACTCTCACATATGTAGGATAAATATAACTATACAACTAAATACATGTCATACTGAAGATGTCATAATAGGAAAAAACCATTTAAGAATTAAATTACTTATTTATTATTAATTAAATTGTAAGCGGGTTTGCTTGCTCCAAAACTCAGTAAACGTACCTGCTCGGACGCCAAATTGTAGGTGTCTCTGCCCTGGAAGTCAACTTGCATACGAAGGGCGCTGATGTGCTTGATTTTAACGCGGTATGCTCCACAGATCTGGGTAGCTGCTAAGGTGAAATGGTAATCCAGGAAACTGCTGGGGGTTGAGGCTAACCCTGCCTGAATCACTTTTATCTGCCCCTAAAGTTCTCAAAAAAGAAAAGAGTGTTAATTCTAGCAAATAAAACACAATATATGAACCTAATAGTATTTATTATCACCAAAGCTCTAAAAAGCGATAACTCTAGCCTCAAAAGCACACAGGTAACTGTGGTAATCACAGCAAGCGGGGTGCAACACAGCCTACGGTGTGCAACAAGCAAGCGTGCGGTAGGCATCGGAATACGGGGTCGGAAAACAGGGTGTCGGGTAATGACGGACAACCGGACAAGGAGGGTGGAGATAAGACCCCCAGGCTCACGCACCATCAGGTCTCTGAAAAGGTAACGGATAAAAGGATGAGACCACCAGGCTCTCGCACAACGAGGTATCGGCAAGAGTAGGGGATGGAGGATGAGATCAGAGCAGAAAGAGAATCGGAACTACGGTTAAGATGCTGCTGGTTGCTAGGCTGGTCCTTCTGAGTCGACTGGCTGATGGATTTGCAGTTTTCGAGTCCTGGGAAGGACTTAAATAAATCGGCTCGCACACTCTAGGTGCAAGCGGAGCGTGGGTGAAATGGTAGGAGCAAAACAAAGCGGCGCACGCCAAATAAACGCTTAGGGAAGGGACGCATGCTCTCGTTTGAGTGAGCGGCTTATCCGACCGGCTATAGATTGCAACGGTTGATAACTTATTCACTCTTACACCTAAAATAATTAAACAAAATAAAGTAATTTCGTTACAAAATTAATTATAATTAATGATCAACTGATTATAAATTGAACCCTAAACACAATAGGCAACATGCAGGAGTTTTCGGACATATAACTTTACAACTGCTGTCGTGTAATCGTTACAGCACGTTACTCCATGATGTAAAATTCTCCAGTAGTGAGAAATACGAATCGAAGTGTATACCTAGGAACGCCATCACCGACTTATTAAAAATCTAGCTGTTAGTCAGAATGACAACTAAAGTAGTGAAAATGCAAAACTACTAACAAAATTATAGGGGATGTTACGAAATCAAGATAACACGAAATCAGTTTACTCTGTAATGAAAGTAGTTCTAGTTGAAAGGATAAAAATGCAATTTCAACGTAATTAATTTGATAAAATGACTGTTTAAGCCTCCTATTATAAATTGCTAAAAATTTATTGTGCTTGAACAAAGAAATCGATTTAATCAAATCGTCTTTAATAGTTTATTGAATTATATACAATTTTTCTTTAATATTTATAAATTACAAATTTCACTTCAATCGCTGTATTTTAATATCATGTAAGTTTATCTGAAAATTGTATGGATACCTTTTTCCATTGTAGGTTAAGGTAGGTTTTTTTGTCGGGATCAGTTTCTTGTTCTAAATTTTACATCTTTAAGCCTTATTAAAGATGAAGCTTCAACGCCAACTTGTACCTAGTACAATATTTTGACACGACATTCAAAATCAGAACACCTCAAACATTCTTTATTGAATAGCCCATTAAGAAAAAAATTATTTTTATATTATTTGCTTTCAACTCATTCCTAAGAGTATCGTGTCTGACCTAACCTCAATTTTCTTTAGACAATTTAGAAGAAATACATTCACTATCAAATCTGCTTTATTCGTTTTCATAAATCGATTTTATTTAGTTAAAACTCCAAACCTTGAAACTTAAGACAATAAAATCTAATAAAACCCTTAATACATTAACTCTGAAAAGGTTAGAAAGTCAAGTTTCCCTCATAACCCAACAAATAAAACAAAATCCAATCCAACATTTTGTTGCACGCTGTGAACTTCGCGTGTAATATTCTCCCCGGCTTCACTGTACAGACGGGGAAAAGGGAAACGCCTTTGTGCTTCACAAATTTACTAAACATCAGTCTCGTCAGTTATGGAATCAAATAATTACACAAAATGTTTTCCATATAATAGTATGCTATGAAGCTCCTTATTTACACATCAAAGCACTCTTTTGCATTAACTGTACATACATTGGCATTTAAAATGGGGAGCGGTAGAAGTTCTATAAAAGGTTAGAAACTAATCTACCACCACCGAGGGTGGCTCTGTCATATTATTCACCATTAAACAAACGAATTAGTTCCAAATGGATTTTCATTAGATTAATTAGGAATGGTAAAAAACAGAGAAAACTGGGATGGTCTCTCAACAGGGCAGAAGTCAATATCTATGCTATATGTACACGCAACAAACGAGATTTATTATAAAATAGCCATAATTTTGAGCATTTCCACAAAATGAAAATGTATTTTTAGAAAGAATTTTTTTTGGTGAATTGGTTAAAATTACTTAAAAAGAAAAAACGTTAGTAACGTCAACAAAGCGAGTACATTATGATAATAATAAATTACAATTCTGAGAATTTTGTGTCTAATCAATAAATAAACAAGTGCACCTCTTCTGGGAAATGAAACCTTGTGTAGGAATTTTTAGATGTTATAGGCAGACTGAGTCGTCATGTTTGTCACCGTGTAATAAGAACGGCAGCGTAAAAGTGGCCTACGTAAGGTAAGACTGTACCTTATCTTGAAAACTGTACGACTCATACAAAAAAAACGTGTTGATTGGTATAAAACAAAGTTTTATAATCTTTGTAAATGGGACACCCTGTATATTTAGGTATGTTATAAAATTACGTTGTATATAGAATACTTTGTAAGGCAACCCAACTTTGGGAGGTGTTTATTCTTCAATGAATAAATTGTATACCAACGTACCAACCAAATAAATAAATCCTAGAATAATTAAAAATTAAATACGATATATATATATATATATATATATATATATATATATATATATATATATATATATATATATATATATATATATATATATATATATATATATATATATATATATATATATATATATATATATATATATATATATATATATATATATATATATATATATATATATATATATATATATATATAAAAGCTATTCCTCTTTTTACCGTTATGTAGTATCGAGGTTCCACATAAACTCTTATAAATTAAAAATTAAATAAAATCTAAATTCTACCTGTATAATTTTGTACAACACCTAAAATAATTAATTAATTTTTATTGTAATAAACTTTGAAGTTCAGTTACTTTTTAAAGTCTTTGAGACATACCAGAATTTTAAAATTGGGAAACCGCAACTAGCAATATAGTTCTAAGAAAATCATTTATTAAATTAGAATTAGAATTAAATTAGAAAATTCAGGAAAATTAACAAAATTCTGAGGTTGCAATTTACAGCATTTATCCCCTCCCGTTTAAAGTGTTAGTTGCAGGAAATTTGGCTTAATAAACTAGCTTTTTAACCGAAACTATCATAACCTAACCAACTAAGCTATCTTAATTTATGCCGAACAAAACTATGTAAAAGTTTCTATCCAACCTGTATATTCCTTCTAACTGGATACCTGGAAAAACTTTTTTTTAGTATTTTATTTTTTTATTTTATTTTATTTTATTTGCTTTTTTATTTTCTAACAAAATAGAGATGGACAACAGACCTGTGTTATGCATTATAGAATATACAGTGTAGACTGTAGATCAGATTTACTGAATATTAACAAGACGACGAATTCAATGATCCTTCAAAATTTAAAGGACCAGATTTTGCCACTAATTTTTTTAAATCGCTCGACCACGTCGGTGTTAACCTAAACAAAATATTTAAATAACTTCCAGACTTAATACCGAATCGCTTAATTCCCGCTTAAAAGTTTAAGCCGTAAACATAACGATACGGTACGGTTACAAAATCATCGAAGCACAAAACTGAAATCTCGATAAAATTTTTCATTCCTGAAATTCTACTAAACGGACAACGGGATAGTTGTTGACGGTTCTGTTTCCGCTGAGATCGTGGGCGCTATGCAGCTAGCTCCCGCAGCGGAACGTGTGGTTCTCCACCTGAGAATTCATCACTCTGAAGTCGAAGGTATCTTTTAAAATTTAAAGAAGGGCGATTGGTTATATTTTAGCAAAAGTTTTATCCAACCACAAGTTGAGTCTGACATCATTATAACCAACAACAAAATTGAACAAAATTTCCTCTCATATCTTGTCGAAAGATATAAGCAGGTGCAAGATTGAGAAAGTGAGAAAGATGGATTGGACCACGCCAGAAGTAAAACCCAAAATGTTAAATGATTAAGCGTCTAGAAGTTTGGACAGTCAGCTTCGTAAAGCAAATAGTATAATTAATTTCGACATTCTGGAACGTAGCAATTACGCATTGCTTTTAATGAAACATATTCATTGATATATGACACTGACGTTGACGTACAAAAACGTTTAACCATTTGTCAACTGTGATATATTGGATCAACCAAGTTATGCTTTAAAATCATGTGCATTTCCTTGATCGTATTCGCAAGGAAAGAAAAAAATAATGATGATGACCGCTGCCACCAAATTTAATCCAGCTCGGCAACGTTATACGTTACAGTGAGTAAATGACGTCATTTTCACGTTATTCTTACGTAATTCCAACCCTTTTAAAGATCCATGTAGCATTTATTTTTTTCTTGCATATTTTCTATATTTATTTTTCGTTTTCGTTGTTTTAGAAGGGAGCTTTGTTTTTAGGCCCAACAAGTAGGTAATTTTTAACACGCAACATTTTCCTCCTGAAGGAAGAAACATAAAGCAAATCTCCTTTTCCTTATATAAAGTATTCGCAGTTTCCGCCATTTTTCGTGGTTTTTATTTTTAGCCCTTTTCTTGTAATTTATTATTTAGAAGATTTTTGTTTGTATGTCAAAACGACCTATGATTACTATTATGGAGGTCATATTAGGCAAAGAATAGCTGAGAATTCACAGTTGCTTGGTTTTTAAAAACAATTTATTATTAATAAAATTCGATTTTCTAAGGTTTTTTTAAACTGTTTTTGTTAGTGTGTGCTTAAAATAATGTCTGGTTATTTTTTTAACATAATTTAATTATTGGATTTGATTTTTTCTTTGAGACTCGCAACTGTTATTTATCGTTTCATAATAATCACATCTAAATAGATATTTGATTATTGATAGCTATTAAATACCAATACTAACATATTCTTACATTCTAGAATGGCTTGCAGTCGTTAGCAAAACATGACTACTGAAATTTAAAAGGTATGTAGCTGCATATTTCAAATGCACCTTTAACTGGATGCTTTAGACGAACCACCTGCAATGTTTCAAAATGACTACGGAACTAAATGATGAAACAGGGTTGTTATGTTCATATTTCACACGTTATCCTCAGAGGAAATGCTCTTCAGTATTTTTGAAGCGAGAAACTTGACGAGCTGGTCAAATTAATACTGATTTAGCTTTGATAGAATGCGTGAGCTAGAAAAAATACACAAAAAATCGACTTATTGTCACGAATGGCTGTTCAATTTATATCAATTATTAAACTATTAAAGCGTTTATTTAAACTGAAATGGAATGCGTCTTAAAGCTACATAAGATAAAGCAAGCTACGAACACTTGACCGGAAGTCGCTCTGCTATGCGATCATATTCTTCGAGCCTAATTCGTGAAAATAGCTCGATATGATATATTATCAGGGCATTAACACGGCAGGCAAAAGTGACACTGCCTAAGGACATCTAAAATTCCCCATTTGCTTATTTACTCTAGTAAATAACTACTATCACAAAACATAAAATAAGTATTTAATTATAATTAAACTGACTAAAAATATTTATTCACCTAATCCCACATCTATATTACTATTCTTTACTGTTAGACTGTTGATTAAGGAATAGAATAGAAGAAAAAAAATAAAATACCCAAATATATTGGATAAGTTGGCTGATGGATATGTAGACCTTTATCTCAATTGTTGCGCGACATGCATTTCGGGTGGAAAGATATACTTTTCACTTTTAGTGTGCTTGATGGGCCATTGTTCAGTATTTACGATGGTTATTCATATATAAACGACATCAATCAAGCATCGTATAGAATGGCTTTGAGATGTGAGGTTACTAGGTAACAATTAGATTAAAATTGGATACGCACTACTTAAAAAGCAGTCTCGTCTTTTGCAATGAAAGCAGAGTGACATAGGCGTAATAAGTGAGGATTTAGGTAGTAAGACTGTGCTCCATGAACAGGTTTTAGTAAGAAACAATGCTTTGATTGAATCTGATTTATTTTACAACTAGCTGTAAATATAAATATAAACATATTTACAAATCAGTAACAAAGCACATAAACAAAATTGTTTCTGTAAAGAAAGACATTACAAAGACAAATAAAAATCATAAAGTTGCTATATGTGAATTTTATTTGATTCTAAATTAATGAATTATAGAATCTCAGAAATAGAATCTAAAATTAAAGAAAAAACCTCTAGTTTGGATTTTTTTTAATTTGTAAGAAATCGCTTGCAATAGTTGTTGCTAATACGGTTATGTTATATCTTGCTTTATACTTTTAATTATATTTTTACTCTAACTAGTAAATAAAAGTGGTCCAGCATTGCAATATGTATTTTAGTCTGCCGAATTAACAAGAAATTCCGAGGAGAAATATTGCGCAATGTTAAGTATTTGTAAACGATTACATCAATGTAAGCATTCTTGGTAATTATACCAACTGTCTTGGGCAGTCTGGTTATATTGTAATAAATAATTTAATAACCTTAATAAACTATTTACACTAATGATAATTACATATTTTTTATAACAATCATAACTCAAGCCAGAACGAAATATATAGAGTTCGAAAGAAAATTTGTTTAATAAATATCTCCGTTTAATGTTTATTTATTCCATGATGGCTTTAATTTTACTGAAAAGGATTATTAGAATCAAGTAATTATTCTGGTTGTAAACAGTTTACTAACATCGCAAATTAGAACTCGTAATGTAATTTTCTTATAAAGCCGAATGGTTTTTATGTTTTTTAAATTCAAAGCGGCCCACACTACTAAAATTGTCTAATTAAAATCTAATTCACTAACTTTATTAGAAAACCAAACGCTCTCTTTAGAAATCAGATATTTTTATTTTAAAGCTGTTATTACCTTGAATTTATTTTAATATAAACAAACTTCAACATAGTAACAAGTAAAAAGGGCATGTGTGTTATTTAGGAATGTATTTCAATATCAACAGTCATTTTCGTCTAGTCATTCTTAGCATTCTAAAATTCTGTTTTATTGACAAATTATTTTAAGTTCAACAAACTATAATCACCTTATGCGACAAAAGGAGAATGTTTAGCAGAGTGCAGGCCCGGACTGAAAACTTGAATTTTAAATAACTTAAAAAGTAAAAATTAAAAAAAAAGTTATAACAAAAGTTTTCAAATTATCTTGTATTCAAATATTGTTCGTTATTTTTGAGACGCCCTGTTTATATAATTATGTATAATAATATATTATCGTTGTTATATTGTTCTATGAGCTTTTGTTAAAAATTAAAGTTTTCTTAACTGTTAAAATACGGTTGTAAATTGTTTGACTTAATTGCTCAGTGCAATGATTTGAACAATATATATTTTATACATGTTTAAAAATTTTAGGCTAAATTGTCGTTACTGACAAAATATATGTATCTAATATTCCGACATTCTTTGATAATAACCTATTAAAGAAACTCGACTGTAATCTTCAGAGATTATTAAAGTTAAAAAACAACTGTTGTTCTGAAAAACAAGTACAATTATCAAATGGTAATTTAAATTTGAAACATTTAGTAAACGATCACGAATGAGATGTTGATGCAAGATCCAGAAATAACCTGTCATGTGAACACTTGACCGGAAGCTTCCTTGATATGCACATCACATGAAAACAGAAAGCACGACTAAATCAAAAATAAGAAAGCAATATCCGCATGCAATGCTTGTTCAGTAATTTTTCTGTATATAAAGCGAAAGCCTTAAGAGAATATGTCAGGTGTAGTGTCTACGTTACTATTATTTACTACGAATTTAGGAAAAAAATGTATAAACCAAAAATATACTTTTCAATTTTAAATAAATTATATTTATTAAAGGAGACGTCCAAACATAAATCCCTCGCAAAACAAACAGAGGCCTCAGGGTAATAATATGAAAATAAAGATAAATGTATAAACGAAAAATAAACCTCGTACCCAAACAAAACTAAATAAAAATAATATTGATAGATGTCCAGATACCGTAATATAGGCCATCATTTTTCATAAAAGCTGAAGAACGCTGCTTTCTCATTAAAAATCCCCTTCAATTATAATTACATTCTTTAAGAATCGTGTCGTTTAAAAATTAATTTACGCTAAACAGCAATTACCCTCTCGTGTTTATTCAAATCTGGACGTATAATTATAATTAGTGGAGGAAATTAGTCGCACAGATCAATTCTACTCTGTTTTGAACGGTTGCGTAATTAAGTTGGGGAATTTTGTCAGAGGCGTGTTAAGAGTTACCTTTTGCGTTAATTAATGATATACCTACTGCACTATTATAAACGAATTACTTCTGCTATTGTATCAATTCTTGCATTTAATAATTTATTACCCTATGACAAATTAATCAATACCTTGCTTGAGCCTTACGTGTTTCTCATTAAGTATGTACATAAGCTAAACTCTTATTTTGTTTGTTGCATCTGGTGCACTTTTGCAGAGTAGTCGGTATTTTTCTTTTAATATCAGGATCAAAAGGAAAATACAAAGACCTTGTTGTTGTGAGGTTTCTTCAGTGTTTATATTGTGAGACTCTCAAAGAGTCTGTCAAATAAACGGCTACATGTAATTGTGGTGGAAAAAGGTTTCGCTTTGAGGACGAATTATAAAAAATTTTAAGTAACTTTTGCGAGCAAATGATATTAAAAAGTAGTTATATTTGTCAAGCAACAAGTTTGGATAGCTTTGAAAACTTATTTTAATTTCAGTTTACTCAAGGACACACAGTTAAAATTATGCTCAACTAGTGTCACGAATGGATATTTTTTAAATTATCAAGGTGTAATTTAAACTGGGCTAGGATGGGCTGTAAGTAGAATGGAATATTGATAAAAGACCGATACGTCCGGCGCCTCCACCAAAATGTCGCATTATAATTATTATTAACGTAATTAGGAAGAGCTGAGAGTCGAATAACAAATAATATAATAGTATAGTTTTATTTATACAAAATAAACATTATATTAAATAAGAAAAGTATACTTATAATACAAGACTTGCTATAGGCCTGGAGTTGCTGAGCATCGTTGATTTCTTTGAATTCAAGTTGGAACTGAAAAAGGCTTTCGGCAGCTCGGTTTACCTAGCGAATTTTTTTAACAAGACTATTTTTCTAATTGTACGTGCTTGATGTGATTTGTACTAATAATGTGATTTTTGGTTCGCGTTACTATTGACCTACTAGCGGGTTGGCTTTATCCCGCCCCGACACAGAAAGATTTTTGAATTGTTGCAAGGCTCTTCGTTTTAATATTTTTGTTAATAGCTCTCCCTTTTTTCCACTTCGAGGTTTTCCGTGCAGACTTCTCTTAGGGAAATATATGGTCTGGCTAAATCAAATTTGTCGTGAAAAGTCTAACTCCCCACAAATTGAAACTCTCAGGCGGATCGCTTCAATAGGACACTAAATGAATATATAAATGTTTAATAATATTTAAATCTTTGGAGCCACCAGCTTGCCAAATGTATTGTGATGCATTTCCTAGTATTTGCTATGTGCTTTCATATAGTCGAACAATGAAATAAAGAAAGTATGGCATTGACCTCTTTAAAATATTTCCATATAAATGGCTTTAATAAGTTGAATTCTAAGTCTAATTGTTTGTCTAATCGTGGTAAGTCAGTTAATTTAGAATTAGAGTCCACATCCATTTATTAAATCTATTCGAAAAGAAAATTTGATAATTATATTTGTTATTATCAAATAAAAGAAAATTCAATAGCAAAATAAATTATCACTTGAATAAATTAAATCACTTGTTATTATTAAAAGAATCACTTGTATTTAATAATGTCCCTTAAAACTTTGAACACTTTGGTGTTTCACAAATACAATAACCTTGAGATTTGGACATGTTTTGTTTGCATGTTTTTTTTAACTCCAAACCTTAAAATTATTTTATTGCTTCTTAATCGAACTGCACTTCTCTAAAGATGTAAATTGAAACAGTTTGTTACAAAAATGGCCGGGTTTTTATACTTTTTATACTTGACATTTGATTTTTAAATAACCAAATTATTGTTAGTTATTCCTAATACTAATTAGATAATCATTATTAGATTATTAAATTCCCTATCTAATGATATATAACACTTAGGTTTTTATAACAAACTAAGGCTATTTTTAACATAAGTATTTATTAACTTATTTACATAAGAATACCCTTTCATGTTCACCTTACATGCTAACAAAAATTATTTACATAATTTCAGACATCAACAATATGAGAATTTCAACCAATTACAGTATTTCAATGTATGATACATCACAGCCTTGGTAGTGTAATGTCTAGAGTGCTGGACTTTCACCCAAGCGGCCCGAGGTCGATTCCCGATACCGGCAGATTTGATTAAGGTTTTCTGCAGTTTTGCTTAGCTGTGACACAAATGTGGGATTTGCGCTGTTCCATCTGTAAGTCGGCTGCAGCCGCACTTAGGAGCTACGTAATAATAATAATCGCGCCCTCCCTCCCGCACAAGCTTATAGCTTCTGGGGCCTGGTTTTCAGGCTATGGGTTGTAGCACTTATTATTACTATTATAATAATATGTTGTTTAACTGATATCATTTATAAAAAGCAGCCCCTACATTTAAGAAGATAGTTTCAATTCTGTAGTAACGAATCAGTTTTACAATTCTCCACCAAAACTAACCAACAGCTGTAAAATTTCAAAATCGAAAATACTTTAGCCAAAGAATAATCTCGTTAATATGGAAACACATTTTTCTCTTATTAAATGTTCAGGTAAGGTAGTAAATACTTGTATACCTCCCTATTACAACACACCTTGTCTGTTTTAGGTTAAATCTTGCATTAACTTTGGCCTAAACTTAATTTAAATGCCACATCAGGTCAACGTCTCTCACATCGTTACTAAATCAAGAAAAATTAACTAAATTCTGTGGAAAATCAGTTTTACAAATATCCTTTATCCGACTACAGTGTACAAGTGTGCATGTTAATTATAATTAACCATTGCTAGCTTCTTACAAGATAAAAGTTCAAAATTAATAATTATTATTACTAAATTATTATGTAAACAGCATTGCCAAACCTCTGAAGTAAATACATATTCTTGTACGTAGTATAGGGCGATGTTATTCACAACGACAAACACAGGTAGTTGTTTGTGTGGTTTTCGAGACCAACTTCTTAACGTGCCCATCTGACAGCACGGTGAAGTGTACTTTATCAATGAGAAAATCCTCTCACCTGTAACCGGGGATCGAATCCGGGCCGGCTGAGTAAGAGTTGTACTCTTTATCGCGTTTTTCTTATCGAAACTCTAAAAAACATCTTATTTTTATATACCTTTTAAATTGTTGCTCATTACTCAACGAATCTTAAAATATGGTCGTTCATCCAGATATTCTTCCTTGTATCTTTGCCTTTAAGGTTAACGTTTCACACGTCAATTAAGGCAACTGATACTAGAAATGATACGATTTCTAATTCAATATCCTCAACGTCCCTGCTCAATTTTAGTATTAAAAACGTTAACGTGCAGGATTTTTACCTGCTAAAACTCCCCACTTTACCACATATGAGGCACTCGGAAAAGTAATATCTACCATACATCAGCTGCTTCTGGCAGTCAAGGCAGTATAGCGTAGTTTTCTAACTTCGCACATTTATCTATTCAATCTTTTCCGTGATACCAATATTCTCTACATGCAGATCGTCTAAAGTCCTTGCATTCTTTGTTCTTCTGTCTCTTTTTTTACTTAGGACTGTCCTGATAAATTGGTGGATCTTAATTCAATTATCTTGACAATCGACGGTCAGGGGTGTTTCCAATTGTAGCTGTGTGCGTTCTCTCTGCTACTTGTCACATGTCAGCACCGTGTGTTCGGCCGTTCCGCAGTATACACAGTTATCTGTTTCAGTCTTGCCGATTCTATAGCAAGCGTATGCCTGACCCATAAGCAAATGAGTCATGAAGTAATCGAATTTTCTATAGCTGCAGCTTATCCAGGTAGCGATCTGTGCAAGAGGTCCACTGTCCAACTTGCGTTTGCCTTTCCATCGCCTCTGTCATTCGTTGGTAGTTACCGTTGACCTTAACTCAGTTTATGTCAGATTTTCCCTGCCATTTTTATTTCGAGCTTTATGTTGTACATGCGTTTTCTCTTTAATTAAAAGATTGATTGGTATCACTCCCGTGACGACGTATAACGCTACTGCCGACGTTGTTCTGTATGCGCTTGCACCTGGGCCCTTTGATAATAATCGCCTCAGTTTGATTAGCAGACATGGTTAGTTCATTTACCTTTATCCATTTCTCTATGGCCTTTAAAGATTCGTTTGCGTCTTCCATTAGGCTTGCTTCTCTATAGCCTTCACTGTGAGAGTAGTTCTAATGCATATGCTGTCGTGGCACATCCCTCTGGGAGTATTAGCCGCAGTACAGTATCAGGATGTCCTACAACGGGAATCCTGTGGGACCCGTTACTATCATCTTCGCTTCCCCCCTGACTTCTGTCGTTTAGGGAGCTATCTACTTATTCTGTTATTCCACCAGGTATTCACTAATTCTTATCTTTGTTATCCTATTAATAATCCTGTTCCATGCAGCCGTGTTAAATGCATTTTTAATACTAATTAAAATTATATCACCTCATTTCATCCCTTTATCGGAGAATAATACAATCACTCGTTTGATCGCAGTAACGGTTTATCTACCGCTTCTGAAGCCAAGTTGAGAGTTTGATATACCATCTTTTTGCTCTAATTCGGCCTCCAACCTGCCCTTCCCCATATGTTCATATAATTACTTCACATTTTGTCCAGCAGGACACTGGTCTGTATCCTTTCGTACCGTCTTGTGTTGCAGTAGTTTTTTAAATAAGACATATGCACCTCCGTATTTTTCCACATCTTCGCGAAACTTTTCTAGCATATTGTACTTGTCGTTTCTTCTCCACCAAGCTTCCATTTGGTTCCTGATAGAAGACAATATCTGCGTCACGTCGCTCTGCAGCTGCTTGGGGTCTATCATGCCGTTCCTACGTTAATCTGTATAACTTTTATAGTGACTATGTTTCCAGTCCCTTTTCTGTGTAGATGTCTCTAACTCTTTCGTTTATTAGTTTTCTGAAGATAGTACATTTCGTTTGATCTGCTCCGGAATGTTGCAATTGCTGCAGAATTTATGATTTCTGCATTTTTTCGCTCTGTGATCTTCTTTCCCGCAGTTTATACAATTTATACAGTTCGATGCCCGAAATCCAGACATTGTAACATCTAGTGCTATTCGCTCTGCTTCTTATTTAGCAGAGCAACCACCCAATCCTTACATATCCGTCTTTGCTTAATTCCATGGCAAAGACATTTTTTTAGCGATACCATAGCAGTTTAGTTTCCGCTTTAGTGCGGTCTTAAAGTTACCATCTTAATATTTTCCTGTCGCTCTTCTAAGAATTCTTTTAAGAAATGCTTCTACTATTTCATTTCCGCCTTCGATATAACAGTTGCGTCTTGTTTAATTTTCACCCTAACCTCACTGTTGCTATAAAGTGTATTTTGGCAAGCTGGGTCTAGATTTCTTCTGGTTGCTATAGTTCTAAATGTTAAGACAGAGTTGCTATGTAGTGGTGGCGACCACTTACATGTTAATAACTCAGAAACTATTTGGTATATCAAGCTAAAAAACTCTTTCTAGTAGAATTACAGTTGAGCCGATCCGCGTGTTGGCAAAATCAAGAAATCCGATGCGTGACAAATCACCCTTTGAGAGTGATGTTTGCATCTAGAAATGTTCCTACACTCAGTGGCGTATCTATAAATTTTGATTCTTTCAGCCAATCCAATTTGGATTCCTTACCGTTAAAATTTTATTGGGCATTCTTTTTTATTAACTATTAAGTGGCGGATTTTCAGATATTTAGATATCTTGGGTGCATATTAGATTTTTTTAGGCTGCACTTGTTGATAATGCATAAATTTCTTCATTGCTTGATTCCTAAACATACTGATATCCCGCCGGACTTTTTTAGAACACAGTACTAGCATTCATTTGTTTTCTCTATTTTAATTAATTAATTATAATTATATATAGCCTAATATGAAAAGCAGACGCTGTTGGCAATCGCGCAATCTGGATACAAACTTGCTCTTTCGTCATGTCTGGCTACCTTCACAGAGATTAACTTTCAGATCAAATGCCCAGCGTGTAGTACTTGGAAATCCCTAGAGTGACCCACCCTAGAAATTCGTCGCTCACCCTGAAATAATTTATTTACGTCTACATAGTATATAGTTTATGTTTTGTTCTATTTTCTGCTTCAACAAAAGCTACTGTTCTAAAAATATGTTTACGATCAAATCCCATTTTGTAGTTTTAAAATAATTAATATTTGTTTTAACACACCATTGCGACCTGGTTGCGGCACACCACACACCCCAGACCTTCTTATTTTTATTGTCTTTGCTGAGTTCACATTATTGTAAAGAAGCGTGACTACATGACACGTAAGTCAGCAGGGACTTTTGATTTCATGTTTGTAGCACACTCATACTTAATTGTATGACAAGAAATAAACTAAAGATGTTTCACATTATTGCAAAAATTACGAAATATTAAAATTTCAGAAAGGGTCCCACAAAGGACACAGACTTTAATAAATATCACCAAACGTGATAACCACGCCGTGACTAACCACCACTAATTCATTACTTACACCATTAATTCGTGTACGCTATATTACTTCAAATTGTTAAACGGTAAACTGGACTCATACTTTTAACACTAAACCAAAACAATATCAGAATTGCACTTGAATTCTACTAATCAAACTCGAAACAAATTCAATGCTAAAAGCTACGGCAAATACCTAATCATAATACAACTCCATTTAGCTACAATTTTGTCTCATAAAACATGAATTTATAATTCTAAAAACGTTTTGTTTCTTTGTGAACATTTTAATATTGAAGAAATTTTGTCCCAAGCTAACAGAGTCTATGTGACCAAGAAGGGATCATAAAAATGCAATCTATTTTGGTTACAATGAATTTATTACAATACTTAAAATAATATAACTTTTATCTCGATTGTCTTTTTACAATACAATAATCAGAAATGTTTATTGTACTAACGCCGACAAAAAAATTGAAATACCAATTTCTTGCTGTTGTATATGTATATCTTAAGTTAAATTCAAGATTGCTGATGTCATATTAATATGTTTGTTCAGTTGTTACCAAACATTTCTGACATTTTAAATAACCTTTAAATAATTTATAGTACTATACCCAACTTACAGTGTGTAAAATTATAAAAAAGCGATTATTTTCTATTATAACAAAAACTTATTGGAATACATCTACCGTATGTAACTCTAAAGAATGAACACTACTATTTACAATGAGGGTAGTTAAGCAAATGTCAAAAGCATGGTATCTTGATAAAGGCGTAGTGTTTATCAGGATAACATAGTGCAACGCCAGTCTGGTACATGCTAGTGTTCATCCGCTAGGGTTTACATACGGTATGTACTATACCGGTTGGAAACGTATGGGCTTGGTATAGGGATATAAAAGCGTTCCTTAAAATAAGAAATATTATATAATATATTATGTTATAATATAATATTACAATGTAATATAACATTCTAAATAATATAATAAAATATAGCTGTATTTGATATGGTGTTTAACATTCGCATTGCTTTATAATGATTCAGCATCGAAATATCAGTCCTTTTATCATTTAAATATTTCAGAAGCTCGAAATCAAAATGAGCTTCCCAATTTCCATTCTTTAAAATCGCGAAATGTATCTTCTTCAGTTGTTACCAAAACTAGCCCTCCTAATTTCTTTCTGTCAAACTCGAAAGCGGCGCTAATTGTACAAGATTGAATATCTTTGTAAGATGTTTCTATGTCTGTATCTTTGAAACACTTAAACCATATCATTTTAGATTTTAGATGTGTTATCTGAATAAGGATCTGAGAAAACTTGGTGCTAGAACATGTAGATAGCATCTACCCTACTTAGAAAATGCTTAGAAATCCCTTCGCCCTCTCATAGTCAAGTTCCTAGAGCCGTTTCTGCTAGTGGCCCTGGGCGTGAGGCGAAAACATCAAATCGAGAAGGGCCGAGAATTAATATAACAAAGCAAACTGTTCTTATGATTATTCTGCAATAATTCTTACAGATTCTTCTTGGTCTTGTCGATAGAAGCTAGAAAGTGGGATACAGAACCGCTTCCAGTGGTAAAGAAATGCAGCATTGGATTGAAGAATTAATACTTTACCTCTACATACCTTAAATGCTGGGCTGTGGGATCAGTTCATTTCCACATGCAATGAAACAACCGGTGCTTCCATATCTACAATATAAAATTCCCGATTAGAAGTTTACTTGACACCCGATCTAACATTAATACGGGGAACACTCGAAGCACTTTGAAATGGGTTTCTGAAGAAAAGACAAGTCAGCAATGAGGACATTTTTGTTAACCTAACAGGTGGCGAATTTAGAAAACTCCAACTACTGAAACATCAAATCCACTTAAGATTTTAGATTTGTAGAGTCTTAAATTTCTGAAAAACTTTCGTGTTGTAAAACAATAAAACATAGAAATTATGAAACTCTCTGAAACCGATCAAAGGAAATAACCAACCATGTCGTATAGTAGGTACTGATGTATATGAGCTCAAAAGCTAAAGAAAAAAAATGTTGGCAGTACAAACTGCCTACTAATATTATGGATGCTGTAGTAGCTTATCTAAGATTTCATCTATATGCTCGATTGGACTAATACGAAAAGTCGCAGACAGCGAGTATTTGAGTTGTCGACAACCATATATCATGTTCTCTCGATTTATTAGCCTCTTCAACATAATCTCCTTTGCGTTTTTGTACAAGCCAAGAAGCTTGCTTTTTAGAGTGAATATTGAGGGCATCTTTAAATAGTCCAAAAACTAATAAAAAGGATGTAAAAAACATTACTAAAAATTAGCAAACCTCTTGAATTGCATAGAACCCAAATGGTTGTGAAGTACCTAAACAATTGCTAGTGTTGTGAAGTATTTCTGAACTGAGCGTATTATTATTTAACAAAGCAGATGTATTTTCTTAATCTAATTTAATTTTAATTATCAATTTTGGAATAAATAAAATCGATTTAAAGTGAACCTTTTCAAAAAATATTTATCTGTACAGAAACCTAGACACTTTTACATTGTAATTCCGATTTTTATCCACAGATGGCGCTGACGTTCTCAATAATATCTAGAGTTCCACCAAAAAACTTTTTTATTATATAAAGTTTTCAATTATTCAACCTACTTATGTTTGTCATTAGGAAATTTAATCAAAATCCAATTACCCGACTTTCTAAACTTTCAAACGCACTTGCAATAACTTTAATAATAATTATAAATTGTCAGGGGTTTGCGTGTAGAGTTTTCAAGTGTTAATTGCATGGTTTAAGTAAATGCTAACAAGTTTTCATAATATTGTGTAGTACTACAAACACAAAAGAGAACAAATTATTAACAAACAAACACACATCAGGAAAAAATTACCTTTATCAGGAAAATTGTTAGATTACATGTAGGTATATACATGTTTGTTGGCTTTCAGATAAAAATCATTTTGAATTAATTATATGGTAAACTATCGATCGATATTAATAAAAGATTGACAACTAGTTTATTTATTTATAATTAACGTGGAGGCAACTTGGAAAAATAAAATGTTTAATCTATTAAGGGTATCATTAAATGAAGCTTGGTTACAATAAAAAGAATCCTTCAATAAAAAGAAAATGTAATGTAGATATTAAGCTTGTAAAAATGGTTTCATCAGGAATTTCCGCCTCTCTCCCTTTCATTAAGAATAAGGAAATCTTCAGAACAATCACTAAATTATGTAGAACCACCACCGAAACATAAAAAAACATCGTTCGAATTCGAAGCAGCAAAATTTTCCCCTTATTTTCAGACGTCAATAGGAACAAAAACGCCTTAATCAACAGTGCACCCAGTAGAATTCACCCTCTCAATATCGAGATGAGCCGAGAAACGCCGGGAAATCCCGAGTTTTCCAACCTAAACATCAAACCTAGACTTACGTGAAGGAAGCGAAACGCGCTCGCTTTTCCTGAAAAGCTGAAAGCTCGCGTCCTGCACGTACGTCTGCGTTTGGACGTTCTAAATCATTTTCAACGTATATAATGTTTGCAAGGAGTAAAATTTTGCTATACCGGGAAGTAATTTTGTTGTGATAATAACCAAGTTTCGGGTAGTACCACACACTCTTGATATTGACTATATTGTTGAGATTTTCTAAAAGGGGTGAGTCAATTTATTTATTAAAGGACGCTTTAAGCAATCTTCAAGTAAATATTAAGAATGATTTAATCGTAAAGAATAAAAAAGGCGGGAAAAAAAGAAAAACCTTATTAATAAAAGAATCTTACCGAATAACTTACAGCTCCTGAAAAATATGTTAATTCTTTGTAAAAACTAACAATTTCAAAGCGTCACCCCTCTCAACCCTTTTCATTAAAATGCAAATTCCATTCATTTAAACTAGAGATAGGGTGGGGTCATAATAAAAACAGTTAATTAGAAATGATATAGTTTCACCCCCACAGTGTGTCAGAAGATAAAAATTAGGCAAAACACGCACTTAATTTCAATATGAGACACAAAACACACATTAATATTTAAAAATGCGCCCTAACACCCAATTTATATCACTTTAAGTGGGGTGAAATATCAAGTCAGAAAAAAAAGAGTAACACACATAAAACCCTGACCTTTTTGATGATGATTAATGCCACGTTAATCTTACCATCGTCCTTAAGCGCTTCCTTTCAGCCGAAATTTCTCACGAATACCCAAACATAAAAAATTAAACGGTTTAAGTATCTGAAAAAAGTAAGATTTCAACTGGGATTTATTTTTCAGAAAAATAATAGATGGTGACTATATTTTTATCTTTTTTTTAGCAAACCTCTTGTGGTTTTACCAAAAATAAAATTAAAAGGGTTTTCTTTTGTGTTGGCTCTGAAAAGCTTATTGCAGAAAGTTTTCTTTATAGATGGGAAACGTCAGAGAATGAAACATCGTAAATATTTTTTATTAATCCGGACATAATATTGTTACACTTTTTTATGTTGAACCTTTTGACTAAAACAGCTTTCATTTTTGACTGCTAAGGCATCCCAATGCAGGAAACCTACTTCCATTTCATTTACATCTATTTTCCCATGTTTAATTGACAGTCTTGACGCAAAATCGTTAAAAGTTAAATTAAGTCCAAAAAAGGTTTATTTAGAATGTAACCATTATTACAGCTTGTAATACCGTGGTAGTGTTTTGCTCCATTTAAAGCTTTCAATTTAGCTCAAGTATTATCTTCTTTTCCTAATTATACGTACAAGTCCTTATGGAGTGTTCCGGTCCACCACAATTAAAACAGTTGTTTTGGACCTTTGGTTCTTCAACCGATTTTAGTTGCTAATGTCTATTAGCTAACTCCCATTTCGCTTAGTTTGCATTGAATTGAAGTGAGGTTGAATATTTTCGGTATAGGAGTTAGTGAATGTGCTTATCATCTCTTTAATAACTTTAGACTTTTTTGTACAACGTGCATTATTTGATATTTATATCATTATATATGTTCTTTTTTATTTAATCTTGTGATTATTTGTTGAAAAGGTTTCAACATTGATTGATTGTGAAGGCCAAATTAATTTATGTTAAAGAAGATAGCTGAATAGACGAGAACATTATTAACCTTTTCATAAGTTAAACAAATTTAACAATTATCTCTAATATTTCGTTTAAATTCTGACCTATTTAACTCTTAAGAGGGAACTGTTTAGTAGTTAACTCTAAAGAAAAAAGTGAAACGTCGGTAAATGTGATAACCAGCAATGCCAGTTGAACTGATAACTTCCATTGTGGCTCAAGGATCAAGGAGCCATTTTGTTAAAATTACATGGAAGGTTTCCACCCCAACAGAACACAAAAAGATCTTCAATTCTAGTTTTGTACTACACTACTACGTTGTATTACTTCAAAATAAAATAATCGCGAAACTTATTGTATGACAATAACACGTTGTTGAAGATGAAAGATTTCCATTAGTGATGATATTATTAGGAGATTGTAATGATATTTTTACTGAGGGTGATTTATTCATGCATAACTACCACGAAATATAAAGGATCATGTTTGTTCCTTATTAAAAAGTTTTCTTTATCTATATTTTGGCAAATCCATTATTTACAACGTGACTAAAAAAGAAAAGAAAGAGATATTTGTGATATGTTTTCCATATGTATTTTTACATTCAGTCAAATATTTAAAATGTGAGGTTAGAAGTAATTTTGGTTTTAGAAGGAGATTTGATCTCATGTAAAAACAGTTTTTAATAATACTGAACATGTATGGGTTATAGTAGTTAGGTGAAAAGACTATCTTTCAAGACGATTAATGAATTTTAAGGTGTTTTGTCTTGAAAGGTAAAATTTGGCAATAAACGTTTTATATATATATATATATATATATATATATATATATATATATATATATATATATATATATATATTGACCATACATTCCGGGTCGGAATAAAGGTCGCTTCTTTCTGAAGCTCTTCTAATTCATTTATTGTGGTGAATTACTCCACATATTCGGTGTATTTTCTCTTCTTTCCCTAAATTACATGTATTGTTTTGCCTTATTTATGATCGAGTTCCATTCCTGTTTATCCTGAATTATTTCCCTCCAGTTATTGATTCTCAGATAGCTGATGTCTTCATACACTTGATCTGCCCATCGAATTTTAGGCCTTCCTCTTGGTCTTTCTTCCATTGGTCTCCAGTCCATTACCTTCTTTATTATTTCGTGTGCTTCTCTTCTTTGGATGTACCCAAACCATTTTAGTCTCTGCGTCTTTATGAACTGTACTATGTGATTCATCAGGGATCTGAATTCCCCTTGTTACTTATAAACTGATGTAAAACTGGAAAAAATAAAATATATTGCTATAATTGGTACCGGGTTCAGGCAACCAGTTATAATCAGTTATTAATGATTGATATTAATAACAATAAATTGATTTATATGAGAGTACAAACAAATTATACAGCAACAGACTTTGGTAGTAGCACAGTGATGATATATACAAAATATAAACCACCTACCTTTACTCCTAAAAAAATTGCTCCGGCTACAATTACAAACGTGGTGAAGCATCAAAATCGCCAACAAACTGAGACTTTCAGGCGGGTCGCTTGAATAGGACACTAAATAAATATAGATGTAGGAAACATAATTAAATTACACAAAAGAAATATAAATCAAATTCTCTTTAAATTTGAAATGACAAGAATTTATTTAATATTGAACACAAACAACAAATAAAATATAAAAGAAACTGAAATTTGAATACCATGAACAAATGAAAAATCAATCCCAAGAAAGACAATGCCTTTTATCCGAGGAGTAATATTTCTGGCATCATCATAATCTTAATTACTAAATTTTATTTAAAATTAAATAAATACTTTAAGTTTTTAAATCAAACTAATATTTGGCGTCAATAGTTGCCACCTATCATTGTTACAAAACACCAAACCTCTATTTTTCATGTGGTTTAAATACTAAAATGGTGGAATTACAACCATCTACTTCTCTTTTAAATAAGTTAGTATAAATATTAATTATTCTTTAAACAAATTCAAAATTCTAGAAACAAAATTTAAAAAATAAATAAATAACTAAAAAAATTCCTTTTCAATAATATATGCCACTTGTATTGACATTAAGAAATAAGGTCACTAGTCATAAGTCAACCAATGCACATTTCCTACACAACTATGAGACTAAAATTAACTTAATTATCTAATCACATCTTCCTAACTTGACAAAATTCAACCTTACATCCTAACAAACATTATTTACGTGTTTTAGATATAAATAACATCAAAATAGTTTCTATCTAATTTCAGATTGCTATAGCAAAACGTACAAACTTGCTTTTATTTCAATGATATCTTCTACAAAAGACAGCCCCAACATTAACATTTGTTTCAAAATTGTGATTAAGAAACTGCTTGACGAAACATCAATAAAGTATGTTACCCACGAACTGTATAATCTATCTAAAGAAGAAGATTTAACGATGTTACTATCTCGTTAACCTGGAACATAATCTTTTTATATAAATAAATCAGGTAAGGTTGCAAATACTTGCATACATCATCACTACCATGCACCTTGTCTGTCTTAGGTCAACACTTGCCTTTAAATAGCCTTAACTTTATTTTACTTACTTATTTATGTAACAATTTCACATCGTTAGCTGAAAATGAAAAATTGCGAAGATTGTAAGAACGATCAACTTTAAAATTCATCCTTTAACTGCCTAATGTATTCTAGAGTGCATGTTTATTAAATTAAAACCCATCTAACAACTTGTTGAAAAAACTTTACATGGGGGTGTGCTTTCTACTGTATCTCAAAAATCATGACAATATGTATTTACCATAAAAAGTTGTACCAGAATTATTTATGGTGACTGTAAAATAAGATTTGAAACATACAATCGCTCGATACAATTCCAGGTAAGAAAGGGGATCGAAATTTGTCCAATCATTACACAACTGAACATTTTGTGGTGTTGTGCTTATCTCAATTTACCTGTGCATTTCTGAACTTATTTTGACAAATACTAAGTAGCATTCCAACTATAAAGTAAGTTGCAAACTTGATTAATTACCAAAGTTTATCACTTTAAAAACTTAAACCATTTTAAAAACCAAATAGTCTTAGTAGTGTATACTTGGTAGTGTAGTGTCTAGCGTGCTGGTCTCGCGCCCAAGTAAATAGGGATCTAATTTCAGTGCCGGCAGATCGGAGTAAGGTTTTCCACAGTTTTCCTTAGGTGTAACACAAATGTGGGATTTGTGCTATACCATCTGTATGTCGGCTGCAGCCGCACGATGGGGTTGCGTTATAATAATAATAATATAATCGACCCTCCCTCTCGCACAAGCTACATAGCTTTTGAGGGGGCTGGTTCTCCAGGCAATAGGTATAGTGGTAATTATTATTATTCAATATTTATCTTAGAAAGTGAAGTTATGTTTCATTGTTTAGCAGTTTGATAATTCTTTTGTGGTTGAATCGTTAGAGGGCGCACTATTTGGTGGCGCGAATTATTCAATTTTTATTTATTGTTGATTGGTAAAAGTAAATTTTTAAAAAGGGAACAGAACCCCGTTTTTTTAACTCGTACTAATATCCTTTATATTTTACAAAAGTAAAAAAGAATTTAATAATAAAAAAATTTAAAATAATTAAATATTAAATGATTTTGATCTGAGTTCATACATGTACAGTTATGTGTGATGTAACACTTCACTCATTCATCACAATATTTATAAATACATTGAAGTGATAAATACTGACACAGTTTTGATTTTAAGACGATATTTAAGACTCAGGTTTTGTTAAAGAAGTTTTCATAGTTAGACCTTTGTAAGAAATACTTCAATAAATTAAAGATTGACTGCGATAGTACACTTATTAGAGAAATAATCTGTTAGTGTGTATCTGTTAGCTTCTGATCTGTGTGCTATTTGTGAAAACTGTCTCTGAACTCTGTGTGTAAATGATCTATTAGCTTTTTTTGGTACGTCAACAGGTACCTACGCTAAGTTGTGATGACATTTGTTCGTTTTGGCTGCGGCTAATCTCTGGGAGAGTGATGGTGAGACGATCATTAGACTCCGAAAAGATAATAATGGAACTACATAAAAATCCTTTATTTGATCGTAGGCCACTCATGCTTCTGGAACTACAAAGTAAATATATTCATGACTTGCTAAATTACCTACAACTTAATAACTCAACTTAGCTTAATATTATTAATAACGACATATTAAATAAATATAATTTTTTAATTTCACATTTATTTTATAAACACAATCACTTATGGTTAGCTAGATGCTTACTTTAATTAAGGCTCTTACTTATACAATAATCAAGAACAAAGTATCGTATACTTTTACCATTATTTGTATCTTTTTCGCTTAAAGCTTTAAACGCTGATAGTATTACGAAAACCGTTTACCTTATTCAATGATTGACCATTTAGTTATGAAATTCGAAATATTCATTACGTTGTTCAATAATCGAACATCTGCTTCTAAAAGAAATAAGACTACGACTAATCGATACCCTTTTGTATTGGAATTGTAGAGTTTGCGCCCACCATTAAACGAATCTACTCTATTAGCGTTTGTTAATTAATTATTTGTTTGTTTTATAAAATTTTTCATTTATTTAAGCATTTATGTAAGTTTAATTATGCCATTTTAAGCAAAAGGTAAGTTAGCTGAGTATTACTTCTTTGAATTGAAATTACTGAGTAACTACGTAGAATAGCTCTGTCTGGTCCCAAAGGCGTGGAGTTGTTATAGACGCAACCCTTCATTTGTTATCAATTTCTATTTATAAAAAAGTACAATTAGAGTTAGGCAACTCTCTTAAAATAGATCTACTTTATAAATCTGCCAAAAGCTTATTTCGTGCACTTGTAGCTGATGCAACTCTTGCTCAGATTGCAGATGGTGTTATTGAATCGATAAGGATTCATCTAACCTTGTATGATTAGGTTGCTTTAATAATTGTATATACTATATTAATTTACACATATATACCATATTAATTGCACAAAAGGCTTATCGCTAAAAGGCTCCCGTTAACGTAAATCACGTTTAAAGTGTGAGTTAGACTAAGACATTTATTACGGACTCTTCGACAGCGTTTATTAGTTTTCTCCCATAAAGCCAAAGTGAAGAGCCATGTAGACCATCAATTCAAACCAATTCCTTTATTCGAAACTTAAAATACGTCAATCTATATTTTATCTTAACACAATATGTTATAGGCATATAAATTTACCTGCCCAAACAGATACTTGATGTAACTAAAAAATAATTCTGATATTAAAGTCTCTGCCAAAACAAAGTACTGGATGTAAATTGATACTTCATTCTGATAAAATAAAAACTGTTGTAAAATAATCATGAAGCTATTAATATTGAAAGCAGAGTTTATTATTTAAACTTTTTTTTTCTAAAATTCGGCTTGACTTCTGAATTTAAAAAGTTGATAACGAACTAAATAAGTAATGTATTCCGAAAGTTTTAGCCTCATCGGAATTCCACTGTTAAGCAATTACGGAACAGTACAAAGCCGCATTAATTTTTCAAATAAAGGTTTGCCTTAAAAAAATGTACGAGACAGGAATAGATATTTGGTACTTCAACTTGAATGAAAATAATAGCTGAAGTAGTAGATATGAGTTTACATCAATAACTTTTATTAGTCAGAAGTAATTACGATAGTTATGAAAGCTTAGAATGCCTATGATGACGAAACTTCTAAAAGCATCCCATAATGCTAAGAACCTCAAAATTTTACATAAAAAAATGTAAAATCTAGTCACAAATCTGTAGAAAAACCTTTAACTTACTTATAAATCTGTTGAAATGCTTTTGGATTTAGCCATTAGACTTATAAATGGAACATCTTATTAATGAGATTCTAGTCCTAAATTTAATTAAGATAAGCTAGCACTAATAATTTTCAGGCTTATTTATAATCTCCATCTGAAACAAAAACTGAAGTGGTGTAGTGCCATTTTATTTTTATATTTTAATATTTAAGTATTTATAACAGACGATTTCATGATGTAAACTTATTAAAGAAAGCTGCAGAATGGTGTAATGCAGCTGTTCCATAGGTTGTTATAACTTAGAGATGTGTAAATAAGATGTAATTAGCAGTTTTGTTATACATTTGATAGCCATCGGTGACGTTGATTTCCAAGCTTACTTGCCAATTAAAGATACAAGTATCTTATATCATTTTGTTTGTAATATTATGGGCTACATTTCTATGTATATTAGGCTGCCCATCTTTTTGGAAAAGACGAAATTGTATCGATCTCACCCAAAAATATGGTTTAGTTTGTTAAAAAATGCGATTCCCAAAATATAAAAGGTTTTAAAGAAGAATAAACCGCTCGAAGGTTAAATTTTTTAATGCATTTTAAATGGGATTTTAGCGTTTTTAGAAAACACAACGCATAACTTTTTGAATTTTTAATGTTTCGAGTTCAGGACTTGTACCTTATGGTTTTTGGGGTTGGTGAACGCAAAAATGACTTTTGGCAGATGACAGATGTCATTAGAGCTGTCAGATTTATAAAAAAAAAGTTACGCTGAATTAGTGTCGTTGAATGTCTGAAGTTGTATATTTTGAAAATCGCATTTTTTTCAACAAGCCAAACCATATTTTAAGGTGAGATCGATAAAATTTTGACCCACGTGTATACAGATTTAAGAAATTTGATAATCTTTATTATTGTAAAAACTGTCCTGGCGTCACTCCTGTAGAATTTTGTTATTTTTCAAATGCTTTTCTTATTATTCTATTTTATTTTATTTTTATAATTATTATTATTTTTATTAAGAACTTTAACTATAGCATTTTTTGTATAATGTGTTTTTGTATAGGTTTACTTGGACTCTATATGAGTCACACGTCTGTTGAATTAGAAATTCTTTAAAATTTATTATTCAACTTTTAATGTTTTTTATAGCCATAAATCTAACTGAATTATCATAAATAAACTTTCCTAGGTTTCAATTGATTATATGTCTTTTAATGCATTTTATTTTATTTTTCTGTCTAAAAAAAATAAAATTTTTGTTGTTACTATATTTTGTTTGTTTATTTGATTGCGTGTTAAATATTTTAATTAGCTATTGGTATGATAAGAGATTATATAAACAGTTATTGGCCAGGTGATTTTGGAGTATTATAAATCAAGGTATAAGAATAGGTAAGTTCATTCTATGGTGTTCTACGTTTATTTCATGCTCAAATAAACAAGACTGAGCTAGCTTATTGGGAAAAGAAATATCGGGGTGTTTTATTTTATTTAGCTAGTTGTTGGGCGTCAATTATATAACTTAAAATAACTAAAATAAATTAATATGAAACACTCACCTTAGGGCGATGTAGATTCTCGTGGTTGTACAAGATAAATAAAATATAAATTGAAATTAAAAGACTATTAAATTGAAATCTTATAATTGAAATTTAAATTATCAAAATTGCTTAATTAATTTATTTCCACTCCACAATGGTCATCTTCTTCTTAGCAGGTACCAATTAACAAAAAGGAAAAATAACTTTCCTACCTTTTGCTGTTGAGTCGGTCCTTTATTTATTTTATATTAACAAAAACCTTTAGAGTATCTCATTACTCGTCGACATTATTCAATCAAAATTAATCATAACAAAATTAAAAATAACTTCTACACAACTGTATATTGCGTATTCTTAAAGACTTGATGACTAACTGTTTAATAACAAATAAAGAAAATTACTTATTTAACCTTAGTAAAAAGTACTTGTAAATTTTGTAATCAATGACACTCAATTAAATAACTTTATACTCATTTTTAATTAAAATAGTTTATTAAATATTTCACAAGTAATAATTTTTAAATAAAGATTTTAGTATTTTATAAAAATATATCAAATATGGGAACTACAATCCACAGCATTTATCCCCTCCTGTTTAAAATGAAATTGTACATGCAATTTTACTTCTAAACACAAGTTCTTTTTTATATTTTAAAGTTTTATCTCAATTATAATTACCCTAACTTATAACACTATGCAATCTATCTTTATATTTACAACAATAGGTAATTAAACTTTAAATTCATCATTTTCTCATTTTCAAAAATCTCTATTTATTGTATAATCCTTTTTCTTTATATTTCCACCAATCCTATTTCATTCTTTTTTTATAATAAATCTATAATCTTATTAAATTCTCTGATCTTCTATTCCTAATTAACATTGTATAAGAAATTGCTAATTAAAATTAAAAATTTTGAATTCGAATACTCGGTAAATTTATTCAAGTTAAAGTTTGTAGACGAATTCAGAAATTATGGTTAAAAAACAAGAATTAAAATGCCACTCAAAACATCGCACAAGGTTCGTTTATAACTAAAATAATGCAAACAGCAAATTGATGATATTTTTTTTATTGAATTCATGTACATTAGCAATCAGAACTAATTACAATAAATTCTATGAGCTAATTGTGTGAAGTTTGGAAAAGATTTGAAGAGAAAGACACCCAGCGGTGCAGTCTCGTTACCTCCATTGTAAGGCTTGGGGGATGGTGTAGATGATTTCTTTATTCTGTCAGGTCCCACGGCCACTTCGTTTTAGTCGTCTCATTAATGGTTGCTGTGTTAGCGGTGTAATCACGTTATTAGTATATCCTACTAGTCGAGCATGGTGACTTGTAGCCCGCTGTCTAATTATGTCCCGCACATATGCTATGTTGGAGTCGAAGAAATTGATGATAATGTACATATATTTGCGAACATATTGTGAAACCATTGTTCGAAACGTGTAAATAACGAAATATATTGACACATTTAACCGTATAAGCTTACATAATAAAATTCAAACCGACAGTTAATGGCAAACAAAGAGAAAATATACCACATATTTGTATATACTATTTCCAATCGATGCAAAACCGACAAATATTGGCATTTAACATTTATAAAAAGTAGCTTCCACATTGTTGACAGCAAGCGAAGCTTCTATTTTTCAATATGCATTTTTAAATAGTTTTACTTTTCAAGTGAATAAATCATTCTCTGAAAAAAACAGTCGCCTTTAAAAGTTAATTTGAGAAACTTCTAAATGTTCTTTTTAGAAATACTGTCTGTATTTGTGGATTTAAGTCCCACACTACCAAAACCCAGTAAAACTATCTATCGTCCGATCTAAAAAAAAAGTTAGAAATCGTGTTATCATGTGTTGGATGAAACATAAAATAGTAGCTTCTTAAATGATCAAAACTAGATCTCTATATCCCAATTACTTCTGCGACAAGACAAAAAGTCGATTTTTGGTTTACGCCATCTGGTGGCCTTTTGCCCAATTGCGTCAAGTGAGAACGTAATTGCAAGACCATAAAAATAATATAGGAATTATAAAGAATTATGTCAACTCTAAGCAAGTTTTTTGTATCTTCATTATTTATGGACCATTATATTTAGATATTTTTTTTTGACTCAATTCGTCGCTCCCAATGGGTGTCCCTTCCGAATTTTGGCAGGCCGTGAATTTTTTACTCGCTTATATTTACACTTATACTATATAATTGACAAACTAAAAATTTAAAAGTGAAGCTACATTAAAAAGTCAAATTACTGCTAAGTGACATCGTAGGACATTTAAATTGCTTCTTTAAATAAGAAGAGCGACCCAAACCAAAAAATAAAACTAAAACTTTTAAACCATTTTCTTTGTTTGTATTCCTAAATATGTCCTGTTTTCTTTTAAGAAAATTGAAAAGTGAAAACCATCCGTTACTTTCGGACAAGTTTGAAAACAATTGGGGATATTTTTAGAAATTGACCTGCACCTTCGTAAAAAATTAGTATAAGAATTTGATAGAAAAATCGAAATTGTAAGAGTACTTTAAAAATTTGAAAATAGAAGAAAATTAATAGTTGTGCATACAGGCCATGCAATTCAAGCCAATTTACAAGAATGTATTCTAGATTAAAACTAATTTAAAACAAGAAAGAAGAAAAAGTTACCTGTAATCCCAATTTATTTATATGTATAAAATAAAATCATATTGTAAATGAAGGGCAGGTAAGTCAGGGGTGTTTGTTAAATAATACAATGCTGATAATGCTAGGCTTAGCATTTTCAATTGGTTTTAATTAGTTTTCCTGCATACTAAGAGTAATTTGACGGAGAAGATAATCTTTTATTTAGTTCTATAACTTATGAAGAACGTACCTACAGAAGTTTAATTTAAATATTAAAGAGAAAAAAGTGTGTTCCTTTATAAGAAGGGAATTATCAAAATAATGAAATTGTTAAATTATATCCTGTGCATATCGAGCTTTGTTCCTTATTAAAAAGTTTTCTTTATATTTATAATTTGCTACATTCAGGATTTGCACTAAAAACTACCACTCACTAGAAAGAAAAGAGAAAGAAATTTGTAAATTTATGTTTAGTTATGTTTCTTATACGTACATACTTTGACATTGAGTCAAATATTTTAAAATGTTTGGTTAGAAATAATGTTGGTTTTTCAAGGAAACCTGATCTCATGTGAATAATATTTTTAATAATAATGAACACATTTTACAGCTGAAAAACTCAACTATCTTTTAAGGTGATTAATCACTTTTAAAGTGTAGCCTTGAAAGGTAAGTTTTGACACTAAACATCTCCCAGAGATACCACACCCATAGTTGAGGTGACGGAATTTCCCAATTAGAAAAACCCCGTCGCCCCAAGTGGGACTCGGACCCACGATCCTTGAAACACGAGTAATGCACTGACACCACTCGTCCACCGCCGGCTCTAGAAAGTATATTAAATTAAATTTTATCAAACAAAATAGAATTTAAGTTTTTAATTCATTCAAGTGGAGACCTACGTTGAGACAGTATAACAGTGTAACAGAGCGTTTTTGTTACTCTAAAACTTTTTATACTAAATACTTACTGTACTATGTGCACCGGCTGAGATCTCTAATTATGCAAATTTTTAAATTCAGGTATTGGGTGTTAACCCCAAAAGCTTCTAATTAATTAATGGAGTCAGGAACAAAAAAATACATTTTGGGCTCCACCAAAACTGCGAATGTTATTAAATTTAGAAAAAAGAACTCGAGAAGTCATCAGTTTTGGAAATAACTTCCCATTTAAATTTGACGTTAAGTTAATCAAACATTTATCAAACAATAAAAAAAATCTTAATTGACAATAAAACATCAGCGGTTCGTTGAGCCTAACTATATCAATGAATAAATAAATTTAAAATCTGTATATTAAAACATAAAAGAAAAACAAAAAAAGGAAATACAAAGTACATCAAAATCAAAAAGTTATCATATCTAGAAGTTAATTAATTTCGGGATCCCAAATAAATTTTGCATAAAAAAACTTAATTAAAAAAAATCAATACCTTAAAACATTTTCATTAGTCTAACAAAGTTCAAAAATTCCTTGCACAACAAATGGAAAACTTCAAACAGAATGCACTATAAAAACAATAATGACCTTACACAAAACACAATAACAAACTGCTGACCTGGACGTTGCGGGAACACATTATTATCTTAAATTCTGAACTATTTTGTCTTAACGAGATTCATCGAACTTTAACATAATTATTTGCAATAGATTCCAAAACGGAGCAAATTCTTCATGAATTATGATGGTAACGGTACTTTAACTCTGCATACTTGAAGGCTCCTTAACAAATCTTTAATCGGTAATACGAAATTATACTTAATTTTCCGATATAACGAAACGGTACTATCTTTCTTCGCTAAATTAATTAAACTTGCGAAATAATCCTGGTATTAGATTAATTTCCAAACAATAAAATCGGTACGATATAACACTAAACTTAAATTGAGGCATAAACGGTAGTTCGGAATAGTTTCTGAATAGTTCGGAATAAAATCTGCATTATTTGTTCTAAAAGAAATTCTATCTATACGAAAACATTTTATAAAGTGACCTTTAACATTAAAAAAGTCGCTTAGATTAAACTGGAGGCGGCAAATTTTAACCCAACGAGAAATACATTGCAGAATGCAGGACCTGCCAGGGTTTCTTTATCATTTATGCTTATAAAATTATATTTCTATATAATTGAAAATTTGAGTACGTTACAACAGCATCACATAAAACCTATTGGCAGCCAACATTAACAGAAAAAAAAAGATTTCATTTCATTATTATACGACATTCATATGCAGGTGCAGTAAAACACCATCATAATATAGAATATGACGCCCAAACATTGATGCAACAAATCTTATCTAAATATCTTTCAAGTTTATTTTTCATAAGCTTTTCAAAGCTTTTTAACACAAAAACAGTAAAAAATGTATATTACCTATGAAACCAACAGATGATATCGTGAAACCACAGGTCACTTCAGATATAATCTATATCAAAATCGTTAGTTTGACTGAAAGAAAACTACAATCTAACGATTTCAAATATGGAGCAGAGCAGCTACTTCCGACAACAAAATAGCAATAACTTTTCGAGCACACATACTCCTCGTTGTGTATACTACTAAGTACTATAGTAGTACAACTATTTATAGATTTTATCAACTATACGCTGAGTAAAGGATCATCTGACAATAAAATGATGTATCAGTTTTATAATTTGGATGATTTAATTCGTGACAATATAACGGTATATGGTTCTAATTGGTTAACGGGACAGATTCGACGGAGTAGTCGAAAACACTAGATATTTGTAAATGTAAGTCGGCATACCAGTGAGTCATATCCAGAAATTAGTCAGGAAATCAGGAAAATTACGTCAGCTGGAGCATACGGTTTCTGTAATGAGAGCTTATTAAATGTTTTCTATGACTTTGACTATATTAATGTAACCCCCTGTCGCTTCTCCATAATCCTCTATACATATCTTCTATTATATTTTGAAGCTGAATAAAATCATAAAGTATAAAGTGGAACTGAAAATTCAAAAGAAAGACATTTCTAAAAATAAGATTTTATTAAGAATTCAAGGAAATCACTAAAAAAAACTTCAATCATTGCATGAAGCGCAGCTTTAGGTTTATTTATGCAAGAAGTGAAGTCGAATTTCCCAGAGAAATGTTTCAGAGATATTTGCTAAATAAGATTGAGGTTGGAATTCTCACGAGATGTACATACTTTAGCAAAATCCAGATCTTCAGAAAGAAACTTAATTAAATCGCAAATAATATCACGAATCTTATCTATGTAATTACCATGTAATTGCTAAAAACCAATTTTGTTTTAGATTTTCTTTGGAACTATCGTAGAACCCATTTCGGTTTCTTAAGTTCTTAAAATTATTAATGTCTCTAGAGGAAAAGGAATCCTTTAGAATCCTTTTCAAGGTTCAGTCCTTATTGAAAGAAGTAGAGCTGGTATTCAGAAGAAAATAAAATGAAACAAAATAAGTAAAACCGAAGAAAGCACTAAAGAGGTTTTTATTTCTCCTTCTTTACTATATATTAGCAAATTAAATTTTATTTAAATTTGTTACTTTGGATTTTTCAAAATGAAAATATAATTACTATAAATATATTCTCTTTGTTCTTTTAACCCTATTTTGCAATATACAAAAAAATTTACTTGACTTTTATACATTCCCGGAAGGGAGCGTTTCGATATACTGAAAATAATAAAAAGTTTTTCGTTTAAACTTTTAAAGGATAATGTAAATAAAAATTATCATTGGAAAGATTTTGACTTTTATATTTTTATTTATATGTACTAAATGTAACTAATCTCTGTTTTTAAAGTTGCATTAGAATCTAATATAGAGTGCTCGATCCTAATTCAACTAAAAGGTTTACTTAGCGCCACTATGTTATCTTTGCTGCCACGAGGTTTGTATCGAAGATTGGCAATGATTAAAATTAATACCTACTATAGTGTATTCAAATTCAAGATAGAGTAAAATATGCAACCCAAATAACAGATTTCTTTAGTAACTGGATAAATAAAATTAAATAAAATTGAAATGAAATCAAAGAGGCATTTGCTTGTTATGTTTTATGTTTGACATTTAGTTATTACATAAATCAAGTTTGACAAATTTCCCTAACCACAAACAATTTTATGACATGAGAGTCGAAAACCCATCACTCTTTGATCTATATTTCTTTAATTTTGTTTTATTTATCCAGTTACTAAAGAAATTTGTTATTTGGGTTGCATATTTTACTCTAGCTTGAAATTGAATACACTATAAAGTTGAATTCGCAATTTGAGACTTTTAAAACACGAAATTGGTGGTACAACAAAACAAAACATAAACAGAACTTATAGGTAAAGTAAGTCATGAGCATATTATTTATTTATTCGATTATTAATAATCATGATCGTTTAAATATTTCAATAGTTGATTGCCTTTATAATATTTACAAGAAAATGAGTATTGATAAAATTAAAATAATTAATACTAATCAAATATATTTTCAAACACTATGAACTAACATGTCTCAAACAAATTAACACCTTGAAATTTACAAAATAAGCAATACATTAACAATAAAAAGTAATAAAACGTATAATAGCTGAATGGTGATGGATGAACTTCGAATTCCGAGTATGAAACTGTAGCTAAGCTTGTTGCAGCTCGGTTATATACCAGGCTTATATATTAGATGCTTAGTCAGCTGCTGAGTCAAACATTTTTTATATTAATACGTAATGAAATAACTCCGTTTTGCACACGTTGCCAAATTTTCTATTTTGTTTCTATGCATGAACCTGTTTCGTGTTTTACGTCTTGCTTATGTGACGCAACGGGAGTTACGACACTGTTCAGGACACCATGGGTTATACACTTCGGTAGATCAGCGGTCCTCAGTTTGGCCAGTAATACGTCGACAAAAACGAGCGATCGTCTTCGAAATACCGATGTGGTGGGATGAACATGCAGTGAAAGCATGATTTCAGTTCGTTGGGACTTTAGAGGTACCGACTTCCACTTCTGATCGGGGTGAGTGAAGCAGGATATTGAGTTCGGACATGTTTGAGTAACTGTTTATAATAAATTTTCCAAAAAGGATACTTACGAAGATATTGTCACAAACGGAATTATTCGCTATTACATAATGCATACAAAATTCAACTCATATTCCGTTAGTCCAATATTACGCCAAGGTTATGTGGATGGCTGCCTACGCCATTCCAACAACTGCTGCAACGACCCGCGTTATTCGGCCATCTGCGCGACCAGCTGCAGCCACGCTACCCACGACTGGCCATTTATATGTTAATCTCAACTGCAAGGTTGCTCTCGTCTATGCTGAACAACCCACGTTCATCCACGTGCAGTCAAGTCGCCCACGACTTTTAGCCTTCATTCTAAGAAATTCTAACTAGCACGCTTCCGCTCAGCCCACGAGCCTGCACACCAGCCACGCCAACTCGCGTGCAATCTACCTTCCATACCCGGAACACCAACCTAAGGCTTCTCACTGCTATGCTAATCTCTTCCGCATTGAACAGTATAAAACCCGCTTGCTTTGGGCTTAGAATTCAGTCAGTGCCATGACTAGAAGAAGCCACATCCAATCAAGCGGGTAAGTGCCTTTATATTTATTTTATGGTGAGGGGTGGAACCTGGTGCCAAGCGGCATTGGTTACCGTCCCCCTCACCTCGCTTAGTTATCGCCTAGTTAATAGGGTGTTGTGCCAAGGCTCCCTAGCTGCTTAGTTGTAGATCACTAGGTACCAGTCTCCTACGCTTAGTTTGTAGACCTAGTGCTAGATAGGATGGTTCCGATCACCCTGATGTTTATTGTTAGATCTAGGAGGACCTGTACGTCCTCAAACTATATAACCATTATGTGTAATACCTTTGTATTTCATTACTTTGTTGTTAGTATATGTATAGTTGTTTTTATGCCTTGTGTTTTCTTTCCCTTTCTACCTCTGACTACGACCTCCAGTCACGAAAAGCCCCACGTGACAATATTGAGTCACCTTATCGACCATCTTTTAATATTTTCTATTTTCTGATATTGTTTATTAAATTTTATGGCCTTATTTACTAGCGGAACCATTTGAATTTGAACCGGATGAATCATTTTGAAGTCGTAGAGTTTAAATGAAGGATCTAACGTGCAAGATGACCTTGACGATCTTTAGTATTTATTAATCCACAATAAGGAATGACAATCGGTAATAACTTTAACAAGTTTCGCTATGATCCATATGGCAGCCAATAATGTATGCTCAGTAGTGCTATAATCTCGCTCTTAAGCGAGAGAAGTAACAGATAACTTTTCATTATCAAATTATGTATTTGACGCGGAAAGTAGATGCATCCGTCTGAAGGTAAAAGATGCGTTTAAAGCCATGCCCTATCCCACTCAGGGATTGTAGTCAACAACTTCTTAACTTCTCAGGGACAGTACGAAACGACGGTACTATCACGCTGTTCTAATGAGTGTTTAAACCTCTTTAACGTTGGTCTAGAAATGGATTTCTAAGATCGCCTGAAGGATTCGGGTGCAAGTTCAGTACATCTACAACAAAGCTTAGGTGTTTAAGTTCGGGGCGATAGTACTGACACTAACTTGTCAGAAATGATAGTTAAATCCGCCACCATCAAGGCATTTGTAGTCTGTTTTTAAGAATTTCCAAATGAGTCTCAAGATCTGTGTAAATGGTAGGTATGTGATTAATTTTTGAAAATTTTTGCTGTCTAATTTGCCTAGTGTGGACTGGGGTTTCTGGGTCTCGACAATTTTGCTATTCCTGGAACTCGAAACTTTTTTCCGGAAGTCCCGAGAATTCCCGGGAATCCCGGATAGTAATTTTATATACATGTAGGTACCTAACACAAAAATCTAAATATACAGTTTTTCAAATTGCTTTAATTAATCCTCTACTCACTTTCTCCCAGAAGTTTCCATTGGAAAATAACTGTATTATTTAATGAAAAGCACAGCAGTACACAAATAAATTCTTCTTTCATAAAATTATTTTTTTCTCTATTTCTTTTGTCAAAACCTTTCTTGTTTAATGTTGTATTGTTTTTTTTGGTAAGTTTTAGGTTATTCATAGCCCTTATAAAACATTTTTCCTGAATATGAACATGATAAATATTATTAGCAATAACTTGAATTGATCTTCTGCGACTTATTGAAATACATACAATTTCACTTAAATTCTTTGTGCAAAATTTTAAAATTGTTTATTTTTTCTGATGGACAAGGTGCGATATCTTCAATATTTTTTAATGCGATCCTTGCATGCATTCTAAATGTGGCATGATCCCGCTAGAATTTGAACCTTACACGAAATCCGTTTGGGGCAATAGTTACATTGGGTCGTTATTACATTTTTAAAACGTATTTCAAACTACAATTTGATTTATTTTTAACTTGAAGCTAAACAGAAAACACTTTAGTTGTCAATTTAATAAGCAAATAAAAGATAGATGAAACAAATTCAGAAATCTAGTAAATATACACTATAAGTAATCAATTATGAAAGTGCACTATTATTGTCATTACAAAAACTATCAAAATCTCCTTGGAACCTTTTACAGGTTTACTTATTGAAAACGACCGGTTGTTAAAGAGTTTAAGATCATACTTCAATCTGAAATTTTAAGTAAAAACTTTCTGTTTAGGCTTTAAGAAGACTGACTACCTTATCTGTTTATAAATAAGAGAGAAAATCTCGGATGGAGACCCTTTTTGAATATAATTGAATAGAAACTGCAAGTTTATTTATAAAGAATGCTGTGGCGAGGCACCATACCTAACGGTACTTTCCCTAATTTAAACTTTCCTAAACTAATCCCTTTACCTTCATTGATTGTACATATTGTAAATAATTTGTATGTGTTTGCAAAGACTGTTTAGTACTTTTAAAAAACTGGTTAAAAAACAACTTTGCAAAGCAACACTCTTGTTCAGAATTACCTTTTTTTAACTAACAATTTACTCAAGAAATTGAAGAAATAAAACCTTAATTCTAAAGTAAGGATTTTAATTGAATACCTTGTATACAAAAATGTTTTTCCCGGGACTCTATACAGCAACAAAAAATAGAGTAATTCCCGGGGCTCAAGTCCCGGGAATTACTGGGGTTTCCGAGACAGAAACCCTAGTGTGGACAGGGGGCTGCTTCAGTGTGGGGCTATAGGAGGACTACTATTATATCCGCCCCTCGTTGTTTGTTTACTAAACTTGAACTGAGTACTTGTACTTTAGTAGCTGGACGATCTGATACTTGTAACCATTCGGTAAATATTATTCGTACAGCATTATAATGTATATAACTATAATACAAATAAATTTACGGTAAATTATCCATGTTTAGGCATTCACTCTACTAAATAATAGCAATATCAAATGCTCTATTTACCAGGCACCTGCCATGAATACTGCGTCCTCACGCACGAGATACTTGGTCCTAATCCGGAAATAATCGAATAATAATCGCCTTTCATGTCCAACGACGACATATATTAGAATCTTATATATGCTTAAAAGTGAGGCTGTTTAATTTACGGTAGTCAATACAGAACCGCTAAATGAAAGGGTTTTTTTTGGAACGACAGATAGACGGCTATCAAGAACTTTTTATATGGTTCAATAATTCTGTATCAATAATATTTTATCTCACAGGTAAAGTAGGATAATATCTTAGCTTAATAGGTTTACCTCATGAGAAACGATCTGAGCTCTTTCTAAACTACCTCTCAACAATACTTTTTTCTCGGTTATCGGTTGATCTAATAATTTCCTCCTGAGTGTCAGTAAGAGTCGAGATTCCTGTAATGCTATCTATAGAAATGGGAGGTTCTTCCTACCATCCCATTCTAGAAATGAACGCCAAAGATTAAGTCCGGTAGTGATTCATTGTGGGCTTATATGATTGCGGTGATCCTGGGACACTTGTGGCAGTTTTGTTAAAAATGCAAACGTATGATCTAAGGGCACTCTATAGTCACTATAATCAATATTTGGGAGGTTAGAGCTGCCTTTTAGTGGTGTTTCGAAATAATCCACTTTCTTGAACACTGGAAGCAGGTCAGTGTATTGACCGGTACACGAGACTATGTATCGGCAGTGATTCGAAACCAGCAGAATAACTCTGAAATGATTTTATACTCTTTATACGTACACGTTAACAAAATCTTTAACTTCATGTAGCTCGAAATGCACGCCACAAATTACAAAATATAATTTTAAATCAAAGAAATATTTCGCTTCTCTTTTCTGAATCTTTTCTGAATTATTACGTAGATAACAGCTATGTATCAAACAGTGTATCAAAGTTTGAACACTCAAGATGGTAACAAGTTAACAACTTTGATTATACTTTTTCTTTTTCTAACTCTATAGACATCAAGTTTTGACAGCTTCTTTTTTATAGATACTCGTATAAGCTTTATAATAATTGAGATAAAACGAGATAAAATATTGAAAAACCCACATACATTAATCAAGCTGAAAGAAAATTGATAAACCAAGCATAATCAACTTTTTAAAATAGGATAAATGAAGTGATGTAAATGTTAAGCTCCTCATGAAAATTAACATTTTTACCTTATAAAGGTCTAAAAATGTCACTAAGAACATTAACATATTAAAGCAAACGAGATCTTTTAGTTTAACATTTTAAAGCTGTGCTCACTTTTGCTTGCTTTTTCATCTATTTTTTGCCTGCAGCACTACAGGATTTACCATCTACAGGATTTTCTCTCCACCTTTTCGTTTTATCGAAATAAAATTGCTTTAACAAACAGAACAAAATCCACGCACCTACAGTAAACTTCTATTTTCAAGTTTTAATCCCCTGGTCAGTTCCTAAATTGGCCGTTAAAAGAACTAATCGAAAACATTAAGGTCTCTGTAGACAGTTTTCAGGAAGGATGCGTCCCGGTTCATCTAATGACGTCACCGGACATGCCCTACATCCCTTGGTTGCTATTTTTGGGCTTAATTCATTATTATTTCGGTGTACTTTGCGCTCCCCCTACACACGTTACTCTGTATTCCCTTTTTAATTCCATCGTTCAATAATCATCTGATAACTTGAGCCCAGCATTTACGAATAAACTCATTTTAAAATGTTAACACATTTCATAACGCCCTACATGTAAACGGTGACAATTTAAAACCGATGTACTGTTGAAAATCATCCATCTAATATTTGATAGAAATTATCTCCTGTTGTCAGGCGTTTGTCCAGAGTCAACTAACAAGGTTGACCCCTGTTTAGCACGCTTAGCAAGCAGAGTACATGACCGTAAATTCAGATTACGCCCCCTATCATTATCATTAACCCTCTAATAATAACCCACACGTCGTTGATTACTGAGCCTGATTGTCCACGTATACTAGGAGGGTACTACACGATAAACTTAAGAGAACAAGTTTATAATCCATCATATATATATATATATATATATATATATATATATATATATATATATATATATATATATATATATCAGCTATCAGCTCACAAGTACGCATTGATGTATACGATGATAGTTAACCTTTTAACAACAAATGATGTCCTATAGAGCCTATTTTAGCCTTTTTAGCATTGATTAGTTTATATCAGACTTTAACAAAAACGATTATATGAGCGTGGATATTTATACAATATCATTTATTGAAATAAAAGGAATTGTAGGAAAATAATCTGTCAAAAAAGAAAATAGTAAATCCTTATTGTTTCCGAAAACTATTAATAGCAAAATACAGAAAGACATACTTTTTTGTATCACCCTGTAAAATATACGAATTTTCAAAAACATTTAGTACTTTTAAAAACTGCACATAGTATTGTTATAAAATTATTTTTTGATCGAATTCATTATCTTAAAAATAAAAAAATTATATAGGATTAATATTTGCCTGAATTACCCTGTACATTAATTTTTTACAAAATAAAAACAAGCTGTCTCCGTGTCCCTCAATAATCTCTGCTGATATATAAAACAACACTTTTTTGGGAAAGAAAAAGTCTCAGTCTCTTTTTTTTGTGAGATTTTGTTCATTACATATATTTTTGTCTTGCGATGTGTCGGAAGCGTATCGGATAATAGAATCTTTCAAAAACGGCGCAAGACTATCCTTTGCAAGAAACATTTCAAAAGAAAACACATCCCAAGGGACAACATATCGTAAATAGATTTAAAACGCCGAAAGTAATGCTAAAAACCTATAGTTACCGGAGGTTAGGTTAGAAGCAAGGTTTGAAGTTAAGTTAAAGGTTAGATTAAAGTTTAGGTTTTTTGCAACTGTTTGCTCTTTACGATATTCTGGTTTGCGATATTTTGATCCCAACTTGAATCAAAGTAATCAAAATATATTGGTAATCTTCTGGAACAGTTATAACTGAAACATAAGTTAAGCAAGCGGTTAGGTCAGAGTCCAGATTAGAAATTAGGTTAGAGTTTAGTTTTTTTATGATATTCTTGTCGTGCGATACTTTGATCGCAAGCTTGATTCAATAGCATTCCGAATAGCTTACAGACTGCTTAAGATAGATATTGGCAATTTTCTGGAACAGTTACAACTGAAACATAAGTTAGGCCAACCGTTAGGTCAGACGTTATGTCAGAGTCAAGGTTAGAGATTAGAAATTAGTTTACAGTTTAGTTGTTTTATAATATTCTTGTCATGCAATGCTTCGATCCCAATCTTGATCGAAGTATTCCGAATAGTTTACAGACTGTTCAAGATTAATATTGGTAATTTTCTGGAACAGTTATAACTGAAACAAAGGTTAAGCCAGCGGTTAGGTCAGAGTCCAGATTAGAGACTAAGTTAGAGTTTAGTTTTTTTATGATATTCTTTTCGTACGATACTTTGATCGCAAGCTTGATTAAAAAGCATTCCGAATGGTTTACAAACTGCTTAAGATAGATATTGGCAATTTTCTGGAACAACATTCTTGTCGTGCAATACTTTGATCTCAAGATTGCTCAAAGTATTCCGAATAATCTACTGGCTGTTTAAGATAGTTATTAGTAATTTTCTGGAACAGTTATAACAGAAACATAGGTTAGACTAACGATTAGGTCAGAAGTTATGTCGAAGTTTAAGTTAGAAATTAGAGATTAGGTTAGATTTTAGTTTTTTCTATGATATTTTTGTCGTGCAATACTTGACAATACTCCCAAGCTTGATCAAAGTATTCCGAATAATCTACAGATTGTGAGATATTGATAATATACTGGAACAGTTATAACTTAGACATAGGCTAGGCTAACGGTCAGATCAGAAGTTATGTCATAGTCTATGTTAGAGGTTAGAAATTAGGTTGGGCTTTTTATGGTATTCTTGTCGCCCAATACTTCGTTCCCAAGCTTGATCAAAGTATTCTTAATAGTTTACAGACTGTTTAAGATAGTTATTGGTAATTTTCTGGAACAATTATAAATGAAACATAGGTTAGGCTAAACGTTAGGTCAGAGTCTCGGCTAGAGATGAGAAATGAGGTTAGAGTTTAGTTCTTTATATGATATTCTTGCCGTGCAATACTTCGAATCCATGCTTGATCAAAGTATTCCGAATAGTTTCAGACTGTTTAAGATAAATATTGGTAATTCTCTGGAACAGTTACAACTGAAAAATAGGTCACGACAACCGTAAGGTCAGACGTTATGCCATAGTCCAGGTTAGAAATTAGAAATTAGTTTAGAGTTTAGTTTTTTATGATATTCTTGTCGTACAATAGTGCGATCCTAAATTTGATCGAAGTAATTTTCTGAAACAGTTATATCTCAAACATAGGTTAGGTTTTGTTTATTGTTTCCAGCCTTACTTTGTGGAACTCCATAATCATGAAATGAATAAAGATTAGTAAAAGTTTCACAGTTTTATGAAAATATAACCTGACAATATTGTTTCGACAGCTATGCTGTCATTATCAAAGGTAATATAATTATAAACAAACACGTCGCTAAGGTAGATACAAAAATAGGTAACTAGATAAAATAATAATAATAATCAGAATTAAATATTTAATAATTCCAGTAACGGAGAATTACTGAGCTCAAGTTGTATATTCATTAAAGGTACCCTGAGTTTGTGTTTGTATATCTCAAAGGCTTCTAAAATGTCTAATTTGAGTTTGTTATTATAAAAATGTAGGAATTTAATATTATTTTGAGGAGTCATTGTGTGATTTTGTTCTAAAAGGTGTTTGGCATAATTAGATTTTTCAGGATGTTTATTTTTGTAATGACGTACGTGTTCTTTATATCTTATGTCAAAATTTCGAAGTGTTTGCTCAATATATACTGAACTACAAAAAGAACAATTCAAACGGTAAATGCCCGATTTCATGATATCATGTGTTCTGTCTTTAGCATTAAATAAAAATGAAAAAGTGTTAGTGTTGGTTTTAAATGTTATTTTATAATTGTTGGTTTTTCTTAGTATATGTGCAATTTTTTTTCTGATATTTTGCCAAAATGTGGTATAGCTATGTAATTTGTGTCTTCTGTTTGATTGTCAATGGGATATATTCTTTTGATAGCTAACCTATAATCTTTTTGTTTAATTAAAGTGTCAATCATGTTCGGATTGTAATGATTTGCATGTGCTAGTTTGTTAATGGTTGATATCTCTTTGTTAAAATCTGATTTTGTTAGTGGAATAGTTAAAGCTCTGTGTACTAATGATCTGTAGGCTGCTATTTTATGTGTATTATAGTGACAAGATTCATTTGGTATTGTTATGTCTGTTTGTGTTGGTTTTATGTATATGGAAAATTCAAATAGATTGTCTGTGTTAATCTTGATATTTAAGTCTATAAAGTTTATAGCCATGTTTTGTTCTGTTTCTAGTGTAAAATTTATGTTAGGTGGATACTGTTAATAAGAATTAAAAATTCATTGATAACCTCAAAAGAATTGTCAAAACAAGCTAAAATGTCATTAACATAACGAAACCAGAAGATAATGTGTTTAGAGAGGTTTAATTCAAATATTCGATCTTCGAACTTGTCCATAAATATGTTAGCTAATAGAGGACTTAGAGAATTACCCATAGGTAAACCATCCTTTTGTAAATAAATTATATTATTAAAAGTGAAATAATTTTGACTTATACAAAGGTCAAATAATTGAATTAATTCTAACCTTTTAACTAATTCTATATTACTATTCATCAAGAAACTATCTAATAAAGGAATACATTCTTGTGGAGGTATTCTGGAGAACATGTTGCAAACATCAAAACTAACAAGTTTTGAATGTGGTGGAAGATGTATGTTTCGCAGCTTATCTACTAATTCTAATGAATTTCTAAAGGAGTATTTGTAACCTATTGTGTTAATAATCTGGTTCAGTTTTTTGGCTAAAATGTGATTAGGTGCATTGATGTATGATACAACTGGTCTTATTGGCATATTCTGTTTATGTGTTTTGACTAGTCCATGTAGTTTAGGTATTTGTGGGTTTTTATTAATGATTTGTTGCTTTTCTAATTCTGAAAAGCAGATATTGCAGTTTTCTAAACCTTGTTTTATTTCTTTTTGGAATTTTGAGGTTGGGTTTTGTTTAAAGTTTCTAAATTTTCTTTATTAATAAATGCATTAACTTTTTGTATGTAAATATCTTTTAAAAGAATTACCAAAGTGTTACCCTTATCTGCTTTAACAGAAATTAGATTGTTCTCTGTGATTTTGTGTTTTATAGATTGAAGAAGTGATATGTTAGATGTGTTGTACATTTTGTCCTGTTTCAAAGACATCTCTTTTAACAAATTCGAAATTTGGAATTTTGCATAGTTATTATGATCTTTCCTAAGTATAGTTTCGCATTCAACTGCCAAAATTTCTTTAATTTTGTTGGTAAATTTTGGAAAAGGACAAGATTTGAAACCTGTGTTAAGAAATTGTGTTTCTCTGTCATTGAATGTTATATTCGACAAGTTTATGAAACGAGGATAAAAGTTTGCAGTGTTCTGATGATAATTAAGGTTATTTTGTAGTGTACGTTTTTGTTGTACAAGTCGATGAAGTTTATTTTTCTGTGTGGTGTATTTTTTGAATTTAATGTGACTGACGGGTTCTCTAATGTCAAATTGGATATTGTGTAATTTATGAGTAAGTTCTGTATGGAGTACCTTTATATAAACGTGCATATTGTCTCTTATACTAAACCATTTCTTCGATTCTTCTTTGAGCCATCTTCTGTTGGCATTCCTAATCACTTTTTCGGTAATCGAATTCTTGGTTCTGGTAGTGATGTTTACGTAGTTAGGAATAACCTGACGTTTCAGACATTATATAACAAACCAAGTTATACAAGAAACTTATGATCAAACACGGAATCGCAAGTCAGAATTTTTGGTTTAACCAAGAATGTCTGAAACGTCAGGTTAGACAGAGAATAGAAATTAGGTTAGACTTTGGGTTTCGATCAAAGTATTCCGAATAACTTGCAGACTGTTTAAGATAGATATTGATTATACACTGGAACAGTTATAACTTAGACATATGTAGGTGAGGCTAACGGTTAGGTCAGAAATTACGTCAGAGTTTAGGTTAGAGATTAGAAATTAGAGATTAGGTTAGAGTTTAGATTTTTATTATATTCTTGTCGTGCAATACTTTGATCCCAAGCTTGATCAAAGTATTCCGAATAATTTACAGACTGTTTAAGATAGACATTGATAATATTCTGGAAACATAGGCTAGTTAAAACCTAAACAAAGGCTAGGCTAACGGTTAGGTCAGAGTCTAAGTTAAAGATTAAAAATTAGGTTAGAAGTTTGCTTTTTATGATACTCTTCTCGTGCATTACTTTGATCCCAAGTTTTATCAAAGTATTCGGAATAATTTACAGACTGTTTAAAATAGATATTGATAATATACTAGAACAGTTATAACTGAAAAACAGGCTAGGCTAACGGTTAGATCAGAAGTTATGTCAAAGTCTAGATTAGAGATTAGAAACTAGGTTAGAGTTTAGTTTTTATATGATATTCTTGTAGTTCAATACTTCGATCCCAAGCTTGATCAAACTATTCCGAATAGATTACTGACTGTTTAATATAGACATTGATAATATTCTGGAACTGTTATAACTGAAACATAGGCTAGGCTAACGGTTAGGTCAGAAGTTATGCTAGAGTCTGGGTTAGATATTATAGATTAGGTTACATTTTAGGTTTTTTTATGACATATTGGCCTTTACGATATTTTTGTCGAGCGATATTTTTTTCTGCGATATTCTGTATGGGGTATTTTAACTCAACCAGAATCAAAGTGTTCAAAGCTGTTTACATACACTGTTCGAAATGGATATTGATAATTCTTTCTATATTCGTGCATGTTTTTCAAACCTCGAAAAGTTTTTTGTTCATTTCCAATTACATTTCACTCCAAATATGACAGGAATTTTAATTGAAAAAACTAAAATTTATTAAGAGCAGCATTAACCAACCAATTAAAGGGCTCCCCTTGTTTACTTGTTCAAATTGTAGTGGAAATTATTTAATTATTCAATACGAACGTCAAAAGCAAAATACGAACTTGTCTATTTTCACTTATTTAACATTAACCCAGGAAACGGGGATCTAAATATTCTTTTGCAATTTTAAACAGGCAATTTACTGAATGTTGATAATAACTAAAAACACGAATAAGCTCTTCTGTTGGTGTTATTTTAAAATACAAAACAATAAAATATAAAGCGAACGTTTGTAATCGTGTGGATTATTTAAGAGATTGATGTGTCCAAAATGATGGATTATGCTTCATTTTGATGAACAACCTTTAAAATAAACAGAAAACTCTGCTTTCTCTATAATTATTATTATAGATACCTACATAAGCAGAATATTGATGAATTTTTTTTATAAAAATATATGTATACGTACAATTCCTTCAAGTCGTCAAATTGTTTACACAAGTCAACCGTTAATTGAGACGTGGGCCTGATTCTCTAATGTAAGGAAAATTTCTACTTTCCATCACTTTGTTCTTTGCGAAACATGAATTCTATCGCGGAAATTTCCAAACACTTTTACATCTAACTGTACCAGAAGTGCACCGCAAGACGTTTAAGTTCAACGAGCTATTAGACGATCGATTTCTTTGGCAGATCTTTTAATATATCTGACATTACTTTAATAATTTATCCTTTATTAAGAATACTCTAATCCTATTTTGTCAACTACCGTCTATTACCGATTTTGCAAAATTACATATTTTATTGAAATTTGCCCTTTTCGCAAGGGTCCTATAACGCTACGTTCCCTTACTGGGAAGTTCTGCATCTGACACTGGAAGGGCCCTCATTGTTTTAGTTTCAGATATTGCGAAGAGTCTGACTGTTAGTACTTGGATTGCTTACTGACTCAAACCAACTTTACCTATATAGGTAGGATACATTAGCAATTACCCATAATCGATGTGAGTATTTTGTTTTTGTTCAGATTTTTTTTATAAGGTTGCAATTGTAGCAATCTCGTTACCTCTGACTTGAGATGCCCTTTGGTAACGCATAATTCACTTAATAGAATATAGTGACTCTGAAACACGAATTCTGATACTAATCCTAAAATTGTGATACCGTAGAGTCAGACGCGACGGCACACTCAGAAATATTGCATCGACTCGCCCACGCACGTATTACGCAACGCGCAAATTGAGTCCCATGATGTTTACGAATATGCTAGTACAATTACTGTTCGGTACTATTTTTAATGATATAGCGAGTTCAATCGGGGTCTATTTTTGTTATAAGCGGTATGCTGTAAATTAGAGTTAGAAAAGTAAGTAGCGTTAGACGTAATCTTATGTCAAAAGACCTAACCGATATAAGACACCAGAAGTAAACTGTTATAGATCTGAAAAATATGCTCTTCTGAAGACTTTACCGGTTGTGATAACGTATAATAATCAAAAGTTAAGAACTAAATATTTCTAGTTAAATGATTTAACAGCAACATTGGTTAATAACATAAATATGCAAGAGTCGTTGTTGTGTATCCAATGATCTAGAAATCAGAACAAACATCAAAACACAAAACGAGAGATAATGCGCCTTTATTCCGTATGATTAGATTTTGGTTCAAACATGGGGATAAGAATCTATTGAAGACAATCCCGAAGCGAAAGACCAGAAACTGCAAAAAATGAAATTACTCAAAAGCTTGAAACTATGGTTTTCAAAGATCACCGCGTGAAGGTCTCCAACATTAGTATGACATTTAGCACCATCTTGCATGACAAATCGTGCATAAGCAAGGTTTCGGTGAGATGAGTTTGAAGACTGTTGATGCTTCAACAAAAACTGTGCGATCTGAAAATTTCGAAAATGTTATTTAGAAACTCTAAACAAGAATTCGGATTTTTGGCAGTAGTTCAGGCTTTGAATGCAGTCGTTTAGTGCAAAATATAAAATCCAAAAGAATCACAATAACCCAAAATAAAAGAATGATAATGATAATACTAATAAGAGGAAGCGAAAGAGACCATATCAAAAAACATCATACTCATACGCCGCCGTCCACACACACCAACAACGCCAACTTCAACCAATGCCACCCCAACATCTTTCGCCAAATATCGACCAGCTGCTCGCCTAACTAACTAACTTTGCATGCGCCATCATTTCCATCTTATTATCATCAGCATAAACATCGGCCGTCGCAAATGTGTGGTGGATGAAACGAGATGCAGGGAAGGCAGTGCAAAAAATATTTCAATTATTAAATTTATTCCAAAAGGCTGAAGGCATGGTGAGCTGAAAGCACCCACTTACTTATATAGGTGCTCGCAGAGCGCGAGGAAATGGTAGGAAATGGGAAGAGACGCGTGCTCTTGCATGAGACGACGGCTTATCCGAGCGGTTATAGATTGCACGGATAATAAGCTTATTCACTCTTACACCCAAAGTAATTCAACAAAATATGGTAACTTCGTCACACTGTTTTAAGCAAAGTACAACAAGAATTTTGGATAGGAAGGCACGTCAAGCAGCAAAGAACGCTTGGATAAGGTGTCAAAAATGTAACAATAAATCTTCTTTATCTAAAAGAACTTCATTGCGACAACTGGTCACGTTAAGACTCTTCATTAGAACTAGAGTGAGTTATCTCGACCTATCCCTATAATGCTAGTAGATTAAGTATGTCGATTCTGGTGCAACTTTTTAAGGAGATTTACATCAGGAGATAAGAGCTGGATTACTTTTGATTTGTGACGTCAGATACTGGAACTAATATGATGTCACTGAATAAAAGTGATCAAGCTCTAATCTCATCTAAAAATTTGCCAAAATCGGCATAGTTATTCCACTGCAGTCAAAAGGAACTGTGTGACGGATTATTTTAATTAGAGTTGATGTGATTCTATGGCAAATAAATATAAAAAGATAAGTTTGAACCCATTATGTTCACACCTCTTTTCCCTTTTTCCATACAGATTTTATTATTCAAATCGTAAATAATCGTTCTGATTTGTTAGTGTTGGTAAAAATAGCAGTTGTTATGCTTTTATTCTGTTACAATAGTCTTGCCAAATAAAGAAGTATGCCAAGAGGAAAATTTCGTTATAATAAATGCCCTTTTCGACAAAGACAAATTTCTCTGTTCACACATAAATATGAGAGGACCTACAAAAGTTAAATTTAACGCTTTAAAAATCGATAAGCCAGTGTGGATGACGTACTTTGATTTTCATCCATGAAAATTCCTCTGTAGAAATTTATAGTTTGACGCAGGTGTAGGTGTCACCACATTCACATTCTGCTTAGAGAAAATGGGAAACAAAGGGGTTAATAACTTTTTAAACTTATCGATAAATCTCTGTTCTAAAAACCCACACACATATTTTGCTTGCAACCGACGTTATTGCTTTGTGTTTCCAGTAAAATGGGCATTTGAGAAGTTGAGTAGAAACATTTTAAAAGCGTGTGAAACATCTTCGACGTCATTTTCACGTCGTCAATTAATTTTGGGTTTATCGCCTCTCATACAAGTTGAAGATTGGAATTAGATTAAACATTGTTAATGGAATTACAAAGAGCCACTAAGTGGTTGATGTTGACATTAAACTATGTTTGATAATAATTGGATCTGATACATGTAGTTAATGGCATCTTCTATTACATCATTTATGTAAAGGCATTATATGACGTATTTTCAATCTGTATTACATTTTCAACTAGAAAGGGTTTTAGTAGTAGATACAAAATATTCTACATATTTTTTTGTAAGATCTTTACTGGATCAAAACGAGGATGCTAAAAAAATATTTAAAAAAATTATTCACGAGATAGCTAGACTGTCATATAGAAATGGACCTTTGTCAACCACAAAATATGTAGAAGTCCCGGAGGATGTAAAACAAAAAATCAAGGAAATCGATATCCCGACCAAAAAAGAAAGAAAAAATTTGCAGAACCATATTCATTCGATTATTCTTGTATGCTTTTATGGAATTCACATAAAAGGTTTCTAGTTTGTTTCAAAACGCGTTTCCGTTATTGTTTGGTAAAGCATTACTACAGAATAAAATGCATTAGTGCTCTTTTCTTTTCGCCCAGGTTATGGTTACTTTTATTGATATCGCTTGTGACAATAAATTGTATTGCGCCATTTTATATACCTACCTAACAAATAAGTAGGGTTTTTATTGTTAAGATTGTTATTGAAAATCATTTACTTATTGTTAGATGACATCCGACAAATCGATATGTTTAGTCTGATGTAACGTAACGTATACGCATCAAGAATAAATTCATTATGCAATTATAAAGTTCTACTGGTGTGATGCAATCGAGTTGCAGCAAGCTTAGCTGCAGTTTCATTCCAAAACTCGAAGACGATCTTATCTCCTTACAGCTCGGATGAGTTTTTGAGCATCTTATTAACATGCTCTTTTTTAGGTAACATAAAAATTGTTTTTAACTTTACTTTTATTCCTTGTCATAGTTCTAATTACCTACTAGTCATAATATGACTGCTGGTATTATAGTATGACTCCAGGCCTGTCTTAGTGCCATCAAAATTTTATTTCCAAAACCTCAGTGATTGTCTTTTATAATTCCAAGGGTCTTCGTATCTTGTGGTACTTCACTTTATTGATATAATAGATGTTTGCTAAGACGTTTACGAACGGAAACTGTAGCAAGTGCTTAGAATATTTTGTTAGCAAGTCAACCCCCAACTTCGAACAAGAAAGGTCAACATTCCATGCCATAAAATATTCTCAAAAATCACGGCATAATTAATATCACAAATAGTAGCTTATCTTTGAAGAAAATAATATGCAAAAAGGCAACTAATCATAGGTAAATTGCTTTTGCATTTTTTACGTTTTTTTCTTCTTAATATTGTGGTTCTAAAACTTAAATATTGTGGTTCTAAAACTTACCAGATTGAATTTAAGGCATGTGAAAAGCACTAAAATCCACAATAAAATGTTATTTCAACTTGCGATACAAATAATCTTTTTGTGGGCAGATAATATTTTTTATTTGGAATAAAAAGTTTATACTCAAAGATATCACGTTTTTTACTCAAATTTGCTTTCAGCGGTCGTAGGTGTTAATTGCAGAAGCTGGTTATTTGCAGATAGGAAACAGGAAGATGAAAAAATAGAAGGGCGCCACCCAAACTGTTATTGTTATGGTTTAAAAGCAAGAAGGGAAAACAAAATTTGGGAAAAGATTCCTATTTAATTTACGTTAAATTCTTTACTTGTCGTTCTTTTATTTCTAAAGTTTATTTTATTGAATGAAATACCAACAATTTATCGTGCCAAACTATAGCAATTAATGGTAGTTGTAAAGTTTTAAAAATTACTTAACTTACACAACAGTTAGTGTTCATTGGAAACCAACTCGCATTTTAAATATCTACGTTTTAACTTAATTTGGGATCCCATTCTAAATACATTTTCATTAAGCATTATGTTTTTTTTTATTAAAAATGAAATATCCCTACCTAATGCCCCTATTTAAAAATATGAAAATGTAATGAAAATAAGATATAATCTAACAAATAGATTGTTCTAATTTAAAAATATTAAATTGTGAACATAATAAAAATAAATATCATTTGAAGGATTAAAGTGTGTAGATTACATTTTTTAATGTTCCACAAAATCTTTATGTTAGATTATCCTAAGATCATATCACTATTTATTTTCACTGTCTTTCAACCCTGTCCAAAGTTTACTGAACTACTCATAGTTCGTAGTTAATATAAGATTGCTCATATTTGCTTTTAAAATTATAAGTGTGTACACACACGTATGGTTGCATTCCAAAATTTACAGAATGAATTTTCAAAGCTGGTATGCCAACAACAAACAGCTTAGAAAGCTTACAGCATCCAGAAAGCAAACAGGAACGTCTAATCCCTTGGGATACGTACGACCTTTCGACCTGCTTTGAGAATCGGATGTTTGCAGTAGTTTATTCTAACTTCCCCTCAGTTTCCATATTGGCAAACAAAATTAATAATTTAGTAAGGGATTTCTTCGTGCTTATTAGATTTTGTCACGTGTCTCTGCTACTGTATATACCATAAAGAAATAAATAAACAAACACGGAAACCTGCTTTGGATCAGATTTCCGTTTTTGAAATATTGATACGCCTTCCGATGATTTCTTTAAATTTATCTTCTTGAAGGAAAGGAGAAAAAAAACTTTGATTGCTAAAATCTAAACGCGCCTTCAATTTATTTAAAGCCCAACAAAATTGAATTTTTATATCCAGGAAGGAAAACTCGCGATGTATCGGTTTTGCATCAAAGGAAATTTAAAGACCATCCAATCCAGCTGGTCTTATCTTTTGTAAAAATCTCTAGAAACAACTTTTGTTGTTGAGAAATTGTTAGGTGACACGCGATGATAACTACAATTCATATTCTACTATCCGAAAAAAGAAAAACGTAAAGAGGCTTACATTTTTCTTGTCGGTTTCCATGCATAATTAAGGCGGTTTTGTGCGTGTAAGGCTCTGGAGGTTTCCCTTGGACATAAAGTCTATTTTGGGGTTGGGAATTTACCTTTATAGGAATATTTCGAGGGATGTGCTTTTACAATGTGGTTATATATAGAAATGAAGCTGTATCTTTTACCTTTGAAATTGATTTTCAGTTATCGAATTTTAAAATGTAGGCGGGAAGCCCGATGGAGAAGACGTGATGGAATAGAATTTCCTTTTTAAGTGGCAAGCCGGAGTTAGCTTTTTAAAATGTCGTTCGGTGCAATGTTAATCTTTTTTATTGTAGAAAGCTCTATAAGTTTAGAGCAACTACTGCTAACAATAAGTATCGAGGGCAAAAGTTCAAGGAAAGTTCATGAAAGAGCTACGGAAATACCTAATGGACTTCTTTTAATGAAATGCTGCTTTTCAGGATGTTCAATTTATTTCTCTCAATTATTACCCTGAGTAATAGTGAAAGCGAGTGTTGTTCAGTCATGAATTTATTTACGTCTACTACAAAAATAGTTTTGCAAAATAAATTTTACCGGTACATATTCTTCTATTCAATAATATTCACAGAAATTTAATTTCTGGTAGAATGTACAAAAGACCAAAAAAAGTCAATTCTTAGTGCTCTGGAGTTTATGGAATTTCCCGCCAAAGCTGTTTTCTGTATGCAGATTTTAGAAAACGAGTAAGTTTTTGAGTTTGAATCGAGCAAGAACAATAGCAATATATCTGTACAGAAGTATCTACCTTTCTAGTATGATATTGTTTGTAGTGATGCGTAATCAATACCTGAAAATGTTTATTAATAGTGGTAAACCGAATTAATCTTACTAGCCCGGGCAGTTTGTTTTTTAGAGGTCAACGAGAGTCTGATGCTTTAAACATTTAAAGTTTTTTAAAGATGCGCAATTCTGATGATTCAGAGTTATCTTGGAACATTCCTAGCCTAATTGAGATTTAAAATACCCAAATTCAATTTTCAGATATTGTGAAATTTGGTTATATGGGAAAACAATTTGATGCCCCTCATTGAAAGTTAATCGATGAAACCAAAAGTTATCAAACAATAAATGCTATCAAAACCCTGCTGATAGAAATACTTTTCGGGCATGGGAAAATTGAAAGGTTGGCTTATTCAAATAGAAGAGTGTTTGAAAATTAAATTAATGAGTGTGTAATTTATCGTTAAATTTCTCCAACCAGGAAGCGCAATTTCTCATAATTAATCTTGAGTTAAACAAGCAAACTTTTAGTAGCAGAGAAAAAAAGCACACACTACAATTACTTTCATACATTTCAAAGGTCTTCGGAAGAAATGTTCAACAATCAAACTTGTTTGACTAGTATTAAATTTTTTATTGTTTCAAAACTAAATAAAGTTTAAAGAAATCTAATTCACTGCTTTCGGAGTATTACAAAAACTAATCAAAAATGTTTAAAATATGGTTTATGTACTCAAAATAGAATTACACTTAAAGTTTACTTTAAAGTTAAATGGAAATAACCTTCTTGATGATCTTTGCACAATAGGTTCGAATAACTTAAAGACTATCACTTACGTTTTATATTGTTCAGTCAATAACGAAGATAATCGCCTACATAATTATTAAAACAGTTCGTTGTACAAGCCATTGAAAAACTTGGTTTATCTTCAAATGAATCCACCCAATTCTTGAAAATCGAGTCAATTCAATTTTCAAACGATGCAATTTGATTTTCTCAAGGGACGTCCTAAAAAAGCGAGTTTAGGGTACTAGAAAAGCCCAGAACAAGAACCTTTAATAAACGAGTTTATATTCGATTGCTAGAAAAACAGAGCTTGACTTACAACTTTCTTAAAATGAAGAGAAGATAAATATTAGTAAAATATCTTACTTTCAACAAATAATGCAAAGGTATCTATTTTTTCTTTTTGGTCAATCCGCCATTTATTTTAGGACAAAGAAGAAAGTAAATGAAAAAATAATATAGTTGAAAATCACTAACAAAATTTTAATTCACAAAAGATCGCTTGTATTGCATCTTTCAACTCGTCGTTGTTCCTTAGTGAAAAGAATCAAGCGAAAATACGTCATCAGGCAAAAGCCAGTCTGATTGGTAAAACTTCAGTAAAGGGTTCATGAAAGGGTTCACGGAAGTTTAGCTGCAAAAAAGAATTTATAGCAAAATCATCATCGTAACAAGGGTTGGGTAAACTCTGGTAAACTTATGCCTTTTATGGCCATATGAAACCTGATGCTAAATTAGTACTTTCTAAGGGCTTAGGGGCGGCGGCATTTCGAAATATTAACTGGTCTAAAATATCAACAACCCATTTATCTCTAAACTCTTAGAACTAGATTCTTAAAATCAAGTTTATAAATTGAAAGTGGCATGCCATACACCTAAACTAGTTTCAAAATCTGATTTTACATATTGTCATGATATATGAAATGGTTTGGAAATTATGCAACTATTTAAAAAAATGTTATTTGGGTTGCATAACTTCTAGAAGGAAAATTTTTTGAATAATTTTTTTAATAAAACCAAAGAAAAATGTTTCAATTTATAAAGAAACACTCTAGAACACACTAGGTAGAAGAAGGGAAAATTCTAAAGTTTATTTGTCTTTTTATCTTGATATAATTTCATTGTTTAGTTAACGATGTGCTATCAGTACTTAATTTTGTGACACAAATATGAATTTGAAGCCATCTCAAGGCTTATTTTGACCTAAAACAGACAACGTGCATGGTTGTGATCATATACGCAAATATTTATTACCTTACCTGCAGGTTTAATTTATAAAATATTTATATAATAAGTCAACGATTTGGTGGTTTCATTATAATTTTGTTTATAAGGACTAAAACTTGTGGACTGAAATATTTCATTAAGTTGTTGCCAAGAAGTTCCTTGGGCACAACTAATAAATAAATGTAAATTTTGGGATTGTTTTTTATAGAAGATGTATTGGTTTGAAAATACAAATTTCTGCATTTTACCATAGCAATCTGAAATTATGTAATTTAGTTGTTATTTTATAGTTTGGATATTTAGAATGATGTGAATAATGTTTAATAGGATGTAAGGATGGATTTTGTAAGAATAGAAGGATGTAACTAGGTGGTTTGAATTAATTAATTTAAATTTTAATGTATAATTGAATGCAGACGAAAAATGATTTGGTTGACAAGTTCTAGCCATCTTATTATTGTATTTTAGTACAAGTATTTGGCATCATTAAAAAGATAATTTTTTCTCTAACTATAGAATAAATTTAAACAATTATTAATAATTATAAACAATTATGTGGTTATGTAGGTTAGGTTCAAATTGGTATTTGTTTTTAACTAGAAAAAATAATCATAGAGTATTTTGTTTTCGAAAAAATATAAATACAGAAAGCATTTGGTAACAACCTCCCTTTTTAAATTTAGATCTTTCAAGCAGTGCAGAGCAAAATTTTAAAATTTAAACGTTCTATTGTGAGTTCATAATATAAACAAACCTAAATGTCAAAATGTTAGATTAGAAATTGGTGAAACGTCAAGTGATTAATAATTTGTTGAAGTTTTTTGAATTTAACTAGTTGGTTTTAACAATAATTTATTTTCAATTGAAATAATATTCAGTGCTGTGAACTTTATTAGTGGATAATTTTTTTTGTAAGAAAATCTTTTCTGAGTTATGAGATTATTAATCTTAATTATAAATTGGATCAAGGAAGGGAATTTATCAATATTATTGAATGGATTTACCATATTTCAAGAAGAAAAGAGCTAGCTTTTATTAATTTTGTTTATTATATTGATTAATATTGCAGTGTCATATGCGAACCTATCAACAGGCAGATTAACGCTAGTAAATCTGCTGTGTAAAGCAAATAGGGGATCGGTTCAAGAACGGTGCCCTGTGGTACTCCAGGTGTTAATTTTATAAAAAATCCTTAGAAACTGTATGGTTCAACACATCTACATATTCATTTGAGAGCAATTTATTCAATTTCTATATAAGATGTAAATAAATTTTCCTTATCAACATGGAGTCGCTTCGTGTTAGTTTTCCAGAATAAATTTAGTATAAAGTACGCCTATTGTACTTGACATTACATTAAAAATACGAAACAAGCAAAAACTTTTTTTAATTTTCCAAAAATCTCCAAAAATGTTTAGGCCCCAGACATGTCAATAAGGATCGCTATGACGTACTTTGACTTGCTTTCCCTGATTTGTTGCGACTGTATTGATCGCATCCTCAGTTGACTTACCGGACCTATATCTTGGTACTGGTTAGGGTGAAGTCCTACGAGGGCCCTATGCCTTGGAGTCGTTTGCATAAGAGTCGCTTTTGGATCTTTCCCAATTTCCAATCAGAAGACAGATCGAGCGGTAGCACGTGGGCTTGGCGGGTCTTTATCTTTGCTTTCTTTGAATATTGTGACTTCAGCCGAAGAAAAGAGCCCTTTTCCATATAGTTGAAATTCTGCTTTGTCTAGTGCCTCATTGTACAGTTGTACATCGGGTGTGCGGGAGATCACACGACGTACACCCGTAAAACTGGCTGTCTTCTAGCCTATCCTTGGAACCTGGATACGGGGCATGGAAACATGACTGGGTAATGGATGAAGCAGTCAGGTCAAGTGTGTGGTAGAGAAATTCCTGAGAATTCTCGACGGTTACTCATACCGATCAGTGGGAGCCCTGGTAATATGATACCGGTGTGGGCGGATTCGAGTCTTGCCTTGGAGGAGGTCGTTTATGGTCACCAAACGGAACCCGCTACTTGACTTAGGACATTTATGGTCACCTGTGGAACCCGCTGTTTGGCTGAATCTTAAGGAGGATAAGCGAAGTGAAGTTTATCCCGGTGCGAAGGGGTAAATTCATGCCAATGGGAAACTGTATGCCGCCAGGTAATTGTGCTTAGGAGCTATCCCGACCACCCTATGATCCGGGCTGCAGCCGGGTACAGTGGTTGGGAGAAGTTCTAAAAGCCTTTACGCTTAAGGATTGTGAAGCGAATACATAGCCTCTCACAATCAAGACAACTTGACCTTAACTAGGTACACACTGGGGGTCTATAAGCTGTAGACTTACGGACGAAGCTCTGTCGAGGGCCCACCAAGCCTATATATTGGTAGATCGGGGTGGCAAAACCATTTAAAAACCAAGTCCTGCCACAATTGAGGTTGGATTCGATCGGGCAGTGGCTCCCAACAGCTTGGGACAGTATGTTGGGGGAATAGTCTGAAGCTAGACTAGGTGAAATCTCCTTGGTCGTGTGATACGTCCCTCACTGCCTCTTCGGAGATGGAGCCGACGGGTGAGCACGTTTATCGCTCCGGTACTAGCCTGGAGAGCTAGTAGAGTGTGGATAGTATCTCGTTCCCACCAGTGAGTTACATGTAGCATTGTTTAGTGTAGTGACAATGCGCGCTAATTGAGCGTAACTCAATTATTCATGCTTCGGCATGTCTTAAAGGCGGGAAGGAACTCCCTAAAGTTCGTACAAAACAGTTAGTCATGTATCAAATACCTAATAGACAATTACTACGGCCTATTGTATATTTTAAAGGTAATAGGCTAATAGATCACTGTAGAGAAGGATTCAGTTCTTTTTCGCGGACAGTTAGCCTTACATGTAAAGTTGTACAGTGCAGTATTGGGAGAAATTCGTGTATTAGTGCCTGTAAGGGTGTAAGGTCTCCGCGTGAATTCCATCTGGACCCGGAGCCTTTCAAATTAGCTTGTTTCACTTCTTCCTCATTCAATGGAAGCATTTGTTACTCGGTGCTGTAGCGTTTGGTCATATCCATTCGTTGCCTCGCCTTCTCTTCCGTTTTGTCTTCCCTGCTATCATCAGAGAGGAGTACTTCCAACAGTGTCTCTGCCGTTTCTTGCCAGTTTTTCGTGTTCCTACCGTCTCCTTTTTCCACTGTTGTAAAAAAGGTTGGTGTTCTTATTTCTTGACTGGCTATCTTCTTACAAAGACCTCCCAACTTTTTTACTTTGGTATCGAATAGTTTTTTCTAGATTCAGCATTTAAGACTCCGAAGTCTTGTAAACGTTGTTTTTCTTCCTCCATAATCGAAGTTCGATACAATCTTCTTTGCTTTCTGATCATGCTCCTCAACACCGAGAACTCTGGAGTCCAAGGTTTGTTGGTAATGTGGGAGTTGTATTTTACTCGTGGTATTGCAATGTTTACCGCTCTCTGTATGGCTTTAGTCAGATCTTTTGCATATTGGTTGACATCACGATCGTGATTTGCGATGTATTTCCTGCCTCAGTTGCACCCAGTTTGCCTTTTTCAAATTTAGTTTCTATTCTGGATGAGCTGAAAGCATGAATTCATCCTCATGATTGATGTTCCTAGATATAGTAAAATACACGAGGTCCGCGACCTTTAGCATTTGCGATTGCTGTGACTGGTGAGGCACACAGCTTCTAAAGATATCTGTCTGAGCACTGGCAGTAGACGTTAAGTAGTATCTATCTTAATGCTTTTGTAGCCACCTCCACGCATACGGAGTGTGCATCACTGTGTTTTCTATTAGGGTTGAAGTTATTCTAGGGTTGACGATTACTATCGCTGTTTACGAATTTTCCTCTATTGCAATTATTTGCGATGTTATAGGCATTCCTAGCAGCATGCCCTGCTTGGTGTACGGCTCCTGTATACAATACGTGCTAGGTCCAATCCCAGTTCTTCAGCAACTTTGCTGATTTCATGAAGCACGATCGTACTTCTCATGGCGTTGATGATTCCCAACCGCACTCTGTCCACTATGATGGGTGTTTTGTGTGGATGTGACATATCGGCCACTTTTAAAAAGGATCTGTTGTTATGCAACTGTGCGTCATAACGAATTCTTTGTAGATTTATTCTATTATGCATCTTCTTTTCTTACCAGGCTTACTAGTCTGTATAACTCATCCCAGTCTGTGGGAAGATTGTTACATTTTAACTGTAGTCTACCTGCACCTCTAGTGCAGGAAATGTCACGTATACCCCTTTTGGATCAGATGCCTTAATACCATGGTAAGTGTCGAAGCCTCTTGTAGCCTGGCTCAGTCTTATGTTCTGTTCGAAGGTTTCATATGTTATGGAGATGTCTGTCGCTGATGACTGTATTCTCGCTTAGACCATTTGCACTGCCTTCCACCAATGCTTGTGTTGTTGTTTGTTGTGTTAGCTTATCCTTATCCTTTTATTAGAGAATTTCATAGGCTAAGGTTCGTCTTCTTCATAGTTTGCGTCGCTATCAACTATTTCTGTTGTTTTTTTTCTATGTCGGATTTTATGTCTTGTTCTAATTGCGTGTTGTGTTTTTTGTCGAAGTGTTTTTCTAATTATATTAGTACACTTTGTATATATATATATATATATATATATATATATATATATATATATATATATATATATATATATATATATATATATATATATATAATTTGTGCAGTGCATATAACACGTGCCGGTGCCTACGTTAATTAGGTAGGTCGGCATTGCAATGCCTTTCCTCGGTAGTTACCTCGGAAATTCAACTGTGATCAGGTCGAACCCAACACTTTCTTACATTATTTAACAAATCCCCCTCCCACAACTTAAATATTAATCCACCCCACTTCCCACTTACAACTCATTACACTCCGCAACTCATCTGCTTGACTTAACATCCCCCCTGACTTACCCCTTTCAGCTTACCCTACCCCCGACCCTCAGATGTGCTTAAAATATTTAAATATTCACAAATTAAATTTGCATCAGAACGAATAATTATTCGAAATTATAGTCTATCAATTATTATCTAAATTGCCAAGTAATATTCGAAGCAAAAGCTTATGCTTTATGATTTTTTTTACTGCACATAGATAAATAAATAAATAATAAAAGTTTGTTTACAAAAATGATCGTCTGTTTCACCTAAAACAGCTAAGATCATCCTACTGGAATCTAGAGTGCAATAAAAGCTTCTTGGTGACAAAAATGTTATTTTCAGCTCCAGGTACTTATAAATAAAAAATCCTTGACGTTTTGAAACCCATAAAAAGGTAATAAAATGGAAGAAAAAATTTTAATAGGCACCAAATATTCCAAGGGACATTTAACTTCAGGAACGAACGTTTCGCTGTATAAATATCTTCCACCATTTTGAGCACACAATGTTCCATGCATTTCCCAAGCAGTAGCTCCTTCCATATAGAATTAACGCGTTTTTAATTATGGCATTTAAAAAGATCACAAAGAAAAAAAAACTTTTAATAAGACGTGTTAGAGTGCGCACAAGGAGAGAGGAAAAAAGAAATAAAAGATTATATACATCTAAAATCGATTCAGCGCGAAGCGAACCTCAAGGCAAAATATAAGGAAATACTATTTCGTTCCGTTTTGTTGTCTCCACTACAAAAGTTTCCATAAAGGGAAAACTTGGGAAGGAAAAGCCAGTGCGGAAATTTAATTTTAAAATGGTTTACTTGTTGTTATTTTAACCTGTCTCGCAAGCGCATAGGGGGAGCAGATGTTCGATTAAATTTCCTACATTAAACATAGTGGAAGAAAATTGTTCATTAGGAGTTCTCATTTCGAAGTCTTAGTTAAATTCAAACCGCTTGCAAAATTCTTGATAAATGGAAAAACTTTTCAGGAAACTTATCCAGAGCCAAACATAAAAGAAGAAATACGCTTAGAACTGTTTGGATTAACAAAAATCGTTAACGGTCGCTTTTATTAGTCTCCGATAAAATTTTACAACAGGCTAACTGCAATCACAGAAAGGAATAATAAAAAGAAAGATTTAAACATATTTTATTGCGCCCGTTATTGTAGAACGCATCATCAAAGTGGTAGAATTTCTGAACAGAAAACCCAATTGGAGTTATTCTACTACACGAAACAAATGAGTTTGCAAAATTGAATAAAAATAAATCATATTCATTTAAATCTGAACCAATATTTTTCGCAATCTCAGTGCATTACTCGAATATTGAAAAATTTCGATCAGTGGCAATAAGGTATCATCTTGAAGTCTTGCTCAAACTTATACCAACTACCGAAAGAAATCCATATTGATGACTGGTTGGTTGGTTGAGTTGTGTTTTACCTACATAACCAATCGTTATATCGAAGTACTTATATGACGACCTATCGCCTCTGGGGCCAGACCTAGTTAGAGGGTCAGGGTCACATACTTACCCAGTAGTTCTGGATCTGCCGAACAGACATATTTAAATAACATATCTATTACCTCTGAAATATGCTCGTTAATCTTACATATTTGCATAAATATACAAATAAATAATTAAGTAAACTTTAAAAATGGCTCCCAAACCTATTTCCGTACAAAAAAAATATTTTTTTATCGTACTAAATCTCAATTATTGAATAATATAAAAATTCTTAAAAAATCACTTATCTTATAGTACTGTGAACGCTCGAAGCTTACAAAAGTGATACAAATACGAGGTATTTTAATCTAATGATTATTAAAATTAACGCCACAAATTACACACGATTGTTTCGTAATAACTCGTAGGTCGGTATTTGAGATTTAACGTTTGTTTTCAATAATACAGTTTAAACTTTCGTGGCTTAAAGGTAACTTAGAATCCCATAAAGACTTCTAGAAACCTGGCTTGAATTCATGGATTATTCGAAGACTAAAAACTAACCGTAAATGACCATACAGAATGGAAAAAAGCCTCTAAAATAGTATTAATAGACTAAATAGTAGACGGTTTAATTAAATAAACACGTACTTTAAAGATGTTAGCGTCCTATGAGAGCTTTTGTGTACATGTGTTTAATGAACCGCGGTATCAAAATATTTTCTTTAAATAAGGGACTATGACAAAACCACATCAAATCTAAAATACTGGTAATATCATCACTAACATATACCTTTTTTGGAAACCAAAAAAGGTGCAAGAGCGTAATTGGAATTCCTCGAACAAAGTTTTTATGTCGTTTTATTATGGTCGCTCTAGATTTAAAACTCTTCTAGAAGCAGAAGAGCTAAAAAATTTGTTTTTAAAAGTTTTAACTAATCGAACTTATCACCATAGGTGGGGAATTCGATGCTTTACTTTTGTACAATAAATCTTGGTAAATAAATGCCATTAAAATATGAAAACCAAAGTAGGGTGTTAATCACTTAAAGCGACATAAATATTATGAGATTATAATATTGAATCAAGACATGAACTACGAATACTTAAAGCCCATTGAGATTTGGGACTTTTTGTCCAATGGATTTTTGTTCCAATGACATTTGAGTCAACGGGATTTTTAGTTTAATGAATATTTAGTCCAATAGCACTTTTTGTCCAACGGGATCTTTAGTCTAGTGTATATTCTAGCACTTAATAGCAGTAACTAAATTTAAACGTCACCCTCAACTGGTAACTTAAAAAACAGCCCCTATTATTATTGTTCACTTGCCATTTGTTGAGATTTAGCCACCGTTGAATGCAGTCGCGTTTTCAGTTGTCAGTTTAGCGATTAAAGTTCTTTTTCGTGAAGTTTCTACTCATTAAATAAAATCTAGAAATTCTTAACGAAACCATCTCTGTTGTTAGAAGTTAGGTAATGGTTTTTCCTCGTTGACAAAGAATACGTACTTGAGTTGTTAGCTGAATCTCCATTGGACAAACAGCCCTATTGGCAAAAAGTTACGTTGGAACAAACCTAGCATCGAACGTCGTGCTTTAGTCGAAAAGTGTCGTTGAATCGAGCATCCGTTACATCGTAAGTCCAATTAGAACAAACGGCATTGGATTAAAAGTTCATTGGACAAAGATTAGTGAACTAAAGACCGAGGATCTATTGGACTTACTGGAAACGAGTAAGTGCGAGTTGTTAGAGAGTACTTGAGTCGAATGATAAAAGTTATATGGGTAGAAATTGGAAAGGTTAGATTAAATTGGTTGATTATAAGCCTCATTGGATGACGTTTTATTGACCAAAATATCCTATTGTATCAAAAGTTTCATTAGACATAAAGTCTATTGAATCAAAATTTTAGTCGGATGAAAAGTGTGATTAAAGCGCTCATTGAAACTCCCGTCAGAACAAACGCCATTGGAGTAAAACTTTATTGGATATAAATTAATGGGCCTAATCCATTGGGCTTGAAGCGAGTAAATGCGAGTTGATTTAGTCTACATGCATTGAATAATAAAAGTTAGGTGGGTAAGAATTGGTAAAGTTAGATTGCATTGGAACAGGAAGAATTGTAACAATGACACAGTAAAATTCCTTGAAATAAAGTTTTAAAATTTTAGACTGATAACCAAGCAAAGAATGACAAAATAATTACAAGAACTTAATCTGAAAATTCTTAGACTTTTGGAAAATAGTTACGGATTATGGGCAAGACGAATTAACTAAAGTTGGAAATAAAAATACTTGAAGGTATAAGAGCAATGTTAAATTCTTGAGTAGAAAGAAGGCTTAAAAGCCTAGGAGTTATAGAATTCGAAGATTTGAGCATAGGAGTGTATACTGGATTTATCTTTTTATATTGTTTTTTTTGTGCGAGTTTATTTATATTTCGCTTATATTGTGTTGGACGACGGCTGTTAATTTCGAAGCAGGCGTTGACTGGACTCTAATTAAATATTTTTAGTTTTGTTGTTTTAATTTATTATTTACGTATTTTATTATCTCGTACCTGAAGACAACCTTTTATTAAAATATTTGAAAACTGAATACATAAAATTTGAACCCTATTGATTTCACGGATACATCTTGTACATAACATTAATGCACTAATTGAAACCTTCCAATACCCCCATTACTCTAAACTGTAATTACGTTTATAAGTACATATACATGTAAGCAGAGTTAAATCAGATACTGAAATTGCTTCAATAGTAGGGTGTGAATTTATCGGTCGGTCTTACACCAAAACCCATTTTGATTTGCTGCTACTGAAAATCAAGGCTAATATAACCCGAAGAACCCCCATAAATTAAATTATGGTTTTGGGACTTCTTAAAAAAAAACAACCTACTACCAACTTTGGATACGGTCAAGGAGATGCCAATCACTGAAAACTGCAATTTTCTTATAATAGAGTCCGATTTACAAGCATGGAAAACGTTAAGTACAATATAGCGTGCTTGTACACCACTAATAATAATTATACGTTCCTTTAATGTTGGTACAATTTAACGCTTTGCCAACTCATTATTTCTAGTTACAAATAATGAAAAATATGGTATTTAAATTCCTCAGCGTGTTTTGATTACTGTTAAAGTATGTCTACTTTAAAAGCAAGAGATACGAACAAGATCGATATGACTTAGGGGAAATTTAAAATAAAAAGTAAGGAAATAAGAAAAGAAGTAAGACAAAGGGTAATTTTTTAAATTTCCGAGTTTTAACCACTTAAATAATCTTTGGTGATTATGTTTGACGTTTTCAGAGGAAAACCATTAATTTAAACTTTACTTGTGGTAGGTATTTCTTTAAATAATTCCTCCTTTAACTTTTTTTTGTAATTTTCTCTTCTGTCGCGTCCGTTTTTCTTAAGGAAGAGTCCGGCTCGGGATTAGGGGGCTTTCTTTTTTTATTAAATAGAATAAAAGATTGGTTTAGGGAATTCAGTTAAAATATTTATGATAATTTAAACGCGTCTTTTCTCTTCCCCTTGATAAATGTGTTAGTAAAGTTTAAGGAGTTTGATGGGGGGGAAGCTAAAGTACTTATAAAAGAAAGTTTTTCACCAAGGAAACGAAACTTTGAAAACCTTTACATAAACTTGTGTTAAATTCTGCCACGAAGATTCTCAAACTGTTGCTGAATTCATACCTGTTTGAAAGTTTCTGCTATAATGAAATTTCCTTTTTAGAATACACATTCCTTCAACATGAAATGAATTTTTAACAGAATTAAACTTTAAAAGTTCTTGTTTATGTCTAGAGGGAATTTAAGATCTTACATTAAGTTTTATAAGATCAGAAAAGCTTTGTTGAACTGTCGCTTCCTCCTTCCTTCGCCACCCTATACAGGGTGTAACTAGTATAACTAGAAACCTGGAATGGGGGGTAGCTGTAATGATGAATATATTTCTCTTATCTACGTTATCGATATTTTCTTGAAAACTAGCGAGAAGCGACTACATGTTGATAAGGAAAATATGTACAGGTACTCCTATTAGGAGGTTTCTAGTTATATTAATTACACTCTGTATAAACACTGTCTACTATAATAATATTTTGAAACCATTTGCTTGGAAAAGAAGCGTTTAGAATGATGCGCATCCTATCCTTCATATTCGTCTCTGCAATTGGTTAATAAAGCTTTTTCATATTCCGGCAAGTAATGGCGACCTGATTATTATTCAAACAATAGAAGGAATGCTGGTCTTAAGTAGACTTAATTAAAAGCCATCAAGATGCAGAGGAGGAAGAAAGCACAAACTGTTCGGGCTAGTGAGAATGAGCCAGCCCACCACTCCTCATTTGAAACTTTATGTTTAAAATTAGATAAGTGCTAGTCTCCATTAAATGGGAATCGATCTCTTGTCAGAATTAAATTGTTGAAATATTCAAGCTTGTCTAACTTAGGCAATTAGCCATGTAGATCATCTAATCTACTTTTAGCATTATTTGCTTGACATAACTCAAATTAGTGCTTATTTCATCGAATTTTCCATGACGCGTGCAAGCTTGAAATTTTGCAGTTGTAAGCAAATTAAGCACGTTGACCGCACTTGATTGGGTTCATTCGAGCTACCATTCATTAGCAATCCATCATCTCTTCGGAGATAGAAAAAAATCTACTTGTTTAAGTAAGCCCTTCGGTTGTATTTCTAATCCATGCAATATTTCATTTAATGACCCCATTTTCAGCAATTAGCACAAACGAGTCTTTCTTAAGAATTCCATCAAGGGATTGTCCTCGTTCTAATTTTGGAATAAGCTCAGCTCCATTATCCAATTAACTAATGCTTCCACAAAAAAATTAAGATTTTCCATTATCTTACTCAATTTATTACAAATAGGTTTCTTTATCTCTAAATTACTTATCTCCGGTTTATATATAGTTCCAACTCGCAGCACTCTCATCTCTGCAAGTTTCTCTTATCTGACACTTACATTAGCGGACACAATCTCTGATCTCTTGAAGCCGGATTTCCTTGATAACATTTTTCTTTCTTTATTAATCTATCTCATTCTTGACTAACTTTCCCTTTAAAGATTTATCAGAGACGAAATAACGATTTTTATATATTAAATATGTAAAAAATACGAATAGGAAAATCCGGGATTCTTGGTTGAAAGAGCTGTCAATTATACCAGAAAAAAATTCAGAAGTGTCTCTCCCTCTTAAATGCACTCAAGAGCAAAATTTCCATATCGAATTTTTCGACCTCCATTCGAAAGCTTTTATTTGTAAAATTCTAAAATTAGAACCTTCATCTCGCTAGAACTGGGGGTATCCCAGAGAAAATAAGAGCTAATGGAAAATTTAATTTATATAACACCTTAATAGAATTTTCTTTTATGTTACACACATACACACCATCAATTATAATTTCCCCTTCTTTTACAGAACAAAGCGAGGAAAAGCCGCCCTCAGCAAGGACCATAACTATAAAGTCGGCTTCAAAAACCGACCCTAATTCAACTACGCCCGCAGGGACCAAAGAGGAAACAGCGACAAGAGACGAATTAGAAGCAGCGACTGGGGAAGAAGAGCTAATAGATCTTGAGGAACCGGGACTAGAAAACGCGGCCACGAAAATACAAGCTGCGTTTAGAGGACATCAATCGAGAAGAACAATGAAACAGGAAGACAAATCTGCTAAAACCAAAAGTGCCCAACACTCGCAGCAGCAGCAGCAGCAACAGCAACATCAGCAGCATCAGCAACGTCAGCAGCAGCAGCAACATCAGCAACAACAGCAGCAGCAGCAGCAGTTGGAGGATGAATTTTCTTCCGGTGACGTGGGTAAGTGAATTTATGTTATGAACTGATTTTTCCTCCTAATAATTTGCAGTCAATTTGTAACGTCGACAAAGTAATCCTATAAAAGTTGCGATTATATAGTAACCTTGTTTGGTATCGATCCTCTTTGTGATTCTTATCTATCACGTCATGAATTTTTAGAGGTTTTTTTCAGCGGGTTTATAACACACATAATGTTATTATGTTTTAATTTTCAAATTACTATGGAATTATTACGTAACCCTGATGGAAATTTAACAAGCAAATTCACAATTTTATAGAGTGTTTGATTGGAGTGTTGAACTAATTTTACGAAATGATTGAAGGTTGATGAACTGAACATTTTTGTACGTTGTGCTTGATTATTTTGATTTAATGCCCTTGTTTTCTTTATAACATATACAGTATGTATATATATATATATATATATATATATATATATATATATATATATATATAATATATATATATATATATATAATAAAATACATGATGTAAATTCTTGGGCTATAGGTTCTAAAAAAATATAATAAGATGCCGGATTTCAAACACAATTACTCCTACACAATATTGTTTCGTCCTCACCTGGACTCGTCAGTAGGAGAGGTAATATTTGAATGCTTGCATCTCGTGTCAATTCACTTATATTCGTTCGTGAAATTAACATTAATAGCGACAGGTGGCTGTGGAGCCATCTATAATTTGTCGTATACATATAAGATGTTTAAAAGTTGCAGATTTCACCCTTGCTACAATAATAACTATGATTTTGGTCGTGAACCGTTTAATGTATAATAAAATACATGATGTAAATTCTTGGGCCTATAGGTTCTAAAAAAATATAATAATTATATATATATATATATATATATATATATATATATATATATATATATATATATATATATATATATATATATATATATATATATATATATATATATATATATATATATATATATAAATTGGTTAGAATAACGACCAAAAACACTTTTAAAAGGGTGAGTTAAATCAATGTTATCAGCAGGAACAGAACATATTATATCGTCTACATATTTCTTAATAAATGGAAATTGAAAAGGTAAGGAGGGAATAACCTCATCTAATAGAAAATCCATCACAATATTTGCTAAACAGGGACTAAGGGGTGAACCCATTGGAAATGTTTTTGAAAAATAGAATAGGTAATAAAAAATAATTTGTCTTTGCCGCTTACGGATTTACGTGGCATACCTGGGCATACCTTACGAGATGACGTAATTCTCTATTATCTTCTAACATTTGATTCGCTAAGTTGCATTTTATGATGTAAAGATTATATCATCTCGTATGCGATACTTGTTCGTATGAGTTCAAGAACACGGGCCCTGCCGTGAAGACTTAATGGCATGCCCCCCTATTGAGCAATAAGTTGAGATACGTTCAACTAGTGTGCCACCTAATTACAATTACCTTCATAAACTGAGACTTGCATTCTAACATCCAACCTAAGCTAAACTAACCTGTAACCTTTAATTAAAAATAGCATCTAACTTAACCTCTAACTCCACTTATAACCTAATATATCCTAATAATGTAGACCAACCTAACCTCTAACCTAGGCTATAGTAATCTATTTGTTAACCTAACTTTAACCTAAACTAACTTACTCTTACTACTAATCTAAGCTAACCTCTAACCTAATATTAGTTATAATATAACCTTTAGTTTAACCTCTTAATTTAACACTTTTTACTAATTTACTTCTAACCTAACCTATAGATTAACCTCTAACATCTTTTTTAGACTAATTTTTAAACTAATGTCTAGGCTAACCTTTCGTAGCCTAACCGCTATCATCTTAGCTAACCTGTATCCTATTGTTTAACCTAACAAAACTTCTAACCTAGCCTACTTTCTAACCTAGCTTATTCTCTAATATAAACTAGTCTCTAACCTAACTTAACGTCTAGCTTGATTCTTGACCTAATTACTAACTGTACCTAAGCTAACTCCTAATTTCTAACCTTAGCTAAACTCTAACCTAATCTTTAGCGTAATCTCACATTGAATCTAAGCTAACCTCTAACTCAACCTATTATATACCGTAAACTATTCTGTAATGTAACCTTGAACTAAACTAATCTTCACTCTAAATTTTGCATCTTCGTTCTATCTATTCTATAATGTCCTCAATATATAGCTTAACCTATCTTTTAATCTCAAATAATCTAAGCTAACCTAACGTTTAACCTTGTCTAATCTCTAATCTAAATTAATTTTTAACCTTGAACTTAATCTCTAATCTAGCCTCTAAGATTCTAACCTAACCTGACCCAATCTAACCTTTATGTTCTTAATACAGCAACCTCTAAACTAATCTAATTTCTATCCTAAGCTACCATCCAACTTAAACCCTAACGACATATGATTCACCTAACCTAATTTTTGAACTACTAACCTAATGTCTTAACCTGTTAATTATATCTCAGCTAACCTCTAATGCAAACTCCACCTGATCTCGGCCTTAATTCACCAACCCTAACATAACCTCCAACTTTATCTAACTAATAAACTAAGCTAATCTCTAACCTAGACCTAATCGTTATCTAAGCATACCTAAACCAATCTCTAATCGTACCTAACGCCTAACCTAAGCTTACCTAGCCTATTGCACAACTTTAAAACTTAATCACTAAGCTAAGTTAACTTTAACTAAAGTTAATACAACTATTTAAACTAATCTAACACATTGGATAACATATCATAAGCTTTAACCTAACCTAATTAGGCTAGCCACTAATAAGAATATCTGTTCGTTGTTAGATTATCTATATATTTAAAACACAAAGCTTATTTTTGTTTCAGTTCGTTTGAGAGTTCCACTGGGCCGATCTAAGCGATTCTTTTTTTATATTGAATCTTTCGCTGTATAGATAAGTCAACACTACTTAATTTTTATATTTGTTATTTAAAAAAAGACTAAAATGTTCACTTGGGGCGCCCTCTAACTTTCTAGGTGGTGAGTTTTGTAACTATTCCCGCTTATAAATACTAAAGGGTGATTCACTTCCATCATTAATAAGCGGTTAACACGCGTTTAATGTTTAAAAAATTATTAGGTTGCGTAGTCAAAACCCGCATAGTTGAAAGTTATGGACACCAGACGAATTATTATACAAACAATAGCTGATGGCAATTGCTTATTCAGAGCAGTTTCATATTGTTTGCATAAAACTCAGGAAATTTGCCAACACTATGTTTATGTGATGTTTTTGAAATATGTACTAATAGACGTTTTCAAGAATGTTTTAAACAAGATCGATTTTTGATTTTATTCTTATCATTTCGTAAGGCAGAATTTCCGTATGTATGTATGTAAAATAAACCGACGGGGAGGGGTGAGCCGGAGAGTGAGATATGTCGGAAGAGAGGAGGGTAAGCTGGGAGAGAAGGGTGCTAGGCTTAGAATTTTCAACTGGTTATGTTTAGTTGTGTTTATTTAAATAATCGCTCACGAAAATCCGAAGGATTGTAATCACACATTGAATGTTGTATATAGGGAAATCCTTCAATACTTTTGACCGTCATGTCTTGACGAGGTTTCCCTAGTAAATGTTTAAGATGGCTTGTGTGTCCGGCAGATACACTGTGCCAACCGCTAACAAAGAACAAAACAAGAAAGAATCAAAATGACTATTATAGAAAATGGTGACCATGAACCATTTCTTCGAATAAGTCTTTTTCTCACTGATAAATACTCTGTGGGTATTATTATCCATACGAGTCTACTTTGGAAAACAGGAATTTATAGAAATTGAACGTTTAACATATGTTAAATAATGTATATAAACGTCGTTTAACATATATTAAATGACGTTTACATAAACGTCGTTTAACATATGTTAAATGACGTTTATATGAACGTCGTCATAAACTCATTAAATTTCTAATAACATGTCAGTAGTTTAATTTACTTTAGACTAAATCGTATAACCACGCGAAACAGAGATTGGTTAGTAAAGAAATGACCTGAAGATGGCAATGAAGATGGGTATAGAACTGAAATTAATCTTTTGATTTAAAATAGCCTTTTTCGGCAAACAAGTTCGCATTTTGGCTCTAAATTGACCGATATTTTATATTAATGGTATTGGGGTAGGGTTTACCCACACTCCAAAATTACAATTACAATTATTACAAGTAAGCATTTTTTCGAATAACATCATCAACATCTATCAGAGACAAAATCAAAACGGAAATGGAGAATGTTAAAAACAGCTTTTTGGAAATTAAACTCACATTTGTAAAATGTAATCTGCTGTTTCAAACTCAAATATAACTTATTTTCAAACCGCTTTTCAGATTCCATTAACGTATTTGAAAATATAGTTTAAATACACTTTTCTAATTGGGAGATGGTTTGTTTTCGTACCAAATGGAAATGGTAGATTTTTGTTCGTATACTTTTCGGCACTAATGTTATTTTTGAATACATTTTACTGAAAATTAGTTTAAAATTACCCATTTCAATGACTGATGATTGATGACCGACGACTGGCAACTAAAGACAAGACAAGACCCCTGACCACTGATGACTGATGAATGACAATTAAGAATTTATGATTAAAGCTAGTTACTTAATGTTCGAGACGCTTGACACTCCACTATAAGAACTACCACTAGATAAACTATGTGATAATTATCCTTAATACTAACCCGATTGTTAATTAACGAATATGGGTGAAGTATCAGATCTTTAAATAATGAGACGCATGAATGGGTAGTGCACAAAATGTACATGGTTAGGCCATTAATGTATTATACCGTGATATCAAAAATTATCTTGGTCAAGGGTTGTTAAAGAATAGAAAACGGTTGTCTTAGTTTCAATTTCTAAATCTTGTTCTTAAAATAATTCTGTCGTTGTCAAGCTACACTGACATCATCAATAACCTACAAATCTGACAGATTTTGACACTCAAAAAATTATTGACATAAATTTTACAGCTGAACTAAGTAGGTAACACATTTGTAGGTTATTGATGATGTCAGTGTAGCTTGACAACGACAGAATTATTTTAAGAACAAGATTTAGAAATTCAAACCAAGACAACCGTTTTATATTCCATAACAACCCTTGACCAAGATAATTTTTGATATCACGGTACAAGAACAGTTTCAAACTAATAAGATATTTGAAAAAAGGACCAATCAGACCATTGATTGTTGTATAAAAAAGGGTTTCTTCTTCTTTTCGTTCTTTTTTATACCAATCCTCTATAATTAGAAAACGTAGAAATTTATCGAAATTAAACGTTTTTGTGAAATACTTTTATTTCTATTTAGTGTTTATAACTATAAGCAAGATAAGCGCACTTAAGCATTAAAGTTAAATTAACCAACATTAGACACAATAATCTGGTTGCAACATAACAGCTCGTTGGCAGGCTTCTCAAAATACTTGATGGTTCCCCGAATACGTCCAAAAGGAAATGATTGCATTCTTAATCTACCATAATTAGCTTTGAAATTAATAGCATGATAGTTACCCTGTGAAGAAAAAACACGTTTTGGTAAACTTTACAAGTTTCTCCTAAATATTATTTTATAAGGGCTAAAGGAAGTTCCGGAATTAAACAGAAATAATTTAAATAATATTAAAATGTTATAAATATATATATAGAAAATATCACCCCGACTGGGGATCGAACCCAGGACCCTCTGCTTTCAAGGCAGAAGCTTTACCGCCGAGCTATCTGAGATGGTTACCAACCGAAATGAAGGTGGAATTATATATACCAATTAATTGCTACGTTAAGTTAGTTGTTCGACAAATTATTTTATAACCTTTGGAACTGGACAAATCCCGGCTGGTATTCCCATAGCTGTTTGCATATCGTGTACGAATGGTCCGCCATACTTTTGCATTGATCGGCAATAATCATCTTCAAATGCAAGAAGACGTTGCCATCCTCTATCAAGGAATTTGTTTTCTAGATCTACCTCTGTTAAAACCTAGAAAAAAATGTTTTTAAAATAATTTAAAAAAATATGTTTTACTAACCCTTATCTGATTTCCCAATGGTATTGCGGTAGACAGGTTTACGTCAAAAACTTGAGGTTGAGTAAAAGTTTTTGGCGTAGCACTGAAATTAATCTTTTGATTTGGTATAGTTATACCATGGCATGGAAAATATTTTTCGACAATCAAGTTTGTATTTTGCCCCTAAAATGTTGGACATTTTTTAGTAAAGTTGTTATTGAGTAAGGGGGGCGGGTAATTTATTTACTTACATTTATACAATTCGAATAGTACATCAAGAATAGACCACTAAAAGTTAAAAGCATTTTAAATAGTTTAAATTCACCACACAGTTTTAAGTTGAGCAATTCTTTTGAATAACAATTATTGACACATAAAATGGGCAAAGTCAAAATGGTAATGATGAAAATATTTTATTTTGTATAAACAAACAACTATAATTATTTCTTAACAATTAAAGTCGCATTTATAAAGTGCAATCTGCTAATAAATCTATGAGTACAAAAGCAGTCATCAAACTAAATTTACAGGAAACACAAACAACTGAATTTTCGAGTATCGAACAAAAAAAAACAGTCGAGTATTTATTTTTTAATATTTTTACGAACAATATGCAGAGATAGCTTTTAAGAATACAGCACAGTATCAACCGTAAAACAACAATTATCAATTATTATCAGTTAGTCGTTAATCGTCAAGGATCCGACATCAAATGTCGGTCATTGACCGCTTCATGACCGCATGAAAAAGCATTAGCGGTCATTAAGCCTCAGCAATCAATTATCAGTTGTCAATCGTAGATATTAATTACTAGTTCTCAATCGTTAGTTATCAATTATCTATCCACAAATATAAAGCAAACGGGTTGATAGCTAACGTTCAAGCATCAATATTAGTCATCGCGCTCAATCATCAGGTAAACAGGTGTCAAATAACACTCATCTATATCTTATAAGAGCAACCCAAACAAGTCTGAGACCCAAAAAACGAAATATGTGATATTTATTCACCCTTGCTGCAAAATTCTTGATGATTTGTAGTTGATTGACAACCGACGACTGTCAGTAACTAACGTCTGAAGCTTTGATATTGATGTTTGGTGTTCTATCCTTAATATTTTAAACTTGATTAAGAATTTATAATGGATGACTGAGGTTTGATATTAAATGTTTAATCGTTAAATTAATTCTTGATACTTTAATCAAGATGATTGATACATAATTGCTGATTGACAATCAAGCACTGACAATAATTTACACCCGAGGTGAGATGTTTGTTGATTGATGCTTGACGATCGACGTTGATGCTCTATCTTTGTTAAATGGGATTGGTGATTGATTGATGACGGATGACTGATGAATGATGGGTGATCGCTGAAGGCTATCTGTTAACAGTTGACGGTTGACTATTGAGGGTCGACGATCGACGACTGGCAAATGGCACCTGACACAGGCGTCTAACGGATGACGATTGGCAATTGAGGATCGACGATCAACAACTGGGGACTGACAACTGACGGTTTACGGTCGATGATTGATGGTTGATAATTGGTGATTGACAACAAGTTAATTACGGGTATAGTAGTTGACAACTGGCGAATGGCAACTGACGGTTGACTATTGACAAATGAGAATCGACGAACGACGACTGACGGTTTACGGTTGACAATTGCTGATCGACGGCCGACGAATGATAACTGATAACTGGCAATTGACAACTAAGTTGATTATAGACATAGGAGTAAACATGTTTCAAACAAGATATGTTAAACAACTGGCAACTTTACGATTGAGGATCGACGATTGGCGGCTGACAATTGGCCATTGACGACTGACACTTGCGACTGACGTTGACGATTGGCAATTGAGAATTGACGATTGGCTATTGACAACTGGCGGTTTACGGTTGACTATCGCTGATCGACGATTGATGACTGATGACTGATAATTGGCGATTGGCAAAAAAGACATAGATGATTGCAGACATAGTAGTAAACGCATTTCAAACAAAATATGTTAAACAATAGACAACTGACGGTTAACGGCTGACGATTAAGGATCGCCGATATTGACGATTGACAACTGGACAATGGCGACTGACACTGGCGACTAACGGTTGACGATTGGCAATTGAGAATCGACGTTCGACAACTTGCGACTGACGATTGACTATTACTGATGGACGATTGATGGCTGATAACTGATAACACAGCCACACAAAATAAAAAAAGTGTCTGGGCCAAAGCACCTGACCGGTATATTCCCATGTAATTTTCAGCGCTGAATCCGAATCCGGGGTCAGAATCACCGATTTACCTCAGGTTTTGTACATAACCTCAAAAAATGGCCAAAAATGAGCAAAATGAGATTTAACGTAAAAATTTGAAACGTCCACCTATTCTCATGTATTTTGATGCGCTGAAACCTGATATGATGATGAGAAAATCCTCTAACTAGCCAAATCAACGCTTTCATCCCATTTCTCTCCCCATTTCGCGGTAGAAACTTCATTTATCGTGAAAATTTCAAATATTCCCCTATTCTCATGTATTTTGATGTGCTGGAACCGAATATGATGATGAAAAATTCCTTTCACTAGCCAATTCAACGCTATCTCCCCATTTCATTACCATTACACCTGCATTTGGGGATTGTAAATTGGATATTCTTCACCATTCTTATGTGTTTTGAGGCGCTTACGGGTTTCTGAAACCAAATAGATGAATGGTTTTCTAAAGGTTCAAATATTTCAAAATTGAAGAAAAGCATCATCATGGGCCCCCGGGTGTTCATGCAGCAGGGAACGTGTTAACAAATATTGATTACTCGACTGAAATCGCTTATGAGGCATTGCTCAAGAAGCCAAGAAAAAACAGTAGGAAGTGGAAGTGAATATTTAACTTTACAGTGCAATGAAGAAAAGATCGGCGAACCTTCCTAGTAGAGCAAATGAAGATGGGAACTGTTTACCATGCAAGATAATATTGCGTAGGCTGAAGTTATAATATTAATTAGGCTAGTTGATGGAATTTTGAATGGTTGTATTCACTTCCAGCGCCTCAAAACACATAAGAGTGGTGAAGAATATCCAATTTACAACCCCCAAATGGGGATGTAAAGGTGATGAAATGGGTTGATAGCGTTGAATTGTCTAGTTGAAGGAATTTTTCATCATCATATTCGGTTCCAGCACATCAAAATACATGAGAATAGGGGAATATTTGAAATTTTCACGATAAATGAAGTTTCTATCCCGAGATGGGGAGAAATGGGGGGGTGAGGTTTGGTGAAAGCGTTGAATTGGCTAGTTGAAGGAATTCTTCATCATCATATTCGGTTCCAGCACATCAAAATACATGAGACTAAGGGGATATTTGAAATTTTTACGATAAATAAAGTTTCTATCCCGAAATGGAGCGAAATGGGGGGTGAAGTTGGGTGAAAGCGTTGAATTGGGTAGTTGAAGGAATTCTTCAGCATCATATTCGGTTCCAGCACATCAAAATACATGAGAATAGGGGGATATTTGAAATTGTTACGATAAATGAAGTTTCTACTGCGAAATGGGGGGAAAATGGGGTGAAAGCGTTGATTTGGCTAGTTAGAGGAATTTCTCATCACCATATCCGGTTTCAGCGCATCATAATACATGAGAATAAGAGGACATTTTTACGTTAAATCTCAAATTGCAGACGTAGGAGTAAACGCATATCAAACAAGATATGTTGAACAATTGGCAACTGACGGCTTACGGTTGATGATTGAGGATCAACGATTGACGACTTGCGACTGACCTCAGACGGCTGGCAACTGCACAATAGCACTGACGACTGACGGTTGACGATTGACAATGGTGGATTGACAAATTGGCGACTTACGGTTGATGATCGACGGTTGATGATAACTGATAATTGGTGATTGACAACTAAGCTGACTACAGACATAGGAGTAAACGCATTTCAAACAAGATATGTTATACAATTGGCAACTGACGGTTTACGAATGACGATTGAGTATCGACGATTGACGACTGAGAATTGGCCAATGGCGACTGACGGTTGACGATTAGCAATTGAGAATCGGCGACTGGTGACTATTGACGACTGACGGTTTACGCTTGACTATTGTTGATCGACGATTGATGACTGATAACTGATAATTGGCGATTGACAACTAAGACATAGATTATTGCAGACATAGGAGTAAACACATTTCAAACAAGGTATGTTAAACAATTGGCAACTGACGGTTTACGGTTGATGATTGAGGATCGACGATTGACGACTTGCAACAGACCACTGACGGCTGACAACTAACGATTGGCGATTGGCGACGGTACTGGCGACTGACAATTGAGGATCGACAAACTGGCGACTGATGGTTTACGGTTGATGATCGACGGTCGGCGATTGATGATGATAACTGATAATTGGCGATCCAACCCAGATTCTGAAAAGTTATATACAATAATTGCTTGACCTCCTGCAGCTTCTTTTACAGTTTATTTCTTGCTGTAGCGATTTGAAACATAATTCGTAATTGTATTTATCGTACCGTGAAAATACCTGATCCATGATACTTTATACTTGATGAATGACGATTAACAACTGAAGATTGACGTCTGACAACCAACGATTGATAATTGACAACGTCAATTGATGGTTAATGTGTAAAGTTTAATGTCATTTAATGTTTGTTGATTGATCTTTGAAACCTCATACTTAATTATTGATAACTGATAATTAACGATTGACAACTGATGTTTGGTGATTGACAACCAATTATTATCAATTGATATTTTGATATTTTTATATTTAATACTTGATCCTTAATAATTTATCATTGATACTCGAGGCCTATGGATGATGATTAATAATAATTGACGATTAACTTGATACGTAACGCATTAAATCTGATACTGTTCGATACTTAACCAAGAACAGTAAGTGGGACTATTCAGCAATTGCGATAGAAAGAAGCAATTTGCTTCATTTTGAGAATATCCAAAAGATGCTTTTGTATTAGGTAGCGTTGCTACGGTTTGTGAGATGTAATTAATTTCCGAATTAGTACCCGAATGATTAATCGATTAAAAATTTAATAAAACTTTATAGATTTGTAAAATGCAAATATTACTACACGTTTACAATTCTGAATACTCATAGTGTAATAAACAACCTTGTACAAATATAGTACTAAATATTTTCAGATACCATTTTATAAATGTGACTTTAATTACTAAAAGGCCATGATGGTTGTTTTTTGTACAAAATTTATTTCCTACATTACTGTTTTAGATTTTGTCAATTTAATATATATATATATATATATATATATATATATATATATATATATATATATATATATATATATATATATCGTATGTTCACAATTTAAAATTGTTTAGTGACATGTTTGAAATGTTTTTAACCATCAGTCTACTTTCGATATTTTATTGTAATCTGGTAAATGTAAGTAAACACGACTACTTTAATCACTTAACAACATCTTTACTGTAAAATACCAACAATTTCAGACCCAAAATTAAGAGAACTTGATTGTCGAGAAAATATATCCATGCCATGGCGTAACAATAGTTAATCAAAAGCTTAATATCAGTGCTACTCCAAAAACTTTTACTCAACCTCAAGTTTTTGACTTACATATCTCTACCGCAGTACCCCTAGGAAACCAGATAAGGGTGGGTAAAATTTACCTTTTATTAATTTTAATAACATTTCTTCCTAGATTTCAGCAGAGATGGAGCTAGAAAATAAATTTCTCGATAAAGGTTGGCAACATTTACTTACAATTGAAGATGATTTATGTCGGGTAATGCATTTGTATGGTGGACCATTCGCACATGATATAGAGACAGCTATGGGAATACCAAATGGCATTTGTCCAATTCCAAAGGTTATAACGTAGTGTTTGTGGGAGATGTATACAGTTTACAAGAACACTTTTTTTTTCTCAGGGCAACTATCATGCTATTAACTTTACAGCTAATTATGGTAGATTGAGAATGCAAGGATTGCCCATTGGAAAAATTCGAGGAACCAACAAGTATTTTGAGAAGCCTACCAACAAACTGTTAGATTGTCATCAAATTATAGTGTCTAATAGGAAGCAATAACACTTAATTATTGTTATAAACAGTGAAGTAAAATAAATGCATTCTCAAAGAACGTTTAATTTTTGTGACTTAGTTAGTTTTCAGTTATTGGTCTGGGAGGAAGAACCTTTTCTAAAGAAATGATTCGTGATCTGAGACTAGGATAAAAAATTTTTGGAAGTTTTTGACTGATCGACGAACGACAAACGGCGACTGACTATTGACGACTGGCTACGATTGACAATTGAGGATAGACAAATTGGCGACTGACGGTTGATGATCGACGATTGATGATGATAACTGATAATTGGAGATTGACAACTAAGTTGACTGCAGACATAGAAGTAAAAGCATTTCAAACAAGATATGTTAAACAATTGGCAACTGACGGTTTACCATTTGACAATTGAGGACAATGGCGACTGGCGGTTGACGATTGGCAATTGAGAATCGACGACTGGCGACTTATTGACGAATTGACGAATAACGGTTTACGGTTGACTATTGCTGATCAATGGTCGACGATTGATGACTGATAACTGGCGATTGACAACTAAGTTGATTGCAGACATAGGAGTAAAAGCTTTTCAAAAAAGATATGTTACACAATTTGCATAGGCAGGATGCAAGAATTTGTTTAGCTTTAAACAAATTTTAAAGTATTTATAAAAATTTAAAAGCGCACCACAGTGCATATACGTCCGAACGGTGCGGTAGATCTCAACTGAACCCTCACTTAATTAAAACTGGTTTAAAATTAACAAATTTCTCAAATTTAATAGAGCACATGGCCGACCGAGCCACCTTCACTGAAGGTGTGTTGATTTGGTGCATCAGTTTGTGTGATAAATATGTTTCTTTGGTGTAGAAAGATAAATAAAAAATAAGAGAGCAGCATCTATAATGAGAACTAAAGACATTAAACAATTTTATTTTGCAACTTGTAATTAATAATAATTATAACGCATATAAAACAAAAACTAATGCATATTGGACACTATAGAATGGCTACATACTAATAGCTTATCTGGCTTCTCAAACAGTTTGACGGTTGCCCGTAGTCTCCCCAAAGGAAAGGATTGTATTTTTAATCTTCCGAAGTCTGCTGTAAAATTCACAGCATGGTAATTCCCCTGCAAAGGAACATGTTTCAGTTAATATTAAATATTTTTGCAAAACATTTTTATAACCTTTGGAATTGGACATACACCTTTTGGTATGCCCATAGCAGTTTCTATGTCATGTGCGATAGGTCCTACATATAATTGGACTACGCGACAAAAGTCATCTTCAATTAAAAACAAACGTTGCCAGCCATTATGAAGGAATTTATTTTCTAGTGATATTTCTGATGAAACCTATGTGGAAAAATATCATTAACTAACAAAAAGTCTGTTTTTCAATTTCATTTACAAAAAAATTTACCTACCTTTATTTGATTTCCTAACGGTATTAAGGTATTAAAGGCTATGTCAAAAACTTGAGGTTGAGAAAATGTTTTTGGGGTACAGCTTAAATTGATTTTTGGGTGCGGTATAACTTGGCATGGATAGATTTTCTCGACGACGAAATTATCTGTACCTTGTCCCTACAAATTTAGACATCTTGAGGCAAAGATATTGTAAAATGAAGAATAAGTTACATTTATGGCATTTTTATAAGACACCAAGATCAGAAGTAAGAGCTTTGAAATCATATTACATATTTTGGTATGGCTCTTAACAAAAAAATGATTTCTAGTAGGATTTAGCTTTTTGGTATTACATTTGTATAAATGAAAAAATATAATTTAAAAAAAGTATCATTAATGGTTTTGAGGCAATCAAAATGTCATTTACAAAATGTAATCTGGAAATAACAATGGTATTTGAAAATTGTGAAAGTTGTGTAAATACAGATTTAGCCATAATTCAGCACAGCATAATGGAAAATTTGTTTCCGTCGAGCCGGAATTTTATATTAACAATTGTTAATATTGTTACAGTTTTTTTGCATGAAACATAATCGAACATATTGATTTCATATAAAATCGTCTGATAATCGAAGAGAATTTTCTGCTTTTGTTACAAACAGAAGTACATTCAGAATTCATTTGTTGGTGACCCAAGATTAAGGGCTTTCATTAAATCTGCAATTTCGCAAGACATTGCGAAAAATAAACAACTATCCCGGGCCTCATTTGCAAAATATTTAGATATTTAATTACAAAACCAAAATTCAAGATATAATATTCCAGATAATCCGTAATGTTAGCTATGCCAAGGCACAGAACTACTAGATCAAAATTTAGAATTATATTTTGAATGCAAATGCATATAGATAATATATCGCTCCGGCTGGAAATCGATCCCAGGACTCCAAGGTAGTATGATTTACTTATTATTGCTTAACGAGACATTAGTCGTCCAGGTAGCAGGGGGCTGTCCGCTGAGTGGAGTTGTATGAAACCTTGTGATGGCTGGACCCTTGGGATACGCTGATGATCTAATCATAGCAGTCGAGAGGAAATTCATAAACACGGTCAGAGAGCAAATGCAACAAGCCCTAGATGTTGTAGATATATGGGTTCAACAGGAAGGCCTAAGAGTCAGCCTTGGAAAAAACATTAGTACCGTTCACAGGAAGGAACACTGTGGAAGGCCTTAAACCTCTATACCTTTGTGGAAAAAAATCACTCTACCGAGAGAGGTGAAATACTTAGGAGTTAATTTAGACTCCAAACTTACCTGGAGTCGACAGATTGATAAAATTGCCAGAAGATCAAAGACTATTTTAGCCGTGACCAGAGGAATGTAGGACAAATCTTGGGGTTTTAAACCAGGAATGGAGTACTGGTTGTATGCCAGAGTGCTCAGCCAGCAATAACCTACGCGCCGTTGGTTTTGGCAAGATACCACCAAACTAAGACTAAACAAGATTCAAAGGGATTGCATGTCTTGGTATTACAGGGGCGATGAGAATGCGGAACTCACCGAACCACCTTCGGATGGGTACAAAACGGACGGACCACATGACGCCTAGAATTCTTAAGAACCCAGTTTTTAAAGTGAATATACAGAATCGCCAGGAGTGGTTAAAATCCAGACAGAACATTTCTCGTAGAAGCCTGATCTGGTACACGGACGGCCCTAAAACTGAGACGGGTGCTGGATCAGGCGTATATAGTGAAAATCCAAAATCGGAGTTTTACGTTCCTTTTGGACAGTTTGCCTTCGTTTCTTTAACGGAAACTTACGCGATACTACAGTGCGCGCGTGAAAACATAAGGAGGACTTACAGAGATAAGCGGATCTATATTATATCAGACAGCCAGGCAACTCTAAAAGATCTTTCGAGTTCTAGGATGCATTCTAGGCTAGTATAGCAATGTGTTATGGAACTCAATGATCTGACAGGCCAAGACACTGTCAAATTGCTTTGGGCGCCAGGTAGCTGCGGAATTGAAGGCAATGGAAAATTGATGATTAACTTGTTGTAGGTTGAGTACAATATAAGCCTTCTATGCTGCAGTGCGACCGGTTCCAACTGGCAGACGGAACCCTAAGGGGGGAAAAAGGTATCAAGGTAATCAAGTACGGTGACTTTCGAAACCTATTGACTTATTGGGGGGGGGCATGTAAGAGGCATCTAGTAAGAATCGGTACAGTGACCTCCAGAAGTCATTAAAGGTTAAAAGTCCAAGTTCAAGGTAATCACGTGCTGTGACATTCGAAAGTTATTGACCTGCTGAAGAAACCATGCAACAGACAGCTAGTAAAAGTGATTACAGTGAATCCTAGAGGTCACTAATGATCAGAAGTCCAACTTGCAGTGACATTTAGAGGTCACCAAAGGTCTAAAGTTCAACTTCGAGATATCAAGATAATCAAGTACGGTGGTTTTCGAAATCTATTGACTTATTGAGGCGGTCATGCAAGAGGCATCTATACAAATCGGTAAAGCGATCGCCAGAGGTCGTTAAAGGCCAAAGGTTCAACTTCAAGGTATCAAGCTAATCAAGTGCGGTGGCATTTGAAAGTTATTGACCTACTGAAGGAACCATGCAAGAGGTATCTAGCAAAAATGATTACAGTCTAGAGATCACTATTGGTCGGAAGTCCAACTTTAGCATAAATAAACAAATGAGGTGTCGTTCGAAAGTTTTGATCTACTGATAAAAACTATATAAGGCAGATTTAGTAAAGATCATTCCAGTGACCTCGAGGGGTTAGGGAAGTTTCAACGATAATGTAAACACGACTAGATTTGGATGTTTTTCGAAAGTGAATCAATATTCACTTATAGCGAAGATACGGACATACCATAGAAACCACTAATAGGCGGGAGACTGACCTTGAAAGAAATAAATAACTGTCAGTAAGAGAAATTTAGAGTTTTCATTAGAGTTTTTCTTGCTTTTGTCATCTAGTCATACGAAAAACAATGCAACTTTAATCTTCTTCGGTTTCAACGTTTTTTTGTTAATGTTTGGTAATATTTGGTAATGTTTGGTAAATATATATATGTATTGGTAAATTTTCTTCTTGTCTTTGTGATATACGATGGTTAATGGTATTGATTTTGTCAATCTTGAACACAATAAGTTTTGTCATTTAGAAAAAGCTACAGTTGCAGTTAGGCCAGTGGTTACATGGATACTTGCTTTTGGAGAAGGCTGTGATATTTGGAAATACCTAATTTACCATTTACCATCAAGATTTAGACAATTTAAACAACTTTATAAATAATTACTTTATTTTCTTCCACTGTGTATTATAATAAACGGAATATATACAGTTAAGTTCTTGCAAGTAGGTGGTAGTGCTGTTTGTATGTTAACAGTTTTTGCTCTCACTTGGTGTGTACCCGCTTGGCGTTGCCAAGTGCATGCGAATTGTCGCGTCATCATCCATCTACTTGAAAAACTTCTTAGTATAGTAAACAATTAACCCATATTTGAGAATATAACAACTTTGCACATTATTAGCTTTCTTCCAGGATACTCAAAATATTTGACAGTTCCACGTAACCTCCCAAAAGGAAACGTTTGTAATTTTAATCGATTGAAATTGGCTGTAAAATTAACAGCGTGATAGTTACCCTGAAAACATACAATAATTTAATAAATTTCGCAAATTTTCCCTAAACAGTAGTTCTCCACTCTTGGAATTGGACAGACACCTCTTGGTATACCCATAGCAACTTCTACGTCATATGCGAGAGAACCTCCATATAAATGCATTACTCGACAAAACTCATATTCAATGGTAATCAAATGTTGCCAATGTTTATCAAGAAGTTTGTTCTGTAGCTCTATATCTGTTAAAATCTATACGAAAATATACAAAGATGATTTTAAAAGAAATCTTACCAACCCTTAAGTGATTTCCTAATGGTATTGAAGTAGTAATGACGGTTAGATCCAAAACTTGAGGTGAAGTAAACGTTTTTGGTGTACAATTAAAAATAACTTTTGGGTTTGGTACATCTAAGCATGAAATAATTTTCTCAACTATGAAATTTTCTGCACTTTGAGCCTAGAAATTTAGATAAGTTCATAAATCAAAAGGCTATGAAACCTAACTCACATTTACGAAATCATTGCAAGACACCGAGAACACAATTAAAAACTTTAGAAACATCTCTAAATGTTCAGTTTTGCGTTAGGATTTCAGATGTGTACATTTTTAGCCTTCAGAATAGAATAGCATAAACAAAATTACATCCTACGCTTTGTATACAACAACAATAGCCCTATGGTAATTAGAGAGTCATTTACATAATGGGATGTGGAATAGTTCACCAGTATACAAGGCCAGTTGGTATCTGAAAATGTGATAGTATGATTCAGTCTGTGTAACCTTTATAAAATTACTTTATAAAGACAGAGCAACAGATTTTAATCTCAAGTCCTATTTTAGAACAAGCAATATTTTTGTTGTTAAAACTAGTTTGAAACGTTACGGTTATATTGCGGATTTTGAAAGCATTGAGATGTGAGATCTTGAATTAAACATTAGGACGTTTTTGATTCATTTCTATCATATGTTCTGATCACTTTCTTGCTAATCATGCCTAAAAGAATGATGTTAGCCGCAATTGGTACAGCACTGGCGGTAATTCAACTCTAGCTTTACTGTTTAATGCGTCCTAGTAATATTTTGTCATTTCGCATGCAAATTTTATTGCGCCACTTTTGAGCAAATAACCTCCACTGACCAGACTCATTTAAAACAGAAATTAAACATTTGTTTTGGTACATATTAAGACTAGTTTTAGTCAATTGACTTGAAACTGACTGTTAAGATAAAATTAACAACATATTAATTTCTTTCTAAAGAACACAACATAGATGACAGAGACGATAAAGATGATAGATACGATACGATAGAGGCGATATAGACAATAATGATGATAGAAAGATGAGAGGTTAGAAAGCGTATAGATGATAGAAAATATAGAGAGGATAAAAGCATGTAGACGATAGAGACAATAGAGACGATAGAGACGATAGAGACGATAGAGACGATAGAGACGATAGAGACGATAGAGACGATAGAGACGATAGAGACGATAGAGACGATATAGACGATAGAGACGATAGAGACGATAGAGACGATTGAGACGATAGAGACGATAGAGACGATAGAGACGATAGAGACTATAGAGACGATGGAGGCGATAGAGACGATAGAGACGATGGAGACGATAGAGACGATAGAGATGATAGAGATGATCGAGACGATCAAGACGATAAATACAGTAGAGACGATAGAAAAGACATAAACAATAGAGGCCATAGAGATGATAGAACCGATAGTGACGATAGTGAAAGAAGATAGCGACTGTAATGTCTTGGGTTCAAAAATAAAACATAAGGAACTATTTAATACGTTTATTACTTATTCACTCAATTACATATGTTTTAGTTACACAAGTGCCTAAACTACGGAAATAAAATTAACAACATATTAATTTCTTTCTAAAGAACACAACATAGATGACAGAGACGATAGAGATGATAGATACGATACGATAGAGGCGATATAGACAATAATGATGATAGAAAGATGAGAGGTTAGAAAGCATATAGATGATAGAAAATATAGAGAGGATAAAAGCATGTAGACGATAGAGACAATAGAGAAGATAAAGACGATAGAGACGATAGAGACGATAAAGACGATAGAGACGATAGAGACGATAGAGACGATAGAGACGATAGAGACGATAGAGACGATGGAGACGATCGAGACAATGGAGGCGATAGAGACGATAGAGACGATAGAGACGATAGACATGATCGAGACGATCAAGACGATAAATACAGTAGAGACGATAGAAAAGACATAAACAATAGAGACCATAGAGATGATAGAACCGATAGTGACGATAGTGAAAGAAGATAGCGACTGTAATGTCTTGGGTTCAAAAATAAAACATAAGTAACTATTTAATACGTTTATTACTAGACATGATAGAGATGATCGAGACGATCAAGACGATAAATACAGTAGAGACGATAGAAAAGACATAAACAATAGAGACCATAGAGATGATAGAACCGATAGTGACGATAGTGAAAGAATATAGCGACTATAATGTCTTGGGTTCAAAAATAAAACATAAGGAACTATTTAATACGTTTATTACTTATTCACTCAATTACATATGTTTTAGTTACACAAGTGCCTAAACTACGGAAATAAAATTAACAACATATTAATTTCTTTCTAAAGAACACAACATAGATGACAGAGACGATAGAGATGATAGATACGATACGATAGAGGCGATATAGACAATAATGATGATAGAAAGATGAGAGGTTAGAAAGCATATAGATGATAGAAAATATAGAGAGGATAAAAGCATGTAGACGATAGAGACAATAGAGAAGATAAAGACGATAGAGACGATAGAGACGATAAAGACGATAGAGACGATAGAGACGATAGAGACGATAGAGTCGATAGAGACGATAGAGACGATAGAGACGATGGAGGCGATAGAGACGATAGAGACGATAGAGACGATAGACATGATAGAGATGATCGAGACGATCAAGACGATAAATACAGTAGAGACGATAGAAAAGACATAAACAATAGAGACCATAGAGATGATAGAACCGATAGTGACGATAGTGAAAGAAGATAGCGACTGTAATGTCTTGGGTTCAAAAATAAAACATAAGTAACTATTTAATACGTTTATTACTTATTCACTCAATTACATATATTTTAGTTACACAAGTGCCTAAACTACGGAAATGCATGACGCATAAAATAAATTTGGAATGCGTAAAACCCTACGATAAATATAATTACCATTACATAATTTAAAAATGTTATAATACTAAATTTGGAAATACATAAATACTACAGATAATGAGATAGAAATTCAGTTAAATACCACAGATAGAGAAAAACAATAAAGAGAGACGATAAAGACGGTAAGAGACGATGGAGATTATAGGAATGATAGAAATGGTAGAGATGCTAGTAATGGTAGGGAAGACAGAGATGATAGAAGTGGCAGAATGCTAGAAACAATACAGATGGTAGAGATGATATGAATGATAGACGATAAAGACGGTAGAAACCATAAGGATAATAGAGATAGTAGAAACAATGGAGATAATAATAATCACGATACCACAAAGACAAAATTAATGCTTAATTGAGTAAACATCTGCTCTTTAAGGCTTTACAAGCAAACATTAATTATTGAATATTATGGTCATTCTACCTATTACCAGGTTAAGGTTACCATAAGGTTTGTCATAATATATGACCATTTAGGAAAGCTTCCCAAAAGGCAGTCTTTAAAATTCAAAATAATAAACAACTATTATACTGTGTGGAAGGGGCTACGACGCGTTAATTTTAAGAGATGATAGAAAACATCAAAAGGAACAAAAAAGTTATAATAAATTTTTAATTTTTTTAAAATCTTAATTAGCTTTCGACTAATTTAGAAAAAACCATTGCCATATCTGGCAACCTTGCTTTTACAGCTGGAGGCCTTAATCCTGTTTTAGAATGATTCAAATAGTTTAGTCTAAACAAACGGGTCATCTATGTTGATTTTGTAGTACATTTGTTGAATGACGCACCTTGTTTTCCTGTAAAACAAAATTAAGCACGTTTTGTAGCTTTTTATTACAAAAGGTTTTTTAAGAACATTAACTGAAGAATCTAGTGATTAACACTTGTGTAAATATAAGATAAGATTAGATTACAAGCAGCACTCTTGTTATATCAGCTGTTAAAGAGTCGCTAGCGGCGACGTACGGTAAAAGTTTTACTTTTTGTAACATTTGATGAATACATACACCCTAACAACGGGTTATAATTAAAAATCTCATTATGTTTTAAGTCTCATAGTAAATGAAGCCATTGAAAGAAAGTAATTGCGCAAATTTCTAGTTATAATCCATTAAATAAAGTACAAAATAGGAGGAATACAGAAATCAATTTAACGAAAACAATACCGCATCTGTTTATGCACTTTATTAATTAACAAGTTTTCCTGGAATGCGTGTTTAGTAAATCAAATGTAACACTTAAGTAGAAATATAAATTTTGATTACGAGAAAATAGTTCAGTTATTTGGGGATTTTACCTGCGTAAACAAATGGCTTGATATGTTTTTAAAAACCAGGAAAATCCAACTATTCATTTAATACAAAAATTATTTTTTCCATAACAGTAATAGGATGTTAAATAATTTTTTTTTCTCAGAATTGTATAGTTTATTTCATTAGGTATTTAATTGGTGACAAACGTGAAAAGACATTTACATGTCTGCACCCTGTGAAATCAACACATGGTTAAACAAATAGACCAAATTATTAACGAACACTTAGGTATAGCTATGGACCGGTTGCCATTGCATTCCTTTAGTTCTTTAAAATTGTAATTTTTTTAATTAATTTAATCAGATAAAATATACAGGACGCCTATGGTTTAAAGAGCTTTTTGACAAATTGTTTATCTTATCTCACCCTAAAACGGTATTATTGATACAGATGTGTATCAGGCGTTGACCTAGATTCTTCATTAAATTGTAAGGTTTAGTAATAGCAGCGGCGACAAAAGCCTGCTTTATTGTCAAATTATTTCAAGTTCAACAAACTACAAGCCTCAGCATTATGCGATATAAGGAGAATGTCACGCAGATTGTATTACAACAAACAAACCTTGCAGAGTTGCCACGTTTTTAATTGAGTAAAATGAATTTTTAAATGTAAAAATAATCCGATTTTACGCGTAAACAATTGATCGTACGAAAAATGTTATTAAGGGTTTTTTGTGCTAGTTGATATGCATGCTAGATCGTCTGACAAAGCCCCATCGTTAAATTACTATTATTAACGCGGAAAAATGATGTTAAAGTTTAGAACTTTATTTTTTTTTTTTCTGAAAAAGTGGTACGTATAATGAATTACTCAACTTGACTTTTCTAATGAAGTTTCCTTTCATCTCTGTTCAATCTGTTCATGTAAATTAGCAAATTCTATAATCTCTAAGTTTACTGTTGCTAGCCAGACTCCGTGAAAGTTTCGCAGTTTATTAAATATATAAACTAGTAATTGTTTCTACAGCTAATTTCTGTCCACTGATTCTACCAAGTGATACCACCAGTTTTTGGCCTTGAGAAATGAATAAAACAATATCATCAGAAACATTGAGAAGGAAGATTGTCTATATTGGCTTATACAGTGTCACACATAAAATAGCATTAAATGTCATCTAATATATTAATAGATTAACTTTCTAGCGTTCTACAAATTATTAACGCATATTAGATATTATAGCTGTGTCGCACATTATTAGGTTGTTCTTAGGCTTTTCATAAAATCTGGCAGTTCCGCGCAGCTTTCCAAAGGGAAATGTTTGCAACTTTAATCTTCTAAAATCAGCTGTAAAATTAACCGCATGATAGCTACCCTGTAAAAATAAAAGTTTTTCGCACATTTCAAAAAAGCACTATTTTGGACATTTAACCTTTGGGATTGGACAGGCACCTTTTGGTATACCCATAGCAATTTCCAAGTCATACATTACGGGACCCATGTATAATTGAATTATACGACAGAAACCGTCTTCAATGGTAAACAGATGTTGCCAGTGACTGTCAACAAAGATATTTTCTATGTCTATATCTAGTGACACCTGTAATAACAATTTTACTGAAATACTAAAAAGCGGCAATAAATATTCTCTACCCTTATCTGATCTCCTAAAGGTATAGAAGTAACAAGCGATACATCAATAACCTGTGGGGCTGTAAACGTTTTTAGTACAAAAGTGAAATTAGTTTTTCTGGTTGGTACTTGTACATCTTTGCATGCATAATACTTTTCGAGAACAAAATTTTCTGCACTTTGAGCCTAAAAATCTGAACGGTTGGAACTATACTAACACAAATAAGGTCTTGACACACGTGTATGACTTCATTAGAGATGGCTAATAGTAGAAACGAAAGCTCTGAAAGCATTTTGAATGTTCTTGTATACAGTTAAACATCAACAACTGAAATACGGAAATCATCTTGGATAATCACAATATCATAAATTTACGTCAACAAATGATTATTTATAATAGATTTTTGACAATTAAGGTATCATTTACAAAATGACATGTGAAGATCTAAAGTATTATTTGACATCAAAGCTATTCAAATTCTCTAAAATGTAAATATCCTCATTTTTTAATTACTTCTACAGATGCTATCTAAATCTATTAACCAAAACCAGAGGGTGTAGCTCCATTCATTAAATCCAGTCCTCTGAGTATATGCGTAAATACTGGCAAAAACATCAAAAACCTAGAAAACAAAGCTTTGTGGCTGTAGAAGTTGCTCTTAGTAGAGGATTTCCCCCCTCTTTTCTCACAAATTCTTTTACAGATCAGTGTCATTGATGTCATTGGAGATTTAATAACCTGCAGAGCAAAGTGTACAGTTAACCCTTAATCTAACTTCTTCTAGAGCCAGGTTAGCATTTTATCAATTCCAATTAGAGAATGATACAAGGCTGCCAACAAAACCCGCAGATACATTCATTTTCAATTTAGAGTTTTTTGAACTTTAATTCTGTATTTTATTGTAAATATAAAGAACCATAACGCATGTCTTAGAGACATTAGGTTCTAATCAAAAGATATACAATATTATCTATATATACGAGGATGATCTGAAAAGTTTCCGACCTTAACGTGAAGATGGCAGCACTCGTCAATAAAAGCTAGGGAATGTAGTTGTGCATCTTTTGACAGGTACTCACCAAAATTTCAGCCATTTTGGACGCGCAGTTGTTATTTGACAACCGTTTGAGTGAGTCGATGTGAGTGTTTTTGTGAAAATGGAAGAAATCGAGTATCGAGCTGTCATTAAATATTTGTTTTTGAAAGGCAATACGCCTACGAAAATCAAAGATGAGTTGGACTCTGTGTATGGGGACTCTGCGCCATCATTTACCACAGTGGAATTTTGGGCAGCTGAATTTAAACGTGGCCGTACCAGCTTGGGCGACGATGAACGTTCGAGACGTCCAAAAACTGCAACCACTGACGATAACATCGCTAAAGTTCACCAAATGGTGCTAAACGACCGTCGAATTAAAGTGAGAGAGATAGCAGAGGCTATGAATATGTCCAAAGAACGTGTTTGTCACATATTGAATCAAGATTTAGGCATGAGAAAGCTGTCCGCGCGTTGGGTGCCGCGTTTGCTCATGTTAGACCAAAAACGTGTTCGAATGAACATTTCCAACGCTCTGCAGTTTAGGCGCAATAAATCATAGTTTTGGCGCCGATTAATTACTGTAGATGAAACTTGGATACACCATTATACGCCCAAAACAAAAATACAGCGAAAACAGTGGACTGCGAAGGGGGGGAATCGGCTCCAAAAAAAGCAATAACTGTTATGTCGGCTGGGAAAGGGATGGCGACTGTTTTTTGGGATAGTTATGGAGTTATCTTAATCGATTATCTTCAAACAGGAAAAACCATTACAGGAGCATACTACGCATCATTACTTGACAAGCTGAAGGCAGAGATTGCGGAAAAACGGCCACATTTGCAGAAAAAGAAAATCCTGTTTCACTAAGACAATGCGCCGTCTCACACCTCCGCAGTTGCCATGGCGAAAATCCACGAATTACGGTTTGAGCTGCTTGACCATCCTCCTTACTCACTAGATCTAGCCCCAATCGACTTCTTTTTGTTCCCTCATCTAAAAATTGCACTCGGAGGACAGAGATTTTCGTCAAATGAGGAGGCAGTCACCTTCGTGAACAATTATTTTGCAGAGAAAAACGCCGAGTACTATTTGGACGGGTTAAAGAGATGGGAGCATCGCCGGGAGAAGTGTGTAGACTTACAAGGAGACTATGTAGAAAAATAAAAATAAATTTAAAGAAAAAATGTCTTGTATCTTTGTTAGGTCGGAAACTTTTCATACCACCCTCGTAATTTGTTAGAACACTTCTATATTTAGTGCGGCATATATAAATTATTATTTGATTCTAGTTACAATTCTAACTATTACATGTTACAAATTTCTTTGTAACAAAAGTTCTGATTATAGACTACAAATTAGTTGATATTTCTAATTACAGGTTACGATTGCTAATTCGCAACCAAATTAATTAATTAATTCTGGATGTAATCTTACTATCAATTTTTATTTAGTGTCCCTCCTTGTAGAAGATATCGTCGCAAGCCTCACTTCAGGAAACTCCATAATCATGAAATTAAATAGACATAAAGTAATTAATAAAAGAAAACTTTTAATAATTATTTTATTTAACATTTAATTGTAGATTGCAAGTTGCATACTACAGGTTACAGAGAAATGACAGGTTAATGATTACAAGTTTCAGGGTGCAAGGTTACACATTACGGATTGAAAATTGGGTATTGTGAGTTGCAGATTATCTATCCTAGCGTAGATTAATTAATTAATTGTGTATGTAATCTTATTATCAAGTTCTAGCTTTTCTAGGCCTTAGTGTGGTCCCTTGTACATTAGAAAATTGGAACTTAAAGATTACGAATTACAGATAACAGGTTACAGATTACTGTTTGCAGATTAAAGGTTACATAGTGCAGGGTACAGATTACAGGTTACAGCTTATAAGTTACAGATTACAGGTTACAGATTATAGGTTACAGATTACAATTATAGATTATAGGTTACAGATTACAGGTTACATGTTACAGAGTGCAAGTTACAGATCGTAAGTCACACATCACATGTTACAAATTACAGGGAGCAGATTACAGGTTGCACATTGCAGGTTACATATTGTAGGTGATATGTTACAGATTACAAGTTATAAATTAGTGATTACAGGTCTTACGCTACAGGTTACAGTTTGAAAATCGGATATTTGATGTTAGTCAGTGTAGATTTTAAAGTATTCATTTGCACCTATTGATTACTTAACTAAACATATAATCTTAATTACAAATGAACTTTAAAAAATCACAAATTATGCATTGAGAATGGGATATTGTGTATTGCAGATTATTATTCGCCATCAAATTAATTTATTACGGATGTAATCTTGTTGTCATCTTCTAGTTCTTAGTGTTGCCCCTTGTAGATTAAAATATGACAACTTAGAGGTTACGAATTATAAAGCACAGGTTACAGATTAGAGAATACAGGCTATAGATTATAGGTTACAGATGACAGTTACAGATTCTAGGTTACAGATTACAGGTTACATGTTACAGTTACAGATCGCAAGTCACAGATCACATCTTGCAGAGTACATATTACAGATTACAGGGAGCAGATTACAGGTTGCACGTTGCTTGTCACATATTGTAGGTGACATGTTACAGATTACAAGTTATAGATTAGTGATTACAGGTCTTGCGCTACAGGTTACACTTTGAAAACCGGGTATTTGATTAGCATTCGCAAACAAATTAATTTATTAAGGATGAAATCTTTTTATCATCTTTTAGTTCTTTGTGTCGCCCCTTGTAGATTAAAATATTACAACTTAGAGGTTACGATTTACAAAGTATAGATTACATATTAGAGATTACAGGTTACAGATTACACTTACAGATCATAAGTCACAGATCACATGTTACAGAGTACATATTACAGATTACAGGTTGCACATTGCAGGTCACATATTGTAGGTGACATGTTACAGATTACAAGTTAAAGATTATTTACTACAGGTTTTGAGGTACAGCTAACAGTTTGAAAATCGGATATTTGATGTTAGTCATTGTAGATTTTGAAAGTATTCATTTGCACCTAAATTGATTAATTAACTGAACTTTAATCTTAATTATAAATGAATTTTAAAAAGTCACAGATTATGCATTCAGAATGGGATATTGTGTATTGCAGATTATTACCATTCGCAACCAAATTAATTTATTACGGATGTAACCTTGTTATCATCTTCTAGTTCTTAGCGTCGCCTCTTGTAGATTACAATATTACAACTTAGAGGTTACAAATTACAAAGTACCTTACATATTACAGATTAGAGATTACAGATTAATTATTACAGGTCTTAGGCTACAGATTAGCATTAAATATTGCATATTAAAGATTATTAAATATTTATTATTTTAAAAGAGGGGTAGGAAGACCGCCAAAAAGATGGAGTGGCGATAATCGAGAGTTTACAGGAAGAGATTGGATTCAGAAGGCTCAAGACAGAAGTGCATGGAAACGAATGAGAGAGGTCTATGTCTAGCAGTGGATTGCTACCGGCTGAATGGATGGATGGATGGAATTATTTATTGGCACCCAAACTGATTAATTAACTTCGGCTATAGTCTTATTAATTTTGATATAGATTAAGAATTACCGGTTGAAAAGTGTTGGATACAGGTTACATATTACAGTAATTAATTGGTCTATTTCCATATTTTTATTGAAGTTTTCTTATCACTCAACGTTTCGCAAACTGGATTCTGCTTCTGACTTATTATTATTCTATATTAACTTCGCATTGCTTATACTTAACCAACCCAGGAACATAAACGATATAAGAAACGAAACGGGGACGCATTTGATTATGACTCCGAATATTTTACTACTGAGCTACAAAGTGGTGGGAAATTATAAGTGCTAGTTGTTATACAAAAACTTATTCCTTATACAACATGTATTACAGCTTAAAGGTTACGGATTAATGATTACAAGTTTGAGGCTGCATTACAAATTGGATAATGCTTATGGTAGGTTATGTAAGGATCATTCATACTCAAATTAATTAGTTTGTAGCCGCCTCTTACGCCTATTTTGTAATATTACTGGTTACAAGTTTTAGATTACCAGTTGTACGTAACAGATTACAGATTATACCTTACAAGTTACAGGTTGTAGGTTATAACTTACAGAGTACGGGTTACAGATTAGATGCAATAGCTACAGGTTACAAATAACAGACTACGAATTACATGTAAAAAATGAAAATTACAGGTTATCGATTACAATAGCAGCAGCAGATAGCAGATAGAGAATTATTTGATTTATTTTAGTTACGGCGTATGGTGTACATGACCCCGATATATGTTGACGTCTGCAACATTGTCTTCTATCTTCCAAGTTCAAAGGCAGTGTCTATTTCAAATTTCTGCTAAGATATTTACTGAAAATGCACAATACATTTAAAAAAGCTAAGCCAGATTTACAACCACAAACGTTATTATTTATTCATATAATCTAATAGTTCCCTGTAGTTTCCCAAGTAGAATTGTTTGTAATCTCATTCTATTAAAATTGGCTGTAAAATTGATCGCATGGTAGATACCCTGTACAAAGCATAAGTTTAAAAAAAGTTTTTATATCAAAAAAATATTTTATTTAATATCCTTTGGAATAGGACAAACACCTTTTGCCAGACCCATGGCAATTTCTATGTCATACATTAAAGGGCCGAAATACATCTGAATTAAATGGCAGAAATCATCTTGGATTGTAAACAAATATTGCCAATGTTTATCAAAAGATTTATTTTCCTGAGCCACATCTAGTGACATCTACAATGGAGATTATAATTTTACTAAAGTACTAAAATAAAAACAAATATTCCTCACCTTTATCTGAGTCCCTAAAGGTATAGAAGTAACTAAGATTATGTCCAAAACTTGAGGTGGAGTAAAAGTTTTTGGTATAAGAGTATAATTAACTTTTAATTTGCTACTTGTACATCCTTGCATGGATAAGAATTTTCGATAACGATGTTTTCAGCACTTTGGGGCTAAAAAAGTCAATCTGATAAAAATATATTATTAAGGCAAGACAGTAGGTAACTTACTTATACGATATTGGTAAAAAACATAAAGTCTAAAAGCAAGATTTTGAGCAACATTTTGATGTTTTAGTGTGTTTGCTGGCTTTAGTGTAGTCTGTACTAAACTAATCATCATCAGTGTACGAATTTCCAAAAAAATAACAAACGTGGGCAAATATTTATTTTGTAATAAACACATTATAATCATCTTTTAGTATTTACAAAGAGTACCTGTCATTTATAAAATGATATGTAGGAATTCAGAGTATTTTTGCTAACGATTAGCAATAAGTAGTTTATGAGCAAAATAGCTAGTACGTAATGCTTTAATATTTGAGCATCAAAGGTTAAATATTGCTCGAATATTTATGATTACTTGATCAGAATCAGGAATACACTCCTTGCCAATATTCTCATCAATACCAAAACCTATTTAAATAATAAACCAACGCACAGAAATTTGTGACTGAATAAATGCATCTTTATATTACACCATTTATACTTTATTTATACTTTCATGGTTTCAGAAATCAGAATTTTGTTATTCAGTTTTCGAGGTTTCACACATTGATGTGACAAATTAGCTAGAGAAAAGACAAAATGACTAACTAGATTGTTTGGCGATTAATTTCTCTAAAGAAACAAAAGAAGTTTTATTAGAACAGAAAGGTTGTTAACACTAAAGCAATAAAAAAGATATATTACCATGGAATCTAATACAAGATTTCCTATAAATACTGATTGCTATATAGATATTTTCGGATAAGACTTCCAATGAAGTTATCCTAGCAATTTATAGAAAATTAAAATACTAAAATTAGTACTTAGAATTAAACATTCTCTACTCTTATCTGAATTCCTAGAGGTAACAAACGATATTTCTAAAACTTCGTGCCTAAAAAATATTATTATAAGACACCAACAAGAGAAGTGAGAGGTTTTTTAAAACTCTTGAGACGGTTAGTGGAACTTCATCAATTAAGTGTATAATTTCTACTGATTTATACTTAGGCTTTTAGATGTATGTTAGACATAATGGAAAGTCTCAATGGTAGATTAAAATCACCAATGTATGAGTCAGCCATAATTATAAACGTAAACTACTATTTTTCTGTGTGAAATAATATGTGGAAATCTATAGTGCATTGTTTGCCGACAAGGTTATTTATTTATTCAAAGATTTAGTCAAAACAAAGCATTTCTTAAACAAACGATTATTGGTCTCGCAACTAAACAGATATTTTAGGATAAAAATTAAATGTTCACCTCACAAGATTAATCATTTTAGGAAAAGTGTTTTGTATACTACCTTGGTTTCTTTCAAGAGTATCGTTCGGTAGAGCAATCTTCAAAAACGTAAGCTCAACTGCTTCAATTTAAAGTGACCCTTTGCCGCAGATGTATTTATAAAAGATCCCTTTTTATGAAAACTTGCTTCAACTGTTGCTATGGCGATTAAGATAACTGAATTTTAAGATAACCGTTGCCCGTAGCTTTCCAAATGGAAACGTTTGCAATCTCATTTTATGAAAATCTGCTGTAAAACTAATCGCATGATATTTACCCTATAAAAAAACTTGATAAATTCCGAAAAATAAACCTATTATTTTCATAAGCTTTGGTATTGGACAAGCAGCTTGTGGTATGCCCATAGCTGTTTCCAAGTCATACATTAAAGGTCCCAAATATAATTGTATCACACGACAGAAATTATCTTCAACTGTAAACAAATGTTGCCAATGATTGTCATGAAACTTATTTTCTAAATCCACATCTAATGACATCTGCAACAGAACTATTAATATATGCTAAACTACAGATGACATTTACTACTCTTATTTCAGTTCCTAAAGGTATGGAGGTAATTATCGATACATCTAGAACTTGAGGCGGAGCAAACGTTTTTGGTATAACGCTGACGTTAACTTTTTGGTTTGGTACTAGTACATCTTTGCATGGAAAAAACTTTTCAATGACGAGATTATCTGCACTTTGGGCCTGATAATTTTATCAATGTGAGCAAAAGATATTAATTAAATAACGCAGCTTACGTATATAACATTTTTATACGACACCAAGGGTAGAAGGAAAAATTTTAAAAACATTTAAATGTGCAGTGTATACACTTCTGGGAGTTTCAAAATTGCAATAGAATCATAAAGGTTTGAATTGATGTAAACAACTATTTATCTTACATGAAACAGCAACTCCATTATTTGTAAACTAGAATAGAAAAGTAATTTCCAACGTCCTCTAAATTGAAGGTAATATATTTCAATCCATGCATAATCAAAATTCGAAGCTTTGATTTTGAATGGACGAACAATCTGTTTTATACAGTTCGAATCAGTATGTATACATTCCTTGAGTTTCTCGAGACGACCTCCGACTAGGTGTGAATCTTACACCTTATCATTCTCTTTATCTATCTGTGAAGTTCAGCAGGAAGATGGATAGATAGTTACTAGAAAAATCCAGAAACCTCATGATGCTAAGATTAACTGTTTTGGCATTTTTCTGTATATTTATATTTTAACATCTATCTAATCCAGTAGTTGTTTCGAAAAATTGTGAAAGTAATCATTAAAAATCTCTGGAGGTCATATGACAAAAAACACTGAACGAGATTGTTGTAGATAATTTTAATTTAAAGCTCATTTGTTTAAGTATCTCTATATTTAGTGCGGCATATATAAATTATTAATCGATTCCAGTTGCCATTCTAACTATTACATCTTAAAAATTATAGATTACAAATGTATTAGTTGATACCAATCAGAAATATTTCTAATTACAGATTATGAGTGCTAATTCGCAATTAAATTAATTAATTACTGGGTATTGTGGATTGCAGATTATCAATTCGACCCTAGATTAATTAATTACGAATATAATTTTATTATCAAGTTCTACCTCTTCTAGGCCTTAATGTTACTCCTTGTAGATTAAAAGATTACAACTAACTAACAACGGTTAGAGATTAACGAGCACTAGATTAGAGATCAAGGGCACCGGTTACAAATTGCAGATTACAGAGTGCAGGTCATATATTGCAAGTTGTAAAGTACAGGTTACACACTACAGTTCCTAATTATAGATTACATGTTACAGAGTACGGGTTACAGATCACAGATTGCAGGTTACGGATTAAAGGTTACAAAGTACAAGTAACTGGGTAGATAACAGATTACAGATTACAGATTGCAGGTTAGTGATTACAGGTTGTCGATTAAGGTTATAGATTGTAAGCTACAGATCATATGTTACTGATTATAGGTTACATGTTACAGAGTACGAGTTAGAGATAACAGATTACATGTTATAGATTGCAGGTTACGGATTAAAGGTTAGAAAGTACAAGTAACTGGTTACAGACAACATATTACGAATTACAGGTTAGAGATTTCAGGTTACCGATTACAGGTTTACAGATTAAGGTTATAAGGATTATAGGCTACAGATCACAGGTGATAGATTACAGGTTACATAGTGCAGGTTACAGATAGCTAGATCACGGCTTGCAAGTTACAGATTACAAGTTTCTGATTATACGTTAGAGGTTGCATATTACAAGGTGCAGATTACAAGTTACAGAAAGTAGGCTACATGTTACAGGTAACACATTGCAGGTCACAGATTTTAGATGACGTATTATAGATTACGAATTAGTGATTACACGTATTGAGCTGCAGGTTACAGATTAAAAAACGGATATATATTGGACATTGTAGATTCTAGACTATTCATTTGTATACTAAATTCTTTCAAACTAAGCTTTCTTTATCACTCAACGTTTTGGAGACTAGACTGGACTCTGCATTCGACATTTTTGTACTATTGCTATATTACCTTTTCTTTGTTTATACTTAACCTCCCTAGAATTGAAAACATAAACGTTATAGAATCTGCATTACAGATAGAAGATTGGATATTGCTTATCCTAGGTTCTGGATGGCTCATTTCACACAAATTAATTAATTACACGGGAAATTCTGTTGTATCTTTATATTTATAGCAGCCTCTTAGACGTATATTATAATATTACTGGTTACAAGTTATAGATTAAAAGATATACGTTAGCGGTTTAGGAGGAAAATTACAGGATGCAAATTACGGACTACATATTATAGTTTACAAGTTACAGGTTAAATGTCATAAATTTAAGCACGAGTTACACATTAGAGGCAACCGGTACCAGTACCTGTTACAGCTTCCAGCTACAGATTACAGGTGACAGATTACAGGTTATAGAATGTACATAGGTTAAAAGTCATGTAGGTTACCGATTACAGGTTACAGATTACAGATCACAGGTGACAGATTACAGGTTACAGAATCATAGGCGCCCGCAGAAATTTGTTCAGGGGGGGGCAAGCTTTAAATGAACGTTATGCTAGGGGGCAAGACTAGAATAAACGACATGCTAGGGGGAGGGCAAGCCCAAAAAAAACCGCATATTATACAAAACTTTCAATAAAATTTAAAATGTTCAACTTCCAGGGGGGACAAGTGCCCCCCCCTTTCGGGCGCCTATGTACAGAATGTAGGTTGCAGAATACAGGTAAAATATAACTAGGTCACAGCCTGCAAGTTACAGGATACAAGTTAGAGATTATATGTTACATGTTACATATTACGGCGTGTAGATTACAAGTTACAAAATGTAGGCTACAGGTTACAGGTAATACATTGCAAGTCGCAGATTTTAGGTAATTACAGTCTTGGGCTACAGGTTGCAGATTGAAAATTGGATATTGGACATTGTAGATTCTAGACTATTCATTTGTATACTAAATTAATTCAAACGAAAATTTCTTTATCACTCAACGTTTCGAAAACTAGACTGTGCATTCGACTTTAGTCGTATTTTTGTACGTATCGATGTCAATTGCTATATTAACTTCGCTTTATTATGCTTTATTTAGGTTATGGGTTAATGATTATAAGTCTTAGGCTGCATTACAGATGGAAAATTGGAGATTGCTTATGCTAGGTTGTGAGTGGTTTATTCACACACACATTAATTAATTACAACGAAAATTCTGTTGTATCTTTATATTTATAGCAGCCTCTTACACGTCTATTGCAATATTACTGGTTACAAGTTATATATTACAAGATATACGTTACAGGTTTATGAAGAAAATTACAGGATGCAAATTAATTGCCGGTTACAGATTATAGTTTACAAGTTACAGGTTGTAGGTTATAAATTACAGAGCACGGGTTACATATTAGAGGCAACAGGTACAGGTTAAAGGCCACAAGTTACAGGCTACATATTTTAGATTTCAGGTTACAGATAACAAGTTATGAATTACATTAGCATAGATATTTGATTTTACTTTACATAGTTACGCCGTATAGTACATAGACCCTGATATGCTGATGTTGTATTGATTTTTCTGTGATTACATCTGCAACATTGACTTCTATCTGCCAAGTTTAAAGGTAATTTCTATTCCAAATCAGGTGCTGAGTTTTTTACAGAGACTGCACAATTAATATAAAAAAGTAGTACACATTACTAGGTTATTATTAAGCTTCTCATATAATCTAATAGTTCCCTGTAGTTTCCTAAGTGGAGTTGTTTGTAATCTCATTCTATTAAAATTGGCTGTAAAGTTAATCGCATGGTAGATACCCTGTATAAAGTATAAGTTTTAAAAAAGGTTTTATCAATAAAAGATTTTATTTAATAACCTTTGGAATGGGACAAACACCTTTTGTCAGAACCATAGCAGTTTCTATGTCATGCATTAAAGGGCCCAAATACATCTGAATTATATGGCAGAAATTATCTTGAATTGTAAACAAATGTTGCCAACGTTCGCCAAAGAACTTATTTTCCTGGGCCACATTTAGTGACATCTACAATGGAGAATATAATTAAACTAAAGTACTAAAATAGAAAGAAATATTCTTCACCTTTATCTGAGTCCCTAAAGGTATAGAAGTAACTAAGATTATGTCCAAAACTTGAGGGGCAGTAAACGTTTTTGGTATAAGAATATAATTAACTTTTTGATTTGGTGCTTTTTGGTAACTCACGGTTAAATAGATATATTAGGATAAAAATTAAAACACGATTACATCTTCACCATATAAAATTAATCATTTTTTAATCACTAAAGCGGCTACGATGACTAGAGTAAACTAGAGATGACATTTGCTACCCTTATTTCAGTTCCTAAAGGTACGAAGGTAACTATCGATACATCTAGAACTTGAGGTGGAGCAAACTATTTTGGTATAACGCTGACGTTAACTTTTTGGTTTGATACTAGAACATCTTTGCATGGAAAAAACGTTTCTATGACGAGATTATCTGCACTTTGGGCCTGGGAATTTTAGCAATGTGAGCAAAAGATACTAATTATATAATGTAACTTACGTATATATCATTTAACGACACCAAGAGTATTAGGAGGAAAAAAATAAAAACATTTTAATGTACACTGTAGGTATACACTTCTGGAAGTTTCAAAATTACAATAGACTCGTAGAGGTTTGAATAGCAAAACAGATGCCCCAGAAGCTATAAGCTTGTGCGGGAGGGAGGGTCGATTATTATTATTACGTAGGCCCTATGTGCGGCTGCAGCCGACTTGCAGTCGGATTATTATTATTATTATCGAAAGTCGCATCTTTCCTATCGTTCTATCATTACCATCACTTTTACGAGTACGTAAAAGCTGGTGAACAATATCCCACGTATGTATACAATGATAGTTCAATTTGTAAATAATGATACTTTAATTGCAGAAAGTCGATTATCGTGTATATAGTTGTTATTTCATGCAGAAATATATTTGTTTATGTAGTTTTTACAACACGAATCCTGATGACTACTTCAGTATTAAGTTTTTAAAGTGTAAATTGTTTTACATACGTAAAATCTTAAGCTCCAAATCAACACAAGCTGTCTAGATAGAGTTCGTTTAATTTTGTCGAAAGTTGTACAAAAGTATCAAAAATGTTCTTAAAACTCTCACTTCTGCTTTTAATAGCTGTTAAAAATCCCATAGCTGTAAGTTGCTTTTTTAATCAATAAATCTTTGCCCAAGTCCAATTGCCAAAACTTGTAGGCTCAAAGTGTAGCAAATATGATCATCGAAAAGAATTATCCATGCAAAGACGTACGAGTACCAAATGAAAAAATTAATTTTACTTTAGTACCTAAAACATTTACCTCACCTCAAGTTTTAGACATAATATTCGCTATGTCTGTACCTTTAGGAAATCAGATAAGGGTATAGTATATTGATATCTATTTAAGTATTTTAATATATTTTCCTTTATAGATGTCATTAAATATAGATCTAGAAAATAAACATCTTAACAAATATTGGCAACATTTATTTACGATTGAAGATGATTTCTGTCGTTTCGTACAATTATATATGGGTCCTTTAATGTACGATCTGGAAACTGCTATGGGCTTACCGAAAGGTGTTTGTCCATTTCCAAAGGTTATTAGGTATTTTTTTGGGAAACTTTTACAATTGTCTAAATCTCTTATCTTTATAGGGTAACTACCATGCTGTTAACTTTACCGCAGATTTTAATAGAATGAAATTACAAACATTACCTTTTGGAAAAATGCGGGCAACTCTTAAATTTTATGAGAAGCCTGAACATACCCTAGTGATGTGTAAGATGTCTATTTTATCCAATACGCGTTAAGATTTGTTTATGAAATAATAAAGTTTTTACTTGCGCTTGTTTTGATTTTGTTTGAAGATAATTGAAGGCTCGTTTGACCATAGATTAACCTAGAGTTTATCCATTAATAAATGTGCTCAAGCTGAATAGCAGAAAAAGTGAATCAGAGAGTCTCTTTCGTCTCATGGTCTCCTTGCAGGTACTAAAAAGAGGCCGGAGATCAAATCTAACCTCGATGGGGAGATCTTCAGGGTTCATAATAATTGCCACAACCCATAACCTGGAAACCAGGCCCCATAAGCTATAAGCTTTTGCGGGAAGGAAGGGGCGATTATTATTATTTCGTAGGCCCTACGTTCATTAGATATAGTCCCGTTATCACTTTCTCAACGTGCCACTTTTGACCCATGACCTCCTTGTAGGGGACGAGATATGGCAGGTCACGATGTGAAGTTTCTAGATCCGATTACAAATAATCTTACTTTTTGAAGTATCACCTTTGTCCCCGGATCTCCTCGTAGGGGGCAAGATAGTAAACGGATTTCCAATCTAACTTCGATGAGTAGGTTTCCAATGTCCATTATCTACAGCCCCGTTATAACTTTTTTCAAAACGTTTGACCTTTTATCCCCTTGTAGGGCATAGGGGAACGGCCTGAAGTCACGATAGGGGGTTTACAGGGTCGAGTTACTTACCTTTCTATCTTCACTTTCTTAAAAGTCGCTTTGAGCGCGTGACCTCTTTCTTGGAGGCAGAACAGTGGAAGTAAGATCTGATATCGAAGGGGAGGTTACTAGGGTCCATTACATACTATAGTCTCGTAAGTTTTGGCCTTATGTTCCTTTAATGAAGTTTGGGATTGCCAGAGGTCATGATGGGGGAGGTTTTGCAGGATCGATTTTCTATAATACTGTTGTCAATTTTGTTCCCTGCCCTCCTCATACGAGCGGGAAAGCGACCGGATATAAAATCACGACGAGGAGTCTCGAGTGGCTGAAATTGAAATCTGACTTCGAAAGGGAGGTTACTAGGGTTCATTACGTATAGTCGCGTAAGTCTTGACCTGCTGTTCCCTTCAAAGGAGTTGATGAATCAGCCAGAGGTTACGATGGGGTTTTCAGGGTCGATTTCCTATAACACTATTGTCACTTTTATGCCTTGTCATAGGGGCGGGAAAGTGACCGAATATAAAATTTGACCACAACAGGGAGGTAGGTCTCCAGGATCTTTTACATACGCTTACGTTGTTACTTTCTCAAGAACCACTTTTAACCAATGACCCTTTTGAACCAATTTGTATGAGGCAGAAGAGTGGCTGCAGGTGAAATCTGACCTCGAAGGGAAGGTTACTAAGGTCCATTACATATAATCCCGTAAGTTTTGATCTTTTATTCTCTCAAAGGGGTTGAGAGATCAGGAGGAGGTCACGATGGAGGGTTTTCAAGGTCGATTTACATACCTTCCCGTCTCCTCTTTCTTAAAAGTCACTTTTAACGCGTGACCTCCTTGTTGGAGAAAGAAGAGTTACTGGAGGTGAAATCTGACTTCAGAAAAGAGGTTACTATAGTCCATTACATATAGTCGCCTAAGTTTTGATCCTCTGTCCCTTCAAAGGGGTTGTGGGATCGGCCGGAGATTACGATAGGGGTGTTTAAGGTCGATTGCCTATAAAGCTGTTGTCACTTTTGTCCCATGATCCCCTCATAGGGGCGGTAAAGTGACCGGATATACAATCTGACCTCGACGGGGAGGTTTGCAGAATGCTTTAGATACGCGTATGTTAATACTTTCTCAAGAACTACTTTTAACCAATGTCCTCTTTGTAGGAGGCATAAGAGTGGCTGGAGGTAAAATCTGACCTCGAAGGAGAGGTTACTAGGTTCCATTACATATAGTCCCGTAAGTTTGGGATTGGGGAATCAGTCGAAGGTCACATTGGGGGGTTTTCAGGGTCGATTCACATACCTTCCCGTCCCCTCTTTCTTAAGTGTCACTTTTAACGCGCGACCTCTTTGTTGAAGAAAGAAGAGTTACTGGAGGTGAGATCTGACCTCAGAAAAGAGGTTACTAGAGTCCATTACGTATAGTCGCTTAATTCTGATCCTCTGACCTTTCAAAGGGGTTGTGGGAGCGGCCGGAGATTACGATAGGGGTGTTTAAGGTCGATTGCCTATAAAGCTGTTGTCACTTTTGTCCCATGATCCCCTCATAGGGGCGGTAAAGTGACCGGATATACAATCTGACCTCGACGGGGAGGTCTCCAGGATGCTTTAGATACGCGTATGTTAATACTTTCTCAAGAACTACTTTTAACCAATGACCTCTTTGTAGGAGACAGAAGAGTGGTTGGAGCTAAAATCTGACCTCGAAGAGGTTGCTAGGGTCCATTACATATAGTCCCGTAAGTTTTGACCTACTATTCTCTTAATGGGATTGGGAAATCCGTCGAAGGTCACAATAGGGTGTTTTCAGGGTCGATTTACATACCTTTCTGTCTCCTCTTTCTTAAGAGTCACTTTTAACGCGCGGCCTCCTTGTTGAAGGCAAAAGAGTGACTGGAGGTAAAATCTGACCTCGAAAAAAAGTTACTAGGGTCCATTACGTATAGTCGCGTAAGTCTTGATCTTCTGTCCCTTCAAAGGGTTTGTGGGATCGGACGGAGATCACGATAAGTGTTTTCAGGGTCGATTCCTTATAAATGCTGTTGTCACTTTTGTCCCATGATACCCTCATAGGAGTGGGAAAGTGACTAGATATAAAATCTGACCTCGACGGGGAGGTTTCCAGGATCCTTTACACAAACAGTTATGTTGTGACTTTCTGAAGAACCCCTTTTAACTAATGACTTTTAACTACATATAGTCCCGTTATCAGTTTTTATTTAGCTAATTCCAGTTTCTCAGAGAAAAAGCGTGTAGGACGGTCGGACAGACGGGTGAAAATACAGTGAGGGTTAGAGGCTCTTCTGTATACGGTAAATGAGAAAAGTTTTTTAAGACATTTCTGGACGATTTTTAGTTAAGGACTGTGCGTCAAATGTTCTATTCGATCATAGATTTGACCACAGATCATAAAGATGGATAGTTGGGTTATGTATTTATTTGGCTATATTTTAATTCTACTAAGCTACTTCTTGCTGACTGTTGCCTATGAGCTTTACAGTATGTTACTTTGCCAGCCTATTGAGCTTTTTCGTAACCCTCACAATCTAGACATTATCTTCGGACCGGCCAGAGTCCGTAATGCTATCCCTCGTTTTTAGAATCCGCTTGTTGGAATAAGCCCTTCTGTTGCTTTCTTCTTCAAATTACAGAGTTACATTTATCTCTACTTGTATCCGAGATATTCAACCTCTGCTGACATTTTTGTTTCTACATCTAGTAATCTTAGTTATCCTAGTCTCTCTAATTTCATTCTTTGAGTAAATTGCACTATGGTCGTTTTTAAAGGATTCGCTCGTATGCTCGTATGCTCCTTGCTCGTCTATTTTTTTTATTATACTCTTGTGCGTATCCATGGCTATTATGTCCTCTCTGACTGATTGAAAACCTGATCTATAATCAGGTTCTACAACAAAGGGACAATACTCTACCTAGATAACATATATCTGCAACGACCTATCATAGTTTTATCTTGGAAGTGTTGTGTATACTACGGTCTTTAAGAATGCTGGCTATCCACCTGCTGATTATTTCGTCCAGAGGCGTAGCTGGGGTTTGTGCGCCCCTGTACTTTTCCAGTTTTTTTTATTTCTTTCTCCAGCTCTTCACTAATTTTCACAGGTCTTCCAATTCTTCATCTTTCCGTACGTTTTTCAATTTTTCGTTTGGTCTTGTGAGCTTTAGTTTTCATTTGTTATTTTCTTAATTATTCTTTTTTCTTCAGCTCGTATTATATGTCCATCTTATTCTGTGAGCTAACACTTCAATCATTAACTATATCGTTTCCTTCTATTTCGTAATTTATTTTTCTTTTGTGTTTTTATTAATCTTTTCCGTTCTAGTATTGTTTTAATTATCTTCCTTTCAAAGATCTTTAATTATTCTTCATCTTTTCTGCTCTTCTATGAGAGCTCTTTGAAGTGTTTTTTCTATATTTATTTTATCCTTCTTTTTTCTTTATCATTCTGCACCTTGGTTACCTTTTTTGTCCCTTTGTTTGATGTTTCTTCTTCGCTTCTGTTTTTTAATGTTTTTGTACATCTTCTGGTGTTTTTATTTTTTCTCTCTTATTTCTTTTGTAGGTTTTTTATCATCTTCTGTTTCCGTTATTGATCTGTTTTTTCTTGTTTCGTTTTTTTATTTCTCTCCACCTCACACTCTTCATCATACCATTCCTTATTCGTTTGCTCTGTCTGTGTCTTATATTACATCTTTTACATTTCCCATTGTGATGTTATACTTGCTTCATTGTCTCAATTCTAATTCTTCTTTGGACTAATCTTTCGACATATTTCTGCCCCATCCCTTACTGTTCCAATTTTCCAATTTTTGTTCTCTACACAATTGCTTCCCTATTGTTTAAGTTTTGTCAGAACCTTTGGTCAGAATAGGTATTTACACCTCTGTACATCCTCACATCATGCTTGCAGACTACTGACCTGCGCTACAATACATAATCACTCTGGTTGCCCCACCACTACTGAACCTTTTTTTAATTCTCTTTTTCCATTCTATTTCTTCCACGTTCCTAGTTTTACTTCATTGATTTTTTTTCTTCCTGTGATTTACTAATCTGTGTAATTATTTTTGCTTCTTGTAATTTGTCTTACGTGTGTTCTTATTCATATGTTCAATCATTTTATGATTTTCGTTTATTTATTTATTTTTTTTGAGGATTAGGTGACTTTTATATTTCCTTTTCTTCTTCGTGGCCTTTTTTCTTTTCTTTCTTGTTTTGGTATAGCAGTGCTTATATATCCTAGAGTGGTAACTTTGATCGTCTAAAGTGCATGTAACGTCATTGGCTAGAGCTGTTGCAAACTACATATCTATTTATTAGCTTGTAGAAAATATGTCTAACTATAAATTCAAATAACAATAAAATAAGAACTAAGAAGGTTATCTATGTCATTAAGTAACACCCACTGGAATATATTTTGCTTTGGCAAGCAGCACTGGTAATTAGTTAAGCTCCATGTGATTTATGATCACTTCGAGGGAATTATCTTCAAAGGAAGAAAAAACAAGAATCGCAAATAAAAGCTATCGTTTAATAAACAAAAATTAATGCGCATTGGATAAAATAGACACCCTACACATCACTAACGTATGTTTAGGCTTCTCATAGAATTTAACAGTTCCTCGTAGCTTTCCGAAAGGAATTGGTTGTAATTTAATTCTATTAAAATCTGCGGTAAAGTTAATAGCACGATAGTTGCCCTGTAAAGACAAGAGTTCCAGATAATTGTCAAGACATTCTAAAAAAATATTTTATAACCTTTGGTAATGGGCAAACCCCTTTTGGTATGCCCATAGCATTTTCCGCATCATACAGGAAAGGGCCTATGTATAACTCCATTACGCGACAGAATTCATCTTCAATAGTAAACAAATGTTGCCAACGTTTGCCAAGAAGTTGATTTTCCAGATCTACATCTAATGACATCTATCAGAGGAAGTATGTTAAAATACTAAAATATAAATAAATATATTATTAATACTCTTATCTGGTTTCCTAAAGATGTAGAGCTATGATAAAAAATATCTAAAAGTTGAGGCGGAGTAAACGTTTTTGGTACAAGAGTCATATTAGCTTTTTCATTTGGTACTGGTACATCTTTGCATGGTTCATACTTTTCGATGATCAAATTTGCTGCACTTTGAGCCTAAAAGTATTAGCAGCTTGACGCCAAGATATTATTGATTAAAAAAATTACTTACATTATGGGATCGTTATAAGATACCAAAATCAGAAACGAGAGCTTTAAAATCATTTTGTATAGCGTCCAACAAAATCGAAATAAATCTTACTTGTAGCTTGTGTTGATTTGAGGCTTAATTAATACATTATAAAATTATAAATATGTTTTTCCGAATGAAACAGCAATATTATAATAGGTTTTTGCAGTTCGTATTTTTTAAGGATTCAGCAATCAGCATGACATGAAAACATACAGGAAACATATCATTTGCAGCAAAATCATTAATCTAAGTATCGGAAACGGAATACAATATAAATAATATAAACTATGAGTAATATGTAACGATTCCCTTTGCATAATATCAATTTTCTTAATAATTATTGGCATTTTTTCATTCATGAATAAAATTATTTTTTAAATGATAACATGTCTTGTATGTACCTCTGTTGTCTTTCCGCAGTCGTTCATTATACCAGATATTGCAAGATAAACTGCTAAAACCTGCGTAAACCCGTAAAAATACATATTTAGTACATATTTTTGATAATTTTTTGATAATTTAAGCATTGCCGTAAACCTGTTTTTTGCTGAAAAACTTATCGTAAAAGGTTCTCAAAAAGTATTCGCACAGGAGGAGAGAAGTACGTCTTTACTGTCTTTTCATTGCCCTAGTCGTCTAACCGGTTAGTTAGTCTCTTAACGTCCCGTTTGGAGGACCAAGTGCGTAGCCTTTTTCTAGCACGTTTACTCCGTCAAACCTTTCAAGCAGTTGCTTGAGATTTTCAGCCACTATTACCGCCATCTTCTTGTTAAGATGACTGAAGAATAATTTCTTTAGGTAGTTGTTGTACACAAGTTCTGAAGTGTCGATGAACTTGCATCGGCGATGTCGAGCGTTTGTTCTTAACCCTTATGAACGAGGTGCGCGTAAGCCTGAAATAAACTGTATAGCGGTAGGTTTTGCTCTTGAAGTCGTTGGGACATTCTATTAATTTATGAATATGGTTATCGCTAGTAGCCCGTCACTCCCCGTTTGTGTTTTTAAGAAGCGATCCTTTGATCACCTTCAAGGGCAACGGTACATCTAGTTTTCTAGGAATGCATAGCATTTGGAAGTTTGTCAAAGTGAACAAGTTAAGGTAGGTACTCACAGCAGCGGATCCGCAGGCGGATGTCATACGATTGTTCAATTAATCAATGTTTATTTGCAACGCTATCTAGGTTTAGTATTATTGACTGCAAAATTATCAATTTTTTTCTTTGCGATAAATGCAGTTTTATTGTATTTTTCTCTTCTGTTAATTAAATTTAATATTCTATTTACGAGTTATGGATTTTTCAATTTACTTTGGTTGTTCGTTTTCGTATAATCAATAATAAATCTCTTGTTAGGAACATGAAAAGCTTATTGGTCGCGAGATCCACGGTCTAGGACATTTGGGCGCGGCCGTTTCCGCGCGAAGACAGTTTGGCGCCGGACACTTCGGCGCAAGGACACTGCGGCGCAAGCACACTTAGGCGCAGGCATACTTCGACGAAAAGACGCAGTTCGGGGCATGTAAATTTTTCCACGGCAACTTTAAACTAAACTTTTTTTTGGATCATTAGTCTAATTTTTTGGGACAAGCTAGACTATTATCAGAATAACCTTTTTTATTTTTATGTACACGTATATACCTTCTTAATTCCAGAGTTTATAAAAGTTACCTAGTGAGACAAAATTCGTGAAGTGGCACGATATTCAATGTTAATATCAATTTTCCTATGTCGTTTACTTGATTTTCTAGAATTTTGGATTTTTTAAAAGTTATATTAACATGATATTCTTATAAACAATAAGGGATTCATAATAAACAAATTAAGTTCTTATTACAAATTATTTCCTTATGCAGAGATTTGCAGAAGAATATTGATTTTAATGTTTTAGTAGCTTAGAAAAATGAATTTTTCTTAAATCTGGCAGTACATACGTGTGGCTGTTGTATTTTTTTATCATCATACCGTATATATCGAATTCTATATTTCATTGATCACACTGTATTTATTACCTGTAAGTACCTACCGATTTTGTTTATTACAATAACACTAAACAATTTCTCGCGCCGAAGTGGTCCGCGCCGAAGTGTTCCTGCGCCGAAGTGTCCCCGCGCCAAAGTGTCCCACGCCGAAACGGCCGCGCCTAAATGTCGGGCTCCGCGAGATCCACGCTTGTTGTTCTTTAAAAAGCTTTGGTTTCTTTCCCGGCCTTCTTGTGGGAGCCTAAAAGAAGTCAATACGTGAATTAGTGTGCTCTGTTTAATTTTGTATATATTTTTAAATTGGAACAATCTCTTCTCAAAAGGTGTCATCTTTATTCTAATTAAATTTTCTTCTTGTTGTATTGGTGTGATCAACAAACTTTACAATATCGATCATTATTTATAAGGAATGTCGATATGAACTTTAGTTAGAGAAGATAGATACAGATTTTAGTTGAAGAAAATCGATATGGATTTTAGTTTAAAAAAAATCGATTCACACTTTAGTTCAAGACAGCCGATATAGACTCTAGTTCGATAATATTGATCCAGACTTGCAATCGACTTGACGTTTTAAGTCTCGTGTCCTTTCGAGGATGATAATTTAACTTGGTGTTAATTTTCATGGTGCAAACTGCGAGCTTCGTCTTTGTTTGTTTGATGTTAATGGCGAATATGGTTTTGCAGTCCTTAGTATTTTAAATCCCCCACAAGTGAATAACTGAAAGCCTTCTCGAAAAAGGCTCATAATAACCTGATGGTCATCTTCAACGAGTTATTTGAAGTAAGTTATTAATTAAGTTTATAGAAATAACCAGGTGGGTTCTTTCTATCCTATTTTTGTGGAAGCGTTAATTAATTCATTTGATCAAAATTTAAGAGAGGATTGTTATAAATATTGCAACTTTATAGTTGCAATTTAAATAAAACTTTTGATATGGGAATAAGTAATTTCTTATGAGATTCTGAATTTAATTTTTCAAGTAATATTAATAAACTTCAAACCTAATAACGATCATAGTACGAATTTTTAAAGTATATTTTTAATTTAGTTGGATTATTATAATGCATGTTAAGATATTATTTAAATAACAGCTCAAGGCCTTCCAGTTCTTTTTTTACTTTCTAATGATTTTTTATGTGAAATAAATAAAAGGTATTATTTGTGTTATTTCTTGTTTACTTTTTATTAAGTGCTATTTTTGTGTTGCTCTGTATTAACGTTACTCTTTTATTAATGTAGAGAATTATGCTGGCGCCCCTATATTCATAGCTCTATGAATTTGATGATGCTCCAATCCAACTATCACCTACCTTAATCTCAAAAGAGGGAGAAAGTTATCATTTTATGATATTTAAGCTAAGCCGAGGCATTGATAAGTTGTATAACGCAAGTACTTTTGTTTATTTGTAAAATAACTTGTTACAAATTGAGAGTCCCATCGTGGGGCTTAGTTTTGTTTGTTACAAATAGGCACCCAAGTATAGGGCTTTTGTTTTTTGTTTGTTAAAATGTGTTAGCTACACCATATGAAGTGATTTTATGTTTGCTTCATTGTTCAGTATTTTTTAATCTAATTCTTCTTGTAGTTCCTTAATATATTTCTGCTTAATCCCTTCTTTTCTTGCTTTTTGTCCGTTACATGATTGCTTACCTTTTGTTTAAGTTTTGTTAATCATGAGTGCAGGCTGCTTCACCCTTTGATAGAAAACATGATCAATATGGTTGTTCTTATTTCTTTTCAGTATTATCCACGTTTCTTAATGCATTCTATTAATAAATAAGTGTCACAACTTATTGTTCAGTTTGCTGTTGCTGAATCATTTGTAACTTTGTGGATTCTCTCTTAGAATATTTACCTGTCGCGCTTTGTTTTTTTTTCTGCGAGTGCTTTCTTTATTCATTGGTTGATGTACTTACTTTTCTTTAAAGTTATAGCAAAAGCATATACATGGCAACGTTGCCTTTTCTTTTAGCGTCGATTTTTATTATCAGTCTTTAACCTGGCTTTCTATACTTTATGTTGGTGTAATTCTATTTATTTTTTTTCAGCGTTTTTAAAGCAGATTTTAACTTTTTTACACTCCTATTCATATTCTTATAACTTTCAGACCTTTGTGTTATTTTGATTCATTTTTGCTGATTTTTGTAAATTGTAAATTTTTGTAAAAGTTGGATGACAAAATATGTAACTACAAGATTGAAACCCCGCACGATTGGGTTCCCCAAAATGTATAATACAAAAAGAATAAAATAAGAAACCTTTTTTAATTATTAAATTGTTTGTAAACGATCGTAATTAAAATAATGTTACACTCATTATCAAATCTGTTTACAAGTTGAAAAGAGTTGATATCAATCAATTTTTTAAATTAAAATAAGGCAAGAATTTATTACAAAAGTGTTTCGAATGTGCGCGATAAACTATTTGCTGTTCCCTAACGTCACAATGTTTTCTTTTTAAAAGATTTTATTAACCTTTAACCCTTGTTGATATCATTACCCATAACACGGCACATATTTACAAGGAATATTTGTAATGTTAGTCCGTTTTAATAGAGCAGTTTCAATTAATTGTTGCTAAGACTAGTATAATATTCTAGATAGATAAGTATAACAGTTGGCATTATCTTTGACCTGGTTTGCCTTCACATAAGTGTTGTTAACTGTTGACTTATCATCTTCGTATTAACCATTGCCGCAGAGATTTTGTTAATTAACCTAAATCAAGACAAATGATAAATAAAACGCTTTTTTCCAGATTTTTCTTGGCCAGAAAAGTTGTTAAAACACTATTACACTTGAATTGTTTAAATTTTAAAATATTTCAAACTTCGCACTTTACAACTACTGCTAAATTAAATTAACTACTGCTAAATTAAATTAATAAAATTTATTCATGTGATAAGAAAATCTCTGGAAATCAAAGATGCTTAAATTCAACCACAATTAAACTTTAAGAATTTCTAAATGATCATAAGTAAAACGAAATGCATTCTATATTTGTCAAATGGGGTTGTCAAATTTAATATGTGTAATATTAATCAATCAGATGGGGTTTTAGGCACTTGATATTGGTACCCATAACAAAATAAAGAACAAACTATACGGATATAATACGACGTTTATTTACTAAATGCAATTCAAATAGCAATAGGATAGAAAAATCATAATTAAACATCTAATACTTCCAGTAACGGAGAATTACTGAGCTCAAGTTGCTCATTCATTAAAGGTACCCTGAGTTTGTGTTTGTATATCTCAAAGGCTTCTAAAATGTCTAATTTGCGTTTGTTATTACAAAAATGTAGGAATTTAATATTATTTTGAGGAGTCATTGTGTGATTTTGTTCTAAAAGGTGTTTGGCGTAATTCGATTTTTCAGGATGTTTATTTTTGTAATGACGTACGTGTTCTTTATATCTTATGTCAAAATTTCGAAGTGTTTGTCCAATATATACCGAACTACAAAAAGAACAATTTAAACGGTAAATGCCCGATTTCATGATATCATGTGTTCTGTCTTTAGCATTAAATAAAAATGAAAAAGTGTTAGTGTTGGTTTTAAATGTTATTTTATAATTGTTGGCTTTTCTTAGTATATGTGCACATATACTAAGAAAAGCCAACAATTATAAAATAACATTTAAAACCAACACTAACACTTTTTCATTTTTATTTAATGCTAAAGACAGAACACATGATATCATGAAATCGGGCATTTACCGTTTAAATTGTTCTTTTTGTAGTTCGGTATATATTGGACAAACACTTCGAAATTTTGACATAAGATATAAAGAACACGTACGTCATTACAAAAATAAACATCCTGAAAAATCGAATTACGCCAAACACCTTTTAGAACAAAATCACACAATGACTCCTCAAAATAATATTAAATTCCTACATTTTTGTAATAACAAACGCAAATTAGACATTTTAGAAGCCTTTGAGATATACAAACACAAACTCAGGGTACCTTTAATGAATGAGCAACTTGAGCTCAGTAATTCTCCGTTACTGGAAGTATTAGATGTTTAATTATGATTTTTATTATTAATTTTTATTATTATTATTATTATTTTATCTAGTTACCTATTTTGTATCTACCTTAGCGACGTGTTTGTTTATAATTATATTACCTTTGATAATGACAGCATAGCTGTCGAAACAATATTGTTTAGGTATATTTTAATAAAACTGTGAAACTTTTAATAATCTTTATTTATTTCATGATTATGGAGTTCCACAAAATAAGGCTGGAAACAATAAACAAAAATATAAGAGGATTACCGAAGTCATTTGGTAACACTCGAAATGGTTATTATGTTTGCTTTAACAGGCAGCTCTGGCAGTTGATGAAAATATTTGATTGGCTGTAAAACAGAGTAAGCTCTAGCAAACAGATAGGTTCTATGCTTTTCAAACGAAAACAAAAAAGACGTCGCAAGAAAAAGCTTTATTGTTTCATACAATAAACAAAAATTAATGCCTATTGGATAAAATAGACACCTTACACATCACTAGGTTATTTCCAGGCTTTTCGTATAATTTAGCAGTCGACCGTAGCTTTCCGAAGGGCAATCCTTGTAGTTTCATTCTATTAAAATCTGCAGTAAAGTTAATCGCATGGTAGTTGCCCTGTAAAAATAAAAGAGATAATTGTACAGATTTTCTAAAAATTGCATTGTAACCTTTGGGAATGGACAAACTCCTGTTTGCATGCCCATAGCAGTTTCTAAATCATGCACGAAAGGGCCCATATATAAATGCATAAAACGACAGAAATCATCTGCAATCGTTAACAGATGTTGCCAATGGCTGGCAAGAAGTTTGTTTTCTATATCTATATCTAATGACAACTGTAAAAGATTTTATGTTAAAATATTGGAATAGAATTAAATATATTTTGCATACTCTTATCTGGTTTCCTACAGGTATAGAGCTACGATAGAAAATGTCTAGAATCTGAGGAGAAGTAAACGTTTTTGGTACAAGAGTTAAATTAGCTTTTTCATTCGGTACTGGTACATCTTTGCATGAATAGTAGTTTTCGACAATTAAATTCGCCGCACTTTGAGCCTAAGAATATTAATAGTTGGACTCAAAGATATTATTAATTAAAAAAAGTTACTTACTTCTATGAAATCATTATAATATACCACAATCAGAAACAGGAGCTTAAAATCCATTTTTTGTATAGCTCCCAACAAAATACAAAATAATCTTACTTGTACAGCTTGTGTTGATGTGGGCTGGAGAATGTTATATATGTAATATACATTACTTTAAAGTTTTAATATTATATTTACTAGTCATCAAAAATAGATTATAAACATTTTTTTCGGTATGAAACAACAAGTGTATGATAGACTTATCACAATTAAAGTATCATTTAGAAACTCAACAATTGTCATAACAGTACATAAAAACATATGGGGTATTGTTTACCGGAAAGTGTACGTACGATTGTATGTATTCAAAACTGTATTGTACATAAATGATCGTAGTGTGTAACGACCACAGTCACTCGCATTTAGTTGCAATATAGTAATCTAGATTTTCTTACTATTTTTTAGATTTTTTAAGTTATTCATGAGCAGAATTAAATTTTTAAAAACATGCCTTGTAGCGACTTCTGTTATCTATTTATAGCCATTCATTATTCGCATATTGTAAGGCGCATCTCTGGGTCTTATAATGCTAAATACTGCTACAGTGTAGTTTTCTAATTACGCCAATAAAAGTCGCTATGCAAGCTGTCTTCCTCGTCTCTTCGTAAATATGTTTTCTGTAGATAGCTATTGTAATGTAAAAAGGAAGCCATCATGTAGGTGAACAATAAATTTGGATATATTCGCCTGCCTAGTGTTTGAAAATAGTTACGTTCATACCGAAACTTCATGTTACAGTCAAGTTATGTGACTGTTATTTTGATTTTACCAGGTTGTGTTTGAAGCTTCAGTAATTAAAATTTACTCTTGCTTTAAATTGCTCAAAAGGCGAGTTTTTAGATTTTGTAAAAAACCATTAGTAAGAATGTTATTTCTCTTCTGTTTTCTGTGTTAATTGTTATTGCTTTTCCCTTTAAAAAGAAATTGAAGAACTTAGAAAAACGGATGCACTGTGATGTGCTTCTATTTGAGAATTGTAAACAAGTTGTTTTGTGGTTGTTTCGCGTTAAGTGTAAGGATTTAATTAAAGTTTAATCAATTGTGGAGGTTACCGATTGTTTTGAATATACTGAAATGTCATGATTTCATCTCATTGAAAATGTATTTAACGATATGATCGTAAACGTAAAATTAATTATTTCATGCAATAAAATAAAATAAAGGATAGACATGCTAGGATGTTAGATCTATTAATCTAAAGGCTACATGTTAGGTCACATATAGATTCATCAATTTTTAAAATTGAAATTAAGCAGGATAAAATCTCATGCAAACATAACCTAAATTTTTATATGTAAAAAGGTCTGATTTTTAAAAAAGGATATCAATCATTTAAATTGTTTCTTGATAATACATGTTTATGCACCCAAGTCACATATTAGGATGGTTTCTCCATTTGTCTGGAAGATTTAATTTTCCTGATTAAATTCAAGTTCTACGATCATTAACGTAGGAAGAATTTTTCTGTTTTCCATGAGACTGACTCAGTTTCGGGCTGATATTTAACTAAGAATATGTAAATTAGGTCAATCTTATAAAGACTAATCTAGCACAATAAACTTACAAGCTCTCATATAATAATCCTGAGTATTTATTTTAATGAAGGTTTCGGCTTTGCTGATATGCTTCGTGTTTTACAAATATTGATTCTTATACAACATTTATTACCATTGTTTGAATGCAAACACTTGGAGGACTGTATGCTGACAATTTAACTATAATTTGATTTCATTTAAGTTGATTTGAAAATGGATTTTGTATAAAGCATCGTTGGGTTTATAAGTATCGCAGAGAGGAATCTTAATTTGTGTTTTTCTTTTATTGTAAAGATGTTCTTGTGTAAATTTTATATGTATCAGTTACATAGTGTAATTATGTATTCATATTGTAAAGGATAAAGCTGGATTAATTGAGTTTTGTGTATAATTAGGTTGTAATGAAATTTGTTCATCGTCAATCGTTTTTGCTTATTATCTACGTTATGGTAAACTTTGGAATATGAGTGTTTTATATTGTTTTAATCGTTATTTTACCAGCTACAATCCTATCTTAAATGCAGAATTAAGATAAGTGGTAATTATAGTAAGCTGTGTTTGAATAGTGACGTCATATAAAACATTCGCGAGGCGGTTGTTTGGAAAAATTGACATAATTTTCATTTGTTTCGCCAAATCATATATAAACCCCAGCTAAAATTAACAAATTCAGTCTATAAAAAGCTCTTGAAGAACTCACGCTCGACTCCGGATTAAAAATCTGTAAATTAAGTGAGGTTAAAAGTGTTGAACATATGGTTTATGTCAACAATGGAAAATTCAACAAAGTTTAAAGAATAATTTACCTGTATATTTTAAAATCAAAAGAAGATTTATTTGTTATCAACAATTATATGGGATTGTGATCGAGTTATTTTTAAATAAATTCAAGAAGATTTTATTTCCATTATTGACTTAAATAATCGACGTATTTACAATACAAAATCATCTGACAGATTTGAATGCAGTAGTATATAAAAAATATAATAAAAAATATATAATATAAAAAAATATTGGAGTGGATCTCGTTATACTTTATATACAAGGTTGGTCAAAATAAAAGGTTTTGATTTAATTTTTCAATAACAAAAATTATAAAGACAATCTGAATAATTTCAGAATTCATTTTTCTAACCTTAAAGGTTTTTAAATAATTAAATTCTTATGAATAAAACAAATTAAATTTCTCTATTAAAATTTAGTTATCATAAATTAAATTTATTTGAACATTTGTAAATATTTTTATTTGATTACATTGATTGATGGCAGTTTGCTCAAGTGGAGACCTGTTATAGCCCTATGTCAGGTTATTATGTAACGGTATATTTTCTATCGGCCTCAAATATGTGTAATTTTGCATGTATATTTACTAAAAAAATTTGAAGTTTGGTCCTGCAAATCCATATTCTGTTTGTAGCTGAAATTTTGTCGTATAAACATGTTTACAAAGAGTATTTTAAAAAGATTGTTTTCGAACTTCTATAAAACTAGAGGACGCTGAAGTAAAAAATTACGTTCTTAGTACTTTGCTTGTTTACGTGTACCCGCTAAAATGGTTGCGTTGTCAAAAAAATCTTGATAAAATTTAAGGCGTATTTAAGTTCATATTGCTTCATATACATATTCCAGCGCGTTCTGAGAAAGCATGGTAAAAAGTAAACTTCCCTTTTGTTTGGAAGGTGACATTTAACACGTGTTGATAAATTTAGTTTGGTCTCTCTGCATTTTAACTTAAAAATCGCATGATCTGCAAGTCTAGTCGGCAGATGTTATCCCCTTGGACGACAGCGTCTCTATACCCGCTTTCGCGTTACTCCAGTACTACTTTTGTTCATTAGGATGAAAATCTCATACAAAATGCTAATAAAATTTGTCTTAAGGAGTCCACGTGTACGAAGCGTGTGTTAGTTTTGATTTGCTCTTACAAAATGATATAGGCTTTTGATTGGTTGGTCCGATCTACATCTTGAGCGAAAGAAAAAACATAGCTCCTCCGCGCCAAAAAATAGGGGTCCAAAATGTTAAAAAACACTTTCGATCCAGCTTTTAGAGAAGACAGTTGACTCCGGTCGACATTACAGAATTACCGTTTCAATTTAGTTATTTAGAATTAAAGAAAATTCTAAATCTTGTTTCCGTATAGTTTGATCGACTGCCGGTTTCGAATGCCGTGCAAATGTTATTTAAGAAAATTTACAGTTAATAATTATACCGTTTAATTAAGTGTCCGGATATTAAGCAAAAATCTGCGGTTAATAAAAAGTATCGTTATATCGTTAAATACTTTTCCGGATGTTTGTGCTTTTGAAGAATGGGAAATCTAGCTTTTCCTATTAAAGTGTAATAATGTTAATACAGTTTACAGTATCGCATTCTCGTTTAAACAATTATCGTACCGAAATAAATTAATACTTACAGACTTTCTCTTCCGTGATCGAAATCTCGATTAATAAATAAATTTGAGTTATGTGCCTACTAAATCCATTTCAGATTTAATTAATAAGTGGGTTGTTTTAATAAAAACAACGAGCCTTTGTGATGGTTATCAAAATTAAATTAACAACCAACTCCTATGAAAGTTTATGGTTGTGTCCAGTTATTGTATTTTGGGTGAATTCGCAAATAATGGTTCACCACATACAGATATTACGAGGGTTAATCCCTTGCATCTTTGATTAATGGAAAGCAAAAATCTACGGACATTCCAGTTTCCACCTGCGGCGATTGCTCGATGTATGTAGGAGTCATATTTGTGCAGTTTAGTGTTGATTTTGGTTTGCGAATTATTGACAACTAAAGGTATTGTGACTTATGTACTTCTTGAGTGTTGAACATTTATGTATATTCTTTTTGAATCTTGGGAATATTTTTACAGTTTGTTTTTCATTCATATATAATTCAGTATATAACTTTTATTTATTAAAATTTCATTAGTAAAAGAGCTCTTAGGTAGGGACTTATTATTTGAATGTTTTTGAGTTTCAAATTTGTGATCTTTTTATATTTTTATATTTTTTCTTGTTTTCTCAAATAAATATGATTTTAAAGTTAATTAAAATTAGTAAGACTGAACCATATAATTATGAAAGTTTTTATTCACATTTTCATTAAACTAAATTTTTGATTTTGTTGAAATTAATTAATTTTTTGCACTAAATTTTTATCGGTCTGATTTCATTTTCTGATTAGTCATTTCAGATAGATTTATTAGATTCATTTAATCTATTCGATCTATTTAATTATCATTATTAAGCTTCATAATCAGATGTCGCCCTTCTTGTGTATGTTTTTGTGTTTTCTGAAACCTTTAGCCATTACTTTATAAATTAGACAACTGCAGAACCAATACCTACGACCTGAATTAAAAATTTGTAAAATAGAGCTAAATTTCAAGCCGTGGTAATCTTGAGCACCTTTTAAAGTAAGTATAATGTTTATTGTTTTTTATTGCTTTTATTGTTTATTTAGTCTGGCGAAAAACCTTACGTTTCAATTAACGACTAATTAACACGCTTGAGCAAGCTTAGGAAAGATTTTTCTATTTTACTTTATTGTTCTGTTTTAAATAATTTTCCTTTATTTTTCTTTGAATTTGATTTTCATTTATTTTCATTAATAAAATAAAGACTGTGTTTTTAATTTATATATATATATGTTTATTTGATGTGTATACAATCATCCATTTCTTTTTCTTTACATATTTAGAGTTTAGCTTGCTGTTGTCCAATTGCGGAAGTCCAAGTGTCTTCATTGTAAGTTTTTCATTTCTTCCAGGTATAAGAATCAATAAGATTTTATTATTTTAACTATTTCATGCTCTATCGATTTAAACCTGAGTTCGCCGATTGGGAAAAGGAAAAATATTGGGGTGTATTTTATTTTATTTTATTAGGGTTCACCGTAGATATTTTATGGGTTATCCTGATTGTGGCGCAGATTAAAAATCACCTCCATACTCATCGCAGTAAATCGCCATATTACCTATTAGGCTATCCTTTTGCAATACATTTTTACATTTTACGATTTTTATATTCTTTGGTTTAATTCTTTTTGTAGTTTTTTAATATATTTCTGCTTAAACTCTTCTTGTTCCAATTTTTCTACTGCCTACTTCTTCTCTTGTTTTTTGTCATCTATATGATTGCTTATCTTCTGTTTAAATTTTGTCAAAACCAGGTCCAAACCAGCACTTGCATTTCTGAACGTCTTCGCATCATGAATGCAGACTGCTTCACATCGATCAATATGGTTTCCCATATTTCTTTTTGGTATTATCCATGTTTCTTATTGCATTCTGTTAGTAAATCTTGTTATACTTGTTGTTAAGTTTGCTGTTGCGGTATCATTTGTAATTGTATGGATTCTCTCTGAGGATATTTATCTGCCGCGCCTTGTTTTCTTTTTCTTTGACTACTCTCTTTAATTCATTGGTTGATGTAGTTACTTTTCTTCAAAGTTACAGTAAAAGGTTAGATGTGGCAACGTTGCCTTTTTTTTCGATGTGATTATACTTTACGTCAGTATTTAACCTCGCTTTCTATATTTTATGTTAGTGAAATTTTATTGATTACCTTTTTCCAGTGTTTTTAACGTCAATTTTAACTTTTTCTTTCCACTCCTATTCCCATTATTCTAATTTCCAAATGCCATTGTGTTATTTTAATTCATTCTTGCACACAATACGGCTGATTTTTGTAAATTGTTTGAACTTTACAGCCCCAAGTTGGATGCCAAAATATATTAGACATAAAAGATTCAAAAGCCTCACGACTCAGCTCAACAAAATATGTAACACGCACAAACTCAGGATAAAACAAGAAACTGTAATACCTACTTTAAATGTTGTGTAATCATCTGAAGCGGCTTATGGATCCAAGAAAAAAGGAACTCTTCTTTAATTTAAACAGAAAAACAAATAATTGGGCGCTTCCAAGTTGTATATAAACGATCGTAATTAAAATGATGGTACACTTATCATTATCTATTTATAATTTAAAAAGAATTGATACAGATCAATTTTTAAATTAAAATAAGGCAGAATTTTATTTTAATAGTGTTTCCAATATTAGCGGCAAACAATTTGCTGTTTCCAAACGTAACAATGTTATCTTTTAAAAACATTTCATTAAACTTTAGCCCTTGTTGATATCATTAACATAACACACTGCATATTTATAAAGAAGATTTGTAAACAATGTTAGTCCATTTTATTAAAGCAGTTTTAATTAATTGCTGTTAAGAAACCATAATTAGAGAAGTATATGTTTACATTTACAAATTGTTTGAATAGCAGTAATAATAGTTGTCATTATCTTTGACCTGATTTGCCTTTTTATAAATCTTGTTAACTGTTGATTTATCTTCTTCGTATTGACCATTGTTGCGGAGAGTTTGTTAGTTACATAAATCAAGACAAATGATAGAGAAAATGCTTTCTTTCCTGATTTTTCTTGACCAGAAAAGTCGTTGACATTACTAAACTTAAATTGTTCAAATTTTAACAGATTTCAAACTTCGATTTTTACATTACCAAAGTTCATTGATGTTAGGAAAAACTCGACTGAAAATTAAAGTTGCTTAAATTCAACCACTATTTAAACTTTAAAAATATTTAGATAATTACAACGACGTTAAATTAATAGCCCGCAGACAATCACAATGACAAAAGTTAACTTAAATCTTAAATTTTTTAACAAGCAAGAAATACATTTTGAACTTTTACAATGCAATATTTTAATTCAGTTTATTGCAGCTAGGAAGAAATGAATTCTGGTAACACTCGGTTCATTAGATAACACTCGCAAGGATGATCTTTGCTGTAATAGGCAGCTCTGGTAGTTGATAAAAATATTATATTGACTGTAAAACAGACCAAGCTCTAGCAAACAGATAAGTGCTGTGCTTTTCAAACGAAAACAAAACAACGGTCGAAAGAAAAAGCTTTATTGATTCATAGACAAAAATTAATGCATATTGGATAAAATAGAAAACTTACACATCACTAGGTTATTTCCAAGCTTCTCGTAGAATTTAACAGTTGACCGTAGCTTTCCGAAGGGCAATCCTTGTAGCTTCATTCTATTAAAATCTGCAGTAAAGTTAATCGCATGGTAGTTGCCCTGTAAAAACAAAAGAGATAATTGTACAGATTTTCTAAAAATTGCATTGTAACCTTTGGGAATGGACAAACTCCTGTTTGCATGCCCATAGCAGTTTCTAAATCATGCACGAAAGGGCCCATATATAACTGTATAAAACGACAGAAATCATCTGCAATCGTTAACAGATGTTGCCAATGGCTGGCAAGAAGTTTGTTTTCTATATCTATATCTAATGACAACTATAAAAGATTTTATGTTAAAATATTGGAATAGAATTAAATATATTTTGCATACTCTTATCTGGTTTCCTAAAGGTATAGAGCTACGATAGAAAATGTCTAGAATCTGAGGAGAAGTAAACGTTTTTGGTACAAGAGTGAAATTAGCTTTTTCATTCGGTACTGGTACATCTTTGCATGAATAGTAGTTTTCGACAATTAAATTCGCCGCACTTTGAGCCTAAGAATATCAATAGTATGACTCAAAGATATTATTAATTTAAAAAGTTACTTACTTCTATGGAATCATTATAAGATAAACAAGAGCTTAAAAATCATTTTTTGTACAGCTCCCAACAAAATCAAACCAATTTTACTTGTACAGCTTGTGTTGATGTGGGCTGGGGTTATATATGTACTCTACATACTTTAAAGTTTTAATATTATATTTACTAGTCATCAAGAATAGATTATAAACATTTTTTTTGGTATGAAACAACAAGCGTATAATAGACTGTTTGCAATTAAAGTATCATTTAGAAATTCAACAATCGTCATAACATTACATAAAAACATATAGGGTACCTATTGTTTACCGGAAAGAGTACGTACGTATGTATCCAAAACTGTATTATACATAAATGATCGTAGTGTGTAACGACCACAGTCACTCGCATTTAGTTTCAAAATAGTAATCTAAATCTTCTTACTATTTTTAAAAATTTTTTAAGTTATTCATTAGCAGAATTATATTTTAAAAACATGTTTTGTAGCGACTTCTGTTATTTTTCTACAGTCATTCATTATTTACATATTGTAAGGTGAATCTCTGCGCCTTGTAATGCTAAATTACGCCAATAAAAGTAAAAGGATATATTCGCCAGCATAGTGTTTGAAAATAGTTACCTTCATCCCGAAATTTCATGTTACAGTCAAGTTATGTGAATGTTATTTGGATTTACCAGGTTGTGTTTGAAGTTTCAGTAATTAAAATAATTTACTATTGGTTTAAATTGCACAAAAGGCGAGTTTTTAAATTTTGTCAAAAAAACATTCGTAAGAATGTTAATTTCTCTCATTTTTTCCTTTGTTAATTGTTATTGTTTTTTCCTTTAAAAAGAAATTGAAAAACTTGAAAAGTAGAGAAGCTGATGCACTGTGGTGTGTTTGCATTTTGAAAATTGTAAAAAAGTTGTTTTGTAGTTGTTTCTCGTTAAGTATACTAATAACGACTATGGCTTATCACTAAACTATTTTCAAATCAAAATAGTAAAATAACTGTATGTAAACATTTTCTTGTCTAATAAGCAAGATTAACGTTTATTGAATAAGATCTGACCCTAAGCATTACGGGGATGTTATCAGCCTTTTCAAGGAATTTAATGGTTGTGCGTATCTATCCGTAAGGTAATTTCAATCGATTAAAATCGTCTGCAAAATTAGTTGAATGGTAGTTCCCTGCAAAAAATAAAAGTTTTAGACTCATTCTTTAAAGAAAAAGGACCTTATTATGTAATTGTGTTACATGGATAAAATGAGCTTCGATCATACCTAGATGTTGCCAACGATGCTGTCAAGAACGTGATTTGGTACGTCTATATCTATTATCATCTGCAATAAAAATTTTACTAAACTGCTAAACTAAAAAGAAGTCTCTACCCTTAGTTATCTTGTAATGTCATTTCTTTTTTTGCTTCTGTTTTCTATGCATATTTTCAGTATCTTCTCTTCTTCTTGGGTTCCTCATCTCTCTTCTATCTATTATGCAGTTTTTTTTGTCACCTTCGTTCCTTTACTTCTATCGGTGTCGTATTACTTGTTGGGCAACACTTTGCATGACATTTTTTGCATTTTTTAATTCCGATTTTGTGCTTGCTTCATTGTCAATTGATATTTAGTCTAATTATTTTTGTAATACTTTAAATAATTTTTACTTAATCTCTCTTTAATGTTCTGTTTAATATAATATTTTTTGTTTAAGTTTGGTCATAACCAGCATATTGGTCCATATCATGATGCAGGCTGCTTTACCCTTCGATAGAATACATGATCAATATGATTGCTCATATTTAACAGCCTTGGTAGTGTAATGTCTGGCGTGCCGGACTTTCACCCAAGCGGCCCGGGTTCGACTCCCGGCGCTGGCAGATCTGGTTAAGGTTTTCTGCAGTTTCCCTTAGCTGTAACACAAATGTGGGATTTGCGCTGTTCCATCTATAAGTCGGCTGCAGCCGCACATTGGGCCTACATAATAATAATAATCGCCCCCTCCCTCCCGCACAAGCTTATAGCTTCTGGGGCCTTGGTTAAGGTTATGGGTTGTAGTAATTATTATTATTATTATTATTATTATTATTATTTCTTTTTGGTATTATCCATGTTTCTTAATGTATCCTAAATTTTGTACTATTTATTACTTTAATAAGTTTGCCTTGTTGTACAGTTACATAGTCTTGCCCGTCTCATTATCATTTGTAACTTCATGATTTTTTTATTAGAGTACTTATATGGCACGCTTTCCCTTTATTTTCTTTCTCCGCAAGTGCTGTTTTTATTCATTGATTGACGTAGTTACTTTTCTTCCAAGTTACAGTAAAAGCGTAGACGTGGCAACGTTGCCTTCACTTTTCGCAGCGATTATATTTCATCAGTCTAGCCTAGCTTTGTATATGTTAGTGTAATTTTAATTATTACCTTTTTGTAGTTTTTTTGGTACTCCTATTCTTGTTCTTTTAAGTTTCAGTAACCTTTGTGTAAAACACAAAAACTCTGGATAACATAAGAAACTCTAATACCTACTTTAAATGTAGTGTAATCATCGAAGCGGCTTATGCATCCAAAAAAGAACAAGAGCTTTTCTTTAGATAATTTGAACAGATTATTTTCAGGTCGTAGATGTTAATTGAAAAGCTTACAGACTTCGGATTTAGGAAGGAATAATAATTATTTAGAAAACTTGAGCTCTACCAAATTGTATGTAAATGATCGTAATTAAAATGATGTTACACTCATCATCATATCTGCTTGCAATTTCGAAAGAGTTGATACCGATTAGGTATTAAATTAAAATAAAGCAAAAATCTATTATAAAAGTGTTTCGAATGCGCGCGAATTTGCTGTTTACAAATATGACAATGGTATATTTTTAAATATTTTATTAAACTTTAGCCCTTGTTAATAATAGTATTTATAAGAAAGATTTGTAAACAATGTTAGTTCATTTTATTAGAGCGGCTACAATCAATTGTTGCTAAGAAATAAAAAGGTATTCCATGCATTAAATTCAATAGAAATAATAATTAGAGAACTATATGACTACATTTACAAATTCTTTGATTAAAGGTAATAATAGTTAGAATTACCTTTGACCTGATTTGCCTTTACATAATAACTGTTGATTTATCTTCTTCGTATTAACCATTGTCGAAGAGATTTTATGAGTTACACAAATCAATATATATGATGGATAAAACGCTTTTTTCCAGGCTTTTCTCAACCAGAAAAGTCATTGACACTGTTAAACTTGAATTGTTTAAATTTTAACAGATTTCAAACTTCGGATTTTACAACTACCGCTAAACTGGATTAATATACTTTATTGGTGTGATAGGAAAATTTCTGGAAATCAAAGTTGCTTAAACTCAACCACTATTTAAACTTTAAAAATCTTTCAATCATCACAACAGAGTTAAATTAATAACCCTCAGGCAATAGAACTAAAGTTTATATAACTTTTAACAATTATTTAACTCGAATTTTCTTAACTTTCGCTAACATTTTTCACTAACATTTAAAATGCAAACATATTTTAAATAACCAATTTGAATTACATAACTCAAACGGTACGGGCAGAATTTGTTAAACTTAACAAAATATCACAACTTTGAACAAACTTCTGAACAGTACAATAGATTGGAATTCTAAATTCAAAGCACATCTATTACTTTGGCATGAACTGCACCCTACGAAAGATTCTCTCGGACTTGTGGCGCTGTTCTCTCGCCCGTAAAACATTTTCTCATAATCAAACAACCACAAAATAAGAAGAAACATCCCTTAGCATGGATTGAACGAAGAAACAAACTTATTATTATTAGAAAGTTATTTTTGGGCAATAATAAAAGATTTGCTTCTGTAATTGAATATTTTTGTGACAACCTAAATATGCTTTCAGGTGAAATGTTTTTTCCTATGCTATTTTCTGTAGTTTTTCTTAGCTGTTACACCACCATTTGTAAGTCGGTTACAGCCGTACGACAGGCTGCATAATAATAAGAATTGCCCCTCACTCCCGCAAAAGCTTCATAGCTTCTGGGGCCTGGTTCATCAAGAAATGGACAGTAGTAATTATTATAAAATTTTTATAGTAATGATAAATTATACGAAATGCATTCTATATTTGTCAAATGGAGTCATAAATAAATCCCATAGTCAAATTAAATCTTAAATTTGTTTTAACAAGCAAGAAATACATTTGAAATATTAAAATACAAGATTTTTGTTTAGTTTATTATTGCTAGCAAAAAATAAATTCTAGATATTGTAATACAGGGTTGTATTAAGTTTTATTTTTAATTGTTTAATATAATGACACTTACTAAGCAAAGTCATCCGGACCGACGAGCTTTATTGCTTCATAAACAAAAATTAATGCTTATTGGATAAAATAGACACCTTACACATCACTAGGTTATTTCCAGGCTTCTCGTAGAATTTAACAGTTGACCGTAGCTTTCCGAAAGGTAATCCTTGTAATTTCAATCTATTAAAATCTGCAGTAAAGTTTATTGCATGGTAGTTGCCCTGTAAAGACAAAAGATCTAGATAATTGTAAAGATTTTCTAAAAAATGATTTGAAACCTGTGGGAACGGGCAAACACCGTTCGGCATGCCCAGAGCAGTTTCCATATCATACATGAAAGGACCCAAATACAACTGTATAAAACGACAGAAATCATCTGCAATCGTTAACAGATGTTGCCAATGGCTGGCAAGAAGTTTGTTTTCTATATCTATATCTAATGACAACTATAAGAGATTTTATGTTAAAATATTGGAATAGAATTAAATATATTCTGCATACTCTTATCTGGTTTCCTAAAGGTATAGAGCTACGATAGAAAATGTCTAGAACCTGAGGAGAAGTAAACGATTTTGGTACAACAGTGAAATTAGCTTTTTCATTTGGTACTGGTACATTTTTGCATGAATGGTAGTTTTCGACAATTAAATTCGCCGCACTTTGAGCCTAAGAATATAAAAAGTTTGAACCAAAGATATTATTAATTAAAAAGTTACCTACTTCTATGGAATCATTATAAGATACCGCAAGCAGAAACAAAAGCTTAAAAATCATTTCTTGAGCTCCCGACAAAATAAAAATAACTTTATTTGCACAACTTGTGTTGATGTGTGCCAGGGGATATTATATACGTAGTATACATACTTAAAAGTTTTAATAATTTTAATATTACATTTACTATCATCAAGAATAGATTATAAACATTTTTTTTCGGTATGAAACAGCAACTGTATAATAAACTTTTCGCAATTAAAGTGTCATTTACAAATTCAACCATCGTCACAGCATTACATGACAACATATAGGGTATTGTTTACCGAAAAAATGTACTTATGTACCCAAAAATATAATATAAATGATCGTATTGCGGAATGACCCCCAGTTACTCGCGTTTAGTTTCTAAAATAATAATCTAGACTTTCTTAATATTTTTTGATTTTTTAAGTCATTCATGAGCAGAATTATTTTATTTAAACATGGCTTGTAGCAACTCCTGTTATATTTCCGCAGCCATTATGTATCTGCGTCTTGTAGTGCTAATTACTGCTACAGTTTAGTTTTTAATTACGTCACTCACAGTCGCTTTGGAAGCTGCCTTCGTTCATCTCTTCGTAAATATGTTTTCGTGTAAATATTTCTCGTAATGTAAAAAAGCCATTGTGTGAGTGAACAATAAATTTCGATACATTCGCCAGTCTAGTGATTGGAAATAGTTATCTTAATCCAGAAATTCCGAAAAAGTTGTTTTTCGTTAAATGTAAGGATTTAGTTTGAAGTTTAATCAATTGTGGTGGTTACCGATTGTTTTGAATATACTCAATATTGGTGATGAAGGTCTAGGTATACAAATAATGACTATGGCTTGTAACTTATAAATAAGCTATTTTTAAACTAATAAAACTAAAATAAGTTGAATGTAAGAATTTTATTGTCTGATAAGCAAGATCAATGCTTATTGGATAAGATCTGCACCCTACACATTACTGGGATGTTATCAGGCTTTTCAAGGAATTTAATGGTTGTCCGTATCTTTCAATCGATTAAAATCTACTGTAAAATTAGTTGCATGGTAGTTCCCATGCAAAAGATAAATAAAAACACAGAAACCTTTTGGTATTGAGCAAATGCCTTTGGTATACCCATAACAGTTTCTATATCATACACAAAAGGGCCCATATATAATTAAATTACACGGCAAAAATCATCGTCAATCGTAACTAGATGTTGCCAACGATTCTAAATTATACTAAACTACTAAACTGAAAAGAATTCTCTACCCTTATCTGATTTCCCATAGGGGTGGAAACACTACTACAGAATATGTCCATAATTGGAGGCGACGTGAACGTTTTTAGTACAAGAGTAAAGTTAACTTTTTCATTTGGTACTCGTACATCTTTGCACGTGTAAAATTTCTCATAAATCATATTTTCAACAGTTTGAGCCTGAAAGCGTTAAGGGAAGGTTTGACTAAGAGGATGGGACTAGATTAAAAATGTAACTTACATCGATAAGGTCATTACAAGATACCAAAAGCAGAAGCGTTAGCTTTAAAAACATTTTTGATGATTTTTACCTACACAACTTTTATAGATCTGAGTTTTGACGTTTTAATAGTAGAGTAAGAATAAATTATAAACAATTATTTCTTCTGCATGAAACAACAACCATATAATGGACTTACCGCAATTAAAGTATCATTTACAAGCGAACAATTATTAAAGCATTAGATAAGAAAGTAATCCAGCAAAAGTATTTCTGCACTCAAAAATGGCATGTAAATATTAGTAATATACTTATAATGACCTTTATTGCTCACATTTAAAAAACTAACATGTCTTGTAGCGATTTCTGTTGACTTTTCCAGGCTATTATAATAGATTCTGCACCTCATAATGCTAATTATTTTTTATTTTAAAACAAATATTTCTAGATTTCTAAAATAAATGCGTTCTGGAAGTCATAGAACTTAGTGTCACAAGATGTACATTGTCCATGTAACTACAAGTATCAGGCATCGTATGTGATGGAAGTAGTAATATTATATAGTAATCTTCCAATCTAGATGCATAATGAATCTAATAGTAGATCCCATCAAACACACTAAAGCACAGAGGACCGGATACCCGATGAAATCGCCGAAATACAACTTTCGAATCTTAACAAAATAAGAATTGACGTGGATTACATTTTATAAAATTCCTTTTATCTTCCTTTTCACAACTTGCAATACATAACTATCTAAAGCTCTGCGTCCATTCGTAAAATTAGTAGATTAATATATTAAAGATTTAATATACTCGCGTTTTATCCGCCACGTTTTACCACGTCTTGACTCTCTATCGAAAAATTAATTAATTAACAGAAACGCGTTGTGACAGTAAAACGAGAGATCTGATCCCTTGGCCAAAACTCATAATTTAATTGGATTTGCATGGAATTTCGTACAAAAGGGTATCTGTTGCTGAATTCGAATTTTTCGCCCAAATCTGAAAATTCAAAATGGATTTAAAATTTAACTAATTTGCATAAAAGTTGACATCTGTGGTATTTTCGAGGTCGCTGATTTCGAATTTGATGTCAGCATTTGGAAATTTAAATTAGCTGATGTAATATACCGGCTATAATGTAAGATTCGACTTATTTGCATAAAGAATGATTGATGAATTATTATGATATGAATGATTGAAGAATTATTGATTATTATAATATATATAAATCATTAATAAAAATATAAAATCATAAAGTGAAAAGTGTTACACTTGTAGTTAATCTTCCTTCCATAGCGGGGATTTAGTATATAATAATTTGGTGGGTTGGAGAAATTGCGTTTGGCCTTCGGTACTTGTCTTCTTTTCTTCCTTTTTCAGTCTGAGGTCTATTTTAGAAAGGACTTTTACCTATTGCATTTGAAAAAACTTTTCCATAAGTATGCAAGAGATAAATAATCAGGGTAAATGGAAGTATTATTTTGGACAATTAAGATAAACTAAATCTTTTGGAAAATATGTTTGAAGAAAGGTACTTCTTAGTGCGTTCAGCCATATGCCATACCGCATTACATATTGATACATTCGATTCCAACATTTTAGATTCCAAGAATCTCTTCTAAATGTATTTCTTACTTTTGACTATACTATTTTCAAACCAAAACAAAATAAAACTGCATGCAAAAAGTTTATTGTTTGATAAGCAAGATTAATGCCTATTTGATACAATATGTACCCTACACATCACTGGGATCTTATTAGGCTTCTCATAGAATCTAACAGTTCCCCGTATTTTTCCAAAAGGAATTGTTTGTAATCTCATTCGATTAAAATCTGCTGTAAAATTAATCGCATGGTAGTTGCCCTGCAAAAGATACAAATTTAGATAAATTTATAAATTCTGCAAAAAATAATATACCAACCCTTGGTATTGGACAAACGCCTTTTGGTATACCCATAGCGGTTTCTATATCATACACCAAAGGACCCAGATAAAATTTTATTACACGACAAAAATCATCTTCAATCGTAAACAGATGTTGCCAAGGTTTGTTAAGAAGTTTATTTTGTAGTTCTATATCTATTGTCATCTATTTAAAATGAAAATCGTATTAAAATACTAAAATAAAAACACATATCGCTACCCTTATCTGATTTCCTATAGGTATAGAGGTGCCACACAAAATATCCAAAACTTGAGGCGAAGAAAACGTTTTTGGTACAAGAGTATAGTTGATTTTTTCATTTGGCACTGGTACGTCTTTGCATGGATAACATTCTTCGAAAATCATATTGTCCACACTTTGAGCCTGAAAGTATTAGGAGTTTGACACAAAAGTATTATTGACCATATAAGTAACTTACATATACGGGATCATTATTAGAAGGTATCAACAGCAGAACCAAGAGCTTAAAAATCATCTTTGATGTTTTTAGTTTAACTCCAGACAACATTAAAATAACTAACTTTATCCACGTAGGTTCTCAAGTCATCAAGGTGTGAATTGTCAAGGGCACAAAAATATTAAACAAAAATTTATTCTATATGAAACAACATCTATCTCATATTTATATAATGATGATTTCCTAGTATTATAAAAATGTGGCAATCATCATAAAGCGATATGAAAATGTAAGTGGTGTGCTATTTACCAGCAAGATTATCTATATATGTATGCAAAATTTGTAATGCATGGATTGGAAACTAGATAACACAAAAAATACTGCTGTATCGAGTGGAAAATCCCCACGAAGGTTATAACCAGCTTCACATTTGATGGTCGTAGACTATCAAAAGATAACGGCGGCACAAATCCAGGCGCTCCAGTGCTCGTATAATGACCCCATGCTTCTGGGATCAGACAGTACCACTTAGCGCCCCAGAAAGAAATATTCAATTAACTTACCTTTTTCTTCTTAAATAGGCTTAGTACTTTTTCATAGTGGCATAAATATAGTGCAGCACACATGATAAAATATCCGTGTAGTTCAAGAAAGAACCACTGATAAATATTTAATAAAAACGTTTAATAATAATCCTTTATTTCAATACAAGATAAGTTATCTCAAATACATCATACAATAATTGGTTCCAAGAGGTTCCATAAGGCCAATTATTGTATTAAAAAATAATTTTAATGAAATCTTTAATCAATCTTTATTGACACTGTGAGCGTTCAAAGCTTACAAAAAGATGTACAGAGACGTTATTTGAATCTAACAATTAACTCCCTAATTATTAAGAGCCATACATATACAAATTAACTGATTGGCAAGTTACAAAAAATATTATTCTTTAATAGATAGATGACAAGTTTTATAATAATTGAGATTTAAGGTGTATTTTTCAATCATTTCATTGCCTCGAACTTTTTAGCCGTTTATTCTCGATTATTATTAACGTTCATGGGTTAAAAGTTATTTATCATACTCAATGATATTTAGATGGCGCCTTTGTATGCACTAAAAGCTGTGTTTTAAATAGACGTTCTGTTAAAAGTCAACTGAGACCATTATAATGAACAACGGAATCCATCGATTATCGAACATAACAACATCTAACCGCAAATATACATACACAGGGTAAACGGCTCTAAAATGGTAATTTTCCTACGCTAACGTACAACTCCGTGTTGCATTGACAACAACTCCGTGTTGTATTGACAATAACTCCGTTTGTTGTCCAAGCTTCTCCTATAAGTTTTATTTAACAGGTGTATTTACAAATGTGTTAACGGCCTAAAAGAATGTTCGTGTGAGTTTCAAACGAAGCCGGATATCAATTAACATATTCTTTGGAAAACGAGACCGTGACAATGCTTTAACTAATACAATGTTATTGAAGTCCAAGAAGCTTCCAAAATGTGTAAATTCTTCAAAGACGGTCATGTCAAATGGTTGCAAGTCGTTTTCAATTACCACGCTAGATTTATAATTTACCTAGAAACTGAGCAAATCAAAAGAAAATTTTGTTTATTTTAAGTTAAACTTACTACCATAGACGGGGAAACATGATATTATCATTTTATCCAATTTTATCAATCCAAATAAAACAGCAATAATGCCCCGTAAATGAGAAGTGCTCGGCGGAATAAATAAAATCTAAAATACTTGGTTTTCTTATATGACATATGCAGAATTGGGTAAACCTGAACTACTAATCACTTGTCCGTGGTTAGTTTAGGAGTTAACCAGTCCCTTATGAACAATTAAAAAAATCATTTTTAAATATCTAATCCCCAATTCCTAATTCCAAAAAATATATTTCAATTCTCCCAATCTCTAACCACAAAAAATCTATTAAGAACTGTTTAATTTAAAAAATATGTTTTTAAATTCAATCCTCAATTCCTATTCCCATAATATATTTTGAAACATCTAATCCTTAGCCCAGAATCTTAAAATATATTTTTCAAGTTTCGATCCCCAATCTCTAATCCCGCATAATACTTTGAAAAAGTCTACTCCGTAGTCCTAATCCTGATGTATATTTTTAGAAATTCAATTCCCATCCCTAGCCCCCTAGAATATTTAAAAAAATCTAATCTTTACTTCCTAATCCTAATAAATATTGCTTAAAAATTTAATCACCAGTTACTAAATTCCATAAAATACTGAAACATATAGTACATAGAAACATTTTGATAAATTCAATTAGTCCCTAATGTTAAAAACTATTTTTTTAAATTCAATCCTCAATCCCTAAGCTCATAGAATATTCTGAAAAATCGAATTTTTAATCTTTCAGTGGTAAAATATATTTTTAAAGATTCAATCGCTAATCTCTTCCTATAGAAAATTTTGAAAAAGTGTAATCGCTAGTCCATAAGCCTAAAAATATGTTTTTAAATATAATCCCTAACCGATAAATTTAAAAAATATGGCCTTGTAGGTTAGATTTCGAACTGATGTCATAGTGTCCCTTTGACGAGTAAAACTCTGAATAAAAAAAGAGCAAGTCTCAACTTTCACAGAGTTCTTTTTTCCAAAGGCCTTTAACTTTTGATGCTTTTTTTTGGTTCGTTGAAAAAATATCTTTGTTGTTTTTTCTTCATTTCTAATTCAATTTCTTAATCAAAACTTCAGACGATACTAGTGAAATTTTTTTAATTTTGGTACATCGTACAACAAAAAATTAATACATTAATGTGTTATGGATTACAGTATAGTGACGTTTTATGCACCACGGTTTACCACATATTCACTCTCTATCGTATAATAATATCTGAGGTTTGAAAGAATATTTATTTCTGAGTTTATCACATTTGATTCTAGAAATCTTAAGATTACTTTTAAACGTATTTATAACTTTTAACTTTACTATTATCAAACCAAAACAAAATAAAATTGGATACAAGAACTTTACTGATTGATAAACAAGATTAACGCATATTGGATATAATATGTACCCTACACATCATTGGAATTTTATTAGGCTTTTCATAAAATCTAACGGTTCCCCGTATTTTTCCAAAAGGAAGTGTTTGTAGTCTCATTCGATTAAACTCTGCTGTAAAATTAATCGCATGATAGTTGCCCTGCAAGAGATAAAAGTTTAGATAGTTTTATTGATTTTGCAAAGTAGAATACGCAAACCTTTGGTACTGGACAGGCGCCTTTTGGTATGCCCATAGCAGTTTGTATATCATACACGAAAGGACCCATGTATAATTGTATTGCACGGCAAAAATCATCTTCGACCGTAAACAGATATTGCCAAGGTTTTCTAAGAAGTTTATTTTGTAGTTCCATATTTACTGTCATCTGCAATAAATATTATACTAAAATATTAAACTAAAAATACATATTCCTACCCTTATTTGATTTCCCATAGGTATAGAAGCACCAAGCATTATATCCATAATTTGAGGCGAAGTAAATGTTTTTGGTACAAGAGTATAATTAATTTTTTCGTTTGGTACTTGTACGTCTTCGCATGGATAGAACTGTTCGAAAATCATATTCTCTGCACTTTGAGCCTGGAAAAACTAGGAGTTTGACTTAAAGATATTGTTGATAAGAAAAGTAACTTACATCTACAGCAATATTACAACATAACAAACGCAGAAGCAAGAGTTTTAAAACCATGTTCTGTACAGCCCCCAACAACATTCAGCTAACTTTACCTACACAGCTTGTGTTGATTTAGGATTTAATATATTAAATATGTATGTACTACCTTAAAGCTTTGATATTTAAGTCATCCAGAAGATCACAAAAATCACAAACAAGAATTTGTTTCTGAAACAACAGCTACTTATATAATGATGCTTTTTCTACTAAAGTATTATATATACAAAAGCAATCATCATAACGTGACGTCAAAATTTAAGTGGTATGCTATTTACCAGCAAGATTATTTATATTTATGCAAAACAAATTTAAAAATAATGTTGCGGTGTGGAGTGAAATATCCCTATGAAGGCCATAGCCATTCACATTTGAAGATCGGGTAATGTGAACTCTATCAAAAGATAATGGCGCCACTAATCCGCTACATTGAAGTGCTCGTATAACGATGCCATGCTTCTGAAATCACGTAGCGCCATAGAATGAAATATTTTCAATTAACTTACCTTTTTCTAAAAATCTAATCCTTAGTCGCAAATTATCGTAATATTTAAAACAATTTTAGAAATCTAATCGTTAGTCTCTAATCTAAAAAAATATTTTTAAGAATTCAATCCCTCAATCACTAAGCTCATATAATATTTTGAAAAATCTAATCCCCAATTCCTAATACCAAAAATATTTTGAAAAAATTTAATTTTGACTCCTTAATCCTAAAAAATATTGTTTAAAGATTTAATCTCCAATCTTTAATCCCATAGAATATTCTGAAAAATCCAATCCCCAATTCCTAATTCCAAAAATATTTTGAAAAATCTAATCCTTACTCCTTTGTCTTAAAAAATATAGTTTAAAGATTTAATCCCTAATCTCTAATTTCATAGAATATTTTGAAAAAATCGAATCCTTATTCTTTAATCTTAAAATATATTTTCAAGAATTCAGTCCCTAAACCCATAGAATATTTTGAAAAATCTAATCCCCAATTCCTAATCCCAAAAATATTTTGAAAAAAATCAAATCCTTACTACCTAATCCTTAAAAATATTGTTTAAAGATTCAGTCTCCAATCTCTAATCCCATAGAATATTCTGAAAAATCGAATCCTTATTCCTTAATCCTAAAAATCTTTTTAAGAATTCAATCCCTCAATCACTAAACTCATATAATATTTTGAAAAATCTAATCCCCAATGCCTAATACCAAAAATATTTTAAAAAAATTTAATTTTGACACCTTAATCCTAAAAAACATTGTTTAAAGATTTAATCTCCAATCTTTAATCCCATAGAATATTCTGAAAAATCTAATCCCCAATTCCTAATTCCAAAAATATTTTGAAAAATCTAATCCTTACTCCTTTGTCTTAAAAAATATTGCTTTAAGATTTAATCCCTAACCTCTAAACTCATAGAATATTCTGAAAAATCGAATCCTTTTTTAATCTTAAAAAACCTTTTCAAGAATTCAATCCCTAACACCATAGAATATTTTGAAATATCTAATCCCCAATTAGTAAAATATTTTGAAAAAAATCAAATCCTTACTACCTAATCCTTAAAAATATTGTTTAAAGATTCAGTCTCCAATCTCTAATCCCATAGAATATTCTGAAAAATCGAATCCTTATTCCTTAATCCTAAAAATCTTTTTAAGAATTCAATCCCTCAATCACTAAACTCATATAATATTTTGAAAAATCTAATCCCCAATGCCTAATACCAAAAATATTTTAAAAAAATTTAATTTTGACACCTTAATCCTAAAAAACATTGTTTAAAGATTTAATCTCCAATCTTTAATCCCATAGAATATTCTGAAAAATCTAATCCCCAATTCCTAATTCCAAAAATATTTTGAAAAATCTAATCCTTACTCCTTTGTCTTAAAAAATATTGCTTTAAGATTTAATCCCTAATCTCTAAACTCATAGAATATTCTGAAAAATCGAATCCTTTTTTAATCTTAAAAAACCTTTTCAAGAATTCAATCCCTAACACCATAGAATATTTTGAAATATCTAATCCCCAATTAGTAAAATATTTTGAAAAGAATCTAATCCTTACTCCCTAATCCTAAAAAATATTGTTTAAAGATTGAGTCTCCAATTTATAATCCCATAGAACATTCTGAAAAATCGAATCTTTATTCCTTAATCCTAAAAAATATTTCTAAAAATTTAATCCTTAATCAGGAAATATTTTGAAAAATTCTAATTTCTAATTACAAGAAGTATTTTTAAAATCTTATCGCTATTAAAAATAATTTGAAAAAATCTAATCTTCTAATCCCAAAAAATGTATTTAAAAATGTAATCCCTAATCCCAAAACAAATTTTCAAATGTCTCAGTCTTTAATTTAAGTTAGCATAATGTGTATGTGTTTTGTTTCAGGATTAAGCAAGCACATTACGCCACAAATGATTAGACTTGCCCTTCCAAAAACATCCTACACTTACTTAGGTACACTTACTACACTTTACTAAACATAGGTACTTAGCTTTAGATCATATACAGCTTATTATTGAATAATCCTTAATATTCAAGGTTGGGCAATTCCTGAATTAATAATCACCAATCGGTGATTAGGATTAGGGATTAAATTAATCCCTAATACTAATCCATAATCTCCAACCCAAGTAGTTTTTTTAATCTAATCGGCAAAGATATTTAAAAAAAATTTAATCCCTAATCCCAAACAATATTTAAAAAAATCCGATTGCTAATTGCAAAATGTATTTTTAAATACTCAGCTTCACTTCGTAATCTCCAAAGATATTTAAAAAAAATCCAATCGTTAATCCCTAATTTAAAAAAACTATTTTTAAAAATCTCTAATCCACCCCTTTTTAATTGACTCCCCAATTTTTTAAAAATATTTTTTTAAAATACAATCCTCACTCCCATTTATTTTCAATTTAATCCCAAATCCCTAATTCCAAAAAATATTTTGAAATGGCCTAATCCCTAATCCTTGTCTTATTATATGGCTTACAGTCTTATTTTATTCTTAACCAAGGAAATGACTACCTATATGGTTTGTAAATGGCTATTGGCATTAAAAACGTAACCAATATATGGAACAAAGGTTTTGGATATTTTTTAAATTTATTTAAAAATTTTAAAGCTCATTCTTAGAAACTTTTTTCCAATTTGGGGTTTCCAAACTCTTGAACAAACCTTTTCATCAAAGAAAGCTGTTTACTAATGGATGATAAATCCTTTTATGTACCCAAAATTAACTATACACAGATCATGAGGTATAGAATTACTAACGACGTCATGTAAACGTCATTCACAGCTCAGAACTTGCCGATAATATCAACATTAAGTTCCTAAAATTCACATTCGATGTCTCAAGGGGTATATAATTTAATTGTGTTCACTCTAGCAGCGGCAAAGTTTCCTTTTGTAACAACAGATTAGAGATAAATGAATTCATATTGTGTCACTCCATACAAATATGGCAAGGGAGGGTGGAAGAGATGGAGAGGGCAAAGTTTTCAAGAGAATTCGTGTATGGCTCGCGAGGCGAGAAGATAAGTTTTGATTCGAGGAAACTCTAAATGACTAAAAATTTGTTTCTGTCTGGCATTCAATCTTTTCTAAAATGTTTTCATCAAAATGAAAAATGCATCGCCTACCCGCTGCTAGAAAATCTTTGCCCTATACTAGATATACACACAGAATAAAAAAATACAAAGTGAAAGCTCATCGATGTGTACCTTTGTGTGTGTAAAGCTTTCAGTTACAAGCTTCAAAACTAATGGACTAAAGATGGGCTTTTCCGGGCAAATAGATGATTCGATTCATCACCTTCGTTGTTTTCCTTTAGCACGCAACTTTCACCTTTAATTACTTGGATGTCGACACGGTCTTCTTTTAAAGCTTTATTTTTCCTCATGGTTCTCCCCATTTTTCACATAATAATGTTTTATGGTATCATCAAATTTGGAGACGGCGGAAAAAAGAAAAATTATTTTTGACTTTCGTACATACATCAAAATCACTCGAGAGCTCAAGGTACACATCATGTCCAATTCCCTAAGTAGAAAGTTTATTATCCCCACGCGGTCTATAACAAAGTTACCCCATCGAGATGAGTGGTAGTAGAAAGACCAACATCAGATGCAGCAGCAGGTGAAACGGTAACGTTGCCTGGAATAACGTGAACAATCAATAAACACGACTGCTGGAAGTGGACACGTTCGGGGTGGGTAGTATGGACAGTTAGGTAAGGTATATTTGGAAGCAGAATGCAGCTTTAGAGAATCGTTTTTGTTACAACAGAACATTAAGTTGAGGCTAAAGTGAAAGAAAATTTGTAGAACGAGCCCTAAAGGATCCTTTCAAGTAACTTTCAGGAATTTAGGTTGACGTTTATGTTATTAAGCAAATAATGGAAGCATATATATGCACGTTGAGCAAAAAGCTCCATTTGAGAAAGCTTTACAAAAAGTAAACTTGAAAAGAAAAAGAGGAAAATTAATAATTTCCTCTCTAAAAGAGGTTTTGAGTTGAGGATTTGGAATTACGATTGGATAAGAAATAATTTGCTCGTGGATAATTCAAATCCTTTAAAAGGTAAATAAAAGGAAAAAAACGAGAAATGATGATTATACCTCTTGGTTGTTTTCTTGGTGAAACAATATTGTGGATCAAATTAAACTTAAATATCCATTAGGGTGTGACACTGATTAACTAATGCAATACCATTATCACCTTTAATATCTCTTTCTGTCCAAATTTGTTCAGCTGAAAGGATGGAGATGGAAAATCCATCCCAAGTTTAAATATAATAGCTGTTTCTAGGATCAACCTAGTAGGGAAAGGGTGAAGGAAAATAATTCGATATAGAAATTAACGTTAACACGAACCATCCTTGTCGCTCTTGTGAAGGATGAAAAACCAAACTGCAAACTGTGCGCAAATTTCCTTTTCGGGCAATGTAATATTCTATGCACGTGCATTTCCTCTCTCCCCTAGCTCAGTCTCTATTATTCGGCTTCAGCTGATATTGTGTATTGTTGTGACTTATGATCAATACTTATTAATTTTAACTGAAAATGGAATTATTTTTAAAAGTGAGTTTCCTCACACAAAGAAAAATAAAAGCTTGTTTTAATTTCAGAGCTCACGCACGCTGCTACGAAGATTCAAGCATCGTTTAGAGGTCATATGGTACGCAAACAAATGGGGAAAGATGATGTTCCGGAACAAAAACCACTTAATGTGAGTATTATCTTTAAAGCACTGAATAGCAAAAACAATAAGGACCTCCTTTCAAACTAAGCACTTCAATTTATCAATTACACGAGGTATTAAAATATTACTGAAGGAGGGATTTATTGTTAATTAGATTGGTATCGTCTGGACTCTAGAGGTTGAATTTTCAACTTGAAATATTTCTTCTTTTTCGCATTAACATTTCAAATTATGTTTTTGCTTTAATTTGTTTTTTTACTAAAACGTGATGCTGTAAGCTGTGTGGATTTTTACAGGAATCTGTAAAGAAGAGGTTTTTTCGATTTATGTGTCGAATTTCAAAGATCCTTATATATCATGCTTTATTTTATTGATTGTCTGCGTAGAATTTTTTATCTTTATATTTTATTTTTATTTGTAACGTCAAGTCTATGGTAACCGAAATTTACCGCTAGTCTGCGAGACACTGAAACTCACCGTTGGGTTAGATTAGACTAGGTTAGATTAGGTCAGATAAGATCAGATTAGGTCAATTCAGATTAGGTTAGGTTGGGTTTAGTTAGGGTTAGGGTTAAGGTTAGGTTAGGTTCTCTATTCAGATCAGATCAGGTCAATTTAGGTTAGGTTGGGTTAGGTTCTCTATTGTATGGAACCATATTTACCTATATTTGCAGCTGAATGCGTCGATTGGGTGAGTTGAGCTGAGAACCGGTAATAAATACTAAACTTAACGATTTAACCGTTAATGGCAGACGAGATTTTCCGTCGGCGAGACACCAAGCCTCACCGTTAGGCTATATTGGACTAGGTTAGATTAGGTCAGATAAGATCAGATTAGGTCAATTCAGATTAGGTTAGGTTGGGTTAAGTTAGGGCGGCTTAGGTTAGGTTAGGTTCTCTATTGAGATCAGATCAGGTCAATTTAGGTTAGGTTAGGTTAGGTTATCTATTGTATGGAACCATATTTACCTATATTTGCAGCTGAATGCATCGATTGGGTGAGTTGAGTTGAGAACCGGTAATAAATACTAAACTTAACGTTTAGTATTTAACCGTCTATGGCAGACGAGATTCTCCGTCGGCGAGACACCAAGACACCGTTAGGCTATATTAGACTAGGTTAGATTAGGTCAGATAAGATCAGATTAGGTCAATTCAGATTAGGTTAGGTTGGGTTAAGTTAGGGTTAGGGTTAAGGTTAGGTTAGGTTCTCTATTCAGATCAGATCAGGTCAATTTAGGTTAGGTTGGGTTAGGTTCTCTATTGTATGGAACCATATTTACCTATATTTGCAGCTGAATGCGTCGATTGGGTGAGTTGAGCTGAGAACCGGTAATAAATACTAAACTTAACGATTTAACCGTTAATGGCAGACGAGATTTTCCGTCGGCGAGACACCAAGACTCACCGTTAGGCTATATTGGACTAGGTTAGATTAGGTCAGATAAGATCAGATTAGGTCAATTCAGATTAGGTTAGGTTGGGTTAAGTTAGGGTGGCTTAGGTTAGGTTAGGTTCTCTATTGAGATCAGATCAGGTCAATTTAGGTTAGGTTAGGTTATCTATTGTATGGAACCTTATTTACCTATATTTGCAGCTGAATGCATTGATTGGGTGAGTTGAGTTGAGAACCGGTAATAAATACTAAACTTAACGTTTAGTATTTAACCGTCTATGGCAGACGAGATTCTCCGTCGGCGAGACACCAAGACTCACCGTTAGGCTATATTAGACTAGGTTAGATTTGGTCAGATAAGATCAGATTAGGTCAATTCAGATTAGGTTAGGTTGGGTTAAGTTAGGGTTAGGGTTAAGGTTAGGTTAGGTTCTCTATTCAGATCAGATCAGGTCAATTTAGGTTAGGTTGGGTTAGGTTCTCTATTGTATGGAACCATATTTACCTATATTTGCAGCTGAATGCGTCGATTGGGTGAGTTGAGTTGAGAACCGGTAATAAATACTAAGCTTAACGATTTAACCGTCTATGGCAGACGAGATTCTCCGTCAGCGAGACACCGAGACTCACCGTTAGGTTAGGTTAGACTATGTTAGATTAGGTCAGATAAGATCAGATCAGGTCAATTTAGATTAGGTTAGGCTGGGTTCAGTTAGGTTGGCTTAAATTAGGTTAGGTTCTCTATTGAGATCAGATCAGGTCAATTTAGGTTAGGTTAGGTTCTCTATTGTATGGAACCATATTTACCTATATTTGCAGCTGAATGCGTCGATTGAGTGAGTTGAGTTGAGAACCGGTAATAAATACTAAGCTTAACGATTTAACCGTCTATGGCAGACGAGATTCTCCGTCAGCGCGACACCGAGACTCACCGTTAGGTTAGGTTAGACTATGTTAGATTAGGTCAGATAAGATCAGATCAGGTCAATTTAGATTAGGTTAGGCTGAGTTCAGTTAGGTTGGCTTAAATTAGGTTAGGTTCTCTATTGAGATCAGATCAGGTCAATTTAGGTTAGGTTATCTATTGTATGGAACCATATTTACCTATATTTACAGCTGAATGCATCAATTGGGTGAGTTGAGTTGAGAACCGGTAATAAATGCTAGACTTAACGATATAACCGTCTATGGCAGACGAGATTCTCCGTCAGCGAGACACCGAGACTCACCGTTAGGTTAGGTTAGACTATGTTAGATTAGGTCAGATAAGATCAGATCAGGTCAATTTAGATTAGGTTAGGCTGGGTTCAGTTAGGTTGGCTTAAATTAGGTTAGATTCTCTATTGAGATCAGATCAGGTCAATTTAGGTTAGGTTAGGTTCTCTATTGTATGGAACCATATTTACCTATATTTACAGCTGAATGCATCAATTGGGTGAGTTGAGTTGAGAACCGGTAATAAATACTAGACTTAACGATATAACCGTCTATGGCAGACGAAATTCACCGTCAGCGAGACACCAAGACTCACCGTTAGGTTACATTAGACTATGTTAGATTAGGTCAGATAAGATCAGATCAGGTCAATTCAGATTAGGTTAGATGATACTCAATTTGAGAAAATTCACGAAAATGCTAAAATTGACGACTAGAACAGATTTTAGTATTTAATGCATGCTTTGTCAGCATCTCAAAACCGACATGCGGGGAATGCTCTACAAAATAGCGAACCAGAAGGTACGGGTGATAGATAGAAGAAACGCCGACCAACCTGAGCAGAAAAACGCTGATCGAGTGATAGTGAAAAGATCTATGACCAACATATGCAATATCGGAGAACCAATTACCCTCTTTAGTGAGGAAAAAGCTAGGCTAGGCTATTTCGAAGAGCAAACCTAAAAAGGCACCTCGATGACAGCCTCTCCGAAGTGGGGTGCAAACGCTATTCAACGAGTAGGAAGAATTTCCACTATCTGGTAGCAAGTAGGTCTAATCTATTTAAAAAGGCCCAGACAAAGATATCCAAAACGACGAAGTCTTTCTGTTTTTCTAAGGGCCCTGAGGAAAATACAAGAAAGACTACAAGAGCGCAGAGAAACAGTCAGAATGCCCGCCAACCAGTTTGGCTACAGATAGAAAAGATCGACCATTCCACGTATTCACGTGGAGTCAACCCAACAAATATCTGGGTATTACAATCGATTAAAAAATTTGGCATACAACTGACTCAAAGGCAATATAATATTCCGTTTGATTGAGTAAGAGTGTACCTTAATGTAGTACTATAGCCAATAGTTACCTACACTTCCAAAACACACACTCATAAATTACACCTTATAAAATCAACTGAAGGTTAAGCAGACCAAAATTAAAATCAAATTGTTCATACTTCTCATGATTTAGTTAATCATAGACTAATTCAAAAATGTGTATTTTGTAATCAAAATCATTTAAGCTTTATTAGTGTTGATTCTAAATCAACACCATATTCAGAAAGACAGTAGGTTAAGTTAAGAAAGTTTTGAATGAATTTGGCTGTCACTGTTGCCTAAAGTTTGGCCATAATGCTAAAAGTTGTTTCATCAAAATTATTTATAATGAGTAAACCTAAATATGCAGCCATAATGCGTAACAACTTAAGAATTTTCAACCAAGCTATTATAGAAAATTTCTCTAACTTTGGTTGTACTTACATTTGATAGCCAACCAATTTCTCTAGGTGGGGTTCTTCTGGGGAATACTTCAAGTGTCGGATCTAATCTGATAACTTTTAATAGTGTTTTTTCTTTTGTACGGGTGCACGGCATCATGGACAATTTATTCTGGAAATTTTTTTGAATACACTTCTATTAATGAGGAAAGGAGATATGAATTAACTTTAACTTGAAAAGGCAGTCATTCTTTATTGTTACTTAAAAAAGTTTGTACGATTGAATGAAAAGGTTAAAGATTGAGAGGTATTTTGAAAGGTAGTTCTACAGAAACAATTGGAAGCAGATATCGTGGAAGAAGTAATCTAGGGTGTTCCTTTCTAGCACATCGGTATGTCGTCAAGTTCAACTACGAAATCGAGACCGGTGTTTGATGCTTCAGTCCGAACTAAAGATCAAATCTTGATGCCAAAGAAGTTACCAAAAGGACTCATTACTCAGACTTGACTTTATGATGCCATTGCATTTTCAATCCCAATTCAATTTTGTCTTTGAATATTATTTCAAAACGCATGGGCCTTGGGCGAAGAGGTCTGTAGATATTCAACAAGAATTTTTTAAATGGTTGAATAGTCTGTCTGTTTTAATACCATGGGAATTCCTAGATAAGACTCTTTAAAGTCAGTAGATAACACTGATTGTAGTAGTTATTTGTTAGCTCAGTGCTTACTCAAATTCGGGTACAGGAATTATTGGGAATTTTAAGAGGACGGATTTTTGATTTTGAATAGTAGAAATGCTATAAATGCTCAGTACTTAATAAATGTAATAGTTGTATGAGGTACAAATATAAAAAAGATTAGACAGTCGCTCTATCGATATTTCTGAATATCGCGTTAGAAGCGCAACTGTATCCGAGATAATTGGCATTGGTTTTGAGATAAGACTAAAGTATGGATATATTTCTTTATCTATGCTATTATTAAATAGCACGATAGCTTTACGAAAATTCATAGCACGAAAGGACGACCTAGTATTGTTCTTACTGATAATGGTACAAATTTTATGATGCCGAGAAGGCGCCGAGAAAGATACACTGCGTATACATACTACAAGCACAGTGTCATATCGCGGATTCGATGGTAATTCATTTGTCCCACTGAGGCTTGGTGGGATGGTTTTTGGGAAAGCGAAATTTGTCGTAGGTTTTAGATTTTCAGATTTTTAGAAATTTACCCAAATGCCTTAAAGTCTATAATAGGATGCAAAGATCTCTTCTCAACCTATGAATCATAATATCTCACTGGCTGTGGGGATATTTGACACGTAGTATGCCATTAAAAGTCTAGACATTATAAAATCTTTTATAGATTACCTGTTTGTTTTGTTTTCTAGTAGTCATTGCTCAAATGATGACCTGTGCATTTACACAACATAGAGAATTGTTTTCAGTAGTTTTCGGTATCACTATACTTTTGGCATTTCATGCACTATGTTGAACTTCTCCTTAGTGTATTGTACGCTGGTTTGTACAAGTAATTTCAGATTGTATACGTCTTGTTACATAAGGAAAGATTATTTTTGTTGTTCTCTTATTTGAAGTCCACAAAAACATTGACAGTGGTTACTTTGTGGAGTTCTACTTTTTAACTTCTTAAAAGTGTTGTTTTCGGGGTTGTGTTTGGAAACGCTTTACGGTGGATTTACGGTAATTTGTAACGCATCGATCCGATTTGTTTTTTGGGTTTTTTTTTGAATATTTTAGGTTAGAATCACTTTATTTGCTACATTTAAATTGCTTTCATATGTTGTTTCATGCAGAATTTATAGACTAAATGCATAATTGCATTTATTCGCATTGTGCAATTTGTATATTGTAGGATTTTTTGCTCTTTTTTGGTAATTTAGTGACTGATGTCGTTTTACTTTTCATTTATGTAAGGTTTAGTTTGTGATTTAATTATCTCAATATTGCAGGTTATTAATTATTAATTATTTTATAACCTGGCAATTGTTTCAACATGTAATGCCATTATCAATGGTAAATATTAGAAATTAAATTAAATATTAAATAAATAAACGGTTTAGTTCTAGATGGCTTCTTGTCACTGTCGTTTTGTATTTCATATTAAAATTTGTATATTAATATTTCCATGCAATTGTCGATTTGATTTGTTTATTCTCTAATTGTACATAGAAGTACAATTTATATAATTATATGCTATTGGAATTGTCTGGGTTTACCAATCTTTTGTGATTACTGGCAGTTGGTTTGACCGTGGATTTGCCTGTTTAATTATTTTTCTGTTTACCGTTTTCATAATAATTACCCGAACTCGCATTCAATTTAATATTAATTTTGTCGATGATTATACTAATTGTGATATGAATACTTAATTAATTAAGGTAATTAGTGATTGCTATCGGTTAATAATTTAACTGTTATTACTCGTGGGCGTTAAAACCACCATAAAATAGCATGTTTGAAGATTTTGTTCTATTTCGTCTAGTAATTATTTTTGTAATAAGGCTTTTTTATCTCAGTTTCGGTTTTTGTTCCTCCTTGTAAGGCTTTCGTGTCCACAGGTAAGATTTATTGGAATATTAACAGTACTTAGTCGCAAACATACGTTGAGCTTAATAGGTACTGTTGGCGTATGATTCAAAGCTTTATTATAATCGACTTTTGGCGCTCTTGACCTCACAATGAACTAGCTGGTAGCTGGTAGCCGGTTCGGCATTTCGTCAGTTGGCGACCCGTTCCTGCCGTAACAGTTTTATATTCCATGTTTTTGACTTCGTAGCCCTTGTCTGCTACCTTTCTATTTATTTCATTCAAATCTGTTGTGTAATACTTGTTTTTAAAACAATTGGCAATGATTTATCCTGTTTGAGTTTGCGTGTATGGGATTCGATTTTCTTGACAAACAGTGCTTTGTGATCACTTGTTATCTTACTAGGTAGATCGCTTGAGCAGTCAGCCACGAACCTGTTTACTCAAGAATTCCCAGTAATTACACAAAAACACGATTTCAGGCAGTCAATATTCCAATTGCAGTTGCGCAGGAGATGAGATATAGATAGTTTGGGGGCAAAAATACCACAGGTGGGTAGAAATATTCTATTGAATATAAAAAAAAATAATATAGCCACATCGAATAATCGTTAGACAACAACAATGCGATTGATTAGGATATATGGCCATTTTTAAATATTTCCTAGGAACTTAAGCATTCAGCAAATAAAGCTTTTATAACCTACAGTTTTGTAAAATTTACATAACCTGTTGTGTTTGGTAAAAACAAGAAGTAAAATTTATTTTCATAAATCAAAACCTGTCTCGCATATACTATTTGCATGGAATAACCAGCTGGCTGTGTAAAAGCTTTGCAACGTATCTACGGAATTACCGGCAGTGTTTAGTGATGCAGAGAAACTTGTATCGATATTGCATCATATTCTGTTCATTCCATTAATCGCTGATTTCGCATGAATACAGAATAAATTTATAACCCACAAGGTGGGGCTACTCGAATTGTAGTGAGCTCAGATTCACACTGGAAAACGAAACTGGCTTTGATTTCAGAGGACGGAGACATTTAAATAAACTGTTCACTGTATTTAATCGCAGAAATTACTTTTCTATAGGAACTGTGAAATTTGAAGTTCATATGTATGTATCAAGTTATTAGATTAGTCAATTCTTTAGTCAGAATCTCTTGATTGGCGAAACTCTTTTCTGTTTCTACGCTCTTAACTAGCCAGATAAACTTTCAATTATACCTCATTGAAATAGAGCTCGAAAGATTCATTCGTTTTAGATGCTATCACTGATATTGAAAGTCATTGTTGTGGACGAGCTGAAGGTGTTTGCTGGTGTTGGTTGGTGATGGACTTCACTATTCCGCTAACTACAATGGGGTGTTGAGTTATTGCAAAAAACATAAGTAAGGAAAAATGCCAGCAATAATTGAAGTGGAAGAGAGCAATTAATTCTCAAAATAATTTTCAAAGTTACAAGGGCGTTACATAGGGCGCGCATCTGTGGTAACTTCCACGTAGTGTGCATTCTATGGTTGATTTCCCCCGTTTCAGCAGGCTATCGACTTCAGAAATAAATAGAGCAGTTAATCAGAAGGTAATGTGGTGTAGTGTATGCGTATGTGGTTTTAAGAATTATTTAAATATCTCGCGATAATTTGTTGTCTAAGGGAACTCTTCTCAAGAATGTCGTGGATCGGGTCGTGACTGAGGGCCGTAGTCAGAAGTAGAATTAGAAAGTAAACACAGACCATAATTAATCATATACTAAACAACAAGTTACAATACATTGGGTTACAGATATAAGTGTGTGGACGTACAAGCCCTCCTATGACTAACACAAACATGAAGGTTATCGGAACCACCCCGTACTAACACTAAGTTCTACAACTAAGTCTTAGGGGACCAGGTAACCAATGCCCCTGGGCATCAGATTCGAGACCCATAAAACTAAGCAGAAGGGAGACAGGTAATCAGTGCCCTTAGACATCAGATTCGAGTCCCCCTCGATAAATAATAAAAAGGGTACTCACCAGCTTGCTTCAAGATGTTGTCGTATTGGAGCCATTTCCAGACTGAATAGTAGACTTGGAGCAAGCTGTTTATATACTGTATCCTCATGAATATTGCGGACGCCTTATTGTATAAATGATACGGATAATGAAATGAATATATAAATGCATAATGAGATGCATACATTATCATATAAACGGCGAGTCGTAGACGAAGCGGCCGCAGGTGGTCTAATAGCGTAGGTAGCTACTGCAGAGACGAGTGTAACCTCTGTAACATTTGCACTAAACGAAATGCAAGTTGACAAATTATGAATTATTTAAAGTGTAAGTAATTCCGTTTGTGACACTGACACCAACATCTTAGATCATAGGAGTCTATGAAATCAATACAGGAGTTGAAGATTCAGGAATTCAGACTCGAACTCATGTCGGTCCGGGACGATTTTGCTCAGTAAATATCATCATCAGATCTATAAATAGTAAAGAGTAGAAGGGCCGATATACAGGGTGCTTCACTGAACTTTCGTATGAATTTATTGTGTGATAGTACTCGAGAATAGGAACAAAATTGGTAACTGCTGGAAATAACAGTTGAAACAAACTGTGACATCACCTAGCATCTGCTGCATCAATGTATCAGATATCATGTTGAGAATGCACTTTTCAAAAATAATTTCTTTTCTCGGTTATTATAAAAGATAGTGACTAATGATATTAAATTTTTTGTTGCATTTTATGTGTACTATCACCTGTTTAGAGGCCACGAATCTTAAGTGAAATACCCTGTATGAGAAATATCTCAATTTCTTTATAGCTATCTGTGTACGGATTTTCTATTTTGTTCCATAGCTTGAGCTTACTCAGTATTCGATCCCATTGTTGGTAGTGCTATGGTAACCCATTATGTCTTCTACTTTATTCTACTGAAACGAAATTAACTTTGATTATCAGATTGGACTAATAAATGTGTAGACTTTCACGACCAGAGATAGTGTATAAATAATGATTTTCATTTCAAATCTTGCTAAATCTAATGAATACTTTTTTATAGAACTAAAACACGAATATAACGAATATTCAAATTCAACATTTTCTACAGAAAAATAATTTCAACAAGCTACGCACAATTTAGAAACTGTACAGATCAAAACATAAATCCGGGAAAAACGAGAGATAAGCACCAAAATTAATGGTGGTGCCCTTGGAAAGGTCTGGTGTTCTTTTCAAGTGATTGAGCTTCTTTTAATACAGCCATTTGAAAGAGTGAACGAATAATGATGAGATGAAAATGACGAGAACTTAAAGAAAATACGTCTCAAGAAGTAACATTATCACTTCCTTCAGAAAACTTAAGTACGAGTTTTCCAATCCAGGATTGCTCTGAAAATCGAAACTTTTCAACAGTCAAGAAATAATACAAAAGTAATTAAACAGATAAAAATTTCATAAACCCCTTTTACCTGTCGGTTAATTAATATTTCCCAATAGATTTGCCTCAATTCTCCTTTATGTTTATTGATCTTTGTCGAAGTATACCTTTTCCCTCCTAAAGTTTGCTTTTAATTTTGTAAAGATTTTCAACGGAATCGCTTAACAAAAGCTTTCCACTTGCTAATCATGTTATAGCATTAAGAATTCAACGAAAATGAGCCGCTTCAAAAAGTTAATTAATTTTTCACAGTAAAGTCTTTTTTATAAATTCAGAAACTGTATTTGGATTAAAAGAAGAAGGTTAGTGACCTGAGCGCATGCTTGTTTTTGCTTGAAAAGTGTAAAAACCGAAATGAGAATGTGTTTTTCTTCGAATACTAATAATAATTCTCTTTTGAGTTTGTAGGTTAGGATATAGCCTACAGAATCATAAAGGCTACTTTTATATAGTATATAAATATCAAACCTACCAAAATATAGCTGCGCTGGAAGTATCAGCTTGACCTAAATAACACTACTTTAGTTTTTGCCGGCTAACCCCAATAAGTCGGAGAGGGGCGGGGTAATACAAGATATACAAGATAAAAAAAACAGGCGCTACTTCGTTTTAAAACAATTCTTATTACTAAAGCTTCAAACTTCTTAGATAAACGAAGAAATAGATCTTTTACCAACATATAGACAACTTCCACAATTTTGGTCGTACGGTGCATATACACTTACAGGTGACAAGCTGGAAAGCAAATATTAAAACCACACAATAAATAAATAGTAATAAATAAAACACGAACATGTAGTGAAATGTAAACTTTCTAAGTAGGGCTTTATTGTTTAATGCAAATTGTAAACGGTAATTATACTGATTAAGGATTTTAATGTATAGTAAAATTAACAGAATGGTGATTTGTATCACAGCTGGTTGTAAATCTTAAAAACTACCCTATGATAATTTCACTACTCGAGATCTCGTTTTAACTAATATTTAAAACTAACATGCATGAATAAATAAATTATATAAACGTTTGTTTCACCCTTCAGTATAATCTTGTTACATATAACCCTGTACGTATGTATGCAGGTACGAACCAAAAGGGGAAGACTTTCAACCCAACCCAAGTTTCCCAACCCAAAGTCATCGTGACAGGAACAGGAAAAAAACGACGAGCAACGAAACCCAAAAAAAAGGGGAAAAAGACCTAAAAATAAAACACCCTGTATGTGGTATTAATTTTAAGTATTTGAACAGAATTTTACCTTTCGATAAAAATGTCTTTTATTACACGATTCCTTCAAGGTAACTGATAGGGAAAATGTTACCTAAAATAGAAAAAGATTTTAATGAGATTTTAGCACATGGCGGAAAATAAGAAAGGTTTACCTAAATGGTTTAACACTAGAATCTAATCCGTCTAATTGACGATTGATCACATATAAACAATCAAATGATCATTTTGCTGGATGCGAGATTTTCTCCGCTAAAGCGAATTATATCCAACTAATTTTCTACTTCATTTCACATTCAACATCTAATGCAAGCACACCATTTAGTTATATCCACTGCACCATTCAGAATGCGCTTGACAGCACTGGCGCGAATTTACGATCAAGAGAGGGAAGGGGTAACCAGTGACAACTAAACTAACTGAGAAGCTCGGTTTTAAACAGTGACCGTCAAACAATAAATGGGTTGTGAATTTCAACGTTATAAGGATAAATAACAGATTCTTAAGGGAAGTGGTTGAGAAAACTATTTTTTCTACTAGCATTTGGAAAAGATGGTTTAACCACTTAAAGTTCATTTTCTACTGAACTTACAATATATTTTTCTGAGAGATTAGATGAACTCTTTTCACTTTATTCTGCATCTCCTGAAGTAAGTCTGGGATTTTACAACTCTGCAAAAGCAATCGTTTTGTTTTATTAGCCACTATTAAATAGTGGTTAGAAAACTGTAAAATCTCTTCTTACGTTGAGTCAGATTGTCTATCAGACATTTTTTACTAAATTTTAAAGGAATGTTATTATGTTATTATGACAGTAAGGCTGAACAACATTAATAAAACTTACACTTTAGTAAAAACCAGCATCCTAGGAGAGGTTCTTGAGGTTCTCCAAGTGAACTGATTTAGCTCTCCAAAGTTACTGGTTTTTGAACGATATTTTAACTCGTATTAATTATAAATATAAAAAACTTATTATAAAATTTATTTTCGTGTGAGTAAATTGCTAATTGTAGTTTAGATGGCCATTCGTTTGAGAACGAAATTAGAAAATATTGCTTAAGTCTGCTAGGCCAGTAAAATAAGACCCGTTTTGGACCGTTGGTGGAAATAAATGCGGGAAAGCGAGAGATCGTTTTGATCGCTTCGTTTGAGGTCAAATATAAATATCCTAGGTTTGCACGGTCCCTCGACTCGAGCTTACCTGAGGGCATCAAAAGAACCACGAAATCTTCGGACCTTTTTTAGTTTTTCGCTTATAACTCCAAAGCCGTCCTTTACAACGAAAACTTCACTATTACAAGAATTAAAGAGCATTAAATTCTGCGACGGATGAGTATCCAATACTTTAAATTCGGTCCAGTGGTATGGTCGAAATCGACGGCCGAGAAACGACAATTTTACAAATTTTTGATTTTTCATCATACCGGACGCCCAGAGGCTTTCCGTATGAAAAAACCCGTTGGACTCATTCTGATTGTTAATATAAATCGAGAAATACCTACGCTTTGATATTAGGTTGCCGGATTAACTTAATGGCCATTTTTTGTCATCCCCCATCATAGCAATTAAAATCAATTCATATGAAGCAGTGCAGTACTGGTCACTCGATCATTTCGAAAAAAGATAATTTTTTGTGTGTTATCACCCCTAAGTATTGGTAGATCAAGACCACTGTCATTTTATTTTTATTCCGTTTAATTGAAATATGGCAGCCATATTTGTTTCATGGTGCACGACGTTGCTTGCAGTTTTTTGATGTAAACGTAACTCTTGATATCTGAAGAACGGTTGATCCTAGAGACCTGTGGTAAAAATGATTGTATTGCTCACATGTCAGACTACATTTTTTAATGTAGAATATGTTTATTATGTTAAGTTATATTATGTTATATTATGTTATGTTTATGTTTATATGTGTTTAATATGGAAAATTTGTAAAATTGTCGTTTCTCGACCGTCGATTTCGACCATACCACTGGACCGATTTTAAAGTGTTGGATACTCATCCGACGCAGAATTTAATGCTCTTTAATTCTTGTACTAGTAAAGTTTTCGTTGGAAAGCACCTTTTTGAAGCTATAAGCGAAAAACAGAAAAAGGTCCGAAGATTTCGTGGTTCTTTTGATGCCCTCAAGCTCGCGTCGAGGGACCTTGCAAACCTAGGATACTTATATTTGACCTCAAACGAAGCGATCAAAACGATCTCCCGCTTTCCAACATTTATTTCTACCAACGGATTCTATTTTACTGGCCTATGCGTAATATAAATGCATTTATATTTACTCAGACGACACAAATAAAACAATTTCAACTTTAAAGCTGCTGGATTTTGTTGAGTGACATACAAGAATAACCTATGAAAAAAGGAAGATCCAAAAAAGAGCTATGTTAAGCTAATACTCGGGTGGGTAACCTGGACACCTTGTTAATTTTGTTTGTATGTAGATTCTGCTGTGACGTAGGTTACATGAATGCCGTAGCTTAAGAAATAAATTTTAATCTCGTGCATAATTATTCGAATAGATAATCTGAGCGGGATATTTTAGGATTTAATACAAAATAAAACTACAATAAATAAATTTATCACATTTATTGGTCGAAAAAGTATTTCATGACAATGATTATGGAAGTTCAAGTTACGATGAGATTAGCGCTGTACGTACAAATGAAAGTTGTGAAAATATAATACCGCCCAAGATTATTTTCAGAAACTTATACTGAACTGTATCTCGAACTACCGCCCGATATAATAAATAATAATTTGTGGAGCAAGTATAAGATAACTTACGGTTCTCCATACAGATTGGATACATTTGAATGGACACGACAAAAAATGCACAAAAGTATAATTTTGAATCGTAAGTGTTGCATCGACATGCATAATACCACAGCAGGACTAACGCCTTTATTGATTTTTCTCAGCCCATTCGAAAGTCATACCGCCCAAGCTCAGTTAATAGGAAACGACCTGCTTACAGTTAAGGCTTTTATAACCTTATGGATTAGGATCATCTTTAGTTGATTACGTTAAATTGCAGGCATCATTATTTCATTGTCTATCATTTTAAATCAACTCTTGAGGTGCTTGCTGCTCACACATTGTATACTTTAAGGTTCGTGCATTCGCTTTGTAACAGGTGTAGCGTGTCAAATTTGAAAATATAGTGAGACTAGCAATGATTTATGCAGCTGCAATAGAATTAACGTACATAGAAGACTATAGTAGAACATTTTGGGACTGGAACGGCAACCGATTTCTTCCTGCGGCAAACACTATTTCAGACAAGTTACAAAAGAGTTGGCAATGTTTCTTGATACATTATAAACAATCCCAATAAAAGTAAATATCAACAGAATGCAAAAGCATTATTTTTTTAGATCACGACTCTTGAATCCAGAAAACAGTCAAAATCACATTTATGATTATCATTAGAACCAGATTTAAAAAACGACACACAAATGATCCTTTCTGCTTATTTTGCTTTAAGCAATTAAATCGTTTAAATAAGAAAACAAAATAAAAATTAGTTTTAGTACTAATTATATTCATGAAAGGCCTTTCTTAATAGCGTAAATGTAAAATATATTAAGTTTAATGTAAGTTTGTTAAGTGAAAGTTAAATTTTAATTTAAAAACTTTTATTAAATTTTTCATATGAGGATTATAAGTTTTCCTCTCTTCACAAATTACTAAGAAAAGGGACAATAGTTGATTAACAACGAAATTAATAACGATTAATCTATTTAAAGAAAAACAAAAAAATTTATTAGAAATTAAAAACCACTACTTGCAAAAAACAATAGACAAGGTATATTACCTGTGAATACATAGTGTTGGTAAGGTACATACTGCTAGATATTTCTAGATGTAGTTTACAACAAAATCTCGATGTGTCTTGCGTCGAAACTAAATAAAATCTGGAGCAGTTTCTTTTAGAGCAGTATTCTCAAATTCAAAGAGACAAAGGACAGATGTTTATACCAATTCCCGTTACAATTGTATCTTCACCAGAATGACTTGAATAGAAGGGAGAGTAGATAAAAGATCTATACAATGCAGATATTTTTTTACAAGGAAACTCATCAACCAACAAAAACTTCTAATTTGCCAGGAATGGCAAGAGGGGTTACGCCGCAAAAATAAGATGTTCCTGTCCTTACTGATTGTATTTTCTGAATAAATTGACGTGATTTGATTAGAAATTCCATTGAACGTATTAATCAAAATTAAACATCGCTGAATCTGTCAAACAATTTAATTAAAACAAATTACGCTACATCATAATTCAGAGAGTTAACCAATCGGTTTCAATTTGCTCTATCTCACATTTAATTCAAACAAAAATTGTTCCTGTTAAATCGTTCACTTTTCAAAATCCATGTTCCTCTTTTACAACGTATAAGTTGATGATTGTTCATTTTTATTATAGTGGAACACTCCTGGTTATAAAAGCTTGACCCAGTTCACTATCTACTGATACAATTTAATTAGACGACAACGCAAACGACATTTACCGGCTTTGGTGTTTATTTAAAAAATTGATTAGTTTTTGCACGGATACGTGTAGTGCCCATATGTTATCGAGTATTTTTGCTACTACAATATGGTGCTGATCACCTTGGACTTTATTTCAGATGAAAGAATAAATTCACATAAATATAAAAAAAGGAGACGGCCGTCTCGTATTTTCATATTAGGAAGTACAAACCTTCTCTGAATGGAAATGGGTTTGGTAATCGTATTTCAATATTTCAATTCTCCCCAAACAGCATTCATTTATGATTCTTATCACTATTTTTATTAAATGTCTGGAGAAAATTTAAATTTCTTTAGGTAGCAAGGAAAGCATAAATTTATTGAAAAGTCATATACGTTTAATAATTTTTCTTAGATATTTTTATCAAATATTGCTGTAGAAGCTCTTCAAGTATATATATTATGATCTAAAAATAACTCGTGAGTAGCTTATTTTCTATAAGAAAAGTGCATTTTTGAAAGGTTTTCCTTGGAGATTTTGCACTTGTCAAGAGAAATTACTGTTAACTTTGGGTTTTGAGATGTTTTTAAGTTTACGTTAAGGAGTATATTATTTATGATTGTAGCACGTTACTTCACATCTAGTTTATCATTTATTTGAGATAAAGCAGAAATTACTATGAATTACACAGCCTTGGTAGTGTAATGTCTAGCGTGCTGGACTTTCACCCAAGCGGCCCGAGATCGACTCCCGGTGCCTACAGATCTGGTTAACGTTTTCTGCAGTGAATGAAGAATCTAGGTCACCGAAATCACGAGGGTGAAAATGCAAAACAGGTCGCGAATCACGAGGCGAGACGCGGTTGTCGATGTGCGACTCGAGTAATAGAGCAACAGTAGGCGAGCTGGAATGATTCAGTAGCGTCACAAAATTCCTAACGGATTATAACTAACATTTTTGCAGTTATTTTATTTACATGTCTTCATTACTCTATGGCATTTAAAACGTAATGAGATTTTTATCTATTAACTCGTTATTAGGGTGTATGTATTCGATGACAAACGAAATGTTAAAAAGTACAACCCTAACGCACGCTACTTAGTTTCTTTAACAGCCGATAGTAACACAAGATGCTGCTTACTCTCTTATATTAACTTAATGTATTTCACAGCTGTTGATCACGCGTTGACCTAGATTCTTCATTTTTCTGTTTGGGTATATATAATGGTAGGGATTCTAGAAGCTAGCGTCCTGGGACGTCGCTTACCTGGTCCTCCTAAGCTTAGTCGTATTAATATGTAGTTATGAGGAGTCCCTGACCGTCCTCATGCTGTATAGTTTGTAGTAATCTTGTTACCTATTGTTAAATTGAACCTTGCGTTTCACTATATCTCTACCCTTAGTTACGACCCTAGTCACGACAACCCCCACATGACATTATAAACGTTTTTTTAATACTATATTGAAATAATCTATCGTATTACATTCAAATGCAGACTAAACTCATACTATAAAAGGTTTGGTCTTCCATCAAGACGATGCTCCAGCCCACACACCAGCAGTCCCGATGGCTCAAATGCACTAGTGCGTAATTAAATTCGACCCCATTGTTTCTATTCGTTAAATCTATCTTCATCAGAGTTCCGTTTATTTTCGAAGCTCAAAAGTCATCTGAAGCGACTGTCGTCGACTCAGGAAATTGCCACAACCATAATGGAGTATTTTGCAAACCAGGATGAGAGATTTCACCAGACCAGGGCATTAAACCATCGATGAACCAAATGTAGGAGATTGAAATATAAAATATAAGAAATATAGAATATAAAAAATTCTTAATAAACTCCTTCCATATAAGATCACGAAGTTTGAAAAACCCAAATCAATTAAAGATTCTAATAAAACTTGAGAATAATTTGCTTCTCATTTTTTCGAAGCTAGGAATGAAGTTCTCTCACATATCAATATGATAGTAACTATGACACGCACATGTTGCTAACTCTGTGCTTGTGATAAGAACAGCTTTTTCTATATTAATTGTGTGTAGTGGAGATTAACTTGCTCATCTCATAATCTAACAGTTGCAGATTTGATCCTCGGTGCAGACTGTTAGTCCTTTTATATCGCGAAAAACTTTTCGGATCAGCTAGTAAAATCATAAGCACTGCGTCAATGCGAAATTGAATTGGATATGTAAAACTTGCATTTTAATCAGTTTTCGTAGAATATCACCTTTAAATAGATTAATCTTTCAATAGTTTATAAAACGGTTATACCATTTAATATAATAACTCCCCAGACGCAGATAAAGATTTGTTAATTATCTCAAATACTACAAAACGTCGTCGGTGTACTTGTACAACAATAATGCTCATTATTAAATTCCAAGTGTCTCTTACTTTATACAGGCATTTTATTAGCTGCGAGAGTTTCATTTTATTAACTCTCTCAAATATTCAAATTGATTAACTTCTTTCGTCTCTACTTTATGGAATATAATCCCGACAATAAAAAGTCTATATAGCAGATTTTCATGTCTCTTTATTTCAGTAAAATTATTGTTAAAGCCATAAAATGGCTCAGTATTTAAATTTCGCAATTGATTTTTACATAATAGTCCCTAATTTAATATCATTAATTATTAAATTAATCTGAAAACATTTTTTAAATTTCAGTAAATTAATACCTTAATACAATGCTAGATTTAAGAGGTCTGGAACTTCCTGTAACTTTTGATTGGGGTTGTGGGTCAGACTTGGTTAGGAAAGGTTCTAATCGATGAGTGTCAATTAACAACTTGGCCAATACCAATTGAATTAAGTTATAATTAAATTAAATCTGTTACGAAAAGAAAACTAAATTTATCAAGAGTTCGCGTGACAATAAAAGTTTTGCTAACAAAATGTAATGATTGGAATTACGCGCACACGTGTAATCGACAGGCAACGGTGAAACATAATACTTTTTAATAATGCATTCTTAAGTAAAATCCCTATAACACAATAAAAAAGACATTTAAAAAAAATAAATTTTCTTTTATAAATTTAAGTAATCAAGGAGAATAATGAAAAAGGAATGGCTGTAGGCCAACTAAGTTTTACATCAAAAGTAAATAATGCTACTAATAATGTTATAAGGGAAGTAAAACTAAATTTGAATTGCATTAGAATTATCGTTAATTTTTTTTAATTCACCTAGAAAAGTTACAAGCTCCAAAAGCGTTATTTGAGATTCTCTAGTTTTAGCAACATTCTGACATGTTTGGCAACACTGTATTCGTCAAAGGAATGCTAGTCAGCACAAGTTGCGACGCCATTATTTTTTAAATTAATTTTGGAGCTTTAACAACGAAAAATCTAACGATTTTTTTACTTGTTTTTTAGTAAATTGCTACTTTACAAGTAAAAGGCTATTGAGCATTTTTGTGCTTCTTTTTGTAATTATTATTTCAGTTAATGTTAATTAAATTTCCAATATAAAGTGTCTACGGTACATTAAGTAGTATGTTTAAGCCTTTTTATTTAAAAACTTATTGTATTTAGAATCATTCATATACATACTAATATTGCAAGAAAATTATTTGTTACTTTTTTTACACAGGAATAGTTAATCGTTGCAGAATTTAAAAATGAATCGCTAGCAGTAATATTACCTTTTCTGTGGCAATGTAAAATTTATATACTTTTTTTATTTTTTGCTTCTATTATAGTGTATGTAGCCACACATGATAACAAAAATCTTAAAAAGCAAAATAAGCAAAGAAAATATTTTTGACCACCAAAAGGTGCACTTGGCCCCAGTGTGCGCCGTTATACTTCGGACTTGAGATCGAACCCGACTAGAAGAACATCTTTAAAGGGATCAATATATTAATCCGTTTCGGACGGATCGTTGGTACATACTTCTTAGTTCTTATTACATTGGACAAGAGGGTTATGTAGTCGCGTCTTCGGAATTACCAGGAGTTGTCGTGTCGTCGATCACTTCGATGTCACTACACGCTGGTGCATAAGTTCATAACTAAAAATAACTAAAGTAACAGAATTGCCAAACAACTAAAATAACTAAAATGACTAAAATCACTAAAAACAACTAAAATAATTAAAGTACCTTTAACTAAAATAGCCAAAATTCATAAAGAAACTAAAATAAATAAAATGGCTAAAATCACTAAAATAACTATAACTAACTTATTAAACTAACTAAAATAACCTTAAAGTAACTAAAATAACTAAAAATCATTAAAAGAACTAAAATAATTAAAATAACTACTATAACTAAAGTAATTAAAATGACTAAGATCACTAAGAAACTAAAATAATTAAAATAACTGTAACTAAAGTAACTAAAATAGTCAAAATTGCTAAAAAAACTAAAATAAATAAAATAGCTAAAATAACTAAAATCACTAAAATAACTATAACTAAATGACTAAACTAACTAAAATAACTAAAATCACTAAGATCACTAAAAAAACTAAAACAATTAAAATGGCTAAAATCACTAAAATAACTATAACTAAATGACTAAACTAACTAAAATAACTATAAAGTAACTAAAATAACTAAAATGACTAAGATCACTAAAAAAACTAAAATAATTAAAATGGCTAAAATAACTAAAATCACTATAATAACTATAACTAAATGATTAAACTAACTAAAAGAACTATAAAGTAATTATAATAACTAAAATGACTAAGATCATTAAAAAAACTAAAACAATTAAAATGGCTAAAATAACTAAAATCACTAAAATAACTATAACTAAATGACTAAACTAACTAAAATAACTATAAAATAACTAAAATTACTAAGATCACTAAAATAACTAAAATAATTAAAATGGCTAAAATAACTAAAATAATTATAACTAAATGACTAAACTAACTAAAATAACTATAAAATAACTAAAAGAACTAAAATCACTAAGATCACTAAAAAACTAAAACAATTAAAATGGCTAAAATAACTAAAATCACTAAAATAACTATAACTAAATGATTAAACTAACTAAAAGAACTATAAAGTAATTATAATAACTAAAATGACTAAGATCACTAAAAAAACTAAAATAATTAAAATGGCTAAAATAACTAAAATCACTAAAATAATTACAACTAAATGACTAAACTAACTAAAATAACTATAAAATAACTAAAAGAACTAAAATCACTAAGATCACTAAAAAACTAAAACAATTAAAATGGCTAAAATAACTAAAATCACTAAAATAACTATAACTAAATGATTAAACTAACTAAAAGAACTATAAAGTAATTATAATAACTAAAATGACTAAGATCATTAAAAAAACTAAAACAATTAAAATGGCTAAAATAACTAAAATCACTAAAATAACTATAACTAAATGACTAAAATAACTATAAAGTAACTAAAATAACTAAAATGACTAAGATCACTAAAAAAACTAAAATAATTAAAATGGCTAAAATAACTAAAATCACTAAAATAATTATAACTAAATGACTAAACTAACTAAAATAACTAAAATCACTAAGATCACTAAAAAAGCTAAAACAATTAAAATGGCTAAAATAACTAAAATCACTAAAATAATTATAACTAAATGACTAAACTAACTAAAATAACTATAAAATAATTAAAATAACTAAAATGACTAAGATCACTAAAAAAACTAAAATAATTAAAATGGCTAAAATAACTAAAATAATTATAACTAAATGACTAAACTAACTAAAATAACTATAAAATAACTAAAAGAACTAAAATCACTAAGATCACTAAAAAACTAAAACAATTAAAATGGCTAAAATAACTAAAATCACTAAAATAACTATAATTAAATGATTAAACTAACTAAAAGAACTATAAAGTAATTATAATAACTAAAATGACTAAGATCATTAAAAAACTAAAATAATTAAAATGGCTAAAATAACTAAAATCACTAAAATAACTATAACTAAATGACTAAACTAACTAAAATAACTAAAATCACTAAAATAATTAAAATAACTATAACTAAAGTAATTAAAATGAGTAAAATCACAAAAATAACTAAAATAGCTTTAACTAAAGTAACTAGAATAGCCAAGATTGCTAAAATATCTAAAATAAATAACTAAAATCGCTAAAATAACTAAAGCAACCAAACATAACTAAAATAAATTAAAAACTATTACTAAAATAGCTAAAACAACTAAAATAACTAAAATAACTGAAATAACTAAATAGCTAATATAACTTAAATAACTAGGTGGTTTGTATGATACCGTGCGACGTCCGTCTTTAGTTTTTAATTGTTTCGAGCGGCTTTTCCAAGAAGTCTTTGTTAATGCTATATCATTTGCATTTTAATTCCTTATGTCACAGTTGCAGCAATTCAAACCAGGACGTCTCTTCTTGACCTGGTTTTCTTTCTTTTTTTCTTTCCCATACATTTTCTTTGATGATTACGACGATGACGCTGCTTAAGATCTTGTAAGTTGCGGAAGTACCGCGGTTGCGGCATTTGCATTTGCTTTTGTCCAACATGAAGTTGATTCTGCATCATCTTCTTTTGTAGTTTACAGGCATATTATGGCGGCCCCACATTCTCATGTGCCGCTCCTGTTTAACATGATTCTCGAGATTCAGGATTGGAAAATGTATTTTAATCGCAATCGACTACAATAATCTGGCTTACACGCGTTTTTCTGCAAAGTTTATTTCTAAAAGTCTTCAATCAAAAGATGCTGTTAAAACTCTTTTTTTCGTTCTCTTTAGGCATTTTAAGGTTACATTTTTAGCTCTTTTGATACCCTCTTTGAAAATGTAAGTCTTTATGTCAGGTATACAAGAGAAGATTAAAAACTTAAGATTTAAAGACTTAAAGATTTAGAACCTATAACAACAAAATTTAAAAAATTCTAATATTTCTAAAATTCTGTAATAACTGTAATCTTCGGAGCGTGACTTAGTTTATATACCAGTAGTGACGTATTTTTCAAAAAGGCCAATGAAATTAATTTTAAACAAAGAAACAATTTATAAATTTAAAAATAATTTACCTTAGTAAGAATCATATTCTCACTGCAAAAGGGTTTGCTAAATATGCTGACTTGCATGTTAGTGTTAACGACAGAAGTTGTAAAATAAGTATCGTATCTCTGGGTGTGTTTGCCGACCTTTACAATAACGGCAAAATAATAATTTTGCACAATTTCTCTCATCCCTTTTGCCGGAGAGGAAATAAAAGAAATAGAGACTGTAGAGGCGACTATCCACCTTAAAATAATCTGAATCCAAGTTTTGGTTGTCAGGATACAAACAGTGCAAAAATCGCGCTTTGGCCCTTTCGTTCTCCAACCCTATAACTGACTTTAATCCAATGATGCTGGTTATGTACTCGTTCAGATGTGGGCCTAGTGTTGTTAGAATTCATTATCATGCTTATTTTAATTTAATAATGCTCTGTATGTATTTTCTGAAGTAAATATCTGTTCCTACAGTTATCGTACGTGCGTGTAGTCTTTTTATTACCATTCCAAATAAAAAAATAAGATTAAGTAAATCCCTTAAGTTATGGTTTATTCGGATTTTATTTATATCCTACCAATTTTTGTATATAACAGTATTAAAGTTTTTCTTGTATTTGTTATTCAGCCCACGCCTGCAGAAGAGGAACTGGATATAGATCTAACAGATCCCGAGCTCAATAAGGCGGCTACGAAAATCCAGGCTTCTTTCCGTGGTCACGCTGTTCGTAAGGAAAAGGAACAATCGCCAGAGGAAGCAGCTGCCAGTGCAAAATGAACGGCGTTACTTCGTCGTCGAGTTTTCCTGAAGAATTTACGAAACGTTATTATTAAGAAAAAGTTGTATTATTATGCAATTTGTGATTTCGGAAAAATGTTTAATTATTGTGTGTGATTAATTTCTTCAGAAGTTTCAGATTAATATATTTTTAGGATTTTTCTTACTTTTTTTTTAATAATTATTGTGAATTATGTAATCGAATTTTAGTATATTTTTTCAAAATTGTTAAAAATGTTTGACGCCCCTCCCCTATCCTTCTTGATAAGGTTAATATTATTGTAGCAATATAAGCCCTTGTGTTGTTAATAAAAAAAAGTAATTAATGATTATAAGATGTAATTTAATAATGATTGTTGTTAGTAGTTTATTTCGTTGATAAAAAAGAAACGCTTAAATCTCTCTTAACTTTAACCAATTTTTGCATGTTATGTAGAGACATTTAGTAACCAAACAATCTATTCCAGACTGCCCATAATGAAAAAAATAAATTGAATTTATTTAATAATCAGCAAATGATTTTTTTTAATTATACCAGCGATTGCTTTTTACAAATGATAACTGTATTAAGAAAACTGATTTCTACATTTATCATAATCAGTAATAAATATCCAATCTTAAGAATACTAGTCAATTCTAGCAGCACTAATAAGATTTTTCCAAGTGCCAGCACCTATTACTAAAATAATAGCTAAAATTAGATTAATTAAAATCGTTAATATTGATTATACATAAAAATATCCAAAGTACTGTGCTTCTTAGGTTGGAATTTAAGAAAAAAGAGAAAGAATAATAAATTTTTAAGAATAAAGAGAAAATTAACACACGGTGATAAAACACTTGTATTGAGCTTAAGCCATTCTTAAACGTCACAGATTTTTAGAATGTTAAGATAATATATGAAGCACCATCCAATGATCCGATGCAGAGTTTCTTAACTTGTGGTACGCGCTCCCCAAAGGGTTCGTCTACGTTCAAAGAAATTAAGCAAAATCTGTTTACTGTAATACGTTTAGCAGCTTGTATTTTACTATTATTAGCTGCGAACAAACAATTGAAGTCCACAATAAAAATCTGGGTTAAAAAGGTGTCTATGATGAAAAGAGTTAAGAAACGCTGACGTTAGTCAATCTTGTAAAGCTTTGGAGTAATGAATTCATGATTCCATTAAATGGTGCTTTTTATTTTATCATCTCGTTCAGTAAAAATCACATTTAAGACCAATTTTAAAATTATGAAAAAGAAAAATGTAAACATTTAAAAATTTTTTGTAAGAATTAACTTTCCTCTACTTTTTTTACAAAAGTGCATGCTTTAAGAGCTGCAATTCATACCCTGTAAGTGATCTCAAACTAATGAAATTATATAAAGATTTCTTAACATTATTGCAATTAATTCTATTATTATTATTATTATTATTGAAAATATAATTAGTAAATATAATACATTACATTGTACTCTTATTATGTATTGAGAAGCATTTGTTAATAAGACACATAAATTTAAGAATTTAAAGTAAGTTTTACTTATTATAACTACTTCTGCTTATGTATTACTAATAGTTTTAATACGAAAGCAGCTTTAACATTAAGTTTTGGTAAAAACATTTAATTAAAAAAATAATAAATGGGTGTACTTGTTCCCTTTAATTTTTTGTCAACTTCTTTTACTGCTTCAAATTTCATTGCAAAATGTATATATACATTCTGATTATAAAAATAAACGATAAGAATAGTGATAACGACTGTTTATTATTCATACATATACATGTATTGGCTACTACTACATGATTGATTATGTTCCACTTTTCTTTAGTTATTCAAAATAATGAACAAATACAAATATAGCATTCGAGACGCGAATACATTTTTATTAAACCGCCTTTTTAACAAATCACTCAAGTGTACACGTGTAATAATTCATTAAATAATGACTCGGGAAACGATAATAGTATACCTAACAAATAAAGACTGAAATTGGAAACATACTAGATCACATGCTATAATTGTATTGTTCAGACAAAGAGGTTGATCCTAACTATATTTAAAGAACATATAGCATATACATAAAAAAAGTGTTTATTCGGCTAAAGAACCTAATGCCTACGAAAAGATCTTTATTAAAAAGACCCAGAATTTATTCAGTAAAGAGCTAGGGAAGTTCGACAATTCAGTACAATTAGCACTAGTTTACTAAAGGAAACAACAACGTAGAGAATTGACAAACAAAATCAGTGAAATTGGGATTATGATAACAAAGTATAAATTTTAGACATTGTTTGAAAAACATTTAGTAAAAAAAGGTTAGCAAAGAGGGATTGTTAATAATCTGTTCATAAATATATAAAACGCTATTACTAAAGAAATACAGATTGTCTGTAAAACTAATAATTTTAACCTTCCCGTTACATAAAAGCTTTTACACCTAAAAGAGTTGATTATAAACAAAAAACTGAAAGAAATGATTTTTGAAACTACTAATTATAACTGTACCTTTTTAAATCTTTAGTAATGCAGGTAAACAAGATTTAATTTTAAACAAATGATTAAAAAGGTTTTTAAAATTATTCATTCAATGAGAAAAAAATAACTTTATTGAAGGAAGAAGAAAATTAATAAGATATATTTTTTCCAAAGTGATTAAATAAGAAAATTAAGTTTGTTTTTACTGTCAAGTTTTTAGTAAATAATGCACGTAAACATATGATTTAATTATAAACAAGCGATTGAAACAAATGATAAAAATATTTTTTTAAATTATTCATTCAATGAGAGAAGAAAATAACTTTCATTAAAGAAGAAGAAAATTAATAAGAAACATTTTTTCCAAAGTGATTAAATAAGAAAATTAAGTTTGTTTTTACTATCAAGTTTTAGTAAATAATGCACCGAAACATAAGATTTAATTATAAACAAGATATTGAAACCAATGATAAAAATATTTTTTTAAATTATTCATTCAATGAGAGAAGAAAATAACTTTCATTAAAGAAGAAGAAAATTAATATGAAATATGTTTTCCAAAGTGATTAAATTAGAAAATTAAGTTTGTTTTTACTGTCAAGTTATTAGTAAATAATGCACGTAAACATAAGATTTAATTATAAACAAGAGATTGAAACAAATAATAAAAATGTTTTTTTAAATTATTCATTCAATGACAGACGAAAATAACTTTCATTAAAGAAGAAGAAAATTAAAATGAAATATGTTTTCCAAAGTGATTACATAAGAAAATTAATTTTGTTGTTACTGTCAAGTTTTTAATAAATAATGAACGTAAACATAAGATGTAATTATAAACAAGAGATTGAAACAAATGATAAAAATATTTTTTTAAATTATTCACTCAATGGGAGAAGAAAATAACTTTCTTTAAAGAAGAAGAAATTTAATAAGGAATATATTTTCCAAAGTGATCTAATAAGAAAATTAAGTTTGCACTTACTGTCAAGTTTTTAGTAAATAATGCACGTACACATAAGGTTTAATTCTAAACAAGAGATTGAAACCAATGATAAAAATGTTTTTTTAAATTATTCATTCAATGAGAGAAGAAAATAACTTTCAATAAAGAAGAAGAAAATTAATAAGAAATATTTTCTCCAAAGTGATTCAATAAGAAAATTAAGTTTGTTTTTACTGTCAAGTTTTTAGTAAATAATGCACGTACACATAAGATGTAATTATAAACAAGAGATTGAAACAAAATGATAAAAATGTTTTTTTAAATTATTCATTCAATGAGAGACGAAAATAACTTTCTTTAAAGAAGAAGAAAATTAATAAGAAACATTTTTTCCAAAGTGATTAAATAAGAAAATTAAGTTTGTTTTTACTGTCAAGTTTTAGTAAATAATGCACCGAAACAAGATTTAATTATAAACAAGAGATTGAAACCAATGATAAAAATGCTTTTTAAATTATTCATTCAATGAGAGAAGAAAATAACTTTCTTTAAAGAAGAAGAAAATTAATACGAAATATATTTTCCAAAGTGATCTAATAAGAAAATTAAGTTTGTATTTACTGTCAAGTTTTTAATAAATAATGCACGTAAACATAAGATTTAATTCTATACAAGAGATTGAAACCAATGATAAAAATGTTTTTTTAAATTATTAATTCAGTGAGAGAAGAAAATAACTTTCTTGAAAGAAGAAGAAAATTAATAAAAAACATTTTTTCCAAACTGATTAAATAAGAAAATTAAGTTAGTTTGTACTTTTAAGTTTTTAGTAAATAATTCATGTAGACATATGAATTAATTATAAACAAGAGATTGAAACCAATGATAAGTAGGTATTGCGCCACCTGGCCCAGACATTTTTGCGGGGATGCAGTCGTCGTTAAGTACGGAATCTGCATTACCGACATTCTGTATTACCGGCATTTGGTTCGTCACTCGGCTAAATGGCAACGCTGTTGCTAGGGGAAAACAGATGGCGCCAGTGTCGTTTTTGTACCGACATTCTGTATTATCGGCATTTGGTTCGTCACTCGGCTAAATGGTGTTAGTGTTTCTAGGGGAAAACAAAGGGCGCCAGTGTCGTTTTACGTGATTTTTGTACCGACATTCTGTATTATCGGCATTTGGTTCGTCACTTGGCTAAATGGTGTTAGTGTTTCTAGGAGAAAACAGATGGAACCAGTGTCGTTTTTGTACCGACATTCTGTATTATCGGCATTTGGTTCGTCACATGGCTAAATGGTAGCGTCGTTGCTAGGGGAAAACAGAGGGCGTCGGTGTCGTCTGACGTCGTTATTCTCGAAGTACGGAATCTGTATTACAGGTATATGGTTCGGCGCTCGGCTAAATGGTGTTGCTGGGAAAAATCCCCAGAGGACACTGTTAATAGAGGGTGTCATGCAAAGGGGTCTGTATTACCGGTAGCCTGTGTACTACTACTAGGGGGCGCGGCCTCATGAAGAAATCTGTATTATCCTACGTACTGATGCTATTAGAGGTCGCATTAAAGAATCTCCTCTCTCACTCTCTCCTATTAGAGGTCGCATTAAAGAACCTTCCGTATAAATCATTCGCGATTTAAATAACAACGCAGGTTTATTATAATATTTACGCTAAGATGCAGTTTTGTATTGCAAATTGGCATGATGCTGACGAATTTTGTTTGCTAATTTATAAATTGATACTCATGTTTTCGAATTATTTGATTGCATCATCAAGAAATTTTAATTGATTATGTACTGTTTGTTTCTGTACCATTTTTATTTAATGCTATAGATAAATGTTTGTTTTATTTTATTACACACTGTACTGACTTTTTTCGACTAATATTAACCAAACACAGGTCGAAACTGTCGAAAGAAATGATAAATAACCTATTGTTAATAAATTTAAATAACAATATTTTAAAAGAGATCACGTTAGATGAAGAATTGTAGTTCTCTGTATATTAATAAAACTACATATTTAATTCTTTACACTTTGCGTTATTTTTAATTCTCAAAAAATATGATTCGTTAGCGAATGATATTTAATTGACCTATAAGAGAATTAAATTATAAAATAAAATTAAATAATAAAATTCCGGAACGAATAAAAAATTCAATTCTTCGAAGAATTATTCATAGCGAGCGAATCAAGTTTTTCGTTCTCCCTACCCTGCAGTTTATTTATAATTTATGAAATCAACCAATTTCATACAATATGGATCGACAGAAAATTTTTAATGCTAATATAATGATAAAGAAACAAATCCTTCCGCCTGTCTAGAGTGTGCAAATAAATTTAAAGGAAATCTATTAACTTCTTCATGCAAACTAATAATTCGAAAACAAGACTATCAATTAATAAATTATCAAGTAAAATTCGACAGCGTCATACAAATTTGCAATACAAAACTGTATCTTAGCATATTATTATAATAAACCTACGTTGTTATTTAAATGACGAAAAATTTGTGAACGAAAAATATTTTAACGCTCAAGTATGATAGGATCGGGAAAGCTAATTTAAACTACTAGAGAATTAAAACAAAGTTTATGAACGAATGAAAAATTAAATTCTTTTAAGCGAACGAATCAAATTTTTCGTTCTTCCTACCCGGCTTTTCGACTACATTTATAGAATCAATATTTTTTATTAAATTCTTTTTCATTTGGTTGTACAGATTGCTTAAAATTGGTCATCATCGAAAATTCTCAAAGGTATACCTTAAAAGTAACAAGTCCAATACAACACAATAGGAACTAGTCCGTCAAGACATCTTGAGGTAAATCTTTTCCAGAAATTTATTACCTACTGTTAGGAAGACAACCCTAATCTTAAGGTCTAATAAAAATAATATAATATCACCACTGCATTCTCTGTTCGATAGACGTGGGAAAAGCACAATACGTAGAAATTTATTATCTATCTGCCGAACCCTTATTTTTATGTCGATTGTTCAAAGTTGAAACGAGTACTCTAGCCTATTGTACAGTTGACTAGGGTCATAAAACATAACATCGGCTATACAAACACCATTTTGTTCACCGTATGCATTTCGGGGAAATCTCGCTCGCTTAAAAGAATTTAATTTTTCATTCGTTCATAAACTTTGTTTTAATTCTCTAGTAGTTTAAATTAGCTTTCCCGATCCTATCATACTTGAGCGTTAAAATATTTTTCGTTCACAAATTTTTCGCCAATTAAATAACAACGTAGGTTTATTATAATAATATGCTAAGATACAGTTTTGTATTGTAAATTTGTATGACGCTGTCGAATTTTGCTTGATAATTTATTAATTGATAGTCTTGTTTTCGAATTATTTACGGCCTCGGGTCATATAGACGTCGGGGACTTCGCAATAGCGGCTAGACTGTACGTGAGACTTGACCAGCGTGAGGGCTGGGTAGTTTATGTATGTTTATCAATCTATATATGACGGTGTAAATATATGTAACTTTACTTTTTGTTTTTCAGGATATATATCAATTAGTTTTGAATGATATTTGAAATCCTAATAAATACATTAAAATCGCTATCTGTCTTTTTTTTTTAATTAGTATCCATTCTCTCCCTTTTTACAGTGAAAATAGGTGGTGAAAAACCTTCTCAATAAAACTTCTTTCATTTCATATTTGAAACTATTTACTAGAAGGCTGGTAATTATGAAATTTGGTTTTTTAATAAATTAAACTGTCAGTGTGGGGATTATATATAGATCTGAAATTTGATACAAGTAATAATAATAAATAACGGCAAAGGTGTACACATTAGAATTTTACAAGCCCCTGAAGAACGTAATATTAATTACAGAGATGCATGGGTCTGGTGTCTTAAGCTATTTACATTATGTTACACTCATAAATATTGCGAAAATGTTAACGACACTACCAAGTTAAGATATACTAAAACTATTCGACGACAGTTACTACATACTTTTTGAATGTTAGCAAGAGGCGATATCGAATGTAACCTTTATTTAATACAAATGGAATTATTGTCACGTATATGTATCACGATTGCATAAAGTAAACTTTACAGTGTCCTATTATTATATAGGTACTCTGTGATAACCATAGTAATATCTGGGTAAAATCCAGCCATTATTTTAAAGGTTTAATTTTCATTGCAGTCAATTTCGACACTTTGAGTTTTTAACATTTTTTATCAGGGGGTGGTATCTCTTTTTATGTGCTCTGTCAAAGAGTTTGAGAATTATCGCCCCTTCTATGCAATAAACATTTGAGAGCATCGTTTTAAAGATTTCTATCTTACAGACAGTCGTTAGACAAGAGTAACAAAATTGTCAGAAAGGTATTTTGTTTTCACAGTTGTTATCTGCTAATCAGCTTTAAAAAGGCCAGTTATACATATAGCTTATTTACGTAATCGAGTGTTCTATTGTATTAGAATTTATAGACATGACAATTTTCCCTCATAAACTAAGAACAGCTCTTAATAAATATAAACTATTGACCCTGGGCAGGGGAATAAAAATTATCTATGTTGAGATCTACATTTTAAACATCAGTAAATTAATAGGCAGGTGTTCTCATGGGAACTTGATTTTACCCAACTCTCTGGTGATAACCATCAGAGGTATGCTGCGCAACACCTTTGATAACCCTATGGGATATTGCGCAAGATCTTGTAGTTTGGTAACGCGTCCACCAGGGGTCTCGTTCACTGTTTGGCTATAAAAACCCAAACTCATAGCAATACCTGCTATATAGATGCTCGACTACAGTTCAAGAGCTTCATTACGTTTAGTGATTGTAAAAAAAAACTCTGTGTGTATGTGTTTGTGTTAGTACCTGCCTAAATCATCAACTTTAGTCAACCATACGGTAGGATTTTTCTCTTATTTTTGTAATATGAAAAACTTAACATTAACTTATATCTAATCTTAAGTATTATTTTGTACAACTACTGGCAGGTAAGTGATAGTACCCTACGGTAGAGTGTCGTACGAACTTGGGATGATATAACGCTTATCGTCGTGATGGCTTAGTGCGATTTTAATCTGAGAGATGTTTGAAACCTGTTGTTTATTGGATCTGAACATTTTTTTTGTTGCATAGATGTTTCCTTGCCTTCATTTAATCAGTTAGCATAGTCGTCGAATGTGATAGTGTTTTTCACTATGTGTTTTTAACACCCTTTGAGGTGATCTCGCGGGAACTTGATTTTACCCAACTCTCTGGTGATAACCATCAGAGGTATGCTGCGCAACACCATTGATAACCCTATGGGATATTGCGCAAGATCTTGTAGTTTGGTAACGCGTCCACCAGGGGTCTCGTTCACTGTTTGGCTATAAAAACCCAAACTCATAGCAATACCTGCTATATAGATGCTCGACTACAGTTCAAGAGCTTCATTACGTTTAGTGATTGTAAAATAAAAACTCTGTGTGTATGTGTTTGTGTTAGTACCTGCCTAAATCATCAACTTTAGTCAACCATACGGTAGGATTTTTCTCTTATTTTTGTAATATGAAAAACTTAACATTAACTTATATCTAATCTTAAGTATTATTTTGTACAACTACTGGCAGGTAAGTGATACTACCCTACGGTAGAGTGTCGTACGAACTTGGGATGATATAACACTTATCGTCGTGATGGCTTAGTGCGATTTTAATCTGAGAGATGTTTGAAACCTGCTGTTTATTGGATCTGAACATTTTTTGTTGCATAGATGTTTCCTTGCCTTCATTTAATCAGTTAGCATAGTCGTCGAATGTGATAGTGTTTTTCACTATGTGTTTTTAACACCCTTTGCCTTCTTAACTGTTCGCTTATTTGCCAGAACCTGCTGAATCTCCATTTCACTTTTTACCTGTCTGAGCCATGGGAAAATCGTGTACCTGTTTTACCTCGTACCACTTTAGGAATTCTTTACGAGCTTTTGGTTTCACGGTATCATTGCTGTAGAACTTGATATGCGGAAGAGGACCGGTGTAGTTAGCGTTAGAATGATCCACATGAAGCAGTTTTGATCGGAATTTTGAATGTTTTCTGCTTGGGTAGATCGATATATGAAGAGCCGTGCTACTGGGTAAACTTGTTGATGTTTACTTGGAGATTGATTATTGTTTTTAGCGTTCAACTGCTTTGCTTTTTGCTGTAAAAAGTATACGCGCGCGTTAGTTTATTATAGATGTAACAATGATACTTTTGTTATTATATTCGAAAAATTTTTCTTGGCATTCCTCTAACGGCGTTACGAACCATTGGGGTATATAGTTATCCTGATAAATGGCCTCATTTCTCGTATTCATGTACTTTTATTTCCTCTATGATCACATCTCTCTCTCTCTTCTTGACCTCCTGTTTGAAATTGCGCGTGTTTATGCTTTATTATGTACGTCTGTACGTGTATCTGTTTGAAATTGCGCGTGTTTATGCTTTATTATGTACGTCTGTACGTGTATCTGTTTGAAATTGCGCGTGTTTATGCTTTATTATGTACGTCTGTACGTGTATCTGTTTGAAATTGCGCGTGTTTATGCTTTATTATGTACGTCTGTACGTGTATCTGTTTGAAATTGCGCGTGTTCATGCTTTATTATGTACGTCTGTGCGTGTATCTGTTTGAAATTGCGCGTGTTTATGCTTTATTATGTACGTCTGTACATGTATCTGTTTGAAATTGCGCGTGTTTATGCTTTATTATGTACGTCTGTGCGTGTATCTGTTTGAAATTGAGCGTGTTTATGCTTTATTATGTACGTCTGTGCGTGTATCTGTTTGAAATTGCGCGTGTTTATGCTTTATTATGTACGTCTGTACGTGTATCTGTTTGAAATTGCGCGTGTTTATGCTTTATTATGTACGTCTGTACGTGTATCTGTTTGAAATTGCGCATGTTCATGCTTTATTATGTACGTCTGTGCGTGTATCTGTTTGAAATTGCGCGTGTTTATGCTTTATTATGTACGTCTGTACATGTATCTGTTTGAAATTGCGCGTGTTTATGCTTTATTATGTACGTCTGTACATGTATCTGTTTGAAATTGCGCGTGTTTATGCTTTATTATGTACGTCTGTGCGTGTATCTGTTTGAAATTGAGCGTGTTTATGCTTTATTATGTACGTCTGTGCGTGTATCTGTTTGAAATTGCGCGTGTTTATGCTTTATTATGTACGTCTGTACGTGTATCTGTTTGAAATTGCGCGTGTTTATGCTTTATTATGTACGTCTGTACGTGTATCTGTTTGAAATTGCGCATGTTCATGCTTTATTATGTACGTCTGTGCGTGTATCTGTTTGAAATTGCGCGTGTTTATGCTTTATTATGTACGTCTGTACATGTATCTGTTTGAAATTGCGCGTGTTTATGCTTTATTATGTACGTCTGTGCGTGTATCTGTTTGAAATTGAGCGTGTTTATGCTTTATTATGTACGTCTGTTCGTGTATCTGTTTGAAATTGCGCGTGTTTATGCTTTATTATGTACGTCTGTGCGTGTATCTGTTTGAAATTGCGCGTGTTTATGCTTTATTATGTACGTCTGTACGTGTATCTGTTTGAAATTGCGCGTATTTATGCTTTATTATGTACGTCTGTACGTGTATCTGTTTGAAATTGCGCGTGTTTATGCTTTATTATGTACGTCTGTGCGTGTATCTGTTTGAAATTGAGCGTGTTTATGCTTTATTATGTACGTCTGTGCGTGTATCTGTTTGAAATTGCGCGTGTTTATGCTTTATTATGTACGTCCGTGCGTGTATCTGTTTGAAATTGCGCGTGTTTATGCTTTATTATGTACGTCTGTACGTGTATCTGTTTGAAATTGTGCGTATTTATGCTTTATTATGTACGTCTGTACGTGTATCTGTTTGAAATTGCGCGTGTTTATGCTTTATTATGTACGTCTGTGCGTGTATCTGTTTGAAATTGAGCGTGTTTATGCTTTATTATGTACGTCTGTGCGTGTATCTGTTTGAAATTGCGCGTGTTTATGCTTTATTATGTACGTCCGTGCGTGTATCTGTTTGAAATTGCGCGTGTTTATGCTTTATTATGTACGTCTGTACGTGTATCTGTTTGAAATTGTGCGTATTTATGCTTTATTATGTACGTCTGTACGTGTATCGGTTTGAAATTGCGCGTGTTTATGCTTTATTATGTACGTCTGTACGTGTACCTGTTTGAAATTGCGCGTGTTTATGCTTTATTATGTACGTCTGTGCGTGTATCTGTTTGAAATTGCGCGTGTTTATGCTTTATTATGTACGTCCGTGCGTGTATCTGTTTGAAATTGCGCGTGTTTATGCTTTATTATGTACGTCTGTACGTGTATCTGTTTGAAATTGTGCGTATTTATGCTTTATTATGTACGTCTGTACGTGTATCTGTTTGAAATTGCGCGTGTTTATGCTTTATTATGTACGTCTGTGCGTGTATCTGTTTGAAATTGAGCGTGTTTATGCTTTATTATGTACGTCTGTGCGTGTATCTGTTTGAAATTGCGCGTGTTTATGCTTTATTATGTACGTCCGTGCGTGTATCTGTTTGAAATTGCGCGTGTTTATGCTTTATTATGTACGTCTGTACGTGTATCTGTTTGAAATTGTGCGTATTTATGCTTTATTATGTACGTCTGTACGTGTATCGGTTTGAAATTGCGCGTGTTTATGCTTTATTATGTACGTCTGTACGTGTACCTGTTTGAAATTGCGCGTGTTTATGCTTTATTATGTACGTCTGTGCGTGTATCTGTTTGAAATTGCGCGTGTATGTATATGTAACTAGACTATATAAACAGGAACTTTATTCCTGATCATTCATTAGACGTTATGGAACGACGCTTGTGTGATGTATGCGGTCTGAACATTCGACGCTCCGGGTATGCAAGCCATATGAATATACACCGCGGACACAAAGTCCCATGTACTAAATGTTTCAAATCTTTTTCACGTAATAGTAGTTATAAAAGGCACTTGAAAACAATCCATTCTACCGCCATAGGTGCGAATAATAATAATGATAATAAGACAAAGCCTAGAAATGATGTAATAATTAAAGATGCGGGTCTGAAACGTATGCATACCAATGAACCCTGTGACACAAATAAAGAAATAAGGCTCGATGATGATGATGAAATAATAAACGCTCGTAATGCTATACGTAATAAATTAGCCTACTTTCACAGTGATAAAACTGAATCTCGTCCGGGGACCGTTTATCTCTCACCGAAACTTGAACAAGCGTCTTCAGTTACATCTGTTGAAGATGATGATAATGATGAGGAAGAAGAAGAAGAAGAAGAAGAATGCGATTCCGACTTAAGGATTTATCAGGAATTCTCTAACTATTATAGGACATTATTAGCTAGCGGAGAAAACAAAAACGTAGATAAAACTAGGTACGGTCTATATAATGACATCGACGAGTGGAGATTTGCTTGTTCACGAGTACAGTTTCAGGGGAAAGATATTTTAATCAAAAACAAACTTTTCAATGGAACACCCGGCCTGATTACTTTACTAACGCTTAAACGAATAAGCCCTCCTAGTCCAACAGAGGAAGATATCGACAACTATATGAAAATAATCTCACTTACTAATGCTCATAAGAAAGACTATAGGCGCAACGGTCGACTAATAAGCGTTAAACATTGGAAATACGAAAATGTAATCAGACCAAATTTATACAGAATTACAGACTTTGAGGTTAGTCTTCCCAAAAAGTTAAACAAGATGATGAAACCGAATTGGATACATCAGAGTACGCCTGATCAACTAGTGGATCGACTACAATTGTTGTATGCCGCAAAGAAAGCTCATAGCAACAGTCTCGAAAACGACAACGAAATAATTTCAGTCATCACAGAGCTTAAAGCGAGAAAAATCATAGAATAAGTAAATATTTAATTTGTACTATGTAATATAGCCGTATTGTAATAGTATTTATATGTAATATTTTTGATAAGATGATAAAATAAACGAAATACATTCTATAAAATCTTCTTATTTCTCAACCTCTCACTGCCTCAGTAAACGTTCTGGTATAAATCTGTTTCTAGACTTATTTAATAAGATTGCATAATTCTCTATGGATTTCATGAAGCGATTGATTAATTTAAATATTTTTTTAGAAGAGGTGACTCTGCAGAGTTTTGGGTAGAATACCCTTCAGAGCGCGAATTATACAAGCAATTATAGCAAGCAATTAATTTTTAATAATAATATTTTAGAGTGATTTATATCTCCAATAGCCGATTGTTTTATAGAAAGAATAGAATTTGAAAAAAAAAATATGTCGCTCTCTTTAAATTTATAATAACATCTCACGGTCATCTTGAGCTGGTATATGCTGTGTTTTATCGAACCGTAAACCAAGCCAAACATCAGGTACTACTGCCGACGTAAGAAAGTGAGAAAGATTCTCATAGAATAAAAGATGTTCTATCATGGTTATCCGAGAACAGATAGTTGTTTAGTTATTTAATTATTGTTGTTTTGTTGTTGTTCAATACAAATTTTGAGAAAGATTGTCATAGAATAAAAAGAGTAATGTTCTATATGTATGTGTGTGTATTATTACTATTCTCACCCAGCTGTACCATGGTATGAAAAAGTGATAGCTATAACTAATATGAGAGAGAAGCAAGAATGAGGTAATTCAATCCCAAGTGTATCCGGGTAGGGTGTAGTAATGCGCTGGGTCTAAGCCAATGGTCAAAACGTCGGCTAGAAGTAATACATCTGTTTTCAAATATAAATCGTTGTACTCGCCTAAATTTTGACAACCGAAAGAGGCGGGTTGTGTATAGCATTCATCTGTTAAACTATCGTAGAATTTGGATTTGACCGGTAATTATGTCTCGTCAAGTTTCGTCGTCCAGTCGTTAATGTAATTATAAGGGAAGACCTCCTTCCTAGTCAGAATTTTTGAATTTTGATTCGTCTAATTCGTCTGGGGATTGTGATTTTAAATTTGGGTATACATCTAAATTTCTAAAGGTTTTTGTATGCTAATTTGTGTCTATTTACAGTGAAGCAGCGGTCAGAGTTCCTATTCCAGTTCATCAACCACGATGAAACAACATTTGTGTGATATATGTGGCCTGATCATTCGACGCTCCAATTTCACACGTCACATGCAGATTCACCAAGGACCCAAATTTCAGTGTACTAAATGCCCCAAGTCTTTTTCGCGTGTTGACTGCTATGAAAACCATTGCAAATCAAGTCATGAAGGATATAAAATCCCATGCACTAAATGCACTAAGTCTTTTACGCGTCCTGACATCCATGAGAGACATATGAAGACCGTTCATGCAGCAAGCAAAATATACTGTACTAGATGTCCAAAGTCTTTTTCAAGCCTTGATGCCTACAAGGGCCATCTGAAAAACGACCATGGAGACAAAAACATAAACATGTTTAAAAGTGTATCAAATGTGTAATTTAGGTAATTGTTCTCAATGTAGTTATACTGTCAATTACACGTCTGTCATTTTTTTTTTTTGCATTTGTCATTTTCTTTTAGCAGGTGTTAAGAACAACTGTATTTGGGTCTCCACGCATACAAGTTTATTCCTGTAGAATGAACTGACTATAAAACCGAGCTTACGTAGAAAAATTGACTTGTTACAACTATTGAACAAACCTTCAGGAAACAGCGGCTGTCTGAAACCTATCAGGCCACCTTAGACCACCTTATTAGCATTTACAATTAATACATAACCATTTTTAGTGAAGTCTGATCAATAACAACACATGTTAAAAGAAACAAAGTAAGCAACTGTTACATTTTGCTGATTTTGTCTGGCAAATTTTACTGCAATCTAGTTTTGAAATGAGCATGTATAATTTCTATACGTATTATTCTATGTACTTCATTATATCAAATTGTTACCCTGTATACTTAAGTAATGAGTATACATACATGTATGAGAAGTAGGATACAGTTGTTACCTATACGAAAACCTTTAAGTAAAATATTTGTATAGTACCATATTTTAACTCTTAAGTAATAGTAGTAGTAGTAATGTAACTTCAATAAGTACAACAACGTCTGAAGGATAATATTTTAAAGATAATTATCATTATTAATGTATATAATTGTTCCACTACTTATGTAGGAGTAATAGTTAGTTGTTAAATTGTTCAATTGTTGAGAAGAGTGTCATAGAATAACAAAAAAAAAAAAGATTAATGTTCTATACGTATCATTCTATGTACCTCTTTATATCAAATTGTTACGCTGTCTACTTAAGTAACGAGTATACATGTATGAGAAATAAGATACAGTTGTTACATATACGTAAACCTTTAAGTGAAATATTTGTATAGTACCATATTTTAACTCTTAAGTAATAGTAGTAGTAATGTAGCGTCAATAAGTACAACACCGTCTTAGTTAGTTGTTAAATTGTTCAATAATTTTGAAAAAGATTGTCGTAGAATAAAAAAAAAGATTAACGTTCTATACGTGTATTATTATTATTATCCTAGCTAAATAAATATTCTAGTTAAACACTGTAAAACTATAATCACCTAGTTTAAGCTGATTTACAATAGAATATTAGTAATATTGTGTAACTTTACGAAAAATAATAAAAACAGTAAAACATTTATCAATTTTTATTTTCACGTATAAAATAACAAAGCCGTCCGAACCAATCCCAGTAGACGTAACGGTCACCTCTAGCCAATACTGTTTCATTTACTAGCATTAGGATGAAGGAGAGAGAGAGAGTGAGCGTGAGAGCGAGAGAGTGAGAGAGAGAGAAGGCTCTTTAAGGCTTCCTCTAATAGGAGAGAGAGTGAGAGAGTGAGAGATAAGGCTCTTTAATGCGACCTCTAATAGGAGAGAGTGAGAGTGAAGGCTCTTTAATGCGACCTCTAATAGGAGAGAGTGAGAGAGGAGATTCTTTAATGCGACCTCTAATAGCATCAGTACGTAGGATAATACAGATTTCTTCATGAGGCCGCGCCCCCTAGTAGTAGTACACAGGCTACCGGTAATACAGACCCCTTTGCATGACACCCTCTATTAACAGTGTCCTCTGGGGATTTTTCCCAGCAACACCATTTAGCCGAGCGCCGAACCATATACCTGTAATACAGATTCCGTACTTCGAGAATAACGACGTCAGACGACACCGACGCCCTCTGTTTTCCCCTAGCAACGACGCTACCATTTAGCCATGTGACGAACCAAATGCCGATAATACAGAATGTCGGTACAAAAACGACACTGGTTCCATCTGTTTTCTCCTAGAAACACTAACACCATTTAGCCAAGTGACGAACCAAATGCCGATAATACAGAATGTCGGTACAAAAATCACGTAAAACGACACTGGCGCCCTTTGTTTTCCCCTAGAAACACTAACACCATTTAGCCGAGTGACGAACCAAATGCCGATAATACAGAATGTCGGTACAAAAACGACACTGGCGCCATCTGTTTTCCCCTAGCAACAGCGTTGCCATTTAGCCGAGTGACGAACCAAATGCCGGTAATACAGAATGTCGGTAATGCAGATTCCGTACTTAACGACGACTGCATCCCCGCAAAAATGTCTGGGCCAGGTGGCGCAATACCTACTATGATAAAAATATTTTTTTAAATTATTCATTCAATGAGAGAAGAAAATAACTTTCTTTGAAGAAGAAAATAATTAATAAAAAACATTTTTTCCAAAGTGATTAAATAAGAAAATTAAGTTTGTTTTTACTGTCAAGTTTTTAGAAAATAATTCACGTAAACATAAAATTTAATTATAACCAAGAGATTGAAACAAATGATAAAAATATTTTTTTAAATTATTCATTCAATGACAGACGAAAATAACTTTCATTAAAGAAGAAGAAAATTAAAATGATATATGTTTTCCAAAGTGATTAAATAAGAAAATTAATTTTGTTGTTACTGTCAAGTTTTTAATAAATAATGCACGTAAACATAAGATGTAATTATAAACAAGAGATTGAAACAAAATGATAAAAATGTTTTTTTAAATTAGTCATTCAATGAGAGACGAAAATAACTTTCTTTAAAGAAGAAGAAAATTAATAAGAAATATTTTTTCCAAAGTGACTAAATAAGAAAATTAAGTTTGTTTTTACTGTTAAGTTTTTAGTAAATAATGCACGTAAACATAAGATTTAATTATAATTTTTTAATTATAAACAAGTAACTGAAACCAATTAGAAAAATGTTTTTTTAAATTATTCATTCAATGAGAGAAGAAAATTAATATGTAATATGTTTTCCAAAGTGATTAATTAAGAAAATTAATTTGGTTGTGACTGTCAAGTTTTTAATAAATAATGCACGTAAACATAAGATTTAATTATAAACAAGAGATTGAAACAAATGATAAAAATATTTTTTTAAATTATTAATTCAATGAGAGAAGAGAATTAATAAGAAATATTTTTTCCAAAGTGACTGAATAAGAAAATTAAGTTTGTTTTTACTGTCAAGTTTTTAGTAAATAATGCACGTAACCATAAGATTTAATTATAAACAAGAGATTGAAACCAATTAGAAAAATGTTTTTTTAAATTATTCATTCAATGAGAGAAGAAAATTAATATGTAATATGTTTTCCAAAGTGATTAATTAAGAAAATTAATTTGGTTGTGACTGTCAAGTTTTTAATAAATAATGCACGTAAACATAAGATTTAATTATAAACAAGAGATTGAAACAAATGATAAAAATATTTTTTTAAATTATTAATTCAATGAGAGAAGAGAATTAATAAGAAATATTTTTTCCAAAGTGACTGAATAAGAAAATTAAGTTTGTTTTTACTGTCAAGTTTTTAGTAAATAATGCACGTAACCATAAGATTTAATTATAAACAAGAGATTGAAACCAATTCGAAAAATGTTTTTTTAAATTATTCATTCAATGAGAGAAGAAAATTAATATGTAATATGTTTTCCAAAGTGATTAATTAAGAAAATTAATTTGGTTGTGACTGTCAAGTTTTTAATAAATAATGCACGTAAACATAAGATTTAATTATAAACAAGAGATTGAAACAAATGATAAAAATATTTTTTTAAATTATTAATTCAATGAGAGAAGAGAATTAATAAGAAATATTTTTTCCAAAGTGACTGAATAAGAAAATTAAGTTTGTTTTTACTGTCAAGTTTTTAGTAAATAATGCATGTAAACATAAGATTTAATTATAAATAAGATACTGAAACCAATGATAAAAATGTATTTTTAAATTATTCGTTCAATGAGAGAAGAAAATGAATAAGAAATATTTTTTCCAAAGTGACTAAATAAGAAAATTAAGTTTGTTTTTACTGACAAGTTTTTAGTAAATAATTCACGTAAACGTAAGGTTTAATTGTAAACAAGAGATTGAAACCAATGATAAAAATGTTTTTTTAAATTATTCATTCAATGAGGGAAGAAAATAACTTTCATTAAAGAAGAAGAAAAGTAATAAGAAATATTTTTTCCAAAGTAATTAAATAAGAAAATTAAGTTTGTTTTTACTGTCAAGTTTTTAGTAAATAATGCACGTAACCATAAGATTTAATTATAAACAAGAGATTGAAACCAATTAGAAAAATGTTTTTTTAAATTATTCATTCAATGAGAGAAGAAAATTAATATGTAATATGTTTTCCAAAGTGATTAATTAAGAAAATTAATTTGGTTGTGACTGTCAAGTTTTTAATAAATAATGCACGTAAACATAAGATTTAATTATAAACAAGAGATTGAAACAAATGATAAAAATATTTTTTTAAATTATTAATTCAATGAGAGAAGAGAATTAATAAGAAATATTTTTTCCAAAGTGACTGAATAAGAAAATTAAGTTTGTTTTTACTGTCAAGTTTTTAGTAAATAATGCATGTAAACATAAGATTTAATTATAAATAAGATACTGAAACCAATGATAAAAATGTATTTTTAAATTATTCGTTCAATGAGAGAAGAAAATGAATAAGAAATATTTTTTCCAAAGTGACTAAATAAGAAAATTAAGTTTGTGTTTACTGTCAAGTTTTTAGTAAATAATGCACGTACACATAAGATGTAATTATAAACAAGAGATTGAAACAAAATGATAAAAATGTTTTTTTAAATTATTCATTCAATGAGAGACGAAAATAACTTTCTTTAAAGAAGAAGAAAATTAATAAGAAACATTTTTTCCAAAGTGATTAAATAAGAAAATTAAGTTTGTTTTTACTGTCAAGTTTTAGTAAATAATGCACCGAAACAAGATTTAATTATAAACAAGAGATTGAAACCAATGATAAAAATGCTTTTTAAATTATTCATTCAATGAGAGAAGAAAATAACTTTCTTTAAAGAAGAAGAAAATTAATACGAAATATATTTTCCAAAGTGATCTAATAAGAAAATTAAGTTTGTATTTACTGTCAAGTTTTTAATAAATAATGCACGTAAACATAAGATTTAATTCTATACAAGAGATTGAAACCAATGATAAAAATGTTTTTTTAAATTATTAATTCAGTGAGAGAAGAAAATAACTTTCTTGAAAGAAGAAGAAAATTAATAAAAAACATTTTTTCCAAACTGATTAAATAAGAAAATTAAGTTAGTTTGTACTTTTAAGTTTTTAGTAAATAATTCATGTAGACATATGAATTAATTATAAACAAGAGATTGAAACCAATGATAAAAATATTTTTTTAAATTATTCATTCAATGAGAGAAGAAAATAACTTTCTTTGAAGAAGAAAATAATTAATAAAAAACATTTTTTCCAAAGTGATTAAATAAGAAAATTAAGTTTGTTTTTACTGTCAAGTTTTTAGAAAATAATTCACGTAAACATAAAATTTAATTATAACCAAGAGATTGAAACAAATGATAAAAATATTTTTTTAAATTATTCATTCAATGACAGACGAAAATAACTTTCATTAAAGAAGAAGAAAATTAAAATGATATATGTTTTCCAAAGTGATTAAATAAGAAAATTAATTTTGTTGTTACTGTCAAGTTTTTAATAAATAATGCACGTAAACATAAGATGTAATTATAAACAAGAGATTGAAACAAAATGATAAAAATGTTTTTTTAAATTAGTCATTCAATGAGAGACGAAAATAACTTTCTTTAAAGAAGAAGAAAATTAATAAGAAATATTTTTTCCAAAGTGACTAAATAAGAAAATTAAGTTTGTTTTTACTGTTAAGTTTTTAGTAAATAATGCACGTAAACATAAGATTTAATTATAATTTTTTAATTATAAACAAGTAACTGAAACCAATGATAAAAATGTATTTTTAAATTTTTCATTCAATGAGAGAAGAAAATGAATAAGAAATATTTTTTCCAAAGTGACTAAATAAGAAAATTAAGTTTGTTTTTACTGTCAAGTTTTTAGTAAATAATGCACGTAACCATAAGATTTAATTATAAACAAGAGATTGAAACCAATTAGAAAAATGTTTTTTTAAATTATTCATTCAATGAGAGAAGAAAATTAATATGTAATATGTTTTCCAAAGTGATTAATTAAGAAAATTAATTTGGTTGTGACTGTCAAGTTTTTAATAAATAATGCACGTAAACATAAGATTTAATTATAAACAAGAGATTGAAACAAATGATAAAAATATTTTTTTAAATTATTAATTCAATGAGAGAAGAGAATTAATAAGAAATATTTTTTCCAAAGTGACTGAATAAGAAAATTAAGTTTGTTTTTACTGTCAAGTTTTTAGTAAATAATGCACGTAACCATAAGACTTAATTATAAACAAGAGATTGAAACCAATTAGAAAAATGTTTTTTTAAATTATTCATTCAATGAGAGAAGAAAATTAATATGTAATATGTTTTCCAAAGTGATTAATTAAGAAAATTAATTTGGTTGTGACTGTCAAGTTTTTAATAAATAATGCACGTAAACATAAGATTTAATTATAAACAAGAGATTGAAACAAATGATAAAAATATTTTTTTAAATTATTAATTCAATGAGAGAAGAGAATTAATAAGAAATATTTTTTCCAAAGTGACTGAATAAGAAAATTAAGTTTGTTTTTACTGTCAAGTTTTTAGTAAATAATGCATGTAAACATAAGATTTAATTATAAATAAGATACTGAAACCAATGATAAAAATGTATTTTTAAATTATTCGTTCAATGAGAGAAGAAAATGAATAAGAAATATTTTTTCCAAAGTGACTAAATAAGAAAATTAAGTTTGTGTTTACTGTCAAGTTTTTAGTAAATAATGCACGTAAACATAAGATTTAATTATAAACAAGATACTGAAACCAATGATAAAAATGTATTTTTAAATTATTCATTCAATGAGAGAAGAAAATAAATAAGAAATATTTTTTCCAAAGTGACTAAATAAGAAAATTAAGTTTGTTTTTACTGACAAGTTTTTAGTAAATAATTCACGTAAACGTAAGGTTTAATTGTAAACAAGAGATTGAAACCAATGATAAAAATGTTTTTTTAAATTATTCATTCAATGAGGGAAGAAAATAACTTTCATTAAAGAAGAAGAAAAGTAATAAGAAATATTTTTTCCAAAGTAATTAAATAAGAAAATTAAGTTTGTTTTTACTGTCAAGTTTTTAGTAAATAATGCACGTAAAGATAAGATTTAATTATAAGCAAGAAATTGAAACCAATGATAAAAATGTTTTTTTAAATTATTCATTCAATGAGAGAAGAAAATAGCTTTCATTAAAGAAGAAGAAAATTAATAAGAAATATTTTTTCCAAAGTAATTAAATAAGAAAATTAAGTTTGTTTTTACTGTCAAGTTATTAGTAAATAATGCACGTAAACATAAGATTTAATTATAAACAAGAGATTGCAACCAATGATAAAAATGTTTTTTAAAATTATTCGTTATGTGAGAAAAAATTTCTTTGTTTAATTTTTTCCAACGTGATTAAATGAGGCCATTAAGTTTGTTTTTAATGTCGAACTTTTCGTAATGCAGATAAACATAATAGTACTTAATTGTAAGCAAAATTGAAGCAAATGATAAAATCGTTTTTTAAATTATTGGTTCAATACGAGAAAAAATAACTTTAATTCGAAGAAAACTAAAAACAAATATTTTTTAAAAGTGTTTAAATAAGGAATTTAAGGTTGCTTTCACTGTCAAAATTGTAGTAACGCAGCTTAACATAAGATTTAATTCTAAATAAAATATTAATAAAACTATTAGAAAAATAGTTTTTAAATTATACAGTCAATGTAAAAAGTGTTTTGGAGTCGAGAAGTCTCTTAATGTAATATGACATGTGTGAAACCATTAAAATTAGTCATGGGCGATTATTTCTTCCCTTTTCTGTTACAAATATGTATTTAAATTGTATATGTATGTTTCTTTATGGATTTCTAAAACAAATCACAGAAGGGATGGTTTTTATAGCAATATTAAATTTTTCTGAATTAGATTATTTTTCGTCTTGAAAAAGATAACTTTGTTGCCAAAATACGTATTGTCATGAATCAAATACAAATGTGCACTTTGGAGACACCGATTAGAATGTAGTGCTGTGATAGGCCACATATTCTTTCCAATCTTTTATTAGTGATTTAACTCCCGTTTGAAAATGGATTGGTGAATAATGTACAGCGTGTTTCAGTAAAGGTGAACACTATTTAAACAAATGATAAATAGTACGACGTTATAACGACGTAATTTTTAGTGATTATTGGTGGCGACATCATATGACTAATAAATGATGTCCATAAGACGTCTTATTATGGGACGTAATTAGACGTCTTTTAGACGTACAATAAGGTCGATGTTAGACTTCTAATATTTTTAATTATAATAAATGCACTATTTTTGTATTGCAGGTCCACTGATGTACAGGAGACAAATCTGGCAACACTGTTTCACATTATTTTTTTACTGAACACACGTAACCACATGCCGCAATACAAACAGCCACACCATCTTTTGTTTATTTGTTTTGTTCTATAATTATTAACGTTCCTACTTATTATTAAAGTTGTTGTTGTACATTTATATTGTATGTGTACAACTACTGCGTATATTAGTTGTGTGGCTTGTCACAAAGGGTGAGTATAATAATTATACCTGTTCCGTCACATAATTGCATAACCTATACAATTTTACTAGTTCGGCGATTTTGTGAGATTAGTATTGTTAATTAATACTAATGTACAGGTTGCTTATAAAGAGTACTTACTAATATTATTTTTTATTTTAGTATCATCAATTATTTTGCATAATGTTTTATCAGCTTTCTAGTTAGTAAATGCTTACTTTTGTTTAATAATAATTATGAGATGTTGAGTTAGAAGAAGAGATATATTTTCTGTTACCGAATGTTTACTAGTAACGTACGTATAATCACACTATAGATAAGATCATGTTACATGAGAATTGTTTAGGAATGTGAACACACGATATCAAATTACATTTCCTGATATGTCTACGTTATCTCTATGAGAACTTCTTTAGCATTTACTCTCTTATGACCATGAGAACTGTGTAGGCATATAAAGTATAAATACCTCTGTTTTAATCTTAAGTCTTTAGTCTTTATTAAGTATTTATTCAACTCACAAGTCTTTTCAACAAGTGTTTATCCTGAGTGAGTATTTATCTAGGTGTAATCTTTAAAATTGTCCTGCTAGTAAAACATAAAGACTCATTCGAGTTTTTAATTAATTATTTTGCTTAATGTCATTTAAATGTGAATTCTAAAATTGTTCTGTTAAGTGTGTTAATTCAAATCTAATTATTTAAACTCGTCTTAAACTCGTTAAATAATTACTCACAAAGTAATATTAATATATTTGTATAATAAATGTTAAAAAGAGATAAAGTTTTCTCTTGATTAAAAATAATAAAATATATTCTACGACTGCAAACGAAATATATAAATGTGTTTTATTATATTCAATAAATAAAGTTTTAAAAAAAGCTTCGGCCACAGAAGATAATAAAACTGGTGCAGATTTCGTACGGATTTTGGAAAATCGACGATAAATATCGATTTTGTGTTTTAATACTTGATCCAAAGGAAAACATTGTTCCCAACAAAGTGTCGCAGTCAAAATAATTGAAGTTTCACAGCTTCTAACATTGGCACAGAGGCTTCGAGAATTAAGGCGTGACATCCCAGCAGCACCGTCGACCGACGCAGGCTTCTAACGCACGCTTCTAACAATGGCACCGCGGAGGTTTCCCGTTCGACAAGGTACACAGCAACATCGCATGGTTATTGCAATCTTGGGACCTTTCCTGCTGATTATTGCAATCAATTTTAATTCTACGCAACAAAGTAAGTGTTTTTTTTCTTTCAAAGAGAATAGTGTTTCAAGAAGAAACCAGCGAATTTATCAAATCATTTTAAAAACCATACTAACTTAGTTTTAACATTTTAAATTAATTTAATTAATTATTGCATTACGTACAATTAGATTGACGCTTTATTGATCGGTTTTTGCTGACCCTTCATACTGGTCACTGTATGGGTAGGAACCCCGAAACTGTTTACTAACAATAAAAATAATTTTAAAAATAATTGTGTTATTCTAATTATTCTTTTCTTTTAGCAAATTAATTTTTAAGGTAAAGATTATACAATTTTTGTTTAATTTTAAATGCTTAGAAATCGATCTCGATCTCCGAGACGTTGTAGAAGTGCTGAACGCACAGTAAATCCAACCCCAAATTCAAATACACCCCCTTTATTATTCTTAAATAATAACAACAATAATATGGCAGTTTTCAATCCAACACTTTTAAATGAAATTCCCATTTATGATGGCAACACAGCCACTTTATCAGAATTTGTTAGAGCTACAGAAATTATTACCACACAATTTTGTACAGCAAACCCCGAAGAATTCATAAATAAATTAATTATTTCTTCAATTAGAAATAGATTAAAAGGACAAGCCCTTGAAATTATAACGGGATATAACTACAATACCTGGAATGAAATAAAAACTGTTTTAATAGAAAATTTTAGCGATCAAAAATCAGAAACAAATTTATTAATTGACTTAACTAGAATTAGACAAGGAAAAGATAACCCTATTGAATTTTACAATAAAATTAGGACGCATTTAGCGACCCTAAATGCAAAAGTTTCATTAGGACCGGATCCAGTAGTAATTAAAACCCACAAATTAGAAGAAAATTCAAAATTAGCTTTACGAACATTTGTCAGTGGACTAAACGAAAATTTAGGAACATTCGTCAGATCTAGAAATCCAAATTCTTTAGAATCAGCCCTAAAAATTATTAAAGAAGAATTAGATATTCGTTATTCACAAAACCAAAATTTTAAAATGAACCAAAATTTTACAAAAAATAATCAAATACATTTAACATCTAAAAATAACTATCCTAAACCATCCCAAAACCTATGTACTACTCAACCTAGAACTGAAAGATTTGGAAATCCAAATAATTTTCCTAATTTCTCAAGACCTAATAACTTTTCAAATAATTTCCCTAATTTTTCAAATAATAATTCGAGACCAAGTAATTTTTCTAATAGACAAAATAATTTCCCAAATTTCACGTCGAATAATGCTTCAAGTAGCAACATTAGATCAAATTAATCTAAAAATTTTAGTTCTTTCAAACCGAACCATCAACCCACATATACTCCAGAACCTATGGAGGTTAGCATAATTAAAAGACCCGCTACCAGACAATTAGGAAACCAAAATAAATTCAGAACGAACTCACAACGCTTTAGACGCTTTCCAAATGCAATTCTAGAAGAAATAAATTATCACGACGATAATTTACCATCAACATCTTTCAATAATATTGAATATGACGAACCAGATCTCGGATATTTTGATAATACTTCTGATGAAAATCCTAATTATCCTCAAGATGAACATCCCCAAGACGAATATGTCCAAGAAAATAGAAAAAAGAGCCCCGGAACCACTATTACATTTTAACATAAACCCCAAAGCAAACTTACCCTATTTAATCATCCCAGGATCGAATGAAAAATTATTGATAGATACAGGAGTTCAAAAACTATCATTTCTCCCAAATTCGTGTAAGAAAACTTTCCAGAATCTATTTATAAATATAATTTCAAAATTACACTACAAAAGTACTTCCCATGAAACTACTCAACATAGCTACGTAGCAGACATCCCGATACCTAATCTTTTTGACGAAGAAGGACTTCATACATGTTACTTATTTGACTTTCATCCCGACTATGTAGGACTTATAGGATCAGATCTTTTGATGGACTTATCCACATCAATCGATTAATTATAAATGGATGCATATCCAAACGAAAAAACAACCGTACCTTTTTATTATAACCCTTCCAAATTAAAGCAAGAAATGCAACAACGAAATCATTGTAATTTTTCAAAATTAAAACCAAATCAGGAACCAATAAAAAAGATTCATATACCAGCTCGAACCGAAATTTTTACAACACTTCCAGCAGTTGGAATTAATGGTACAAAATTAACCCCCAAACTTAAGTTTAACGCCCACGTCATTATGCCTTCAGCTATTGTCAGATTATACAACAATTTTCAAATAAGCCTTATCAATACTTCCAATGAACTTCAAGTTATCAGTATTTATGACCCTTTAATTTTAGAAGATTATAACACTTCAGATGATTTAATCCAAATTAATAATTTCAATGTAAAATTCCCTTCCAACGTAAGAAAAATTTTGAACGAAAATTTAAAAAATAATTTAAGATTAGAACATCTTAATGAGGAAGAAGAAACCCTCTTGACAAACCTTTGCTATGAATACAAAGACGTATTTTACACCCCAGACATACCCCTTTCAACAACAAATAGTACAAAACACCATATTAGGACAAAAACAGATGCCCCAATTTACACTAAGACATATAGATACCCCCAGAATCACCGTGAAGAAGTCAAAAACCAAATTCATAAAATGTTAAAGGACCAAGTTATTGAACCATCAGAATCCCCATTTAATTTTCCAATTTGGGTAGTAAAATAGAAATTAGACGCATCCCAAAAACAGAAGTGGAGGATCGTCATAGATTACAGGAAACTGAACGAACAGACTATCGAGGACAAATTCCCATTACCCCGAATAGAAACCGTTTTAGATAATCTAGGCAGATCAAAGTACTTTAGTACTCTTGACCTCGCATCCTGATTCTGGCAAATAGAAATTGAAAAAAAGGATAGAGAGAAAACAGCTTTCTCGACAGAAGAAGGTCATTTCCAATTTAAAAGAATGCCTTTTGGTTTAAAAAATGCATCAGCTACATTCCAGCGTGCAATCAATAACGCTCTTATAGATTTAACACCCCAACAATGTCTAGTCTACTTAGACGACATCATAATTTATTCCGCTTCTCTTCAAGATCGCATGTTTAGACTTAAAAATATATTCCAAAGATGTAGACAACATAATATCAAAATTCAATTAGACAAATCAGAATTTCTACATAAATCCATTAAATATTTAGGACATATTGTAACTCCAGAAGGAATTAAACCAGATCCAAACAAGATCTCAGCAATCAAAAACTTTCCAGCACCCAAAACAAGAACCGAAATTAAATCATGCTTAGGACTATTTGGATATTATCGAAAATTTATAAAAGATTTCGCGAAAATCACAAAATTCTTAACCCTATGTTTAAAGAAAAAAATTGTTCATACAACAGAGTTTTTATCTAAATTCGAACATTGCAAAAACATTTTGACTAACGAACCAATTCTACAATACCCCAATTTTGATGAACCTTTTGAACTAACCACAGACGCTAGCAAATTCGCTTTAGGCGCAATATTATCTCAAAAATCAAAACCTGTTTGTTATGCTTCTAGGACTTTAAATAATTCTGAACAAGATTATAGTACTATCGAAAGGGAATTATTAACAGTTATTTGGGCAACAAAACAATTTAGACCCTCTCTTTATAGAAAGAAATTTACCTTACTTACAGATCATAGACCATTAGTATGGCTCAAGAATTTAAAAGAACCAAATTCAAAATTAACTCGTTGGGCAATGAATTTAGAAGAATTTGACTTTACTGTAAATTATATCCCCGAAAAAATAACTAAAGTTGCAGATGCATTATCCAGAATTCAAATTCACCCATTAAATATTAGACCTGCATCGCTATCAACCCCTGAACCAGAACAAACTAATTATGACAGCATACTAGCTAGCAGAGCAAGTACTCCCGATATTACAGACTTATTCCACATTCCAACTTATAATCCCCCTCAAACTGACGCTACTGAAAACATTGAAAACCCGAACAACGAAGAAAATAATGATCAAAATTTTTATATTGACACGGTACATTCTCAATAATCTTCAACCCCCGTAATTGATATTTCAGAGAAACCTCTACAACATTTTAAAAATCAGATAGAATTTATTAATGCTCAAATTCCAAGATCAATCAGAATCACAAAATACGACGGAATTACTCATTACGCCGTCTTCGTTAATCAAATTAATAAGTCAGAAATATTTAACACCCTATTAATTGAACATTGTCAACCCAAACATCATTACTATTGTTATTTCCCAGATGATCAACTTTATTTAGACTTTTCAAATTTCATTAATACAATCACAAACGAAAATACTCCCAAATTTCATCGTTGTATAACTCAAGTAACCTATATTTTAAACTCCGAAGAAAGACAGTAGGTATTGCGCCACCTGGCCCAGACATTTTTGCGGGGATGCAGTCGTCGTTAAGTACGGAATCTGCATTACCGACATTCTGTATTACCGGCATTTGGTTCGTCACTCGGCTAAATGGCAACGCTGTTGCTAGGGGAAAACAGATGGCGCCAGTGTCGTTTTTGTACCGACATTCTGTATTATCGGCATTTGGTTCGTCACTCGGCTAAATGGTGTTAGTGTTTCTAGGGGAAAACAAAGGGCGCCAGTGTCGTTTTACGTGATTTTTGTACCGACATTCTGTATTATCGGCATTTGGTTCGTCACTTGGCTAAATGGTGTTAGTGTTTCTAGGAGAAAACAGATGGAACCAGTGTCGTTTTTGTACCGACATTCTGTATTATCGGCATTTGGTTCGTCACATGGCTAAATGGTAGCGTCGTTGCTAGGGGAAAACAGAGGGCGTCGGTGTCGTCTGACGTCGTTATTCTCGAAGTACGGAATCTGTATTACAGGTATATGGTTCGGCGCTCGGCTAAATGGTGTTGCTGGGAAAAATCCCCAGAGGACACTGTTAATAGAGGGTGTCATGCAAAGGGGTCTGTATTACCGGTAGCCTGTGTACTACTACTAGGGGGCGCGGCCTCATGAAGAAATCTGTATTATCCTACGTACTGATGCTATTAGAGGTCGCATTAAAGAATCTCCTCTCTCACTCTCTCCTATTAGAGGTCGCATTAAAGAACCTTCCGTATAAATCATTCGCGATTTAAATAACAACGCAGGTTTATTATAATATTTACGCTAAGATGCAGTTTTGTATTGCAAATTGGCATGATGCTGACGAATTTTGTTTGCTAATTTATAAATTGATACTCATGTTTTCGAATTATTTGATTGCATCATCAAGAAATTTTAATTGATTATGTACTGTTTGTTTCTGTACCATTTTTATTTAATGCTATAGATAAATGTTTGTTTTATTTTATTACACACTGTACTGACTTTTTTCGACTAATATTAACCAAACACAGGTCGAAACTGTCGAAAGAAATGATAAATAACCTATTGTTAATAAATTTAAATAACAATATTTTAAAAGAGATCACGTTAGATGAAGAATTGTAGTTCTCTGTATATTAATAAAACTACATATTTAATTCTTTACACTTTGCGTTATTTTTAATTCTCAAAAAATATGATTCGTTAGCGAATGATATTTAATTGACCTATAAGAGAATTAAATTATAAAATAAAATTAAATAATAAAATTCCGGAACGAATAAAAAATTCAATTCTTCGAAGAATTATTCATAGCGAGCGAATCAAGTTTTTCGTTCTCCCTACCCTGCAGTTTATTTATAATTTATGAAATCAACCAATTTCATACAATATGGATCGACAGAAAATTTTTAATGCTAATATAATGATAAAGAAACAAATCCTTCCGCCTGTCTAGAGTGTGCAAATAAATTTAAAGGAAATCTATTAACTTCTTCATGCAAACTAATAATTCGAAAACAAGACTATCAATTAATAAATTATCAAGTAAAATTCGACAGCGTCATACAAATTTGCAATACAAAACTGTATCTTAGCATATTATTATAATAAACCTACGTTGTTATTTAAATGACGAAAAATTTGTGAACGAAAAATATTTTAACGCTCAAGTATGATAGGATCGGGAAAGCTAATTTAAACTACTAGAGAATTAAAACAAAGTTTATGAACGAATGAAAAATTAAATTCTTTTAAGCGAACGAATCAAATTTTTCGTTCTTCCTACCCGGCTTTTCGACTACATTTATAGAATCAATATTTTTTATTAAATTCTTTTTCATTTGGTTGTACAGATTGCTTAAAATTGGTCATCATCGAAAATTCTCAAAGGTATACCTTAAAAGTAACAAGTCCAATACAACACAATAGGAACTAGTCCGTCAAGACATCTTGAGGTAAATCTTTTCCAGAAATTTATTACCTACTGTTAGGAAGACAACCCTAATCTTAAGGTCTAATAAAAATAATATAATATCACCACTGCATTCTCTGTTCGATAGACGTGGGAAAAGCACAATACGTAGAAATTTATTATCTATCTGCCGAACCCTTATTTTTATGTCGATTGTTCAAAGTTGAAACGAGTACTCTAGCCTATTGTACAGTTGACTAGGGTCATAAAACATAACATCGGCTATACAAACACCATTTTGTTCACCGTATGCATTTCGGGGAAATCTCGCTCGCTTAAAAGAATTTAATTTTTCATTCGTTCATAAACTTTGTTTTAATTCTCTAGTAGTTTAAATTAGCTTTCCCGATCCTATCATACTTGAGCGTTAAAATATTTTTCGTTCACAAATTTTTCGCCAATTAAATAACAACGTAGGTTTATTATAATAATATGCTAAGATACAGTTTTGTATTGTAAATTTGTATGACGCTGTCGAATTTTGCTTGATAATTTATTAATTGATAGTCTTGTTTTCGAATTATTTACGGCCTCGGGTCATATAGACGTCGGGGACTTCGCAATAGCGGCTAGACTGTACGTGAGACTTGACCAGCGTGAGGGCTGGGTAGTTTATGTATGTTTATCAATCTATATATGACGGTGTAAATATATGTAACTTTACTTTTTGTTTTTCAGGATATATATCAATTAGTTTTGAATGATATTTGAAATCCTAATAAATACATTAAAATCGCTATCTGTCTTTTTTTTTTAATTAGTATCCATTCTCTCCCTTTTTACAGTGAAAATAGGTGGTGAAAAACCTTCTCAATAAAACTTCTTTCATTTCATATTTGAAACTATTTACTAGAAGGCTGGTAATTATGAAATTTGGTTTTTTAATAAATTAAACTGTCAGTGTGGGGATTATATATAGATCTGAAATTTGATACAAGTAATAATAATAAATAACGGCAAAGGTGTACACATTAGAATTTTACAAGCCCCTGAAGAACGTAATATTAATTACAGAGATGCATGGGTCTGGTGTCTTAAGCTATTTACATTATGTTACACTCATAAATATTGCGAAAATGTTAACGACACTACCAAGTTAAGATATACTAAAACTATTCGACGACAGTTACTACATACTTTTTGAATGTTAGCAAGAGGCGATATCGAATGTAACCTTTATTTAATACAAATGGAATTATTGTCACGTATATGTATCACGATTGCATAAAGTAAACTTTACAGTGTCCTATTATTATATAGGTACTCTGTGATAACCATAGTAATATCTGGGTAAAATCCAGCCATTATTTTAAAGGTTTAATTTTCATTGCAGTCAATTTCGACACTTTGAGTTTTTAACATTTTTTATCAGGGGGTGGTATCTCTTTTTATGTGCTCTGTCAAAGAGTTTGAGAATTATCGCCCCTTCTATGCAATAAACATTTGAGAGCATCGTTTTAAAGATTTCTATCTTACAGACAGTCGTTAGACAAGAGTAACAAAATTGTCAGAAAGGTATTTTGTTTTCACAGTTGTTATCTGCTAATCAGCTTTAAAAAGGCCAGTTATACATATAGCTTATTTACGTAATCGAGTGTTCTATTGTATTAGAATTTATAGACATGACAATTTTCCCTCATAAACTAAGAACAGCTCTTAATAAATATAAACTATTGACCCTGGGCAGGGGAATAAAAATTATCTATGTTGAGATCTACATTTTAAACATCAGTAAATTAATAGGCAGGTGTTCTCATGGGAACTTGATTTTACCCAACTCTCTGGTGATAACCATCAGAGGTATGCTGCGCAACACCTTTGATAACCCTATGGGATATTGCGCAAGATCTTGTAGTTTGGTAACGCGTCCACCAGGGGTCTCGTTCACTGTTTGGCTATAAAAACCCAAACTCATAGCAATACCTGCTATATAGATGCTCGACTACAGTTCAAGAGCTTCATTACGTTTAGTGATTGTAAAAAAAAACTCTGTGTGTATGTGTTTGTGTTAGTACCTGCCTAAATCATCAACTTTAGTCAACCATACGGTAGGATTTTTCTCTTATTTTTGTAATATGAAAAACTTAACATTAACTTATATCTAATCTTAAGTATTATTTTGTACAACTACTGGCAGGTAAGTGATAGTACCCTACGGTAGAGTGTCGTACGAACTTGGGATGATATAACGCTTATCGTCGTGATGGCTTAGTGCGATTTTAATCTGAGAGATGTTTGAAACCTGTTGTTTATTGGATCTGAACATTTTTTTTGTTGCATAGATGTTTCCTTGCCTTCATTTAATCAGTTAGCATAGTCGTCGAATGTGATAGTGTTTTTCACTATGTGTTTTTAACACCCTTTGAGGTGATCTCGCGGGAACTTGATTTTACCCAACTCTCTGGTGATAACCATCAGAGGTATGCTGCGCAACACCATTGATAACCCTATGGGATATTGCGCAAGATCTTGTAGTTTGGTAACGCGTCCACCAGGGGTCTCGTTCACTGTTTGGCTATAAAAACCCAAACTCATAGCAATACCTGCTATATAGATGCTCGACTACAGTTCAAGAGCTTCATTACGTTTAGTGATTGTAAAATAAAAACTCTGTGTGTATGTGTTTGTGTTAGTACCTGCCTAAATCATCAACTTTAGTCAACCATACGGTAGGATTTTTCTCTTATTTTTGTAATATGAAAAACTTAACATTAACTTATATCTAATCTTAAGTATTATTTTGTACAACTACTGGCAGGTAAGTGATACTACCCTACGGTAGAGTGTCGTACGAACTTGGGATGATATAACACTTATCGTCGTGATGGCTTAGTGCGATTTTAATCTGAGAGATGTTTGAAACCTGCTGTTTATTGGATCTGAACATTTTTTGTTGCATAGATGTTTCCTTGCCTTCATTTAATCAGTTAGCATAGTCGTCGAATGTGATAGTGTTTTTCACTATGTGTTTTTAACACCCTTTGCCTTCTTAACTGTTCGCTTATTTGCCAGAACCTGCTGAATCTCCATTTCACTTTTTACCTGTCTGAGCCATGGGAAAATCGTGTACCTGTTTTACCTCGTACCACTTTAGGAATTCTTTACGAGCTTTTGGTTTCACGGTATCATTGCTGTAGAACTTGATATGCGGAAGAGGACCGGTGTAGTTAGCGTTAGAATGATCCACATGAAGCAGTTTTGATCGGAATTTTGAATGTTTTCTGCTTGGGTAGATCGATATATGAAGAGCCGTGCTACTGGGTAAACTTGTTGATGTTTACTTGGAGATTGATTATTGTTTTTAGCGTTCAACTGCTTTGCTTTTTGCTGTAAAAAGTATACGCGCGCGTTAGTTTATTATAGATGTAACAATGATACTTTTGTTATTATATTCGAAAAATTTTTCTTGGCATTCCTCTAACGGCGTTACGAACCATTGGGGTATATAGTTATCCTGATAAATGGCCTCATTTCTCGTATTCATGTACTTTTATTTCCTCTATGATCACATCTCTCTCTCTCTTCTTGACCTCCTGTTTGAAATTGCGCGTGTTTATGCTTTATTATGTACGTCTGTACGTGTATCTGTTTGAAATTGCGCGTGTTTATGCTTTATTATGTACGTCTGTACGTGTATCTGTTTGAAATTGCGCGTGTTTATGCTTTATTATGTACGTCTGTACGTGTATCTGTTTGAAATTGCGCGTGTTTATGCTTTATTATGTACGTCTGTACGTGTATCTGTTTGAAATTGCGCGTGTTCATGCTTTATTATGTACGTCTGTGCGTGTATCTGTTTGAAATTGCGCGTGTTTATGCTTTATTATGTACGTCTGTACATGTATCTGTTTGAAATTGCGCGTGTTTATGCTTTATTATGTACGTCTGTGCGTGTATCTGTTTGAAATTGAGCGTGTTTATGCTTTATTATGTACGTCTGTGCGTGTATCTGTTTGAAATTGCGCGTGTTTATGCTTTATTATGTACGTCTGTACGTGTATCTGTTTGAAATTGCGCGTGTTTATGCTTTATTATGTACGTCTGTACGTGTATCTGTTTGAAATTGCGCATGTTCATGCTTTATTATGTACGTCTGTGCGTGTATCTGTTTGAAATTGCGCGTGTTTATGCTTTATTATGTACGTCTGTACATGTATCTGTTTGAAATTGCGCGTGTTTATGCTTTATTATGTACGTCTGTACATGTATCTGTTTGAAATTGCGCGTGTTTATGCTTTATTATGTACGTCTGTGCGTGTATCTGTTTGAAATTGAGCGTGTTTATGCTTTATTATGTACGTCTGTGCGTGTATCTGTTTGAAATTGCGCGTGTTTATGCTTTATTATGTACGTCTGTACGTGTATCTGTTTGAAATTGCGCGTGTTTATGCTTTATTATGTACGTCTGTACGTGTATCTGTTTGAAATTGCGCATGTTCATGCTTTATTATGTACGTCTGTGCGTGTATCTGTTTGAAATTGCGCGTGTTTATGCTTTATTATGTACGTCTGTACATGTATCTGTTTGAAATTGCGCGTGTTTATGCTTTATTATGTACGTCTGTGCGTGTATCTGTTTGAAATTGAGCGTGTTTATGCTTTATTATGTACGTCTGTGCGTGTATCTGTTTGAAATTGCGCGTGTTTATGCTTTATTATGTACGTCTGTGCGTGTATCTGTTTGAAATTGCGCGTGTTTATGCTTTATTATGTACGTCTGTACGTGTATCTGTTTGAAATTGCGCGTATTTATGCTTTATTATGTACGTCTGTACGTGTATCTGTTTGAAATTGCGCGTGTTTATGCTTTATTATGTACGTCTGTGCGTGTATCTGTTTGAAATTGAGCGTGTTTATGCTTTATTATGTACGTCTGTGCGTGTATCTGTTTGAAATTGCGCGTGTTTATGCTTTATTATGTACGTCCGTGCGTGTATCTGTTTGAAATTGCGCGTGTTTATGCTTTATTATGTACGTCTGTACGTGTATCTGTTTGAAATTGTGCGTATTTATGCTTTATTATGTACGTCTGTACGTGTATCTGTTTGAAATTGCGCGTGTTTATGCTTTATTATGTACGTCTGTGCGTGTATCTGTTTGAAATTGAGCGTGTTTATGCTTTATTATGTACGTCTGTGCGTGTATCTGTTTGAAATTGCGCGTGTTTATGCTTTATTATGTACGTCCGTGCGTGTATCTGTTTGAAATTGCGCGTGTTTATGCTTTATTATGTACGTCTGTACGTGTATCTGTTTGAAATTGTGCGTATTTATGCTTTATTATGTACGTCTGTACGTGTATCGGTTTGAAATTGCGCGTGTTTATGCTTTATTATGTACGTCTGTACGTGTACCTGTTTGAAATTGCGCGTGTTTATGCTTTATTATGTACGTCTGTGCGTGTATCTGTTTGAAATTGCGCGTGTTTATGCTTTATTATGTACGTCCGTGCGTGTATCTGTTTGAAATTGCGCGTGTTTATGCTTTATTATGTACGTCTGTACGTGTATCTGTTTGAAATTGTGCGTATTTATGCTTTATTATGTACGTCTGTACGTGTATCTGTTTGAAATTGCGCGTGTTTATGCTTTATTATGTACGTCTGTGCGTGTATCTGTTTGAAATTGAGCGTGTTTATGCTTTATTATGTACGTCTGTGCGTGTATCTGTTTGAAATTGCGCGTGTTTATGCTTTATTATGTACGTCCGTGCGTGTATCTGTTTGAAATTGCGCGTGTTTATGCTTTATTATGTACGTCTGTACGTGTATCTGTTTGAAATTGTGCGTATTTATGCTTTATTATGTACGTCTGTACGTGTATCGGTTTGAAATTGCGCGTGTTTATGCTTTATTATGTACGTCTGTACGTGTACCTGTTTGAAATTGCGCGTGTTTATGCTTTATTATGTACGTCTGTGCGTGTATCTGTTTGAAATTGCGCGTGTATGTATATGTAACTAGACTATATAAACAGGAACTTTATTCCTGATCATTCATTAGACGTTATGGAACGACGCTTGTGTGATGTATGCGGTCTGAACATTCGACGCTCCGGGTATGCAAGCCATATGAATATACACCGCGGACACAAAGTCCCATGTACTAAATGTTTCAAATCTTTTTCACGTAATAGTAGTTATAAAAGGCACTTGAAAACAATCCATTCTACCGCCATAGGTGCGAATAATAATAATGATAATAAGACAAAGCCTAGAAATGATGTAATAATTAAAGATGCGGGTCTGAAACGTATGCATACCAATGAACCCTGTGACACAAATAAAGAAATAAGGCTCGATGATGATGATGAAATAATAAACGCTCGTAATGCTATACGTAATAAATTAGCCTACTTTCACAGTGATAAAACTGAATCTCGTCCGGGGACCGTTTATCTCTCACCGAAACTTGAACAAGCGTCTTCAGTTACATCTGTTGAAGATGATGATAATGATGAGGAAGAAGAAGAAGAAGAAGAAGAATGCGATTCCGACTTAAGGATTTATCAGGAATTCTCTAACTATTATAGGACATTATTAGCTAGCGGAGAAAACAAAAACGTAGATAAAACTAGGTACGGTCTATATAATGACATCGACGAGTGGAGATTTGCTTGTTCACGAGTACAGTTTCAGGGGAAAGATATTTTAATCAAAAACAAACTTTTCAATGGAACACCCGGCCTGATTACTTTACTAACGCTTAAACGAATAAGCCCTCCTAGTCCAACAGAGGAAGATATCGACAACTATATGAAAATAATCTCACTTACTAATGCTCATAAGAAAGACTATAGGCGCAACGGTCGACTAATAAGCGTTAAACATTGGAAATACGAAAATGTAATCAGACCAAATTTATACAGAATTACAGACTTTGAGGTTAGTCTTCCCAAAAAGTTAAACAAGATGATGAAACCGAATTGGATACATCAGAGTACGCCTGATCAACTAGTGGATCGACTACAATTGTTGTATGCCGCAAAGAAAGCTCATAGCAACAGTCTCGAAAACGACAACGAAATAATTTCAGTCATCACAGAGCTTAAAGCGAGAAAAATCATAGAATAAGTAAATATTTAATTTGTACTATGTAATATAGCCGTATTGTAATAGTATTTATATGTAATATTTTTGATAAGATGATAAAATAAACGAAATACATTCTATAAAATCTTCTTATTTCTCAACCTCTCACTGCCTCAGTAAACGTTCTGGTATAAATCTGTTTCTAGACTTATTTAATAAGATTGCATAATTCTCTATGGATTTCATGAAGCGATTGATTAATTTAAATATTTTTTTAGAAGAGGTGACTCTGCAGAGTTTTGGGTAGAATACCCTTCAGAGCGCGAATTATACAAGCAATTATAGCAAGCAATTAATTTTTAATAATAATATTTTAGAGTGATTTATATCTCCAATAGCCGATTGTTTTATAGAAAGAATAGAATTTGAAAAAAAAAATATGTCGCTCTCTTTAAATTTATAATAACATCTCACGGTCATCTTGAGCTGGTATATGCTGTGTTTTATCGAACCGTAAACCAAGCCAAACATCAGGTACTACTGCCGACGTAAGAAAGTGAGAAAGATTCTCATAGAATAAAAGATGTTCTATCATGGTTATCCGAGAACAGATAGTTGTTTAGTTATTTAATTATTGTTGTTTTGTTGTTGTTCAATACAAATTTTGAGAAAGATTGTCATAGAATAAAAAGAGTAATGTTCTATATGTATGTGTGTGTATTATTACTATTCTCACCCAGCTGTACCATGGTATGAAAAAGTGATAGCTATAACTAATATGAGAGAGAAGCAAGAATGAGGTAATTCAATCCCAAGTGTATCCGGGTAGGGTGTAGTAATGCGCTGGGTCTAAGCCAATGGTCAAAACGTCGGCTAGAAGTAATACATCTGTTTTCAAATATAAATCGTTGTACTCGCCTAAATTTTGACAACCGAAAGAGGCGGGTTGTGTATAGCATTCATCTGTTAAACTATCGTAGAATTTGGATTTGACCGGTAATTATGTCTCGTCAAGTTTCGTCGTCCAGTCGTTAATGTAATTATAAGGGAAGACCTCCTTCCTAGTCAGAATTTTTGAATTTTGATTCGTCTAATTCGTCTGGGGATTGTGATTTTAAATTTGGGTATACATCTAAATTTCTAAAGGTTTTTGTATGCTAATTTGTGTCTATTTACAGTGAAGCAGCGGTCAGAGTTCCTATTCCAGTTCATCAACCACGATGAAACAACATTTGTGTGATATATGTGGCCTGATCATTCGACGCTCCAATTTCACACGTCACATGCAGATTCACCAAGGACCCAAATTTCAGTGTACTAAATGCCCCAAGTCTTTTTCGCGTGTTGACTGCTATGAAAACCATTGCAAATCAAGTCATGAAGGATATAAAATCCCATGCACTAAATGCACTAAGTCTTTTACGCGTCCTGACATCCATGAGAGACATATGAAGACCGTTCATGCAGCAAGCAAAATATACTGTACTAGATGTCCAAAGTCTTTTTCAAGCCTTGATGCCTACAAGGGCCATCTGAAAAACGACCATGGAGACAAAAACATAAACATGTTTAAAAGTGTATCAAATGTGTAATTTAGGTAATTGTTCTCAATGTAGTTATACTGTCAATTACACGTCTGTCATTTTTTTTTTTTGCATTTGTCATTTTCTTTTAGCAGGTGTTAAGAACAACTGTATTTGGGTCTCCACGCATACAAGTTTATTCCTGTAGAATGAACTGACTATAAAACCGAGCTTACGTAGAAAAATTGACTTGTTACAACTATTGAACAAACCTTCAGGAAACAGCGGCTGTCTGAAACCTATCAGGCCACCTTAGACCACCTTATTAGCATTTACAATTAATACATAACCATTTTTAGTGAAGTCTGATCAATAACAACACATGTTAAAAGAAACAAAGTAAGCAACTGTTACATTTTGCTGATTTTGTCTGGCAAATTTTACTGCAATCTAGTTTTGAAATGAGCATGTATAATTTCTATACGTATTATTCTATGTACTTCATTATATCAAATTGTTACCCTGTATACTTAAGTAATGAGTATACATACATGTATGAGAAGTAGGATACAGTTGTTACCTATACGAAAACCTTTAAGTAAAATATTTGTATAGTACCATATTTTAACTCTTAAGTAATAGTAGTAGTAGTAATGTAACTTCAATAAGTACAACAACGTCTGAAGGATAATATTTTAAAGATAATTATCATTATTAATGTATATAATTGTTCCACTACTTATGTAGGAGTAATAGTTAGTTGTTAAATTGTTCAATTGTTGAGAAGAGTGTCATAGAATAACAAAAAAAAAAAAGATTAATGTTCTATACGTATCATTCTATGTACCTCTTTATATCAAATTGTTACGCTGTCTACTTAAGTAACGAGTATACATGTATGAGAAATAAGATACAGTTGTTACATATACGTAAACCTTTAAGTGAAATATTTGTATAGTACCATATTTTAACTCTTAAGTAATAGTAGTAGTAATGTAGCGTCAATAAGTACAACACCGTCTTAGTTAGTTGTTAAATTGTTCAATAATTTTGAAAAAGATTGTCGTAGAATAAAAAAAAAGATTAACGTTCTATACGTGTATTATTATTATTATCCTAGCTAAATAAATATTCTAGTTAAACACTGTAAAACTATAATCACCTAGTTTAAGCTGATTTACAATAGAATATTAGTAATATTGTGTAACTTTACGAAAAATAATAAAAACAGTAAAACATTTATCAATTTTTATTTTCACGTATAAAATAACAAAGCCGTCCGAACCAATCCCAGTAGACGTAACGGTCACCTCTAGCCAATACTGTTTCATTTACTAGCATTAGGATGAAGGAGAGAGAGAGAGTGAGCGTGAGAGCGAGAGAGTGAGAGAGAGAGAAGGCTCTTTAAGGCTTCCTCTAATAGGAGAGAGAGTGAGAGAGTGAGAGATAAGGCTCTTTAATGCGACCTCTAATAGGAGAGAGTGAGAGTGAAGGCTCTTTAATGCGACCTCTAATAGGAGAGAGTGAGAGAGGAGATTCTTTAATGCGACCTCTAATAGCATCAGTACGTAGGATAATACAGATTTCTTCATGAGGCCGCGCCCCCTAGTAGTAGTACACAGGCTACCGGTAATACAGACCCCTTTGCATGACACCCTCTATTAACAGTGTCCTCTGGGGATTTTTCCCAGCAACACCATTTAGCCGAGCGCCGAACCATATACCTGTAATACAGATTCCGTACTTCGAGAATAACGACGTCAGACGACACCGACGCCCTCTGTTTTCCCCTAGCAACGACGCTACCATTTAGCCATGTGACGAACCAAATGCCGATAATACAGAATGTCGGTACAAAAACGACACTGGTTCCATCTGTTTTCTCCTAGAAACACTAACACCATTTAGCCAAGTGACGAACCAAATGCCGATAATACAGAATGTCGGTACAAAAATCACGTAAAACGACACTGGCGCCCTTTGTTTTCCCCTAGAAACACTAACACCATTTAGCCGAGTGACGAACCAAATGCCGATAATACAGAATGTCGGTACAAAAACGACACTGGCGCCATCTGTTTTCCCCTAGCAACAGCGTTGCCATTTAGCCGAGTGACGAACCAAATGCCGGTAATACAGAATGTCGGTAATGCAGATTCCGTACTTAACGACGACTGCATCCCCGCAAAAATGTCTGGGCCAGGTGGCGCAATACCTACTAAAGACAAAAACAAATTCAAGAATACCATTTAGGAAAAACCAACCACCGTGGAATAAATGAAACTATTGAACATCTCAAAAGAAAATATTATTGGACCTCTATTATAAAAGATGTTACAAATTATATTAATAATTGTCAAATTTGTAAACAACAAAAATACAACAGAAAACCTATTAATCAACCTTTTCAATTAACCCCTACTTCTTCTAGACCATTCCATACAATTCATATTGATATATTCCAAATCAAAAATAAAAGTTACTTAACAATCATTGACGCTTTTTCGAAATTTGCACAAGCTTATCCTTTACAATCCCGAAATTTAATAGAAGTAACTGAACAGTTATTGAAATACATTTCAACATTTACAACCCCTAATGTCATTATAGCCGAGGGAGAATTTAATAAAAATATCTTTAAAGATTTTATAGCCTTGCATAAAATCCAATTACATACAACAACACCTCATCACCATCAATCTAATTCACCAATCGAAAGATTACATTCTACAATCATTGAACATTATCGACTATTAACCAATATACCTGAACAGCAAAAAATCCAATATTGCCTTTTAGCATACAATTATACTATACATTCGAATCTTCATTTAACCCCTTTTGAAATCGTTTTTGGACACACTGAAAGTAAAAACCTCTTTGACCTTGATTATAACAGAACATATTATCATGATTACTTATCTACACATAAAAATAAAAAGAAATATTTATATGAATCCCTAGTAAAAACGTAGCTACATTTGCAACTAAACTTACTTTAATCGAATTAGCTCAATCCCTTCAACTATTTATCAATGAATTATCAGAATTAGAAAATACTTTAACCTTTGCTCAAAACTAACAAATGCATATGACACTATTAGACAATGACGAAATAATTCAAAACTTAAATAAAATTTCTTCATATCTCACAGATCAAGACGTTTTAACCATCCCTTATCTTGCTGACCCAAAATACCTACATTTATATGAAACAATTATCGTTACTAAAGCTTACCAAATTGACAACAAAATCACATTCATATTTGAGATTCCACTAATCTCTAAATTTGAAAATAATCAACTGATTCAATTTATACCGTTTCCAATCATTACCAGCACCAACCAAGCTCGTATGATTATACCGACTTATAACACCTTACTATATAATGCTCAAACTAGCATTCCTATTGAGATCGATCATTGTAAATCGACCGCCCCCAATTTATACTTTTGTCAACATAAAAACTACTTTGAAATCCCTAATAATAAACTTTGTGAGACACAACTACTTTCTTTTCATCATAACCAAACTTTTATACCTTACCTACTTGAACTTATTGATATAAAGATTTCTCAAATTAATTCTGTAACCTGGTTAATCAGTTCCCCTTCCAGATCCATTTTAGACATTAAATGTAGAGATCAAAGTATCGAAAAGAACTTGTTGGTTCAAAACTTATACATCTTAGTATAAGGTATTCCGACACTTGAGTCCATCCCCACTCTTTTTATGCAAATGACCCGCGATCTAATTAATATTCAAATCAGGCGTGATCTAATTAAATGCGCGAATTAAATTAATTGATCTAATTTAATTAAATTAATTCATGATATCATTTGCATATCTCATCTCTCAATTACATATATCATCTCTCACATGCATACCCGAATTAAATTAATTGATCTAATTAATATGCGCGAATTAAATTAATTCACGGTATCATTTGCATATCTCATCTCTCATTTACATATCTCATATGCCATCTCACCTCTCTCCTCTCTCATTTGTCATCTCTCATTTCTCATTAGTCATCTCTCATCTCTCATTTACATGTATCATCTCTCACATGCATACGCGAATTAATTTAATTCACGGTATCATTTGCATATCTCATCTCTCATTTGCCTAGCTCATTTTTTATATGCATGTGCGAATTAAATTAATTCACGGTATCGTTTGCATATCTCATCTCTCATTTACATATCTCATATCTCATTTGTCATTTCACCTCTCTCCTCTCTCTCTCTCTCTCTCTCTCATCTCTCATTTCTCATTAGTCATCTCTCATCTCTCATTTACATGTATCACATCTCACATGCATAAGCGAATTAATTTAGTTCACGTTATCATTTGCATATCTCATCTCTCATTTGCCTAGCTCATTTTTATATGCATGCTCGAATTAAATTAATTCACGGTATCGTTTGCATATCTCATCTCTCATTTACATAACTCATATCTCATTTTGTACGTCTCATTTTTATATATCATTTGCATCTGTCATCTCTCTCTCATAAATTTATTTTATAATAAATCTTATATTGTCATTCCTAATTGATATTTAAATATAGATCTATACGTAATTAACATGTAGAAACATCTAGGGTAATAATACGAGAAAAGTTTATTTTCAAGCATACAAAGTACCTCTAAAGGTTACTGTCAATTACCAGTCGGATTATCTCTGTTGCATTTTTACCTGTTTAAATATACGTCATAAACATTTAAAATACGGTTTACAAGTAAAGCAAATTCTATTTGAAAGAAAACAATTAGGGTCGTTCGTTATGATACTTGACTTCGTCGAAAAAATCAACAAACAAATATCTAAAGGATATTATGCAAATTAGATTAGTTTAAATATTATCAGCATTGATTATTTTAAAATTCTTTACCATTAAAGATTTGAATTTTCTAGATACTATAGAGAGCTCTCTTCCTAATGAAAAGTTACAAAATTCCTGGTATAAAGGATTCTTAAGCTAAATTACAATAAGAATCTGTTTTCTATAAAATACGGTACCTTAATTTTCTATCTGCATTAACCTGACGAAGCATACTGGATCAAAACCATTAGAAATTGGAAGGTTGCCTTTATTCTTCAAAACCAAAATTGACTTTAACTGCATTCAAATTAATACGTAACGGTAGTAGCTCCCAAGGATAAAATTTATCTTAAATACGGCTGGTTGCCCAAATCATTCCACAAACCATTTTCAGTAATGCACAGAATTAAACAATCGTAGCATAAAGATGAAGTTCCGTAAAGCACTAGTTATTAACTTTAAATACAGGAGAACTGGAAACTGTCTTTATATTTATAGATCAATCTATAAAATTTTCATTAACCAAAACTGTGCTAACTTTAAGCACAAACAACCAGAAATGATGGTCTTTGATAGTTCGGCACGATAAAACAACCCCAGTTGTTTATTAACAAAACGGTAGTGACAAACTTTTCAAACAAGAATTGTCAAACATAAATTGCTTCCAGAAATTTCACTCATAACAAAAGTGAACTGGCGGTACGAGACTGTATATAGAATTATCATTAATTCTAAAAACACACTAACAAACGGGAAATCGATAACATTGACCCCAGTCACTTGGTTTTTCATGAAGTTTAACGAAAGAGTTTCTCAAACACATTTTAATTAATCCGCAGAACCAAATTCGTAAGAACTGCACCCCGCCGAGATCAGGACACATAATTACACTAAAACTGTAGCCGAACTGTATTTTTAATTACTGGAACTAAAACGAAAATTCAATAATATCGATCTTCTTTACAAGAAGAACTGACCGAGATGGTCTAGCTTGAAGCGCAAACGGGAAGCAAGTGGGGTCACGCTACCCTGTCAAGGCGCGAAGGATGCCAAACTCTGGAACCCTGATCATCCGCGAAATAATGCATCTTATTTTTCTTAACTAGCATTCTGCAGAAGTTTCGACCTAAAGGAATCAAAAGTAGTACTCAGAAAATAACGCGGGAATTAGTGCAAGAAAGCGGTCAAACAACCCATCCATATGTTGTCTAGACTCGCAAGGAGTGCCATTTTCGAGATAAATACCAAAAGCCAAGCTGAATTTCGAACACGTGCAATATCACCTTCTGAACAAAGAGAAACTGATCCCTTGCTAACACATTCCTAGAATACAGACGAAAATGTTTTTTATAAAGCGGGAAGACTTGAGTACATTTTATATTTTATCAAGGTCTTTCCAATTCTTTTTTAGCAACGCAACCATTTTTACCGTGGAACAAACAAGATAATAAAATTATTATTTATTGCCTGTGCACTCATTAAATTTGTAAAAATTTAAAAACAATCGTTTAAAATGTTCTTTGTAAATATATTCTTACGACAAAATTTTAAATAGAAATAAAGTGCAGTTTTACAGGACCGAACTTTAGATTTTTAATAAGTATAAATGTAAAATTCTACATATTTGAGGCCGATAGAAAATGTACCGTTACAAAACATAATGGCAGTTTCCAGTTCTCCAGTATTTAAAGTTAATAATTAGTGCTTTGCGGGTGGAATTTAATAATAGCAAGCGCTATTCGTGATTAAAATCACTTATGTTTTTGAAAGACTTCATCTTCAGGCTACGATTGTTTAATTTGTGCATTACTGAAAATGGTTTGTGGAATTATTTGGGCATCCAGCCATATTTGAGACAAATTTTATTCTTGGGACCTGCTACCGTTACGTATTTATTTGAATGCAGTTAAAGTCAATTTTGGTTTTGAAGAATAAAGGCAACCTTCCAATTTCTAATGGTCTAGTTCCAGTATGTTTCGTCAGGTTAATGCGGATAGAAAATTAAGGTACCGTATTTTATGAAAACAGATTTTTATTGTAATTTAGCTTATGAATCCTTCATGCAAGGAACTTTGTGATTTTTTGTCTTTAGGAAGAGAGCTCTCATTAGCATGTAAAATTCAATTTATTATTATTGCTAGTGAATTTTAGAATAATTAATTTTGATAATATTTAGACTAATCGAATTTACGTAATATCCTTCAGATATTTGTTTTTTTAATTTGCAATTTTAGTTAAGCTAATACAATTTCAACACTCATTTATATTTTTGCAGAATAATTTTGGTTTATCAATTTCATGTAAATTTGTTCTTTTTGGTCAATTAACGTCTTGTGTAAATTTTATTGAGTTGTTTTGAGTTAAATTTATTTCAGAGCAGTTAATTTTTTTTTTCGAACTTTGATCTTTATGTGTAATAAACCTATGTTGAGTGTTTTATTATTTATGTGTATTGTTATTCTTTTCTTATTTTTTTATTGTTTAATAAATGTTTTCAGTTTATTTTGAGGATCTAAAAAACGGAATCATATAATTATGAACATATCATTTCATTTTTATTCTAAAATTTTAAAACAAACAAATTCTTTTTGTTCTCAAATTTAATATTTAATTCATTTTCTGGTTAGTGGATTTTATAATTTTTTTAAAGCTTATTCAATTAACATCTTTGTTTATACTAATAAACACTTTTAAGCTTCATAATCAGATGGCACCCTTTTCGAGTTATTATTTGTGTTCTGAAACCTTTATCTACTCCTTTTCACAATTTATACAACTGTGGAACCAATCCCTACGACCTGAATACTAAATTTGTAAGAGAGAGATAAATCTCAAGCTGTGGCGAATATTTTGAGTAAATTATGATAAAGTAAGTATGAATAATTTTATTGTTTTTATAGTTTTTTAGTCCGACAAAAAAGCGATTGTTTCATACGTCACAGTGAACGATGGTCCAGGTGAAGAAGAGGATCTTGATTGTCCTGAAAAGATCATCAGGTCATTAGCATGTCTTTTTAGCAATGCCTTTGTAAGTTCATCTCTTATGTCATATGCGTCATGTTCATGGATCTTTTCGATTATGTAGGATCCAGAGAAACGTGGGGCTTTCTTATTTCGTGCATGAGTTTTGACATATACCCGATCACCCATTTTAAAAATATGTGATCTGCGAGGTGCATTAATTCTGACGTTTCGATGTTCTTTGGTTAGGTGTTGAGTGTCATGAAGACTGTTATAGATATGCTTCATTTTTCCTTGTGGTCAATAACATAGTTTTCATAGGTTTTCTCGAATTCCAGATCAAATGGGTTTTGGCTTTCAGTAAGGCCAAATAAGATTTCAAAAGGGGTATATTTTAGGTTTGAATGAATTGAGTGATTATAGGCTAGGATACAATAATAAATTCGTCTTTCTTCAGGTGTGTTTTCTAATAGTTGATAATGTTCGAGAAGCGTAGAATGTAAACGTTCTACTGTAGCATTCGATTGATGGTTATAGGGGGTGGTTACATGTAGTTTAATTTTGTGCAGTTCAGCAAAACTTTTTAGGGGTTGTTTATCGAATTCGCCGTCAACGACTAATATTTTCGGCGTGGTATAGGTTATAATGAAATGGAATAAGCGGTCTACAACATCTATGATGTTACTTGATTTTAAATAGTAGGTTTGAGCAAATTTTGAAAAAGCATCTATGAAAGTAAGATATTTTTCATTATTGATGTGAAATATGTCCATGTGTACAGTGTGAAAGGGGCGATTAGAAGTAGGGGTCAGATTTAAAGGTTGTTTTAATGGATGTCTATTATATTTGTATATCTTGCACAGTTGACAGTTTTCTATATATGTCTGGATATCGTTTTTGATTCCTTTCCAATAATATCTTCTTTTGAGGTGTTCCAATGTTTCGGGGATTCCTCTGTGATTATTTTTACCTTCGTGATAATTTTGAATTTGAATAAGTCGTTCATTTTTATCGGTTAAATATATGACTTGCGTTGTGCATCTATAAAATTTGGGGGTATTTTCATTTGCTATAGACAGTATAAAATGGGAAAAGTCCTTATATAGAGTATCATTTGGAAAGAAGCAGTGATAATTAATCTGTGGTAAACAATGTTCCAGTAGTAATACATGAAATTTATCGTTTTGATTTTGTTGGTTAACAAAATCTTCTATTAATCGGTTTCCATCAATAGTGGTTGAATGTATTTGTCGTGGTAAAGTAGTTTGTATGAATTCAATTTGATTTGCAAAGCATTGTAAGGGTTTTTCAGAAATAGGTATTGTGGGTGTTGATTCCTCTTGTGTATGTATAGTGTCGGATAAGGTTTCGATGCTGTCTGAATCATGCGGTTGAGCATGCTGAGGTGATGCTTCATTATTGATCATATCTGGATTAAGTGTGGGAATATCAATGAAGTCAGTTAGATCAGGTGAGTCAGGTCTATTAGGAATTAGACTGTAATGGTCAGGAGTAGTTTCTGGAATATTGATTCTTTCAACGTCACGTAAAATTTCATCTATGTCATTCATAATGTCATCACTGATTGTTAGGGGGTGTATCTGAACGCGGGAAAGAGCATCTGCAACTTTATTGGTCTTTCCTGGTACGATAGCGAGTAATTCTCGTTCAATGGTGGAATACCTTTGCTCAGTTTCATTGAGCGTTCTGGAGGCATAACAAACGGGTTTTTGATTTTGTGATAGCACGGCTCCCAGTGCGAATTGTGAGGCGTCTGTTGTTAACTCAAATGGTTTTGTAAAATTGGGATATTGTAGAATGGGTTCGTTGGTAAGAAGAGTCCTAGTGTGATTAAAGGCATTTACAAATTCGGGGGTGTGTCGTACAGTATTACTGTTTTTAAACATGATGTTAAAGGTTTAGTTAGTTTGGCAAAGTCTTTAATAAACTTTCGGTAATAACCGAGAAGTCCTAAGTAACTTTTAATTTCGGTTTTAGTTTTGGGGATTGGAAACTTTTTGATCGCATCAATTTTTGAGGGATCTGGACGGATTCCGTCGGGAGCAATTATGTGTCCGAGATATTTTACTGTTTTGTGTAAGAATTCAGACTTGTCTAATTGAATCTTTAAATTTGAAGAGCGGCATCTCTCGAAGACGTTCTTTAATCGAGAAATATGTTCTTGAAGGGAGGTCGAATAAACAATTACGTCGTCTAAGTCAACAAGGCATTGAATTGGCGTTAAGCCAGTGAGGGCTGAATTTATCATGCGTTGAAATGCAGCAGGGGCATTTTTAAGGCCAAATGGCATGCGTTTAAAGTGAAAATGACCTTCTTCGGTGGAAAAGGCTGTCTTTTCTCTGTCTTCCTCGAGTTTAATTTGATGGAAGCCTGAGGCCAAATCCAAAGTTGAAAAATAGTTTGCACGTCCTAAATTATCTAGGACCGTTTCGATATTTGGTAGGGGAAATTTGTCTTCAATCGTGTTCTCGTTCAAGCGCCTATAGTCGATAACTATGAGCCACTTCCGTTCATTTGAGGCATCGAGTTTTTTGGGGACCATCCAAATGGGAAAGTTATAGGGACTTTCTGAAGCTTCGATTATATTTTCTTGGAGCATTTTGTCTATTTGTCGTTTGACTTCTTGTCGATGTATATGAGGGTATCTGTAGGTTTTGGTAAAAATGGGAATGTCGTTTTTCGTCCTAATGTGGTGTTTGGTTAAATTAGTGGCTGATAAGGGAATGTCTGGATGGTGGAAAATTTCTTTGAAATCGTAACATAAATTTGTTAATAAAGTTGGTTCTTCAGGGTTTAAATGGTCCGTTTGTAGATTTTCTTTTAAATTTCGTGAAAGGAGCTTCTCGGTACTGATTTTCGGTATACGTTGATTAATGATATTAAGATTGTTGACGTGGACACTGTCTTTATTTTCGGTAGGGGGAAAGTCATTTAAATAAAGTGGTTCATTGATCACTAGGTTTTGAGATTTTTCTGATGTGTTAATTACGGTGGTATAAAAATAATTGTTGTGTAGTTTTACTAATGCAGAAGGCATAACTAAATGTTTAGAAAACTCTAGTTTTGGTGCAATTTTGGTTCCATTTGTTCCTACAGCAGGAACTTTAACAATTTGTTCTGTTCTCGGGGGAATATGAAAGTGTATTAATGCTTTTTCGCTAAGTGTGGTAAAATTACATTGATTTCGTTGTTGAATTTGATGTTTAATTTCGGGTTCATTATAGAAGAAAGGTACGATGGTTTTCTCGGTCTGAATGTGATTCCAACGGTAGTCAATAGCTGCGTTTAAGTTCTTAAGAATGTCAGAGCTAATAAGGCCAATGAACTCGGGATGAAAATTGAAAAGATATACTAAATGGGTTCCTTCTTCGTTGAATAAAGTAGGAATAGGAATCTCAGCTACTTGATTGTGACAAGTGGTGCCGTGAGAGGTTGTAATTTCAAAAGGGTGTTCAAAAATAGTTTCAAGGTAATGTTTATGAACGAATTCTGGTGATAGTATAGTTTTGGAACCCCGGTGTCGATTAAAAGTTTTTCATTCGTTTGGGGTATGATTAGAAAAGGTAAAGATGATTTAGGATCGATTGAAAAAGATTCTAATTGTTCTCCGAGGCGTTTGCACGAAAATTTTCGTCATCCTCTTCTCCATGGTAGGATTCGTTATCAAGAGGATCATAGTCGTCATATTCAGGTACGGTTTCGTAAGTTTCAGGAGTATAAGTTAATTTGTCTGTATTAATTGCATTAGTTGGGTTTTCCTCTTGAAAATCCGTTGCGTATAATTCTTCCGAAAAGAAAGTTCGTGGTTGGGGATTTGGTCGACTAAAACTGGGTTGATTGTTATTGCGGTTGAAATTTGGATTAAAAGGTCTCATTGATGCATTAGGATGTACCGGTCGTGGTTTAATAGTACTAGCTTGCATCGGCTCCACACGATTTTGTGGTTGGAAATTTCTTTTGGGTGCTAAAACATTGTTGGATTGTCTAGGTCGGGAATTATTTCCGAACTGTTGAGTTACTGGATTAAATTTAAATTGATTTGTGGGATTAACATTTGGTTTGAATTGATGAGTGGGATTAAAATTAGGCTTAAATTGCGGCAATACGTTCTGGTATGATCGTGGTTTAAACTGAGGGGGTTGTAAAGTTGGCTAGGGTTTATTGAAATTACTTAGGGGAACTGGTTGTGGTCAAAACTTAGGTTGTGAGTTATTTTGTTGTGTATTTTAAAAATATCGTATATCCAGTTCTTCTTTTATATAAGTTAAGGCTGCTTCGAGCGATGTTGGTGCTCTACTACGAAGGAAGCTTCCAAAAGGTTCGGAAAGTCCTGCTAAATAGGTTTTAAGAGCTAAATTTTTAGCATCTCGGGCTTGGTACTCTTTTATTTCTGGTATTTCTAAGCCTAGTGCAATTTTAGAATTCAGAATGGCTAATAAGGATCTAATTCGATTATAAGATTCTACGGGAGATTCTCGCGATAATTGTCTCATACGAGACAGATCGATCCGGATGTTTAGTTCCGATCGTTGGTCTCCAAAATGACTAAGAAGGGTATCTTTTAAAGAATTCCATGAATCAAATCCTTGTCCAGTTACGACCTCTAAGGCTGGGCCTTTTAATCGGTTTCGTGCTGAGGAAAGTAAAAGTCTATTTATATATGCCGTTGGGTCGTTTCGTTTCCAAAATTGGTAGAAAATGTCTTCTACTGCTCGAATATATTCGGATAACTCGATGGGGTTTCCGTCATAGGTTGGAATTTCATTTAAAAGGCTTGTATGAAAGCCAGGTGGGTAGCCCTGTTGGATAGGTAGTGGTGTTACTTGGGGTTGTACTTGAGGTTGATTACCTTGTGCCATTGTAGTATGACTTTGCTTGCTGATCGATAATTTAGATGAACGTAAACTTATTGGTCGTGGTGCAGATCTTACAAAAGGTTTGTTAATCGGTAATTCAGTTTCACTATCTGATGACGTATCAGTATTAATCATGAAAATGAATTCGTGATGTCAAAGTAGTGAAATATTAAACGATTAGTAAATCGTTTGCACTTTAAAAATAATTACTTAAAAATTCTATGAATTTGTTAACAAAGTTTGAAATATTCTCAACTTACTAAAAATGATCTTTATGTTAGTAAGGGCCTATTCAAGGTGCCTACATATTGCTTGCAAGTGGGCTGGAAATTAAGTATCACTAGTTGATACACCAATCCGTCTCGCTTACTACAAGCAACGTGAACTTAAATCTAAATGGTTTAGTATGTATTAAACTTAAAATTAATAAATTGTTAATCTTGTTTGATTTTTGAATATAATTTGTAAACTTGTTTGATATTTGTTTGCGCAATGCGCATTTAACAACAATAATAATTGATAGTTTCTTACTCTATCTTCATTGTTGGCTTAAATTTTGCCGTTAAATGACTCCAATAGTCAGGCTTCTGCAGCAGCGTTGCGTTCGTCGGGCGATGCTTGTCCCTTGGAAACGGCTACTTACAGGTGATGCTCTGGAAACGGCTACGGTCTCAAGCGATGTTTGTCCTTTGAATCGCTGGTTTCCAGATGCAGACTCGATAGGCAAATAAAGACTTAAAAGCCAAGGAACTCGACGATGCTTTTAATTTTTGAAAAACGGTGTGCTGAGTCCTTTTACCTATCCTACCGACTGCGCCAATTAACTTTTCTTGACGAAGAAAGGCGTTTTTAAAAATGGCACTTTATTTTAAAGTCAGCAGTACGGCAGAGTGGTTATAGCGGATTTCTATCGCTTAACACAGTTAAGTCGAGTTTGTGTCGGTTAGGACTCGGTTGGGTAAACCACGAGCGCAGTGTACTTGCCTATATGGCTCCGCTGCCTCGTCTCACACGCACATATCCACTCTGCGGCTCGGTGTGTCTGACGCCTCGACACCGAAAGGTATACGAGGTTAAAGAATATATATATATATATATATATATATATATATATATATATATATATATATATATATATATATATATATATATATATATATATATATATGATTTAGAAATATCGTGTTTTAGCACCAAGATTAATGTATATTAATGAAGACATAATTGGAATTATGAAAAATTATTATCTCTGACCAGGATTCGAACCGGAATATAATTAGTACTCTCTTATGTGTTTACACATTATTATAACTTATATGAAGAATTATTACTTCACCAGTAATCGATCTCCGATAGCTCAGCGGTAGAGCATCTGCCCGGATAGCAGAAAGCCCGGGTTCGAATCCTGGTCAGAGATAATAATTTTTCATAATTCCAATTATGTCTTCATTAATATATATATATATATATATATATATATATATATATATATATATATATATATATATATATATATATATATATATATATATATATATATATATATATATATATATATATATATATATATATATATATATTGTAATGATATTTTGACCAAGTTCAAGTTAATAAAAGTTCATTATTGTTTTAAAATTGCTTGATGAACAGAAAAGAGGTAGTTGTGATGTTGAACATTCATAACATTGACTTTCATATAAAATCATTAATGAAAACAGAGTTCAAGTTTAAATTTATCTATTTAGTTTATTGTTGTTACATAAAAGAAGTATTTGGGTTGATAGGTTATCACATCTGAAGCACAAACCTGAAAAGAAAATTGTTAATTAGAATTAAGGAAAAGTTGTAAAATAGCTTTTAGTACATTTAAAAAATAATACAAACATAGCATTCTATTTTAAATATCAATCAAAATTTATCCATAACAACCATTCTTCAATAATAATGCAGGGTTGCAATGGAAATATATAAATAATGAGATACTAAATAATCATCTAAGAAAAGTTAATTTTGTATTTTAAATTATGAAACAAAGAAAGAAAAATATGAAGGTAATAAGAATGGTGGTTTCTAGGGAGGTTGTTAGAAAAAACATTTTGTTGAATTGATATAATAATTCTTGTAAGGGAAGAGGTAATAATTTTTGTTATTGAAAAATAAAGATTAAAAACCAGTTTAAAAATATAGTAAAGGTGTTATTTATTTAACCAACAAATACCAGAAGCAGTTTACAGAAGAAGAAGTTTTAAAACATGGAAAAATACTTACTACCAAAAGATGTCCGAGCTGAATACAGGCGCAAGACCTTCAAAGTTTTACTTTGATCCTAGAAGAAGAGAATAGTTATTTCAATTATAAAGGTAACGACAAACAGGTACTCTTGACCTACAACATTTTTAGCTGTCTGGAAATTCGACGTATCCTGAGTTACACAAGTTCCCGAATCCAGGGCAGTTCGAGAGAGCGAGCGGCGTGCCGGTTCCTGAGAAAGGGCTACAAGAAGGGAGAAGCATTATTAACTACATAACAAAAAAGGTTTGTGAAAGTGTGATTATAAAGCAGAGCATTAGTGACAAGAGGTTTGAAGTGCGATTTTATAAGTAAATTCGGAGGTAAAATCAACGTACCATTATTATTGTAAAAAGGCTTCAAGCAGAGGATGCACATAACCTAAAAAGCAATAGTTTAATTAATTTATTTAACTAAAATATTGATCAAACTTACCTCATTTCATAAAGTTGCAATTCATATGTGTGGTTATGACGAAACGTCAGAATATTAATTTTTCAAGGTTAAGCAGTTTCCCATTAAATAAATTTCTCAATAGTTAAAGGTTATTTAAAATTCCATTGTTATATAATATTTTTAGTTAAAGTTTTAAGATTTTCAAGAAAAGGAACCCATACTTGAAAATTCAATTATAATTATTTTAGTCTCATTATGTAGAGAAAATATATTAAAGGAAAATAAAAATTAGTAAAGGCGACCCTGAGAGATAACAATCTAGCGAGTGCAGTTCACAATTAAATTAAAACATAAAGGCATTCTATTTTCATAGCTGCATAACATCGCAATATATATATATATATATATATATATATATATATATATATATATATACTTTATTTTAAAAACGCAAAAAACGGAGCCCAAGTTACAAAATGAACACAGTTTACTGTTAAGTACAATAAGATATTTATTCGTCGTAAATTTACACAATATGCACTTGCATAATCACTTAAATACTATTATACAATTTCAACTTAAAACTGGTAATTATGATATTCAGAATGACCGAGGTAAACAGTAACCATGGCTACCAGTTTCTACGGCTTTCTGGGTGAGTATGGCTTAAAAGAAGGTAAACATTTACCCTGGTAAACAGTTTCTATCTTTAAGCTTCGTCGTAACTCAGACTGATTTGTTCCACGAAACTATGGTCTTTATATACTCTTTCTGTGGGCGTAAAAATCCTTTAGTTGACCACACGTGGCCGTGGGCTGTGCCTACGTAGCATTCTACTTCCTCTAGGAATTCATAGAAAATACATTAGATACAGTTCTGAGTATTGCAGCTGCTTGCTATGCACACACGTGGCCGTGGGTTTGATACTGCACCTGCAATCGTGGGCGCTCCGCTCGAGGCGTTTACCTTGCATACATTTATAATTAGGTCACACTTCGCTTGAGTAATGAGTAAATGTTAACTCGCGTACATCAGTGGATCTGACAATACAAAAATAGTGTAATTTATTAAATATTAAAAAAAAGTAAAATAATGTATTCTATTTACGTTCTGCAAATGTAAAAATAAAAAATATTTTATGGAATATAACAGTTTTTGGTTACCTAGATAGATCATATTTAATAATATTAAGTCTAAAAACGACCTTATAATACGTCTATCTAAAAGACGTCGTTTTGAAGACGTCTACTTACGTCCCATAACAAGACGTCTCATGGACATCACTTATTAGTCATGTGACGTCGCCGACCAATAATCACTTAAAAATAACATCATTATAACGTCAGTGTGCTGGCTGGGAACTAAATTGTATATAATTTTTTTTACAATATGTAAAACTTAAAATTTGTTGTTATTATTTAAAATAAGAATTTACAATTTAGTGTACGAGAGTGGTTTGATAAGTCAGTGACTTTTTGAATTTCCCGCGCAGTAACTTTAAATGTAAGACTGCTTACGTCAACTGCCATCTATGAATAGACTACTGTAAAATTTTGAGAAGGCTGCGCCATTTAGTTTGTGTTTGACAGACATTGAAAGCAAACAACTTCGTGAATTTTAACGAAAATGGAAAAAAGTGAATTTCGTGTGCTGATTCAGCATTATTTTTTGCGTAAAAAAACCATCACCGAAACCAAGAAAAGGCTTGATAAATACTATGGGGACTCTGCACCATCAATTTCAATGGTTAAAAAGTGGTTTACTGAGTTCCGTTGTGGTCGTACCAGCACAAGTGACTCCGAACGTTCAGGTCGCCCAAAAGAGGTCGTCACGCCAGAAATCGTCGATAAAATCCATGGAATGATATTGGACGATCGTAGAATGAAAGTGCGTGAGGTGGCTGAGGCTGTAGGCATCTCAACTGAGCGGGTACATCACATTTTACATTTACTTGAATATTTGGACATGAAAAAGCTATCCGCGCGATGGGGGCCGCGATTGCACACACTCGACCATAAGCGCAACCGTTTGACCACTTCAAAAGTGTTTGGCGATGTTCAGCCGCAATCCGAACGAGTTTTTACGGCGTTTCTTTACCGTAGACGAAACATGGATCCATCACACTACACCAGAGACCAAGGAACAATCAAGACAGTGGGTTTCTCCGGGTGAACGTGCACAGAGAGAAATACTTCATAAGAGCTTTGCACAATATTGTTCAAAACGGTGTTGGAGAAATTTATATTATAGTTGTAGAATCGTATTGTCCAGCGTTGTGTAGGATTTCGTTACTGAATTGTCTAACAGGAACTTACGACAATTATTTAAAACAGTCAGATTTAGTTCTGCATTCTTTGGAACAATGTTGTAGAGGATAAGCTAGCATATTATGTTGAAGTATAATTGTAAAAAATGTTTAGAAATATACAATATTTTGTTTGAATGAAATCATAATCCAGTGTTCAAACTGCTTGCTACTAATTATTGTGTTTCGCAAAGTTTATGGATGACATCCTATAGATGTCACCACTTGTAATTGTCGCTATTAATGTAAATTCGAGATTTATATATAAACAGCCGACGGCAAAAGAAAATTTTAGTGTTATACGTGTATATACTACACGTTGTATAATATGTAAATACTATACATTGTATAGCTATATACATATTAGTTACATATATTTTAATATATGTAAAAATATATATTTTATTTGTGATATCTAGCCTTCTGTATAGAATATTTGTGCCAGAGTATTGCACAATTTGTATAAATGTGAACAAGTAATTGTGTTAAATACTATTAAGCAATTGTGGCACACACTAGCGCAACAATTGTACAATTTTGTATAAAATTGTATGCAATAACATTACACATTCTGTTTTAATAAGTAACACAATTTGTTATGGAAACTTATACACAACTATTCATTTGATTCTACAAAATTACTATTGACTTCCACAAAATCTTGACAAACTAAATGGCACAATCTTGTTTTATAATTGTACACAAATTGTCCCTGTCACTTTTTTAAGACCAATTTGTTTTACAATACCACACAATTGTTGATGAAATTTAAATACATTTTTCTCTGGGTGCACCAAAGAAGGCGGCCAAGGTGGGTCTGTCGGCCAACAAGGTCATGGCAACAATTTTTTGGGATACACGCGGTGTCCTTCACATCGATTACCTTGAAAAGGGTAAAACGATCACCAGCGAATATTATTCAGAGCTTTTGAACAGATTCGATATTGATTTGAAGCAGAAACGACCACGTGCATCAAGACAATGCACGGGTGCACACGTGTGTAGTCACCATGGCAAAAATCCATAAATTGGGCTACAAACTGCTACCCCATCCAGCATATTCTCCAGATTTAGCCCCTTGTGACTATTTCCTGTTTCCAAACCTAAAGAAATGGCTGGGCGGTAAGAGATTTGGGTCGAATGAAAAGGTCATCACTGAAACAAACGCCTATTTTGAGAGCCTCGAGAAAACCTATTGTTTGGAAGGAATAAAAAAATTGAAAAACGCTGGACTAAATGTATCGAGCTAAAAGGAGACTATGTTGAGAAATAAAACGCTTATTTGCCGAAATAAATATCTTTTATGTCCCATTGCATTATAAAGTACTGTTTATTGTATTGTTTTGCGGCAGTGAACTGGCTTATTATTGTACTCATAAAATAAAGTGGTAGTAGTAAAATAAAGTATATAGTAGTAAAATAAAGTATGACAACTGTACATGTCAAATTTTCTTCTGTCGAGAATAGACGTCAAATTTATAAACTGATTTTTTTTTGATAATTAGCCAATTTTAGGAAGCGAACATAAAGCTTTGTATGCAACTCTTACATAATCGGACCTTATAGACTCGCCCTATTTATAGGCCTTGCTCGCTTCGCTCGCCATAAACTGGGCTTGTCTATCAAGTCCTACATTATGTACTTGTTACATAAATAGCTATTATTCAAAAAGTCACTGACTTATCAAACCACCCTCGTATTACAATTAACTGGCTGAAGGACTTCAGTGGATAACCCTTCGACGTTAGTCAATATAAAGAATCTTTATTATATTATTTTCTAAACTTTTGTTGCTCTGGTTTATTATAATTTCTTTGATCTTCCTGTATACTCTTTGCTAAAGCTCTTTCATACTATCAGTTAGAGCGTTGCTGTTGCACATGAGATGCGACATGAAACTTTTGATTAAAAGGAGTGAGGGTAGCTTACTGAAGCGCTTGGGGTTTTCTAAAAAATGGCTCTAAACTTGCTATTTGCTATGCATCTTAAAGCTGCTTTAAGATACATCTTAATGGGATACATCACATGTCTGTAAGAATCCTCTGAGGAGTGCTACACTCTTGTAAGATTTCATTTTATATTTCTATTATTATTTTTTATAATGTCTTGAATGCCTTTAGAGTCTAATTTTAAAGTGAATGTGCAGTGCTCAATGAATGTACAGATGGAAGGAGTAAGAGAAAGTCGTGTGGCGACTGCAGCAGATAATTTTTTCAATGCAATCTTAAATATGGAAGGAAATTCGTGAGAAATTCTGCCATTATGTATGCATTTTGTGTTGGCTATATCTAATTAAGATAACATGAACTTAAAACAGTTTTTTAATAGTTTTATTATAAAAAAAAAAGATATTTTATTTGACATTATTAATATATTTAACTTCATAACAATTATCAAACACCCCACACATCAAAATCATCATCTTTAAAATCTTCCGGTTTAAATTTCTTTAGAGAAGGAGGCAAGTCGGATCGACATTCAAGCTGTTCCTGATAAGTCCATGGTGCATGAACTTCATCTGTTTCTTCTTTGCTTATTTTATTATGTTTTTCTTTATACTTCTGAAGCCATGGTTCTAACGATGGAATCTCTGGCACCTCTTGTAATTTACGATGCATTTCGTATTCAACCAATTCAACTAGAAATCAAATTTTAAAATTAGAATATTTACATTGTGTGAAGCAGTGGTCACTGATAATTACTTTGCTTTTTTAAATTCCATAATTCTTCTTGAGTATAATGTGTGTATTTACAATTACCGGCAAATTGGCATTCGCCATGTTGAATAAACCTTCTACATATAGTTTTTACAGATTCTTCGGCTAAAAGGATTCTTGGATCTAAACAATATAATATAATTCAATTAATATAAAAATTGGAATAATTTGCTAGAACAAGATACAATGTTTTATTATTAGATACGGGTAAAAACTAACCTCTATGTTGTTCATAGTAAAGTTTTCTTAATTTAATGTGATGAGAACTTGTTAAGTGCTTCTTGCGGGCTTCTATGTCATCTATAAAAGTTTTATCACAATAATCACAGTAATATCTTCTTCCCATCTTTTTCTATAAAAAAATTAATTATTGGAGATTGAGGTTATGATTGATTTGATAATAGACGTCAACAACTCATTGCTCACCAGTGGCGTAGAGATTTATTCTTGTGTACGCACTTATGCTTATATAGTGATATCAAAATGTAGGTTCTTTTTAAAGATTTCTATTTAAAAAGGTTAGCTGTTACAATATGAAGTTTAAAATTTAATTAGTTCTGTCTTGGATTAGGATATAATAGTTATTTCTAACGCATTTGCTTCAATCAAGCAAAATGTAATAATTTTATCCACTTTTAACATTATTTTATCTATGTAGTATGCACGTATTGCACGTACTTTATATTTTAAGCTTGAGATAAATTTATTGGTAAAATTAGATTCATTTTAAACGCAATTGGAACGCGCCAATAAATCATGTGCGCAACCAATAAAACGCAAGCTTTTCGTGTAAATTACCTTTAACTTTTCCAATTTGACAATTCTACCCTGCTAAGATCAAAGGCGGTAACTGCAAAACGAAAACTCAAAAATATACCATACTTTTTCTTAGCACACGTTGAAATTTTGTATAGTATATTTATAAATTGTAGTTTTGCAGTTACCGCCTTTGATCTTAGCAGGACAGAATTGTAGTAGTGCATAATTACATTTAATAAAATTCATAAAAGTGTCATCAAGCACAATAAATCCTTGTAATTACTAGCCAATCAAATCAGCATTATGCCTGCTATAGAATTTTGTAGTTAGTTTTTGATAGATAACCTTGAATTAAATGAATTATAAATTAGGCCTCATATTGGGAAGCGCCAAAGAATGATGATAATTGTCATATTGGAAGGTTTGAAGGTTATGTTACAACTAAAGCATGTATCTCATTGGTTGCATACATAATCACCTACCGCATATCGACGTCATTTTGTCTAATTTTGTTGCTGTACAGCGCCATCTATATTTATTGGCGCGTCTCAATTGGGACAAGAAAAGCGCGCATATTTCCCAATATGGTGTCGTTTGTGGTACTCTGATTCAACAGCGTGGCTTGGCTAAATAGATTTAGTGACTCTATTAGAAATATATGAGATTTATTTGTTAGAACAAATAAAGTGCCGAAAGTGCGTCAAATTTTGTACTATAAGTTAATCGGCTGATTTTGAGTGATTTTTACACACTGAATGTTATGAATGCAGAATTATGTTCTCAGTTGTTTAGGTCAGAAGTTTATGTTATGTATTCTGTTACTATTGTTTATCTTAATTTTTTAGTATTTTGAGTAGTGTTTCTAGAACAACCGTAATTTTACTTTTAATGTACTATGAACAATATTTTTCACTTTGTTGGCTTCTCATAGTGTTTCTGACCTGAGTCATATATTGGAATTCATTGAAATTTACCAATCATTAACTAAAATCATGGAATTCAACACTTTTTTAGTGAGAATTTTACAGAATCTACAATTAAAAATAATCAATTCCAGGTGTACAGAAATTGTGGTTGTAGGAAAGTTTAAACTCATAAACGTGTCAAGAAATATTTATGATTACTTAATAAACTAGAAATAATAATTGTGGATGCAATATCAGGTACTGTCTCTAACAAACAATTAATTTTCTTTCTTAATGCATAAATTCAAGGGCAGCCTTAGGACAGTGCAAGCGGTTGCGACAAAATCAACAAAAATTTAAATATTCCGCGTTCAAGCTTCAAACAAGCTGTGTTTCACGTGGTCGATCTTCCTAACAGCCATTGCGAGGCTTAATTCGATAGCCGATTCTTATACCTGAAATAAAAGAACTTACTACCAAGACACTTGGACTTCCGCAACTGGACAACAGCAAGCTAAACTCTATATGTGAAAAGAAAAAGAAATGGATGCTTGTATACACATCAAATAAACACACAGATAAATCGAAAACACAGTCTTTATTTTTATTAATGAAAATAAAACAAAATCTAATTCAAAAAGTAAGAGAAAAATTATTTAGACTGAACAGTAAAAAGTATAGGAAAATCTTCCTTGAGCTTGCTCAAATGTATAAATTAGTCGTTATCAACCTGACATAGGGCTATAACTGTTCTCCATTTGAGCAAACTGACATCAATCAATGTTATCAATTAAAAATATTTACAATTGTTAAAATACATTTTTCTAATGACAATTACATTTTTCTAAACAACTTTAAATTGTTTATTTGGTAGAATTTTATTATTGAAAAACTTTTAAAATGAGAAAAATAAATTCTGAATTTATTCAGATTGTCTTTATAATTTTGTTATTTGAAAAAATTTTTCTCAAATCCTTTTATTTTGACCAACCTTGTATATAAAGTACGTCGAGATCCACTTCAATCTTATTTAAAATTGGTAATACTGCATTTAATTCAGACAGGTGATTTTATAATGAAAATGCGTCGATTATCCAAATCAATAATAGAAACGAAATTTTTCTTGAATTTATTTTAAAAATAAATCATTCACAATTCCATACAATTGTTGAAAAACGAATATAAATCTTCTTTAATCCAGATAAATATTCCATAAACAGTTTATTCACATTTGACGTATGTTTATGAAGACATGGTTATTGGTTAACCTCACTTTATTTTACAGATTTTGGTCTTGAGTCGAGCGTGGATTCATCCAAAGCGTTTTATCGACTGAATTTGTTAATTTTTCCTGGCCTTTTTATATACTTTAATGAAACAATTGACGACTACGTCAAATTTTTGAAAAACAATATCTACACGCTATGTTTATGACGTCAGTTTATAGAAACAGATGTTTATAATTAACACTAATCTTAAATCTAAAAAGATAGATTTGTAGCTGGCAAAATAACGATGAAAACAACATAAGACACTTATAGTCTAAAATTTGTCATAACTGAGAAAATTAACAAAAACGATTGACGATAAAAAATCTCATTAGAACCTAATTACCAACAAAACTCATTAAATCCAGCTCTACCTTTACAAAAATAAATACATAACTACACTATGTAACTGATACATTAAAAATTTACATAAGAACATCTTTACAATAGAAGAAAAACAGAAATAAAGATTCGTTTCTACGATTTATGAATTCAATGATGCTATACAACCTCCTACACTAATCTCAACTTAAATGAATTTAAATTATAGTCAAACTTATCCAGCATACAGTCCTCCAGGTGCTTGTGTTCAAACAACGGTGTTAAAAGTTATATTAAAATCAATATTTGGAAAAATCGAAGCATATCAGCAAAAACCGAAATCTTCATTAGAATAAATGCTCTTTATTAGTATTCAAGAGATTGTAAATTTAATGTGCTAATGTAGTGATTACAATATTGACATAATTTACATATTTTTAGTTAAATATTTTCCCGAAACTGAATCAGTCACATGGGAAACAGAAAGAATTTCCCTACGTTATCCATCGTTGAACTCAAATCTAATGAAGTAAATTAAATCTTCCAGACAAATGGAAAAACCATCCTAACATGTGCCTTGGGTTGCATAAAACATGTATTACTATGAAAACAATCTAAATGATTGATATCCTTTTTATAAATTCATACTTTTTATGTAAACATTGAGGTTACGTCTGCATGAAATTTATCCTTTTATAATTTCTGTTTTAAAAATTGGTAAATCTATCTGTGACCTAACATGTAGCTTTTAGATTAAATAAACCTATTATCCTAGCATGTCTATATCCTTTATTTTATTTTCTTGCATGAAATAATTATATTTGTTTTTACGATCAAATCGTCAAGTAAATTTTCAATCAGATGATTTCATATCATCTCAACATCATTCGGTCGTTTCTAATTTTGGCATTCCAGTCTACCATTATTATAATTTTTTCACTTTCTTCTCTTAACTCGTTTAGTATTTTTTGTAACTCTGCAAAGAATTTATTCATTTTTTCTTCTTCTATAATATTAATTATTTCTTCTATTTAGTTCTATACTTAATTACTTACTTATCTTATCCCTGTATAATCGTATCTTCCTGATGTAGAACGTACCTGTATTTATTCTACGGCTCTTTTCCTTTTTCGTCTATTTTTTTCATGAACCTCCCAATTTCTCCGAGGTCTGCTATTTGCTTTCTTTCTTGCGGTATCTGGTGTGATCGATTCGGTTCAGATGTTTTATGTTCTATTTGTTTTATTGTTGGTTTTAGCTCTAGTTCTTTCTTTATATTTAGTTGCTTTACATTAAACGTAAGCCCGTCTTATTTTGCCAATCACTCCTGATTCCTCACGCTAGGTCAATGTTTTCATGTTCATGATTAAGATGAGTATAGCAGGGTAGGTGTATATACAGTTTTATGTAGGCGTAGTTTTGTCTTTGTATTTAATTGTCTTTTGTTGATTAATGTGCTATTAATTTGATAATATGTTTATTACTTTTGCTGGTTCTGTTATTATTCTTCCGTCTTTTCTGAGCACGGTTCCAAGGTATTCGAATGTATCCACATTTTCTATTGGTTTGTGGTATATCACATTTGTGTCTGTACTCTATTTGCTGCTGTTTTTTAAAGGCCCATGACTGTACTTTCTTGTTCATTTATTTTCATTCCCTTTTCGTCTAGGCATTTCTTGCATATAATTGTCTGTAGTTGTTCCGGATTTCTTCCTGTCACTAACAGTATATCATCTGCATAAAACAGATCTTGTAACTTCACTGGATTTAAGTTGCGGTATCCAAGTTCAATGTCAATATCAACAGTAAACGAGAAAATGATGAAGAGAGAGAAAGAAATAGGAAAAAGAATAGCAGCTATTATGCCATAAAAGAGAAATGCTGGAGAATAGGAGAATCATAGTAAAAAATAGAAATAAGAGATGATACCGTAATCAAAGGAGTGGAAATAACAGATAAGAAAGGAATCGACGTTTTCTCGCAGAAGAAACTAGGTGTTGAAACTACGGTAATAGAATCATACACAGGGGAAAAGCCAGGACCAAAAGAATTATAACTAAGATGAAATTGTATCAAAAAAATACGTAGATAAAATAATCAACAACAAGAATAGACTGAAAAGTACGAAAGCTTACATAGATATAAGAACTGGAAGTGCAGTCAGCGTGGGCTATCAGAAAATGACAATTAATGACTCTTCCATATCCTCGCGGTACCTATCCTTTATACCGGTCTCTTGAGTCTTCTAAGTCTAGCAAGGTCGCCATTTTACCATGGAACATTCATCGTGGACTTTCTTGTCACTGAAGGACATTTTTCAGTGAAAGTCTATTTGGTTTTTAATTACTTTGGAACATTAAGCAACTCTCTATCCAGATCTGCCCAAGAAGGTTCCCATGCGTTGGTCTGGTGTGGGTTTCTATACGTTTCAGTCTTAGATTGTACCTTTCTTTATTCAAAACTGACGTCTCTGAGATCTGAGTACCTAATCAGTCAACTGCTAGTTTTTAATATTTCCGAAGCTATTGTTATATCTGGTACCTCCTTCCTTGTTTTTGTCACAAAGGTAGGTTTTCCTGTTCAGTATGTTTAAGCGGTCTAAGTATTACCTACCTCCTCTTCAGCTGTGTTTGGTACGTGAATGAGCACTAATGGCAGCTTTGGAATGTTGTTGGAGTCACTCTCTGTCTGCGAGACTTGATTACAGTCGACGAAGGTGTGTTTGGTTTTGCGGTTAGACTCACCAAGTTAGGGTAAGCATTAATCGGAGATATTTTTCACCAGTTAGCCATGGAGATTTTCACCTTGGCCAATATTGTGATTATTAACCGTTCAGTAATTAACGTTACTATTGACCTCTCTTTCGAGGGTTTCACACCTTTCAAGCATGTAGTTCTTCGCAGTGCTAGACTTATAGTCACGTACCCATAGCATTTAACAAGACTAAGTTTATTAGATATCCCAAGCTTCCTTCTTTTCGCCAACCGCCGACGCGTCCCATAGGTAACCTCCAGAACGCTCAAAATTATCATTCGTTTGACGTAGACTTATACGGCAACACTTTTATCAAAATATTTATATGAACGTATGCAGAAAATACACAAACACTTTTCAAATCGGCGAATTAAAATTTATTATTATTGGATGTAACTTGATGTGCATGTTTGCAAATAATTCTATTGATCGTCTCACGTTGAGACTACAGTGTGTGTTCTTATGGACAACGGGGTTGCCAAACATCTTGCAAGCAACTTTTAAAAACACTTTCTAAATATCGTAGTTGTAACGGCATAAACCTTTATAATCCCTATTGTTCGAGCAAGTTATATTGCAGGTAGTCACTTCTTCTGACAGCGGTAGTAATACAAAATTTCATGATTTGCTGCTGTTCATGTAGTGCGCATATAAAGTATGTAACTATCGAAATAAATCTTTTATTAAATATTTTTGAGAAAAATTCTTGAACACGTCGATTTTTATCTTAAATGAGACATATTTTAGTGTAATCGTTATTTGTAGATCGTCTTTTGTTTCCACAAGTTGAACAAGTTGAGCAAATGAATGATTTTATCATGATGAAATCATTTTACCGTTAAAATTACGTTTGGGACATCATGTATTTCCTGTGAATTAAAAGATTAAAAAGATCATACAGAAGCTAACCAGCCGTTATTTTTATGTTGAAAGAATTTGAAGACGAAAGAATTAAACAAAAAAGTATAAGTAATAAAATATCGGATATTTAGATACATGTACGATGTAAAAATCCCAAATAATGTTTAATAAAATAACAAATACATGTTAATAAGACTTTCTTTTAAATGCTTCTTTTGTATGGTTACGATTACACTTTTTCGGTTACTGTTTTCAAAGGTTTAGAACTTCTGGAATCTTAATCCACATTTCTATAGATTCATACAGTGAAATAGGTGGCAACAACGAAGCACAAACTCCCATAAGAAATACATTGGCTATCTTTCATTCACTGTAGTCCCAACGTGAGACGGACAATAGTACTTAATTATGTTATTATTACAAGCAAAATTAAATTTCGAATCAAAGTTTTAGAGTGATGGTCAAAAAGTGAAGCAATATAATATAATAAATAAATATCTAAGGGAGAAAAATATGTGATTGCGAGATAGAACGAATTGCGGTTATGTATAGGAAGTTATATAGTGGTAACAAAAACGTTTCTGTTATTTTTTACTCTGAGTTTATATTATAGTTTATAAACTCTGTTACTAAACTACTACTTACAGAATGTTACTAAACAAAGATGTTAGAAATCTTTATAAACTGCTGCGTTTAATCTATTTGAAAAGTTTATAAAGGAAACAGAGATTTTGGTGTTACTAAGTTATATAAACTTGGTAATCGTATGTTTGTGGTTACTGTTATATAAATAAAAAGGTTTATTGGGGTGCCTTGTTAGTTTTCTAGCAGGATGTACCGGGTGATTTAAAGTTAAGGTAATGTTAATTAATGTAGGTGGAGGTACCATTTGAGTCTCTAAGATGTTGGTGTATCCCTTACACAAAAAAAATGTAAATACATTGCTCAATTACCCTGCAGTCCGTACACCACTGCTAACGACATCATTAAAGTACTTGCGCTATCTATCGATGAAGAACTCAAGTATCCGAGATAGTGCACTTCAGAATTTTCAACTGTATAAAAGTAGCATGGTCTATATCACCACGTACGTAGCTCTTCAGACTGTATATGCTAAACGAAGATAAACGATCGTTATGGAAGCAATTATCAGACGATAGAATACAAGCCAAGTTTAATTTTTCTGTTTACATTTTAGTTGTGTACAGTGTGGGTTATAGAGATGTAGTTTTGTGCGTTTGTGTGCTTATTATGATTGTCTTATTAATTTAGTTTAGTTAAGTTACTAATAAAAATAATGCGGCTTTTTGTGTGTCGGTAAAAAAATGTGGTGCGGTTGTTTTAACTTTGTTTGAATCTGTTATCGAACTAATTTTTGATTTTATTGAAATTATTTTTAAGTATTGGAGGTAAGCACAATAGTTATTAAAATTTTACATAAGTACATAGCCAAATGTGCAGAACTGAAATTGAGCAATCTTTGATCGCAGTCGGTCAGTTCCCATGCATTGCTTATTGAGTAGGCTTTTGTTTTAATAAACAAATGACAAAACAAACTTTTTCTTGGGTAATTTATGTGGTTTTTATGAATGATGATATTATTAAATTTAATTATGAATTAAATGAGAGCTGGAATGTTAAAAAGTTGTATAATAACGGCTGCTGCTGGTACCAGCAGAATTTTTATCCTTCATTGCTCACATCACGTAGTCGTAATAATGTTTTATCTCATTTGTTTTGTAACTAAAAAAAATGAATTATTTATGCTTACGTAGGCGCCACTATTTTACTACCAAAAGGTCAATTTTAATACTAGAAAATTGCTCCCTATTTATTTATTTATTTATTATTACTTTCTAGGTTTAAATTGCTTTTGTTTCGTAAAAGAACGCAGCTTTAAGATTGAAACAGTTGAATATTTAAATTAAAAAAAACGTTAAGGTATTTCTCTTGTTTTATTTGAAATCCTAGAAGGTTTCTCATTGGTAAGAAAGTGCACACAAGAGCAGTAACGTAACGAGTTTACCTGCATTAAAGAATGCAAGCGCATCTCGTATTCTTCTGATAACAAAAGTATGAATGCAGCACTTCTCAGAAATGAGACGATAGGCAGGGGAGGTACTGTAATAATAACGATTAATAATACTCGAAGGTTCATTAAGCTTTAAACAAAAGAAAATAATTATTGATGGAGCTATCAAAACTCTAAAAAACAATTGAAACTCAATACGGTTGCTTCGTTTTGTTTCATTAATAAGATCTTTATTTTTTAAATTCCGTAATCCTAGCGGAAATCTAAAAATAGTTTCCTAGATTTCACAAAAGACAAATGAACTCACTAAATAGTATTAACAGTAAAAAAGCCTACTTGATTTCGTTTGGTGCCCACTCTCAAAAATATTTGAAGAATGATTCTTTCTACCTGGAACAAAAAAGCAACAATAAAAACATTTGAATGAGTCATCAGCATCACCAATAAATACTCATTGATTAATTTATTCTCATGTACCTACTAACACTATGATAAAAACAATGAGTTAAACATGCTTAAAAACACGAATTTTGTGTAATAAATGAATAAGGTTAAATTTTTGCATGGTTTGAAATGTCACTCCACACATAAATGTGCTTTTCATTTAAATAAAATCGACATTGGATTATGTTTTATCGATTTTTTAAGGTTAAAAATTGCTTCCCTGTTAGATTATTACGTGTTTTTAGTTATATTACAAGTTTTTTATAGTAAAAATCTTTTGCTTATTACGTAAGAAGTAATCGAGTTCTGGTTAATATTTACTTTTCTAAGAATTTGTCATCTCATTATAAAACAAATGACGTAAATTCTGTGCGATATTTGGTACTTGGTATATTGGTATATAGTATATTCTCGCCAACAAAAAACAAACTCTTGCTAGTTTTTGCAAGAGTGTTCAACACTCAGCAAAACAACTCCCAACAGATCTTTGCTATCATGCAATACTTAAAGTAAGCCTGCAACATTGTGAGAGTGTAATAAGGCTAAATAGTTCGTGTTCCATAGTAGAACACTGCACGTGCACCTTGAGTACCACATTGACATGATTTGCTATCGGAATAGTCTATCTGCCACAAACTTCCAATAAGACACTGACCGACGTATTAATCCACTCTCGTTCATCCGGGGTATACTATATTGGCGAAGATTGGGTCAGCTAAGCTGAAGATCACCATGACCATCTTCTTTTTGTGCCAAAGGTCGTGAACACTTTTAGACCTGCTGCGAAAACGGAACTACAAATCTTATCTGTTTTTGACCACTGCCGGCCACTCACAAAATATTGGACGCTTTTCCAATACCGCCCTGTTTTGGTAGAAATATGACTACGTATACGTCCGAATAAATGAATGCAACTGAGAACCTGGACTTGAAAAGTCTCAGGACATAGTCCAGACACCAACCGAACCAATTCGGACGTAGCTGGATGAACGCAGCTGAATACCTAGACTTCAGAAAATCCTAGGAAGTAATCCACAACAACTTCTGCACAATCTAGACGACTAACATGACCAGAAGCGACCCTGGACAGAACACTTTCAAGCAACACTCGAGAAAAACTTCAACAAAGTTAAGTAAACGAGATAGAATTATCACAAAACTATGTGATCCAACGTGGAGATTCCCAGCTATCTCATTCAGATGCTCTGTCCTTGGACTGGTCCGTCCCAGAGAAAAGTGTGGCTAAACAGCGTATATATACGAGCAAGGTAAGCACTCAACAACACGATTAGAATTACAATATCTGACACAATTAATTCCACCATGTCTTATTGGCTGTCTATACCAAGCCATATTTTATCACCACGCCAGATTCAATGCCGACCAAGACTTGAGTGTGCCATAAAATCAATACCTTCTCTATCAAGACAGAACATATTGTCCAGTTTGTCCGAGTATAACGTCGATACGGAGGTTGAAACATTGACTACACAGTGCGTCTAAATAAGCCTTGCGCCTCCCAAGATTGTAGATGTTCAATTTCGCTGCCATCACTAGAGGATTCTAAGCCAATACTGACTTTTCTGGTCTATCTTAAAACAGCGGTACCAGACTTTCCCTATTATATTTATTGGATTCTGAGTTCTTTAAAATCGGGAATTGAGTCCAATTCTGAACTGAAACCTGCTGGATACTATTTGAATCTACTCTGTATGCTCTATTCGAGAATCAAAGAAAAGTCGTGATATCTTTATTGGTTCGTTCGCGATCACACTATTTCGAAATATCTGAAAATTTAGTTCAACTTCTTCCGTCTTTCATGGTAACAAAGTTTTTTATCACCGAAACAAGAAATCTTGGATAGTCGAGGATTACAGAAGAGTCTTTGAAATCTTCAGAGTTTACCGATGAGTTCCTCGTTTACACTATGGACTAGTTTCGTTCATGGTAAAGATACATGTGTTAAAGCTAAACTAGTTACGAGTTGTTAAAAATCGGTACTATTTTGAGAACAATCTGTATCAAACCATCATTTTCCCAAAAACTTGCTATCACTCCTTTAAATTATGCTATGTAAAAAGGGTTTACGCTTGGTTAGTAAACCCTTAGCTTCAACTTGACTATGACGTATACAGCGACTGCGTGAGACTATACCGCCAAAACATACGTAAGGGCACATTTACACCGTAAGGGTAACAAGGGTACGTTAGGTGGTCCAGAACAAAGCGCTTAGGATAACCTTTGACGCTCCATCGTTCGTCTACAATGCAATGCGGGTATTGCACAAGGATGCCAAAATCGCCACCAGCAAGAACTATATCCGAGAGTCAGCCCTGCGGTTATACTATTTTGCGGACCATCTAAGTAATCCTAATCAGTGTGATAAGAGATTATCGGTGTACCTTACCGTCACAAACAAAATTGTAATTGCTCGATAAGTAGCAAACAGCGGATCCTATGAGCCGGGGTGCCGCTACCCACATCTCTACATGTTGTTGAAACTTCAGATGACTCCAGATAAATCTACCCTTCAGGTCTGTGAAGTTTGAATTTTGTAATGATGATTACGTGAATGGTTTGCACAACGTAGGCCTACGTTTGCTCAACAAACGGTTTTTGTCCATCCCCAAAATTCTTTTGTTTGAGAACCACTGCAAAACAACATGTATGAGTTTCAATCTTTTAACACGCCCATTTGTTTGCCCAAGATTGCCCAGCAGTCTTTTCGTTTGCCCACTCCATTTATTCATTATTTGAGAAATAATTTCCATAAATTTCTTACCCGCAAACATTCCCAAGATATAGTTCAACTTCTTCCGAGTGCACATTAGACATATTTATGAACGTGAAGCAATCAAATTCTCATTTTCGGCAAATAGACCAACGAACTAGACAATAATAGTGTCGAAATTCGCATTTGTTTAAAAATATAGCCTTCCCAAGTATGATACCATTAGAATTATAGGTCACTTTATTTATTGCAAAAAAAGGTGAGCGAGCGAGATTAACGGTTAGGCATACCAATTTGGGAAATGGGCAAAGGAACTGAACAATAATAGTGTCGTAATGCGCATTTGTTTAAAAATATAGCCTTTCCAAGTATGATACGCGAACCGTTAGAAATAAAAGCCACTTCATTTATTGCAAAAAAAAGGTGAGCGAACGAGATTAACGGTTGGGCATACCAATTTGGGAAATGGGCAAACGAACCGAACAATAATAGTGTCGAAATTCGCATTTGTTTAAAACTATAGCCTTCCCAAGTATGATACGCGGACCGTTAGAAATAAAAGCCACTTTATTTATTGCAAAAAAAGGTGAGCGAACGAGATTAACGGTTAGGCATACCAATTTAGGAAATGGGTAAACAAAGTGAACAATAATAGTGTCGAAATTCGCAACTATTTAAAAATGTAGCATTCCCAAGTATAATACGCGGACCTTTAGACTTAAAGGCCACTTTATTTATTGCAAAAAAAGATGAGCGAACGAGATTAACGGTTAGGCATACCAATTTGGGAAATGGGCAAACGAACTGAACAATAATAGTGTCGAGATTTGCATTTGTTTAAAACTATAGCCTTCCCAATTATGATACGCGGACCGTTAGCATTAAAGGACACTTTTATTTATTGCAAAAAAAGATGAGCGAACGATATTAACGGTTAGGCATACCAATTTGGGAAATGGGCAAACGAACTGAACAATAATAGTGTCGAGATTTGCATTTGTTTAAAACTAGCCTTCCCAAGTATGATACGCGGACCGTTAGAAATAAAGGACACTTTATTTATTGCAAAAAAAGAGAGCGAACGAGATTAACGGTTAGGCATACCAATTTGGGAAATGGGCAAACGAACTGAACAATAATAGTGTCGAAATTCGCATTTGTTTAAAACTACAGCCTTCCCCAGTATGATACGCGGACCGTTAGAATTAAAGGACACTTTATTTATAGCAGAAAAGATGAGCGAAGGAGATTAACGGTTAGGCATACCAATTTGGGAAATGGGCAAACGAACTGAACAATAATAGTGTCGAAATTCGCATTTGTTTAAAACTATAGACTTCCCAAGAATGATACGCGGACCGTTAGAAATAAAGGACACTTTATTTATTGCAAAAAAAGATGAGCGAACGCGATTAACTGTTAGGCATACCAATTTGGGAAATGGGCATGCGAACTGAACAATAATAGTATCGAAATCCGCATTTGTTTAAAACTAGCTTTCCCAAGTATGATACGCGGACCGTTAGAAATAAAAGCCACTTTGTTTATTGCAAAAAAAAGATGCGCGAACGAGATTAACGGTTAGGCATATCAATATGGGAAATGGGCAAACGAACTAAACATTAATAGTGTCGAAATTCGCATTTGTTTAAAACTATAGCTTTCCCAAGTATGATACGCGGACCGTTAGAATTAAAGGACACTTTATTTATTGCAAAAAAAGAGAGCGAACGAGATTAACGGTTAGGCATACCAATTTGGGAAATGGGCAAACGAACTGAACAATAATAGTGTCGAAATTCGCATTTGTTTAAAACTACAGCCTTCCCCAGTATGATACGCGGACCGTTAGAATTAAAGGACACTTTATTTATAGCAGAAAAGATGAGCGAAGGAGATTAACGGTTAGGCATACCAATTTGGGAAATGGGCAAACGAACTGAACAATAATAGTGTCAAAATTCGCATTTGTTTAAATCTATAGGCTTCCCAAGACTGATACGCAGACCGTTAAAGTTAAAGGACAATTTATTTATTGCAAAAAAAGATGAGCGAACGAGATTAACGGTTAGGCATACGAATTTGGGAAATGGGCAAACGAACTGAACAATAATAGTGTAGAAATTCGCATTTGTTTAATGCTATAGCCTTCCCAAGTATAATACGCGGACCGTCAGAAATAAAAGCCACTTTATTTATTGCAATAAAAGGTGAGCGAACGAGATTAACGGTTAGGCATACCAATTTAGGAAATGGGCAAACGAACTGAACAATAATAGTGTCGAGATTCGCATTTGTTTAAAAATATAGCCTTCACAAGTATGATACTCGGACCGTTAGAATTAAAGACCACTTTATTGCAAAAAAAGATGAGCGAACGAGATTAACGGTTGGGCATACCAATTTGGGAAATGGGCAAACGAACTGGACAATAATAGTGTCGAAATTCGCATTTGTTTAAACAATACAGCCTTCCCAAGTATTACATACGGCCATTAGAATTGACTCCGCTTTATTTATTGCAAAAAAGATGAGCAAACGAAATTAACGGTTCGGCATACATCTTTTTTGCAATAAAGTGAACTTTAACGGACCTCGTATTTGGAAAGTCTTATATTGTTTAAACAAATGCGAATTTCGATACTGTTATTGTCTAGTTCGTTCGTTTATTTGCCAAAAATGGGAATTTTAATGGTTCACGTTCATAAATATTGTCTAATGCGCACTCGGTAGGAGTTGAACTACATCTTTGGAATATTCGCGGGAAAAAATTTATTTCTCAAATATAATTAACCAATGGAAGGTCGGCAAACGAAAAAAAACTGCTGGGCAAAGGAATGGGCGTGTTAAATTCAGTGGTTCTCAACCAAAAAATAGCTTTTTAACTAAGGGTGGGCAAAAAACTGTTGTTGGGCAAACGATTCACATAATCATCATTAAAAGATCAAATCAAATTTGGGGTGCTTCGCTTCACAGACCTCTACCCTTCAGTATGGTATTCTATTGTATAAATGTTAATTGCAATTAACATTGCCAACCACTGAAGTAAATACATACTTGTGCGTGGTATAGGGCGGTGTTATGTTTAACGTCAGTAGATTTCGTTAACGTATTCCGTACTGGGTATTAGTTCAAGATGTAGCCTAATCTTTGTCGTTGTTCAAATCATTTGAAGCCCGCCTTGCCCCAACACAAAAGTGGAAGCTAAGAACCTAATGCAAAAATACGTCAAGTTTCATTAAACTTTGTCGGAACGGTTGCTACATCTAACTATGACTTCAGGATTTGGAAGGTATCATTAAATTACTCAGTCTAAACCTAACAAAAATGCAAATTAAATAAGTTAAAAATTTAAAACTCCTGCATGCGTGAATCTCCGAAATTGAAACTCCACCCACTCCTGGCCCCGCCCACCAAGGTTCCGTTCAGTAGGCAAATTCCATTTTCTGAAGTTATTTAAAGAAGCCAAACTCAAGTGGTAGGTATTTGTTAAAAATTGTCAGTCACGGACTACATTTGTCGCAGAGGGACTTCAAACGAACTAAATTATCCTAAAATAATCTACAAAGCT